>CM044326.1:59565947-60810947 GCA_024291935.2 Okapia johnstoni | reverse complement strand
ATAAATATATTTACACATATTATATACACACACCCCACACCACTTTTCTTCCCACATATATAAATTAAAGTCACAGTATAATTTTGTTTCATTACAATTCATCTATATATAATCATTTTACTTAAAAAATTAAAATATCTAGAAACATTTCTTTGGAATGTCAAATATATCTCTCTTGTTCCCCTGATCAAGTTCATTCATGTTCGAGAAGTCTACTGAGAGACAATTTTTTTAACAAGTTGATTTGTTATTTTGTTCTCAGACTTTCTGGTAGAAAATTATTTGTCTGAAATATTGAAATATGTTAAAGTAATACAATTAGAAAGTTAAACCATGATTACATCTTACACCACTTAAGAGGAGTTAGAATCATCTTTGTAGTTTATTCTGTGCACATGAAATATTAAGAAAATTTACTTTTAAGGATTTATAAATCTGAATGGTAAATACGATTATATTTTATAAATCATGATTTCTTTTCAAAATGAGAAAAATTTTTGCAATAAAATATTGTTGAACACACATATACTGACAAACTGAGGTGTTTTAATGTAATCTTTTATGAAGAAAAACATATTAATCAACTAAGACTTTCAAAAGTGCTATTTTAAAATTTAATATCACTATTGTTTTGCTCAATGTAATGACTGCCTGTATGATTATAACCCAGGAAGAGACTAATAGCACATGAAAGGTTAATGGAAGCTATCCTACAGACTGTCAATAAAAAGTAATGAAACATATAAGTTTATAACATCCACTCTAAAATAAGCTTCTATGAGTTGTGTGAAGATTTTAATTTTTACTACACTGCACACCAGTTATTGCAGCTATAACTTTTTTTTTTTAACTCTAGGACTAATTAGTTCTGTCTTTCTAGAAGAACTTGCAAAAGTGTACACAATACTTATGTTATTTATACAAGCATATTACCTCATCCTTCCTTTTTAAATTTTTCCCTTTAATCATTTTTTTCCTTTTAAATATTCGAAAATACTAAAATAATGTATTTTTCAGAAATAGTATGTGAACTTTTGATAAAAATAAACATCTTCCAAAAAATATGTATCTTTGTAAACTGAAGAATTATACCACATCATCTATCTTTATTCTAAAGATGTCTTCATGTAGTAAGTACATCTTCTGTATTTTAGTTTAAATTATTAATGTTTGACATAATCTTAACTAAATACTGTCAGCCATATTTGTTGTTTTATCAAATACTGATGTAGCTTCCAAATTTTGCTGGTATAACTGATATAACTGATATTCGTCTACATGTAACTAAAGGTATGTATGAATAGAAGACAGTAGTGATTGCATATTAATATTTATAATGTAGCATTTATTAACTTTTGATAGTTATAATTTTGCTTACAATGAATGATTTTAGAAATAGAAAATTAAAGAAAATGTAAACGTAAGTTTATATTAAACTCCAAATTCATTGTGTAAATACTTAGTAGCCTAGCCAATGAATATGATCCAACTTTTATTTTTGACATAATGACATGAAAAACCTCTTAGATTTACTCTGATTTTTCTCTGAAAAATTAAAAAAATATATTTATTTGCCCATTTAATATTAATCCAAAATTGACAGACAGGAAAGAGACCCTCTGAAAGGGAGAAGTTGAGACAAAAAGAAAAAATAACTCATTTGGAATAATATAATATCTCAGAGAGAATAGTGTTCTGCTTCCATTTTATGTGCCTGATTAGAGCCATAAAGAAATGAACCACAAGTGTGGAAGCTTGAAGATGATGAGCAACTGAAAAATGGGTACGGGATGAGAAAAGTAGTGTCGAGAATTATGTGAGACAGCCTACTTGCTTACTTCTTGGACATGGAAATACAGCATTTACCTAAAGGAAAATCTGTGTATTGACTGTGTTTACATCCCAAATGAGGTGAAAATAGCTGATTTTAATTGTACTTATGAATTCATTTTCACTGATGCATTGTTAGCACACTGACATATACATTCTTATTTCTAAAGAACTGAGAGAAAAAAAAAGTTGTGTCTTAGCATACAATTATTTGGTGTAATAAGTATCAGCTATATCAGATATATTCCTGACATTTGCAAATCAGTTTTCCCTTCAGAAATATGACCTATAGTTGCTACCATCCACCCAATCTTTTATAGAAAGCTTATTAAGTGACCCAGGCCCTGTGTTGGGAGCTAGAGATAAAGGATATATATGATACTGTTCTTGCCTTTATGGAAGTCTCAAATCAGTTACAGAAAACAGATGTGTAAATGTATCAGTGCAGTCAAGTCCTAAAGTGTGGGTACAAAAATATATAAAGGGTACAAAGGAGACAGCATAACTGGAAGAAAAAGGGGTAAGAAAACCTTTGAGAGATGATCATATTTCATTTTAGTAGCATTAGTGTCCTATTTCTTTACTACAGACATTCCCTGTCAGGTTGCTGTTATCTCCGTGTTGGAGAGAGTTCCTGTTCAAACCTAAACCCATTTTAGTAGTGATGATCTGCTTAAATAATGGTATTATTTTAAAAGAAAAAAAATTGTATTTAAATTTTCCTTATTCTTAGATTATAACTGTTATATCAAAGAAACATGAGAAAAGATTAACAATATAATTATACCAATTCCTTGTTTTCAGAAAAAACAAGGAATAAAGCGATTGTTTCTCTATTTGCAACCACAAAAGAAGAACCTCTATGGGAATGCTATGAAAAAGTTAAAAATACCAAATAGGTAGGCTTAAAATTGACATTTTCTAATTAAAAATAAGCATTAAGAAAAACACATTTACTCCTTTGCCAAATAAGAACTCCAGTTCATTATGGTCTTAAAAAAGAATGCGAGTGTCTGTAGGCATCATATTTCTTCATTAACATGGCAGGATAATTACTGAATTATTTCATAAAGCCATACCTTAAAATAAATGCAAAAGAAGTTCAAGTATAATTTGTGCTTAGTCACTTCAGTCATGTCCGACTCTCTGCGACCCCATGGACCATGGCCCACCAGGCTCCTCTGCCCGTAGGATTTTCCAGGCAAGAATACTGGAGTGGGTTGCCAGTTCCTTCTCCAGTGATAAAGCATGAAGTGAGTGAAGTGAAGTCGCTCAGTCGTGTCCAACTCTTTGCAACCCCATGGACTGTAGTCTACCAGGCTCCTCCATTCATGGGATTTCCCAGGAAAGAGTACTGGAGTGGGTTGCCATTTCCTCTTCCCAAGTATAGTTTAAGATAGCCCAATTAATAGTATGAACTATTTTATTTAGGGCTTCCATGTTTTACATTACATATGTACTGCTTTGTTTTTTTAAAGCAATTCCTATCAATGGTGGTTATCTATTACTTCATTCATTCAGTCAGCTGACATCTCTTATAACAAGAGACTCCACTTTGCCTTCAGGAAATATTCTCTCATTCTGAGTACAGGTACTTTAGGTAAGGCTGACAACCTTCCAATGCCTTTAGAAGTGGAAACATGACCTAAGCCTGCATATCACACTTCCCACACCTCTTAGCAGGTACTGATTTGGGATTGAGCACGTGACACAGGATGGTCCAATAAGAGCCTTAAGAATCCGCGAAATTGTTGGGATGGAAGTAACCGTGTGATCTAGTAGACCACAAGCTTGATATTACTAGTGCTATCTTGTCAATATATGGAAGGAGGAAGAAGCTGACTGAAAATAAAGTTAACTTAGATAAAAGGAGACTTCAGGAATGGAAAGAGAGAGAAAAAGAGAGAGAGAGAGAGAGAGAGGTTTCTGATAGCATTTTGGCATCTGAATCTAACCATGTCTAAAGCCAGCATGGAATCAATATAACCCCACCTTTTTTTTTTTTTTTTTGTTAAGTCACTTTGAATTAGATTTCAGTAACTTGTAATCGATAAAACAGTATCTTTGAAAATGTGTTCTTGTTATATCATGTAGTATTTGCCTTTCCAAAAGAAATACTGACATTTTATTGTATCTCTTGATGCTCTAAAAGCCAAGATGTCTTAACTCTGGTAAAGAGAAAGGAGTGTATTAACTAACATATCTTTTACTGAGATATATCCTGCATGATCTAACAGGATAAATCTCCTTCATTTGCCTAGGGTGTTACCCCTTGGACCACTGAGACACCACTTATTAGTGACCACTGAAGATGCATGTATCATTTGGGTAGATCCACACTGAACTGCCAAGCATAGTAACTTGCAAACAGTGTATTTTTCTTTTGATTATAGATTTTATATAAATAACTGCCTTTCTAAAAAGTACTGCTTTGACAAAAAACATATGACATAGCTAAAAGAATGTCTTTTTCTTCCAAAAAGAATAAAAAAGCAGCTCTTCCAACTCTCTACTAGTCTGTTTAATCTATTTACTTTTGATAACCAAATTCAAGGCAGTACCATTTTTCATAAGCATGTCTCAGTATCTATCGTAAAATACCATGCTGTCTTTTCTCATATATCCTTAACCCCCACCTACTGCCAACACCAGGTTTTAAACCTGGAAGCCATCTGTGCCTTCTCTTGCTCCCTAGATCTCTACATCCTGTTACGCACTGTTGATTTTTTTCCCCTGTATGGTTCTTGCCAGTCCTACTGTTTAGCCTATCTAAAGTAATGTGTGGTGTAATAAGAAGACTCTAGAATTGGTAGTTAGGACATATGGACCCTCACATTGGCTCTGCTGTGTGACCTTTGTCAAATCACTTCAGTTTGTCATCAATAAAAATCAAAGATTGTAGGTGTTTTTATTTTAGCTTTATTAAAAAACTACTCAGTAGCCTTCAGTGATTTCCCTCCAGCTACCCACTAAATTATCCAGACTCCTCATGGAGACATTCCAAAGTCTCCATACCTTGTTCCCAAGTTGTCCTGCCAGTTTAATTCTCTATGACTAGTATCCTATGCTGAAGCCAAACTTTACCTGCTAGTTCTCGAATATACTCTATATTAGGTGTTTTTCTAGGTCTTTGCCTTTGTATATTCATTTGTTCCAAATGACTAAAATGTTACCTGTATTCCCCACAATGTTATTCCCCTTAAACTCACCTATTTTAACTGTGAAATCTTAGGTTTTCCAACAGCAGCTCAAATGCAATGAAAATAAATAGATTTATATGTAAGAACTAAATAAACTATTTGAAAGATGGCCATGCAGCAGAGAGAAAGAGAAAGAATGAGTGAGTGATTACCTGTGTGTGTGTGTGGGTAGGTGTGTGTGTGTAAAGTATGATACTGGGTTCTTACAAAAGAAATAACTTTATCATCTCTAAAATCTAAAATTCAAATTATATTACAACCATACTGAAATCTATGAAAGATAAATGTACAGATGTTTTAATCTTATAATATTATTGACATCAGTAACATATTTGTATTTAAAAATCCAATAAAATTATAATTAAATATGCACTCTATGCCTTTTTCTTAATTTTTCATTTATTTATTATTTTTTTCCTATGTTATTTTGTAACTTTTTACTCATTAAGCTTGTGGCTAGGCTTCTTCAGCCATAAAAAATGTGGTCAGGTTGGTTCTAAAAGTCTAGAATACAAACATTTCAGTGTTTACTTGACTGGATCAATTAATACGATGACTCAATGACAGTGTCTACTTCTACTGACTCATAATCACAATTCATATCCGGTGTAATTACCTCCCACATCTTGCCTTACTTCAAGCAACTGCATTTTTACCTTAAAATAATAGACTTTTAAAAGCTCTCTGGAAACTGTACTTCCATTTTATATCTTCTTCCAAAGGGCCATACTTTACTTTCCCCTCTGGCTGTAAGATACGGCAGAGGATGACAGACAGTATACCTCTTTTTTGTGTCTCTTTGAGATAAGACAGAAAATTAATGATAATCACTGCAAAATTTCTTAAGGCAAATAAAGTTTAACTGAACAATTGTTTTTAATTTAATACATTCTTTTTGCTTTTCCACTGACGAATTATTCCAAGTTTTTTCCCTTTTGGTGATCACTGCATGTTTTAAAAATACATATTATATTTCAGAGAGGGATATACTTAGGAATAAGAAAAACAGGAGAAATATATTCTTTATGGGTTAAGAAAGAAATAAAAAATAGCCCTTTGAACTATGTCTGTTATGTTGAGGAGATAAGCACTCTAGATATATCAAAAAAGACTAGTACTAGAGGTCAAGTAATGATGAAGAAAACATGAGGGTTGTGAATGATAAACTATTATAGAGCAGCTTATTATTTACAGATGAAAGTAATTTGGGGTTTGTCTTCTTAGTGCTTACTAAACCAGATTTTACTAAATTGAGGTTAAATTTCTGGACATCTCATTTGCCATCACCATCCACATGTCAAATTATTAAAAAGCTCTTTGAAACTATTATTTTCAAACCCTCTCTTTTTAGCTCAGCTATTTCAGGGCATATATAATAAGTTCAGAGTTCTTAATTCTGATTAGTGAAAAGTACATTTTGGAGGTTGTAACAATCACCTAAAAAAATGAAAAAAATAGCTATGAGCATGAAAGTAGGGGCTGTGTTTACTGAAGCAGATGATGGAAAGGTGTGAAAGATAAAGACAGAATCAAAAATTCTATTTTGGATATATCAATTTTGAAATGTGCCACCCATAAGAACATGTCAAGTAGGTGACTGGCTGTGGGTTTAAAGCCAGAGGAATGGACAAGGTAATCTAGTGGAAGGTAAAAGTGAACAGATAATTCATTAAACAGTGAACAGCAAAGGACTGTGCCGGACAAGAAAATATTTAACATCTAAAATAATCAAAGATATTCAGCAGAACAGCAAAATTAATCACAAAAAAAAGGCAAACTAAATGAAAATAAGGGACAGGCTTAACTATCTTAATCTCTTTCTTTTAATCTCTTTTCTGTGGCAGTATATTTTGGAAATTACCTTACGTAACACATTACTTATAAAATGAGCATAATCTTTAACTTAGTTTCTCTCCTTCTGTGATCTATCTGGGAAATAATCCCAAACATGGAAAATGTCATATACACAGAACAGTATAAGACACTATATGAAACTATAAAATAACGTGGAAAATATCTATGCACAATTTAAAAAAATACATAAATGTATATGTAGAATTTGAGTTAAACAGTGTAAAATTATACACAGATAAAACTGAATAAAATAATAGAGGCTGGGTTTCAGATGAGCTTTCTTTCTTACCATACAAAAACTTGTTTTATTTAAAAAGTTTTTAAAAGCAGTATAACACAAGGAAATGGAAAAATTATCCCCAAATTGGGCTGCTGAATAAACAACTCCTGCAAAACAAACAATTCATTTAAAATTAATTTAGTATATTTCCTATATTCATTGAACAATTATTTACTGAGTTCTAGGTACTGTTCCTGGAGACACAGAGTTAAACAGAAAGCATAAGATCTCGCTTTCACAAAGCTTCCAGACATGTGGCATTTAAATGTGTATTATAAAATGAGTTGGCAGAAAAACAGATTTAGAAAATACCTAAAGTGTTTTTTGTTTTTATTTTTCATTTTTGACTGTGCTGCCTGACATGTGGGATCTTTGTTCCCCAACCAGGGATTGAACCTGTGTCCTCTTCATTGGAAGCACTGAATTGTAAGTACTTGACTGCCAGGAAGTCCCAGAAAATACTTGTAAAATTTTAAAACAAGAAAATGTAAAATCATAGTTTTAAATAAAAGTCATGTAGTTATGCTAAATGCTTGTTTAGGAAAACCACTAAAGTTAATCTAGGAATATAAAGCCATTTAAAATTCTGAGTATGGGTTGACTCAATAGTCTATAATGTAAGCAAACTAGTCTGATAAGATATTATTGGAAGTAAATGCTGAACTATGTTTAAAAACTGATCTCTATTTAAGCTTAGGTAACTGAGGTAGCTAATTGCTAAGAAAACTTTCACAATTTGGATTATTTTCCTTTAACAAATTTTTGATTAAGCCATTTTCACCATTAAGTATTATTATTAATTAATGATAGATTGATGTGCCATATTTTTAACATGATTTAAAATATTATTGAAATCAAATTGCAGTTACTTGTAGGTATTTTATATTTACTAATCAAGGTAATACAACATTTATTATATTTTAATTTCACCAAGAGTTTTTCTGAAGGCAATATTTGCTTTTTAAAAAGTAATAGGCATCTACATTTCAGTATCTTATTAGTAAAGGGATATTGATAACTTACTATCACAAATGACTGTCACTGAGAAATGAAAATGTCCTGAATTATTCTCATTATATTAATACTTAGAATATGAAAATATATACTGACTAATAAATGAAAAGCTACAGAAGAATGTCTGCAATTTAAACAAACATATTACTAGTCATAGAACTAAATTCTCTTCCTATATATGGATTGAAGTAATTCACTTCTAATATGTTAATGAAACACAAATAAAAATACTTTTATAACTCTTATTTGGCTAAAAGTCATTTAAAGTTAGTTAATGAAACAAACCTTTTGCATTTTCAAAAATAATTTTAAAATGTAACTGAAGGACTGTATCACCTAATGGAAGAAAAAAAAAAAAAACAATAGCTAAACCAAAGACCAATAAAATAAATTATGAGGTACTAGGTTCAGAAGATGAAAAAGATCAACTGGAATATTCCCAAATCAAAGATTAAAAAAATTAGAAATAAAAATGAGAAACAAATTTTTATCCACAGTGAACAGGTTATGAAACTGTGGCAAAACTACTCTTATCTAAGAGAATATGCAAAAATATTCCCACTTCTAATCATTTTTGAAATAAAACTAAAATGTTGATAACTACCCAATTTTCCTATTTTGCATATTTTCTATTTTACATGGCTTTAATTGAAAGACAAAAATGTCTGTTGAAGACTAGCGCACATTCTGGAGTAATGACGCATTAAGTGCTTTGGTGACATAAAGGCACATAACGTTCTGTCTTGAGAACACAGCATCTGCAAGAACTACCAGAGCTATGACTTTAAGGAGAATGCTGACGAAACCGACAAACCACCTTTACCTACTAGGTAGTAGTCCATCTGCCTACTTAGCAGCTAATACTAGACAAGGCACTCTGTATTTTTATCAGTGCCCAAACCACATGTAGGATGTAAAATAAGGTACATTTCGTTAACTCTTTTTCCCCTGGACTGTACCATTTTCTTCAATCTGAAAACTTCAAAAGCCCTAGGCTTTACATAAATACAAATACATCTTTATATGAGATGAAACCTTTAGAAGAGACTTTGGAAGGTCATATAACTTGGTATTCACTAAAAGATGTGTTATAATTCTAACCTGAAAATATTAATGGTGTGCTGCTCTCAGCAGAAATTCTTAACTTGCCCTCAGAAAGATCCCCTGATGCCCATCACTGGCTGTGAAGGACACATCATCTACAGCACAGCACACTAACAAAGCTAGATGCTTGCAGTGGAATGGGTATAGTTAGGAAGTGCTCATTTAGCCTTTTACCATAATTTTTGGCAAAAATATTGCTAAATAATCTTTGAAAATAGTAACATAATCTGCATATATAAAGATCTCCAAGGTTAGAAAACCTCTAACTGAATCTGGCAATAGTCAAAAAACTACTACGACTATCTGAAAAGACAATTATTCTTTGTATATTTCTTCATAGATTTAAATTGTAATTATTAGTAAACCTTTAGTGTTCTCAGTGATAAAACTAACACTTACCCTTCAATTTCTATACAAGTATGTTTTTCTTTATTAATGTTTATCAAATAATATTTGAAGTGCTATTTCATAAAAAAGTCTTTTAAAGGGAAAGTGCTATGTAATACACAATTATATAATTATCATTTTTAATAAACTACTGTGCGTTTTCATATGGTAAATGGTGTACCCAACTAGAGACTTCAGGAAACGTTTTTCTAACTCTTCAAATATAGATGTATAATCTCATCCTGGACTGATTAAATAAGAATCTCTATTGGTAATTTTGATGAGACTAGAATTGAGATCTTTTGCTATATTAACAAAGAATAAAGAAAAATATTACAAATATTACATAATCATTTAATTTGGCATAACTTTAACATATGAAACAACAGCCATTTCCTTTGCCACTTAAGTGTGTCTCTTCTAGTCCTGAAGCCTCTCTTGTGACCCTTCTTGAAACTCCTCAAAAAGCATCCCACAACTAGGAAACAAAAGGGCCAAGTAGTCCAAACAGGTATCTAATAACAAAGACAGTCCAATCTTTCTCAATCTTTTGGAAAGTTTCCACTTTAGATTCCTTAAAACATTATATAACATTGTAACTGAAGCCATTATTTTTTCTATCTTGTTTTACTTTCCCTTAGTTAGCATTTTGAAACCAAAGGAGAAATATAAAAAGTTAATGATGCTCACATTCCTTATCATCATCCTGACGATACACAAACACAAGATATTTTTTGACTATTAGAAAGAAGGCCATGTTTCTTAGCAACTTAATTTTCTTCAGTTAATATATTATGCACACTATCCTAGGCCAATTTATGTGGCTCTAATTCATTATTTTTAATAGCTTTACCACATAATATTCTATGCTGCTGCTGCTGCCAAGTCGCTTCAGTCGTGTCCGACTCTGTGCGATCCCATGGACTACAGCCCACCAGGCTCCGCTGTCCCTGGGATTCTCCAGGCAAGAACACTGGAGTGGGTTGCCATTTCCTTCTCCAATGCATGAAAGTGAAAAGTGAAAGTGAAGTCGCTCAGGCATGTCCGACTCTGTGTGACCCCATGGACTGCAGCCTACCAGGCTACTCCGTCCATGGGATTTTCCAGGCAAGAGTACTGGAGTGGGGTGCCATTGCCTTCTCCGATAATATTCTATAATACCATATTTACTTAGCCACTTTCCTGCTAAAGGTCAAGTGGTTCTCCAACTTTTGCCACTGTAAATAATATTACAATATACATCTTTGTCTCTATATTTCCATGTATTGGTGCATTAAATTTTACTTAGTAGATGCTCAAAAGCTGTAATCATATAGCATTTCTTACGTCAGCACTGTAAGAGAATGATTATTTCCTATATCCTTGACCACACTTTTAATTTATAAACACACACACATAGTCCCAGAGATTAATTTTTGTGTTCCTGATATATGTGTATTATACATATGCATATAAAATTTTGTCTGTTTAGTGAAAAAATATAATCTTGTGAATGTTGATTGAAATTTTCCTGATACTTGGTAAGGTTAAACATGCTCTCATGTGTTTATTGGACATTTCATTCCTCTTCTATAAACTGCCTTTTCGTAATCTTGACCTATTTTTTCTCCTGGATTTTTATTTTATACTATCAATCTAGGGGTTCTCTGTATAGTAATTAATTCATTGTCATATATGCTAAACATATTTTTTCAAGGATACTGTCACCTTTTGCTCGTTAATGGTGTATTCTACTATATCAAAATATAAAATATTCGTAAATTTGAATGTTTTAACCTACCCCTTTATGTCTCATATTTCCTTCTTGCTCTAGAAAGTCATCCTCAACTTTATTTCACACACCATAATTTCATCAAATAGTCTTACAGTTTCAATCTTGAATACATTAAGATCTATTTTTATATACTGGACAAGGTAGAGGTCAAATTTATTTTCTTTAAGGTGGATAGTCAAGTATGCCAGTACCATTTATTAAATAAAACATCCTTTTCTAAAATAAATGACACTTAAATGTTACTCGGGACCAAGCAGAGTTCTAAACGCTTCTCATGCACTGATTCACTCAAGAATCATGACAACCCTGTGAAGCAGGCACTGTTTTTATTCATTTTACAGACACACAGCACATGGTGAAGTTAAGGATGTTTTCTCAAGTTAGAATATTAGGAAGCAGCAAAGATTTAATTTGAAGCTAGGAACTATGGCCTAGGAGTACGATTCTCTTAATTTCTAAATTACACTACCTTTCTTAATGAATGATAGAATACAGTAAGTTTCCATATATAACTTAGGTCTATTTCTGACATCTCTTTTATATTTCATTGACCAATTATATTTTCTTGTGTTAATACCAAATGTGTTTTACTATTAGAGTTTTATAGTAAGTTTTAATACTGAGTGAAGTACTTAATCTCATACACATTATTTTGGTAACTATTCTATTAATTGTCTCATGGTAAGTCTCAGGCATTTTTCATATGAGTATTCATATCATTTTGTCCTGTTTCACTTTTCCATAAAACCAGACAAAAAGAGAATAAAAGGGAAATTGCAACAGATTTACATTTTAATTTAAAATAATGTTTCTATGATATTAAATTTTCCCTTCCAAGATTACTTTAAGTCTATCTACTTCTTAAGGGAATGTTTTATGTCTTTATATGAAAACTCCACGTTCTCCTAATATGGATTCTGTGTTTTGGTTCAATTTATTTCTAAGAATTCTTGGAGATTTTGATATGAATATGATACTCTATGTTGAGCCATAAGGAACTGCACTCAAATATCAGCAATTTTATGAGGCTCATCCTAATAGCTATGAGCACATAAAATCTAATATGTATAATAAAGTCAGTAAGTTTATTTAAAAAGAATATTTGAATTTCACTATTTTTCTAGGATTTTATTAAACATGTTTCTAAAGAATACTATCGTGACATCACATACAACACTGAAGGAAATAAAGTGTAATTTTTACATTTTGTAGGAGAATTATGACATATTTGAGGTAAGAGCTTGACTGGTTTCCTCTGCAAAACAAAAAAATACTTTCAAACTGCTCTGAGTACTGGTGAAGTGAAAAAGTCATCTAACAAAGAAGGCTATGTCCCTTTAACTTAATGTCTTTATACAATCAATAGTATTCCTTTTTTTCTGTTGGCTTACATTTTTAGAGAACTTCTGTGCAAGATTTCATTTGAAGAAACGATTTTCAAAAACAAAAAATGAGTTTTAAAAACCATACAGACTGTAAGCCTATTCTTCCAACTAATACTAGCCACTCAACAAATATTTATTGAGAATCTATTAATGTTCCAGGTTAGTGGCTCAGTGGAAAAGAACCTTCCTGTCAATGCAGAAGACCTGAGTTCAATCCCTGGTGAGGAAGGTCCTCTGGAGGAGGAAATGGCAACCCACTCCAGTATTCTTGCCTGGAAAATCCCATGGATAGAGGAGGTTGGTGGGCTATAGCCCGTGGGGTCACAAAAGAGTTGGATATGACTTAGGGACTAAGCAACAAATGCTTCTGATACATCAGAGAATAGAACAAAGACTACTGTTCTCATGTAACTTGATTTTCTAGGAAAGTGAGGCTGACAATACATAATTTTTTTTATATGATGATAAGCAAACAGCCGACTGATTGGAAAAGACCCTGATGCTGGGAAAAAAGAGGGTGGCAGAGGATGAGATGGTTGGATGGCATTACTGACTCAATGGACATGAACTTGGGTAAACACCAGGAGATAGTGAGGGACAGGGAGGCCTGGCATTCTGCAATCTACGGGGTGGCAAACTTAGCGACCAAACAACAAGCAAAGCATGCAGTGTTCTGTGAGGCAAAGGAAAAAAATTATAGCAAGGTCAAGGGAATCAGAAGTACTGGGAGAATGGGAAGGCCAGGTTGTAATATCAAATTGGGTGGCCTGATACATCCATCTCAAAAGGGTATTGAGAGGCGAAATTTGAACAAAAACTTGATGACTATGAAGATGTTAGCCAAGTAGATCTCTTTGAGATAGAGACTTTCATGTAGAGAGCGGCAAGAACTTGCCTAATGTTTGCAAGGCAACCCAAGCAGGTGGATCTGCCTGGGGTAGAGTATAGAGGCAACTGATATGAAATGAAGTGAAAGTGGTCATCTGGCAAGGATCTTCTTATAAATTAATAGATGTAATTTGGAGGATACTGACTTTTGCTAAGTTCAATGGAAAACTATCACAGACGTAAGCAGAGAAATTTTATCAGAAATAATTTGCTCAGTGGAGGACAGATTTTGGGGTACAAAGGTAGAAAGTCTGGGAAATCTATATAGACACTACTGTAATAATTCAGGCTTGGACTAGGGTAGCAATGAGAAGAGGTCAATATTCTATATATATTTTAGTGATAGAGTCAACATTATTTCTTACAGGAACTGGATTTGAGGTATAAAACAAAAGAGATGAGAATGAATCTAAGATTTGAGATCTGAGAAAATAGTGCATGGAATTGTTTCAATAGAGATTGTAAGTGCTATAGATAAGAGCAGGTTTGGGGTAGTTTGTGGACTTCTGAATTAAAGATATCCATTAGATATGCATGGGGAAATGTTGAGTGGAAACTTGGATATATTCTGTAGTTTCACTCTGATATGTGTATTAGAGGTAAATGTGAACCCATGTTATGTGGGATCTGAATCTTCCCAATTTTAGAGGAAATCTTTGTCCTCTACATTCAAAATTATAAACATAAAGTTAGGTAGAGGGCCTTTAATAAGCCTGTGCAGGAAAAGAATCTTAAGGTTTAAGCTTCATTGTATGCGTGCTCAGTCGCTTCAGTCATATCCGACTCTTTGTGATCCTATGGACTGTATCCTGCCAGGCCCCTCTGTCCACGGCATTCTCCAGGCAAGGATACTGGAGTGGGTTTCCATGCCGTCCTCCAGGGGATATTCCCAACCCAGGGATCGAACCTGGGTCTCCTGTGTCTTCTGTATTGCAGGCAGATTCTTTACCACTAAGCCACTGGGGTAGCCCTTAAGCCTCATTAGTTACTCATTAGCATAGTAAACCTGCTTCTCAATGGAAACATAAATTTTGCATATGTCAGAATATAAAAGCCAAGGTGTTATATGGGGAGGAAGAAAAGTATACATTCAGAAAGAGTTTCAAATATTAAGATCCACTTACTCCAACATTAAGAAAGACGATGGGACGAACTAGCAAAGGATTTTGAGATGAAGCACATGGCATGATACAGGAGGAAAAACAAGGTTGTGCAATAATATCCTGGAAGTCAAGTAATGAAAGTACACCAAGGAAGCAAAAGTGACAAATTATAACAATACTGTTGACAGACCAAGTTCCATGCAGATTGAGAACAGACAACTGGAATTAATGGTGAGGTCATCTCTGATGTCCTATGTAAAGTTTTAGCAGAATTGTGGAGGCAAAAATCTGACAGGAATGGATTTAAGAAAAAAATGGGAAGACAAAAAGTTGGAAAACAGAGAGTAAACACTTTTGTGAGTTTTGCTACAAAGTAGTATAAGAAATAGAGCATTAGCTAGTGAGGGAAGTGAGATTAAAAGATGAGAGAAAAAACAGATGTATGTATGCTGATGAGAATGTTACAGAGGTAAAAAACTTGACAGATGAGAGAGATGGTAGAATTGGTGAAGAGATGACCTTGAGTAAAGGAAAAATAATGAGCCTTTAACGTGCAACTGAAATTACTTGTTTTAAACAGAAGCAGGAAAGTTTATCTATGGTAACAGATGAGAGGTGGAATATGTGGGTATAGGTGAAGCTGTGATTTTGTGAAAGTTTTCTTTTTATTGCTTCCATTGTTCTCAGTCAAGCAGGAAGTAAGGTTATGAGCCTGGAGTGAGGATAGAGCAAGAGACGCTGGGTGGCACAGACAATTCTTATACGGCTTCGTGATCTCTACTTGCTTGGTGTTATGCCTTGTATAGTTCCCTCCATTTCAGTGTGAGGAGAAATTGTGACCTGATTGTAACACACAGAATATGGCAAAAGGATGGAATGTCACAACTCTGATTAAATTTCACTGTATGGTAAAAGAGAAAGTAATTCTTGTGTTTAGGTTCAATACAACTTCATCGTGCTAACATATAATGGGGAGAGATTTTCCTGCTGTCTCTGCAAGAAGCAAGTAGCCAAACTGTGAAATGCCTGTAGAGTGGGTCACACAGCAGGAAACCTGGGTAGCCTCTAGACTCTGAGATCTTCCTCTCGTCAACAGTCAACAAAAAGTTGGGGTCCCTAGTCATACAGCTACAAAAAACTGAATGTTGTCATCAACCTACATGAACTTAAAATCAGATGAAAATAAACCCCAGATGATACTTTTGATTGCTGGCTTTTGACTATGAGCAGAAGACTCAGCTAACAGTGCCTTTGACTTCTGACCCATTGGAAACTATGAGGTGATAAATGTGTGCAGTTTAAGCCAATAAATTTGTGGCAGTCTGTTACACACAAAAAACTAATACAGGTGTTGAAATGAGACAAGAATTTACGAAACAGACATTCAGAGAGTAAAAAAGTGACTGGGCTTATGATTACCTGACAGAATTAGGGGGTCATTTGAGATCTGTGGTCATGAAACTGAAGTGGGACCACTGACTTCCGTTTGTTTTTTTTCTGTAACTACAGCAAGGGTTCTATATATGAGTTACCTACTTTCATTTGTTTTGTATATTTTGATATATAATTTCAAATCTATTATTACATAAATATCTATAAAGCACATATTTCTGAAAATATTCTTTTTTCTTTTTTTGAAATATGAGAAGAATCCCAGGAGAGCTAACAATCATGAATCTAAAATTAAGACTGGAATTTAATTTTTGGCACCATTGATTGATTAACAAAACCATTTTGTTGAATCAAAGTTATTGAAAAATGTAGAAAGATAACTTAGAATTGGTCAAACCCAACTGATTCTGTTTTTTATCTTTTTAAAGTTTAATCACATTGATTAGGACTTTAATTTTATCTCTATCCATATATTTGCTTCTTAAAGTACCAAAGTGTCAAACTTGCACCGTGCAATATGCACAGACAAAAAGTGTAAGTTGTAAAAGTATTAGCCCTAACTTTCTTTCATAATAGGGAAATAACAGAAATTTGATTTGTAACTTAGACAACAAGTAACTTTGTACTCTCACTTGAGAAGAAAACTACTGAGCATCTAAAGCTATCTTAAAAAGCTTACATACATGTTGATTACAGAAATATTTTAGTGTTGAAAATACAGCAATATTAGTATCACAGAATCTTTCTTTAAAGATAAAACTCAGTTTAACTAAGCTGTTTTATGTTGTATTACTTACCATCTTAAAGAATAATCTTTTTTTCATTATCATTTGAAAGAAATTTCAGAAAAAATAAGTAAACATAGCTTACACTTACATGGTGAGTAGTACATTCTAGTGCTGTTCTAAATATAGTGAATTTATTATCTCAGTTTCACAGAAGGGGAACCTGAGGTCCAATTTACTCAGCAAATAGCAGAACAAAGATTTGATCATAGGCAATTAGGCTCCAGGCAACTTTTAACCACCATTCTATAAGGCTTCTCATATGATAATCCTTCAGTTTTCCAGGGGAACTTATTACAGACTCATAACATCATAGTCTGATCTGTGAAAACAGTCTGACTTGTGGAAATATGAAGGTAGGAAGGTAAAATCCAGGGTGTACTGAAGCATCATAGTCATTTTTAAAAGAACAGAAAAGATTTTTAAACACTGAAACTGCAGATGAAACTTATTTTCAATGTACTTTCTGTGCTTTTTATTTTGGGGTTTTCTAAATATTAATAGTCTCTTAGTTCCTTTTATTAGTTTGTAACACAAACCATTTAGTCTAAAGAAAACTCAACACAACTCACTTAGCCATTATTGATGAAATAGCACAAACAGCTGTCTAAATTGCTTTATATTGGTTTATGAAAATTCACATGGAAAAAGTCTGTAATGATTTTTAACAGCAGAGGATATCAGATTAGCTATAAGACATAAACAATAATTTTAACATACAACTACAGACATACCTGCTAAATTGCTGGGTAAGGATAAAGTAAACATATCAGAAATGAAAGTCATATTATTATAGGTTTAAGACTCTATTTTAAATATGGACAGTTTAAGATGATGACACTAGAACCCTTTTTTCTATCTTGGTTATTACTCTTATACATCTAAGTCAATTTTAGTGAAGCTGAATTAATTAGGACTATCCACAAGAAACAACTGTGAGCTATCTAAAGACTGAATGAACAACAAAAACCAAATTATCTTCTATACTACAACATGAATAGAATCTATTGGGAAATACTGTAGGGAATGAAATAATTACAAACTATTAATAACATAAAGATGAAAGATAACTATAATTCCTTCAATGAATTTAAGGATTTTGTTATTTTATATCTTGCCTCAAGTTATCCAGGAGGTATTAAGCTTGTTTGTACAAGAACAGAAGAAAACAAAGTATAAATAAAGTACTTTTAATAACTGAGGACTGTGGACAGAGTATAAAACCACACATGACTTAATTTTCCAAATTAGAAAAATATCTGGAGGTAGATGTGTTAACATATCTAGAGGGTAAAAATATTATATCAGTAAACTTAAAAAAATAACCTTTTTAATAAGTCATTTTATAAAAATCATGTTTCCACAAAATAAATACAAGAAAATACAAATCCAACTTTAAAAACAAAATTATTGTTGGTTTTTCTTTCTAGATCCAGAATTTTTTTACTTTTTATGTTAAGAAAAATCATTTGTTTTTAATGAGTGTTGTACTCATTTGTCTTGTCTTTATTTGGAAGAGAATGAAGCAGAAGAGGAACACTAAAAATATAAAGTCAGTTGTTTTCACAATAGTTTTCTAATTCATATAATTAAAACTCATAAGAGAAAAAGTATGAGTGAAAATGTATATACACTTTTCCAACTTCATGCATCAATAATACAAGCTTGCTTCTCACTTCATGTAGCACCATTACCTTTAAAGAGAAGAGCTGGGTTTCATCACTAGGGATGTGTACTTTTTAAACCCATTTACTGGGGCTAAAATGTGAGCATTATCAAGGATTTTTGTTTGAAGGGAACGCTACTGCATAAAATAAAAATCAAGCTCCTACTACAGGATAACATTCTAAATGTTAGTTTTCCTTCCAGTTATTTAAAAAATTTTCCTGAGGTTGCAAAAGTATTAGAATCAATAAATGAGCAAAATAATTCTGATAGCCTTATCTCAGATCATATGCAAAAGCCACATTTAATATATTTAGCAAATACAGCTCAAAGTTAATAATTTATTAGTCAACTGCATGAAAAATATATTAAAAAGATAAGCTCACTTAATATTTAAATAATCCCATAAGGCTTTATATTAGTAAAAATGTGGAAATATTAAAGAAAATAACATTTCTCACCTAAATGAAGCTCAATTCAGACAAAATGAAAATGTGTTTAATCATTTTAATAAATATATTTTCAACATTTCTCATGTTAAAGTACAGTAAGGCTCTGAATTACACAGAATATTTTAGATGATTTCCTTAAATGTGCCAAAAATAACTACATTTTTGAAGAATGTCCTACAAATATTCATTACCAAAACAATCATCAAGTCAAAACTAAGATATATTTCTCATTGCAAAGTATGCCATTCCAGCAAAGAAAATGTATTATTAAATTCTAAGAAAGTACCATTTCTTGAGTTATTAAACAGCATTAAAATTATCACAAATACCAATTTCCAGTTACTCTTAGATTGCTAGAAATGTTTTTCATCAAAAGTTTTAAACACAGTAAGGCATATTTGAAATAAAAAACAGAGAAAATTGCATTCACATTTAAAGATATACCTTTGCTCAATAACTCATATTTATACATTTTTTTTTTACATATATGATATTCTTAACTTATATACCAGGAAGCCTAGAAAGAAACAATAAGGGAAAATAAACACCAACTCAATAAATAACCCTCAGAGCTCCATAAAGTCAAAATTTTAGGGGGAAAATCCAAAATCCTAGTAGTCTATCATCTGAGTCTATTTTTGTTATCTAAAGCTAAAAATGCATATAAATTTTCAGGAATAACTGATATTTCTTTCTCAGGTTATTTGGAATCTGATTATGGTGCACAAATGTGAATGAACGAATACATCCTTAACCCACCAGTATCTTTTTCTCCAGTGTGCAGGCAATCACCCGTGAAAAGTATGGTGTAGATGACAGGATGATACTGTACCTGATTAGCTCTGGAGGTGGTCATGGGATCAGATGGAGAGGACTTGGTGGTAGTTGGGGAAGATGGCAATGTCTGGGAATAAAGCAGTTCAGGAGCAAATCAACCTTTATAAGCCTTAAACTGATTATTTAAATAAAACAAAATAAAATAAAATGTAATATAACGAGAACAAAATCCTATGAACAAATTTTTCTCCTATTCATTCAAATTTAATGGAATTCAAGATCAATTAAATAACTAATGCATGTAAATACGCATGCATAAGCATGTAAAAATAAATTCATGACTTGAAATCATGATGGTGACTGATAAAAATTCACATGAGTATTAAAGGTATCCTGACCATATTCATGAATAGTAGTCTCTTTTCTTTCCCTTTTGTTTTCTTGGGGGAAAAGAGATCTCAAACAAAAATTCAATAAATTTAATGAGTAAAACTGAAAGTCATTTTCCTATCAATGAATACAGTCGGGGATTGAAAGAAGTGGTGAAATGAAGTTTACTTTGGCATAAAAGTATCCACCTACTTAATATGTTGAACATCACCAACAAGTTGATTCCACATGAATTTAGGGTTCCATACTTAAAAGCAATTAAATTTGCAGTTCTGAGTTCTTAATATCACATTATCTTCTAAAACATTAATTTTTAATAAATTTAGAGCCCGTCTGAAAATGTAAACATTAACCTCATATTAATAAACAAGTAACTAATAGCATTTTAACAAATTGCCGTAATATTTTTTATTTGTGCTAAACACTAAAAATTTGTATAGATGAGGTATATAATATTTTGTAGCATTATAAGACTGTGTTGAAAATAAGCACAAAAATATTAGGAATCAAATTTATTGTTCATTTCATTTTTAAACACATATACATGCTATATATAAAACTATATACAAAACATGTCACATGAGACCATAATATTCTTAAGGTATTTTTAAAACTTCTGATGTCTAATGATGTCTAATAGAGTAATAGTGTATGTAAGATGTTTTTATCTTTTTAAAAAGGTATACTTTCACTTGACAAATTGTATCACTCAAGTAGCACCCTCAGTAGATAATATTTCTTAATATATAAAATGGGGTAGTTTTATAGTATAGAAAAAATTCTATATGCACATTATGTTTTATATTAATATCTATCAAAATTATTCACATGAGCAAAAGCATAACTTTAAAGGTTCAGCAGTGTCAGGAAAAGCAGATAAAATTACTTAAGTCAGTCATATTTACACAGTTAATATTTCATAAGTCCTAACTAGGATAGAAAAAAGTATTTAAGAGTAAAAGAAAGGATAAAAAAATTCACAAGGTCCTGCTTAATTCACTGCTCTCAAGTAACAAACTAAGACTGATTCTAACATCTGATCATGTTTAAACAGTTCACTCATCTAGGGATTCTTGATTCTTTAAAACCTTCAGGAAAACTAGACAATGCATAGTCATACCAAGATTTTTGTTAAATCATATTTTAAAAGGGAAGAACAGCTGCAAACCTCACAAGAGAAGAAAAAGAAAAACTTCAAATCCGTTGTTTTCTGTTTTTTCTATTTGTAGTAAGTTCACTTTATAAAAGTCATTTCTCCAGAGAGAATTTCACTAATAGTCTTTAATAATTACCCTACTATTTTACTTTCCATGCAATACTATGCAGAAACATACACTACTGACTTTGTGATATTCTATGTACTATGAATTGAAGAGTAAATTTTCCCACCTCTGGTTATAACTGCTACTGTACAGATTTCCTGAGAGTAGTTAACATATATTTTAAAATATGTTTTTTATTAATCTCAGCATAATTATGAGATTGCTGACTAAACAGATGTGAAATAAATTTAGAGGCCATCTACCCCAACCCAGGTTAGAAGCTAAGTTCGTTAATCTACAGAAGCTTGAATTATATGTGTTCGGCTCTTCTATTTTCATCAGAGTAAAATCAGCTTGAAGGATGACAGGTTAATTATGACAGCCATCTTGCCCTAGATATGAATTCTCTTGAAATACTGCAAAGAAATACGCAGAGAAAGTAGTAACATCAAGTGACTCAGCCTTTGTGATCACTAAGATCAATACTATCTTTTTGCAATTTATTTAATACTTTTTACTTTGCGTATATGTGAAATGTTGGGCATGTATTAGTAACTGATGCAACTCATATTCATTGACACTGTCCTTAATAATTCTGAGGATGCTTCCTTCTCACAGGAATAAAAACAGTAATTTTAAACTTCTGAGACAATATTAATGTGTATAAAATCATTAAGGCTTTGGTTATTACAAATTATAATACGTTAAGACTTTAATGTTTTAAAACAGGTGATAAGTTTGGGCTTTAAGGGATTAGATTTTGGAAATGTCACAATCAATTGTTTCTAATTTTTTTTTTAATTCTTAAAATTATAAACATGTAATGTGGTAATAAACACATGATTAGTTTTCTAGTTATCCATTACTTATTGAGATATTCTTAAACACAAAAACCCTCCTTCCTTTACAAATTTAAGTTCTAGCAATGAAGAGAATCCAGAAAGTTTGCATTTTGGTTGATTTTTTTAACTACTAGTTGTAAAAACTGTTCTGATAAACAGATAAATGTAAATATATTAACGTCTGTAAAAGGTTCTAATAATTAGATTAAAAAACAGCTTTGAAAGTTGTTCTCAACCACACAAATAGATCAGAAAAAGTCATAAAAAATAGTTTCATGTTCAGTATGTTTATTTCTCTAATATTTTATAAACACGTTTACTCATATTCATAATGCTAGCTGAAAATTTAAGTGGTTTCAAGTTTAAAAAATCTCTTAGTAAAATTTCTGATATACATTTTGAAGATATAACTACTGAATATCCATATAGCAACAATATATTAAAATGTGTTAAGTACTATTTATAATGGGTATATACAGTTAAGAACTCTTTAAGTGAAAGTGAAGTCATTTCACTCATGTCCAACTCTTTGCAACACCATGGACTGTAGCCTGCCAGGCTCCTCCATCCACGGGATTTTCCAGGCAAGAATACTGCAGTGGGTTGCCATTTCCTTCTCCAGAGGATCTTCCCGACCCAGGGATCACCCTGGGTCCCTGCACTGCAGGCAGACTCTTTACCGTCTGAGCCACAAGGGAATCCCTTTAGTAGTGATTATGAAGGGCACAGGCATTTTTTTAGTATGATTTTATCTTTCAAGTGGAAAAGTATAATATTTTAATGTATAGGACTGAATGTCTTTAAGAATTCTGCTTTAAACGCTGAAGGCTGATGAATTACTTATTACAAAAAAATTTGAAGTAGTTTATAATTTTAAAATAGTGGATCCTTTGGAATGTAAGATAGTTTTTAAAATTCAAGATTCAATAAGTTATTTAATTAAATGTAGATTTTTCTAGGCTTTTGGGAATAACTAAAAAGTGATTACACATTGTGAAATGTTTTCTTGTTAACAAGTGGCAGTTTTGCTGGACCAGTGAATATTAGTATAAATATAAACTCCACAATAAATAAGCTTACCTTCAAGCAAATCAACAATAATAGACTGTCAAGGTCTATCATAGGTTCAGTGAAAACAACAATGAACTACAAATTTCAATTTTAATTTGGAACAGGTCTGTTTTGAGTTCTATTAAATAAATCTGCATACTATTCCATAAAAAATAATGAATCAACTATTTAAATATGGAATTGTCATCTTTGATTTTTCATCTTGACACATATCCAGCCTTCTCCCAATTTCTTAACTACCTGGAACTACTTAGCTCTAATATAAACTCATGTTGTCTAATTTCAAAAGGTCTTTTACAATTGATTACTAGTTCATATCTTATTTTCCTCACAATCACTATTCTGTACTTTTATCCTTTTCTCCAGCTATTCAATCCCATGTATCTTATATTCTTTTCAATTGATAGTTTTTATTACCTGAAAGAGATCATGATTTTCCAGAATGACCTTCCTTATCTACTACAATTGACTTCATTTCAACCTTTTCAATTTTCCAAACCACTTTTCCCCCATCTTCTCATTCTTTTCATGGTAGACAAAACTGTGATACCCTAGACTTCCCACTCTTCATGAGCTATGACCTTAACTCCCTATAATCTTTCCACCACTCTTGACTCATTCCATCCCTTAATAATGTCATCTGTATTTGGCATCCCCAATTTCTCTTCCTTTTCAAACTCCTTTTTATTCTTTAACATTAGCCATTCACTCTTTAGTAGCAGGGTAGTTATGTGAATCTTTCTGATCTAACTTGTATTTTCCTCCTTTTATATCCAAACTTGCAAGTCAGCAGTTCCCACACTTCACACCTCTTTTTTTCTTTTTACCTAACCAGTCTCTTTACCTTTAGGATATACTGTTATTAAGAAATAATGACTGTTTTCTCAACATAGAATTGAAACTGACTTTTAGAATCTCCAATGATTTTCTATTAAAAAAAGTTATTTTTGAACTCTTATTTGGGTATTTGATCCTTTTTAGCATCTTTCTTTATACTTCCCTTATTTTCTCCTTTTTATCTTTATGACTAATATGGAGCACTTATTAGGAACCAGGTATGGATACAGTGGGTTAATGCAATACCCTTACAGAAGAGGTTACTATTACTTTCCCCATGTTATAGGTAAAGAAGTCAAGGTATACAGAAGTAAAAGAGCTTGTTCCAATGTACACAACTGGTAAATTAAAGAGGCAGAATTTGAACCCTGGAAGACCTAGTCCAGATCCTATGTACCTAACCATTATACTATAATACTTCTGAGTTACTTTTTTAAAGTAACTGCTTCTCTATCTCATTTGTTTGATTTTTTTTTCTCGCCTACAATGAAGGTGTAAGTGAAATTATCACTGATACTGCAATTAAGGATCTATATTTTCAGTTTTAAATTCTCACCTATGCTTCTAATCAAAGACCACTTTAGGGAAAAAAATACATTATGTACAACTTATCCAACCTGCCTGAAACAATCATACAAAAATATTGTCTCAAATAGATGCCTGACTAACATTCAGTAGTTGCTTCCTAGAACCTGACATTTTGCTAAGTTGAAAACCACATGTGTCATTTTTTATTCTTTCCTTATCATTTTAGAACTAGAATCAAACCAGTACCAAACTCTTACAGATTTCACTTCGAAATATATTTTAACTTCAAGCATTTGTCTCAACTTTCACTACCAGAGGAGATTAAGTGCTCATCATCTTGTTCTTAAAATATTGCCTAGTCTCTTCACCCTGATACAAGACTTTCTATTTTAACAAGGTCCTTTTCCTGCATATGTTTATTCAAGAGTCTGAAAAGTCCTAGAAGAGAGAAATCTATTGCATTTTGTTTTATCAGCATTATCCAAACTTAATACTGATCCATACAGATCAGTATTAAGATCAATTACCAGTTACATTTCCTTGGGTAAGTAAATTTCCCTAACAATCAGCTTCTATAACATGGATTCTATACCTGCTTCAGAGGAATTTTGTGCGGATGAATGAAAGGTTTTAATAAATGTTAAGTGCATAGCACAACGGCTAGCACAGAAACAGAGTAAGCGCCATATACATCACTATTATCATTATTACTGATTCTTCATTCTTGACCACAAAAGATCCTTTTTTCCTGACAAAGATTAATGTCTGCTGGATTTCTATGACATAAGAGAAGCTTTAAAAAATATTATTTTATAAACCTTCAAATCTAAGATCTCCATAGTAGATTACTCAGTAATTGTCATAATTATATCTTCCTCTCCTACCAACAGCTGTTCCTACAAGCACTCTGAGAATCTGTGTGGAGTTTTAGCACAGAAGAAAACAAAGTATAGAAGTATCTCTTTTTCTTTTTTTCATAACCTTCCAGAGAAATTAAAAGGCAAAGTATTAGAAGAATCTGTAGTCTGTAGGATACCCTTTGGCCAGACATCCATGACTTGCCATTATCTAGTTCCACACAACTTATCTAACATTAATTTCCTCTAAACTACAACACAAATGTCCCACTTCTGTCAAGATGATCTCTTTATTATTCAATAATTATGGTATCTTTCTTCTCAAATCCATATTGCTTCATCTGCCTAAAATAAACTTTTCTCTTTTTTTCTCCTCTAATTAAGCAATTCCTCTACAGGCTTCAGAGTCCAGTTCAAGTTTTTACCTCTTTCACAAGACCAAATGTCACTCTAGCCTACATTTCTTTCACACTCCGCCAAACTTTTACAGTGCACTGTTTACGTTGTAGTTTTGGTATATAAATGCAGTTTTATATCTTTATTAGTTATATTGAGCATTTGTGATCTCTCATAAACTAGCTTGAAAGAGCAAGGGTTACAATTTAATATATTCTGCAATTCACTAACAAGGTATTTAGTAAATTTATAATTGAATGAATGAATAATCAACAAATTATGAGCTAATCTTGCCAATTTTTTATGATGAAAATAAAATTCTTTGTGCTTAATGAGATTTTTGGTATCTTAATTTAATTTTTAAAGACAAAATAATTATATAGATGTCTATAACTATTTCTTTCTTAATGTAGCTTTTCTTAAAAATACATTTGAGCCAAAAAAAAATAAACAAAACCCACTGAAAGTATGTAACAGACAAAGGAAGTTAACAAATGCCAACTATCTTACTAACCTATCATTTCTACTATGTTTTGGGGTTCATTATATTGACTTATGAGGTATAAATAACCATACTTAGAGGGGGATTTGAGGGACTTATAACAAGAGGAAAAATTTCAATAATCCTACGAGAAAAAAAAAAGGTTACAAGTACAAAATTCAAAACATAAAAAGGTGGAAATGAGAACATGGACACCAAAAACCTGGGCTAAGATGTGCACTAGAAACGAGTTTCTAGGGGAAGTCTAAACTACCAGAAGATCATCGAATGTCTCTGCTATTTGCATGTCTTGAAAATAAGAAATAAGAATGTTTTATGTTACAATTAATATGTTTAATTCTGGCTTATTGGTTCCTCCTGTGTATCCGTTTCTCAGTATACTGACTTAAGATATGAACATGACAGTATTATGTACTTCATGACAATCTGATTTTAAAGCTATAGAATAGAAATTATATACTTTGATTATTCAATAAATATTATCATCATTTTGAATATATAAAATATTGGAGTCCCTTCCTATCAGCAAATAAATATTTGATTTAAAACAAAGCACATCTGAGAATAAGGAACTGAATAGTTCACATCTAATATCTAAAGTTGGATGTTAGGCTATCATGCTAGATTTCAAGTTTCTTCTGTATGAAAGACTTGTGAGATCAGTATGTATTACCTTCCTAAAAACTTATATTTGGCTGAGAATTTGTTTAGACAATAAAGTTTCATTTGGAGAGAATATTCTGGTTCATGCAATTTATTTAGTAACCAACTGTATCTATATCATATAATTCAGAATATTTTACAAAAGTCATAATAATATATTGTATAAAACTATAACTTCTTTAATTTCAAAAAGTAGATTTCTTATTTTTTGTTTTTCAATTATATATATACACATATATTATTTTTGAAATTATTTTCCATTATAGGTTATTATATGATATTGATTATAGTTGCCTGTGCAATACAGTAAACCTCTGCTGCTTGTTGCTATTTTTTTTTAATTAGATACTCAGCATTCTATTCATATGAAGTCAAACAAGTAGAAGAATCAAAATGTCATAAATTTTTTAGTTAGGCAAAAATTAATAAGTTTTCTAAAATACATATATTATACATATTATATATATATGTATACAAAAGCTTTTCTACTATATCCTTGACAAAATTATAACTTTTAAAGCAAGGTTTATTTGTTTAGAATTGACTTCCTATTTTAAGCCCAAGTTACATATAAATTATACTTCTTTAGTAAGCAAAATCTTACATTATCAACCATAAAAAACAATAAATATGTTGTAACAAACATTAGGAAAATATAATTTCATATCCAGTATTAGTTCATTTCTATGAGGAACTACATTTTCTGGCTCCAGCATTTTTTAAAATTCTAATTTTATTCTTTACATAATTTTAACTAGAAGAAAGTGTTTTAAAAATGTTTAAAGAAGTTACTTTAAAAATTAACTTCAGAGTTGAAGTCCAAAGAGAATGTAAATGTTAGTTAGGGGAATGACTATCATTTTAAAAGAAATATTATTATTATTCTATGTACTAAAAGCTAAAAAGTAAATAGAATTATATAAAATATACTTTTATCTATTCTATTATAAAATAATTTCTTATAGATACAATTATTTTATACTGGATTACCAGCATAATTTCTCCAGAAATAAAATCATGGTAATTTAAATTTATTTGTTGTTATTCAGTTGCTAAGTCATTTCCAATTCTTTTGACTTATTTAGACAATGATCCAACAAAAAGTTTCACATTGTAAAACAGGACACCTACCTAGAAAGTTAGAGAACCCCAAGTTTAGAGCATAAGTAACTGTTGATCTATAGTATCGTGGAAATCTGCTCAATCTCTCATCCAGAGTTTTTGAGTAAATTTTTCAAATTTTAAATTTTTAAAAAACTGTTTAAACTCTACTAAATTTAGAGTACTCTTTTAATGAATCTTTTAAAATAATACTTTCACATCACTATTGATTACATGAAAATATTAAATAATAATAATTTCAATTTCATGAATCTCCATAAGGCTTAAAAATGAATGTAAATATGCAAAATTAAATCAATCACCATTATTTTTTAACCACTTATTTTGAATTTAAATAACATTATCTGAACTAGGCAAGTAAAAATAGAAATGAACCAAATATTTTAAAATTCTGGCTTTCATAAATCTGTACTGACACTGGACAGATGACAACCCATAAATTTCATTTGCCACAGAGAAAGTTAGTTTTAACAATGACTCATAGACCATTATTTGATGGTATTATTACAAAAAACATAAAAAATTCATATCATTGTGCTGAATATACTGACAATCATACAGTACTCAAAGTATATTTCATGTTTTACCTTTTAAAAAAAAATCAATATAGTCACAGCCTCCCCTAACTGTTTAAACTTACAGAAACTACAAAAGAAATGTGAGAATTAATAGGCTGGATTAAAGTTGAAAATCAACAGACCCTACACTTTAGTGCCAATTCTGTAAATTCTTAGCCCCAGGTGATTTTAATCCAGAGGTCTTTAAACTCATACTTCTAGAATTTAGATAAATTTAGATTAAGTCATGGTACTGCTTTCAATGCATCACATTTTAAATTATTCTTTACATTTACCTAGCATAGATAAAAATTTCATAACTATAAATGTTTGTGAAGAATAAAAATATCTACTTATGTTTAGAAGTTTAAAATATTTACCTTCTGCCATGTGTAAATTAAAAGACACTTCTTTGAAAAGTTATGAAAGGTTACAAATTGAAACGTTTTGACACTGACAAAGAGCATAAAATGAATGATCTTATATGGTGTAAAAGCTACTTGCTCATGACCTAAACATGGAAGGATTTTTTAAATAGTATTAAAGGAAAACTGAAACTTGGCCTATAATTTGAAAATATATAATGATTAATTTCTCTATTTGTATTTGATTAGACACCTTTACATTTATCAATATACTGGAAAAATTATAATAAATTCCTAACACTGGCTAGTATATTTTTTCAACTCAGAAACATGAAATTAATAAGTTTTTGAGCTACATTTCAAATTTATTACAATGAACGTAAATATTCTGTAAATTAAATATTCTGTGAATGAATGGATAATACATTTCTTTTGAAGGCATAAGATCTATCAATATGATCACAAATTAAGAAGCTAATTATAAAAAGGTAAATGCAGAAACAATCATAATAAACAAAGTATCAAATAACTTTTAAGATTTAAAAGAGCTTAAGGGGAAGAATTTGCCTTATTTTTACATTAAAGAATGTCATTTTTTTCCTACATAGCATCTGTCATTATTCCATCTTAAAAACTAACATTGTCTTTTATCAAGTAAAAGTTTTGTTACAGAAAATCCCACACATTAAAAATAAACATTGGCCCTTTATGACATATATATAAATACTGCACAAGTTATACAGAACATAATAGCTGATTTGTAACAAAGAACTGTTTGCTAGGTACAAAAATTTACTTATACATATTTGTTGATAAAAAATATTGAACATGACAATTAAATTGACAAAACAGGAGTTTATATGCATAACTATACTAGAGACTAAAAATATTGAGAATATGGTATTAGGAATTTTGAGAATGTAGTATCAATTTTTATACTTTATTTTAAAAGTGATATAACTTTAGATAGATTAAATTCTTATAAATTAATCAAATTTGTATTTATAATTTTTAAAAGGGCAGTACAAAAGAAATGAGCCATAAGTGCTCCTCAGTGTAACACTAATAAATGAGTAATTTGATCAATAAGTAAACTGATCAATCTAAAGAAGAGGCTCTGATAGTCTTTAAGTAAATAAGTGACAACTGTTATGTTTTAAGTATTCTTAGGGAAAAACTTTATATGCTAAACCTTTAAGGCTTCTTTTATAAGGAATTCATACTACACTGTGGATATCTGTCTTTGATTTCCCAACTAAACACTCACTTGTTTGATGCGATCTGGGTTAACGGTGGTCTGGGGTTGTAGAATGCTGACTGGTTCTGTCTTGGCCACATTTTGGGGCATTTCTCGAATTTTTTCTGCAATGAATCCATGAACTGCATTCAGTGCTTCAACTGTTCCCTGGATCAAGCACACTCGTTCAGTAGTACCTGTGGACAAAAGATTTAAGATTCAGAAAACTTCCTCTCTTACTCTGTATGCTCTTCAAAAAAACTATAACAAAGGATGATATACTAATGCCAATAAAATCATGTACAATGTAGAACTCTAAATCTCACAAAGGGCCAGCAGAGCCAGAAACCATGAGAAGTTTTGAGTTCATCATTCACTGACATAACCAATACTTACTGAGCACTTATGAAAGAACTTAGGGTTAGAAACCAGTAACACAAAGATGAGGACTTCCAAAGTGTATATGCTAACAGACATCAAACCAGAGAATTATAAGATACTATGATATGAAAAAATAATGGAAGTTATCGACATGGATGGCCTATGTTAAAAAAAAAGCATTTAAATTAGTAGAGATAAGGGGTCTTGGAAAACTTACAAAGCAGGTAAGTTTCTGAATTTTTACCACCTTTTATTCATGTACCTTGTTCTTCTTTTAATCGTAGCAATAACACTATCTGACATTTTCTATTTATTTTTTTCATTTCTACTAGAATGCAAGCTCTCAGAGAACAGTTAATTAGTCTGTTTTGCATTGTGCTGTAGTTTCCCCAAAGCCTAGAGGCATCCCTGGCACATGATAGGTAAATAACAGATATTTATTGGACAAATAATCAACCCTGCTTTTACTGATTATGCAATTTTAATAAGATAGAATATCATAATTAAAAACAAAATTTTAAACTATTTTTCACTTGAAATTGATGAATAATTGATAAAAGATACCATTAGTTTTATTTGCTTCATATCTAGTCAATAAAATGTAGACATATGATGTGAGACAAGACTAAAATGATATTGGTTAGGTCTAATGCACAGATCCTACAGCCTATTTTATACTATACAGGTATACCTAAAGGCAATAAAAATAAATGATTAGTTTTTCAGACTATTTTGAGCCTCACTGCAGCAGCCTGTTATTAAACTGTAATCTTCTGCTCAGCAGCTCAACACAGCAAACACATAAAGTTACTTCTCAGACATCAGTATTCTTTTACTAAACAATTATCAACAAGTATAAAGAAATCTTTTAAAATTTATAAAATATTTGTTTTTGAGCTAATATGACCTCCCAAGTACTAAACACATATCCTTTTCATATCATAGTTTCAAAATGCTAAGCCATTCTATAAAACATTTTAAAGTACTTTTTGAAGGAAAAAAATGTGAAATTACATGTTAAAAAAAATGCAAGGAGTTTATACTGCTTTAAGGATTTATTACCATATAAACCATTTTCCTAGCATTTAAACATTTTTTTAAAGAACAGTAAAAGATTATCATTCTTACCTTTAGAAAAAAGACTTAGATCATAAGAATTAGGAGCAGGAATAAAAGAAAAATATTACATGTATACACCTAAATTGGGGCTTCCGTCGCAACTCGGTTGGTAAAGAATCTGCCTACAACGCAAGAGACCTGCATTCGATTCCCGGGTTGGGAAGCTCCCCTGGAGAAGGGAATGGCAACCCACTCCATATTCCTGCCTGGAGAACCCCATGGACAGAGGAGTCTGGTGGGCTATAGTCCATGGGGCCCTAAGAGTCGGACACGACTTAGCAACTACACCACCACCACCACACCTGTATTAAATCATCCAGTTTTTAAACCATGAAGATGAAAGTTTATGAAAAGCTACATTCCCTAATTTGTACAAAATATTTCAATAGAAAGAAGTATCTTTTAGTTGTGAAGAGGGAGACAATCTGAAACACATTCAGATTGTGAGTTTGAAGGCTTAATATTTCCTGTTTCTCCTAATCAGCTTTTGTCATCTTTTGAGTATCTTGATGTATCTCTGTATCTATTCTTGGGTAAAAGGATCTAGTTTATTAGGGATACTCTAGGGAGTCTTTACAAGGTTGTATTAATTGTCCAATAAATGACTAGAAAGGATGAGAACTGATCAATGCAGCTCCTGTGAAGTGTTCTCATCTAAGTCAGCAGACAATACAAAACACAGATCGGATTACATTCCTGTTTTTGGAGACTATTAAAGAGTGCTCTTCTGGGGATGCCAAGATAGAAAAGGAAATCAGTTAAGCCTCAACAGAGATTTAAAAAAAAATAAAAAATGGTAGTAAGTAACTAAAGGAACTATACGATCCACGTGGCTTTTAAAGTTCTAATTTAATAGAATACATACTGTGTCAGACAACACAGTAACCTCAATAATCTTCAGACTATACAGTCTAACAAGTAGTAAATGGAAATCACTGAGCCATAAAGAAATATGATTGTCTAAAACTGAATTTCACATAGCATGCATGAGACAATTTGGCAATAGTTTATAGGTCCAAAGTTGCCATAAATATTCTTTCAAGATTAAATGATACCACTACCATTAGAACTACTACCAACGAAAAAAACAAAAAAAAAAAGGGAAAGAAAAAAGGAGATTGCAATTTCCCCAATGGGAACTGCTGTAATTCTCAGAAGAGATGCTGTCATATTCTTCCACTGAACTCTAATGGCCTTTTCACTTAGATAACACAAAACTATAATTTTTAGGAGAAAGTCACAAAGAAGGAAGACTGTCAGGTATATGACTAAACTGTATAACAAAAACGAGCCTATATAAAAAAGTTGCTGTTTTTTTTGTCATTTTACAGGCTTTTATGCTCCATTAGTGTCTAAACTAAACAATGAGTTATTTACCATTTTATTTTGCAACAGACTAGCAACAAAATCTGAAAAAATTATATTAAAGTATTTGCTTATATTTACTATAATGTAAAGATACAGGTATATAAGACACCATTCATTTAAAATTTTTCTTTTAAGGGAGACATTAGATAAACTCTTACAACTAGGGACAAACATAGGCAGTGAAATCAGAAAGACTTTTTGTTTCTACTTCACATGCTGTTTCATAAACTGAATAGGCATGTTTCTAAAATTAGGTACAATTATAAGTTGCCATAGCAAAATTCTGATATACATTTAATAAAATATACCCACTTTGTGCTACTATAACCTTGGACAAGTCACTTAAACTGTTCCTGCTCCTACCTAAGGCAGTCTATCATCTGTGCAGTGGACCTGATCTCTCTTAACTTCCAAGTCCACTGTTTCTCCTAGTATCATTTTTCCCATCAGACCTTGCCTATCAGCAGAAAAACATGTTACACTTTCTTCCATTTTTAAAGATCCCTCCTTTATGACAGAAAGAGAAAATTAGCCTTTTGTAAAGCAAATGAAATATTGATTTAGGCAAAGATCATAAAATCATAAAATGAAAGGTTAACGGCAAATTTTCAATGGAAACATCTGGAATCACCAACCGACTTCACTGATCAACAATGGCATAACTAAGAGTGTGAAAATCAAGCACTGACATGATGCAATATGAAGCAGAGGGCCTCAACTATAGAGGATGTATCCCCAAATAGCTGAACCTAAATCGAATCATCTGAAAGAGATGGGAATACCAGACCATCTGATCTTTCTCTTGAGAAACCTGTATGCAGGTCAGGAAGCAACAGTTAGAACTGAACATGGAACAACAGACTGGTTCCAAATAGGAAAAGGAGTACGTCAAGGCTGTATATTGTCCCCCTGCTTATTTAACTTATATGCAGAGTACATCATGAGAAACGCTGGGCTGGAAGAAACACAAGCTGGAATCAAGATTGCTGGGAGAAATATCAATAACCTCAGATATGCAGATGACACCACCCTTATGGCAGAGAGTGAAGAAGAACTAAAGAGCCTCTTGATGAAAGTGAAAGAGGAGAGTGAAAAAGCTGGCTTAAAGCTCAATGTTCAGAAAACTAAGATCATGGCATCTGGTCTCATCACTTCATGGGAAATAGATGGGGAAACAGTGGAAACAGTGTCAGACTTTATTTTTTTAGGCTTCAAAATCAATGCTGATGGTGACTGCAGCCATGAAATTAAAAGACATTTACTCCTTGGAAGGAAGGTTATAACCAACCTAGATAGCATATTTAAAAGCAGAGACATTACTTTGCCAACAAAGGTCCGTCTAGTCAAGGCTATGGTTTTTCCAGTGGTCATGTACGGATGTGAGAGTTGGATGGTGAAGAAAGCTGAGTGCCGAAGAATTGATGCTTTTGAACTGTGGTGTTGGAGAAGACTCTTGAGAGTCCCTTGGATTGCAAGGAGATCCAACCAGTCCATCCTAAAGGAGATCAGTCCTGGGTGTTCATTGGAAGGACTGATTTTGAAGCTGAAACTCCAATACTTTGACTACCTCATGCGAAGACTCACTGGAAAAGACCCTGATGCTGGGAAGGATTGGGGGCAGGAGGAGAAGGGGATGACAGAGGATGAGATGGTTGGATGGCATCACCGACTCGATGGACATGGGTTTGGGCAAACTCCGGGAGTTGGTGATGGACAGGGAGGCCTGACGTGCTGCGATTCATGGGGTCTCAAAGAGTCAGACATGACTGAGTGACTGAACTGAACTGAACTAAAATCGAATCAAATATTTAGCCCAACATAACAGTTTACAAATAATACTGAGGGACTTCCCTGGTAGTCCAGTGGTTAAGAATCCACCTTGCAGTGCAGGGCATGTGGGTTTGATCCCTGCTCAGGGAACTAGGATTCTACATGCTACTGAGCAACTAAGCTTGCATGGTGCAACTACTGAGCCTACATCTCACAACTAGGGAATCCATGGGCCACAACGAAAGATTTCCACATAATGCAACAAAGATTTGACACAGCCAAATAAATAAATATTAAAAAGATAATTCTGAAAACAGAGAAACAAATGACACAATGAGAAAGCAAATACAAAAATCAAGAATGTAAGCTAGTCTACAGAACAATTAATCTAGTTTCTTCAATATAGGAGAGAATGTTCTCTAGACATAAAGAATCTTAAAAGACACAATAACCAAATATGAATTAGAATTTGGATCTAAATTCAAACAACTCTAGTTTAAAAATTGTGGCACTCTCATAAAAACAATATTAAATAGTATCAAAGAATTATTGTTAATTTTAACAGGTGTGATTATGGCATCAGGATGTTTAAGAAAGTTTTCTCTTTTTAGGTGCATATTGAAGTATATGCAGCTAAAATGACTGAGATTTGCTTCACAATATTTTGTAACAGCAAAAAATGTTACTCATACAAAATACATATGCCAAAATCTTGATATTAATGACAAATATGTAGGTTATAAGGAGCTTCATTCTTCTAAGTATGTCTGAAATTTTATAATAAAAGAAAACATTTTAAAGCCCTCCCTGGCCTTCTTCTAGTTACATGTAGCTCAATTTCTTTCTCTCTCAAAATTCCTTGAATGATTAAACACATGTATTTACACTTTTTCGCCACCCATTCCTTTTTTCTTGACTCTGAGTTACTCCAATATGGCTTTTGTCCTACCACTCCACTTAAACCATTCATTACAGCCTTACCTTGGTAAATCTAATCTTCATGCCTTTACACTGGCCCATCAGCTGTATGTGACACCATTGACCACTCTGTTTTTAAAACACTTCATTTGGTTTTCAGGATACCATATGGTCCTCATTTAATTCAATTCATTCATTCATTTGGCAAAAATCTATTGATTCTCCACTAAATGTTAAGTACTATACTCAGTAAAGCAATGACCAAACAGATAAACCTGCTTTCATGGAGTTCTTCTCTAGTTCACGCAGACAGACAATATACAGAAAACAAATATATAGAGAATATGAAATAAAATTAGTACTATAGAAAAAATTTGGGAACAATACCAGGATACGCAAAGACTAAAGTATAAAAGAGACCCTGTCTGTCAGGTTCACTGCTGTATCCTCAATGTGTGGAAGAGTGTCTGGCATCCTGTGGATACTCAAGAAGAATTTTTTTTGAATAACTCCCTGAGTCTAATTTCCTTAGCTATGTATTAAAAACATATGATTGATTTTAAGACCTTTTTGCCTATCGATCTGTTGCTTTATGAAACATCTAAAAAGCCAATAAGCCTCTTTGGGTTTATAAGATGAGTCAATATATGTAAGAATTAGATATATTTTGGGAAATGATTTAAAAAACTACGAATAAGTTATAAATTACAATGTCAATAAAAAGAATAGTTGATTTTAAAAAAGCTTTCAGAAAGGTAATAGGAGAAACAATGAATAGTTTAATAGTTTTTTTTCCTTTCCAGAATAGAAAGTAGATAAACTTTAAAAATGTAATCTACCTAAAAGAATAAAATGAGGGAAAAGAAGGAACACTTTTTTGCTGTTGTATAAAAGACAGTCTAAAACTTTTTGGATACCTGAGACCTATTTCAACAAGAATGAGTCTGGTTTGGAATAATGGGCATATAATAACGATATGATCCACATATTTCCAGTTGTCAACTATAATGAAAATTAGCAAACATTTTATTTGGATGTAAGAAAATGCATCAGTTTATACTCCTACTGAAAATATAACTCAGTATCTTATGACAAGAATGTACATGTATAACTCTTCAGGAAATATTAGTGCCAGTCTAAAGAAAGAAATTTGAATGAATGCCAGTGAAACATCTTAAAATGAAAAATTAATACTCAAAATTTAGTAGAATATTAATAATTCTATGACAACCTGTAAGCAATGTTGTTGGCCTCAAAAAGAACTGAAACAGTGAAAATGCCAATTAACATCACAATAGGCAAAAACTGAGGTGTAAAACAAAACATGGTACATAATTTTTAGAGTATGATAACAGCTACTTATAGCACTGAGAAATTGCCAAATCTGGGTAGCTAATATTCTGAATGGATAGGATTTCTTTCTTTCAACATTTAGCTTATACCATTTCTAGAAATATCTCCCAATTAGTTATATATTTTCAAATATATTTAACATTTCCATAATACTTGGGAAAAACTATATAATTCTGAACAGAAAAAAATGTCAAACTTGAGATTTCTTTGGGTATGCATGTCTATTTATCCTTATACAAGGGGTGCTCTGTGACTGGTATTTGTTCCTTTAATTTTCATATTCTTTTCTTTACTATCCCTTATCCCTATATCTGATTCTAGCACACTCCTCTCTTTACCTGTACTTTGTTGCATTTAGTCCTCAATGGCTGGATGAGCTAAGCAAAGTTTTGTTGAAACTATATAAACTAGCAATAGATTCCTAGTGACAACCATAGGGGATAGCTGACCTCTGTGAAATCTTATTCTGGCTTTTTTCCACTTTATTTCTGAATCTGAGAGGTCAGTATCAATAGGCATAATATTTCTTTAATGCTTTCTTAAGGTTTAAAATTGCAGTTAGGTTCAGTTGCTCAGTTGTGTCCGACTCTGCGACCCCATAGACTGCAGCACGCCAGGCTTCCCTGTCCATCACCAACTCCTGGAGCCTAATTAAAACTGCAAGTGGGCATTTTATCTTTAAAACTAAGAGTATCATTTTTAGTGAATAAAGCAATTTACAGTAATTGTTTATTCTCGATCTATAGTCATGGTAATCTAATTATGCGAATATCTTTGTGGTTTAAAAAAAGCATAAACATTAGCTCCTTGGCTTTCCTTTAGTTTAACTATTAAAAGTAAAGTAGTATAGAATATCAATCATTACCAATCATAGGCATTACAAATTTCAGGTTAGAACAAAATGGAATTTTTTTTAAAAGAGGAGACTAGTATATATATTACATAATTTATAATACATATTTAATATTTTATTAATATGATCACATATTATGCAGCATACTGTATGATAGCTCATGTAATACTCACAATTACCAAGACATATAATATTCTCTTCAACTTACAGGTAAAGAAGTGAAAGCAGTTGGACCAAGGAAACAAAACTAACAAATGCAGAAAGAAGTAAGATTTTGTCAAATACCATGTTTTTTCCATTACAACATATACCTTATGAAAATGTAATGTTAGGCCAGCTATCAAATCACATTCTTTGAAGAAACTCACATGCATTTCAGCCTGATGATGGAAAAATAATTTTTACCCAGGCTTGATAATTTTTTTTAAATGCACTGAGTCATATTATTAATATCACTTCACAGGTTTATTTCAAATCTGGCATAAAATGAAAGAAAAGACTGACCCCTTTTACAGAGAACAGACCACCATAGGAGAAGTGGTTAATAATTGTGTGGCTATTAGCAAATTTTTTAGAACAAATTTTCAGATCAACAAAAGCATTTAGGAAAACTGCCATAAAAAGTAAGTTCAGTTTGTAATTGCAGCTTTTATACCATTGTACAGTTTTGCACATTTGAAAAAACTTCCTCCTACCCTACAATTACTAAGGGAAAAATATACTATTTCAAGAAGAGGATTCTTTAGAAAAGGAAATCATAGGAATTGACATATCTCATGATACAAAGTAAAAATTGCTTCTCTTTTTCTGGTGATTAACTCTCTACACAATCATGTCTCTACTTCTAAATTGTAAAACTTGTAGGGGGCCATTATAACATGCTTTATTCCCAAATCAATATAGTGAAGCTCAAGTTTCTGTTTACAGAGCATGCTTTAACATTAAAATATACTCAATTAAGCCAAAGGACGAAAGTATACTTTTCACAAAAATCTAAAAGTACTCATATTCTTCAAAGAACTGAAAATGTGAGAATGAATGACAGAGTAGATGTCCAGCTTCTCACTCACTCAATCTCTGTCCCACACATGCAAATTGCATACTCATTTCCATTTAGCCACTCCCACATAGTAACATCAGGAGTTTAGGAGACCTGAAGTTCTGAAGAACTGTGAGGTTTGAAAGCAGACGTTATCTAAAAATTCTAAATAACAATTGCAATTTATCTTCAGTTTTTAACTTCTGAGGTCATGCAAAAGATCCTACCAATAGTTATGATGATGATTAGTTGGTCATTCGTCTTTAGCACAGGTTTAGGGTACTTGTGGGCTCCCTGGTGATTCAAACAGTAAAGAATACGCAAGCAATGTAGGAGACGTGGATTTCATTCCTGGGTCGGGAAGATTCCCTGGAGAAGGGAATGGCTACCCACTCCAGTATTCTTGCCTGGAGAATTCCATGGACAGAGAAGCCTGGCAGGCTATACAGTCCATGGGATCACAAAGAGTTGCACATGACTGAGCAGCCAACATTTTCAGTTTTCACTTAGGCTACTTTTCGATATGTAGCAATCGTGGGCTGGAACAAGATGGCAGAGAAGAAGGACTCTGAGTTCAACTCCTCTCAAGAGCACACCAAAATTACAACTAACTGCTGAATAACCATCAACAAAAAAACCTGGAACACACCAAAAAAGATATTCTACATTCAAAGACATAAAGAAGAAACTCAACAAGATGGTAAGGTGGGGGGGGGGGCGCGCACTGATAATCTAATTAAATCCACTATCCCCCAGGAAGCAACCCACAAGCTGGAGAACAATTATATGGCATAGCTCTCCCACATGACTGAGGTTCTGAGCCCTTTGTCAAGCTTCCCAGCCTGGGTGTCTGGCAGCAGGAGTCATTGTTCCCAGAGCATCTGGGTTTGAAGCCCAGTGGGGTTTGAGTGCAGGAGCTCCACAGGATTAGGGGAAATAGACTCCACTCTTGGGAGGGCACACACAAGGTCTCGCGCATACTGGTTGTTGTTCAGTTGTTTAGTCCTCTCCGACTCTTTGTGACCCCACAGACTGCAACATGTCAGGCCTCCCTGTCCTTCACCAACCCCAGGAGCTTGCTCAAACTCATGTCCATTGAGTTGGTGATGCCATCCAACCATCTCATCCTCTGTCGTCCCCTTCTCCTCCTGCCGTCAATCTTTCCCAGCATCAGGGTCTTTTCCAATGAGTCAGTTCTTTGCATCAGGTAGCCAAGTATTGGAACTTCAGTTTCAGCATCAATCCTTTCAGTGAATATTCAGGACAGATTTACTTTAAGATTGACTAGTTTGATCTCTTCGCAGTCCAAGGGACTCCCAAGAGTCTTTTCCAACACCACGGTTCAAAAGCATCAATTCTTCGGCACTCAGCCTTCTTTATGATCCAACTCTCAGATTCATACATCACTACTGGAAAAACTACAGCTTTGATTATACGGATCTTTGCTGGCAAAGTAATGTCTCTGCTTTTTAATATGCTGTCTAGGTTTGTCACAGCTTTTCTGCTATGCACACTGGAAACCAGGGAAAAAGCAGTAATTTCATAGGAGCCTGGGCCAGACCTACCTGGTGGTCTTGGAGGGTCTCCTGAGGAGGTGGGGGTGGCTGTGGATCACTGTGGGGAAAGGAACACTGGTGGCAGAGGTACTGGGGAGTATTCATCGGCATGAGCTCTCCCAGAAGCCACCATTTTGGCACCAAGACCTGACTCCATCCCACAGCCTCCATTCAACAACATCCAGGCTCCAGTGCTGGGATGCCTCAGCCCAACCAACCAACAGGAAGGAAACACAGCGCCACCCATCAGCAGATAGGCTGCCTAAAGACTTCCTGAACCCAGTAACATCGAGGCACACCCCATGATACAGCCCTGCCCACCAAAGAGTCAAGACCCATCTCCACCCACCTGTGAGCAGACACTGGCTCCTCCCATCAGGAAGCCTACACAAGCCTCTAGACCAACCTGACCCACCAGGGGACAGACACAAGAAGCAAGAAAACTACAATCCAGCAGCTTGTGGAACTGAGTCCACAAATGCAGATCAGAATCTATCCTGGGACCAGTTGGCCCCTTGCCCTTGGGCGATGAGGGGCAAGTGTACTGCTGGAACACGTAGGATATCCCCTACAGAAGGCAACTTCTCTATGGTTGAGAAACATAACCAACCTTCCACATACATAAAAATACAAATAGAAATTTAGACAAAATGGGGTAGCAGAAGAATATGTTCCAGACGAAGGAAAAGAATTACAGCAATCCTAGTTTGGTCAATATTTGTACCCTTTAACTTCCACCATGGATTATAGGATTATAAAACTGTCATGACTAAATTTTACTTAAAATGTAACTACATTTTTATAAATATATAAAAAACAGCCTTTCTGATTTTGCCTCCATTCCCAATCAGTGTCAACATTTTTGACACTAATTTGTACTCTTAAATTTCTGCAGTAAGAAAAATGGCACTTGGAATTTTTCTAGGTATTCCTTATGGACTAATAGGTATCACTTGCAGAATTTCATGAATCACACTTGGAAGGTGGGGATACAGCTTGCAGCAAACATGTGATATCAAATCAAGCTCAAAGACTCAAAGTGTGGCATGTATAGCTAACCAAATCTGAAGAGTGCTACTGTCAAAAAGTTGACAACAAAAAGATGAACTTATCTGTTGATAGCCCTACTCCTGCTGAGGGTAACAAGGCAGGAAGGCCAGGGGTCTCCAAAAGGAGGAAATAGGCTACAAGTGTCTCTTAAAGTGCTCTGTTGCCATGATGACACCTAGTTTCTTCTGAACTTAAACTTTTCTCAAACTCTGAGCTAACCAATGTGTTTTTCTTATGGAAATGTTTTTCTTAAGCTATGTTAATGAAACTATGTATTTGCTTTGGAATTTTCCTTTCGTCAAAACGGTTCCACCTAAGACTAACTTTTTTCCTTTTCTCAAACCTTGGGCTGATAATAGCTCAACAAACCAGCATTCATATCAATTGTTTTAGGGCTGGGGGATGACACACCTCATGCCACCCTATCTCAAAAATGCATATTGTGGGAGAGGGGCCTGGTGAAACTCCCTCAGCCTTGAGGCGTCTCTCTTATCTGATTAATAGCTTTCTAACAGACATAAAACAGCTTGCTGAAACTAGCAAGGGGGGGGAGGGGCATTCTCCACCCACCTCTGTTGTCTGTGTCAGAGATTTTCTTTGTCCCTTTTCTTACTTTATAAACTCTGCTACACAAAAACTCTTGAGTGATTAAGCTGGGTCCCTGGTCCCGAAGTTAAAGCTTCTTCAGAGATCACGAATCCAACACCGTTCACGGTGAGCTATCACTACAATATAATATGAGCTATCACCTTCAGAGCCAATATAGATTAATGCATTAGCCAACTTTAAGCAGTGACTTTACTCTGTATTTTTTTTTTTTTTCTAAATAGATATTTAGGTAAAGACTCCATCTTTACCATGAACCCATAAATCCAATATGAAAGCAAAAGCCCACATCTGCATAGATTTTAAGAGAGAATGAATTATTCAAGTCAATGAATGATAACAATTGTCCTATTATTGATCACATGCATTATATCAAACAAAGATAGAGGAAGCATGAAGAATCGTGACCCATGAAGTTTCTAGGGAAGGAATACACCATAAAATTAATTACGGCAATTTCATATATGCTGAGGTAATATAAAATGACAAAATATTTTAAAATTGTAAATTATACATAACATAAAATTTGCCATTTAAACCATTGTTATCACACAATTCAGTAGCATTATTACATCCACAAAGTTGTGCAAATGTTATCACTATTTCCAAAATTATTTTATCACCCCAATCAGTCTGTAACCCTTAAGGACTAAATCACCATGTCTTCTTTACATCCCCCAGTAACCTCTAATCTGTTTCTATGAATTTGCCTATTCTAGATATGTCATATAAGGTGCATGCTAAGTCACTTCAGTTGTGTCTCTTTGCGACCCTTAGACCATAGCCCACCTAGGTCTTCTGTCCATGGGAATCTTCAGGCAAGAACACTGGAGTGGGTTGCTGTGTCCTTCTCCAGGGGATCTTTCTGACTCAGGGATTAAACCTGCATCTCTTTTGTCTCCAGCACAGGAAGGTGGGTTCTTTACCACTCGTGCCACCAGGGAAGCCCTCATATAAGGTGACTCATACAATGTTATGTTTGTCCTTTTAGTATCTGGCTTATTTCATTTAGCATAGTATTTTCTTCATCCATGTTGAAGCATATACCAGAACTTCATTCTTTCTGTGGCTAAAGATTCCCATTGAGTATACATAAAACATTTGGTTTAATCCATTTATCTATTTATGGACACTTGTGTTGTTTCTAACTTTTGGCTAATATGAATAATGCTGCAATGAACATTAGCGTACATGTATCTCATTAGGTCCATCTTTTCAGTTCTTTTGGGCATATATATAGGAATAGAGTGGTTGGATCATATGGAATTCTATAGGTAGTTTTTTGAGGAGCAGCTAAACTGTTTTCCACAGTGGAGCTATTGTACCATTTTGCATTCCCACCATCAATGTATGAAAGTTTTAATTTCTCTACGCCTTCAGTAACACTAGTTATTATTAATAGTCATTCTAATGACTGTGAGGTGGTATCTCATTGTAGTTTTGATTTGCTTTTCTCTGAAGACTAATGATGTTGGTTATTTTTTCATTGCCATTGTATATTTTCATTGGCCATTTGTATATTTTCTTTGGGGAAATGTCTATCATAGTCTTTTCCCATGATTTCTTTTGGTTGTCAGCCTTTTTGTTGTTGAGTTTTAGAAGTTCTTTATATATTCAAGATATTAAAGCCTTATCATAAATATGATTTGAAAGTAGCTTCAGATATATGGGTTTGTTTTAGACTCTCATGCTCCGTAAGTCTATACATCTATCTTTACATAAGTACCACGTTACTTTCACTACTGTAGCTTTGTACTGTAGTAATTTCTGAAATCAAGAAGTTTAAGTCCTGAGATTTGTGCTTTTTCAAGAATGCTTTAACTATTCAGGGCCTCTCATTTTGTATGAATTTGAGGACTGGGTTTTCCATTTCTGCATAAAAGGTTGTTGGAATTTTAACAGGGATTTAACTGCATCTGTAGATTGCTCTGGATAGTCCTGGCATCTTAATAATACTAAGTCTTTTTACCCATGAATACGGGACGCTTTTACATTTATATATATCTTTAGTGTTTAATTTAAGGAGATGAAATTTACTACTAGGTATTTTTTTAGATGCTATTGCAAATGAAATTTCTTTCTTAATTTCCTTTTGGGATTCTTCATTGCTGGCAGATAGAAGCACACTGTTTTTTGTATCTTGTACCCTACAACATTTCTGAATTTTTTAAATTAGTTCCAGTAGTTTTCTTATAAATTATTTGAGGTTTTCTACATATGGGATTATGTCATCTACAAATAGCGACAGTCTGATTTCTCCTTTTCCAATCTGGATACTCTTTAAAAATTTTCCCTGTTCAATTATTGTCTAGAACTACTAGCACAATGTTGAACAGAAGTGGAGAAAGCAGGAATTCTTTGTCTTGTTCTTGATCTTACTATGAATCAAGGCAAATATTCAATCCCAAAGAAAGGCAATGCCTAAGAATGCTCTAACTACCACACAACTGCACTCATCTCACACGCTAGCAAAGAAATGCTCAAAATTCTCCAAGCCAGGCTTCAACAGTACATGAAACGTGAAATTCCAGATGTTCAAGTTGGATTTAGAAAAGGCAGAAGGACCAGAGATCAATTTGCCAACATCCATTGGATCATCGAAAAAGCAAGAGAGTTCCAGAAAAATATCTACTTCTGCTTTACTGACTATGCCAAAGCCTTTGACTGTGTGGACCACAACAAACTGTGGAAAATTCCTAAAGAGATGGGAATACCAGATCACCTGACCTGCCTCTTGGGAAACCTGTATGCAGGTCAGGAAGCAATAGTTAGAACTGGACATGGAACAACAGACTGGTTCCAAATAGTAAAGGAGTACGTCAAGGCTGTATATTGTCACCCTGCTTATTTAACTTCTATGCAGAGTATATCATGAGAAACGCTGGGCTGGATGAAGCACAAGCTGGAATTGAGATTGCTGGGAGAAATATCAAAAACCTCAGATATGCAGATGACACCACCCTTACAGCAGAAAGCAAAGAAGAAATAAAGAGCCTCTTGATGAAAGTGAACGTGAGTGAAAAAATTGGCTTAAAACTCAACACTCAGAAAACTAAGATCATGGCAAATAGATGGGGAAACAGTGGCAGACTTTATTTTTTAGGGCTCCAAAATCACTGCAGATGGTGACTGCAGCCATGAAATTAAAAGATGCTTACTCCTTGGAAGAAAAGTTATGACCAACCTAGACAGTATATTAAAAAGCAGAGACATTACGTTGCCAACAAAGGTCTGTCTAGTCAAAGCTATGGTTTTCCAAATAGTCATGTATGGATGTGACAGTTGGAGTATCAAGAAAGCTGAGTGCCGAAGAATTGATGCTTTTGAACTGTGGTGTTGGAGAAGACTCTTGAGAGTCCCTTGGACTGCAAGCAGATCAAAGGAGTCCATACTAAAGGAAATTAGTCCTGAATATTCATTGGAAGGACTGATGCTGAAGATGAAACTCCAATACTTTGGCCACCTGATGCGAAGAACTGACTCATTGGAAAAGACCCTGATGCTGGGAAAGATTGAAGGCAGGAGGAGAAGGGGACGACAGAGAATGAGATAGTTGGATGGCATCACCAACTCAATGGACATGAGTCTGAATAAACTCTGAGAGCTGGTGATGGACAGGGAGGCCTGGCGTGTTGCAGTCCATGGTGTCACCAACAGTCAGACACAACTGAGCGACTGAACTGAGCCAAACTGATCTTACTAAGCGGAAAGCTTTCAAGTTTTTCATTACTGAGTATGATGTTAGATGTTGTTTCCATAAATGCCCTTTATCACATTGGAAAAAAATGGCAATATCTGATCAGGAAAGAATATACAAACCACAAATATATCTATACTCTTCCTGCACATTATAGTCTTCCTATGACCATGATGCTGAGAACAAGCAATAATATATCTTAAACAAATAGTTTCAGCACGCCACAATATATTTAGAGATAAATGTAACTTTGAGGATAAAGGTGAGGCTTAGAAGTTCTTCAAAGTTCTCCAGCTCACTTGTCAGAAGTTATTTTTGTATTCTCTGATGTGAATAGAGTATTATCATTTAGTTTTTTTCCAATATCAAGTATCAGAAAATTATAAAGAATATCAGAATATATTAAAGGGGCTAAAGGTGATATACGAAAATAGATAATACGTATAACGCCAGTTTGATGCAGCTTAAAACTGGTAGCTACTGTTCAGATGAGTTTCTGTGATATCACAAACTAAATTTAATTGATTTAACCTGTTATACTCAGGTTTAAAAATGTCTAAGAAAATGGCAAAACTGTTCTATATTAAATCTTTATAATTCTTGTTTCTAATAACTGCTCTTACTTTTTCTACTGTTCTGAATTATTAAAATATTATGGATAAGACTTGTCAAATGGAAGAACCCCAGACTAGATGTTACCTGTAACAGATGGTAATTGTCAGATATATTCAAGTCCTCTCACAGTAATACGTAACTTTCCATTGGTTTAAACCTCCTGACTCTCTGGCTAGTCCTCTTGACTTATAATCCACTTGAAGACAGATTCTTGGACTGCTGGCCACCCACTGACCTCTGATCCATGTGAGGACAGATGACTGGCTTTCTGTCATCCTCTGGCCTCCTTTCCTTTAGGAAGAATCTCTGAGTCTTTGGTTTCCTGTCCACTCTCTGGCCTCCTGCCCATACTCATTAACCTACCGATGGGAATATGTCCTTGAGTATCCTTCTTAGTTCATTTGAGTCAACTGTTCCCCTAACCAGTGGCTACCACATCTCCGTATCTCACTTCCTCTGCTCCTCCTCCATCAAAGACCACTACATAATTTTTAGGAATAGAAAAGAAACATCAGTGGTATCACACCTTTAAAACAGTAAGCTGCAGCATAACTTTAAATGTCCATCATCCTAGAAGAGACTACCACTCCTCATATCTCTGTATATCTAAGTTACCAGCCAAAGTCTAAATCTCTCCAGTCACCATAACCAGATTTCTATGCTTATCGTCTTCTCTGTATCTCTGAATGTGACCCAATTCCCTAACCTCTGTCCTTTTAGACCTCTTCATTGTGCCCTCTGTTACCTCAGTTTCAACAGATGCTCCATATCTAAAACGCCTTTTCTGAATGTTTTAGAGTCATCCGCTGATAAAACCTTGCTGTTCCCTTCCTCTTTATGTTCCATGGAGCCCTTTCAACTGGGGCAGTTTTTTTTCTCTCAAATCTCAGGTTTCTTGGACCACAAACAGTTTAGATATTTTCCTTCTTCCATTTTGCCACTCCCTTGCTCCCTTTACCATCGCTTTTTCTTTCAAAGTTTTTGGGAACAAAGGCTGAACAGGAGTAAAGATACAGAGGTAGACAGTGAGTCACATGGTAAAGTTTTCAGTCAATATGAATGATAAGGATGTTGGTAAACTTATAGCAATCAAAAAAACAGCAAGCGGTATACCATTATGGCATTTTACTTTTTCTCTCCATGCAGCAGCTGCTGCTGCTGCTAAGTCACTTCAGTCATGTCCGACTCTGTGTGACCCTATAGACGGCAGCCCACCAGGCTCCCCCGTCCCTGGGATTCTCCAGGCAAGAACACTGGAGTGGGTTTCCATTTCCTCCTCCAAGGCAGGAAAGTGAAAAGTGAAAGTGAAGTCGGTCAGTCGTGTCCGACTCTTCCCTACCCCATGGACTACAGCCTACCAGGCTCCTCCATCCATGGGATTTTCCAGGCAAGAGTACTGGAGTGAGGTGCCATTGCCTTCTCCGCTCAATGCAGCAGCCTCAGTTAATCATTTCCTCCTTATGGAAACACTTCCTTCCTTTGGCTTTCTTGTTGCTATTCTCTTCCTTGGATAAGGAATCTGGTCCATGGTTGTAAACACCATAATAACATAATTCACTCTCTTTCTACTGACACCTCCTAGTCCAAGTCACCATTATCTCTAAGCAGGACCATTACAATAGCCTGCTTCACCTCCTGTCTATAATCCATTCCTTGTTCAAAGTAATTTCTTAAACACACCAATCACATGTAATTTACCTGTTTAAAAACAATGCACTGTATTCTCATTTTAGAGTTAAATCCTTTACACTGGCTTTCAAAACCCATCACATTCTGGCCTCTGCTTAGTTCTCAGTCCTCATTTCATATTACTCTCTCTTTCTTTCTCTTCACTCTAGGGAGATGGGTCTTTTTTAGTTCTTGGAAAATGCCAAGCTTGTTCTCACTTAGGCCTTTTTTTCCTACTGATGTCTATACTAGGAACACTTCCTCTGGTTTTTCTCAAAGCAGCCCCTTTCTCATTTATTAAGACCTTGGTTCAGTGATACAGCATCAGAGAAGTATTCCTTAACAACTGTGAAATAAATAGCTTGCTCTTAATCACTATGTGTCATTTTATGTTCCTCTACTTCCATGATTCAATCACTTTCTGAAGTAAAAGTTTGTTGTAACTTGTTTACTTCATTGTTTATCTTTCCCACTATAACAAAGAGTCCAAGAGGGAGAAACTTTTGACTATTTTGTTCACAGCTGTATCCCCAGCCCAGTACTTCATAAATCTTAATAAAAATTATTAATTAAAGCATTAAAACTATGGCCTTGGATGAGAAACATTACAATAAGATTTTATTAATCCAGATCAACCACACTAAAATTTATTTTAAACAACAAGGGAAGTATAAAACAGGACTATCAATGATGTCAGGTAAACCAGGGACCATTATTACGCTATTTTGCTTCACTCAGGATCATTATTACATGTTTCCTAAAGAAATCTACTAATGAATGTATGTACCATACATTTCTATTTCAAAAGATTATCTTCCTTCTACTAATCCTTTTAGAAACACGCAGGAAAGGAATGCCTTCCTGTCCAATGATCTACTGGATATTCCTTTGAAGGTATAGCCAACACCACAGAATAATTTTACAAAAGGTTTTACTGGAGAAAAAAAGTAAACAATTCCCCACTTTGGAGTAAGGAGTACAGATGAAACTTCATAATTAAACTTAATCACTGTAATGATAAAATAGAAAATCCTGACCACAAATAAGAATTTCTTACCAAAAAATAAATAAATAAAAGAATTTCTCACAATACAGCTGCGTATCAAAGCCTGACACTTTAGCTTTGGCATCTACTAAATGCCAATAACTACACACTGTTAAGGGAAAAAATGCCTTTGTCAATTAAGTTATTTGACCAAATTCTGTTATATTACATCAGAACTAAATCAAAATTTTAATATAGTGATCATAACCATGTCTATGTAAAAACTATAAACTATGTAACTTTAGATAGAGTTTACCTCTATTTAATTGATGAAAAAGAAACTGCTATTACGGAATATATATAAGAGACCATGAAACATTACTTATTTACTCAACAAGTCTTTAATAGGCCCAAAGGCACCATGATTTGATAAACTTCTATTATCAACTAAGATATTCTGAAAAGAAAACAACTGACACTTATTACTGTAACAGAAAAATAATTTTAAATAGAGTAAAACTATCTCTAGCCTCTTCCCACTGTTAAGTCAAGATTTCAGGCATTTTCATATGCTGTAAGAGGGTACAGTATATTATATAACAGGCTGAAATATCACAGACATATAAATGAACAAAACACAAATTTGATATTAAGAGTAAGTTAGTCTGAAAACTTTACAAAGAATTTTATTTGTGAATAAGACCTTTAAAAGAGCCCTGAAAGATTGACCTTGGGAATATTATAAAATAACTTGTTAATTTATTTAAAAGGATTAAATATTTTGGGAATTTAACCTCCAGTTTTATTAATAATTTGAGCATATTTAAAATTAGAGACCAACAATCTAAAACTATACATAAAGCAATCTGAAATGTGTGAAACACAGCAAATTGATTTTTCTTCTCTAATTTCTAATAATGAAGGGGAGAAAACTATTGACAGAAAACTTTTAAGCTATAGGCTACTATATATTTGTAACTCTAAAATGGAAAATAAAGTAATACAGAAATTCCATGGATAGGATTAGTATGGAGCCTATTAAAAAGTTTACAAGGGCTTTGACTACTTTTAGTCTGGAGAAGACATACATGGACTTTAAGCATTTCTGTGTTCCTGAGATATCATGATAGCCAAAGATGTATACACAACTAATCTATTTCAAGGTTGCTGAAAATTTACTCTTTTATGGAAATCCAGGTAGGGCTTCCTTTCTATTATATATTAAATGGCTACGGCATGGAGAAACCACCTCAATATACGTTACTTACAGTGTTACAAAGAGCAGAATACCATCTTATTAGCCGCAGTAAATGCCAACATGGTCTCAAAGTTCAGACCTATAATCCCCAAAGCCATTGTATTTGGTAATACAACAGTGCAATGGTAATACTATGTAATTACTAGACCACATAATTATCAATGCTGCTTGACTATTTCCCCTAGTAAGTCCATCTATTTTCATGTAGGTCCATCTCTGTTTTTAACTATTTTCTTAGCTGCTCTAACTGCACTCATCTTTCCACCTTAGTAACTCCTATTTATCTTTCAAATCTCTGGCCAGGCATCAGTTTCCCAGAGTTTTACCTGGTTTCCATAGCTCTTCCTGTGTGTACCCACAGCACTCTGTCCTTCCTGGGAATAGCAATTATCAGTGATTATTACAGCTGTTCATTTACTAGCCTATTCAGTCTTCAAGAATAGGAGCTCTTGGTTCTTATTTACATTGTTCATCCTTACACTCCCAGCATCCGGACATATATGTGTGCCAAATACCTAATAAATATTCATGCATAACTGACAGAAATTAATAACTATATATAAGGATGTATCTATGGATGGCAAATATTAGCTCAATAAAGCTTTAAAGAATGGGTTACTCTACATCTTGAGTTTTAAATCATATGAAGCAAGTATTCATCAGCAGATGTGGAGTAAGAAAGAGACATTCCAGGAAGAGAAAACTACATGTATAAAAGTAAGGAAGCTTGAGAAAAAAGGTCTGTCAGAACCATGATGCTGCATGTAAACAGATCAACATGGTTAGGAAAAAACTTCAAGGCAAACATGGAAAGAAATGAAGATGAAAAAAATGGGAAGAACCCAGATAATACAAAGTATTATAAGAAAATAGATATTATTATTATGAGTTAAATAATATGACCATATTGGTAGTAATTTTGAAGTTGCCACATCACGAAAATTTAGGAATTGAGAGAAGTATTTTTAAAAAGAAAAAACATGATTGTGTTATACAATCACCCTGTTTTAAGATAAGCTGAAGAAAAAGATGTGAAAGTTTTTTAAAAGTATTAAAACCCCCAAATGCTAGTCTAGCACTTCTCTAATTATGTTTTATGTAACACTTGCCCTACAATATGCTTCATAAAAAAAAAAGGAATCTCTGGTCTAATACTTTTGAGGGGAAATACTGCACATATCTTCCTCTCTGAATGATTCACAATGTGTACTGGCATAGTGAAAATATAAAGTCCTATAATAAAGAAACACCATTTAACGTTTTCTATAAATAAGTTTATAAAAAAAATACCCTGGTGGCTCAGTAGTAAAGAATTTGCCTTCAGTGCAGGAGCCACAAGATTGAACCCTGGGTCAGGAAGAGTCCCTGGAGGAAATGGCAACCCACTCTAGTATTCTTGCCTGGAGAATTCCATGGACAGAGGAGCCTGGCGGGCTACAGTCCGTGGGGTCACAAAGAGTCAGACATGACTGAAGCGACTTAGCACAAAGCACATAAATAAATTTAATTACTCATGATGCTTTTGCATGTAAAACCTATCAGTATCCTGCCCAAGCAAACATCCTCTCCAAAACTAAAATGCCGCAAATCAAATTCATATTTAAATTACTTACCTTACTGTTCTAAAAAGGTAGCAAATTCACTGTTATTTGCAGAACATAAAGCCAAGACGTTAAAAAGATATAACAACACCTTAAGGACGAAAACAATCTCTATTACCAATGCCTTGAGACTGCTAAGATAGTATCATTCTCATTTTGCTAGAGACCATATTTTTGGTCAGAGAAAATAAAGAGGTCGTATAATGACATACAGTTGTACACAATGCTAAGGATGGGGTGCTAGACATGGATTTAAATGTGTATGAATGGATATACAAATTCCATATGCAAATACATGTAGGCGTACAACACACAACATTAAATGTTGATGTGTGTCAACTATCATGATTGTCTTTTTAAAGATCAATTCACTGGAAGTATGCTTAACTAAAAACAACCAACAGATGTGATTTGAATGTAGACATAATTCTTTAGTACTGTAAAACAATGGCTAGATTATTCCAGTTTCTTATTATTCACAATACAGCTGGGAAGTTAGGAAGTCAACTTTTAATTATTATTTTATTAAGGAAAAGATACAGGTATTACTGGCAAAGAATCAAGGTACTACCCTTTTTGCACTGAGAGCTCTTCATTCTCAGCATCAGCAAACTTCCAGCAGAACTGAAATTATATTTGATATAACAGATTGTGAAGTTTAATATAATTATTTGATCAGAATAAAATATTCACTAAGACTATTAAGCTAGTAAAATAATCAAACCCATATTGAAGTGCTCACTTACTATGAAATCAAAGCATTCAATCACTCTTTCCTCATGTTTCTGGTTCATGAAAATGAAAATAAAGGACTTCTCATAGCTTATACTGGAGAAGGAAACGGCAACCCACTCCAGTATTCTTGCCTGGATAATCCCAGGGACGGGGGAGCCTGGTGGGCTGCCATCTATGGGGTCGCACAGAGTCAGACACGATTGAAGCAACTTAGCAGCAGCAGCAGCATAGCTTATACATTTATATTATTATTATAAGACAAATAGTTTCAGCAAGGGCTGAAAAATATGTGAAAATACTTCGGATTAAAACACAGTGAGAAGTTCAGAATAATTACATTAGCAGCTCAGAGACACAGAAACAACTAAATTTCTTCAATTGCTAACATGATGAAAATGGTTTGTTTTTACCGTTGTTCAGCTTTAACAGAAACCAACTAGTTCCTTTTACCTTTTCTTCTCTTTCATTATTTTGTACCTCCTTTACTGAGCCTGATGTTGGACTGAATTTTAATTGCTTTACTAGTCATGGGTATTACATGGATTGTGTTCCATCTTAGAACATGAGCCTTTCTATATTTGTAAGTTTCTTGATAACACGTCAGGGAACGTAAAACCTATGGGACTTTGGGACCTTAATTTAAGCCTGTGGTGCTAAAGATGATGCAGTTGTTCATTTGCAAGTAATCATCCTAGTTATTAAAGCCACAGTAAAGTAAAAACATTAAATCCTTTTTCTACTGTTTTTCATTGTTTCTAAGTATACAACAGTCAGAATTTCATAGTATTAGATTTTTTTACTTACTAAGAACATATTTTTTAAGAGAAGACAGCTATTTAGAATATACCGTGCTTGAAAATACAAATTTTACTACAGGTTACACACATAACTGACTTTAAATATAATATGTTTTCAGAAATTAAAAAAAACAAACAAACAACACTTGGTACAGTTAAACTACTCTACAGAAACAGGAGAGCTGAGGATCTGTTGGGTCTCTTCAAAATTTATAGTGTCACAAAGTTCAAATATTAACAATTACATAAGTTAAATAGTTCTGAGAACTATAATTTGCCTAATAAACTTTTAAAAAAACCTTCTATCTAAACGTACTTGAAATATGTACAATAACAATGTCTTCAAGCTTTGAGTTATAGTTATGATGATGACATTTTAGAATTACAAGAAAAATCATTTAGCTCTATATAAAGTGTTATGTTAAACAGTGTTCTTTCTAGCTGTTTTTCCTGTAAAACCAGTCAATTGTAAAGGAAATCAGTCCTGAATATTTACTGGAAGGACTGATGCTGACTGAAGCTGAACCTCCAATACTTTGGCCACATGATGTGAAGAACTGACTCATTGGAAAAGACCCTGTTGCTGGGAAAGACTGAAGGTAGGAGGAGGAGGGGACGACAGAGGATGAGATGGTTGAATGGTATCACCGACTTGATGGACCTGAGTTTAAACAAGCTCCAGAAGTTGGTGATGGACAGAGAGGCCTGGCGTGCTGCAGTCCATGAGGTCGCAAAGAGTCAAGACACCACTGAGCCACTGAACTGAACTGAGGATGAATAAAGGATTTAACTCATATTTTTTGTCATGTCTGCTTAGTCTCTCCTAGTTTCTCCCCTATACAAAAACAATGTATACTTTTATAAAAGTCCCTGTTTCCATACAGGTGTTTCAGAACACAGTTTAACTGACATACAATTTATTACTTCTGTACATACAAAACAAAGTTAGAAGGCTAAGATCAAACTGGGAGAATTTGCAATACAGCAAACTGCTAGATTGATAGCTAGTACTTCTTCCATATATGAAGAAGGGTTCTTAAAAACCCTTAAGAAAAAACAACCAGGAAAAAAAATGAGCTAGGTATGTAAATAGCCTTTTCACTCACTCTCTTGTTTGCACATATGCCCTCCTGTGCACACTACATATTCTTGTGTTATTATCACACCCAAGAAAGAAAGAAAAGCCAAAGGAAGGGAAGGAGTGAAGAAAGAATGACTTAATCAAAAAGAAAAATATTCTAATTCACTGTATTTGAAAAAGCAAATCAAACAACAATCATATGCCACTACAAAGCTCTGACTGGCAAATACTTCTATAGCTTTGGTATAGATATGTAGAAATGGATGAAGTGAAGTGACGTGAAAGTCGCTCAGTCGTGTCTGACTCTTTGTGACCCCATGGACTCCAGAGTCCATGGAATTCTCCAGGCCAGAATACTGGAGTGGGTAGCCTTTCCCTTCTCCAGAGGATCCCAACCCAGGGATTGAACCCAGGTCTCCCACACTGCAGGCTGATTCTTTACCAGCTGAGCCAGAAGTAGAAATGGATACTGTAGTATAATCTTGCTCTAATTATGGCTTGGCACATTCTGGAGGGCCATCTAGCAACAAGTAACAAGTATTATGACCGAGCAATCTCATTTTTTAAAAAAGAAAATTTAAATTAACATGAAACAATTGGAAAAGCATACAGATATAAATAATAAGTTGTTCATCAAAGTATTTTTTTAATGGTAAAAAAATTAAATAAAAATTAAGGTTTAACAAGAATAGGTTGGTTAAATAAACTGTGATTCATCATGACAAACCATAATTAAATTGATGATGAAGATCTTTATTTACTGTTATGGAAAGAGGGTCATGATAAATGAAGAAAAAAATCAGGTAACAGAGTAATAGGGACAAAGCAAAACATGAAGTCCCTTGAACATATTTGGTACCTCTTTAATAACATATTTTAAATAGTTGTTCACTGTGTAGTGAAGGTAAATATCTCTTTATATTCAAATTAAAGAATTGTAAAACATGAAATTTTCTGAGCAAGAACTTTCTAGAAGGCATAATTACCATTTAAAATCTGGATAAAAGTGTAAGTTACTCATTACTTAAAAAGCAGTATTATACCATGTACTGCTCACTCAGAATTTTAGTTGACTTTCCTAATCTTCAACTGATTTTTCTTACATCAGGTGAGTGCCAATTACCTACCTAATGGTCCACAACACAGGCTACAAACTATAGCATTTAGCTTACATGTGGACATTACAAAAGTGTTTTACAAATTTTAATCCATTAAATACGTGTTTATTTTAATGGTAATGGAACTGCCTTAAATTTTTATACACACTATTTATACACACATGAAAATGTGAGTTAACAAGAAACATATTTCCAATTTATTTCAGTGATGCTTTCATGTTTAACACAGGCAGACGTAGCTCAAGATAAGAGAGACACTTCAACGTTGGTCTTTGTCTTAAAATCTTAGAAAGCTATCTTACTGAACCAGAGTTTATGAAACATTCCTGAATAAGGAAGATGGCCATTCTACTCAACCGGGTCCTTTCCATCATGCACACCCCCTGTACACTAGTACTACACTGTGCTTTTGTGAAATCTTACGGATGCTCTTCATTATTTGTTCAATTCTTTCTCGTCCTTAAGGTCAGTGACATTTATGACTTTTTATTGCTGTATTCCCAGTGCTTTAAAGTATGCCCTATGCACATTTGTCCAATAAATAACAGCTGAATGAACAAATGGCAATGAATGGAACAAAAAAATTAAAAGAGAGCCCCAAACTCACAGAAAACAGAGGCTAGTTCAAACTCTTAAGCAGCAACAGAATTTAAGCACAGGATGCTAGAGGAAGAGACAGGGGAGTCTGAAACATGTGCAGGAAGGGAAAAGCGAGTTAATCCCTTGCAGGCCTTGCATGTTTCCTCCCTCCACTTAGATATCTAAGTAGTAGAAAAATGGGCTTCTCATCCCAGGTGGTAGCACTGACTGCAGAATCTTTGGCTTGAGAGTCAGGAAGTGCTTAATTAGATACACTCAGGTAAAACAGACAACTACAGACATACTAAAGAGCCTCTTGATGAAGGTGAAAGAGGAGAGTGAAAAAGTTAGCTTAAAACTCAACGTTCAAAAACTAAGATTACGGCATCCAGTTCCATCACTTCATAGCAAATATATGGGGAAAAAAATGGAAACAGTGACAGACTTAATTTTGGGGGCTCCAAAAATCACAGTGACTGCAGCCATGAAGTTAAAAGATGCTTGTTCCTTGGAAGAAAAGCTATGACAACCGTAGACAGTGTATTAAAAAGCAGAGACACCACTTTGCCAACAAAGGTCAGTATATGCAAAGCTATGGTTTTTCCAGTAGTCATGTATGGATGTGAGAGCTGGACCATACAAAAGGCTGAGCACTGAAGAACTGATGCTTTTGAACTGTGGTGTTGGAGAAGACTTTTGAGAGTCCCTTGGACTGCAAGGAGATCAAACCAGTCAATCCTAAAGGAAATCAACTCTGAGTATTCATTGGAAGGAGTGATGCTGAAGCTGAAACATCAATACTTTGGCCACTAGATGCAGAGTCCACTCATTGGAAAAGATCCTGATGCTGGGAAAGATTGAGAGCAGAAGGAGAAGGGGGCGACAGAGGATGAGATGGTTGGATGGCATCACTGACTCAATGGACAAGAGTTTGAGTGAACTCCAGGAGAAAGTGAAGGACAGGGAAGCCTGGCAAGCTGCAGTCCATGGAGTCGCAAAGTGTTTGACACAACTGAGTGACTGAAGAACAACAACCACAGACACACTGAAGAAAGGCTTACTGGAAACACTACTTAGGCAAACAGGTAGCTTATAAATAAAGTAAGTACAGAACCAAGACATGACTATGCATTTGAGGAAAAATTACAACAGCTGAAAAGTGTTGAAACTGTACATAATTTATGAACTAGATGAACAGTAAACTAGTTTTCTTTAATTCACTTTTACCAAGCACAATCTCATTTTATTAAAAAATATATAAAATATACACATATATACGTGAAAAAAGTAGGAAATAATTTATTATATACCAAATTTTAAAAGTAATTTATCTCTGAACAGTATGATTTGGTCTAATTTTTATTTTTGCTCAACTGCATTTTTAAATGTTCTCATAATATTCAAGTGGTCTTGAAACTCAATACATATTAAAAATAAAATGACATCATTGTAAATAATTAAAATAGAGTGTTTTGAGTATTTTATAATTTAGAAAAACAAGACACGTTTAAAGAGCTTTTTTTTAAAAAAAATCTTTCAGGACCTCCCTGGGGGTCTAGTGGCTAAGATTCCACACTCGCAATGTAGGAACCTGGATTCTATTCCTGGTCAGGGAACTAGATCCCATCTGCTGCAACTAAGACCAGGCATAGCCAAATAAATAAATGTATTTTAAAACCTCATTTCATTTGTATTAAAATATTTAATAATATTAAAGATTAATCATTCAATAAAATTTAAAAAAAATTAAAAATCAGTTGTACATAAAAATACATGTCCATCTAAAACTTATTGCCCTGAGTAACTGAAGAATGTTAGTAAATAGTTTAACCAATTGTATTATCAGAAAAAAACTGTATTGTGTTCAAGTAGATACAATATTTACAATACAGCAATTACAGTCCTCTAATAAGTGCCAAGTTATTTATCATTTCTGAGAAAAAAAATCTCATTCTTAGAAATCTCATTATCAGGCCAATGATGTTACCAGTAGTTGCATAAATTACTCTTTCTTTAGTCCTAACATTTTTCCAGGTTATACAGACTTTTTGACTTAGGCTAGATAATCTTTCAGAGCATAAAATCTACTTTAGTAGATTATTAAAAGAATAGTTTTATGTAGGGTTCATAACAGGAAGGAAATTCAACATTATAAGAAAGAATCGGGGAATAAATATGCTTTTAAGAAATCCAAGAATTTTTCTTGCTTAACCAAAATCAGGCCACATTGCTGGATTTAATCATAGTTCTCTTCATTCTTCATGAGTCTTCTAGTCCTCAAAGATAAAGAAAATCTTGACCAGTGCTGACCCTGAATCTGAATGGCCTCTGCAGACAAGGAGGTAAACAACTGTCGTTTAAAGGCTGTCAACAGATCATAATTGGTTATCAGATATTTGATACAAAATAAAATTAAAATTAAAGCCTGGAATTATTTTATTTAATTATTCAACAGTTATCTGAAGTTTCCTGAATTTCATTTCTGTACTAAATCAAACAAGCTAAATAATTCATATAAAAAGATTACTTGACATGTTACAAAGAGCTCATTTGTATATAGTAGTGATTTGAAATGCCTCAGAGTTTCAAGTTAATGTTGTGATGAATCTACAAACTAGTAGTTCACAATTTCTTCACTGAAGAGCATTCTGGTTGCTGTGTTCTACAGTGAACAGAGTGAGAGATGTCAAATCCTTCAGTATTGATTTATCATTACATTAATTTCATGTTATAAATAAATGCTCAGCATAATTTACACACTTTAAGAAACTTATGTAATTCAACTCAGGTAAAGGGCACACTGACTTAATTAAGATGATAGCAAAAATTACCTCAGTGGAATACATTTTATTAACCTGGAAAAAATAGACTAATGTCAAAACTAGACTCTAAATGGTATGCCTGAAGATTTCTGCAAATCTTGTCACAGTGGCTAACAGATCTGAATGGATAACTGAAGCATGCTTCCTAATACTCATCCTTTTGTTCATGTGAGACTGCTACTTTCTTAGCATTATAGCCAAAGAAAGCCAACTCCCCTTGATTCAAAATTGTAAACAGTGCTTTTTACAAATCTGTCCAAAATAAATTTTGAAAGAAGTAAAAAAGCAGATACTCAAAACATGTTTGATTAATTAATATGTTTCAGTATTTCTGCTTAATGTCCTGAATTCTATCCTTTGGAAACAGACATTTTAAAAGAGCCTAGGTTCATTTCATACTAAAATCACTATTTTCTTTGTTTTGTCAGATCAAATCAGTATTTAAATAATCATGAAGCAGATCAGTAAGAGTATGTATTCTGCTGCTTTTCCCATTATACTAGAACCAGCCATATGTTCATCATGCTAATAACTTCTACACTAGAAAAATTCGGAAACACAGACGTGTACTACTTTATAGATGTGTACTACTTTATAATGATTACCAATTTATACCTTAAAAATTCCACACAAAACTACTGTGATGAAAATCCATTCCTTGGAAGAATAAGGCTATTGAAAGGAATAAAATTCTGTCCTAAACAAGACAAAGTTTTCAGCAAAACAAGAGTTCATCAAATACGAGGAGGAAAAAAAGTCTTCTAGTAATGTAAGTGCTCATTAACATTTTCTGTTACTCATGTGGAACTATGTATTTGGGAATTCATATGCTTTTCAGTAAATACAGTAATAGCTGTTGTTCACATTAATGTAATTAATCTCTAATTAGTCAATAGCTAATATGGCACTGACTGAAAGAGAAAAGTCATTTTTCTGTTTCTCTCATAAAGATGAATAACACACTTTTATTAACCTTTTTTTCTAAAAGTAGTATTTTAATTTCTATTAATCATCAAGTGAAATGCTCTTGAGGGGTTAGTATATGTAATTTTCCTAAGCATTTTTTAAAAGCAGTCTTTTCTTTCTTGAAAGTCAGAGAGTGAATACGTTCTTGAGTCCAGTGACCTTATAAAGGAATAAAAGGAACTTGGGGTAAATTCATCAGTTTCCATAAATGCTTGTAACAATTTGAAAAAATTTGTAGTTAGGAAGGCTCTAATTGATGATTTGATCTAAGAATAGAACAATTCTATATCCTACTTGGGTTTGATGAGCATGAAGATTCAATCAACAAGAATTTCTTATAACACACACAATTTATAAACACACATATAAAAAGCCACTTACTTCTACCTTACCTGTTTACTATATATAATTAAGCATATTTCACACTATAAATATTATAAATTATAGACACGTAAGGAAACAAATACATTTAATATGATGAAAAGAAATGTCATAAAGATGATAAAAATTATAAGGCAGCAAAAGCATAATAGGCTATTCAGTCACTAAAAGTCATTTGTATGTGCATATTTAGTTGCTCAGTTGTGTCTGACTCTTTGTGGCCCCATGGATTGTAGCTTGCCACTCTCTTTCTGTCCATGGGAGTCTCCAGGCAAGAATACTGGAGTGGGTCGCCATTCTCTTCTCCAGGGGATCTTCCCAACCCAGGGGTTGAACCTGGGTTTCCTGCATTGCTGGCAGATTTGTATATTATACCCAAAATAGAGAAAATTTTAAGGATGGAATTTAATGAACGAATGAAAGGAATGACTTGGATGATTTTTAAAAAATCATCTTTAAATTAAAAAAAATGAATCTTAAAATTTAAAATAAAAGAGGAAGAGTTATAGGCATATACATGTTTAAATATATAAAAGCTGTCTATATTAGCAAAGTAAGCCAATCTAGAATAGTATAAATTGGGAACTGGTATTAATTAAAATGAGCAAAACTAGTATTAAATTGAATGTGTGACAAATAATAATGATGATTTCACTTAAAAGTGGCTCTAATTTTATTTAAGGAAAATATATCAAATTGTTTTAACAATGCCACGGAGAAATTTTTTCTCTTTCTTTCAAATGTCCAAAAATATTTACTGAATACTTACTATGTCTAAGGCATTGTGCTTGGGGCTGTGAGAAATAAACACAGTAGTTTCTTGTCTTGAAAGAAGATGACAAAGTATAAGATATCTCAAGAAAGGTTTCATACAGAATATAGCACTTAATTAGGCAGAATCTTAAAAATCAAGTAAGTTTGAATACTCATTGATGTGTCTTTAGAAAATAATAGGCAGAGAGTCTCAAATACTACATTAAAGATTCTGAATTTAGTAGCAGACAATGCAAAAACAACACAAGAGAAGACTCTACACGTGGACATCACCAGATGGTCAATACCGAAATCAGACTGATTATATTCTTTGCAGCCAAAGATGGAGAAGCTCTATACAGTCAGCAAAAACAAGACCAGAAGCAGACTGTGGCTCAGATCATGAACTGCTTATTGCCAAATTCAGACTGAAATTGAAGAAAGTAGGGAAAACCACTAGTCCATTCAGGTATGACCTAGATCAAATCCCTTATGAGTATACAGTAGAAGTGACAAATAGATTTAAGGGACTAGATCTGATAGACAGAGTGCCTGATGAACTATGGACAGAGGTTCGTGACATTGTACAGCAGACAGGGATCAAGACAATCCCCATGGAAAAGAAATGCAAAAAAGTAAAATGGCTGTCTGAGGAGGCCTTACAAATAGCTGTGAAAAGGAGAGAAGTGAAAAGCAAAGGAGAAAAAGAAAGATATTCCCATCTGAATGCAGAGTTCCAAAGAATAGCAAGGAGAGATAAGAAAGCCTTCCTCAAGATCAGTGCAAAGAAATAGAGGAAAGCAACAGATTGGGAAAGACTAGAGATCTCTTCAAGAAAATTAGAGACACCAAAGGAACATTTCATGCAAAGATAGGCTCGATAAAGGACAGAAATGGTATGGACCTAACAGAAGCAGAAGATATTAAGAAGAGGTAGCAAGAATACACAGAAGAACTGTACAAAAGGGATCTTCCCGACCCAGATAATCACGATGGTGTGATCACTCACCTAGAGCCAGACATCCTGGAATGTGAAGTCAAGTGGGCCTTAGAAAGCATCACTACGAACAAAGCTAGCGGAGGTGATGGAATTCCAGTTGAGCTATTTCAAATCCTCAAAGGTGATGCTGTGAAAGTGCTGCACTCAATATGCCAGCAAATTTGGGAAACTTAGCAGTGGCCACAGGACTGGAAAAGGTCAGTTTTCGTTCCAATCCCAAAGAAAGGCAATGCCAAAGAATGCTCAAACTTCTGCACAATTGCACTCATCTCACACGCTAGTAAAGTAATGCTCAAAATTCTCCAAGCCAGGCTTCAGCAATACGTGAACCGTAAACGTCCAGACCTTCAAGCTGGTTTTAGAAAAGGCAGAGGAACCAGAGATCAAATTGCCAATATCTGCTGGATCATCGAAAAAGCAAGAGAGTTCCAGAAAAACATCTATTTCTGCTTTATTGACTATGCCAAAGCCTTTGACTGTGTGGATCACAATAAACTGTGGAAAATTCTGAAAGAGATGGGAATACCAGACCATCTGACCTGTCTCTTGAGAAACCTGTATGTAGGTCAGGAAGCAACAGTTAGAACTGGACATGGAACAACAGACTGGTTCCAAATAGGAAAAGGAGTACATCAAGGCTGTATATTGTCACCCTGCTTACTTAACTTATATGCAGAGTACATCATGAGAAACACTGGGCTGGAAGAAACACAAGCTGGAATCATGATTGCCGGGAGAAATATCAATAACCTCAGATATGTGGATGACACCACCTTTATGGCAGAAAGTGAAGAAGAACTAAAGAGCCTGTTGATGAAAGTGAAAGAGGAGAGTGAAAAAGTTGGCTTAAAGTTCAACGTTCAGAAAACTAAGATCATGGCATCTGGTCCCATCACTTCATGGGAAATAGATGGGGAAACAGTGTCAGACTTTATTTTTTGGGGCTCCAAAATCACTGCTGATGGTGATTGCAGCCATGAAATTAAAAGAGGCTCACTCCTTGGAAGGATGGTTATGGCCAACCTAGATAGCATATTTAAAAGCAGAGACATTACTTTGCCAACGAAAGTCTGTCTAGTCAAGGCTATGGTTTTTCCAGTGGTCATGTATGGATGTGAGAGTTGGATGGTGAAGAAAGCTGAGTGCCGCAGAATTGATGCTTTTGAACTGTGGTGTTGGAGAAGACTCTTGAGAGTCCCTTGGACTGCAAGGAGATCCAATCAATCCATCCTAAAAGAGATCAGTCCTGGGTGTTCATTGGAAGGACTGATGTTGAAGTTGAAACTCCAATACTTTGGCCACCTCATGCGAAGAGTTGACTCATTGGAAAAGACCCTAATGCTGGGTAGGATTGGGAGCAGGAGGAGAAGGGACGACAGAGGATGAGATGGTTGGATGGCATCACGGACTCTATGGACATGGGTTTGGGTGGACTCCGGGAGTTGGTGATGGACAGAGAGGCCTAGCGTGCTGCAATTCATGGGGTCGCAAAGAGTCGGATATGACTGAGCGACTGAACTAAACTGAACTGAATGCAAAAACAAATATTTGAGCAGGAAAATGGAGCAGTGATTGTTAAACTTGCATAAGATACACTGAGAGGAGTGAGGCTGATTATAGAGAGATTAAGAAATTATTCAACAATTCAGGTAAGAGTCAATGAAAATTATAGTTCTAATGAGATTGAACTTGGCCGCCAAAGTCCGTATACTCAAAGCTATGATTTTTCCAGTAGTCATATATGGATGTGAGAGCTGGACCCTAAAGAAAGCTGAGAGCTGAAGAATTGATGTTTTTGAACTGTAGTGTTTGAGAAGACTCTTCAGAGTCCCTTGGACATCAAGGAGATCAAACAAGTCAATCAATGGAAATCAATCTTGAATATTCATTGGAAGGACTGATGCTGAAGCTGAAGCTCTAATATCTCAGCCATCTGATGCGAAGAGTCAACTCATTGGAAAACACCCAACTCGTTGGAAAAGACCCTGATGCTGGGAAAGATTGAAGGCAGGAGGAGAACGGGTCGACAGAGGACAAGATGGTTGGATGGTATCACCGACTCAATGGACAGGAGTTTGAGCAAACTTTGAGACATAGTGAAGGACAGGGAAGCCTGATGTGCTGCAGTCTATGGGGTCACAAATAGACACAACTGAGTGACTAAACAATAAGAATGAGACTGAACGATGCAAAATAATTTTAGAGATAAAATTGTCAAAATTGGATATTAGAAGCAATGGAAAAAAAAAATTAAACTCAAAGTTCTAAATCTTTGTGATGAGGATGATGGTAATGCTATTGACAGAATAAGGCACAAGAAAGAAGAGAGAACTTAAATGGAGAAATGAAGTTTAGTTGGGTACTGTGAACTGATACATTCTCTAGATGTGAAGATTAAAGACAGTACAGTTTTAGTACTAGTGGTTTTAGTACTGCCTGAAGGTCTTTAGTAAGAGCATACAATACAGACAGGAGAGGAGAGGATCAAAGCTAAATCTTTAGGAAACGGACTGACAGAAGACCCAGAAGACAATGGGTAAAGCGGTAAAGTGGTTAGACTTGAGAGTCCCAGGAATAATCACTGAAAGAGGGAAAATACAGAAAAAAGACTTACTGTTTTGGCTTCATGTTTGATTCACTGAATATTATTTTATTAACTTCCTACTCTGGACCACATGAAAGAAATATAATCTAAGTACATAATGGCCTCTGCCCTCAAATAGCTCATAATCCACTTAGGATCTAGTTAACTTCCCTCAGTAGTCTTGGTTGCTGTTTTTAGAATAAGATGAACAGTTAAACAATAAAAGATAATAAGATTATCCACCGTTTCCAGACTACTTCCTGGATACAAAAAATCTTCTGAAAGTTCTCCATTAACACTATTAAATGATACATGTAAACAAAAGGGCAGATTAAAATGAGATAACTGATAGAAGAAAATTTAAAAATTAGACTAAAGACACATTTTCTCTTATAAAGCTTCCATGTACTTGGCAGGAAGCAATTAAAAAACATTGTGGAAGGTGGGTAGTATTTTAACAGTACAGATTAAGAATAAAGTGAAAACAAATCTAAATCAAGAGTCAGCATGAAGAAGTGATACACTGATTTACCTGAACATGAACAACAAACTAATGGCAAATATGGAAACAAAGGTTTTAAATGCACTTCATTAAAAACCTCTGTTTCTTACTGCTCACTCAAATATAAAATAGATGATTTGTCACAGTTATTACAGATTTACAATTGATCTTGAACACCATGGGGGTCAGAGGCACTGACCCACAACACAGTTGAAAATGTGAATATAATCTGACTTTCAGTTCTCCCTATCACATCCATGGATTCAAACAACTGTGGATCCTATAGTACTATAGCACTTATTTACTGAAAAAAATTCTCACATAAGTGAGCTACAGTTTACATTGACTTAATAAGACTGTAGACACTTTTGATACACTTAACGTTTTAAAAATGAATAGCATTTAACATTAATATATAATTATGACTAGAACAAAGGCTGGTTATCATTGGTTCAAAAATTCATTAAACATACTATACATGGAAATACTGTTTTCAGAATAAAAAAATCTAAAAAACATCATGCTATCCTGCAGATGTTCATTTAATTAACTTCACAATACCATCCCTAAGATCAAAGTCCCATGAAACTAGCATCTAGTACAGTGGCTAGTATATCTGAGATGCTGAATAAATATTGTTGAATGTTAATAAATCAATGAATAAAGAAAACTTATTAGAATCTCTTTTTATCTAACAAAACGGTTAACACCTAGGATTCTGGGCAATATATACAGCTAAGCTGCCCAGATGTACAGAAAAGTATGCTAAATTAATAGTTATTACTCAACAAATGAGGTACTTTAAAGATTGATGAAGTAGTGGAAATTATACTTAGGGGAAAAACCATACAAATGTGTATACCTTCCTGGTCACCTGAAATTTTATCAGTAACTAAAACACATAATGCATCTATTCTGATTACATCCTAAAGTACTTCTTAGATATTAATGATGTTGCTGTTTAGTTGCTAAGTCATGTCCAACTCTTTTGGGAGACTACTGGACTGTAGCCCAACAGGCTCCTCTGTCCATGGGATTTCCCAGGCAAGAATATTGGAGCAGGCCGCTGTTTCCTTTTCAAGGGGATCTTCCCTGGCCCAGGGATTGAACTCGTGTTTCCTGCATTGGCAGATGGATTCTTTATCACTGAGCCACCAAGGAAGCCCAGATATTAATATAGTCAACCCAAGTTTATAGATGGGATATTCATTTAAGTGAGTTTTACAAGTATACTGATAGGCTTTTTTTTAACAAAGAGAGTGAAGAAGAGGGAAAAGAGGGGAGAAAGGAAGGAGGAGAAAGCTTTTTTTGAGGGAAGATTTCACAGTCAAGTTGACTATTAAGTACAGGAAATATAGGTATAAACATCATTATACAGAACTGTTTACTGGCTATCTGAACATTTAGTTCAATAATGCACACCATGAATTATGGTGAAATTAAATAAATCCAGCATTTTTCAAACTTGCTTAACTATAGAACACCTTTTCCTGAAGGATCTCATTCTGTTCTAACAACTGTTCCAAAGACTATGTCCTGGGAAATACTGTTATATACTGTAAAGATACTTTTAAAAAGAATATACCAAAGCTTAAATCTCAACATGTACTTTGCTTCAAATCTATCTCACTAGCAAGCTATTTATTCTAGAATTATAGAAGATGTTTAAGTCTTTTTTGGAAACTGCTTTCAAGGTAAGTATATGAGCTAGTAACAAAGTCAGTCCTATTATTAATATGTGAATTATTTACAAATGCTTTTCATACTTTTCAACAGAAGTACTTCTAACTATGAAGGATCAAGAAGTAAAAGGGGGAGAATGAGAGTCTGAGGAAACAGTCTAAAGCAGGGGTCAGCAGACTACTATCTGTAGGCCAAATCCACCTTATTTTTTTTGTGAATAAAGTTTTATTGAGACAGATCCCACTAAATTCTAGTTATCTTCAACACTATAACATGGCATTGAAATGATTGCTACTTATAATGCTGTCATAGTTCCATTAATGATATTGTGATTGCAGCTCATATTCATAATTGACAGAAATCCTAGATTTCAGACAGAAATTAGGGAAATAAAGATCTAACCTTTCACACAGACCAGAGATTAAGAACCTTTGCTTTAAAAAAAAAAAAGAACCTTTGCTTTAGAGGATTGTGAAGAGATGAATGACACTATTAATTAGGATATCGGAAAGAGCATGGAAAATGTAAAGGTACAAACTAAATATAGGTATACTTTTAATTAATGAAAAATTAAAATAAAGATTTAGAATTAAATATTTTTCATACAATTCATGAGATAATCCACAGCCATTAGCATAAATTCTAAGAATCTTCACCCAAAGTATCACTTGTACTGATTTCCTAAATAAAGCTGATTTTTCTATTCAATAATTAGTTGATTATTCCAATAGCAAATGACTAATTTTTGCTCAGAAGTCATGAAAAAGGTGCTGATACCAATGTGAATTTTGTTTGTCACCATATCTCATTTACCATAACTACTATTAGATATGCAAAATAAATACAAGTGATTACTATACTGTGAAATATAGCATATAAGGATTATAAATGTTTACAAAGGTGGTATATATTACACAGATCATACAACTTTGGAAAGTGAAATAGCATGTATTAGGAAATAAATAAATTATAAAATTTCCAATGTTTAAAAGTATGCAATATTAACTGCATAAAAGACATTACAATCAAACTTCACCATATTGCTTAATATCCATACTAAAGGCTTTAAATATGATAAAGAACTCTGGAAAGAACACAATGAATATGACATAATAACAAATGAATTTACATAATACCAAAGTTCTTAAAATTGTGGTTTTACTCTTTCCAAACATGTTATGATTTATGATGTAGAGAAATATGTGTATGTAGCTCTTAAAAGTGGATTTTATTTGAAGAGGCATCCAGTATACTACTTTCAATTTACATATTATACAGAAGATATACAAGTGTGTTTTAAAATATAATCATCTCATGTTAGATACAAAAATTTTATATTTTCTCCTTTCAAGTCACTTTTATCTACACCTAATTTTCATGTGCATAAAAGATAATTTTAAAATGACTGATATTTAATGTAATGGCTACTGGCCAGTAATGTATAGTCGTTTCAACATCTACAAAAGTATATACAAAGGCTAAATGATACATTTTATCTGTAAAATCAATAAAGGACTTTAGGAACTTTATATAATTCTTTGCTGCACTTTGCCTTTTACATTTTAACAACAGAAAATGATCCTGCTGCTGCTGCTAAGTCGCTTCAGTCGTGTCCAACTCTGTGCGACCCCATAGACGGCAGCCCACCAGGCTCCGCCGTCACTGGGATTCTCCAGGCAAGAACACTGGAGTGGGTTGCCGTCTCCTTCTCCAGAAAATGATCCTATGATGCTCTTTAGGATAGTGATTTAAAGTTTAGCAACTCAGAAATTTCATTTTTGTTTTAAAACATAACTGGTTCAAACTTCTCCTGATAAAGTCTAACGAAGGATGTTCAATTTCAACATTTTATTTAAGGAATTTGTTAGAAAAACTACACAAATTAATTTTCTAAAAATAAGGTAGCATTTTAAAAAGTCTTAAATGCTAAAATAGGCGCTAAATTTAATTATCTGAAATGAAGCATGGATATACTTGACTAACCAATTGGCAGTACTTTTAAACAATTATTAACATATTAAAGTAGGAATCTGATTTTCTGGAAGCATGCATGGGAAAGCCTGTTGTCATGGAAACGGCAAGTATAAATGGCAATAATGCAGAAGAAAATGTCAGCGCTTCTGAACAATGAAAAAAACACAAAGCTATTTGTGAAATAAAACAACACAACGTTGTTTAAAATACTTTATAATTTTCAATTTCTTTCCATAAATTTTACTTAGTAAAAATATTGATAATATAATACTATTGCATTGTCTTTGGCCAAAATATTCTAACAATTTATTAATCTAATATTTGAAACAGAATTAAAGTGTGTAAAAAGACTGCTTTCAATTAATTACTTTCAATCATTTATTTTAAAATATCTAAATAAAATACTCTTAAATTTTAAAATTCATGGGCTTGAGATCAAACATTAACTCCTAATCCAGTTATATAATACCAAAATCTTAGAGCAAAAAATTCATGCCTTAAGTTAAAGTACAGGCAACAATGTACATACCTGACCTTCACATCACCTACAGTTTGGACAATTTTAAAAAATAAATAAAACCTTCATATATTCTCTGTTAAACACAGTTTTCAAGCTTAACATCCATGAGGAAAAACTGATTGATATGTTCACAGTGATGGTAAACATTTATTCTCATAGATTAATATTTTATATATTTGTAACAAAATATTTAGATTAAGTAAAGGAATGTAATTCTCCAACATACAAACATTAGCAATATGGGAGACTCAGGTTCAATCACTGGGTCGAGAAGGGAATAGCAAAATATTCCAGTATTCTTGCCTGGAGAATCTCATGATTCTCCAGTCCATGGCTACAGTCCATGGCATCACAGAGATTTGGACATGACTAAGTGAGTAACACTTTCACTATCAAGGAGTTAAAATGTTTTAAAAGTTGATACTATAAAATTGGAAGGACTGATGCTGAAGCTCCAATACTGTGGCCACCTGATGCGGAGAGCCAACTCAATGGAAAAGATGCTGGGAAAGACTGAGGGAAAGAGGAGAAGGGGAGGACAGAGATGAGATGGCTGGATGGCATCACCAACTCAATGGACGTGAGTGTGAGCCAAGTATGGAGGATAGTGAACAACAGGGAAGTCTGGCATGCTGCAGTTCATGGGGTCACTTGGACACAATTTAGCAACTGAACAACAATTTATAAAATAGGTGATATTTAAGATTCATTCTTTCATTAAGAATAAAGGAATGTGTGCAGTTCTTGTGTCACCTGTCCTTGCCTCTTTCTCTCAAAGAATATCAAATCAAACTCAAAGCTTCCACAGAAATCAACAGGTTTTATACTAGTATGTCCTTGCTATGTAAAAACTGTTTTTGTTTACCAGTTTAAATTAAATATTTCTAAGAGCTTTGGCTAAAGAAAAATCTATTACACAAAAATAAATATGAATTGGGACAAGGACACTAAAAACTATCCAAATTTCCCTGAAGTATCATTCCCCTATCACATTTGCCCACATCCTCAAAAGCAAATTCACATCCTAACATTATATTTCTTTCATTTTCTTCTTATATCATTCTACCTTAATTATATTTATATGCTATCTCATTACTATTTTCATGTTTCTAATCTTTCTACTCACATCTAACAACTTTTCCTCTTTTTTCTTACTAATTATCTACTTGTCTTTCTAATGTCTCTATAAACTTTCAAACAGTATTTCAAAAATGGGCAATAAAAATAAAAATGGACAATATTTGTTACCTTAAAGCTACGGAAATAATCTCTAGAGAAGTTCTTATTTCATTCCTTATGTCCTTGATAGGTCTACCACTTTTGAAAACTGGCCAGTTTCCATGGCTTCTGCTTAAGGTTCTAGTTCACATAGATTATGATGTGCTACCAGGAATTGTGCAATACGACTGCTCCAAGCTTATATTTAGAGGAAAAACTGTCCAGTTTTAAGTCACTAAACTCAGGTGATGCTACTCCAGAAATCCTGACACACTGATTATAGAATTTTCTTATTATATGTTCATCACTCAAAACTGATAAGTATACAATATAAACTACTTTCTCTTAGTGTTTGTTAGAAGCAGTCAGTTTGCCAGGCACAAAATATATACTCAATTATTATCCATAATTTATTCAATGAAACAGAGATTCCATGTTAGTTATCTAACAAATGACCAGGCTCGAAGATCTGCAGGAAAACTTTCTGAGTTATTAATCTCTATAAAGTTGAGTTTTCAGTATATATTGAATATACTTCTATTGTGTTTATTTTATATTTATAGAAAAATATGGCTTCCCAGATATGCACCTTTTTTCTATTAGAAGTATGATAAAGAATAAATGATAAAAGGAAAAACATATATTAGTTATTTATTTTTCCATAACAATTACTGCAACATATCATCTGTAAAGAAAAACAAATCATGGCCATTTCTTGAAACATTTTACAAAAGCTGTAAATTTCCCTTCTCACATTCACAAATTTCAACAAATTATATTACTTGCTATTTTTAACACTTACTGACATATATATATACACATATATATATATGTACATAAAGTAAAAAATCAGAAGTGTATGTTAAATCTTCAAAGATATCCATGTAACCAGGCCCCAGATCATGAATAAGAGCATTAAAAGAAGCAGTCTCTCTGCGCCCCCTTCCAGCACTGCCTGCTCTCCCCAAGACTAAGCACTATCCTGACTTCTAATATCAGAGATTAGTTCTGTTTACTTTAAGTGATATATAAATGAATTATACAGCTTTTTCTCTTTTATGATTTTTTTTTGTCTCAATATTACATTTATAAGATTCAGTCACTGTATTTGTTGGTTAACTCATTCCCGTTCCCATTGTGTGAGTATGGGCATACTAACTTGCTTCAGTCGTGTGTGACTCTTTATGACCCTATGGACTGTATGTAGCACACCAGGCCCCTCTGTCCATGGGATTTCCCAGGCAAGAATACTGGAGTGGGTTGCCATGCCCCCCTCCAGGGGATCTTCCTGACACAGGGATCGAACACAAGTGTCCTGTGTCTCCTGCATTGGCAGGTGGGTTCTTTACCACCAGCACCACCTGAGAAGCCTTGTGTGAGTATAGTATTCTATTGTGTGAGTATAGTATTCTAGTGTTGATGAGTATTTTAGTGCTTTTCAGTTGGGTCTATTGCTAATAATGCTGCTGTGAACATCCTTGTATATGTGTTTTGGTGAATACAGGTTCTCATTTCTGCTGATATGTTGTAGCAATAGCACTGCTAGGCCATATGGGAAGTGTGAGGAGCCTGGCATGCTACAGTCCATCGGGTCACAAAGAGTAGGACCTGACTGAGCAGCTAAGCACAGCACACATGGGAAGTGTATATTCAGCTTTATGACGTGCTCCCTAATGATTTTCCAACATTTTGTACCAATTTATACTTCCTCTAACAGTGTAAAAAAAGTTAATCTACATTCATGGACTGTCAGTCATTTTCACTTCAGTCATTCTAGTGGGCTTAGAATGGTATGATATAATGGTTTTAATTGGCACTTCCTTGAAAACCAATGGATTTGTCATTTTTTCAGGAATTCATTGGCCACATTTTTGTGAAATTCCTATTGCATTGTTTGGCCCATGTTTTACTGGGTTGTAACTTCCCTATTTGCGGAGAAGGCAATGGCACCCCACTCCAGTACTCTTGCCTGGAAAATCCCATGGACGGAGGAGCCTGATAGGCTACAGTCCATGGGGTCGCTAAGAGTCGGACACGACTGAGCGACTTCACTTTCACTTTTCCCTTTCATGCACTGGAGAAGGAACTGGCAACCCACTCCAGTATTCTTGCCTGGAGAATCCCAGGGGACGGTGGAGCCTGGTGGGCTGCCGTCTATGGGGTCGCACAGAGTCAGACACGACTGAAGTGACTTAGCAGCAGCAGCAGCAGCAACTTCCCTATTGATCTTAAAAGCATTCACTGCATATTCTAAATATAAGTTCTCATCAGATATATATATATACACACACACACACACACATACATATATATATGGAACTTCCCTGGTGGCTCAGACGGTAAAGTGTCTGCCTGCAATGTGGGAGACCTGGTTCAATCCCTGGGTCAGGAAGATCACCTGGAGAAGGAAATGGCAACCCACTCCGGTACTCTTGCCTGGAAAATCCCATGGACGGAAGATCCTGGTAGGCTACAGTCCATGGGGTTGCAAAGAGTCGGACACGACTGAGCGACTTCACTCTTTCTTTCTTTTTTATACACATATATATATGTATGTGTGTGTATATGTAGCAAATACATGTGCTCACTTTATGGCCTATTTGCTCTGTTAATGGAGTCTGATGAAGTTCTTAAATAATGATTCAATTTATAATTTTTTCCTTTATGGTTAGAGCTTACATCTCACTTTAGAAACATTTACCTACTTCAAGGTTTTTATAAAGATATTCTTCTATGATTTTTTCCCAACACTTTAATAATTTTCTTATCACTGATATTCGTATCTGCAATCTGTTAATTATTTTTTCACAATGGTGTGACCAGGGGTGAAGATACGTAATTTTTCCCATTTGGCTACTCAATTAACCCAGATTATATTTTCACAACAGTACTAGAGTCATCTTTGTTATTAACAAACTAACTGGATAAGTTTGGGTTCATACCTGGTCTCTTTACTGAAGAACTTTTTCTATTCCATTGTTCTACACTGTTCTACAGTATCACTTTTTCTCAGTGGGTCTGTGTACCTGGTGATGTAACACAACATCTAGCTATATTTGTCTTTATGTTCTGAAAAAAATGAAGATGAGATCATTTTCCTGGTCAAAGTTCTGGTGTCTTTAGAGTAAAATCCAAACTCTTTGCTGTGTCTTACAATGTCCTTCATGTTCTGGCCACTGCCTACTTTTCTGACTTTCTCTCTTAAAACCCATTCCTTGCTCTGTTTGCTGCAAGCCATACTGGCCTTCTTGAAATCCCCTAGTTCTCTCTGCTAGAATGCTCTTTCCCCAACCCCCACCATGTCTGCATGGCTTATTTCTTCATAAGTATCACTCCTTAGACAGGTCTTCCTTGATCAGTGTGCCTACCTACAATGCTTCCTTCTCCTTTCGGAATAATATTAGTAATTTAGTTTCTTAGTCTTCTTGGGTATGAGAATGTAAGCTTCATAGGAGCAGGAATTTTTGCAGGTCCTGTTTTATTGTTTTATTTCAGGTACCTGGGCATATAAGCACTCGTTACCTATCTATAATGTAAATATTAATTAAGGGAAGCAGTATAACACAGTTGAAAGAACACAAAATCGTAAGTTGAAAAGACCAAATGAAATAAGTACCTAGGAATGCTAAGATAATTTAACAATTAATTTTATTATAAATACCAATTTTACTATTTGCCATTTCCCAGCTAAAGCTGAAACACTGACTTCACAAACAACATATGTTTTAAAAATGTACTCATAAATAGGTTACATATGTGATACAATGCTATAGTAGCATATAAATCACTAGTCCATCTGAACACTGACAAATTCCTCAGTTTCCTATTCCTCAATTTCAAAATAGATAGTATGTCATTTTTAATTTTTAAGAAATATTTGTTGAAAAAAGTACACAAAATCTGTGCTGGAAACAGGATTGAAAAAACCCTAACTATTCTAATGAAATGTCAACTGTAAACTGTACTCCCAAATTTAAACTCTTATCATAAACATCGTATAAATTCATTACTGTGATTTATATCAAATAGTTTATTTCACAGGGATGATAAATCATAGTGTTATTTTGTAATAAAATATCCGTAAATGTGCTTGCTCCTAAATGAAGAAAAATTTTATGTAATGATGTTAACTCTATTTCTGAAAAAAAATGTTATTCAGTAGACCATTTCAGTTGTAGTGAAAAGGAAAACATATTTAATCCCTATATACTATTCATTTAAATACATGTGGATATTTATAAAATCTTAATACTATCATCATAAATAATTATCTTCCTAAATATTAAGAATCATTAATAACGTTTTCTAAAATGAGAAAAATAAACATTGCTTTCTTTAAATATTTTTATGATAAAAATTGAGTAACTAGGTTTTTCTTTGCAATTCCAAATCCTAACTGGAAAATATACTCTAAAAGTTTTAAAATCTAAATATCTAATTTCCAAATTCACAAGTATTAACTGAAAATAACCTTTAGAAATAAGCTAAATATGTTAAACAGTTCTCCAAAAATAAATTTCTATAAGCAATGATCAGCTTAGAATCTATAGGAAAAGATAAACTATAACATATGTAATACTTCATTGTTATCTCTGAAAGGAAAACTAAATTCATACCCACTTACACCGAATCTAGAAATTAAAAAAAAATCCTACAGGGGTTGATATTAGAGGTTGAAAAGTTGACTTCAATGCTCTTTTGGAAATCAGACATAATTTTATATTTTTGAAAAAGGACAAGATGAGTACACACATTATGCTACCAATTCTAAATCTATAATAATTAGAATATTTTAGTATTTCTCCACCACCATACCAAAGGCAAAAATGGATCACCTGGAAGAAACAAGGTTTGAAACATATTTTGGAAATAAAAGAATCATGTATGTGATAAGGTATTAAAAACAACTGGGAACTGAAATTATTCTTGTCAAAATGAAACTGGGAAAGCAATTTTCAAGAGAAAAAAAAGATTTCCTGCTTATACCAAATACTACATTCTAGGTGTATTAAAGAATTAAAGGTTTACCTTTTTAGAAAGCAATTTTTCAATACAAGTTAGGAGTTTTAACTTTTCTTATTATTTTCAAACTAATCTTTCTCTTAGGAATCTATACAAAGAAATATTCAGATGCAAGTATTTATAGATGAAGGAGTTTACAAACATTGTAAGAAAAAGACTCTGAACAGCTAACTTTCAGCAAGCAATGATTAATAAAATGTTTGATATTACACAGCTTATGACATGTGAATGAAAAAATGATCAATTCCCGTGAGAATAACAATTGTTTATATAGAGAAAGGAAGAGAAAGATAGTTTCTTATTAAGAAGAGTGTTAAAACTTTATCAGTGTTTGTGTTGGGATTATGGGGGCTTTTTGTTTTCTTTCTTGTTCTTTATGTTGTCCAAATTTTGAATAAATAAGTGGACTTATAAACTACAATAATTATGGTAAAAGTCTTTTAAAAGAAAAGAATTTCCACTATCTTTATATATTAGATAGCAGATGTCAGCTTATTTTAGAGAGTTCTCATTTATGAATAACTACCTCTTTTACAACTTTTATGATAAGTTGAAATTTCACCATATTTCCTGGTTTAGAATAAACATATGGGTATAAAAGATTAAATTTTAAAACTTTCATTTGGAAATAAAGAATTATTGCTAAGAGTTCCAATTTGTAAGTACTAGATTACATTCTTTTTCAAGTTTGTTTGAAATTAAACATTCTATAGTCTATACAGTTGCTTATGAAAGTACATTCAATATTGAAGTAATTTTTATCAAAATTTTATAATGGATAAACTAACATACAAGAAAACATTTTCTCCCTGTAGGATAGTGCTTCTTTTAACCTTAAATGATATACTCAAGTCTTTTCATGTAAAATTAGTATATTTCTCCCACTTTATTTTTTAACTGAAGGATAACTGCTTTACAGAATTTTGCTGTTTCACATAAAATTAAAATTTTAAAAATATATTTAGAGGGACCTCCCTGGTGGTCCAGTGGCTTAGACTCCACGCTTCCAATGCAGGGGGCTCGGGTTCAATCCCTGGTTAGGGAACTGGATCCCATATGCCACAACTAAAAGTTTGCATGCCACAACTAAAGGTCTCATGTGCTTCAATTAAGACCCAGCTCAGTCAAATAAATATATAAATATAAAATACATATATATATATACACATATCTATTTAGAATATACTGTATTTCATCTAACATAACTACAAATTGTAAAATTTTAAAAAGTTAAAGATACTGTGAATATCGAAGCAATCAGGTAAGAACTTTTCAGTTATGTTTACAAACGAAGCAATCATATTACAATTTGTGAATTAAATTCCAAGTTAGATTCTGGAGGATATCAGGAGACAGCATGAGCAAAAGCAGATGTGAGTGCCTACAGAGCAAGTGAGGAAGAGCAGTGAGATCATGGTAGTAGCAAATAATGTGCATTAGAGAATCAATATGACAGACTAAGGATAAGTCAAATAGGGCCAGTTTATAAAGGTCTTTGAATTTAAAGACACAAAATTTTGGATTTGATGTATCAGTTCCTAGGTAAGTGATGTCATTCAAGTTTGATTTAGAAAAATTATAGACTCTTAACACGTATGCAAAAGAATGAGGGAAAGCAAGGTCAAGTAACTGGAGAATGACGCTTCATGTAAGTAACTCCTGAAATGATGAATTACAATAAAATGTGTCTTTCTGATATGTTGTTTTCCTAGTAATGCTAATGAATTTGCATGACTCAATTTCTGTCCCCCTGGATTCCTTGTGAATAATGAGAGGTACTGGTAAAAAACTACAGTCAGAGAATCATTCTTTGGGAAAAACAAAAGCTATGTGACCTTGAGAGGAGAACCAGAAAATTAGCAGGAAAATACCATAGGAAAACTTATTTTCTAAAACAAGTAACAGACTAAGAAATGTTGTTCTTAATTTATATCCCATTGGTAAAATCTTTTTTTAACTTTGATTTTATTTATTTTTAATTGAAAGATAACTGCTTTACAGAGTTTTATTGTTTTCTGCCAAATATCAACATGAATCTTAAAAAGAAGAAAATTATAGTAAATAATCCATGAATTGAGGAAGAATGGGTAAAATTTCTCTTGATATATATAGGTAATCAATTCACATCATTTGTTGCAGTTATGGACTTCCCTTGTGGCTCAGACGGTAAAGAATCTGCCTGCAGTGTGGGAGAACAGGGTTCAATCCCTGGGTTGGAAAGATCTTCTATACAAGGGAATGGCAACCTACTCCAATATTCTTGCCTGGAGAATTCTATGGACAGAGGAGCCTGGTGAGCTACAGTCCATGGTGTCACAAAGAGTTGGACATGACTGAACGACTAACACATACACACATGGTCTACACAGTAACTTGAAACACTCAGTTAATGAACACCAAATTAGAACTTCCAGGGCAAATATAGGTTTAGGTTCCTATGAGCCTCTGGTCACAACATCTTCATCAACCTTGAACATATAACTTGGTTTCACTGTGTTTCTGTTTAGGGACACCTTATTTAGTACATATTGTTGAACTGTTAACATTGAACTCATGGCCAATGGTCCTATATGTCATTCCTGAATAAAGACCATCTATCATTTGTACTTTCCCTGTAAAGCACATCAGAGTCTTCCTGTACTTGGGAATACAACACAAAGTAAGCAGCATTTCAGCACTACACTTGTAGGCTATTTTAAACAATGAAATCATCAACAAAATGCACAAAATGTGAAAAGTATGGCACTAACCTGTGAAAGTACACTAGCTTAGAGTATGAGAGCTAAAACAAGGCAAAGCATAGCCTTGTTTGAACCAGGCTATGGATGTGAGTGCCAGGTGACCCAAATTTTTCACCACTCCACCCAAGTCTTTGAACAATAATGAAAGTCCAGTGACTACAGATACTCGGCTTACAAATAGACTTTAGTGGGTGAGCAAATCTGCAAATAAAGACACCATGAATAAAGAGAGCTGACTGTATTTAATGCAAAGACTTGTATGATCTTAATTTAATTCCTACTCTCTAAATAATCAGATACATAACCAGGAGCAGGCCACAAATTTTCTTATCTGAAAAACTGAAAGGCTCTCCAAGTTTATTGATTCTTTCGGCTCAAACACTGTATAATTCCATTATGGACAGCTTACAATTTCCTGTAATGACATTTTCAAATGTGCTCTGACAAAAGTTAACGTTAGAGCTCTCTGGTACAGAACTCTAAAGTCTAACATTATATTTGGTGAAGTTTATGCATATCAAAAAAAAAAACAACTAAACAAAATTTGGTCCCAAAGTAGTTCTGAGAGAAGTAGTCAAAAATACTAATTTTCCAAAGAATAGGATTTGAAAATTACTGTGTATTTGAGATAGTTCAGCATCAATATTTTAAGTCACAAGCTGAAAAATGTGTAAAGAAAAACAGAGATTTGTCTTCTAAGTTTGCTAGCAATAAAATTAGGTACAAAACTGCCAAGTTTGTAAACAAGCATACCTCAGAGGTACTGTAGATTTGGTTCTAGACCACTGCAGTAAAACAAGTGTATCAATAAAGCAAGTCACTAATTTTTTGGTTTCCCAGTGCATGTAAAAATTATATGCAATAGCATGACATCTAAAAGAAAAATGTACATACTCTAAGTAAAAAACACTTCATTGCTAAAAATGGTAACCATCATCTAAGTCTTCAGCTAGCTGTAATGTTTTTGCAACAGTAACATCAAAAATCACACACTACACTGATTACAGATTACCATAGTAAATAAAATAATACTGTAAAAGTTTGAAATACTGTGAGAATTACCAAAATGTGATACAGAGCCATGAAGTGAGCAAATGGTGTTGGCAAAATCGCACCAACAGACTCTCTCAATATAGTTTGCTACAAACTTTCAATTTGTTTTTAAAAAAGGCAGTATCTGCAAAGCACAATAAAACGTGGCATGCCTGCCTGTACATTCACAGTTGCCAGGGCATCATGCTGGAGCTGTTCCCCTACAATTTGAACCCATCATCCCAATCTTTCATGTATTCCAACAACAGATCTCAGGAGCATAACTGATTCATCAGATATTTTACTTGTGTTCATAGTGGCTTAGATCAAATATGACTCCCAGTAGGGTAATCAGATGCACTTGGGACAGACCTCAGCCAAAGTCAAACCTCTTAAATATGTCATTAACCCAAATGCAGCAAGAGGTGTTGGCAAACTCACATGCCCCATTTTGACTGGCCAGCAGGAAGTACAGAGCAATGTGATTTTTCATCACCTCTCGGCTTAAAGAGTTCAGAATCATTGTCTATAATCTGAAAAAGCAAAAGAGTCTATCTTCCCTTAAGCAGCGGAGGGAGACCACAGGGTACCAAAGGTTGAACAGAATCGTAACAGTAGCCAAAAAGTAAATCTTACTCAGCTACCTGCTCACTTCTCAAGTCAGAAGTTTCTGAGAATTAGACTAAGATTCTTCAGTGGTTAATAGTCGAGTTGAAAGTGATGGCTATAGTTTGGCTTACATTAGCCATATGCTCTGTGGACAAGAGCTAAGAGAGATGAATATTTCCTCTCTACACTCCTGGCTTGCTCGTGTCTAAGGTGTTCTCTCTTCCACAGCCAAGGTTGTGGCTTACCATCCATAGCCACATAATTCAATCCCTGCAGCATGATCAATCTTCGCAATAATCACTTTACCTTTTTCTGCTCTCGCCCTATCCTACCCATATAATATGGTTTAGACTCATCCCTAGCTGACTCACCAGAAAGGTGTCTAATCATCAATGCTCAGCAGTATCCTCCAGAGGAGGGAAGAATGCCTCTATATATAGTCTATTCAGTAGGATTAGCAGGTCTGGTATCCCTAGCTAGGTGCCCCAAGTCCCTGTTTTCACCTGGTTGTGAATCTGGCTGACTGGACATATTTGCCAGACTTCCTTGGTCTGATGTGCTAGAATCACTAGGTTTTTTTTTTTTTTTTTTGACTCTGGGCAATGGTGTACCTAGGTGGCTGTGGTGACTTACCTGGGCAGTACAAGTCTGATCAGCTTGTTGATTCTATTGATGTTCATCCTCAAAGGGTCCTTTCCCATGGGCTTCCACATACCTAATGAATAGGAAGTGTGCATCCTGTACAATCTGCAGCCATAGTGTTAATTTCCACAGAGACTGGGACTTGATCATCTAATTACTGCACTGTCAGGCCCCAGAATCACTGAAAATGTAACAAACTTGGTGAGTATTTTTTCTAGAGTAAGGACCACAGCTCATGACTACCCAATGAACAGAAGCCCCTTTTTCATGCACTGAGGGTTCGATCCCTGGGTCTGAAAGATTCCCTGGAGGAGGAAATGGCAACCCAATCCAGTATTCTTGCTTGAAAAATTCCATGGATAAAGGAGCCTGGTGGGCTACAGTCCAGAGGGTCGCAAAGAGTTGGACACAACTGAGCAGGCACACACGTAAAATGACAAGTTACTTTTTAGTTCTGTTCCCCTGTATTCTAAATTCAGGGTAAATTGTAAACATACAATTTCACCATCCAGTATTAGTTTCAGATACAATGTAGCTCAATACAAAGGAATGTAAGAGCAACCCTTTACATGGTTCATTTGTCAATAAACCAAGTGAGTAAGCACATATATATGTATATATATATAATATTATAAATATAACAGATTTAAATACTTTTTCATTTCTTTAAGAATTTTCTAAACAGTTCCAGAGCTTTTAAATAAATATACATATTTTTGGTCTAGTTTTACAATTATCTCACTTAAAAATTATGCCAAGAATTTTTTTTATTTCTTCCTTTGGAGAAGACATGAAGTGTTTATACAGGTTTCTAAGCAACACCAGCTTTGAAACTGTAAGAGTGTTTGAATACAAAAGCAACTGATCCAAAGTTGTTATACTTTTGGAATTTAGTAACTGATGAAAAACAGAACTATGTTAGTCATCAATAACCCCACCCAGTTTGCAGAGTTAAAAATACAATCTCATATTCAACATCTCTCAAATTTTGAGTTTTTACTGAGCGTATTTGGGTTGATTTCTCAATTAATACTGTCAAAAGACATTAATCTCTCATGTTAGTAGATTATGAGCATTTCCACTGGGTAAATAATTAGCCAGCAAGCAGTTTTTAAAAACTGAACTTTAACTTAAAAGACAAACAACATGAAAAGGAAGAATTGTCTAATATTTCCAATACATAAATTAATGCAAACTAAAACTTCCAGATGAAAAGAACCTTGTCTTACAATTTAAACTTCTTTAATTCTGGTGTACTGCAATCCATGGGGTCACAAAGAGTCGGACACAACTGAGCGACTGAACTGAACTGAACTGAGTAACACTTTGGATCTCAGAATCTCAAGTTAAAGAATACGTATGTGTGTATAACACTACCATATTCAAATGAATCCTGAGCAAGTACCCATTTCCCCAAAGAAATATATTAACATTTTTCTCTATAGAATAGAGAGCAGAATAAGAGCAAAGACAAAAAGGCTGGAGAAACAACGAGGGAGGCATATTTAGAAGATGAGAAAGCTGAGAGACTTGTAAGAGGATCATATTACAACGACCTCAAGAAAGCAAGCTTCAGACCACTTCAGTATCAGAAGCTGCCTAGTGCATGTTAATCCAGTAATAAAAATACGAAATTACTCACGTGGAAGCCATGGAACTATATTTTTTAACAATAAATCTCCTTGTTTTGAATATACTTTCCCATTATTGACATGTGTTGGTGTCTATGAAACAGTTTCATAAATTAGCTGTCATTCCCTTTATTGACTTGTGTTGGCATCTATGAAACACACAATTTCATGAATTAGCCATCCCAGGTGATTGTTAATTAGCCATTCATTTACTGATGCAAATAGTTAAGGAAGTGTGGGAAGGAGGACATGTGGACTTAGTATAAGCAAGAGTGATAATAAAATGGGAGAACGTGATTTCATTTTCTAATAACTTCACAAATAACTTTCAGACATGTTACTGTTATATGAAATCACAATCATTTAGGGTGTGATAAGACAGAAGTGTTTTATAAAGACTGTCATCCATCCTTTCCTGAATCTTGTTTTCCTTTTCTTCATTGTCAATATAGTAATGGGTCATTTGTATCTTTAAATAAGATACCGAACTTTCTTTTTATATGGGAAATAGAAGAAAAGTTAGCAAAGTTATTTGTTGACTATAGAAAAAAACTCCTGTAGGAATTGGTCACATCTGTTTTATTGTTTGCAGCTGAGACATTCAACAAAAAATAAGTTGGCTGGTAATAAAAGTACAATAATTGTTAATGTAAAACATACAGATGTTTTTCTCATTACATAGCACCAGACAGATGTATTTTGGTAAGAGTCGAAACTTTTAACAAAATTAGGCTGGTCTTAGTCCTCAAAATTTGAATGTGTTACTTTGAAATCAAGTATGTGATAACTCACACAAATACTTTTTCTCTCCTAAAATGTGTATGTTAAATGATTTTTTGTTTTTATTTTTGCATTATACTTTCAAGGACACATGCAACTAACTGTCGTTAATGACATTTGGGGTAAAATACTTCTGATAACATAATTACTAATGTACTATTCAGTTTGTAATACCCCTTCTACACTGGAAAATACTTATAATGCTTCTTTGCTTTATGGGTTTTTAAAATACTTCCTCTAACATTCAAATTTTCACCTTTTGCGGAATGATTACTTGAGTTTTCTTGGCTCTACCATATATGCAAAACCAAAGAAAACATATTCACTTCATTGATTCCTTCACATTTTACATGGAAAGAAAAAGTGTCCCAAGTACATCTTGAAGAACTTACTTGGTATTTCGGGACATTCTTTATTATTATTCCAGATGACCTATGACTGCTAGGTCATGTTGGCTGCTTTGGTAAATTAATTGAAAAAGGTCCTATATTTGACAGGAAGCACTGTGTTATTATTAAGCAATAACATCATGGCTGGGCTAAAAGAAACATTACCAGATTATACACACATCATAATATTCCCATCACACAAGAAGGAAATGGTCAGAAAAACTTGAAATATCTTATTCTAAAAGACAAAAATGAAATGCAGCTGCCACCAAAGTAAGCTTCTGTGCAGCTAGTTTGTTAGCCAAAGAAGAAAAGCATTTCACAATGATGAGTAAATTAAAACTTGTCCAGAGAAAGAAAACTTTTAACCAAGGAGTTAATGCCAGTTGTTGTTTATTCGAGGAAGTAATGTGGTTGATGGATAAGCTTCTATTAACAGTTGTGTGAAAAACTACAAGCAAGAATCTTTTCAAAGAAGTTGTGAAATCATGAATTGATAACTTGCAGTACAATCTGCTTAGATGATTTACCACTGACAGTGGTAAAAATATGTGTGTGAGACCAAAAGAAACTTAGTAGCACAGATTTACAAAACTTGTAAAGATATTAAGGCACTGAAAACCTATGATTATTCATTGTATTATTAAATCAGCAAATACCTCTTAGAATATATTTGAACCTATCATGTGTTACTGAACCAGTAGCTTCAGGAGTAAAACTTCATTCACTCTGACAGACTTAATCATTGCCAATCCTACGAATTTTTATCAGAAATAAAAGATGAACATTCTGATTTGCCCTACCACATAACAGTTCAATAATTTAGCAGTGAAAAAGTTTATTGTGATTTATTGAACTCCAGCCAAGATGGATTTTTTTCTGAATGAGAACAACGTCTGTGACTTTCAACCACTGTTACTGACACCAAATAGCTTTGAAAATTAGTTTTTGCTGCAGACTTGAAATGTTTGTAATGAATTCAATTCAAGATAGAGGGCAAAACAGTACTTATATGCAAAACTTAATCTGCAGTCAAGCCATTTATACAACTAAGTTTCTGAATCACAAGTATATATTTCCCATGTTATCAACAATTAAAATGAGAAGTGAGAACTCAACCCCACATACATTGGCAGCAGGTGTATTTTCTGAGTTTAAACTACAGTTTCTGCAACATTTTTCATACTTCAATGCAGTGCAAAAAAGATATCTGTATTTCAAAGTCTAATCAACTGTACATTTGAGGAGCTTCCACCTAATCTTCAGTTGGCAATGATTAATGTAATATAATGACATGCTAGAAGCAAATTTTAAGGGAATAATGTATTAAAATTCTATAAATCCCTCAGAAAAAATAGATATGCCCCCAAATTATCATATGCATCTAGATTAACATCAGTGTTTGGCAGAACCTATCTGTATGAAGACCTGACTTTGAACCCTAAATAAGAAAAACATTATTTCCTTCTTTTCCCCCAAATTCTTTTCTTTAGATCTCTATGTTGTTCTCCACTGCCACTGGTGTTGTTATTACTAGTAGTATTGTTTTACACTGAATTCTGTCAACAAAAAATTGTGGAAATGTTTTCTGTTTTGTTGTATAATATCTACATAACATCCCTGATTTTACCTCTAGGTCTGCAAAGCCTGAAATATTTGCTTCCAACCCATTAAAGAAAAAGTTTGCCAATTCCTGATCTAATATGCCTACTTTCACTCAACGGATTTTTTCAATAAATATTTCCATATGACATCTTTATTTATATTTTATAAAAAGGTAAAGATTAAAGGGAAAAGAAAACTCTTGTTTTTAAAGAATGAAGTATTTACACAGACACGGATTACTTAAAGTCTAATATACAGAGAAAAGCACCAGTTTACTATTTTCTCATGCCATATATTGCCAAAAAAAAACCCCAAAAAACAAATGCTCAGCTCAAACCAAAAAAACAAAAACATATTTTTTGAGATGTAGTTCATGAGTCTGCTTTGTCTTTATTTCATAACAGCAATTAGTTAAATAGTCATAAAAAGTCCTTAGAACTATATGTAATTACATTTAATATACTTTAACACTAACACTAATTTTGCTGAAATTACTTTGAGTTTATTAGTAATTTACAATTTTCATATATGTTAGGATAACAAGTCTAGTAAACTGATTTTAAGACAAGCAATAAGTACATCATTTGAAAAAAGTTTTTCAAAAACATTCATGAATTATCCACACAATTAAAGGAGACCATTCAAATAATTTTTAAAACATCGCTTCCTATAATTTACACGTTGGTACCCATTAACAAGCTCTCTATTGGGGGCAGGAGGGGTAGGCAGAAAAAAAAATCAACTTAAAAATATGACCACTATGTGGAATATATAATAGAATCCAGAAGTTTTTCATCTAAATATCATCCACTCTAAACTTCTTCAAAGCAAGAACTCTAAATATAACAGCATTAGCAATAACCATAAAATCCAACCATATTTACTAATATTTTATGCCTGACAGGTATCATGATATCTGTATGTACAAATTCATTTGCGACAGAATGTTACTAATTTTTGTTAAATATCACCACTAACAGGAAATTCATTAATTTACAAAGGAGCTTTTCAAATTTTGTATGGCTATAGAAGCTAGAAATGATTTCTTACATAAACAAATACCAAATCTATCTTTAATTCCAGAAAAAAATCTCTTTTAGACTTCTCAATTAAATATGCTTACTGATCAAATTTGTTTCACACCATAGTCAACAATTAACTCAAGATGCATCATAAACCTAACTGCTAGGAGATAAAACAGTAGAAAACTAGACATCTGCAAAAGTTACTTAAGACACAAAAAGTAAAAAACATAAAATAAAACATTTATAAATTGGACTTTTTAAAAATGAAAATTTTCTGCTCCTTAAAGGACACAAATAGGTTAATAAAAAGGCAAGCCATAACATGGAAGAACATCTGACAAAGGACTTGTATCCAGAATATGTAAAAAGAACTCCTATAACTCAAAAAGAAGAAAGCAAACAACCCAATACAAATGAGGAAAAGATTTGAAGATGGTTCACAAAAGAAAATACAGCAATGGTCAATAAGTACAAGAAAACCCATTAGGAATACGCAAGTTAAATCTGCAATGAGATAAACTACACACAAATTACAATGGCTAAAATTTTAAAAGACTAACATCACCAAGTACTGGTAAAGATGTAGACCAACTATAACGCTAATGCATTGGTAGAAGGAAAGTAAAATGGCACAACCCCTTTGGAAGACCGTCTGGCAGTTTCTTACAAAGTTTAATGTTCCATCTGATCTAGATCTTCTATTCCTAAGTGTTTAGTCACGAGAAATGAAACATATATCTGCAGATAGACTTGAACTTGGATGTTCATAGCAATCTTACTCCTTTCAAAATCTGAGAACAATTTAAGCATCTGTCAAGGTGAATGATTTTTTTTTTTAAAACTATATATTCAGACAATGACCACTCCTCAACAACGCAAAGGAATAAATTACTTATACATGCAACAACAAGGATGAAAATATTATACAGGGCAAAAGAAGCCCAGACACTTGGCTACCTATTTTATGATTCCATTTAAATAAAACTTGAAAAAGTCTGATTCTACAGTAATAGAAAACAGAGCAGCGATTGTCAGTGGCAAGAGAGAATGAAGAAGAAAGGAACACTGGGGTGGGGAGGGGTGGTCCGGCAAGTATTACTTGGCAGTCTGGGGAAGTATTAATATGAAATTTTTGGCATGACGAAAATATGTGTGGCCCATGTGATGGTACTTACATGGGCTTACATAACTCATGTATGTAAGGCAACTGAACAGATACTTTGAAATCACCCTTATAAAACATCTTACAAGACTTTCGGATCTTTTGAGAGCAGAAGATATTTCATTTTGATATTCATACATCTTATGTGCTTGGTACACATTTGCTGAGAAATTTCTTCAAACAAGAAGTTTAAACTCACTCATTATTATTTTTTATTTTACTTTTCCACTAAGGATTTACTTAAAAATATTACTAAATAAAATATGATCTTTTAGATCACTGTTCATGCTATATGGTTCAGAAATCTTAATAGAATGCTCATTTCTTCTCTCCTGGATAACTATCAGGTACATACTGTAGTAAATAACCTTGGTTTCTAACAAACAAACTATCATTTGGATATTGATTTGTCTATTCCAGCCTTTCACATTAATGACAACCCATCTAGAATATACTAAAGCATTTCAAATGAAATCACAGCTTATTATTATGAAATAAAGTTAAGGCAAACATTTCAACCCCAAATATACTTGACAAAAGCTGGCAGTTGTCTTAACTTTTCTCTCAGCTACTACTGGGTTGGTGAAAAAGTCCATTTGGGTTTTCCATAACAGAATATACGAAACCTGAACAAACTTTGTGGCCAACCCAATGCATTCAACCAGTGAACAAGTCTTTGATGATTCTACTTTATTAGCATATTTTCATCTATATTCCTTTCTTCTTTTCAATTCCTACTTAAATCTCTAGTTTAGGAGGCACTTACGTTTCTTTTGTATTAATGCAATGACCAACCTGTTTCTAACTGCCTTCAGTAAAGTCCTCCACACTACCACCTGACTGATCTTTTAAAAATACGAATCTGGTGATGATAAATCTAAAATTAACATCCCTAACAGTCTACCAATGTCTACAGGAAAAGTACAAATTCAAGAACAACTTCAAGAACATCTAGAACATCTACAACAGCTCCTAATATGTTAAGTCACTTCAGTAGTATCTGACTCTTTGCGATCCTATGGACCATAGTCTTCCAGGTTCCTCTGTCCATGGGATTCTCTAGGTAGGAACACTGGAGTGGGTTACCATTTCCTTCTCCACAGCTTCTAATATCTACCCATTATTTCTTCCTGGCCAGATCTAAATTCTAGCTGTAATTTTCTACTTACAAGTCTCTCAAATCTTCCCATATCCATTTTTATGCCTTGGTTTCTAATGCCTATATTCATGATTCATGATGAAATTCTTATCAGAAGTTCTGCTTGACTGTTAATTTCTTCTTGTCTATTTCTTCTGTCTTGCTTCTAGCAAAATTAACTTTCTTTTTAGTACTATATGCTTATTGAGACTAAGAATCCTATATTCTTTATTTTTGTATGTACAGTACACCTAGCATAAAGCTTAAGACATAATAAGTATGGAACAATGTTCCTTTAAAATCTTGATGGAAAGGAAAACTTGCTTGTGACAACGTAAATTTTCAAAACTGATTCAAAAATTAATTAACCAAAGAAATTTAAAAATCTGTCAAAAGTATATTCAAATAAACTTTGAGCGCAGATTGTTTGTATAGTCTTTCAAACTTAAAATGAAGAAACAATTATCAATCTATAATAACTATTCCAGCCTAAAGAAAAAAATAGAATACCTTTAAATTCATTTTATTAGCTAGCATATCTCTGATATCTCAAATGGAAAAGGAAGCTATACACAAAGGATAATACACAAAAATGAAATACATTTACTAATATTAATATTCCAAAAATTATAAATAAAGGACTGGTAAATTAGTCCAGCAATGTATTGAAAAACTGATATACTATGGTCAAATAGAATTTAATCCAAAATACAAATGTGGATTAATATTGGGTTGTACATAAATATAACACAAATATGTCAAATAAGTAGGGGATGAGAGGAAATCATGAACAAATCACTTCCCAGGATTAGAAAAAAACACCTATCCTAATCCATGAGCAAATATGATAAATAAAATGAAAATATCTGGGGCATCTGCGTTAAAAACTAAAAGTAGTAAAAAGACAGAAGTAGAAACAAGAGGTATAAAGTTACCACTATAAAACACAGAAAAAGTTATGATTACTTATCAGTTTTATGACTATCTAGGAAATAAACTAAATACAACTATGCTTAATATAGTTGTTCAATAAAATAGGCAAAAGTAAAACAGTATAGAAAATTAAGAATTTTCTTATATGTGATAGACTGAATTATAGCCTCCTGGACAGTACCCACATTGTAATCTCTACAACTACAAATGTCCTTCTAAACTTGCATATGTTATTAAAGATCTTGAGATGAGCTGAGTATCCTAGATTACCTAGATGGTCCTCAAATATAATCAAAGGGTTCTCATAAGAAAGAGATAATGTCAAAGGAGGATGAAGATGCGATGACAGAAGCAAGATGTTGGCTTGATTCAAGGAGGAAAGCACACAGCCTCCAGAAATTAGAAAAGGGAAGGACAGGGTTCTCCTCTGCAGCCTCCATAGGAACCAGTCCTGTCAATATTTTGACTTAGCCCAGTGAGATTTACTTTTGACTTCTGGCCTCCAGAACTGTAAGAGAATAAATGAATCTGTGTTGTTTTAAGACACAAAATTTGTGGTAATTGTTCTAGTAACCACAGAAAACCAATACTGCACAGAACTAAAATAATCACTTAAATATATAAATAAAAACGAAATTTGAAAAAGCAACTAGGAATGACCTTAAATTAAATAAACATCTAGGAATGACTTTAAATGAAATGTACTGGACATCCTTACAGAAAAAAAAACTTTGCTAAGACAGAAAAGAAAACTGATCTGACCTCATATATATAATTCTAGATATTGTAAGAATACCTTATATAAATAATATAATAATTTTAACAAAATTTCACTAAAATAAAAAACAAGAATGGTATATTTGAGAAGGCTACTTGGCAAAATGATTCTAAGTTCATGAGAAAAATAATCACAATAAAAATCAGGATAGTTTTAAAAATAAGAGATAACAAAATCAGATAATTATTACTCTAGTAGATAATTCAAAATAAAGAAATGTTATAAATCAATAATATATAAGACAAGAATTAATGTAACAATGGACTAGAATAAAAAACCTTTCTCCCCAAACCCTGGAATATATAAAAATTTAGCATGAAACTAGAAAATATCATTACTGTAAAATGATATCACTGGCATAACTAAAGAAAATATGGTGAGAACTTTTCCTCCAAAATACTTTAAAATAAATTTGATATAAATAAGAGCTGGAACAGTCAAAATTTAGATTAAACCATAAGTGAGCATATAAGTGAGCATATAAGTCAGCCTCAGTAGGAGAAAAGTTATTTAAGCACAGACATGAAGGATAAAGGAAAGTTTGATAGAGATGACCATATGACAACAATATAATTATTTTATACACTTTAGGGAGAGGGCAAAGAAGGAAAGAGATGGGCCAAGATTTTAAGAGCACACAGTTACAGGGGAATTGGAAAACACCATGAGAAACAGACAAGGCATATTAATACTAAGACTGTGAAATGATTTCAATTTCCTGAGGTATAATTTAGTAGTGAATATTAAAATATCTTTGGAGAAGGAAATGGCAACCCACTCCAGTATTCTTGCCTGGAGAATCCCACTGACAGAGGAGCCTGGCGGGCCACAGTCCACAGGGGTCGCAAAGAGTTGGGCACAACTGAGCACAGCACATTCAAATATCTTAAAATATCGTACATACTCCCATGATGAACTACTCTATGTTCAGTAATTTATCATGATGGAACAATCATAATTTTCTTTTTTGTGTGAACACAAAACTTAAACACAATAACATGAACTATGTCTATATTAAAAAAAAAAAAAAGTATACAATATAGGATTGATTAAATATATTATAACAAATGCCTAAGATGGGATCTTCTGTAGACATTAAAAAGATATTTATGAAAAATTAAGAATATATATCATCTAGATATGCACATGGTACAATATCAATTGAAAAATAATAAAAAGCTCTCTATACAGTATGGTCTCTGTTTTATAAATAAATGTGTATTAAGACTAGGAGAAAGCACATACATTTATAAGAACTAGTTTTATCTTTAAACCTTTCCTTAATTCATAAAAATAACTGACAATTTTATATTCAGAAACATATCAGAATACAGGGAAATGGAAGAGCTCAAGACGAAAAAGCTTTTCCTTTTCTTCTAAAAGTAAAGAAAATGTCCCATAGGAAAAATGCTTCATTAGGACTTCCCTAGTGGTCCAATGGCTAAGACAGCTCTCCCCACATAGGGGGCCTGGGTTCGACCCCTGGTCAGGGAACTAGATCCCACATGCCACAACTACAAGTTTGCATGCTACAGCTAAAGATCCCACATGCTGCAACTGAAGATCTTGCATGCTGCAAAGAAGACTGAAGACCTCTCATGCCGCACCTAAGTCCTGGTGCAGCCAAATAAATAAATACTTTTTTAAAAAAGAAAAATGCTTCACTGATGTGATTCCATGAAAATATAAAATTTTTTGTACAAAAATATGCCATAAACGAAGAAGACAACTGACAAACGGGAAAAACACAAAAGGCTGATATCCTTATATTTTCCATTCAACAAATACACTAATTTGGTCTGACAATATTCTATCCCTGAGGGTATAGCAGTAAGCAAATCAGCATAGGTACCTGCCCCCATTGTTCTCTCATTCTCATTGGAAAGGACAGGCAATAAGTAATGAATAATTTCAGACAGTGATAGATGTTACAAAGACCATAAAAGATTGCGGAACACACAAACAAACAAAAAACCCAGAGGCAATAACGTGATGGCATGTGAAAGGGGCAAGAGGGAAGCTACATTAGAAAGCTGAGAACATTTCCTCTAAGGAGCTGACATCCGAGCTAAAACATGAATGATGAGACACAGCCAACCGCATAAAGATCTGAGGAAGAGGGATCCAGAAAATGGATAACCACAAATGCAAAGGCCATGAGGCAAGACAAAGATTAGCCTGTTTGAGAAGTGGCTGAAGTGCCTTGAACATAAAGGGTAGTGGGGAGACTGAAACACAATGTAATCAAGAAATATCAAGGCTAAATCATGTTGGGACCTTTAAATCATTACAGGAAGTTAACACGGTGTTTCAAAACAATAAGAAAGATATTAACATCCCAAAACAAACAAGGCTAGAAACAATTCACAACTGAAAAAATACAACTGATCAATCAATACACACATTAAAATGTCAATCTAGCTAGTAATCAAAGTTAAGCAAATTAAAATAGCAACATACAATTATTTACCTTTCACACTGCTAAGCCATCACAAATCATTGTTAATATACAATGGCAGTGAGGTGAGAAAATGACAAGATTGTTATTTATGCTAGGGGAAAAAAACTAAGTAATCAAAAATAGAGGTGTAATCTAAATAAATTATGGTACATTTCTGTCATGGAAAAGTGTGTGTCCATTAAATTACAATTTCACAGAATATTTAATATTTATGTCTGATACTGTTGATTACACTATTTCTAATCTATTCACAGATTCTAACAATGCTCCTCTAAAACGTCATTTCTAGAGCAAAAAGCCCTAAGCCACCATAAGTTCGGAGACTACTGCAATAACTTCCTAATCATTACTTCTTTCTAGCCCCTCGTCCTTTCCCTTGTTAATCTTCTATACAGCAGATTTCCTCAGTGTTAATCATCATAACACATTCACATTTTATATTCACATTTTAACTATAAAGAAATTCTCATTCCAGTGGCCCATGTGAGCTGGCTCCTGTGTTATAAACATCACCTTTTGCCTCTAACAATGTTCAACACACACAGCATTTGTCTCTGTGCTCTGAACCTGCCAAAACTCATTCATATCCAAAGACTTCTGTCCTTGCTATTCCTGATATCTAGAATGTGATTTTCTTCCTTCTAATTATTTAGTGAAAGTCACTCGGTCATGTTTGACTCTCTGTGGCCCCAACCCCATGGACTACACAGTCCAAGGAATTCTCCAGGCCAGAATACTAGAGTGGTGTCATTCCCTTCTCCAGGGGATCTTCTCAACCCAGGCATCAAACCTAGGACCCTGTCATTGCAGGCAAATTCTTTACCATCTGAGCTACCAGGGAAGCCCAAGAATACTGGAGTGGGTAGCCTATCTCTTCTCCAGGGGATCTTCCCAACCCAGGAATCGAAACAGGGTCTCCTGCATTGCAGGTGGATTCTTTACCAGCTGAGAGCTCAATTTAAATATCCCTTCTTTTAGGACAGCCACTATGGAGAACAGTGTGAAGATTCCTTTAAAAACTGGAAATAGAACTGCCATACGACCCAGAAATCCCACTGCTGAGCATACACGCACAGGAAACCAGAATTGAAAGAGACACATGTATCCCAATGTTCATCGCAGCACCGTTTACAACAGCCAGGACATGGAAGCAACCTAGATGTCCATCGGCAGACAAATGGATAAGAAAGCTGTGGTACATATACATAATGGAGTATTACTCAGCCATTAAAAAAATGCATTTGAATCAGTTCTAATGAGGTGGATGAAACTGGAGCCTATTATACAGAGTGAAGTAAGTCAGAAAGAAAAACATCAATACAGTATATTAACACATATATATGGAATTTAGAAAGATGGTAATGATGACCCTATATTTGAGATAGCAAAAGAGACACAGATGTAAAGAACAGACTTTTTGGACTCTGCGGGAGAAGGTGAGGGTGGGATGATTTGAGAGAATAGCATTGAAACATGTATATTACCATATGTGAAATAGATCACCAGTCCAGGTTCGATGCATGAGACAGGGTGCTCAGGGCTGGTGCACTGGGATGACCCTGAGGGATGGGATGGGGAGGGAGGAGGGAGGGGGGGTTCAGGATGGGGAACACATGTACACCCATGGCTGATTCATGTCAATGTATGGCAAAAACCACTACAATATTGTAAAGTAATTAGCCTCCAATTAAAATAAATAAATAAATATCCCTTCTTTGAAGAGGTCTCCTCTTGCTATCCTAGGTAAAGTATACTCCCACTCAACACTTTTTATCACATGCACTTACTTCCATCACAGTACGTGTGCATGTATGCCCAGTCGTTTCAGTCATGTCCAAATTTTTGCAGCCTCCATGGACTGTAGCCCACCAGGCTCCTCAGTCCGTGGGATTCTCCAGGCAAGAATACTGGAGTGGGTTGCCATGCCTTCCTCCAGGAGGTTTTTCTGACCTACATATTGAACCCATGTTTCTTACGTCTCCTACACTAGCAGGCGGGTTCTTTACATACTGAGCCACGCAGGAAACCCTCCTTCATAGTATTTATGCCTATCTGAAATTACGTATTTATTTGGAGTTACATGTCTTCTACTTTACTTAGAAGAATGTAAGCTCCACGAGAGCAGAGACTTTATGTATTCCCAGCATATGGGACAGTGTCAAGAGAACAGGACTACAAAATAAACATCTTTCGAATAAACGAATCAAGATGAGAACAGAACATTGTATGTGCTGTGTGTGCGCTAAGTCACTTCAGTCGTGTCCGACTCTTTGTGACCCTGTGGACTGCAGCCTGCCAGGCTCCTCTGTCCACGGGATTCTCCAGGCAAGAATACTGGAGTGGGTTGCCATTTCCTTCTCCAGGGGATCTTCCCAACCCAGGGATCAAACCCACATCTCTATGTTTCCCACATTGGCAGGCAGGTTCTTTACCACTAGCCCCACAGAATATTATATAAATAACAGAATATTAGCTATATTAAGCTTACTAAGTGACACGTACGTGTGTGCTCAGTCACTTCAGTCATGTCCAACTCTTTGCGACCCCATGGACTGTAGCTCACCAGGCTCCTCTGTCCATGGGATTCTCCAGGCAAGAATACTGCAGTGGGTTGCCATGCCTACCTCCAGGGGATCTTCCCAACCCAGGGATTGAACCCACGTCTCCTGTGACTCCTGCACTACAGGTGAATTCTTTACCACTGAGACACTGGGGAGTCCCAGTAAGTTACACACAAACCATCAATAGGTATCCTTAAATATGTAGGATATAAAAGCAACATGTGTGTGTGTAAATAAGGATACAGTGTTAGTTGTTCAGTCATGTCCAGCTCTTTGAGACCCCATGGACTGTAGCCCACCAGACTCCTCTGTCCATGGGATTCTCCAGGCAAGAATACTGCAGGGTTGCCATTCCCTTCTCCAGGGGATCTTCCAGACCCAAGGATCAAACCTGGGTCTCCTATATATCAGGCAGATTCTTTACCACCTGAGCCACTACATATATCAATGTTAATAAAAATATGGGTGAAACTGGAAAATAGATTATGAAACACATATGAACTTCAAATTTTATTTTCATATAAGCCAAAATATTACACTGATTTGAAAATCTATCATTTTCAAAGAAATAACTGAGAAACTGAAATATTAAAAGCTTATTTATAAAAGTAAGAGCTCTTATGTATATATGCATGTTTGTGTGTAGACAGATAGCAGACATATGAAGATAAAGATATACACACATACTATTAAAAGAAAGAGGAAAAGAATGAGAAAAGAGGATTATATTAATCAAAGTATTCAATACTAATGACTGAATAGAATATTTTTAAGATAATACATTTAAGAGGCCATCTTATTTCTATATAACACTAACATTCATTTGAAAATTTTTATGATACTCTAAAAAACCAGAAAAAGCACATAATTCAAATTCAATCTAACCTGAAATGACAGTACCTTCACAATGAAAACTTTCATAAACCACTGATTATCGTCAAAGACTATAAGAAAAAGCAAAGGGGGAAAAATAAGCTATCTATAAAGCTCTAGTACAGGAAGCACAAAAATAATTTTTGAAGTTCTAAAAATGCCTTTTATCTAAAAAAGGCAAAAAATAAACAATGAGAAATGGCTATATATTATAATCTAAAAAATGAATATTATCAATGACCAAGATAAATAATGGCTGCCAAAACAGTGAAAATATTCTCAATTTAAATACAGAAAAAGGGACCATTCAATTGCCTCCTCGAGAACAATGGATTTTCTACAAAGCCTCCACTGAAAAATATGATGTGAAATTATTTCTATTCTTTTTTTCTATTAAAATCTTCCAATTCAGTTTTCCTTTATTGACCCAATTTCCTGGTACTTAGGACAAGGCTGCTTTTTTAGTTTTGTTTTCTATACATGTGTGATTGCTTATCTGCCTAGAATAGTCCTGAGTTACTTCATTTGATTGTATCACAGATCTGGCAGGAGCTTCACATTTGGCATGTACATGCCCACAGGTGATGTGGAAACAGGCTGAAAAGGCATATGGTAAGCAATCCATGCATGTTCTTGGATATCACTCTTCTTAGGAGGCCACTGTATTTTACTAGAATAAATCAGATTCACAGTGGAACTGAGAGTTGAGTTGACTTTTGTAAGATTTCAAAAGAAGATTGCTTCCCATTTGTATTACATATGTCTAAAAGAAGGACTAATGTAAAATGACATTACATATGTCAAAAAAAAGGGGACTAATGTAAGAAGAGAACTAACGTTATTAGTTGCTTTCCGCTAAAATTATTTTCTCAAAACTGCACGTGACTCTTTATTTTTAAAATGGGATCAAAGAAAAAAAAAGCAATTCAGTGTATAAGCTATAACAGGAGTCTACAAACTAGCATATATATTAGCATATGGCCAGGGAAATTTGTTTTCACATAATTAGTACTGGGCGATTTCTTCAGTGGCTCAGGGTAAGGAATCTGCCTGCAATGCAGGAGTTGCAGGTTCCATCCCTGTGTTAGGAAGACCGGGAGGAGGGCATGGCAACCCACTCCAGTATTCTTGCCTGGAAAATCTCCTAGACAGAGGAGCCTGGAGGCTACAGTCCACAGGGTCGCGGAGTCAGAGACGACTGAAGCAAGTGAACACACACACACTTAGTACCAAGTCAAGTGTTCTTTCTAGATTATTGTTTAGAATTCATTTAAGGTACTTTCCTGGTAGTGTTAACACTAACAGGAAGGATTCCACCTAGTTGTAATAATGTGTGACAGATTTTAAATGCGGGACTGACCTATGTTTCAGTAATCCATTCAACATTGTTAAGAGTTATAAATCAAGAATCAACCATCCCACAATAAACTGAGTGAGTTCATAAAGAATGTACTGACAATATTCTCTATGGAAATCACAAATATGAATAATATGTGGCTTCTACTCTCAAAGAAAACATAATAGAAAGACAAAACTAGTAAACAAATCTTAGTAAGTGGTAATTAATGAACTGGAGTTTTATCAATAAATATAGAATGAAGTATATTGATTCAAGGCATCTTAAAAGCAAACAATGAGAATTTGGAAATAAGTAGGATGATATTCAAATCAAAGGAGAGGAGGGCAGTAATATTTTGACCCTGCATCATAGGTTTACTGTGAAGCATAGCAAGAATGATTGAGGTCAGGAGGCAGAATTGATAATGGAGAACTAAAGATTTGGTTTGGTTTCAGACATGCTGAATATGTCATAACCTGCACACTATAGGAAAATACGGAGTCAAAATTTCAAAAAAGAAATATAAAATGTAACTATCAGTTAATGGCCAATTTTCTTATTATTTGCATTTACATCCATAACATGAGTAAGGTATTATGTATTAGATCACTATCTAAGATTAGGGATAAAATAAAGAGGTAACTTTCTGATAAATTTTAGAGTTCATTATTTTTAAATTTTTAACATTTTATGTGATCCACTAAAAAAGAGTTTCTATATTAAAGTCCTATACAATATCACAATTGAAAAATAGAGCCACTTAAAAGGGAAAATAAACCAAAATGACAAATTTTTTAAAAAGTGTATTTTAAATAGTGTATTTCAAAAAACTATACTTTTAAGTATTGATTTTCCTATTTGATGACTGGTGGCTACATATACCAGATGCTTCCTAAAAACTTTCCTGAATTTTACTTTTCCCAAGTATGTTCACAAAAACGTACAAAAACAGAAATTTGTTCTATTATCAAACTTCTATCATACAGCAATATTCACCTCAGCTAAGTAAAAAATACAAAATAATTAATTTTAATAATTTTTTTAAGTAGAAATTACTTCAGTGGTTGGGAAAAGAGTAAAGTAGCAGGAAAAGCTTCTTGATACCTAAAACTAAGATGAAATTAGTCATATTTTATAGTTTGTTCCTTCTTATGAAGCACAAATACACAAGTTTATTGGTATAAGAAATATGACTTCATACAAGTAATCCCATATACTACAATTTCTTGCATCAATACTGCTTCAAATTCAACTGATTCTGAGATTTGTCATATTTACCATTTCAGCTAACATAAAGGTTAGAATGTCCATTCACCAAGATTCCTAGGCTAGGAAGTGTTAACTGATAAAAATCAGAAATTAAGAGTTAAAGTGTCATCAGTCATATTGGTGAAAGTTAGTAAATAAGGTAAAAATCTTTGAAATTTTCAATGAGATAATCCATATTTAATAGCAATGTGGAAACAAGGAGCAAAAAATTACTGGGATATTTTATCGATAATTGATTTAACTTCTCTCAAACTCTGATGATCTGATTTGAAGAGAACACATTTTTTTTTTCTCTTTTACTTTTTAGTACAGTATCTACATTTATTTGGGAGTTTCCAGGAAAAAAAGATTTTTAAACATAAAAGGAATTTTTCAATTATTTGTACTTACAGTGCCATTTTGACTTCTCACTTCTCTAATTATCACCTGACCATATGATAATAATATGTACCTGACCATACATATTAAAGAATCCTAGTTTTGGCTAAATTTCAGCAATAAAGATTGCATTAAATTATTATGTTAAGGAATAGCAGAAATTCAATGCTAGATCTCAAACTGCTTAAGTCAACTTTTATATAGTAATCACTCAAAATAATAATCCATTAATGTATGACTGAAATAGCACTTTACTCTCAACAAATACAGCTTCAATTTAATTTTCTGTTATAGGCATACTACTCTCTCATAACCAAAGCTCCTGGTGACTGATAGTTTGATTTTTCAACATTTCTGGCCATATTTTGTGATACAATCTTAAAACTTGAGGAACTTAAAATAAGAAAAGAAAATCCTATAATAGAAAGAAAGAATTTTCTTTCAATCTGAACCTACTTGGATTACTTGGTTATCCTTATTTAATCACCACTGACCCCACCAACTGCAATAAAACAAGAAAGAAAAATAAAGAAATGCAAGGAAACTGGAAGAAGATCAACTGAGCCAAAACAGAACTAAATCTAAAATGCACTTGCCTAAGAGTGAATAATAGGCAATACCACTAGCTTAAAAAAAACATTAGAGGCACAAAAAATAATTCTTGCACCCTCAAATATTTTTTGGATCAAGGATATAAATGAATAAATAAAAATATTAGTATGAATTACTCAACAATAGTATTATAAACTCTGATCTCAATGTTCAGAAGAGATTCATAAATTCATCAAATAATACATTGAATATATTATAGAAAGGAAGGAAGAGATTCACCAAGAAATAAGTCAGTGGCTGTCTCAAAAATGCTCACAATCTAGTAGGAAGATAGACATTTTTATAGGCAATACAGTAATATCATAAACAAAGTACCAGTGAGAGCAAAGAACACACTATAGAAAAGCACTTATTCTAACTGCCAAAACCAATAAAAACTTCACCTGAACTGGGCATCAAATACCAAGTAAGATTCCACCAGGAGGAAAAGGTAAAAAGAATACCCCAAAGTCACAAAATAGCTTAAGACAAGGCATGCAACAATAGACATGGATGAACATTCACAGATATGCCAGCTGCCCATAAGGGCCTCAGTGTAGGTGATTTAAAAGGATGCTAAAATGTGAGTTTTCCTGTGTTTTCACTTTCAGCTAAGGATCCAAAGCTGAGAACAATAGGTTCCAACTACAAGAGCTGAGGTGACACATCATCTATGCAGCACTTGGAAAGACTGGAGCCATAAACTGTTCATGTATCCTTTATTCTATCATTCACATAAAAAAATAAAAGCATCTATTGGAGAAGAGGAGTTTATAAATTGAGGAAGAAACCAAACTATGATTCACTAAGATTTTGCCCTATGCCCTTTAGAATACAGGACACTTAATGAATGGAACAGGAACTGAAATTAGGACTGAAACAAAATCTAAAGGCAAGGGGGCAAGATGATCTCACTCTGGGCTACCACCTCAGAAACGGCCCAGAGTTCCATTCCAGAGTTTATGTACTCAAGAAACATTTTCCCACAGGACAAATAAGGATACTGGGAAAGAAACTAGTCCTGAGCCATTTTTAAAGAAAGTCTACCCAAAGGACTACAAAAGGAACAAGATAACACCAGAAGTAGAGGCTAGAGGTAGACCAGAAAGTCAGAGACTAAGGAAGGTAGTCAAACAAAGACAAAGAAGTATCAAATTCCAACCAGGTTATCCTCAGGAGGCAGGAATCCTTGATAAACCCTTCAAAGCAAGAGAAAGAACCCATTCAGATTTCCAACACACCTTTACTACCAATTAGTAATTCTCTATTTCTAATGTCCAAACGTTGGAAGATCCAGGACCTGCACAGTGAGTAGGGAGGAAAAATAAGACAAAAGAAATTGAGAGAGGAAAAAAAAAAAAGAAATTGAGAGCTACTGAGAAGTTGCTGTGCAGCACAGGGAGCCCAGTGTGGTGCTCTGTGATGACCTGGAGGGCTGGGATGCAGGGAGGGGATGGAATGCAGGTATAATTATGGCTGACTTACATTGTTGTATGGCAGAAACCAATACAACATTGTAAAAAAAATTTAATATTTAATAAAACTAAAAAAAAAATAGAAAAGAAAGTCTACTGGTTAACATGTCCTGTTCCCCTTCCCCACTCAGATTTTTAAGCCTGCTCTGAGTAAGGTTGATGTAAGGGAGAAATTTTACATAGGATGAGAGTTTGGAATTTTAACTTCTTAGCCTGTTTTTTTATTGCCTGAAAATTGAGACTACTTTGCAATGCCAGAGAGTGAGAAAAGAAGGAATAAAGGAGAAAAAAAAAAGGAGAGAGAAACACAGGAGGAAGAGAAAGGAAGAAGAGCAAAAGCATGGCAGAACAAAGATAGGTCCTTGAAAAGCATTAAGATATGGAAAAAATAATATTCAGAGTGCAGATTTTATATATTCAGTGACAGAAAAGAATAAAGTAACTTTCCGCTTGCACCCTGATGAGTTCATCTCTTTTAATAAACCCATAGAGAGTGGCAAATGGTGGGCAAAGTAGTCTGATTATAAGGTCAAAATTTTGATTTGATTATTGTGAAGTCTGAAATCTATACATATAGAAGACTTTAAGTTATTTTTTAAAGGCATATCAATCATCTAAGCATATATATACTGTGAATTTGTTTAGGGAGAACCTACATCTATTTATAAAATGTTCATTCACGTTCTGAGTTGCAGAAACTCGTAAGTACTGGGGAAAAGAAGTTAAAGGCAAATTCCACCTTTAGTGAGTTTACAGAAAGTGAAAGGTTAGTCGCTCAGTCATATCCAACTCTCTGAGACTCTGTGGACTGGAGCCTGCTAGACTCCTCTGTCCATGGGATTTCCCAGACAAGAAAACTGGAATGGGTTGCCACCTTCCTTCTCTAAGAGGTCTCGTGACCCAGGGATCGAACCTGGGTCTCCGCATTGCAGGCAGATTCTTTACCATCTGAGCTACCAGGGAAGCCACACAGAGGAAACAGGTAAGTGCAAGTATTATCTGAAACATAATAACTGCTAGAACAGGAAGAAGCAAAGCCTACAGGATCATTTACAAGGGTAATCAAATGAAAGTATAAAGGATGAAGAAGTAGGAAACACCTCAGTTAAGGAGGAATTAAAGTTATGTCCACAGGATTAGGCTGAGTTATACAGCTGATAGGAGCCTAGGATAAAGAGGTATGTGAGTGGCTGGCAAGAATGTTGCAGGCGGGCAAAGGCACAATGAAAGCACGGCATATTCTGGGAATTGTAAGAAGTTCAGTATCAATCACTCAAGCAATCAGTACGTGCAGGAAGAAGTAAAGTTGAGCCAGTTCACATGCCTGGACAGGGAATTTGGATTGTATCTAAAGAACAATGAAGGCCACTGAAAGGTTTTAGTAACACTCGCTTTTCACATACTGCATGTCTAGTCTACATGAAGAACTCTTTCACATGCTGGTTTTTTCCTCACAACAACCCTGTGAGGTAGGTGTAATGATTTTCAATTAACAGGTTGGGGGGAAAAAACCCTTAAATTTCTTAAGCAAGTTACACTTGAATAAATAGCTACAAAGTGGTGATCAGGATTCCAACCATACTTTAGAAAATACATTAGAAATACATGGATACACAAACACACAAACATGCACACACAGACACACATCACAAGTTTTACCCAGAACACACTGAAATTTCAGAGTTAAACTTTTTTTAAAACAAGAGGCTTATTAAATTCTGCATTAAAACCTGTGGCATTAATAGTTCTTCAAGCAAACTTAAACATTTAAAATTTTGAACCAATTCAATTTATACTGATAAATACCTGCAGAATTTATAAAATAGGCAGGAATTTATATAAAATAAGATATAGCAAAGCTTGAGGTCATTCTATAAGGATTTTATCTCCATGTATTTGCCAGAGCTTATCTGGGGAAAAGATCTTTTCTCATTTATTTCTAAAATATATACATTCAAACTGCATGCATTGTTCTAGGAACATAATTATATTCTGGATGATAGAAAATAATGTATGAGTACAAAAGTTTATTAAATGAAGTAACACAAATCTAAACCATTTAGAATAAAAAGAACTGTTCACCTAGTGTTAAATTACAAAATCATCTCCCCATTGTTCACAATAAAACATTTGAAAGTTTTTTATCTCCCTATAGTATCACAAAAGTTTGGAAAGCCAAATAACTTTTTAAAAATATGTTTCGGATGGATCTAAAAATATCTCTAAACCAAAAGACAGAATATGTACTTTTTAAAACTGAGGAGAGTATCTGAGAAACTGAAATATGTATTGAAACTATTTTAAAATGTGTGTTTTTAAAAATTAGTTACAGTTAAAATCCATACTCAAAGTATACTACTGGGTAGCTTATTTTCTCACCAATTTCACTTATTTCTTTGGCTAGTCTTAATATTTCTTTATATAATCTCTAACTGGAAACTAGATATTCGCAGAACATTATTGCTGGAGGTCTAAGTACATACAATTATTTAGAAATTCCTATTATCTATGGATTTGATTAATTTTTCCTATTTCAAATAGAAAATTATAATGGAGGAAGAAAAAATAAAGATTTCATTAAGATTAACTACTCTTGATTTAGTATTTATTTCTGAATTCCGAAATTATGTAGACAATATAGATGAATACACCTGACCACAATTCAGGCCCTTCAGAATATGATAATAAGCTCCCTCTTGGAAAATAAAAAATTAAATAGAGATATTAGGTATCTATAAGATACTTTATGCAATGAGAATAATTTCTAAATAAACTAATGTTTCAAATGTACAACTGAACTTAAACATCAACATTATTTTTGATTGCACAAGCAGTACATGTTCATTAAATTCAAACAGTACACAAGCATATTAAATAAAAATGAAAATTTCCATATAATTCCTTTTTTCCAAATACCATACACTGGGAGTATATTAAAGTATACGTTTCATATGAATCTAATTAAATTTCATCAGCCACAGAAGATATAAAATATAATAATTAAATATCCTGTATAACTGAAAAATATTTATTCAAATATGTATCACAGGTATAGTTCATACCTTTTCACTAAACCTTTTCACTAAAACAATAATATCTATATAAAACATATGGTCTATTCTGTCAAGTATGAGTACTTCAGTTAATAAGATGAATAGGATTAATACTTACACTGCATGTAGAAAATGCAAAGGAACCAATTATAGCAAATTAAATATTTCACATACTGATAAAATACACTCTTGCTAGAGAAACACAAGTATATTATGTCTAAAACTATATTTTTTACAAATATTGATGTTTACTTTTTTAATGTTTTGACTACTGAGTGAAGTATTACGTGTATGAAAGTCAGGGTTAAAATCTCCATCAAAAGTTAGTTTCTTGGCAATATTTAAGTACATTCTTCTCTGAATGTAAATAAAGTCTAGCTTTTCCTAATATACTTGATGTTTCCTGATGAAAATCAGACTGTATTTATTCTCAAAAAAATTTATTCCAAAACATTGTGAGTAACTCCACTACAAAATTAGACAGTTGAAAATATTGTAGGAAATTAGACCTCCTATTTGATTCTTAACTAACGTAGAGATCACAAATATATTATTTTAAGTTATGACTATTTGAAAAAAAACAAAAACAATTAGAAATATAACAATCCATATCATATTGTTTAAAGTTACACAGTGGTTCTTAATGTTATTTTCCTATTTAAACTATAAAAAAGCATGTTACACAGTGGTTCTTAATGTTATTTTCCTATTCTATAAAGCATAACCATGCCAAACTTACAAAAGCAGCACTCCTGTAAAACTGCTCTTACAAAAGGAAAAAAGGGAAATTTTTAAATAATTAAATGGGAGAGAGCAACTAAAATATGCTAAGTGGAAGTTCAAATATTTACTGTTTCTTTTCTCCCGTGCTTTCTTTCAATACGTTAAAAACTTTAAACATTTCTAAAACAAAAAATCAAAACTACATTCATCAAAAACTGGCTTTGCTGCAAAACTTTCACAAAAAGAGTGAAAGTATTAAATTAAAACTAAGGCATAGATAAGTGCAAGCAAAGCTAATCAGGATGTTTTATTGAATTATAAGTTGATTTGCTACTTTAAGAAAACAGCTCTAAAATCTTATATAATTTTGATTTGGTCATTTGAAAATTATTTAAAAACAAATAGATTCTCTAGTTTCATTAAAAGTGAAGTACTTATAAAAGCATTTTAGTTACATTTGCTTTTAGAATAAAATAATTTCCAATGAGTGCATCCATGTATTTGCTATGTAATCAGTACCAATCACAAATTAGATGACCTTAAAATAAAATTTAGAGCCAGGAAGAGCAGCACTAAGCTTAACTGACCTCAATACACTTTTCAATGATGCTTCCCAGTTTTGTGTTATTCTCTCGTTTTGGGTTTTCCAGTCTAGGGCGGGTACACAAGAAACTTACAGTCTATGTAGTACTCCTAGTCAGTTTCACTCTGCAGATGGCACAGTGGAGAAATACCTTCTGTACAGGACCATGTACAATTTCTTCTACAGCTGTCAGCACCTAGGGGAAAGTGCGCTGTTAAACAGTTGCTGCGTTCCACCTCAGAAGTGGCTGCAATTCGGTGGTGGGTGAAGTGACTCCTGTACATATATACAGGGATGAAAAGTACTATAGAAAATGAAAACATTTAACAACGAAAGTGGCCGTCTGAAAACTGTGCCACAGCAAAGCAGAATACATCGTTTAGTCACAAGAGCCTTACACAGACTGGCTACTATTCACTTAAAAATTGAATGTTAAGAATGAGACGGAAAAAATAAAAATACAGTTATTCAATTCACAATATAACTAAGTATCATTACTAGAACATATGTCAAAAAATTAAACCCAAACATTCTTTACTGACTTATAGCATTATTTCTATAGCAATTTTCCTAAAACCAGGTAAATGTATACAGTAAGATTCTTTACTCGGGCCAATTTATTTGTTTTAGATAACAATTCAAGGGGTAAAAAACAGAATAGGTGAAAAAACTGAAACCTAAGTAACATGAAAATATCTAAAAAGAATTGTAAAAAAAAACATTCTGAAATTTTTAATTACTTCATGTTAAACATTTTATAAAAAAAAAAAAAAAACAGTCCTCAAAAACTATAAAGGGCTATTTTTCATATAATGGAGCTCTAAAAGTGACCTAATTAGAAAATGACAACTTCTCTTCCTCAAAGTCACAATGAATTAGAATCTAAATACATCTTCTTCCTTTGCCCATATAAACAATGAATTCACCAATTATATGATAATTTCAGCTCTTCAATGCAGAAAATAATTACTATATCCTACTTCTACTACAAAAACAACACCCTTTCTATATGATTTATCTTTGATGGAATCAGAAGATAAAAATCCAGAAATTGTTCTCTGAGAAATATCACTGAATCACTAGGTGGGAAGGTATTTTCTAATCTTCTATCTCTAGGCACAGCTACTATATTTATGCTAATCTGAAGACGTAACTGATTACATTATTTCAAAATAGCACATTTAGGTTCCTGAAACAGACTGAAAATGTTTTGATGCAAAGTCCAATCAGACCATTAAAAAGTGTTCTTTCATCAAACTTATCTGAACCTCACTTGTCATAACAGATTTATTTTGGCATATACTCAGTGAGGTCAGAGATAGCTTACAATTTCCTTTCAGCTTCTTAAACTCTTTCTATAACAAGTCATAATGTAAAGGAATATTATCTCCTTTAAGTGACAAGAGGTTGCAAAGGAAGAAAAAGTGCAGAATTCCCCAGTTTCTTTATCAAAAGAAGACATAGATCAGGGATTCCCAATCTGGGGTCTACTTATGGGAATTAGGAAAACTAGGAATTCTGCAAAATTGTAGGCTAAAGACATATTATACAGGTGCATAAGTACATTTTTTCCCTAGGGGAAATGGGCTTTTGTCAGGTTTTCAAAAGGCTCTGTGATTTTCCAAAAAAGTTTAAGGAACTACTGGTAAATAATGTGAAGACATTCAATTGAATAAGGAACAGTAATCATTTAAATAAAATTCTTAAAACTGAGCAGCTCATTATGTAAAGTAAGGAACAGACACAAGGAAGTTCCAACCATTAAATGAAATAACTCACAGAAAGCACCTAATATTGTCCTATTATAATCAGTAATAGTAGTAATTGTTCAAAAGAGCTATGTCAAACAAAACTTCCTTATAGGGTCCCATCTTTGTTTACTGCTACATAACTTCATAGTACATTACTTTTACCTAGCTGTGTCTTCTACTTTTATTTAGGTGTGCCTTCTAAAAGAGATCAACATCACAAGCTACACATTTCTGCATTAGTTTAGATACAAAAATGCTAAATACAGGTTTTAGAACACTGCTACATACTCTTAGAGTCTACATTTTCCCAAAAACCACACTGGTCCCTTCCATGACACAGTACTTGGAAAAGGTTCAGACATGAAAAACAAATTGGCTTCAATTGTTTATATAAAGTTATTTCACTTTCTTTATCAGTCTGGCCTTTCAAACAACAACAACAACAAAAATCTAAATTGGAAGAATCTATCAAGGAAACACATTTTCTGAAATGGTTATACAAATAATACTTTTACTTTCATATACCATTTTCTTTCCTCAGTTTAATTTTCTGACGTAAGAGATACAGCAAACATTCATACATACACATCCTTTAAAAAGAAGCTTTAGAGTTACAATATGTAGATAAACCTTACCTTTAAAATGAATTCACAATTATTACAAACAGCATTACAAAATAGTGTGCATGGCGCTCTTCAAGGTTTTGGTGACTTTTAAACACCCATTAAAAATTGACAAATAAACTGTTACCATGTATTAAAGATGCTCAGTGAAGGAATAAGCTTGCAAATATATCTGAAATAATGGCATACAGTGCAACTATATAGCTTGTTCCCAATCATTTCAAATGTAAAGTACTTTTCCTTGAGTCATCTCATGATAGGTGTTATATTTTATGTATTCACACACCAATAAAATATACAGCAGTAAGAACAAACAGTAGAGGCTTTAAGGAAAGGCACAGAAGTAGGAGAGAAGCATATTAAGCATTCAGAGCACTACAATGAAAAGGATAAGCACAGAATATAGAGCACACGGAAGGGTCAGTGAAGAGAAGGACAAGAGGCACAGGCCCAATTATGCTAGGGAATTTTTCAGTATTTTATTCCAGGTAAGTGGCATTTTGAAAAGCATTATTATAAAAACCATTTCCAGCAGCAGCATGGGAGATGAGCTAGAGGTGCACATGGTTCAACTGGGATGATAACAATGGGAATATACAGTTAAGAATGATAAAAGAGCTGTAAAAAAATTTTAAAGCATACTACTTTGTAAAGCACTAGGAAGGTATATATTATAAGATAAATCAAAGCTGTTTCTAAAGTTTGAGTACAGAAAGTAGTATGCATTTCATTTATTCATTCACTCAACAACAAAAAAGTTGATTTTCTCATATGGGTCAGGTCCCATTTTAGCCACTGGGCAAAGCACTGAACAAAGGAGTCAGTGATTTGTCCTTTGATTATATGCTAATGGAAAAGACAGACATTAAACAAATCATTAAATATATAATAAAATGTAAGAAAATGATTCACCAATGTACTAAAAGTAAAGCAAGCTATGAGAAAAGAGTGACGAATACACTATTTTAAGAGTGTACAAAGAAAACCAAAGGAAGCAGCATTATATGAGTGAAGAATGAAGTGGCAGGAGTCCACAGACTGACGATCTGGGGTAAGAATACTGCAGACAGATGGAACAGCAAGTGCAAAGACCTGAGACAAGAACAAATGACGAGATAATGTAGGGCCTTGTAGGCCAAATGATCAAGTTTTAACCTGGGATAATATAAGGACTTCAGATTTTTAACTGTTAGAGAAAGTCACAGCAGTAACTTGACTAGGAGAGAGATACAACCTGTTCAATCTTTTAAAAGGATCACACTAGCTGCTGTGGTGGAACTGATGATAAGACAGCAAGAATGAAGTACCAGCAAGACTTTGAGAAAATTTATATAACAGACTATCAGGTGGGACTTCTCTCATAGACAGGGATTGGCATTACAATCCACAACTGTGAACAAAAAATCACCACTCAAGTGTTTCACATTTCAAAGACAGTCTAAACAAGTTTAGTTTCTCTTTACTCCAAACTGCCTACCCCTGCCCATCTTGAGTGAGTCAGTCATCAGAGTCTGCTTCACTGACTTAATGTAGTTGGACAGCGCTATTTCCAAGAGCCCAAATCATATCAGAGTGGGCCAAAAGATGGGCATGATGGAAAACTGGTTACCTCATCACTCAGCTGGACTTTTGCTTATGTTTAGACTTGCTTATCATCCCATGCCCGTATCTCCTAGCCATGCCTCTATGAGGAGGTGGGAAAACAGATGTGGAATGGAAAACAGGTAGAAAACTGGAGTCACTATCTAAAACAGCAAAGAGTGAGGCTATCAAAGTAGTTGGATTTATGCCTCTAGACAATGGGGATCCCATTGGGGCTGGGTGCATCCTGAAGAAGCAGAAACTGAGAAAGAGGAGAAAAAGACAAACTGGATAGTGTGACATTTCAAAAATATCTCATCCCCCCAAAAAAGTTTAACACACATGACACATCAAGAGTAGTAGATCAGAAATAGAAAAAATAAAAAAGATGCACCACTTAAGTAGGGGCATCTTTTCCCTTTTTACCTCTCTCCTCCAAGCACCAACACTCAGGAGGACAAACAGGAATATAAATGAAAGAGCAGATCACTCTCTACTCACTGGAATGAGCAGCCTGAATGACTAGATTCAACCCCTTCCACACTACAATCTCTCAGAACAGCCTAAGTGGCACTGAGTAGAAGGGGAAAAGCTGTTTCAAATTGTGCTATAAGGTTAAAATTCAAACTAAGTCAGATTAAACTGACTTTACTAAAGTCAGACTAAATTGATTTTCTGACGTGTCCAGAAAGCTTTAACATTTCCCTGGAGTAAAGAAACAAACAAAAAACTGACCTGACCAATCATAAACAAAGGTCAGATTGGAGAAAGATAAAAAACTTCATGTTTGCATTCCCACTTAACTCTCCATCCCCGTCATCTGAAGCTATACTGTATTATGAAATGGTTAACACCAATGAGCTAGTAAATGATTTATTTGCTTTTCATCTCTCTAAAATATTCAGGCTGAACACTTGCATAACCGTATTACTTCTTCTTCTTAACAACAAGTAATTTCTTATTCTTAAGAACCAGTAATTACATAACTATGAGTATTTCATAAGGAATTCTTTAGATTTCCTTGTGTATAAAAGTTATATAAATATTTTGAACATTTGTAAATAACTGTCTTATTATAAAGACTAATAAATATAAATATTATATACATTTGTAGAGAATACTAGGTTGTATAGAAACTAAAAAGCAAAATCCCATAAACTGGATACCAAACTTAGAAGCTTGAAGACAAAAAGGATCCACAGAAGGGAAAAGCAAAAAAGAAAAGAAAGCAAGAGTTTAAAATGTCTGTTTTAAAGAAACATTTTTGGTATTCATATTGGAGTAACCTGAAACACAATTTTAAAGAATATTCTGCCTTGATTTATACCTTAATACCTTTGGGCTGTCCCCTAAAATTTCCATTTATTTAACATTCACATTAAAATTTAATAGGAATTCTCTGAAAACAGGTATATCTTTTAAAATAAATTAAGGTATCAGGATTTTACATGACTAAATAATACATAATAATTCTGTTTAAATGTCACACTTTTAGAGAATACAGGATCCTATTACACTTTATAACTTCTTGTGTAATGGTCCTATTCATTTTATAATCACTTACCCTAAATTATACCTGGTATATAACATATTTTATCAATTAGTTCTCAGAGATACAACATAAGGTAAGTAACATGACTCAAAGTTACAAAACTAAGCTCTATAATTATACCTTTTTTCTAGTCTAGTTTTTCACAGGATATAAGAATAAATATTATCATTTATAAGTACATTGAAAAGTATAAAGAAAATCATATAAACTCAAGAATTTAAACTTACACGTTAACTCACTGTTAGTAAGTAATGTCAGCCAGATTGTCAACACAATATTGAAAGAGAAGAACAAAGCTGGAAGACTGACTCTATCAGACTTTAAGACTTAGTACATGGAGAAGGAAATGGCAACCCACTCCAGTATTCTTGCCTGGAAAATCCCATGGATAGAGGAGCCTGGCAGGCTACATTCCATGGGATCATGACGAGCCAGACACGACTGAGCAACTGAGCACACACATAGTAACTGTACATAAAACCTAACCCCAGCTGAAGTCCAGAGAGAGAGATTGCCATTTGGAGGCCTCACATACAAGACGGTCTTTTTGTTTATTTTTGTTACACATCTTTTAGGACTTCTTTTGTTTAAAGTGACATATGAATATTTTATTATTAAACATTCCAATCACTGGTGTAAAAGAAGACTTACTATAAAGTAACAGTATTCAAGACTGTTTGATATCAGTCAAAAACAGAAAAACTGATCAATGGAAGAGAATAAAGAGCCCCAAAACAAACTTATACAAATATAGTCAACTGATCTTGGACAAAGAAGCAAATAAAAGTCAATGAAGAGAGAATAACCTTTTCAACAAATAGTGCTGGCCTAACTGGACATCCATATCAAAAAAAAAAAATCTAGATGCAGGCAATAAACCTTTTATTAAAAATGAGCTCAAAACAGAAAAAGACAAAGCTATAAACCTCCTAGAATATAACACAGGATAAAAATCTAGGTGACCTTGGAATTAACAATAACTTTTCAGATACAACACCAAAAGTACAATCCATAAAAGAAAATAATTCATCAATTGGTCTTCATTAAAATTGAAAACTTCTGCATTGCAAAAACAAAGAAACCCATTAAGAGAATGAAAAAACAAGCTACAGATAGGGAGACATTATTTCGAAAACACATGTATGATAAAGGGCTAGTAATCTAAAAGGACAAAAAACTCAATTCAACAACTAGAAAATGAATTCAATTTAAAAAATGGGCCAAAGGTCTGAAAAGACACCTTACCAAAACAATAAAGTGATGACCTATGAGCATGTGAAAAGATGCAGAACATCAATCAAATGTGTATTAGTTTGTCAGGGCTGCCATAACTGGAGGACTTAAATAACAGAAATTAATCATCTCACAGTTTGGGAGGCCAGCGTCTGAAATCAAGGTGCTGGCAGGGCTGGTTCCTTCTGAGGGCTGTGAGGCGAGGATCAGATTCCAGGCCTCAATCGTTGGCTTACAGATGGCAGTCCTCAGGTTCCCATGGCATATCCCCTGTATGCATATCTGTGTTCAAATTTTCCCTTTTTTATAAGGACACCAGTCATATTGGATTAGGACTCACTGTAATAACCTCACTTTAACTTGATTAACTCTGTAAAGATCCTAACTCCTTATAAAGGCACAAGGTCATGAGGTACTAGAAGATTAGAAATGCAAGATATAGATTTGATGGGGATGTAACAGTAAGTTATTAGGGAACTGCAAACTAAAACAACCATGAGATACCTATTAGAATGGCTAAAACCTGAAACACTGACAACACCAAACGTTACTGAGGATGTAGAGCAACAGGAACGTTCACGCACTGCTAGTGGAATGGAAAACAGTGCAGCCAATTTTGAAAACAGTCTGGCAGTTTCTTTCAAACTAAACCTCCTCTTACCATCTGATTCAGCAATCACACTCCTTGGCATTTACGCAAATGAGCTACAACTTATATCTACAAAAAAACCTACATACAAATGTTTATAGCAGCTTTATTCATAATTGCCAAAACTTGGAAGCAGTCATGGTGTTCAACTAGGTGAATGAATAAACAAACTGTGGTATATCCTTATTACATAAAAAGAAATGAGGTATCATACTACAAAAAAAGACATAAGGACAGCTTAAATGTATATTACAAGATGAAAAAAAGCCAATCTGAAGAAGGCTACATATTCTATGATTTCAAGCATATGACATTCTGGAAAAGGCAAACCCACACATACAGTGAAAAGATTAATGGTTGCCAGAGATGCATGGGGGGTTCCTTGGTGGCTCAGGGGTAAAGAATCCACCTGCAATGCAGGAGCCACAGGAGATGCGGATCCAACCCCTGGGCTGGGAAGATACCCTGAAGGGCACAGCAACCCACTCCAGTATTCTTGCCTGGAGAATCCTATGGACAGAGGAGCCTGGTGGGCTACAGTCCATGGGGTCGCAGAATAGGACAGGAATGAAGCGATTTACCACACGTGCATGAGACGTATGGGGAGGAAAAGGGGGATGAGGTAGAACACAGATGATGTTTGGGACAGTGAAGCTGTTCTGTATGACACTGCAGTGATGGATACGTATCATTATACATTTGTAAAGTCACTAAAATTTTAATGTATCATAGTAATGTATCACACTGAATCTTAATGTATCATACTAATGTAAGATGTTAACAAGAAAAAACTGTGTGCCAGGGTGGGGTGGGGTGGGGGGCAGAAGTATGGACAATAAAAAAAGTAGAGTCAACCCTCAACGTCCATGGGAAATTAGGCCTGGATTCCTGCAGATACCAAAACCCAAGGATGCTCAAGTCCCTTAAATAAAATTGTACAGTACTGGCATAAACTCTATGCAATCCTCCCATAAACATTAAATATCTCTGTATTAGTTATAATAGCTGTGTGCTCAGTCGCTTGGTTGTGTCCAACTCTTTGTGACCCCACAGACTGGAGCCTGCCAGACTCCCCTGTCCACGGGATTTTTCAGGCAAGAATACTGGAACTGACCGCCATTTCCACCCCCAGGGGACCTTCCTGACCCAGGGATCAAACCTGTGTCTGCTGTGTCTCCTGCACAGTGTATGTGCTGTGCTTAGTCGCTCAGTCATGTCCGACTCTTTGTGACCCCATGGACTGTTGCCCACCAGGCTCCTTGTCCATGGGGATTCTCCAGGCAAGAATACTGGAGTGAGTAGCCTTTCCCTTCTCCAGGAGATCTTCCTAAACCAGGGATCGAACCCAGGCCTCCTGCAATGCAGGCGGATTCTTTACCAGCTGAGCCACAAGGGAAGCCCAAGAATACTGGAATGGGTACCCTATTCCTTCTCCAGGGGATCTCCCTGACCCAGGAATTGAACCAGGGTCTCCTGCATTGCAAATAGGTTCCAAATTGGGAAAGGAGTACATCAAGGCTGTATATTATCACCCTGCTTATTTAACTTGTATGCAGAGTATATCATGTGAAATGCCAGGCTGGATGAAGCACAAACTGGAATCAAGATTGCCAGGAGAAATATTAATAACCTCAGATACACAGAGGACACCACCCTTATAGCAGAAAGTGAAGAACTAAAGAGACTCTTGATGAAACTGAAAGAGGAGAGTGGAAAAAGTTGGCTTAAAGCTCAACATTCAGACTAAAATCATGGCATCGAGTCCCATCACTTCATGGCAAATAGATAGGGAAACAACGGAAACAGGTTTTATTTTCTTGGGCTCCAAAATCACTGCAGATGGTGACTGCAGCCATGAAATCAAAAGACACTTGGCTCCTTGGAAGAAAAGCTATGACCAACCTAGACAGCATATTAAAAAACAGAAGCGTTACTTTGCCAACAGAGGTCCATATAGTCAAAGCTATGGTTTTTTCAGTAGTCATGTATGGATGTGAGAACTGGACTATAAAGAAAGCTGAGCACTGAAGAATTGATGCTTTTGAACTGTGGTGTTGGAGAAGACTCTTGAGAGTCCTTTGGACTACAAGGAGAATCAACCAGTCAGTCCTAAAAGAAACCAGTCCTGAATATTCACTGGAAGGACTGATGCTGAAGCGCCAATGCTTTGGCCATCTGATGTGAAGAACTGACTCATTGGAAAAGATCCTAATTCTGAGAAAGACTGAAGGCAGGAAAAGGGGACAACAAAGGATGAGATGGTTAGATGGCATCACCTACTCAATAGACATGAGTTTGAGCAAGCTCTGGGATTTGGTGATGGACAGGGAAGCCTGGCGTGCTGCAGTCCTTGGGGTAGCAAAGAGTCGAACATGACTGAGTGACTGAACTGAACGCCCGCATTACAGGCAATGGATTCTTTACCAGCTGAGCTACCAGAGGATTCTTTACCAGCTAAGACATCAGCCCGATCAGGACTTCTAATACCTAATACAATGTAAATTCTATGTAACTATTTACCAGCACACAAAAATTCTTATTTTTTCTTTTTGGAACTTTCTGGATTTTTTTTTCCAAAATATTTTCAATCCTTGGTTGTTTGAATCTGAGGCTTTAGAACCTGTGTGTATGAAATGCTTAGTTGTGTGCGTGCTCAGTTGTGTCTGACTCTTTGTGACCCCATGGACTGCAGCTCACCAGGCTCCCATGTCCATGGAATTTTCCAGGCAAGATTACTGGAGTGGGCTGCCATTTCCTATTTCAGGGGATCTTCCTGACCCAGGGATCTAAGCCACATCTCTAGCATCTCCTGCACTGACAGATGGATTTTTTACCAACTGTGTCACCTGGGACACGAGTAGCCAATATGAAGGGTCAGCTGCATATGGCAACACCCTTAGACTTTCTAACAAATTTTTCTGTAAGATTAAAACTGCTCTGGGTTTCCCTGCTGGCTCAGCCAGTAAAGAATCCATCTGCAATGCAGGAGACCTGGGTTCAATCCCTGTGTGGAGAAAAACCCCTTGAAAAGGAAATGGCAACCCCCTCCAGTATTCCTGGAGAATTTCTGGGACAGAGGAGCCTGGCAGGCTACAGTCCATGAAGTTGTAAGAGATGGACATGACTTAGCAACTGAACCACCACTACCGCCAAAATTGCTCTAAGAAGTGCAGACTATTATTTTAAAAAGTAGATGTTCTATTAATGAGGTCAACAAGTAAAAAGGTTTAGGATAATTACATGGAAACACAAATAGCCCCCTAAAATCTAAGTGCAAATGGCGACACATGATTTTTTATGCAATGGTCATGGAAGTAAATTTGAAAGTAAACTATAAAAAAGATATTATATAATTTTTAAATATGGTGACTTAGGTGCAAGGCAGATAGAGAAACAATGGTAACACTGTTACAATGGCTGATATGAAATGATTTTATCAAGGTAAGATTTTTGTTTGTTTGTTTTTCATTTTTCCAATGACATTTTTCTGTAAAGCTATTTTTATAGTGTTACCAAAAACAAAAACACATTTTCAATGTAAAGTTCTTTTTCAGGCTACCTCCACTTGAAATAGAACACAGTGACAGAACCTAAGAAGAATCCCATACATTCAAAATAAGAAATAAATCTAAACAGACAGCTACCCAAACTTGCTGTCATCACATGCAAGTAATATTTTAAGTTTCTAGGATCACAGGGCATGTTAGTTTATAAAGGCAATTCATGCCATAAAACTCAATAAAATTATAATCTATATATAGGAAACTTGTAAGTAGGTAACAAGTTTTAAATAGGCCAAGATATTTTGTTAAGTTTAACAATGTGCTATTTTAATTTCAGGAACCCAGATAAAGCCATAGATATAACAGAATTAAGAGTTTAATGCTATTATTCTTTTTAGTATTTGTGATATACTTACTTAGTCATCCTAAAATTCCCCAGCCTACATGATGATGTTAGAATGGAACCAAGCAATGGAAAATGTATATAAACAGGGAAATTCTAAATTAACTATGAGATGATTTTCACAAGAGAAGGAAGTAGTTTTCTACCCTTTATAGTTAAAATACAAGTGCCTATTTTTCTAAAGTGTGTAGATCTATCCATACTCCTAAAGGATACTGAATGTCCATTTTTAAAAATACAGAATAACTATACATTTTAATATCATTTTTATATGATGTAGACAGGTTTATATTTGAGACTATCTTATTATCAACTGTTCTTAGCATTTCCAAATTTAAATATCCAAGAATGATATTTAAGAGAGATCACATACCAAATTTATGCCTTATAATGACACTAAAAATAAATATAGGCTTTGTCATGACTCTAAGACCATCTCCACTTTAAGGCTGACAAAAATGTACATGAATTTCTGAGCTCCTTATGATGTCTAGAATATAATTTGTCATTTTAATAATACATGTCCTTAATAATTTCATCAAATGTAAAAAGAATGAGCATTATAATTTCTTCTACCACAAAGCTATAGAAATTTAATACTGAAATCATTCATTGTGATAATTTAGTAAAATCAAAACTTTATTGGATAAGGAAATAGAAATTTGCTGTCTATGCCAGGTAAAGACATAGGGTAGAGATTGTCCAACAAAGTGGTGTTTTATAATACAAGCTCCTAAGACATTTTGGAGATGAAAATTATGTAACAGCAGTCCTTTCTCAATTCACGGAAAAATTAGACTAAGGATAAAATTGACCGATTTTGAGATTTTCACCTAATTTTTAATATTTGCTAATTCCTACAAGCTGCGCTTGCGCATACGAGACTATTCTATTAGTACAACATGATAGCCAATTGGGCAGACCTTGGGAGCAGACTAAGCAAATGCTATCCCTGCCTCTAGTTTTATAGAAAAAACATATTTACATGGGTTTGTGTGTATATCTACACACACATATACATAAGTGTATAGATATACATAGGTATGTATACATGTATGCATATGCATACATACATATATACACTTACATGCATGTATATGCTTATATACACATGGCTACATATACCATACATACCTACATGTTGCATATATACATGCTATCAGCAAATCATTTAATCTTTTGTGCTGTCTTTTCTTCATAGAATTATTGTGTGAGCTAATTCAGTATGTGGAAAGCATGTAGAGACAAAGCTGTCTCTGGCTCATATTAAGTTCCATATAACTATTAGGTATTAGTTCAGCAGCATTATCAATGCTGCCAGTATTATTATTAAGTTTAATATACAAATATTCCCAGTGTCCTAAAGAGCATCATTTCCACATGCTCTATGACTTGAATAAGTGGAATAAATTTGATGACTACTTCCACTGAAACAGACATAAAAGCATGGAATTTTGAAATACACTGGGATTTTTAGAGGGAGTAGAGAAAGAACCAAGAGCTGGGTGTATCTTTTGTCACAAAATACTTTGAACTCTGTGGAATTAAAATCTGTTTGCATGTCATATGAGATTTGTGAGTACAGATAATAGAAATGCATCCTATCCCAAACTTTCTTTATTCTTTAACAGCAGCAGCTGACACAGGAGAATAATTTCCTGCTTCACTGTGCTGACAGTACATCGCCTAGATTCAGAAATTATATTCTCAGCAGGAAGGCAATAGGTTTCTGTCTACACTGAAGAAATAGAAAGATAGAAAAATTACACAAAATAGAAATGATTTATTATTATTGTAAAAGAAAAAACCAAACTGTATCAAAGAAGGTCTATTTTTGATTGGTGACACTCAAAGTAGAACTGTTTATTTTAAATTTCACATGTTTGGCCACAGTATTTTTTAAAGAAACAAAAATTTTATTTATTTGTAATCTTGCAAACATTTCTTGTATTTCTATTCTTCCTAAAATTTTGAAACAAAAATTTTAATAAGATCAACTAAAATTTATCAGTCCTCTGATTTTATTTTATTATCCTTAATGTGTAGAACACTGTGCCCCAGTTCAGACAGTAAATAGGATTTAAAACTCTTACTTACGAGAATGGCATTAAGTGGTAACTAATAGCTTAAAGTTTTATATTACCAAAAAATTATTCTACACATAAGTAATAAGTAATGATTTCCATGTGTGGCCTGTGGGGTGTATACGTGTATACATATTTATAAGATATGAGGTTTTCTTCTAATTTAGATATATGAAAATCTGTGATTTGTCTCATGTAAAGCGAGTTTTAAGCTGTATGTTAAAGTAACCCTAGAGGTCATGGAGACATATTGTTGACTTCTAGTCTTTAATGATGAAGTATCATCCTCAGGCTCTAGAAAATAAGTCTGCAGATTTGTACCTATCTCTTGTTTACCAGTCATGTGATACTGGGCAACTTATCATTATGTTCCCTCATCTGTAAAATGAGGACACTAGCAGTGTATTTGTTTGAAGATTAAAACAAAACAATATTAAAATATACAGAGCAAGTCTTATAATTACCATTATTCTTATGGTTAAGTATGGCAAATTAAGGATGCTTCCTTCTGAAATTCCATTCAGATAACAAAAAAAAGTACAAAACTGAGAGAAGACAACCACAAATACAAAGTTTTGGAAAATGAAAATCTCAGGCAGAAGACTAGTGATTGATTCAGCACAGCACAGGATCCAGAAAGCTAACTGGCAGAAAAGGAGGAGAATATAAGAAGATAATTTGCCTAATGAAACCTCAGGCTGGAGTACGTAAGAACTGAATAGTGAGGGATTCTCTAGAAGGCTACATAGACAACATTTCCACACGTAGGTTAACCACCTCATTCCACATGTCCACTTTGGCCTCTAGAAGATCAGAGAGTTGGGTATCTTGAAAAAGAGATCTTCCTGACTTGGAACTGCCAAGTATAATGTAGACAGGAGTGAAAGGACAAGGTTCAGCTGGACCGAAACTGGTTCCTAATTGCTGGCAGACAGATGTAAACTATCCAAGAAACAACACTTGAAAATTCACTGGAGAACCTTTAAGACCCTGGAAATGACATATAGATACCACAGTCTCAGATCTCCCAAGATTAACATTGGCTGTTTGCTTGATTACTCTAATGAAGCCATTCAGAAAACAATTCCTGCCTCTAGACACACAGCTTCCAACTAAATCTGTAGCACCTCATTAAGTCTAGGCTTTCAGAAAAGCCTCCAACGTGAAAGACTAAAACCAAAGTAAACATCAAGAAAAAAGTACTCGGAGGAAATACAAAGACCTGAAGAGACCTTAAAAATTATTACCATCCTCATACATAATAAAGGATAATTACATACAAAAAATAAGAATGTACTGTGTAAATAAATAATTAGAGAAACAGTAAGAACTTTTAGAAAATAAAATTTGCTGAAACAAAACATTCAGTGAAAGAGAACACTTAGAAAATTTTCTAGTAAGTAGAATATAAAGACAAATTTTTAAAAGAAGAGAAAAACAAGAAAACTGGCATACAAATCCAGACGAACACATGTCCTATGACTAGAGATAGAGAACAAAAAAATGAGAGAAGGGAGCAATACTTTCGCAATTCTGAGGAAAAGTTAAAGCCTACAATTACACAGATAAGCTAATACTCAACCAAATGTGAGGATGGGATGAAGATATTTTCAAGAAAGCAAACTTGTATGACCTCTTTATCAGGAAGCATCTGAAAATATACCTCTATAAAATAAAGGAGGAAAAAGGGGAAGGAAAGGATGGGACTCAGGATATAAAGGATCTAACAAAGAACAGCCAGGGGAAGTCCCAAGATGTCCTCTAGGCACCAAGTGTAGAAAGCAACCAATCTGGACTGTAAAACAGATCATGATGGAAAGGTTTCCCCAAATAAAAGCAAATTTGATACAGAGTCTGAAACCATGTTTGAGCACTTAAAAATTATGGATATGCATGTTACAGGTCTGTTGAAACATTTAGGGAAAAAACAGTAGTACACAAAAAGTGAGCAAATAAAAATAAGGTTATTACTAACTCTCCCCCAAAAGAAAAAGTTATAGGAGAAAGGAAACAATCATAACACATCACTTTGCTCAGAAAGAAACAATATTTAGTGATCTAATGCAACATACTTATTGGATAAGTATGTTGAGAAAATGGAGTAATACTGTATAAGTACATTGAAACAATGAGATGATAAATATAAGAATAGTAAATTCCTAATTAATAACAAGAAGTAAATTGGTAAGAAAAACCAATAGATCAACAAAGAACAGCTTAAAAGTGTTATTTAAAAATATGGAAATGCCACAAGGAACATCTCCAAGAATGCAAAGTGACTGCCTCTGCAGAGTACTGTGGAAGATGGTGAGCTTGCAATAGGAGGGTGTTTTACTTAGCTTCAAGGCTTCTAATACTACGTTTTTTAAAACTCTGTATGTGTAGTATTTAAGTTACAAGAATTAATTTAAGAAAGCAAATAAATTCATTTCTAACTTATAATGCAAAATAACACATTGATATGCTTCTGCTGCTGCTAAGTCGCTTCAGTCGTTTCCAACTCTGTGCAACCCCATAGACGGCAGCCCACCAGGCTCCACTGTCCCTGGGATGCTGCAGGCAAGATCACTGGAGTGGGTTGCCATTTCCTTCTCCAATGTATGAAAGTGAAAAGTGAAAGTGAAGTCGCTCGGTTGTGTCCGACTCTTTGCGACCCCATGGACTGCAGCCTACCAGACTCCTCTGTCCATGGGATTTTCCAGGCAAGAGTACTGGAGTGGGGTACCATTGCCTTCTCCGCACATTGATATATAAAACAGTAATAGACTAATATCAACTTCCAAATTTTAACATAGTAATATCTCAATTACCCAACACCAGCATAGTTTCATATAAGAAAATCTGGAGATGAATTGAAGTTTATACCTTCAAGTGATAAAACTTTCCTTTCTCATTATTAAGATTTTTTAACTTACCACATATTCTTGAATTAGTACCATTCCTTAACCTTTTGATAATTACATTGTTATTATTATAGATATTCATTATCATATTCACATCAGAACCTCTGAGGTATACAGACTGTTCTCTATATTATGTTAAATGGCCCCGGGTCTGTCTGTCTTTATAATCTTAAAAGAGTAAAAAAAAATAGAAACATCTGGTTTACTAAGGATTCTAGTTAATAAAACTGATCATAACTATAAAAAACACTTAGAATGCAAGAATCAAATTAATATAAAAATAGCAAACACATTGTGCTTACTATGTGTCAGTATTCTAAGCACTTTTTATACACATTTCAACTCTGTAAAGTAGGAGCTATTAATTTCCCCATTTTACAGATGAGAAAACAAAGGCACAGAGAGGCAAAGTGACTTGATGGGATTAGTAAGTGACTGAATTAAGATTTTGAAGACAGGCAATTTGACTCCAGAGCCTATTTTTTTTTTTTTTTACCTTTAAAATCTTTGCTTATTTTTTTTTTATTTGAAGGATAATGCTTTACAGAATTTTGTTGTTTTCTGCCAAGTATCAGCATGAATCAGCCGTAGGTATACGCATGCTCCCTTCCTCTTGAGCCCCCCTCCTATCTCCCTCCCTATCCCATCCCATTGGTACAGAGTCCCCAGAGCCTGTTATTTTTACTGCTATGTGCTACTACTGAACACAATATCTTGTCTTTGATAATTTGGAAAACACTTTAGAATTCTGCAGGATCTAAAGTACATAACTAAAAACTGCTATTATTAATGCATTAGAAATGTATGCAAATGCACTCAAAATTAACAAAAGGCTAGACATCAAAAGATACCTGATAAATTTCAAAATAAAAACTTCTCCCAGAAAAAATACAAATTGGTAAAACAACATATAAAGCTCATGTCAATTAAGTATTTTCATGCACAGTTTGGCATAGTTCTTTTTTTCCCCTAAACACGGATCCACTATCATATCTGCTAATTTACAAAGTCAATTAAATATAAGCACTACCATATAGAGGAACAAGTTAAACATCTTTTAAATGAATCACTATATGAAAAGCTTATTAACCTTATGGACCCAATAACAATATTATATTGTATCGATTCTAAGACACATATTTCTCCACAGTTTTTTTTTCTTGGTACAGAAAGTAACAGTGTATCTTACAAACTCTGGTACTTCAGGATTAATGGAATATGGTAACAGTTTCACAGCATTTACAGTGTATCAAGCACTACTTCACTTGCTTTATACATATTTACTAATTTAGTCCTAACAATTCAGTGAAGTAGGTACTATTACTATCCCTCTTTTACAAGAGAAAACTTTTAAACAGATTAAATCAATTGCTGAAACTAATATGAGTGAAAAGTGAGGATTCCAACTTCAGCATGAAGTCTATATCCAGAGATGCAGCTCTTAAATATTATACAGGCCAGATACATCACTACACAATCTGTCCCTTTCTCTGAGACCTGCTAACTCCTTGTGCTTTTCTTCTTCTCTGAAGTTGCAACTGCTTTTAACTAGAACACTTTCTGTAAACAAAACCTACTGCTTCTTATTATCATATCCATGTTTATAATGAAAAACTGTTAAACAGAGAGATCCTACTATGATATATAAACCATATGGTAAAGGACTTTTAATTGTAAAAATATGTCTAGCAGATATAACTGATTTAGCGTTTTTGTGAGATAAAAATGTTAAATCTTTTGTATATAAATAATGTTGTATGTCAATTATAGGCTTCCCTGATGGCTCAGACAAGAAAGAATCCACCTGGAATGTGGGAGACCTGGGTTTAATCCCTGGGTTGGGAAGATCTTCTGGAGGAAGGCATGGCAAGCCACTCCAGCATTCTTGCCTGAAGAATCCCCATGGACAGAGGAGCCTGACGGGTTAGTCCATGGCGTCGTTAACAGTAGGACACAACTGAGTGACTAAGCGCAGCACATCGTCAGTTATACCTCAACAAAAAACTACATTACTGTGCAATTTGTATGTATGTAAGATGCATTAAGTCCTTTTGGAAAAAGTCATAATATGACATAATGTCTTTAAAAAGCTTCACAATGAAATTTGCTTGAAAGTGCCTACATGACATGAAATATTTAAGCTGATTTAAGGCACACTGGACTGTGTTTTTTTCACAACAGTATTTTTTTTTTTACTTAAACCTTTAGGTACTGTACCCGAGTTTTACCAATAAACAGAACACTGGAAAACTTTCTAGAATGTACCACATATATCCCTAACTTCTTAAAATGTAATGATTACAATTTAAACATTTTTTAATGACTACTGTCATCACTGTGGGCATCAGTAATTACACTATGTGGCAAGGCAGCTGAAGGTGTAGATACATATGAGCATGCACATGAAGTAAGAAATAGAACTTTAGAGCTACCGAAATCTGTGGAAGTTTGGAAACTTTGTTAAAGAAGTCCATGATGATAAAATTAACTTCTGTTATCTTTGTCTTAGGCTTCCCAGGTGGCTTGGTGGTGAAAAAAAAAAATCTGCCTGCCAATGCAGGAGATGCAAGTTCGATCCCTGGATCGTGATGATCTCTTGGAGAAGGAAATGGTAACTCACTCCAGTATTCTTGCCTGGAAATTTCACGACAGAGGAGTCTGGTAGGCTACAGTCCATGGGGTCACAAAGAGTCAGACATGACTGATCATGAACACATATGTCTCTCTGTCTTAAAAAACCACAATAGCTGTTTGACTTTTGTTCTCCACCTAAAGTCACCATATATAGACTCATGCTCTTTTCTAAAGACAAAATGTTACCCTTTTTAATATCTAGGTAGCTATCTGACTTCTTCTCTATCCCCAAACTAACAAAACTATTCTATGACTGATAGTTTTTTGTTTTTACTATTTTACAGTGCTGCCTTTTCTTAAGGAGCTTTCCTACCCTTGAAGATTACAAAAACATTCTATTTCTTCATTGACTTCTTTCTGTTCTATTGTACCTGCTGTTATTCTAGCAGAATAGTGCTTCCATGCCTGCTTCCAAAGTCCACCACTTTTTTTTTCCACCCCTCTCTTTTCTCACTTTTCCCCTTCTTATCTATCTAGTCCCTTATTATTTCTTGACTTCCACGCATATAAGACCAAAAATTCAGTGTGACATGAGGCCAGGAAATGGTAAGAGAGTGGATAGACAAGAAAGAAAAAAAGTAGACCATGGCTCCTAAACATTTCTATAACCTAGCATCGAGCACAGTTTTATAGTAAGGACCAAATACTGTGTGGAACTGAACTACATAGTATGAGCAAATCATCAACAAGTGAGATGTACTTGAAACCAGAACCACTATATTCTCTCATTTACTGGAAATTTAAAAAATTTCCTTTTAATTTTCTTTAAACCTTGATTGGTGTGAAAAATGTGAACAGAAGGAAAAAAGAACATGAGAATGTAAACTGAAGGTAGAGTTCTTTAAAAAGACATTAAAAAATGGGCTTTCATAGAGAGAAAAACACAATAACTGAGAATAATTATTTATGATAGTTCTAAGGGAATTTAAGTGAGAAGAAATGAAAACATAAAAATTTTTTAAAAGACAGAAAAACGTTGCATGGTGAAAAAAGACACAAACAAAAGTAAATTTGGAAAGTAAAACTGTATGAATTACATAAATGATGAAATACTCTTTCAGGGTTATTGTAAAATAAAAGACTAAGAATGCCATTAAGAATGTACAATTAGCAAAATCTTCAAAACAAAAGAATTTAAGCAGCACTTCAGGTTACTTAGAGATATGGTATATAATAACATCTACAATGCATAGTGCTACAGACATGTACTTTCCAGTCTGGCCCAAAGGTTAGAACCAAGTACCAAGGGAAAGTGATTTAACTTTTTTGTGCTTTGGTGTTGTGTTTCTAAAAAGAGATCCTCCTTATTAAGTTATTGGGGAGACTCAATAATATATACACAGTGTAGTGAATATGGCCTTGCAAATAGTAAAAGCTTAGTAAAGCCATTATCATTAATATGCTGTACTGTTTCCCTCATCATTCATTGTCTCATGTGTGCTCAGGCGCATCCAACTCTTTGCAACCCCATGAACTGTAGCCCACCAGACTCCGCTTTGTCCATGGAATCTTCCAGGCAAGAATACTACAGCAGGTATTCATTTCCTACTCCAGGGGATCTCCCTGACCTAGGCATCAAACCCGCATCTCTTGCATTTCCTGCACTGGCAGGTGGATTCTTTACCACTGTGCCACCTGGGAAGCCCATCTATTATCTTAGGTAATAAGGAAATTAATCCCATAATACAGCCAAGGCTACGGCAGAAAACATGGTAATACTGAAAACAAATTTAGAAGTGCTGAGAAACAGGACGTCTTTCTTCTTTCTTACTTGGTATTTCTTACTGACACTGGCAATTTCTGTCATCAACAAAAATTATGAGAAAACAGAAGTCGTCATAATAAGAGAAGTATGACTTAGTATGTTAGAGCAAAGCAAAAAGAATAAATATATACTTTATAAAAATCTTCGCAAAGAGACCAATCTTAGACAAATATTTTCTTTTTCTTTTCCCTTTCCCAAAACAAGAACCTGGGGATATAGTTTCAATAGCACTTAGAAGTACCTCTCAAATAGGATGAGCTCAATAAATATCTGTAAAATAGAAAAAAAAAATCAATTCATTTCATTACCTATAAAAACACTTGCTTTCAATTCAACTCATTTTTCCTCAATGAACTTCTTCACAAAAAGATGCCACGTTACAATCCCCAAACTAATACATTATGGTCTACATATCTTTGGTTTGAATTTTAAAATATTATTTAGATATAAAATACATTACAACCAATTTTGAAAGTAATTTTTGAAGACTGCTTTCAGAAAAATTTACGTGTAGTTTCTCTCATTGTCCTGTCGTAAGACATTTATATGTCTTACTTAATTTACATAGTTTGGTAGTGGTTAGAGTAACCCAATTTGGAGAACTGTTAAGATCACTTCTGTTTTGTTTGGCTAGTCCATACCTGCTTCATTTCCACTCTTCTGTTTCACTAGCTTTTCATTTACTCAAATATATTAAATCTGAAGTAGTTATCTCAAAATGCAAAACATCTCGTAACATTTTGAGGGTTTTTTTCCTTGTTCAAGATGAACTAGTCGAGCTTTTTATTTAATAGTTTTCTATTTAATAGCTTTTTATTTAATAGTTTTCCATTTGGTAATCAATAAAGTTCTCTGTACCTCTGCATCATTATGGAGTAAAGCATAACAAATATTATGTTTATTGCTGCCTGTATCTGAAACACCCAAAGAGTTTTAATATGTAATACATATTATGTAATACATCTCAACTCAAAATACTGATCAGATGGCTAAAGGAGAAAGTTAAGAAAAAAGTGCAGCAAAGAAGGAACTGCTGGGGTTTGAAAACAATAGGGAGATAATATCAAGGTAACAGGGAAGATTTAGGGAAAACAGAAATAGTGCTGTTTTTTTAGAAAATCACCTTGGCACTTGCTACCTGTTTTTGACACCTATTGCTATTTAGTATTTACAATGTAGTAACTGTTATTACACCTTCTTTCTCAAAAGTCCTAGTAGGTAATAATTCAGGATTCCATTTCTTTATATCTACTACTATTAATCAACAAAATAAACATTATTTACAACAAGTATCTGTAGATGAAGAATCTGAACCCTTACGGAGGCAGTGCTGTACGATGCAGAGTACAGACTCCAGCATAAAAATCAATCTTCTGCAATTACCACCTACATGATTTTGGTCAGGTCACCTCACTTCTGAAACAGTTATCCCTCCCCAAAACATAAACATTCTGATTAAATGTTTATGTCCATGGAATTTTCCAGGCAAGAACACTGGAGTAGGTAGCCATTCCCTTCTCCAGGGGATCTTCCCAACCCAAGAATCAAACCCAGGACTCTTGTATTGCAGGCACATTCTTTACCATCTGAGCCACCAGGGAAGCTCTGATTAAATGGGGAGCAGCAAATGGGACTTAGCCTAATTATATTATGCATTTGTGGGTAGGTTATTAAATCGTATTTCTTAACAACAAACCAGATAGTTAATGTATTAACAAAGGCAGAGAAGTGGGTAAGAGTGATGTATTTGAATGTTAAAAAACACTTCCAATGTAATTTTTAAAAATAATATGCTCCCTGTCATCTTATTTGCCTTCTTTGATTTATCTAGAAGGTTCTGTTTATCAAGGAAAGAAACTGAATAAGCCTCAGATCTAGACATACAAATTATCAAAAACTTCAAAGCAGCAAAACTGAAGATGTAAAAATTGCCAATGATTAACAAATATTAATAATTATCACACCTAATTTCATCTGTAGTAAACTTGAGAGTATAGCCTAAAGCAATTTTCTAAGTGAAAGGAATTAATCTCAGATTGTTCTAACCTTAACTTCTTCCTCAGTATACTATTTCTTCATGTTGATCTTTCCTTATGGTATCATAAACGAAACAAGCCTAGATAATTCTGAAGTTGTGATTTAATATACACTTAAATAAGAATCCAGTGTTTTTGCTACTTAATTATGACTGTATACCTTCCATTCCTGGTTCTTAAAAGAATCTACAGAAATCACTGTCAGAAAGAATAACAGAATGAAACTATTTTCTCCTTCATTCAAATAAAGATACAAATTATTACATAATTTTTAAAAATTGAATTAACAAAAGTAGTCCATCCTCAGTCCGGTGGCTACAGCACTGAAATTCTATCACTGGCAAAACTGACATTGTCAAGATGAACCTCTTATTAAAATAGATTTAAAAACAAGGGCTATCAATTATGTATGTAATACATTTGTGTTATACGTAACACCTATACAATACACATGTGCATATACTTAAAACCAACAGACAGAAGTTCCAGAGACATTTTGTTCCTAAAGCAAAGCATAAAGATAAACTACTCTATATGTTTATCATTTCCTGAATCACCACTTTCAACTGTTCAGGAAGCATTGTTATTATACAGTAATGTACTAAAACAGAATCTTGTATAAGTTTTATATAATACTATGCAGACATTTCATCTTTTAAAGTATTCCAAACCAGTCTTTATTAAGTTCAGTGTATTATAATTTATATTCTCCTTTGTTTAACTGTCCCAACTTCTATGAAATGTTTCTTTTCAAAGATTATAAATATGTCTAACAAAATTATTTTTGCTGGCTTAATCTGCTGTACACATATATGCAGAACTGGATGAGTTCCAAAGTTTGTTCTCTCTCTTCCTCTCTATCAACCTACAGACTCAACTTACAGTCTGCCTTTTGGGAGTACTCCTCCTTTGTGTTACTACAATAAAAGAGATGATTACAAACTGAGGGTACTGAACAAGAGGAGCCTGTTTTCACACTCCTGGCTGAGATGAATTCTTAGATATCATACTATGCCCAAGTGGCTAGAACACAGAGGGCCCAGAAGAGAGTTCACTAAGGATACCTTATCACCGCAGGTTAACTGTGCAATAGGAGACTCCAGGAGAGCCCTTCAGATTCAAAACACGTGCTCCATGAGAAAGCTACCGTTTGGACACCTGCCACAGTGAACAAGGCATTAATATCCAGTCAGTATAAACCACGGAGGTAGCAAAAATCAACAGACCATTGCAACCATAAGCCTAGTGAAGTTAAAGTTTTGCCCATTTCTTTCCAACTAAACCCTAATCTAAACGTGCCAAAACCAGAAATGGGGGAGGGGAGTGGTACCTCAGAATCAATCTATGGCTCTATTGAAGTCTAAAGAGAGAAAGACAGAGAATGAGAAATAATAGACCTTACCAACTTCGAGTTCCTAGGGCCAAAGTCTGACTAGTACTAGGGCAGAGGAAGAAATTTAAGTCAGATATGAGATTCCAATTTCATATTACATTAGCTTAGAGGTTTTTTTTTTTTTTTTTTAAAGACCAAAGAAGATTGGTATGTTAGGAAATATCCCAGTTAAGGTCTTCTACAACCCCAGAAGAATCTATACACACCATGGCTGCAGGTTAAACAGCTTATCATGCAGAAAAACAGCAAGAACATAAAGAGGAAGACTAATTCAAGATACAATTCACGGGTACAACAGACTGAGAATGGCAACAATTAGAGAGAGAAGAAGAGGAAAATAAAAATGAGAAGAAAATCAATGGTGATTATTTTTTTAGTTTTGGTAAATTGAAAATCACTAGTACCAATAACTAAAACAGCAAGAAGGTAGAGTTACAAATTAAAAAAATAAACCATTTGTGATATTCTGAGTTCTTCTTCCACTCACCTGTTCATAAATGCAAATGTTATATATTGTAAACCTACCACGAAAAAGACCTTATTAGGGATACACTGTCATAGAGCTAGTAGCCTACAGTGTTAGACAAAATTTGCAATTGGAATAAGCATGAGAAGTATGGAATGCTTCCCCAAGTACACAAAAAAAGGTTATCATAACTAGATTTAGATAGTCAGGAAAGATTTCCTAAATCATGAAATACATAAGTTGAAACCTTAATAATAGATGGGAATGGTGAGAGGATGTGTGAGTGTGTGTGTGTGTGTATGTATTCAAGAAGGTTTAATATAGAAAGACAACCAAATATCTCTAGAAAGAGAACCAAATATCTCTAGAAAGAGAACAGGCCAAATTACGTAAATCACATAAAGGAACTTGTACTTTTAAGGCAAGATAATTTATATAGATTTTTAATAATGTTTAAATAATCAGATTTGTTTTGAAACACATGGAACATATCTATGATGAGATGCACACAAATAAAATTTCAAAACAGTTAAAAGTTGTACATAAGGACTTAAGAATGATCTGAATAAAGGTAATAACTAAGGGGAAACTATAGGGGCAAGGACAGAATTACTACTACAGTTATGGAATGATTAAAAAAGAGAGAAAATAAACAAAATGCTTGGAAAAATACAGTTAGACAGACAATAAGAGAGAATCTTATGATGTCAAGAATGTCAAAGGAAGAAACGTAGCAAAAGAAGAGAGTGGTTATCAACATGGAATGCTACAGTCAAGTGAAAGGAGGTGATGACTGTGCGACTGAAAGTTAGTTCAGTGAGTTAAGGAACTAAGAGGACACCAATCAACTTTAAGGGAGTTGGATAAATTCAAGAGGAGCAACATGCTGAAAAATAGAAAATAAAGTGTACAGATTATCCTCTCAAGAAATGTGATGGTTATGGAAAGCCGAGAGAGGCAGAAACAATAAGGTTACTATCATTATCAAAGAAAGGATTCAGCCTTTTGTAATTTAAGACAAATAAGAACTATATATATTTCTAAAGCAAGGAGAAACTACTGAAAAAATTAAAGATTGGAAAAAAGATAATAAAACAAGAGTCTTAAAAAGGAAAAAAGAAACAAGATAAATGATAGCCTCAAAAGAGGAAGAGGAAATTGCCTCTCTAGAGATTTAGGCAAGGATTAAAGTTGAAATTACAGAATAATCTGAAGTATGAAAGAAGTTGATGGAGGTCCTTGAATAAGATCTAAATAAACTGGGAAGCACATTCACTTAAGAAAGTATGAAGGTATTGGGGTGAGTTTCTAGGATGACAATGACAAAAAAAAAGTTAAAAAAGTAGGCACAGGATAAAAAACTAAATAGAGATAAACAAAAGGATAATAACAACAAGAGCTGGTTCAATTGGAAATACATGTTAAAGTGAGTAGCAAAATCAGCTGGCCCAATTTTAGTCTTTTATCTAGGGATGTTCAACAAGCCCAGAGCAAAAGTATTAATACATAAAGTGGATGATAATAAAAGCAAGAGGCTGAGCTATATCAGATCTTACATTTATATTTTAAATACTGACAGTTCAAGAAAACAAAGATAACACAGCTTTAAAGACTTTCAAAAACAGAAACTGCTATCATAAAACTGGAAAAAGTAAAACACTAAAGATATGATTAGTGTATAACAGAACAGACTGTCATTCATTCTTAATTTAAAATCATTTAATTATGTTTGTTTCAGCATGTAACCTTCTCTTTAACAGGGTCTCAGTGTAAAAAATGGTACAGCGAACAGCTTTGGTTTCCAGCTTTGAACAGAGCCACATAAATTAGTAAATTAGTAGTCATTAAAACCAACAAAATACTTTGAGAGAATAGTTACTTTAATAACTTCAAATTTTAAAACTACTCCAAACATAATGGCTTTTTATATTTAAAAATCTTAACTATATTGTCAAATTTGTTCTAGCTAAATTAATAATTCTCTAAAAGCTGTATACATCCACTGTCATGTAGGAGTTTTGGTCACTGATGTAGGTTTGAATATGTAGTAACAGGAGATTTAGAAACTCCTTTTAACATGTTGTATATAATCCAATTTTAAGGTAAAAATCCAAGTTACTTGACAGACTAAATGGCCCTACACAACCAAGCTTTCGCCTAACTCTCCAGCTTTATACCTTATCATTAAGAAGCGCTCTGACCTTAAATATACTTGCATCCTCTGTACGTAGTAAAATGTCAAGTACATAATCCGTCTTTAATAAATACTTGCTAATTACATACATGGGTAACTATGTATTTGCAAAACTGGAGATCCTTACCTTACTTAACACTAAACTTAGAGAAACACATGAAAAATTACTCATCAAGAAACATGTTAAAATTCCAATTTGTGTTTCTTACTTATATATAACTTTTATTAAATATGACCGCAGTCTAAATATGCTTTAACTGCTTATGTAGATAAATCTTAAAGCTACTTTATAAGAATGAAGATTAAAAGCATAATTTGAGCATGCTGAAATCAAACCCATAATAATATTTTCAAAATAAAACTTCAATACAAGAAACTTTAAAAATACACCAGATAAGGGAAAAATATCTTCATTCAAAGGAATGTTTTTTGTCATAATATTATATGGTAAAAAGACTATGGGCTCTGGAATCAGATAAACCTGTATAAAATCTGTCCATCAGCCATGTGAAAATAGTACAATACAGATTTTTCCAAAATAGTATGTATGAGTGATATGCAAACCCCGATCTCACATAAATGAGCATTAAAACAAAGGGATGATGTAAGGACCATGTAATATTAAGCAGAGCAAAGTAAAATATTTTAAGTCACAAACTTTAAGCCATAATCTTGAACCAGAAAATTAAATTTAAATGTTAAACTTTAAAATGAAACCAAATACAAACCCACATATTCTTATCCCCGTAATCCAGGAAACCACAACTACCACAATTTCCCCTTTTTACAGAACAGTGACTAAACAAACCTCTTCTACTGTATCATTTATATATTGAGACATATAGAGATTTATTTTGTCTTATTCTCATAGATAATTTCCAGAGACTGTCTGCCAGTAAGACATACTAATAAAATGCATGACTAGAAAGGAAGTCAAATAGTTATTATGTAATTATTTGATTAAAAACATTATATTGGCTCTATAAAAACTCAATTATTTTACTCTGCTAAATACTAAAATTTCCATTAATAACTAAGTATAGAATAAAAGGAAAACAGTAAAAACTAACTCTGTCTAGTCAAGGCTATGGTTTTTCCAGTAGTCATGTATGGATGTGAGAGTTGGAATATACAGAAAGCTGAGTGCAGAATTGATGCTTTTAAACTGTGGTGTTGGAGAAGACTCTTGAGAGTCCCTTGGACTGCAAGGAGATCCAACCAGTCCATCCTAAGGGAAATTGGTCCTGGGTGTTCACTGGAAGGACTGATGTTAAAGCTGAAACTCCAGTATTTTGGCCACCTGATGCAAAGAGCTGACTCATTGGAAAAGACCCTGATGCTGGGAAAAATTGAAGGCAGGAGGAGAAGGGGACGACAGAGGATGAGATGGTTAGATGGCATCAGCGACTCAATGGACTTGAGTTTGGGTAAACTCTGGGAGTTGGTGACGGACAGGGAGGCCTGGCGTGCTGCGGTTCATAGAGCTGCAAGGTTCATGGGGTCGCAAAGAGTTGGATACAAGTGAGTGACTGAACTGCACTGATTTAAAGAGAAATGAAGTTCACTAACTATAGTAAGTTTTCATGGACTATAAAATTGAGAAGATTCATAGTTGATAAGTATAAAAGCATGTCAAAATATTTTATAGGAAAGTATTTACCACTTGGATAATTTTGTTCTAGGTATGCAATTTCTTTAATGCATAATCCTCGAAAAAGATGAAGTCTTGATTTAGCAAAATTTTCCGAATTGGTCAATGTATAAACATTTTTTATTTATGTGTACATACCACCTAACGTGATTTACATTTTAAGCTAATTGTGTCCTCAAGGATAAATGGATTTCATTTTGATATAACCCAATGAACCAGTATTATTTAAAATTTTATTAACCTTACTGCTTTATATTTATTCTTTAAAAATAAATTCTTGCAGGTACAAAAATATTTATCCTACTATAATGAATACACTGATACTCCTTAGGGTACAGACTGCTTCCTATAAGAATTCCCTATAACATATAATTAAACATGAATCTAGGTTCCCCAGTGCTTTACCTTTTGAAATTATAATTTGGGGGCTCAGCCCAGTCAATTCAGTAACTAGGACAGACTACATTCTGCCATTTTCCAGAAAGAGTTTTAACATACTGAATTCATAACCAACCACCTTTAGTTAATTCTTTTCTTGACTAAGCAAAGCAAAATGAACTGTTGCAACATTTACTTTTGCTTTCAATATTTGCTTTCAGCTTTCATTTAAGGCACATATCTTAAACACAATCAGAATCATGACAAATTAGATGTAAAACCTGACTGAAAAGAGAGAAGGTAAGGATGCCTTCAAGATTTCTGGCCTTACAAAACTGGAAGGATGAAGTTGTAATTAAAACGAAGACTGTGTGAGAAGTAGATTTTGAGACCAGAAACATCAGAATACTTAAAATCATATCTAATTCTAACATACTTATTAGACATACACGTGATATGAAGTGGAAAGGTGCATCATTAGTCTAGAGTCCAGATTGGATATAAATATTTGGTAGTTATCAAAGAACATATGGTTATTTGAAATCATGACACTGACTAAGATCACCAAGGGAGTAACCATGTAAAGAAAAAAGGAGAGAGTGGTCCGAGGACTGAGCTCAGAGAAATAAGAAGAAACCAACAAAGGAAACTCAAGGCTGCAATAGCTAGGTAGAGAGGTAAGCTGGATGAAGAAAGAAGTTTTTCAAAGAGGCAGTGATCACTACGTCAAATGCTACATACAGATTGTATATAAAGATAAGAACTGAGAATCGACCACTGAATCATCATCATTAAAGTCACCAGTAACCCTGACAAGAACAGTTTTCCTGGAAGGATGCGGTCAAAATCCTAATTACAATAGTTTTTAAAGAAAAATGGGAGGAGAGGAACTGGAGACAGCGCAACTATGGACAGGTAGTTTGAAACATTTTACTGTTAATGGCCTGGTAACTGGAACAGGCAGTATGATAAAGAGAATATGCCTTTTTTAACACTGGAGAAATAACAGTATGTTTGTAGGTTGAAAAAAAAATAGACTAGGAGAGGGGAATTGAAAACCCAAGAAAGAATAAAGAATCTCTAAAAAACATCTTGAGTACCCCAGAAGGCATGGAATCTAGAATAAAAGTAAAGGATTGGCCTTTCCTAGGGGCAGGGACAGTTTATCAGAATAAGAGAAAATACAGACCATATAGGTACTGAAATAGTTAGGTTGCTAGATCTAATGGTGGAAGCTTGTGAAATGTTGTTCAGTTCCTTTTTTCATCAGTGAAATAGGAGGGTAAAATCATCAATCCAGCATGACAGAGGATATTCTGTAATTGATACGTAAATGCATCATATATTGTGGGGCCTCCTGTCTTAGTTACAAAAAAAAGTTAAAATGTTACACGTAAGAAGGAAGTTGGGGTTATTTTCAGCATTCACAGCCTACTTCAAATTGCTCTATTTCTCAAAGCCATACCCTAATATAAACCGAGATAACCCTTAGTGATCTCTACCCTAGGCAAACACACGTTCCTCTTTTGTAAACTGTCAACTTTCAATATTACTCTCATTTCAATTTGATGACTTTATTGTCATTGTACACATTCTAAGTATCTAAAATAAACATACTGCTCTAAAGATTTGGCCTATAATATTCAATCATTCTGGAATTAAAATTACCTTTTGCAAAGTTTCTCATTTCATTTTTTACTATAGCATTTAGTATTTTTATATATGCAAAGGTGTAACATTCTAAATACAAAACTGAATTTACTCAATACCATAACAAACATTCACGAATATTTTATATTTTCTATAAAGCAATCCCCAAATCAATATGATTTTAATTACATTTATTGTCTTCAAAGGAGCATTCACACAAAACAAAATCATATATACTGTTGTTTTTGTTATCATAGTATTAGATAAACCTAAAATATTTAATATGTATATAATATTTAAGATGTAAGGATAGTGAATACAGCATTAAGTTTATACACTAATTATAATAAAATATAGGCAAATAATAAAAAAGAATTTTACCATAATGCCAATCAAGAATTTTTGTGATGACTCACAGAAAATATGAATACTTGTTAAGAAATGTAAAGCAATAAATCGTGACCCCTAAAAGACACTCTTCATAACACTACATCAGTAAATTTTCTTAGATCTTTCATGGAAGTTGCATGAACTAAAATTCTTAAGGTCTTCACAGAAACAATGGAAAATTTAAGCTCAAAAACAAGCCTTATGAATCATCATGTATCTTACTAAATACCTAGTTTTATCATTCTATACACTATGACTTTTTCAAATAGGAAAAGAATTTTCAGAAACCTTAGCATCCTGAAAAATATCATGAAAGCGAGTATTAAATATCCTACATGCCACCTGATTTATTCCTACTGAAGCTCTGATCAATATTTTTAATGTACAATGATGAAGAAAGAGGGACTAACCAATTATGTTAACTTTTAAGAGTCTTAATACAAATAAACCCACATGCTGCAGGTGAGATTTAATCTAGTTAAATATTATAAAATCATGCCCCTAGTTTTTATCCCAACTAAATGGGTAAAAAACAAACAAACAAAGCTCTGCATATATTCAGGGGTACGACAGAACATATCTTTAGGCTATGAAAGTAAAAATATCCACATAGGTGAGACTGGAAGGTCACCTTAGAACCTTCATAAGTCCATAAACCAAAAGAGGCAATTTGCTGAAAACTCATTTCAAATTATAACAACAAGTATCATTTGTAATTATCTACAAAAAATATGAACCTATATAAAAAGGCATTTGTAAACTCTGAAAGAATACATATCAAATTATTTATATTAATTATCCTAAAAGATGAGGAGAGGCTAACTAGCTTTCTTTGTATTACTTGCATTTTTATAACAATTAGTTATTGAGAAAAAAATAATTTTGAAAAAAAATCCTTAGAGTAAGGTTTCCTTTTTACTACCCCATTAATATAATTTATTTTACATTACAGTCTCTGCTTTAAACATAGTATTATTAAATGTAACAAACATGAGAAGAAACAGATGAAAAAAGTTATAAAATGCTTATTATATGTCAGGTATTATGTAAAATGCTTTTACATTTTTCCCTTTGTGATATCTATACTAATATCATATATCTTTGCAAGAGGAACTAATCACACACAGATGAGAAAATCAGAGGTCCAAGAAGATTAAAAGATTTGACCAAAATCATACTAGTTAAGTGGCAGAGCTTGGATTCAAACTCTGCTCTGCCTGACATCACATGTTCTCTAGGAGTCTTGTATTCCATCTCATGTCCCCCCAAAACATTAAAAAGTACTGAGATGGCTTCACAATTCCTTGATAAACTCTACTGTGTAATATCAAAGCATACTGCCTTCACAAAAACTTTGATTATAGTAAGCACCATCATAGGGATTTGACTAGACCTTATTAACCTTAAGACTACAGTTTAACAAATCTCTAGAGCAGTGGTTATATATGACCTAAAATCCGAAAGGCAAATCGTACAACGCTAAATAAAATAACTGAATGATTTCATGTAAATAACTTCATAGACAAGGCAAAAATTCAAACTCTTTTAATGTCTAACAGCAATATGAAGATGGGAAACATACAGACGACAACACGGGTTCTATGTTTACAGAGGTCTGGTCAGAACAGAAAACGTGTTTTATGTCTCTATTTTGCTTAATTACTACAGTTGTGCTTTCAATGGTAAAACTGAAATCTGAAGGATTTCCAGATAAATAGGAGGAGTTACCAATCCATAAAAAATATCTATTTCTCAGTGCTGGGTCAAATGCAGCAATTTGGTAAACCTTACCTAAATTTTGAATATTGTGTTTTTGAACTCAAATTAATAAGCAGTCTGATGCAGAGTGCTATAGAATAACAGTAAACAAACAGGTTCATCATTTTTAACTTTCTATATGACAAATCATCTTAACCTTCACTATCTTATTTTCCTCAACTATAAAATAGATATAAAAAATTCCTGGCTACAATGATATTTAAGTATAGTGATATAAGATCTAGTTAAGTCATGATTAGAAAACTACTTTTATGTACTACTTACTTACTTTTAATAAGTTTTAGTTATACAGTTTTAGACTTTTAAAAACAGGACTATGACTTTTCCCAGTAATGGTCACACAGATAGTTTAAATACGTATATAAAAAATTCAGAGCCTGGCTCTTTAAAAGATACTGAATTTACTAAATGTTATTTGAAACAAATGCTAAACATAAAATATCTTCAAAATTTTCCTCAAACAGAATTGTATTTGTTCTGCATATTTTTGGTCAAAAATGTACATAGTCCTTACTTATTTATTTATCCCTTTCATCTACCTAAATTATTTCCCTCACATTGTAGAGTTTCTACTTACTTTCAATGCAGTCTGCTGAAGCATTTGAAAGGTTTTCAGAAATGTTTTGATAAAAGCAGTATTTTTAAAAATTCAAAAAAATTTTTCAAGAAACCTGAAATATGATTTTACAGTTGAGTATTTCATCATAAAAGGGCAATGTGTATTAAAGTTCACTTTAAATGGTTTTATAAATGGTATACAGACATAGAAGTTCCATGCTTTTTCTATATCTATACATTTCCTAAAAATAAAAATAGCATTTTCAGTTCTTAGTTATTTATTTTACTATATCATTTTTGGCTATATCAAATATATTAGCATTATTACTCCTTAACAAAAATACAATATACGTAACTACTATTCACATTCATAGTCATCTGTCAAACTGTATGCTGTTTACTTGTAGATCTCATTAATTTTCACAAACTCCAGAGAATAAGTTAGTTACTAAGAGAGATCCCAAGTAGATTATTTTAATGGCAAAAAGATTTTTGCAAGGGCTGAAAACAAGAATTTACAAAGTAAAGGGTCTGTCAGCATTCTAAGCCCACCAGCAAAAGACTGTAAAATAAAAGTAGCAGTCTTCCACTGTAAAATTACTAATCTTAGTAATACAATACATTAAACATGCCATTTGAGATATATGCCCATGTAAACTGCCACATATGGCATATTTAGCTTATTATCACAGTTTGTGTTTTCACATCTAGAGTCATTCTAGTTTTTAAACAAGATGTCAAATATACCAGTGTAGCTAAAAATATGATAAAGCTTTCAAGGGAACATACCTTTCTTTAAACAGAATAGGTACATACTTCAGAAGAAAGAATGTCAAACATTACTGTAATAAAAACATGGCTGGAAATTTTCATTGAAAATATACATGTAAATGTAAAACAGAGTATCATCTTAAAGGCAGAATTCACGAGATGTTAAATTTAATGTCACAATTCACATACCCAAAGTTTCTTCACAAACTTTCTCAGAATTGTATTGGTTCTGCAATGTATGCAGTCATCTTACCTATATTATCTATCTCTTAAAGAACAAGTTATGTTACCATATCATGATATGTGTATCAATTTGAAGTCAATTAGACTCTGCTTATGCTTCCTTTTTATACTGAAATCAATATTGAGTTACACAACTGGTATTATTGAATTACGAACAGCACTTAAATAAAGATTACACAGTGAATATTTTTGTTTCAAATTCCCATCTGGTGCTTAATGTCACTTCAGCTGTTCAATTTTTTAATGTTTCTCTACACAACTAGCCAATAATTCCACAAATAAGTATAAATGCTAGAGAAATTTTAATCCCATTTTCTAAATGTAGAACAGTGCCATATTTTTCACAATCACTTTTTAAACTCATCTGGAGTTGACAGATTATCAATTAAGACTGATTCTTATATGAAATACATTTATCAATGATGGAGAATCCTGCTGAATCTCAATAATCAATTGAAATTCCAAACAAAATAATTACACAACAGAGAATCAACTAACAATGAGTAAGGAGCTTCAATTTTTTCATTGACATAACACATACCAATGTCTATCACATACCAAAAACTTCAGTGTCTGAACACCACCAAAAATTAAAATTCTCACATTAGAAATGCATACGTTGTACAAATCACTAATTTTCATCAAATTAAAAATAAATGTTCATATATCAAGAGAGCTAGAAACGAGGCCTACATATTCGTACAATTTAAGGAAGGTGAAAATTTTTATCAGCTATATGATTCTAAATAGCTATTAATCAAAGGCAAATTAGTAAAAAAAACCACATGAGTCACTAACTTTAAATGCACCTGTGTAGACAACAGGTTACACAAATGTGAATGAATGTGAAAAACCAATTTCTATCTCCAGAGCTTTCCTGAATACAGCACAACATTCCTCACTGACATTTTTCATTCACTGGGTCCCACACCTTTTTCTTCTACCCTCAGCACATAGTTGCTTAATAAAAGATAGCTTCTGTTATTTCCTAAATTTCTTTTCTGTATCACTAGGTGCCTCACCCTTCCCTTACTCCTTTTAGTCTTCTCTTTAATTCTACTTATAAAGCTGAGGCAGACTCTCTAGTCTACTATCCTGCTTTCAGATGACTAAGGCAATCCTTCCTCCACCATACAAATATCACTATTCACATTTATAGAAATATTATATTTTAATTATAGTACCCCATCATTCATTTTATAAACATAATAGGTGTATTTTTTCTCTAAAATATTTCTTGCTAATGAATGTCCCCAAAATGAAGATTCTTCAATCACACTTTTTCTCTTTTACATTTGTAATACATTTTTTCTTATCTGTACAATTAATGATAGTATCTCCCTATTCCCACTCCTTCCCCACAGCAGTATCTACTTTTCATCCCAGTAATACCAAATAACTTTTGGATCCCTGAATACACCAGGGGTATTTTTCATAATTTTGTCACTATGTATACAGTCTCTGCTTCAAGTGACCTTCCACTCCTGTCTACCAGACAAATTAAAATTCAACCTTCAAAACTCTGTCAGCTCCTGTTTGAAGTCTTTTTTGAAGTATACCCTCTTCTCTCAAGATCTTGCCACGGACAGAGGCAGCTTTCACTTCCAGACATAATTCTATCATTATACAATTATCAATTTTCATTATAGCCAGATATTTATCTTTATTGTTTCTTATCGCTCCCCTGCTTGAGAGTAAGATCTTCGGAGAATTGTGTATTTAGTCCCAACCCCAGGAGGAACACATAAATGTCCACCAGAAAGTTAAAATCTGGCCATAGTGGCAGAAAATGCAGGGGAAGCAGTCAAATAAAGAAACACGTAAGAGTTATTTTAATCCATTACTCTGCATGAATTTTTAAAAAATAAACTGAATTTATAAATATGTGGGAAGATACCCTGGAGGAAGGCATGGCAACCCACTCCAGTATTCTTGCCTGGAGAATCCCATGCACAAAGGAGCCTGGTAGGCTATAGTCCATAGAGCTGCGAAGAGTCAGACACAACTGAAACAACTTAGCACACACACGCAATGGGCTACGCATGAAACGAAATAAATTTATCTATTAAATCTTAGAAGTTTCACTGGTTTACTGTAGTAAAAATGAAACAATCTATTAATATGAGATGAACACTAATACTCATACCTCTATAAATTCTGTTTAAGAAAGCATTTAAAAGACTTTGAAGAAAACCATATTTAATAACTTTCCTAAAATTTTAATTTCAAGTAAAATATACAAGTTAGTCAAACTCAAAACATATAAATTCCAATCTACTACAACAGTTGGTATACTTTTCTCATGAGTAAACAGAATTTAAGTCCAGCTTCTAAAAGTCGTAATATATTTATACCTTTACTTCACTACAGGGGGGGAAGAGATATTAAAATATATTAAAAACAATAATTTATTAATCCTATTTTTAATAATGTAATCTTAATTTAGTGGTTAGTAATCTTTGATTTTCAAAGTATCTTAAGAAAAGTGATCAGTAGATTATTCCTTACTACATAGGTAGCCATGTGGCAAAGTACAATGTAATATAACTCTGACATCTTGTACACAGGTACTTTTTATTATTTTACTAATAAATAAATGTTAGTTAAGCTTGTGTTTCTTAAGACAGTATTTTAAAATTAATCTTCATCTGGGAGATGGCTTCGAAGTACTGTAATATTGGCTTTCAGTTTTCTTTACAGAGGACAACATGCTAAATAGAAAATGAAATTCTACTCTTTTTCTTAAGACCTAGTCCATATTTATCTTAACATGTCTATGGCTATTTCTTGACTGATTGATTTTTGAACTCATTACTTATCCAAAATCAGATTTTTCTCACACACAAACTCATTACTTATCCAAAATCAGATTTTTCTCACACACACACCCCCCCCTAAGAAACTAGAAATACAATAAACAACTAAAGATGAATTGCCTTCTACATCCATTGTATTGATACTATCCCATTAAAGTAAACTAGAAATATAATGAAAAACTGAAGGTTGCTTGTACATCTAAAACACTCACAGATGAAGCCTCAGACTGACCATTCATTCAATCACACATTCACTCATATTTCAAATGCCACAGATGTTTAAAGCACTCAGTTACATGCTGAACATACAGCAAGCATGAAGGATGACAAATTTCTTCATATCAATGAAGCTTAATGCTAGTAGTCAACTAAAGTAAGTAAAGACTATGACAAAATTTTTTGTTTTAATTTAAATCCATGAAGGAAAACTTCCTTCAAAATCACATTAAGTAACTTCTGTAATTATGTTAGAAAGTAGTCCTTAAGCCTATAATGAGATGCAAAGAGCATCGGAATTCTAATTAACCAAGAAGTGGACCAATTTAATGAAATGGGTAGACAAAAAAGAAAATAATTATCTTTTAAAATTAATAACTACTGTATTATATATCTTATTTTTACTTAGATTGCCTTAAAATTAGCCTCATGTTTATTTCTTAATCATAATACTCTGTCCTTTTAAAACCAATTGTTATGAATACCTAGCCAAATATGCAATACTGAAGGAAATTTTGTAAGTCAAAAATATGGAAAATATATATATCCCTGAAAGCAGAATTTGACTTAGAAAGTCTACAGTTTTTTAGCAAAGCCAATACTCAGTTTAACCAAAAGTGAAGAAATTAAAAAGTTGACCTAAGGAACAAAGGAAGGGGGAAAATAAGAAGAAAAGAAGGAAAAGAAAGGGCTTTGCCAATGAAGGAAAGTAACAAAGCTGTAGAAATCAAATCACCCTGAATACTGTCATTTTCAAGCAATACAATTGTGAAAATACAGAAAACAACCAGTTTATATTCCAGGCAATATAATCTATCAGATCTTTTGTTTTTTAGTATATGGTAAAGAGGATCTGTCTTTGGCCTTAGAGTATACCAAATCAAAAACAACAATTACTGTAAAATAACTACTGTGCTTTCAACTTAGTATAAAAAAGTGGGGTTGGGGAGTGTATTTATTTTAAAAATAGGTGAGAGAAATGGTGACATATCCTCAGAGAGTCGTATTCAAAAAGAGGAGGGAAAAATAGGGGGAAATAAAGTACCCACTAAAACTGTACCACAAATTCAAAAAATGTATTTAGAAGTTGAGGACACTTATTGGCCTATGTCACTCTTTGGATCTTGGTTTTCTCAACTGTTAAATGAAGATTCCGGAAAAGATCACTCTTAAGTGCCATTTCTTTCATCTAGTTCCACAATTCCGTAATTTTTCCAATCCCTTTAAATGAAAAAATAAAAAGCCGCTTCGATACTCCTAAGTGTCCTCACTAAGTCACTGCCAGAAGACGCCATATAATATATAAAAAAAAAAAAAAAAAGTAAAAACCTAAGGAGACAGTAATAATTAAGAACAACATTTTAGAGTGATGTAAAGCATACCCATATTCCTTTACAAAGAAAAGGTGCTTTGTAATAATTTTAATTCATAGTGACCAAAGGACACCTGGACTCAGAGGAAGTATCTATAAATACATATAATAATTAATAAAAGAAAAACTTCCAGACAGATTTCATAGTAAAGAATAAAACTAGACTTTCTTAAAACGTACTTTTCTGGCTTAAAAAATTAACTAGTCTTAGAAAAATAAAAACACAGGATTTATACAAAGAATAATTAAAACTATGTATGTAAGTGAACAGTCTCCAAGTATAGGCTCAATTGCACCCAACACTAAGTCCTTCAAAAACAAGTATTTCAAAAATGAACATAACCAAAATTGAAAAGCTGCAGTTACTCAAAAACATTTAGCAACATGAAACAAAAATATACACCGAATTCTCTACTATTCTGTGTTAATAAAGTGCACTACCCCATTCCTTCTATTCGCTCCTTCTAATTACTAAATCTTAAATCACTGCCCTATCTAAGTACTAGGACAGCAAATTATTAACAATTCAAATGAAGGCAACTTTCTTCAAGAATGATGTCCAAAAATTCAGTCAACAGAGTATTATTTATTGTATCTTGGAAGAAATGCAGGATTTGATGTCTTATTTAATTAATAAGTTCATTATGTGAAAATTTATTCTACAAATGAATTATGGGGCCTTCAATGTGTAGCTGTTTTCAAAAATTGTTAAAAAAGAAAAGTTACTCTTCAAAGTTTCAAAAAGTATGACAAGCATCACAAGAAAAGTAAGAAACACTACAGTCTGAAACTTAAACATTACTGAGTTCAGAATAAAATTCATTGGATATTGCAAATATACTGAACATCAGTAAGACATAAAACAGGTCTTGAAATAAGAAAAAGATTAATTTTAAATGTATCAATTATTAAATGAGTATAAGAATGATTACAAATGTTTTATTTTCCACACCAAATAATCTTACCTGAATCATTTTGCTGTTAAAAAACTCAAGATACTGATTTCATTTTTCATCTGGTCCTGTCAACGATGCTATGACAGGCCCTGCAGGAAGCAGCAAAAGATCAATGATGGAGTGCAGATATTATGTGTTTTCATGTTCAAGTATGTCATGGAAAAGGATATCCATATCGTGGTTTGAAACTTAGCAAATGTTGAAAATATCTCAAAAAGTTTGTTTGTGTACATATTTTTTTTTTCTACTTTGTAGTCTTAAAATGTTTATTATTAAATATCTTTTTTATCAAAACGTCTTACATGTGAAATTTTAAAGAATATATTGATGAGAATTAATAAAACAACATTCCACAATATCAAAAATAAAAAATCTTGATTAAAAAGTAAAATATGTTTAAAAGTGGAAGAATGATACTCTCCACTTCTAGAGATGATTATTTTAATCATATTTCCCACAATTACTATAATCACTAATAAATTACCAATTGTTCATAATCAAATTAAGATAAAATTTAAAAGTTCTTTTTTCTTACAGACAGCAACTTCAGAATCAAGTAGTTACTGGCCACTCTCATAAAAATTCCTTCAAGATAAGTACAGGGGTTCCAAAAATCTGCAAACTCCAAAACTTAATTACTTGAATAATTGACAAGAGTCAATGGATACCAAAAACTCTAACTTAGTGAAACTAACAAAAAGTCAAAATAATGAAACTGCTTCACAAAGAATCCAAACGACATTTCAAAATTCTGAATTATTTTAAAATGGTATAGCACTTTGCCAAATTTAAGAACTGTTTTCTATTCAAAGGCCAACTGATAAACAGGACTGTGATGAAACATCTAACTAATGTGAATACTATTAGAACATACAGGAAACTTCTTTATATATCATAGAAGCATACTGTCAATCTTTCAAATAGATCAAGAAATTGAAAACAAAAGAAATGAATGACAGACTTTTTAAAGTTTTTATTATAATCAACTTTTAATTTACTTATAATAAATTGTGGTCAAAAACCATTTCAACAGCACTCCTATGTTAAGCTAAAGCATCCTAAAAACATTTTTAACATACTATTTCCTGTCTTGTTTATTGGAACACATCAAAACACTCAGCAAAGTCTGTTTGTCAAAGTCCTTAACATGCTAAAAAGATACAACTTAATTTTACATAGGTTTTTTTCTCTTATAAAAATAAACAAATGTTAATCTAGGATAACAATTTTAAAAGAACTCCAATGTACTTCCACTTATTTCCATTCACTTATGATTTGAAAATATACCTGTGGAACAAGGAACTTTAAATAAATTTTAACTTAAGGTTATTTGATTTTTATTTCTACATCTAAAGTCCCCCTCTCCTTTTTATGTAGATTCCATCAGATTCATGGAAATCATTTTAGCTTCAAATGTATCCATATAAAAAGTGGAAAAGTTGATATCGTGTCTTTAAAGAACAGGATGAAAAAATTTCACCAATCCAAGCATCAAAAGTACTGAAAAGCACTGCTTCATTTCTTGCATGTTACGGTTTATACCATGACACTTCAGTCTCTGAGGGTCAGGTTAATTAAGCTCCATAGCAGCTGCAGTCCAATGTGAGACACACACTGCTACAGTTCCCACCAGTCCAGTCCAATTACCTGTAGTATTCCAGCACTGGACAAGTGACAACCAATCTCTTCTCTCTAGTCACTTGCTCCCACTGGTCTACTGATAAACGTTAGAACAAACTAACCTCTTTTTGGAAAAGACTGCAAAGCTGAATGCACCTGCTGCAGGCTGCAATGATGAGTCCCAGAGAGATGTTTGTCAGTCAGATCTCTGCAGATGTTGTTTAACTTTATGCTAGAGCTGCATCCAAAGATGGAAATGAGATGGCAATCAAGCACAAGTCTCCCACCCTCATCCCCCCCAATTTTATTCTGAAAAGCTGCACTTGCTCATAAAAGTTATCCTTTAAAATACAGCTCCACTAAACTGGAAATAACTGAGACTAAACTCTGTGGCAAAAACATATTTATATGTATCAATAAATGGTGCTGAGAAAACTGGACAGCTACATGTAAAAGAATGAAATTAGAACACTTCTTAACACCATACACAAAGATAAACTCAAAATGAATTAAAGACCTAAATGTAAGACCAGAAACTATAAAACTCTTGGAGGCAGAACACTCGATGACATAAATCAAAGCAAGATCCTCTATGACCCACCTCCTAGAGTAACGTAAATAAAAACAAAAGTAAACAAGTGGGACCTGACTAAACTTAAATAAATAGTAAACATATATATAGTACTGAATTTTAGTTAACAAGTGGCATAACTGTGTTCAGCAAATGTTACTTATAATATTTAAGAGGAAAATTAATTCTTCTAAGCCAGAGTAAAACAAAACAAAAGAACAGAACTATAAAAAGACATGTTTCTAACTGGTGGTTTATAGCTCGGTTTTTAGTGATACCACACGCTCCTTAGAATTCCCAAGACACAGATCATTTCTCCTCATTGTATATTACATGAAACATCTTCAATACACAAATATTGAACTATTTCACCAATTGTGTTCATTATTTTTAGACTATTCCTGAAATCCTTTGGGGATGATATTTGCAAGGCAATTTTGCTGGACGTCCTGTATCATCTTACAATGTCAAAAATTTTAAATGAACTATTTTTCCAAAATCTAGAAGGCTTCAAATAGCAAAATTCAAAGTGACATTGTGCTATAATAATTCATGAAAACACTGACTCTATAAATTAATGATATTCCATAACCTACTAAATCGATAATAGAAGATATAACATCACGATGAAATTTTAAAAAGAATCAAATTAAATGAACAGCTAACATTTTTAATGCTGATTCAATCTTTCTAAAAAATTTCATACCACAAAACATTTGCTTCCATGAGTTAGGTATAAAAATTATATCTTTCAGAAACTACAATGTTAATACAGATGTGCTATGCCACTAACATTCCTTTATATGTTGAGTTTTTCTATTACTTACAATGATAAATAACATCTTAAAAATACAACAAATTTTCAGACAGATATTAACATATAAGTGAAAGCTTATGGTTCCTCCCACAACTGAGGATATAGAAATAAAATATTAAAAACCCACAACAATAAGTAGTATGACAAATACAAATACCACAACTTTAAAGAAAAACACGTTATGTGTTAGCAACTCTGACAATACTAAAACCAAAGCAGCACAATGTAATTGACAGCTATCGTATTAAATTCAACAATACTGCAAATTATACTTTATTTTCTACTTGCTGTATTTACCTACTATTTTGCCTTAAAATATATGCCAACAAATTCCTAAGATGCTTTGCATCTTAGATCAAAGAAAAGAGTATAGACTGCAACTTTCAGAGGCTATAACAAAAGTATTCCTTCACCTTGTACTACTAATACGATAATACTCTTCCTTCAACAATGTAAACAAAATAAGTGATCTATTTTAAACTTCACAAACTCCTCTTATTTCGAAAAGAATGATCATTCTTATACAATCCCAGTCCTAAAGGTTAAATTGGCCAGTGAGTGTTCCCCCTGTCAAAATTAAGGCAGTGTGGGGTTATTTCCTTCACTAAAAGAAAATTTCACTTACATTCTGCTTTTTCTTGATTTTTAAAGATATCACATATACATGGTCTGTGATTTTTTAAAAAAGCACCACCCAAGTTGGACAGAGATAAAATTACGATGCAATAAAATCTAGGGATAATGAGTTCAAGTTTTAAGGACCAAAAAAAGTAAGTAATTTATATTAAAGGTGATCCAGTTTTATAACCACATATATGAAAACAGTTTAAAACACACACACACAAACACACACACACACACACACAAATATATGCTAAGATTATAAGAGAATTCCTGTTTGATATAATGAATATCTCGGGTCATATAATAGAATAAGTAAACTATGAAGTAGTCTAAAATCTTGAAAATGTTTATTTTATATACCCTTTATTATTCCCAATGAATAATGTACTCAATAAACTTTTCCAATTATCTGCCTGAATCATTCATTAAATAATTTTAACTGATAAAATCAATCTGCTTATTAACAAAATCTAAACAATCACATCTTCAAGTGTCAAATAAAGGAATAAAATAATACCATCCTATGGCCATCCTGAAAATGCATACAGTAATTTATTTCCCAAAATGAGAAAGCTGTTTTTTATTAAAAGGTAATAAAAAACCTTTGGGTAACCTAATTATAAAAAGGATATATAAATAAGTCAAATTAGGTTGCTTTAAACAAGTAAGAATAAAAGATATATTCACAAATCACAGGTTATAAGTTAGTATTTCGTAAGATTTCGATTTTTAGGAATAGATAAATGAACTACACAGCACTGCAAAAAGTCAAATGAATCTACTCATAGATCTTTTTTCCGATTACAGTAACTGATAAATGTACTTTATAATTCTCATCATACAATTCCCCAAAATATTTAATACATGGGCATGCTAAAATACACAATGCAATATATGGTTCTATAAATTCCAAATTCATACCAATTAAAGTACAAAAATGTTTTCTTCATCTCAGCCATAAATATCAAAAAATTACTCAAAAAACAAGGTTGCTTAAGATATTTTAAAGATATAACCTGAGGGGGAAAGAAAGTAAAACAAATATGATAAATATGAGATTATACTGGTTATAGTAAAAACAATGCATGTATCATTTGAGTTGAAATTTATTAAAACATCACCAAAGTGTGTCTTTACCCTGCAATATACACCCTGAAGAAAGTTTTTCTCAAATACACTGGTATTCTGACTAAACCTTCCAAACACAATTACGTTGTTTTAAAACTTAGGTAATTTGAGAAAATCCATTAAGTTACACAACTGAAGTACACTTTTCCCCAAATACTCTGTCTTACAAATAAGAAACAGAAAAATGCTCCATGAAATAAACATCAGGCACATTCATTCTAATGGAATGTTAAGAGTCATACGTACATATATGAAACACACAAATAAGGGCATCTCATAAATCATAGTTTTATAATTTAGTTCATTTGAGAAGAGTAAGCTAAGTATCCACGAAGTGTATCTGAGTAACAGAAGTTGAAAGTAGCTCAGGGGCTGCTATGTTGAAGCATACTAGGACTTTATATAATTCCACAGGCTTATGGTCAAGTAAGAACAGAAAGACTACTAAAATTGAAGTCTATCAGAAGAGAGATGTATCTATCTGTGCAGGTAATAACCTAGTTAAAACTGTATTTAAATACAAAGTGCTCAGAATTATGAAAGCTTCTTATAAATTACAGGGCTTTATTTTATCCTTGAAATTGTTTCCACAGTTTGTGATTGGTTTCCACCTGTTACAGGCAGAATATAAGCCTTCTTTTATCCAGACATTTCAACTCACATTTGATCAGGTTACGTCACTACACACACAAAATTTTCTTCAACACATTTCGGTTTCCCATTTTTTCCAATGGATATTATTGCTCTATATAAATAACATGCCTCAGAACTATAAATGATATAAGCAATTTCAATGTAATAAGGAAAAAAAACACAACTATGTGGACTAAAAACAAAAGATCTAATTTCAGTTGCACCCTTTCCAACCCACTAAAAATAAACTATATTCAAATGAAAAGGCATTTAATTTACTATTTGGAATATCCTTGATAAACACCAATTTTCTGTAACATCCCTGCACATCTGATATCCCCTCATGTATAATGCAAAAAAAGCTATTTCATTTTCATCTATTGACAGTGAATTTAATTTACCATTGCAGCTCTTTTCCTAGAACTATAACGTTATTAATTCCGCAATCAAGCTCTTTTGAATGCTTTTATTTGTACCAAGGATTTTCACAATTCCACATTGATTTTTTCCATCATAACATACCTTTTAAACATAAGAATGTGAATGTTAGTAAACTTTCCTAATGCATCAGGAACGTTTCAGAGACAAGGAAAGCCATCTACAAAACTACACTCACAGAAAATAAACTTTTGAAGGATATCATATCTAAGAGATTACACCTTAGTTTAGCAAGTATAATGTTTACCAAATATAATACATTTAATTTATATAACTAAGTGATAGTTCCAACCAATCTAAAACCTTCTTACATAGTATAATGGTCCATTTTCTACAACCAAGCGATTGGCCTCCAAATGTTTTGCTTACATTCATGCCAGATGTCTTTGCTGTACCAAAGAACTCTTACTGAATTAGATCATTGAAAGCAAATCAGCTTTTATTTCCCACCACCAACAACAAAAAAATAAGCAGCACTGGTCCCCTCAGCACTGAATAAATATTTTTATGGTCATAAAGATGAAATAATCAAAAAACATGGTAGAAACTGCATGAAGGTAAACACAAATAATGCTTTATCTAGGAGATATACTATTCAATTACGGAAATTTTCCAATTAAACTTAAAATCCATATATTAAGTAGAAAATGATCTTTAAAAAGATAAATACTCAGAACTATGTAACAGTTGAAATTTTAAAAAACACACTGAAGAGTACAAAAAAAAATTATACCACCTAGGAAACTTGTCATATTCCACTGGGTTACAGTACCTACAGTACCACACGAACTGTTAACATGTTTTGATCAAACACAGCTTTTAAACAACACAAATTTTGAAGCATGGTTCTACTTCTCACATAATAATATATTTCCTTATCGCAATTAAATTAAAAACACAATATTTTAAAAATCTGAAGAGGAAGCACTTGTCCTCTTTACTCCAGGGCCAACAAACAAAGCAATGAAGCAGAAAGAGGTACATAATGGATTTAGAAAGTAAATGGTCCATTCTTTTAAGAAGCCTTTCTATCCCCTCTTCTGAATTCACTCTAGACTAATTATCATTACAATTATGTCTGAAAACTCCAGAAGAACCCTATTTCCTTATGCCAGCTGTCCAGGTTTCTATCTTTAAATTTTAGTTTCTTTTTTTTTTTTTTCCTAATCAGAAAGAAGTAGTTAGAAATACCCAGAAGATTCATCTCGAAATTGGTCTACATCAGAGACAGAATATCGATTATAGAAACCAAAGGTAATCAAGAGTGAAAACACTTTTAAAATTATTCCACAAATACTCTAATACATCAAATATCTAAATAAAGACTCCACTATTAAGAATTCTTTCAACACAGCACACAATACAGGTAGATCTTTTTTTTTTTTTTTTCTTTCCTTGGGGATTTATCAAACAATCTCTTCATCATTGCACCTACCTGGGTAAAAATCTTTGGACTTAGACAGCTTGATGGTGGCTCCAGTTTCTTTTTGCAACTGAACAATTGTCTGTCCTCCCTTCCCAATTATAGATCCAGCAGCATAACTAGGTATGAGAACCTTTAGAAAATACTGGCCGTCTTCTGAAAAATGCAAAGAAATACACTCCGTTAAAACAATAATTTTGAACTTTGGACCCTCCCTCCACCCTCAAGAGAGAAAAACAGCGATTAAACCACTGGGCATATAGCTGCAGGAAATATGGGGTTAAATTGTTTTTTATAAAGAACAAAAATAAGCCAATTACACTGAAAAATAAATAAGTACGAAATGTTTCCCATTTTGTAGAATTTATACTTTTCTAACTTGGAATTAAAATCTAAACATGTTCTATTATTTTGCAACACTGTAGAAACTGATGACTAAATTCCAGTTGTTATTCCAAACATGGAAGTCTTCCAATTCTATCTGTGGTTACTATGGTAAAACAAAACGAACTGACCCTTCAACAAAACTTCAGAGATTTATACCATGACAAACCTTCACTTAACATATTGCAAAATAAATAAATAAAAGGACCGTAAACAGTGATGAGCTATATTTATTTGACACGAGCAAACACACAAGCACTACAATTAGCCATTGCCTGTATCCTACTTAAAGTATGCAAAACAACCATTCTCCTACCAAATAATCCACCCAAACTGTAGGGTGTATTCCAAGCCTTTAATAACTGCCAGGAAATAACTCAAAGTGATGTGGACTGGCAAATCTAACTAATCCTGGAGTATTTCTTTAGCACTCCTTAGTCTACTATGATCTCTTTAAGCTCATTAATTAAAGGACCTTAAGAATTTTGCCAATACTAAAAAGCTTAGGAGTCATTTACATCAAATACACTTAAAAGTGATCAGATAATGTTCCTTCTCCAAAAGAATCACAATTATTAAAACGGAGGGGGTGGATGAAACAAAATAGACTGAAATGAAATGTTTTAGAAAATAAAGCCAACTCCCTAAACTTTCATTTCCGTCAAACTGATGGTGTCTTAAATAGGAAACACCCCGGTAAATCCAGCTTCCTTAAGTGAATATGAACGTTCCAAATTTTTCGGGTGTGCCATTCGCAAGACCATCCGGCTCTAAAGTACATGCTGTAGATAAATTCACCTCTGCCTCGATGCATTGGGTGCATTGTTAAGATGACTCCAGTTCAAATGAAGAAGCGGTACCGGTCCCGTTATAACTCATCTTCCCGGGAAGCGCAGGATGTTAACTAACAAGTCACAGTACCAGACACCCCCACCCTCGTATGCACACCCCTGAAGACAAATCAAAGAGATTTTTGCACCGACAGTATAAGTGCGGTAAGAGCATGCACTCTTCAAGATTTTGCATACTACTTGTGGCCCAAACCAAGGGGATGAAGAGAGCAAAAGTCTCCGGTGCCCCAGTCATTCGCTCTCCGCTACCCAAGTGCCATTTATTTATTTATTTTATCCGACTGTTAAATGCAGCGCGCATCTTCGGGCGGCCATCACCTCGCTCGGGGTCATTCTCTTCCTCCTTAACGGACCCCCTAGCCCAGGTCTAGGATATTTAAACGGTCAGCCTTTCGCCCGATTAAAGGGAAAGATAGGTCTATTCCGAAAAAACCGGTCGCCATTTTGATGAATGATAAAACCCAGAAATGGAAATGTATCGGGACCGGCGAGGTGCGGGGCAGGTGCAGGGGAGGGGGCGCGAGGCAGGGCGCGGGAGCCGCCGGGTTCGGGCTGGAGGTGTCCGGGCCGCGGGAGGGAGGGAGGGAGGGCGGCGGGAGGGGAGGGAGGCAGGGGCGGGCGGCGGGGGATGGGGCCAGCGGGGAGGTGGAAGCGATACCCACCGCCCGTATTGGTCCTCTTGGTGCTGCCGGCTTCAGGGGGGGCTTCCAGCGGCCTTTTCCGCGAGTCCGGCGGGTCCAGGTCTATGGGAACCCCAGTGTGGGTCCCGTTCTGCTGGATGGGAGCTGCCGCCATCATGTTTGCAGTTCCTGCCGCTTCTACGGGGAGAAGGTTCTCCCTTTTGTTTTGGCTTTTTTTTTTTTTTGCTTTTTTTTTTTTTTTTTGCTTTTGGGGTTTCTTAAGGTTGTTTTGTTTTTGTTTTTGTTTTTTTTAATCGGATCAACAGAAATCTCTTTAAGAAAAAAAAAGCAATGTTGCTGGTTTGTTCTCACTGGGGAGGGGGCAGGGCCGAAGAGCAGCTGCAGTGCAGTGTCAGAAAGGAGACAGGGGAATGGAGGGGGTGTGAGAGACGGAGGGAGAAAGAAGGAGAAGAAAGGAGAGAGGGGGAGAGAGTGGAGAAAGGAGAGGGGCGAGTGAATGAGCGGGAGGAGGGGAGCGGGGAGGACGGGCAGAGGGAGTGGGAGAGCGCGAGGGCTGGCGGGGCGCGGGGAGAAGCCGAGGAGGAGGGGAGAGCGAGGGAAAGAGTGAATGAGCAGGAGGAGGGGAAGGAGGTGGATGCGGAGAGAGGGCAGGAGCCGGGAAGGAGCGCGGCGGTCCCGGCGCCGCGCTAGCGCTGCGCTCGCTCCCGCTGCTGCTGCTGCCGCCGCCGCCGCTGCCGGAGCGGTTCTGCCGTTGCCTGGGGCTGTCGGCGCTGCTGCTGCTTCTGCCGCCCGGTCTCGCTCATTATTTCTCCCGCTTGTGGGGGGGGGGGGAGGCTGGCGGGGAGGGAGGGGGATGGCTGAGAGGGGAGGGTAGTGAGGGGTTGAGTTCGCAGACTCCCACACACTTCGCACTCCGGTCCCTGCCTCTCAGCAGCAGCGCCGCCGCCGCCGCCTCCCTACGCCCCAGCCTCAGCCTCAGCCTGCGGGGGCGGGGTGGGGGGGGCGCGCCTGAGGGGGGAAGAGTGTGCGTGTCTGCGCGGGAGGGAGAGAGCGCGCGCCGGCTGAGAGCGTGCGCGGGGGCGCGCGCCGGCGGCGGGGGCGGGGCCGGGGGCCGGGGCGCTCCTGTGGGAAGGGAGGGGTGAAAGGTCGCGGGTCCCCGGCAACACGGCTCAAGCAAACGTAAGCCGCTTGTCGCAGAAACCGAGGGGGGTCCAAGAAACGCGCTAGGCTGGAAGGCGGGAAGCAGACATTACTGACAGCCGTGCTAGCCAGTAGTATGGAAACGTGAGAAACGCTCTTCAGGCCCCTTCCCAATCAGGAAACTTGGGTATGAGAGGGAGTGAAGGGGTGGGGTGGGATCTCGGTCCAGCCGGGACTGGAGTGGCGACAATTTTGACTAGACTGAGAAGGGCGTTCGAGTGACCGTTCGTAACGGGTGAGACAGCGCTAAGGCCGAGGGAGGAACCTTAGCCGTATGCTTCCAGGACTTCTAGCTAGGTACATCCGTTTTTAAGAGTTAGGTGAAAGACAGTAGTTAGCATCTCACTCAAGGGCGGTTCTACGGAGTGATTTCATCAAGAGTATTACTCGCACTGTGTGACTTCGTTAGGGAACTTGAAGTGTCTCACTCGCCGCCTTAAATCCTTTCGGAAACAAGCCAGGATATAAATAAATAAAGCTAGGTAGGAGTATCCCCTTCACGGGGCGCCGAGAGGTGGACTAAAGACAGGCAACAGCTGGGTGTGTATCCAAAACTAAATTCTGAACGAAAAAGGAACATACGATTAAAATTCAGCGCAATGTGCACAGCTTATGATTACACAGATCTCGGATATATAACGAACTTAAAGCTCAACCAGAACACTACAGATAAGAAAATATATATTTGGAATAGACGCTGAATGTCGGAAAAGATTCCGTTTACAGATGAGTAAACTGACCCACTAAAGTATTTTGCTCAAGGTCATCCATCAAATTAGTAATTAAATCAGTGTACTAGGAAGCAGTGATAGTGGAAAAGCATGGGCTTTGGCGTTCAGAAATCTTGGTTTCAAGTTCTTGGCGGGCATATTCTAAAAGTGTATCCTCTGACAGTCCCTTAACATGTTGCTGTATGTATGAAGGGCTTTTACCATGTGCCAAGTAACCAACTTCACGTGTGCTCTTTACATGCCGCGTATCATGTAGTTATTACTGTCTCCGCTTAATGAGGCAGTTTGGGTTTAGAGATATTAATAATTTTCCCTAAGTCACAGTGGTGTAGACACAGTAGTAATAATTCGAACTAAAGTCGTCTTGATTCCAGAGTCTGTACACTTGAATACTGCAGTACACTGGAGCCTCGGGTTCCCTCCCGCAAAATAATGGGTCTTTACCTCCTGGAATTCTTGAGTCAAATGAGATAATTTTCGTGGCAATGCATTATAAGATGTAAAAACGTATGAACATATTCACTAGATTTCTAAAACAAAGATGCTCCTTTCCTATAGGTGTCTAGAACAGCACTTCAACGTGAAAACGGCTTTAGTATCAAGCTAGCTCAGAAAGAACTTCACTCCGATTGACCAAGAATACTTGCATAGCTGAGGCAATAAACGAATAGCATAAAATTTGATTTCTGGTAGATAGAGAAGGGAATGGGAAAGAATACTACCCCTACTTTTAGCATCCTTTATTGGAAGGAGCATCTAGGAGGCATTGGGATTTCTAGTACTTTTAAGTAATAAAAGACGACACTGCTGAGTGAGGAAGAGAATAACGTTTAGTTTGAGAATAAAAGTTCATCTGAAATATGAAAAACACGTTTGCCTTAAGTCAGGGAAGAAGATGCACTGAAAGGGAAAGCAAGTAAGTTAGTACATATCGGTAAAGGTCTGTGAACCAAAGTCCAGAATTTCAATCTGATGTATGATGTATGATGTTATAGGAAACCACACTATAGCCTTCATGACCAAAAATAAAGAGAACTTACACACAGAATTGGATGTTTTTTTAATGAAGGGGAAGCTGTGATGAGAAAAAAATGCGGTTTGGAATAAGTCTGTGGTGGTCAAGATAGAAAAAAGGCTGATGCCAGATATTACACAAAGTATTCTGTGAAAAATGTGCAAAGACATTTTTCATAAATTGAAAGACATAGTCTTCATAAATTAAAAAGTAGAAAAGGGATTTGCAACTAGATTATTTCAAAACAGTAAAAGATGAGGGACAAAGATAATTCAAAGATAGTTCAAAGCTATATTACATTAAAGCCTGGGCAAAGTATTCAGTAGAATGTAGTTTTAAATTGGGGAAAGACTTAAGTTTTAGAACTGGAAAACTTGGGGTTCACAAATTTCTAAAAAAAATATATTTCTAAAATAGTTTGAAAAATATTTGTCATGAATGTGTGTAAGTTAGATTCAAAATGAGCCTTCTAAGTTAAATCACCTTATAGACATAAGCTTACTGAAATAGTCATGACACTGTATTCTTATGGTATTTATTTGCCCCTTCTCTTATTCATCTTTAGATTTAATATTTAAATACTATTGGTCACTACATGGGGCCTAGAAGCAGAAGGTATGGTTTTTAATGTGGATGTGTGTGTGTGTGTGTGCGCGCGTGCACAAGCACGCATGTGCACACTCAGTCTCTCAGTCATGTCCTACAGTCTGACTCTGTGACCCCATGAACCGTAACCTGGCAGGCTCCTCTGTCCATGGAATTTTCCAAGCAATAATACTGGAGTGGGTTGCCATTTCCTACTCCAGGGGATCTTTAGGATATCTAATAGTAGGCAAGCTATGTTATGCCAGGAATTAGACACTCTCCTAAGTCTCTGACCTGGTCAAACATCTAAGGATCAGTCAGCTCTGAGCTGATTTGATCAACAAAGGTTATCAGTACATTCTAATTAAGCCTCTATTCCCCAGTATAGTATATTTTGTTGTCTTTTTAAAAAATTATGCTTCCATTTCTCACTGCATATACCTCTACCATTCTGATCAGATAGACAAACATTTTACCTGTTGTATTCTGCATTTTGTCCCAGCTAATAAAACTGAAGAAATAAAAAGGTAAAGCAACTCCCAGTTTATTATTAAGCTGCTGCACAGCTTATTATTAAGCTTGCTGTATAATACAGCAAGCTATACATCTTATGCTGCAAATAAACTGTTTGAACTTTCCAAAAATATAATAGAAGCACTTGACCTTTTAATGCTCTGAAAAGAAATAGTTTATTTTTTAATTAACCAGGCAATTGGCACTGCAAATTTAATAATGTTTTTCAAATCTTAAGACACGATAGAATTTGTGTGCTTTTCGTTGTTAACTACTTGATGACTTAGCATAAGCAACTATGATAGAAAATGATATTACTCTGAAGAACAAAATCCCCAATCTTTATTGACTTTCACTGGGTATCCTTTTCCTTCCTAAATTTCAGTCTGAGTAACAAAAGATAATATATTTTCGGTAATAATGATTGGCTTTTTAGAGGAATCACAGATAATTGATATCCACAAGTATACCCAAGCCTATTTCTTTGTCTCCATGTTTCTGTCTTTCCTACAATCAGTTCTGTTACTAAAGAACATAAATACTGAGTATTTCTCTGCAGCCTAGGCTTTGGGAAAATATTTCCTGAGTTTATGGTCTACTAAAAGCAGATCCTGAGTTAAGGATTCAAGTGCAAGTAGTTTATTTTGGAAGTGATTTCAGGAAACAGTAGGATCCTGGGGAAGTGAGACAGGGAATGGAAGGGAGGCAATGAAGGGTGTGAATTCCCCAGCAAATTATCACTGTGAGCAAACAGAATCTCAGTGGGATTTCCTGAAAAATCATTGAAATGGTAACCTCAGAATTATCCCGCTGAAAGCCTGAGAAAACAGGTATATACTCACCAACTCTCTTCAGTCACTGGTCAGGGTCTATTTACAGGGTGCATTTGTTTCAATGCATGCTGGCCAATCTTCCAACTACCAGAGCAGCATCTTTTTTTGAGGACTTTATATGGAGTCTGGAGGCTGTTCTGTCCTTACATAGGCTAAAAATGCTGTGGAATATCCCCCACCATTTTGGAAAATCAGGCCAGTGTGCTCTGAATGATAGACAAGGAGAAATGGGTAGGGCAGTAACAGTTTATTACTAGTATCAAAATGAAATTGGGAAAAAGGAAAACGAGAAGCCTATTCTTGCAAAGTGTTGGAGGGAAAGATCAAATAAATATGCAAGTATGAAAAAATTTGGAAAACTTAAAGTACTAAAAGAAGTTTTACAATTTTCACAATCCAAATATTGTAACCAAGCAGAGATTGTCAATAGCCCAACTGATTTTCCTTTTGTTTTTAAAAAATACATTTTAAATTCTTTAGAGAGATCCAGAGTACCTGTTCTGATTTTTTTTTCCACTCAATTCAGCATAAAGAAAATAGGAACAAATATATGCCAAAAGAGTATATTACCTAATCCCACATCACAGGGATTTAAGTTTATAGAAGTTGTTATAGTTATATATATAGTTTTATATATATATAGTCTATAGTTATATGTGTATATATATAGAAGTTAAGTTATATAAGTTTATAGAAGTTCTATAAACAAACATGGAAGAAATATTTTTCTAAGATTGCACATCTTAAAAAGTAATTTATTGGAATTTTTCATCTTGTAGATTCAAACAGCCTTTATGTTTATATAGTTAATAATACAAATCCACTGTTGGTGATATGTTTATGAAACAGTCTATAAAAACTCACACTAATTTATACAGAGATATAAATGTGTTATTAGCATTATTCCAAAAAGTGTCCAAACTTTTATATTCCAGTTGCAAATGGTCATCCTAATAGGTATTGAGATATGTTAATATTTTAAGAAAATCCTAAATTCTTTAGCACTGAGTATTTTATGAAATACATATATAGACAATAAATAACTAACCCTATCTACCGTGCAATAAAAAGAGCCTTGTGATAACTAGAACATGGCTGTGTAAAAAGTTGACCTTAGGGGAACTGGGGAAAGTATTGGGGAGCTTCTATTTTTGCAACTCTTCTTTAAGACTGAACTTATTTCAAGGTAAAAAGTTAAAAACAAAAAGAATCTTGAACTGATGATCTGTTTCTGACTCTTACACTTAACTTTGTTAGCTTATTGTTGTTCATGTTCGACTTTTTGACCCCATGGACTGCAGCACACCAGGCTCTGCTGTCCTCCACTACCTCCTGGAATTTGCTCAAATTCATGTCCATAGAGTGGGTGATGTTATCTAACCATCTTGCTTCTGCCACCCCTTCTCCTTTTGCCTTCAATCTTTCCTAGCTAACTTTGTTACCTGTAGTCACTCATTTCCCTGCTCTGAGTTTCAGTTTCCTCATCTATAAAATAGACAAATTAGAAAATGCTCTATAAGTCTCCAAAACAAATTTCTGTATCAGCATCTTTGCTATCATTCATAGAATCATACAAAGGAAATTATCAGAATCAAAGTACGCATTGTATGTCTTCAGATGCACTTTAAAAATCAGTTAATAACATGTTTTGGAGATGTATTTTAAGTGCAAAGCAAAACAATTCACCAAGGAAAAGAATTTTGATATTGTAAAGAATATATTTAATATATTTATTCCCAGTATTTTTGCATTTTAAAAATAATAATTCAGTATAATCTATAGTTGAAAATATTTTCTTGAAAGCATAATTCAAATTGTGAAGTTTCATATTTTAAGTCATTTGGATGTGAAAAAATACTGTGAAAAAAGTAAATGATAAAGTTGTTAAGATAGAGTAAAAAGAAAAAGAATAAAAACTATAAAAGTAAACGAGAGAAGCAAGAGTTGAGTAGTATTCATATGTTTTACCAACTAATTTAAATCACTTATTAATTCACTATTGCCTCCATAAAATAACTTTAACTATACATACTCTATTCTGATGATGCCTAGAGTGATCCTGAGTCTTCATTTGACCAAGATGTTCTTGACTTGTGCTAGATGTCCTAGAGCAATTATCAATTACCCTCAGAATTTTCCCAGTTTGGGACAATAAATTATATAGTCGCCCTAGTAATACTCAAGAGCTTTGCCTTTTTTTTTAACCCTGCCAATTAGAAAGCATAAAATCTTTTTTCTTCATCAAATAACTTTAAATGACAACTTCCCCCTGTGTAATAATAGACATGTGTATCATAGTTCAATCATTATTTTACATTGTATAATAAATTAGCATATTCTCACATCCTCTCACCTCCATGATGTTTTATTTCTTATCTGTACTTTTTTATTTTTGTGAGTGTGCTCAGTCACTAAATCGTGTCCGACTCTGCAAACCCCATGGAATGTAGTCTGCCAGGTTCCTTTGTCCATGGAATTTCCCAGGCAAGAATACTAGAGTGGGTTGCTATTTATTTGTCCAAGGGATCTTCCCAACCCAGTCGAACCTGCATCTCTTGTGTCTCCTGCATTGCAATCAGATTCCTTATCAGTGAGCCACCTGGGGAGCCTATACTTTTATTAGCTAGAGCTAAGACCAAAGATTAAGAACAGACATAGAAAGGAGTAGAATTTTAAAATGTATCTTTTCACATTTGAACATGGAAACTATCAGTTGATAGGATTATTCCTTCATTAGACAGTACTGTATGTAGCAAGATGAGGTGAGTTGAAGAAATAATAAATGTGGTCATAAATACAATAAAATACAACTTCAAATGATAAACCACTGGACCCACAGATAGCATCAGGGAATTGCTTACATTATAGATTGTTCAGACTTCCTCTCTGTTTACTTCTTGCTGCTCAAATAAGCCATAATCCTTGACTTCCAGATACACTTCCAGTGTTTCTGGAAAGCCTCCTTTCTACTAGCTATTACCATTGTTTGTTATATGTCAAATAATTATAAGTTCTGTTTGTCTTATAACAGTGTTACTTGTGCTTATAAGTACAAAAATTTGACATATATATATGCTAAAAAATTACATTACCATACTCATCTGGAGATTCTGCCTTGGTATTTAATCTTTTGGTTTCACTATATAAGCATTTCTGTGGTAGGTCAGAGGTGTTTAATTGACATCATATAATTCTAAATTCTTTTATCCCTGTGTCATTTCATATAACTAAGGGTATACAGAGCTTACTTATTAAAACCTAAGTTTTATATATGGATGTTTATGTGCCTATGGTATAGAGAGAGAGTATATGAGTGAGTGAGTGTGTGTGTGTACATGTAATCGAAAAAGGGAGACAAGAAGAGGCTAGATATTACAGTTCTACCTAATGTCTGTAGTTGGGTATAAAAATTAGTAAGTGCAAAATTTGCCTTTACTCAGCCTTTTCTTCTCAAGGTTAAGTATTTGTGAGCTTTTAATTTTTTCATTTTACCTTCTTATTATGGAAAATTTGAAAGGTATACAAAAGGAGCTAAAATATTATAATGAATCCCATGTACCATCATTTACCTTCTAAACTATAAATTAGTGACCAATATTTCATTTATAACCTCACTTTTGGGAGTGTGAAGCAAACTCTACATTTCATACCATTTTTATTTTGCAAATAGTATAGGTTTTAAAAAATATCTGTAATATCATCATTACATTGAAAATAATTGACACAAACTTCTTAATATTGTCAAATATCTGGTCTGTGTCTAAATTTCCTCAATAGTCTTAAAAAATTTTTAATATCTTGTTCAAACCTTAACCCAATTTAATACATTGCTATTGGTTCATGGCTCTCAAATCTCTTTTAATTTTGTATCAGTCAGGTTTCCATCAGAGCAGCAGACCAGTAGGATATATTTTAAGTTTACACACACACACGGGTATATATACATGCATACACATATTGGACACAACTGAGCATCTGAACATAGCAGAACAGATATATAGTGACAGAAGGGAAGTGGCTCTGGTTAAGCAAGCCCAAACCCACAGATGGGCAGTCAGGAAGGAAAGATAAAGGGGGAAGAGAGAACAATTTCAGGCCCAACTGTGCTTGGAGTCTCAGATTTTCAGAGACCTGATTGCTTTGACGACTGCCACCTGATTAAGTCAGGCCCACCCAGGGTAATCTCCCTTTTGATTAACTTAAAATTGAAACTTTAATTGCATTTCAAAATTCCATGACAGCAGAACCTGTTTGTTTAAATAAGTAGGAGAGTTTGTATGTATGCTGCAAAATGTCTGCTGCCTCCCTTTTGTCCTCCAACTCTCACAAGAGAATATTCCTTGAAGACCACTCTAACTAGAAACATGCTAGACTGATGTCATATCACAAAGCCATCATAGCCCAATCTTTGTCAACATGGCACCCATACACATCTCTTTAAACCTATTTAATCACCAAATAAAGACAATAGCAAAATAATACTTCTAACATAAAGAACTTAATGACAACAGAATGAACTATCCCACATAAAAAGTGGAAAATGTTAAAAATGTTAACCCTTTAACTAGTCGAAGGTACAGAATCTTTCGGTGATGTTCGCATTTCTCCTGTGATACTCTATAAATCATATTTTGTTCATTTTTAAAATTGGTTCACAATATTAATGTTTATTCTAAAATATGCATAACAAAAATGTACCATTTTAATCATTTCAGATGCATAGTTCAGTGTCACTGTGTACCTTTGCATTGTTGTGCAACCCTCACCACTATCCATATTTGGAACTTTTTCATCTTATCAAACTGAAATTCTGTGTCCATTGAACAGTAACTCCCCATTCTCTTCTCTTCACCTGTCAGCCCCAGAAAACTATATAAATGCTGACATATAAAGTTAGTTGTTATTAAGACATTACATAAGAGGATGACAGAGGTAATAAAACAAAAATATTTATTACATATACAAATGTTCACTTGAAAGTAATACTCATAATGATAAATGTGTTCTTTTCTGCAAATGGTCACATCATCATGGCTGATATTTCTTCTACTACTTTCTTTCATTTCCTTCTTCCACTGCCCTTTCCATATTCCCTTTGCCCTCACTTAGCTCCTCAGCTGGTTGTGGTGGGATAACCTAAACGTTAATTCCTAAAGGATCTGGGCTATTAGAAATCCTACTTGAATGGAGTTGTCATACTTCTCCTGACTTTTAATCAAATTACATAGGAATACAAAGAGATGCCCTAGGGGGTCTCCTTTTTTTTTTTTTTAAGACTGAATCCTCTTTACCCTCATTGTGCAATAGGGTATTTTCCTTGATCACCAGGATTGATCACTGCAGCCAGCATAGTAACTCTTTTCTTTTTCTGTTGATTCAGAGGCTTGAAGAGCCCAAAATGGCCAAATGGCAGCCACCGCCATTTCAGTGGAATCTTTATTGTGTGCCCTGATGAATGCATTCCTTGTTTTGAAGTTAAGACCTCTAGATCAACATATCCTAAAGTCACAGGAATGGGAAAGAAACATTTTGCTACTCAAGATCACTTGAGGCAATGTGAGAGGAGCTACTCTCATTCCTATCTCTTGGATTTGCATGTGTGCTGAACTTATTCACTCAGTCGTGTCCGACTCTTTGCAACCCCATGGACTACAGCCCACCAGGCTCCTCTGTCCATGGGAATTCTCCAGGCAAGAGTACTGGAGTGGGTTGCATGCCCTCCTCTAGGGGATCTTTCCAACCCAGGGATCGAACCCAGGTCTCCCACATTGCAGATGGATTCTTGATCATCTGAGCCACCAAGGAAGTTCAAGAATACTGAAGTGGGTAGCCTATCCCTTCTCCAGGGGACCTTCCCAACCAGCAATTGAACAGGGGTCTCCTGCACTGCAGGAGGATTCCTTACCAGTTGAGCTACCAGGGAAGCCCGGATTTGAGTGTAAGGATCTGTAAGTCCTGGTGATAGAAGAAACAGCAGCACATGTTAGAGGCTGATTTAAAACATTGACCACATACATCTTGGAGGACACTGTCTCAATCCCATAAGGCATTGCCACCTAGCTGGCACCATAACAGAGTCATTACAAGGGCAATCTATAGTCCTGTTAAGCCAGTGATTTCAGAATGATGATATAACCCCAGGGAATACCATGAGTAGGAGCACATTGTCACACAGTATAAAATGTTGATAATATAGCAGGGTCCTTTCTCTCCAGGTCCTCTTCTTGGATTTACATTAATAAATTGATGCAGATTCAGCATTTGATTCAGGATCCATGACTCTGTTTTGGTGATTTAGGTCAAAATTCTGGTCACTAAACTTAGAATTTTCCACTTATACAGATTAAATAAAACTTGAGGAGACTTCCCATCTCAGATGTTGAAGTTTTCATCTCTGAAAGTTAATTTTGCATCTTTTTGGTATCTCGTAAGAATCCACTTACTATGTGGAATAAACCCTGTAGGTTCTTGAATATATGGAAGACAGTTATAATAATTATTTTAATATTTTTATTGACTCTATCCTTTGCCATTTCTGATTTGGTTTTTGTTGTTTGCTTTTTCTCTTCAATATGAATCATGTTGTCCCATTTCTAATAGTCTGGTTACTTTTATTGTATTTCAGGCATTGTTCATTTTACCTTATATGCTGGATATTTTTGTTTTTCTACACATATTCTTGACCTTTGTTCTTAAATGTGATTTTTGGAAACTGTCTGACATTTGGCAGTCTTGCTTGTCAGCTTTATAAGATGAGGTGAGATTACCATATAATCCAGGGGTAATCTTGCCCCACAACTGAGGCAAAACCGTCTTAGTACTCTGAAAGAGAAAGTGAAAGTCTCTCAATCATGTCCAGCTCTTTGTGACCCCATGGACTATACACTCCATGGAATTTTCTCCAGGCCAAAATACTGGAGTGGGTAGCCTTTCCCTTCTCCAGGGGATCTTCCCAACCCAGGGATCAAACCCAGGTCTCCCTCATTACAGGCAGATTCTTTACCAGCTGAGCCACAAGGGAAGCCCAAGATACTGGAGTGGATAGCCTATCCCTTCTCCAGCAGATCTTCTCAACCCAGGAATCGAACCCGGGTCTCCTGCATTGCAGGTGGATTCTTCACCAACTGAGCTATCAGGGAAGCCCTTTAGCAGAGTGAATTATGAGGTTTTTCATTTTGAGTAGATGAAACAGGAAATATTTTCATCTCTGAGTGAGCACCAAGCACTGTTACCTCTAACCTTTAGGTAGTTTCCTCCAATACATGTGCTGATTATTACTAAGCTGAAGACTCACGGGGACTGTTTCAGATTTCCAAAGTTTTATCTCTATGAAACTCTTATCTTTTGGAAGTGTGCCACCCTATGAACTTTAGCCACTCTGTTTATGGTGTTTCTCAAAAAGATAAATATAGAATGTCTATATAACCTAGGATTTTCACCCATAGGTTACATTCTTATGCAAAAGAACTAGAAATAGCTTTCAAACAAATATTTTTATTTTTTTTTCAATTTTTATTGAAGTGTAGTTTATTTTCTCTAAGGGATTCTTGCCTACAGTAGTAGATATAATGATAATCTGAATTAAATTTGCCAATTTCCATACAATTCAGTTCACTGATTCCTAAGATGTTGATGTCCAATCTTGCCATCTCCTGCTTGATCACGTCCAACGTACCTTGATTAATGGATCTAACATTCCAGGTCCCTTTGCCATATTGCTCTTTGAACCACGGACTTTACTTTCACCACCAGACACATCCCCACAGCTAAGCATAATTTCTTCTTTGGCCCAGCCAGTTTCTTAATGGAGCTATTATAATAGTAATTGCCCTCCACAGTAGCATATTGGACACGTTTGGACCTGGGGGTTGCTCATCTTCCAGCCATTATATCTACTACTGTGGGCAAGAATCCCTTAGAAGAAATGGAGTAGACCTCATAGTCAACAAAAGAGTCCAAAATGCGGTCATTCAGTTGCTCAGTCATGTCCGACTCAATGCGAACCCATGGACTGCAGCACCCCAGGCTTCCCTATCCTTCACCATGTCCCAGAGTATGTTCAGACTCATGTCCATTGAGTCAATGATGCCATCCAGCCATCTTATCCTCTGTCGTCCCCTTCTTGTCTTACCTTCAATCTTTCCCAGCATCATTTCCATTGAGTTGGCTCTGTGTATCAGGTGGCCGAAGTGTTGGCACTTCAGCTTCAGCATCAGTCTTTCCGATGAATATTCAGGGTTGATTTCCTTTGGATTCACTGGTTTGATCTCCTTTGTATCCAAGGGACTCTCAAGAGTCTTCTCCAGAACCACAGTTTGAAAGCATCAGTTCTTCAGTGCTCAGCCTTTTTTATTGTCCAACTATCACATCCACACATGACTACTGGAAAAACTATAGCTTTGACTATATGGACCTTTGTAGTCAAAGTAATGTCTCTGCTTTTTAATACACTGTCTGGGTTTGTCATTGCTTTTCTTCCAAGGAGAAAGCATCTTTTAATTTCATAGCTGCAGTCACCATCTACAGTGATTGTGGAGCCCAAGAAAATAAAATCTGTCACTGTTTCCATTGTTTACACATCTATTTGCCATGAATTGATGGACCAGATGCCATGATCTTCATTTTTTGAATATTCAGTTTTAAGCCAGCTTTTCCCCTCTCCTCTTTCACTTTCATCAAGAGACTCTTATTTCCTTGTTGCTTTCTGCCATAAGGGTGGTGTCATCTGCATATCTGAGGTTGTTGATATTTCTCCCGGCAATCTTGATTCCAGCTTGTGCTCCATCCAGCCCAACATGTTGCATGATGTACTCTGCATGTAAGTTAAAAAAGCAGGGTGACAATATACAGCCTTGATGTACTCTTTTCCCAATTTTGAACAAATCTGTTGTTCCATGCCCGGTTCTAACTGTTGCTTCTTGATCTGAATACAGGTTTTTCAGGAGGCAAGTAGGGTGATCTGGTATTCCCATCTCTAAGAATTTTCCACAGTTTGTTATGATCCACACAGTCAAAGGCTTTAGCAGTGTCAATGAAGCAGAACCAGATGTTTTTCTGGAATTCTCTAGGAGTACCAAAATGCAGTGTGTGTGATAGTCGCTCAGTCGACTCTTTGCAACCCCAATGACTATAGCCTGCCAGGCTCCTCTGTCCATGGAATTCTCCAGGCAAGAATACTGGAGTGGGTTGCCATTTCCTTCTCCACCAAAATGCAGTAATTGAGTGCAATCTCAAAAATGGCAGAATGATCTCAGTTGTTTCCAAGGCAAATCATCCAACATCACAGTAATCCAAATATATGCCTCCAAGCACTAATGCTGAAGAAGCTGAAGTTGACCAGTTCTATGAAGACTTATAACATCTAGAACTAATACCAAAAATGGTGTTCTTTTCATCATAGGGGATTGGAATGCAAAATCAGGAAGTCAAGAGATACTTGGAGTAACATACAACTTTGGTCTTGGAGTACAAGGTGAAAAAGGCTAAGGCTAACAGTTTTGTCAACAGAACATACTAGTCATAATAAATACCCTCTTCCAACAACCCAAGAGACAGTAGTATGCATGGACATCACCAGATGGTCAATACTGAAATCATTGATTATGTTATTTGCAGTCAAAGATGAAGAAGTTCTGTACCATCAGTAAAAACAAGACACGGAGCTGACTGTGGCTCAGATCATGAGCTCTGTATTGCAAAATCCAGGCTTAAAGTGAAGAAAGTAAGAAAAACCACTAGGCCATTCAGGTATGACCTAAATCAAATCTCTTATGATTATACAGCAGTGGTGATGGATAGATTCAAAGGGTTAGATCTAATAGACTGAGTGCCAGAAGAACTATGGACGGAGGATCATAACATTGTACGGGAGGCAGGGGCCAAAACCATACCAAAGAAAAAGAAATGCAAAAAAGTGATTGGTTGTCTGAGGAGGTTTTATAAATAGGTGAGGAAATAAAGAGAGGTAAAAGACAATGGAGAGAGGGAAAGATATACCCAACTGCATGCAGAGTTCCAGAGAATGACAAGGAGGCTGTCTTATGTGAACAATACAAAGAAATAGAGGAAAACAATAGACTGGAAAAGACTAGAGATCTTTTTAAGAAAATTGGAGATAGCAAGGGAACATTTCATGCAAGGATGGGCATGATAAAGGACAGAAACAGTATGGACCTAACAGAAGCAGTAGATATTAAGAAGAGGTGGCAAGAATTTACAGAACTATATAAAAAAGATCTTAATGACTCAGATAATCACGATGGTGTGATCACTCACCTAGAGCCAGACATCCTGAAGTGTGAAGTCAAGTGGGCCTTAGGAAGCATCACTATGAACAAAGCTAGTGGAGATGATGGAATTCCAACTGAGCTATTTCAAATCCTATAATATAATGCTGTTAAAGTGCTTCATTCAGTATGTCAACAAATTTGGAAAACTCAGCAGTGGCTACAGGACTGGAAAAGTAAGTTTTCATTCTAATCCCAAAGAAAGGAAATGCCAAAAATTATCAAACCAACATACAGCTGTGCTCATTTCACATGCTATCAAGGTTATGCTCAAAATCCTTCAAGCTAGGCTTCAGCAGTATGTGAACCAAGAACTTCTAGATGTACCAGCTGGGTTTCAAAGAGGAAAGGAGGAACCAGAGATCAAAGTGCTAACATTTGTTGAATCATGGAGAAAGCCAGGGAGTTCCAAAAAAACATCTAATTATGCTTTTTGACTGTGTGCCTAACAATAAACTGGGCAAATTCTTAAAGAGATGGGAGTACCAGGCCACCTTACATGTCTCCTGAGAAACCTTATATGCGGGTCAAAAAGCAACAGTTAAAACCAGACCTGGAACAAGGAACTGGTTCAAAATTGGGAAAGGAATACATTAAGGCTGTATATTGTCACCCTGTGTATTTATCTTATATGCAAAGTACATTATGTGAAATGCCGGGCAGGATGAATCATAAGGTGGAATCAAGATTGCTGGGAGAAATATCAACAACCTCAGATATGCAGATGATACCACTCTAATAGAAGAAAGAAAAGAGGAACTAAAGAACCTCTTGATGAGGATGAAGGAGGAGACTGAAAAAACTGGCTTAAAAATCAACAGTCAAAAAATAGTGTTCACAGCATCTGGTCCAATCACTTCATGGCAAATAGGAGGGGAAAAAGTAGAACCAGGGGCAGATTTTATTTTCTTGGGCTCCAAAATCACTGCAGATTGTGACTGGCACCATGAAATTAGAAGATGCTTGCTCCTTGGAAAGAAAGCTATGACAAACATAGAGTATTAAAAAGCAAAGACATCATACCGACAAAGATCCATATAGTCAAAGCTATGGTTTTTCCAGTAGTCATGTACAGAAGCGAAAGTTGGTCCATAAAGAAGGCTGAGAGCCAAAGAACTGATGCTTTTGAATTGTGGTGCTGGAGAAGACTGATGAGGGTCCCTTGGACTACAAAGTGATCAAATCAGTGAATCCCTAAGGAAATCACTGATTATTCATTGGAAGGACTGTTGCTACAACTGAAACTCCAATACTTTGACCACATGATACAAAGAGCTGACTTGGAAAAAACCCTGATGCTGGAAAGATTGAAGGCAACAGGAGAAGGGGGCAGCAGAGGATGAGATGATTAGACAGCATCACTGACCCAATGGACAAGAATTTGAGCAAACTCCAGGAGATAGTGGACAACAGAGGAGCCTAGGATGCTACAGTCCATGGGGTTGCAAAGAGTTGAACACAGCAACAAAAACAATAGTTTATTTACAATATTGTGCTACTTTCAGGCATACAGAAAAGTGAATCAGTTATACATATGCATATATCCACTGTTTTTTAGATTATTTTCCCGTAGAGGTCATTACAAAGTATGAGTACTGTTCCCCTCATTTTACAGTGGGTCCTTATTAGTTACCTATAATGCGTATATGTTAATCCAAAACTGCAAATTTATCCTTCCCCCTTGGTAACCATAAGTTCAAAGAGATACTTTTACATGCTAATTGCAAAATTATTCATAGTAGCCAAACACTGGAAGCAACTCAGACCTCCATCAATTGATTAAGAGATAAAAAATATGGTATAATCATACGATGGAATATTATTTAACCACAAAAAATTGAAGTATTTATGCATGCTACAATGCAGATGAATCTCAAAAAGATTATACTAAAATATAATAAACATATTCTCATTTTAACATAAAGTATATAGCCTGTATGTTTGATGAGAACATGTTTATTGTATTTATCTGGGTATTCTGCAATGACAGAAGAAAGAATACACACACATACACCACACACACACACACACACACACACACTACATATAGTACTCTTTTATTTAGCCTTTAATACCTATCAAAAATGTTATTTAAGAAAAATTTATTATAGTTCCTTTCAGAAATTATGCATTTGACACTGGTTGTAGATTTTATAATGTTTGAAAAAGTGTATATTCAAGTTCTTTGCCCATTTTTAAATTGGGCTATCTTTTTATTGTTGAGTAGTAGATGCTGTTTATATATTCTGGATACGAGTCCTTTATCAGATACATGATTACCAAATATTTTCTCCCATTTTGTAACTTGTCTTCATTTTTTGATACTGTCCTTTGATACACAAATTTTTTTTTTTAATTTGATGAATTCCAACTTATCTATTTTTCTTATTTCTTCTTTAGGTGTCATTTCTGAAAATTCACTGCAAAATTTAAAGTCATGAAGATTTACTCCTATGTTTTCTTTTCGGAGTTTTATGATTTTAGCTCTTATATTTAAGCCATTGATCCCTTTTGAGTTAATTTTTTATTTGGTATAAGATAGGATTCCAACTTCATTCTTTTTGTGTGTGGATATCCAGTGTTCTAGCACAATGTTAATTATGCTTGTCATGCATCATGGAAGGCTATCAGAAGCCAGAGGGTTATAATTGTAGCTTCCCAATGATCTAAATATTTTGTTGTTGTTTAGTTGCTAAGTTTTGTCCAACTCTTTGTAACCCCATGAATCTCTATCTGTGGGATTTCCTAGGCAAGAATACTGGAATGGGCTGCCATTTCCTTCTCCATCCTTGGGATCGAACCCATGTCTGCTGCAAAGGCAGGTGGATTTTTTACCACTGATCCACCTGGGAAGCCCAACCTAAATATTAGCAATACTCTTTTCTGCATTAAAATTTAGGTAAGTCTGTTGTTACCTGAGAAGAAAGTAAAGAAGGAGGACAAATATAAGGAAGGAGATGGTAAGATTCCCTTTTAGATTTAATATAGTTATTAATATCCCTATCAATAATATGTTCAGTTTAGTTCAGTTCAGTCGCTCAGTCGTGTCCGACTCTTTGCGACCCTATGAATCGCAGCACGCCAGGCCTCCCTGTCCATCACCAACTCCGGGAGTTCACCCAAACCCATGTCCATCGAGTCAGTGATGCCATCCAACCATCTCATCCTCTGTCGTCCCCTTCTCCTCCTGCCCCCAATCCTACCCAGCATTAGGGTCTTTTCCAATGAGTCAACTCTTTGCATGAGGTGGCCGAAGTATTAGAGTTTCAGCTTCAACATCAGTCTTTCCAACGAACACCCAGGACTGATCTCCTTTAGGATGGACTAGTTGGATCTCCTTGCAGTCCAAGGGACTCCCAAGAGTCTTCTCCAACAGAACCTCTAAAATTCCTGGGTATTCACACACTAAGATTAGGATACATAATTTTATATACTCTCTATATCCTCCTTTATCCAGAAATCCTATTACCCTTATGGCAAAACAACCTGTGGTGCTAAGGGGTAAATATTTTAACTGTTTTAAATTCTCTCATTATTCATTTTCACTCCTCTGTTCCACTAGCTCTTCTTGTAAGGCTAAGTTAAGATGAATGGAACTCTCACCATGCTAAGCTTCATGAACACTCAGATTTCCTTTATGGCTTGGCATTGGTCAAACAAAATATTTTGCCTGTTAAACTGAGGAAAAATTGAAATGTTTCTAATAAAGCTTATTTGGAAACTAAGAAAAGAAAAAAAAAAAGGAAACTTAGAAAAAATAAAAGTTTAATCCATTCCCTGAAATTTATGGAAACTTTCCCTAAATTATTTTAATTAGTATATATTTGTGGAATACCAAGTCTTGCTTCTCTTTTTCTTATTTCAAATATGCCAAGGTGGCATGTTTACCCAGGTATTGTTAGCTGCAGGTAGATTTAGGATATCTCCACAGCTAGGTATTACATTTATCAGTTTCATTTACAGATTTATCTTCATTTTTTCAACTCCAGTTTCAAGCTATAACTTTTATGCTTTAACCAACCATGTGAGTTAAACATGGACCAATAATCCCCTAACTAATCCCAAGGATTTCAATTGCTTATTTTATTAATACTACCATCTACCCCACCCCACCCCTGACCCAATCATCATATGTCTTTATCTTTCACCTATTTGGCTTATCCTTTGCTGAATCATTTTTACTGACTGGCTATGAAGTTAGTTCTACTTTAAGTGAAACTTAGTTCCTTTACCTGAATTGGTGCATTAGGAGTTATTGAGCTATTGTCTGGAGGAAAAATTCCACCCAAGATTTTCTGAGGCATGAGTGGCTCATCCAGAAGAAAGAGAGACATATCAGTAGTGAGGATTGACAAGAGGAAAGTGATTCTACCTGAGAGACAGAATTATAAAATGTCAAAGTCCACGTGCATGCAGCTAACCTTAACGGGGAATGGCTGAGTGATGTTGTGAGAAATGAACCATTCAGTGTTGCAGGCTAGAAGGCAGTGTTACAGGTCTTTGAGGCCAAGCCTGCACCCAGTGAGTGGCATTACCGAAGCAGGATTCTTGAGCTTGTCAGTGAATCAGTGCCCTACACAGAAGGAGAAGATGAACTGCAGTAATGGCATCATGGAGCACGTGTATGTGCATGCTGAGTCGCTTCAGTCATGTCCAACTCTTCCCTTGCAAACCTGTGGACTGTAGCCCGCCAGGCTCCTCTATCTGTGTGCTTCTCCAAGCAAGAATACTGGAATGGGTTGCTATTGCTATGCCCTCTTCCAGGGGATCTTCCCAACCCAGGGATCAAATCTGCATCCCTTATGTCTGCTGCATTTGCAGGGAGGTTCTTTACCACTAGCACCACCTGGGAAGACTTCATGGAGCATAAGCAGGTAATAACTGGCATAAAGAGCACCTTCCCCCACCCTTCCACTTCTGGACAGGTACCAACTACACCTCTTCCAGATCTTCGGATATTTCTAGGGAAGGTAATAACCCCATTTATTCAATACAACAAATATAATAATTTATGACTCGATGATGGAGATTTGTTTTGTTTTTAGAACAAATAAAACATGCTGCTTAGTATGTGAAGCAAATTCTTACTGGCTACATTAATATCCAGTCCTGGTCTCTCAAGCAGTTCTGTGGTTCTGATAGAAAATGCCATCATTCCCTGCTGGAACCTGTCTGAATCTTGTCAGCTCTTCTGACAGTCAGAAGCAGAGTTTTTCATCTTTTACACTTTCTAAAACCCTTTTTCTCTTGAACTGCCCACTAAATTCCTATTTTTCTGTCAATGAGAAATTCTCAGCTTATTTGCAGAGCAGAGATGAATGACAGATAGTAAGTTTAACTACTAGTAAGGCTCAGGACACCAACTCTGTCCACTGGCACAAGCCTCTTTGAAAATCCCCTAGATGCTCACAAATGATACCCATCCAGAATTCTTTCACTCTAAATTGAGTGAAAACTGATTTACAAAACATAAACATATAAATGAATGGATATTAAAAGTAAGAGTAGTTGAATTAAGTTTAAAGTTATTACTTTGGGGGGAATATTTACTTTGGTTTTTAACATATTTTTAGTGGTTAATGGAAGAATAAAATGTACTGAAATATATATTTTCAAAAATATGTTAATGCTTAAGTGAATTTACGTATTATATGTGAGCTGAATTTTTTGTTTTAAATAATGGATCTATTCTTTCATAATGCAGTCTCATATTTGTCCCTGTAATTCATACAAAATGGAAATTATTTGAAATAATTGAGCTTGATTTACATAGTTAAGAGGTCACCGAATAAACACCTCATTCTTTTTTTTTTTTTTGCCAGCACTAAGTAATTGGGGGGGGGCAACATTTACAAATAGTTTTCATGTTTTTAACAAATATGTTTCTCAGTGTCTTCTTGAAAAGAATCACATAATCTGGTAACTCTAGTCCCGTACTCACATATAGTAATGATTGGTCAAAGCTAAATAGCTGTTATCTTTTTAGGTAGGACATGAACTCAGGGCATTGCCCTGATTCCCTCATTCACACTTGTAGGGGATGACTGCATTCATTACGTTACCTGCCTAGGATTTCAGCCAATACGTTTACCTCCTTTTGTTAGGATTGGTAATATTGAATTTATTCAATACTTTATTTTCAAATAAACATTTTTTCTGAATTTGTAACAAAGGATTTAAATTTCTTGTCACCCAGATTTAACATGGTTTTCCTCAAGACTCTGAAGTGAGTACATGTCAACGTTTGATTGGTATAATGTACAAAATAGCCAGGTATTGAGTTATATATTCTTCAGAGAAAATGCAGAAAAAAATTACCTTTATACCATTATAATTTTTCTATTTGTATTTGAATACCAATTCAATGGACATAATATCTTCATTATAACCTCATAAGTACCATTAAATAATAGATATAGTTTTTTAGATATTCCAGTCTGACAAATAAAAATATTCAGATATACAAACACTGAAAACAAAAGCTAGGCCAAACACACACTTGTAATATAGGTGGAATACTTTTCCCAATAAAAATAAAAATCTTTTTTAAAATGGAAGAAAAAGTCCTTATATTAATATAAATTTACTAACATACAAATTATATATTGAATAAATTTGTATTTCATTGTGGATAAAATTAAACCATTTGATGATATATAGATTTGAAATTAGAGGTTATAAATAACAGCCTTGGCATCTGATTTATCTCTTTATTATTTTTGGTGACAAGCTAATCAAAAAAATTTTGATTTGCAAAGACAAGTTGCAACTGTTAATAATAGATTTTTAAAAAATGTATCCCTGCCAATTTTATAATTCTTTTTATAATAGAAAATTATAATTTATAACTTTATGGTTTTATACATTTACATTTCAAAAATCCCAGAAAAAGCCTTTCGCTAAAGCAACACCAAAAACAATTAATGTGACAATACAAATACAAGTATTGCCAGCCACCAATGTATTAAATGGCTTCCCTCATAGCTCAGTTAGTAAAGAATCTGCCTGCAATGCAGGAGACCTGGGTTCAATTCCTGCGTCAGTAAGATCCCCTGGAGAAGGGAATGGCAACCCACTGCAATATTCTTACCTGGAGAATCCCTTGGACAGAGGAGCCTGGCAGGCTACAGTCCATGGGGTCTCAAGAGCGATGAAACCACCAATATATTAAAATTTGGAGTATGATACATTTTCTTAACATGGCTTTGAAGTGATGGAAATATTAAAAGCCCCAAAATTCAAATGAAATGGGTGTAGAATCCTTACTCTTAGACAAAATACTGAAAGGCACACATTTTGCAAAATATTGTTCAATAACCAATTAGCACAAGCAAAAATACTTAGAGTGTTAGTATACATTTTACTTAAAAACTAGTGATTAGCTTTCCCTTTTTTCCTTCTCTTCTTAAAATGTATTTCTTTTTTTTTTTTAATTCGTTTATTTTTGGCTGTGCTGAGTTTTTGTTGCTGTGCACAGACTTTCTCTAGTTGCTGCTCCCAGGTTCTAGAGTATAGGCTCAACAGCTGTGTCACAGGGACTTAATTGTTATGTGGCATGTGGGATCTTCCTGGATCAGGGATCAAACCAATATCCCCTGCATTGGCAGGCAGATTCTTCACCACTGGACCACCAAGGAAGTCCCAAAATGTAATTAAAATGAAACTTCTGAAAGAGAAATCTGGAACCAATTGAAGCAGGAAACTGTCTTGATGCCTAAGCCATATTTGTGCTCTTTCCACTAGAATGTCTGAGATGAGTGATAGAATAGGAAATAATGTGTGTGTCCATGGAAGTAGAAGAAAGAAATAAAGATAGAGACAGAGACCTTAAGGTAGATATTTCAAGCTTTACCTAAAAGTTACAAAAATATCTTTTGTTTAATATTACATCATGTACAGTATTTCCCAGCCTTCCAAATAGGACACTTGACATAGATAATTTTTGTTACTAGGTTTCATTGTTTATTCTGTTTTATTTTGTTTTGAGAATTTGGTGGTGATGCTGTAGATAACAATCTTGAGATGTTCTCAAACATCTGTGCAAATGATAAAATTGCTTCCCTATAGTAATTTACAAGACTGCTTCTTTCTTGCAGTTTAGCTCTCATAAAAATGCCATCAAAAAGTGACATTGGCCTGACCACTCGATATAGTACAGGTAGTTTTAGAGTGCTTCATAGAAAATACTTAGGTATTCAAGTTAATTTGCACTATGAGATTATGAAATCCAGGTAACCAGGGCTTATGTCTGGCTAGGTCAGCATTGCATTTTTATTTCTCATGGCCAGAATATATATCCAATAAATATTTTTTTAATGAATCACTGCTACTATTTAATTACCTTTTTTAGTTTTATCCTTTGTATGTGAGAACTCAGAAGTTTGGGGATGCACATTCACTATAATGAAGACAGATGCAGACTACTCAGGAGGAGTCAAATCTGCAAGGTTTATGCTACATTTAAACCCGCACATTATGATGCGTAGCCCTTATTTTGCTATTTTTAGATGAGTGCTTCTCAGTATCTTAAAGCTAAGCCTACATTTGGTGAACTGATAGATTTAGTACTGTTTATTTTCTATGTTGTTCTATAGTCCATATAGAGTAAGAAAATAAATTCACACAGATGCTATTCATAATTAAAACAAGATGAAGTTGTAAAATATGTTTTATAAATAGTGTACTTAGTACACAATTTATTTCAAAAATAGCAGTTACTGTTGTTGAAATAAATTCTAGGTTTAGGATAAAGCCATTCCCTGCTCCTGTCCAGGGTGCTATGTGGGCAAATCAAAACCTGAATATCTTCATTTTCTTGTAAATGCTCCGCTTGAACAGAAACTTGGTATATGGAGTCAGTCAAACCCTAAATGCCAAGCCAACCCAGTTCCTTCTCAGCTCAAAGGTGGTATGTCGCCCTGCTCAAGCAAATATTTCCCATTTTTCTGCTCCTGTTCTTTATTCTTTAATGTATAAAAGTTTCCTGCTTTGTGCCCCGTTTTGCAGTTCTCTGAAAGACTGTTCACTTCATGAAGTTTTTAATAAAGTTTGCTTTGTTTATCTATTTTATATAGATATAGTAGTTTGTATCTGCTAGCCCCAAACTCCTAATTTGTTCTACCTCACCTCATTTCCCCTTTGGTAACCATATAAGTTTGTTTTCTAGGTCTGTGAGTCTTTCTGTTTCCTAGATAAGTTCATTTGTATTATATTTTAGATTTCACATATAAGTGATATCATATGATATTTATCTTTCTGACTTCACCTAGTATGATAATCTCTAGATCCACTCATGTTGCTGAATGTGGGAAGTGGGATTATTTCCTTCTTTTTTTATGGCTAAGTAGTATTCTAATATGTGTGTGTGTGTTCATTCATCTGTTGGTGGACACTTAGGTTGTTTCATGTCTTAGCTATCGTAAATAGTGCTGCAATGAACATTGGGGTACATGTATCTTTTTGAATTATAGTTTTCTCCAGATATATTCCCAGTAGTGGTGTTCCAGGGTAATATGGTAACTCTATTTTTAGTTTTTTAAGGTCTCCATAGTTTTTCATAATGGCTGAACCAATTTATATTCCTGCAAATAATGTAGGAGAGTTTTTGTTTCTCCACATCCTCTCCAGAATTTGTTTGTAGACTCTTTAATGATGGCCATTCTGAATAGTGTGAGGTGAAACCTGATTGTAGTTTTGATTTGCATTTCTCTAATACTTAACAAAGTGGAACATCTTTTCATGTGCCTATTGGCCATCTGGATATCTTTAGAGAAATGTCTACTTTGGTCTTCTGCCCACATTTTGATTGGGTTTTTTAGTTATTTTTATTGAGTTGTATGGGCTGTTTGTCTATTTTAGAAATTAAGCCCTTGTCAGTTACATTGTTTGCAAATATTTTCTCCCTCAAAATGGCTCAGTCATGTCTGACTCTTTGCGACCCCAAGGACCTGTTTTTTAAGGAATCCTGTTCTCCATAGTGGGTATACTAATCTATATTAATTATTTCATTGAGTTCATTCTAATTTTTATTATCTCCTTTCTTATATTTAGTTTGGGTTTAAGTTGCTTTGTTTCCTAGCTCCTTTACATGTGGAAATGGCAAAGTAAAAATGGTGCTCTACATCACGATATACACAAAGATCAGTTCCAAGTGGATGAAAGATCTAGATGAGAGACACTAGAGACATTTAGAAGATAACAGAGAAGAGTATGTTTATTTCTTTAGGTAGGAGAGATCCTCAGTAAGATAAGAAAACAAAAAAATAAAGGACTATTAAATTTGACTGGATTAAAAACATCTGTTCATCAAAACACTTTAAAGAGAATGAAAACACAAGCCACAGAGTTGAAGAAAAGATTTGCAACATATAAAGCCAGTAAAGGATTAGTATCCAGATTATGTAAACTCTCTTCCAAATCCCCATTTAAAAAACCTTAATTACTCAATAGAAAAAAATAGACAAAAAATGAGTAATTTTACAAAACAACAGTTTTGTGTAAGCACAAAACACACATAATAATGAAAAGATGTCCAATCTCATTATTAATCAAGAAGATGCAAATTAAAACAACAGTTAGATAGATTATATCCATAAGTTTAAGAGGTCTTAATATCTGACAATATCAAATTTGGCAGGAACTCTCATTATCTCTTGTAGGTGTGCAAACTGGAGAGATCATTTTGAAAATAGTGTGGTCATCATTAGCAGACAATCACAGGTATTTCTTATTCTTCTCCTGGGCATATGTTAAAACTGTACCACCCCCTTGAAATTAAGCTATATGATCCATATCAGTTCAAAGTGGGAGGCTTCAAGACCTGGAAGTGATTGACCAAGGTATTCCCCCTTTTCCATGGTGACTGGTAATATTACCTAAGGGAGGATGATGTGGAAGACTTTCCTCACCCAACCCCCTATCTAAGATGAATACATAACATGGGCAACTAATAAACCTTTGACGTTTTAACCACTAAAATTTTGGAGGTTATTCTAGCCCATTATGGCTGCTATAGTATTACTAAGTAAAGTTGAACCTGTGTGCAATTATTAGACAGCAATTTGAGTAGTTGGCATTTGCCCTGTTGTCTGTGCACAAGGAAACCATTTAGAACAATGTTTTATTGGAGCATTGCAGTAGTATAAAAGTACTGGAAAAATGGAATATCTATCAACTATAAAATATAAACTGTAATATATTCATACAGTCAAATCCTATAGAGGAGAGAAAATTAATGGAACATAGCCAAATACATCAACGTAGATAAACCTTGAAGTATATTGTTCGGTATAAGAAGCAAGTCAGAGAATGGTAAGATTCCATTTATGTTAAATGTGACGTGTGAAGAGTGCATGGAAGTTGTACATTGTGTTAGAATTCATGCATAGGTTGTAAAAATATAGAGAAACTTAGGAAACAATACAAAATTCAGGATGGTGGTTTTCTCTGGGTAGTGAAAGTGAAAGCAAAATACTTAAGGAGGTACAACAGAGGGCTTTTAACTGGTAATACTCTATTTCCTAAACTGGGTGATGGAGATATGTTTATGTTATTATTATACTGTAGTCTGTCCTTATACATTTTATATACTCTTCCCATGCAATCTATATTTTTCAGACAAAGCTATTTTAGAGCCATCAGTTATATCCTGATACACAGTTGGCCCATAAAATAGCTTGACTCATATTTTGTACAGTGACCTACAAAACTTCTTGAGAAGAGTCTGATATTATAATCGAAGGACACAGATGGAGGTGAAATTGATGATATCCTAATTTTGCTTTGATTTTTGTGAGATCCTGGGCAGTTCACTTATTAGCTCTATTTCCATGTTTATGTTTATGGAATAGCAGAGATAAACCCATTTATTTGAAGATTTATGTTTACAAAACACATTACACCTGAAATAGTACCATATCCTGCATTAAAATGTGATAGTACCATTGAAAATAATATATTAAAAATTCATCAAGTTTCTGACTAATGGAGGTTTTTGAATGAGTGATGGGAATATTGTCAACCAGATCATCATTTCCTTGGTTATAAGGGATGATATAAAACATTTAGCTAAATGGAATAGATAAAAAATGATAGCAATTAGATAGATTTTTGAAAGCTTAAAGTTCAAACACATACCAAAATGTGAAAACACTTTAATAGTGTTTTTCACAAAGTGGAAAAAGTCTGTCAGGGGCATACAAATCCATAGCAAAAATGTTTTGAACAGAGTACAAAATGCAACCTTCTTACTTGGGATGTTAGCACTAAATGTCAAAATGCCATGCTGCTAGCTTTTGGTGTTAACTTTTGAAGATGATAGGTAACCATACATACAACATTAGATTTTCAGGTGGTCATGAAAAAATATTGTCACTGCCCAAAGCACAGCTAAATTACTCGCTTTCCTTTTTTCTAATGTGCATCACATCTAGTACAGTGCTTTCTTCAAAGGCAAGTCATTAAAGAGAAGAGATTAAGTCAGGCCCGAATGAAACAGGGATTAGAGGACTGATTCCAATGTGGGTGACCACAGATACAATGTTTGAGGCCATGTGATAGTATCAGGTAGGATCTGAGTTAACACTATCTCTAGGCTATGATCTGATGGCTGGAAGCACTCTAGTAAGTAATGTCTAGAAAATGGCTACATTTAACACCAAGGAAAACCATCCATGTTCATATGATTGTAAATTAAAGCCAGATGTATAGCCACGGGCCCTGTCTCTACAAAAAGAAGCTGCAGGTTAACTGGGAAGGCTAGAAGGGTTTGCTAGCAAGGAGTTGGAATGTAGAACCTAAAGTAGGCTACTAATTTTAAAGAAAAGGTATAAAATGTAGCTATTTGTTCTAGCTGTGTTAATAAGAGTAAAGAAGGGGGTTCATAGTAAGAACATTTACTTTTATTCTAGACTCTTCTCTAATAGAAATGAATATGTGAATAGTCAGTCAGACCTATGTGATTTCTAACTTTTGTACCACGTAGAGTTCAATATTCAAGGTGAAGAAATTCTGTATCTGCAATTGACCAGACCAAAGGGAAGGAAATAGTTATAAAAATTATCCTGTTTACTCAGCTACTTCTATGGATAATTGAAACCTTTTAATTATATTATTTTGCTGAAAATATCAGAGAAGGCAATGGCAACCCACTCCAGTACTCGTGCCTGGAAAATCCCATGGATGGAGGAGCCTGATAGGCTACAGTCCATGGGGTCGCTAAGAGTCGGACATGACTGGGCGACTTCACTTTCACTTTTCACTTTCATGCATTGGAGAAGGAAATGGCAACCCACTCCAGTGTTCTTGCCTGGAAAATCCCAGGGATGGTGGAGCCTGGTGGGTTGCCATCTATGGGGTCGCACAGAGTCGGGCACAACTGAAGTAACTTAGCAGCTGAAAATATAATTCCCCTGGGAGTATTTATAATTTATATTTCAGAACTGTGGCAGGTATTTTCTCTTCTAGTTTTAACTCCTTTAAAATCCTCTCTGTGTTCCAGAAGGCTGACATCTAGGGATTAGTTCAATAGACAATCTTGCCCTCTGGATTTTAGATGGGGAAATGGGAATCTCCTATACTAGATCAGAGATCAGGAGCATAATAACATTTGGTATTCATTTCCAATGTTAGCTCATCTTCAAAAGTGTCCTCTAACAGTTCCTCCCTTCCTGTATATATTTGCCACTCTTCATATTAAGAGATGGAGCCTACTTCTGCTTTCCTTGAATCTTGACTGGCCTGTGACTAGCTTATACAAATAGAATGTAGCAGAAGGACATTCTGGGATTTCTAAGCCCAGGCTTAAGAGAATTGGAAGCTTTTACTTGTTGCCTCCTGGAACTCAGCCTTCATGCTATGAAAAGCTCAACTTAGATGGAAAACCCACAAAAATGAAATCCAAGGCACTTCAGCTACACTGAACACTAATTGATGGCATATGAGTGAGCCATTGTGGTAGTCATTCTCCAATATGGCACCCCATGAAGTCCACTTCCCATTATTCACATCCTTGTATAATCCTACGTTGTACCAGTGTTGGTTTGTATAACCAAACAAGTACCAGAAAAGTGATAATATGTAACTCCCAAGATTAGACTATAACTGTACTGTGGTTTTCACATGATGACCCTCTTTAAGATCACTCACTTGGGAAAGCCAGCTGCCAATGTCACAACAACAATCAGGGAGCCTATGGAGAGGGCTTTATGGTGAAGAACTGAGGCCTACCTACAAATACATGAAGTAGATTTGCCAAGTTTCAGATGAGTGCAATTCAGCCAAATCTTGAGTACAGCCTCAGGAGAAACTCTGAGTCAGAACCACCCAACTAAGTTACTCCCAGGTTCCTACCCACAAAGTCTAGGAGCGAATACATTTTTGTTGTCTTAAGCTGTTAAGTTCTATATTATACTTCACAGACTGTTATATATATATGTATATAACATATATATATATATATACATACACAACATATATATATATATATATATATATATATATATACACACACATATATAACATATTACACAGCAATAAATAACCAATGCATCCTTCTGACTGTTCAATGGAACCCCCAGATGATTGCAGCACTGGCTGATATGAGCTAAAGAGGTCACCTGACCCTGTTGAACATATAGAATCATTAAAGACAATACAATGACTGTTATTACAAACTATTAAGTTTTGGAATGGTTTGTTTTTCTGCAAGAGATTACCAAAATAGAAATTAATACCTAGTAAGGTGCTGCTGTAACGAAAATCTAAAATGTGGCATTGGCTTTGGATCTAGGCATTGAGTGTAGGCTAAAAGAACCTCAAGGAGACAGTCAATAGAGGCTGGTAAGAGAGTGAGGAAATAGTTCTTTGAGCCTGGAGAAAAGGTGAATTTTTGCTCTGTCACATAGAGGCAGCAGGTTTGACAATGCTGTTACCTGTGGCAATATGAAATATAGAAAATATATCTAGTGAACTTGTGTATTTGACTAAGGAGGTTTCTAGACAGAATGTTGTGTCAATTGGTATTTTTCAGGTCTATATGATTCCGTTCAGTTCAGTTCACTTCAGTCACTCAATTGTGTCCGATTCTTTGTGACCCCATGGCCTGCAGCACGTCAGGCCTCAATGTCCATCACCAACTCCCAGAGCTTACTCAAACTCATGTCCATTGAATCAGTGATGCCATCCAACCATCTCATCTGCTGTCGTCCACTTCTCCCGCCTTCAACCATTTCCAGCATCAGAGTCTTTTCAAATGAGACAGTTCTTAAATTCAGGTGGACAACGTATTGGAGTTTCAGCTTCAACATCAGTCCTTCCAATGAATATTCAGGACTGATTTCCTTTAGGATGGACTGGTTGAGTCTCCTTGCTGTCCAAGAGACTCTTAAAGAGTCTTCTCCAACACCACAGTTCAAAAGCATCAATTCTTCATCCCTCAGCTTTCTTTATACTCCAACTCTCACATCCATACATGACTACTGGAAAAGTCTAAGCTTTGACTAGATGGACCTTTGTTGGCAAAGTAATGTCTCTGATTTTTAATATGCTGTCTAGGTTGGTCATAGCTTTTCTTCCAAGGAACAAGCATCTTTTAATTTCATGGCTGTGGTCACCATCTGCAGTGATTTTAGAGCCCCAAGAAAATAAAATCTGTCACTGTTTCCATTGTATCCCCATCTATTTGCCATGAAGTGATGGGACCAGATGCCATGATCTTAGTTTTCTGAATGTTGAGTTTTAAGCTAACTTTTTCACTCTCCTCTTTCACTTTTATCAAGAAGCTCTTTAGTTCCCCTTCACTTTTTGCCATAAGGGTGTTGTCATCTGCGTCTGAGGTTTTTGATATTTCTCCCGGCAATCTTGATTCCAGCTTGTGCTTCATCCAGCCCAGCATTTTGCAGAATGTACTCTGCATGGAAGTTAAATAAGTAGGGTGACAATATATAGCCTTGACGTACTCCTTCCCCAATTTGGGTCAGTCTGTTGTTCCATGTCCAGTTCCAACTGTTGCTTCTTGACCTGCATACAGATTTCTCAGGAGGCAGGTAAGGTGGTCTGGTATTCCCATCTCTTTCAGAATTTCCCACAGTTTGTTGTGATCCACACAGTCTAAGGCTTTGGCATAGTCAATAAAGCAGAAGTAGATGTTTTTTCTGGAACTCTCTTGCTTTTTTGATGATCCAATGGATGTTGGCAAATTGAACTCTGGTTCCTCTGCCTTTTCTAAATCCAGCTTGAACATCTGGAATTTAATGGTTCACATATTGCTGAAGCCTGGCTTGGAGAATTTTGAGCTTTATTTTGCTAGCATGTGAGATGAGTGCAATTGTGTGGTAGTTTGAGCATTCTTTGGCATTGCCTTTGGGATTGGAATGAAAACTGACCTTTTCCAATCCTGTGGCCACTGTTGAGTTTTCCAAACTTGCTGGCATATTGAGTGCAGCACTTTCACAGTATCATCTTTTAGGATTTGAAATAGCTCAACTGGAATTTCATCACCTCCACTAGCTTTGTTTGTAGTGATGCTTCCTAAGGCCCACTTGACTTCGCATTCCAGGAGGTCTGGCTCTAGGTGAGTGATCACACCATAGTGATTATCTGGGTCACGAAGATCTTTATTGTATAGTTCTTCTGTATATTCTTGCCACCTTTTCTTAATATCTTCTGCTTCTGTTAGGTCCATACCATTTTTGTCCTTTATTGTGCCCATCTTTACATGAAATGTTCCCTTGGTATCTCTAATTTTCTTGAAGACACCCCAGGTCTTTCCCATTCTATTGTTTTCCTCTATTTCTTTTCATTGATCACTGAGGAAGGCTTTCTTATCTCTTCTTGCTATTTTTTGGAACTCTGCATTCAAATGGGTATATCTTTGCTTTGCTTCTTTCCTTTTTGCTTCTCTTCTTTTCACAGCTATTTATAAGGCCTCCTCAGACAGCTATTTTTGCCTTTTTTGCATTTCTTTTCCCTTGGGGATGGTCTTGATCCCTGTCTCCTGTACAATGTCATGAACCTCTGTCCATATTTCTTCAGTTTTACTGATATGATCATTTGTAGGATGAAATGAACTAAAGATGAAACCACTCCATTTTCAAGCAGAATCTAGAGTACAGATCAGCAACTGTTTTCTTTAATGGGCCAGATAGTAAGTATTTTGGCCTTTTCAGACTGCTTTATAGTGTCTGTAGTGACTACTCAACTTTGCAGTTGTAGCAAGAAAATAGACATGGACAACATGTAAGTGAATGGGCCTAGCTGTGCCCCATTTTTAAAAAAGTAACAAAAGCAGGTGAGAGTCTGGATTTTCCCTATGGCAGTGATACTCACAGAGATCAAATTGCCCACAGCCGCTGGATCATCAAAAAAACAAGAGAGTTCCAGAAGAACATCTATTTCTGCTTTATTGACTATGCCAAAGCCTTTGACTGTGTGGATCACAATAAACTGTGGAAAATTCTGAAAAAGATGGGAATACCAGACCACCTGACCTGCCTCCTGAGAAACCTGTATGCAGGTCAAGATGCAACAGTGAGAACAGACTGGTTCCAAATAGGAAAAGGAGTACGTCAAGGCTGTATATTGTCACCCTGCTTATTTAACTTCTATGCAGAGTACATCATGAGAAACACTGGGCTGGAAGAAGCACAGGCTGGAATCAAGATTGCTGGGAGAAATATCAATAACCTCAGATATGCAGATGACACCACCCTTGTGGCACAAAGTGAAGAAGAACTAAAGAGCCTCTTGATGAAAGTGAAAGAGGAGAGTGAAAAAGTTGGCTTAGAGCTCAACATTCAGAAAACTAAGATCATGGCATCTGGTCCCATAACTTCATGGCAAATAGATGGGCAAACAGTGGAAACAGTGTCAGACTTTATTTTTTTGGGCTCCAAAATCACTGCAGATGGTGATTGCAGCCATGAAATTAAAAGATGCATACTCCTTAGAAGGAAAGTTATGACCAACCTGGATAGCATATTAAAAAGCAGAGACATTACTTTGCCAACAAAGGTCTTTCTAGTCAAGGCTATGGTTTTTCCAGTAGTCATGTATGGATGTGAGAGTTGGACTGTGAAGAAGGCTGCGCACCGAAGAATTGATGCTTTTGAACTGTGGTGTTGGAGAAGACTGTTGAGAGTCCCTTGGACTTCAAGGAGATCCAACCAGTCCATCCTAAAGGAGATCAGCCCGGGGTGTTCATTGGAAGGACTGATGCGGAAGCTGAAACTCCAATACTTTGGCTATCTCATGCGAAGAGTTGATGCGTTGAAAAAGACCCTGATGCTGAGAAAGATTGGTGGCAGGAGGAGAAGGGGATGACAGAGGATGAGATGGCTGGATGGCATCACCAACTTGATGACATGAGTTTGGGTAAACTCCGGAAGTTGGTGATAGACAGGGAGGTCTGGTGTGCTGCAATTCACCGGGTCGCAAAGAGTCGGACACGACTGAGTGATTAAACTAAACTGAACTGAATGATAGTCAATCAATCTCTGATCTAAAGAAACACTGTCAAATAAGAATTTTCTGGGTTGGAGCAGAAATTATTCTCATATATACCCATTAGCCCACAAAAGATTTTCAGAGTAAATTAAAACCTAGGGCAAAGATCAAATCCAGGATGTTTCTAGAAAAACAGTTATAGTATGTAGATCAGTTCAGTACAGTTGAAAGACTGTTCAACCCCAGGAAGATTAGGAATTTGCTTGTTAGACTCTCAGCTAGACAGCAGAACTTCTAAGAATCTTAAGGGCTTGCCTTTTTGACCTTCTCAGCTAGACAGTAGAATTTCTAAGACTCTTAAGGGAGTTTCTTAGGCCCTTTTGGCAAGGAAAAAACAGGTTGGGGGGATTTCAAGAATCTTTAGGGTATTGTCCGTATAACACCCTGATTCTAAGGACAAAGTAGACAAGAGTATGCCTTAAAAAGTCTGTCTTAACATATGATGTAATTACATAGGAAGTTCAAAAATTTTAACAGAAACTTTAATGGCTTCAATTAAAAGGGACAGAGATAGGTCAAAATGGAAAAAGACCTCTGTGTTATTAATTTCCTATAAGCAGGACACAGATTGAGAACACTACCTAGCTACAAATGCACTCTACTTCTTATGGAAAATTAAGGATGATATAGAAGCCAGAGAACCATTCTCAGGGAGAAGAAATGGGCCCTAATCAAGGAACATTCTCTGTCTCTGGGACAGAGGAAATGGTGAAATGTCCTGCTAGGTTTCAGAATTGCTATGAACCAGTATCTGTTACTTGTTTCCTGTTTTACACTTTTAGAGTGGAGGTTTCTACTGTGGCCATGTCCTTTTCTCATTATTGTTTGATGGGTGTATAACAGGGTAGATAATGATTTTGAGGAGGATGTTTTACTTTTTCGTTCACAGAAACTCCTGAGGAGCTTGAGGAGTCTGCCCCATCTACATCTGGTTCTAGTATACTGCAGATGGTAAGAGCATGGATATGAGTTGATGATATAAAGGAATGGGAATTTTGTGAGGATCTTGGAAGACTGGGAGTGAACTTTGTATATGAAGTGTTATGGCCAGAGGGCAGAAATCTGGAGTGCTTTCCCAAATTTCTCCCTTATCTGTATCAGAAGGTCTTAGCCCTCAAATAGGACATTTTCCTAGGGTTCTGTCATAACCAATAGTAGTTGATGATATGATATGCTTTGATTAGACTTTGAAAATGTGACCTTAAATAAAAGCAACTAATGTTTAATGGTAGCATTCTTTTAGGGAATTCAGTAGGTGGATAAGTTGGGAGCAGGAAAACCCTATAAAAGTTTTCAATATATTTTAAATTGTCCTATAAAATTAAATAATCAGTCTTATATTTAGCATCCCATCCTTTATTAACAAGCTAAGATCAAGTTGCTCTTCTAATCGTTACTTTAAAATGGATGCATATCAACATTTTGGTATTGAATACGTTATTTATTAAGTATCTGTTATAAATGATAGGTTATTATATTTGTGCTAGTTAATGCTAAGTATTTCATAAACTTTTGAGTATTTTTATTAATGTTTGACTCATATTTTTAAAATCTTTAGCTTTAATCTTTTTCCAGGTTTGCCAAAAACAGACTCAGTTTATGACTATTGTCTAATTATTACTAATATTATTGTTATTACCCATTCTTATTCACAAATCTGTGCTTATTTTGATGATAAGTTATAGTTACTTTATCTCAAGTAGTGGTTATAGCTAAGATAAAAATATGCATACCTATGTCAGAAAAGAATATTAGAAATGCTAAAATATTTTAAAGGCTATATTTTTTGGGAGGGACCAAGAAATAGGATCAAAATATCTTTAAGTGTATTTTAAATCTCAAAAAGGTTAACATAAATTTTAAAAAGAACCTACATAAACTTAGGATGAAAATGCACTTTCTCAAGTTGAAATAGTAAAATTATACACCATAAATTTGACTTTTATAATTTTTGTCTATGGAATATTTTCCTATTACTTGTAAGAAAACAAAGGAGGTGTAAAACCACAAAGTAAATTAGAGGTTTTCTTGATCAGTAGTTAGATAAATTCAAGGAAATGTCTGTTTTATATTAATATTTAGTAATAAGTTAATTAAATCTTGATTGAAAGCCTGTTTGTTTACATAGTATGTAAATTGATTTTGAAATAAAGTTTTTAGATTTAGATGATGTTTACATTATGTCTTTTCCTCAGTTTACATATGCGACATAAATATTGGTGTGTATATGACAGCCCCTAAATAAGTTTGAATTAGGGGGAAAAATAGCTAAACAGTAGGATTAGTGATAAGGATTTTTTTTAACATTAAATTTTGACCTTTTTTATTCTATCAGTTTTATTCTTTTTTAATTTAAAGTAAAAGTAAGATATCATATGTACTGAAATTCAAAAACCTCTGTGGTGATTGTTACTTCTTTTGGAACCCTGTTTTCCAATCCTACCCCCTACTCAGATCCATTCTCCGATTTTCTTTGCCTTGTGAGTCTTATCCCTGTGAACTGCACTGCTCAGCCTCTTGCCCTGCATATCATAGACTCATATCGGAAATAAAGAATTCTTAAAAGTGAACAATAAGAAAACAACCTATTTTAGAATGGGAGATAATCTATACACCTCACCAAGAATATATACAAGATGGCAAATAATCATATCAAAGACGCTCCATATCACAAGGATATGCAAATTAAAATGAGATATCACTACACATCTAGTAGAATGGCCAAAATCTAGAATACTGACAACACCAAATACTGGTGACAGTGTGGAGCAACAGTAACTCTTACTCACTGTTGATTGGAATACAAAATGGCACAGCCACTATGGAAGAGATTTTGGCAGGTTTTTGTTGTTGTTTTGTTTTCTTGGATTTTTTAAATAGAACTAAACATAGTCTTGCTGCACATAGCAGTTCCACTCCTAGATATTTACTTAACTGATTTGCAAATTTATGTCACAAAAAAAACTTCACGTGAATGTTTACAGTAGATTTATTCATAATTATTCTAAACTGGAAGCAACAAAGATATCCTTAAATAGATGAATGAATGAACAAGTTGAAAAAAAAATAAACAACCCAATCAAAATATGGGCAAAAGATCTAAATAGATACTTCTCCAAAGAGCACTTGGTGGTAGCGATTTAGTCGCTCAGTCATGTCTGACTGTTGCAGCCCCATGGACTGTAGCCCACCAGGCTCCTCTGTCCATGGGATTCTCCAAGCATGAATCCTGGAGTGGGCTGCCATTTCCTTCTCCAGACACAGATGGCCAAAAGGTATATGAAAAGATGCTCAACACTGCAGAGAACTGAAAATTAAAACCATGAGGTATCATCTCATATTGGTCAGAATGGCCATCATCAGAAAGTCTACAAATGATAAATGCTGGAGAGGGTGTGGAGAAAAAGGAAACTTCCTACACTACATTACATTTAGGAATGTAAACTGGTACAGCCACTATGAAGAACAGCATGGAGGTTCCTTAAAAACAGAGCTACCATATGATCTTGCAGTCTTACTCCTGGACATATATTCAGAGAAATTATAATTTGAAAAGATACATATACCCCAATGTTCATTGCAGCACTATTTATAATAACCAAGACATGGAAGCAACCTAGATGTCCACTGACAGATAAATGATAAAAGAAGCTGTGGTATGTATATATATATATATATATATATATATATATATATATATATATATATATATATATATATATATATATAATGGAATATTACTCAACTATAAAAAGGAACATGTTTGAGTCCATTCTAATGAGGTGGATGAACCTAGAGCCTATTATCAGAGTGAAGTAAGTCAGAAAGAGAAAGACAAATACTATATATTAATATATATGTAACAGTCATAAAAAAGAATGAAATAATGTCATTTGCAGCAATGTGGATGGACCTAAAGATTACCATACTAAGTGAAGTAAGTCAGACAGAGAAAGACAAATATCATATGATATCACTTATATGTGGAATATAAAAAAAGATACAAGTCAACTTATTTACAAAACAAAATTGACTCACATACACAGAAAACAAACTTATGGTTACTAAAGAGAAAAGGAGGTAGAAGGGATAAATTGGGTTGGGTTTAACGTATACACACTACTATATGTAAAATAGATAATCAACAATTAACTACTGTATAGTACAGGGAACTACAGTCAATATTTTGTAATAACCTTAAAAGGAAAAGAATCTGAATATGTATATCCTTTTTCAAGAATCACTGTGCTGTACATCTGAAACTAACAAGATATTATAATTCAACTATATCTCAATTTAAAAATTAAAAAAAAACAATAGTGATATTCCATACAATGGAGAAGCAATGGTACCCCACTCCAGTACTCTTGCCTGGAAAATCCCATAGACGGAGGGGCCTGGTGGGCTGCCATCTATGGGGTTGCACAGAGTCGGACATGACTTTAATGACTTAGCAGCATACAATGGAATATTATTCCAAGGTAAAATAAGTGAGCTATCAACCCAGAAAAAGACATGAAACATCCTTAAGTTTAGTAGTTATCAGGGGTTCAGGAGGAGGAAGGTGAAAATAGTTTTTAATTGAGGGTATAAAACTATCCTGTGTGATTCTTGTGTGTCTATCCTGTGTGTCTATGATGGAGACATAATTTTATGCATACTATGCATTTGTCAAAAACCTATACAACTTTACAGCAGAAAAAGAGTAAACCTTAATGTATGCAGATATTTTAAAAGTTATATGGAAAATTGGAGAATCTCAGAATGGAATGCATACTGTGAAATAAGAATCAGACTGTATTACAAGTGCATGAGAAAAAGAAAAAAAAAACACCTCAATAAAGGAGTTAGGGCAGAAACATGCTAACGTAAATGACTTTGGAAATGAGTGGAGCCTATAATGCTTAAGGCAAAAGGAACTGCACCTAAACACTATACTTTATTTGATAAAGCTGTTGCCCAGCTTTATGAGTTAACGATGGGGTATGAGTTAAAATCTGGAAACTGCTATACACAGGTACTTGAATTTAACAATGAACTAAATGAACAGAAGAGGCAGAAGCCAAGTTTCTCACTATTACGGTGGAGGTGAAAGATAAGTAAGGGAGGGAAAAAGCTGGAATTTTCATGTATGTGGTAAAGGATTAGAACTGACGACATCAGCATGATCATGTTTAGCTTAATATAGAAGTTTATATATAGAAATATTCATAGATACATATATGTACGTAGGTTAGTATACACAATTATATTTTCTTACTTTGTCAATCGAGAGGTATGGAAGCAGTAACACCCCAGTATCAATAATCACATCTGGCATTCCCAGATGGCTCAGCGGATAAAGAATCTGCCTGCAATGTAGTAGACACAGGAAATGCAGGTTCAATCCCTGGGTCAGGAAGATACTCAGGAGGGGTAATAGTAACCCTCTCTAGCACTCTTGCCTGGAAAATCTCATGGACAGAGGAGCCTGGTGCACTACAACCCATGGGGTCCCAAAGAGTTGGACGTGACTGAGTGACTAGGCACACAAACACACATCATTTTCCAACATGAGGAACAAGGGCTTGATGGATTCTAGGTCTGGACCAGGAAATACATGAGTCTGGAGCATCATGTAGTGCTAGAAGTTAGTAAAGAAGTATAATGAACTGAATGTTTGTGCCCCTCCCTCAATTGAAATATAATCCTTAGTGTGATGGTATTTGGAGTTGGAGCTTTGGGAGGTAATTAGGCCATGAGGGTGGAGCTCTCATGAGTGGTTTAATACACCTACAAGAAGAGACAAGAGAGATAGCTCCCTCTCATTCTGCCATGTGAGGATATAATGATAAGTTGGTGGTCTCCAATTCAGAAGAAGGTCCTAGAACCCAATCATGCTGCTCCTCTGATGTGGGACTTTCAGCCTCAAGAACTGTGAGAAATAAATTTGTTTTTTATAAGCCACGTAATCTATTGATCTCAGTTCCTTTCCATGGCAAAGCATTCAACATCACGGTCATCCAAGTCTATGCCCCCAACCACTAATGCCAAAGAAGCTGAAGTTGATCACTTCTGTGAAGCCCTACAACACTTTCTAGAAATAATACAAAAAAAAAATGTCCTTTTCATCATAGAGGATTGGAATGTAAAAGAAGGAAGTCAAGAGATACCTGGAGTAATAGGCACATTTGGCCTCGGCGTCCAAAACAAAGCAGGGCAAAGGGTAACAGAGTTTTGCCAAGAAAACACACTGGTCATAGGAAACACCCTCTTCCAACAATACAAGAGACGACTCTACAAATGGACATCATCAAATGGTCAATAGTGAAATCAGATAGATTATATTATTTGCAACTGAAGAGGGAGAAGCTCTATACAGTCAGCAAAAACAAGAACTGGAGCTACTGTGGCTTAGATCACGTGCTGCAAAATTCAGGCTTAAACTGAAGAAAGTGGGGAAAAACACTAGACCATTCAGGTATTGTTCTTGTCATTCAGTCGCTAAGTCACATCCGGCTCTTTGTGACCCCGTGAACTGCAGCACGTCAGGCTTCCCTGTCCTTCACTATCTCCAGGAGTTTTCTCAGTAACTCCTAAGTCAGTGATGCCATCCAGCCGTTTCATCCTCTGTCGTCCCCTTCTCCTCCTGCCCTCAATCTTTCCCAGCATAAGGGTCTTTTCCAATGAGTCATCTATTTGCATCAGGTGGCCAAAGTATAGGAGCTTCAGCATCAGTCCTTCCAATGAATATTCAGGATTGAATTCCTTTAGTATTGACTGGTTTGATGTCCTTGTTGTCCAAGGGACTCTCAAGAGTCTTCTTCACCACAATTTGAAAGCATCAATTCTTTGGCACTAAGCCTTCTATATGGTCCAACTCTCACATCTGTACATAACTACTGGAAAAACCATAGCTTTTACTACATGGACCTTTGCCAACAAAGTGATGTCTCTACTTTTTAACACATTGTGTGGGTTTGTCATTGGAGAAGGAAATGGCAACCCAGTCCAGTATTCTTGCCTGGAGAATCCCAAGGACAGAGGAGCCTGGCGAGCTACAGTCCATGGGGTCGCAAGAGTTGGACATGACCGAGTGATTAACACACACACACACAGCTCTATCATAACTTTTCTTCCAAGGAGCAAGTATCTTTTAATTTTGTGGCTGCAGTCACTGTCCATAGTGATTTTGGAGCCCAAGAAAATAAAACCTCTCACTGTTTCCACTTTTTCCCCAACTATTTGCCATGATGAGTTAGGACTGGATGCCATGATCTTAGTTTTATGAATGTTGTGTTTTAAGCCAGCTTTTTCATGCTCCTTTTCAACCTCATCAAGAGGGTATGAGCAAAATCAAATCCCTTCCAATTATACAGTGGAGATGACAAATAGATTCAAGGGATTAGATCTGGGAGACAGAATGCTGAAGAACTATGGGCAGTTCATAACAGTGTACAGGAGGCAGGAACCAAAACCATACCAAAGAAAAAGAAATGCAAGAAGGCAAAATGGTTGTCTGAGGAGACCTTACAAACTGCTGAGAAAAATAGAGAAGCGAAAGGCAAGGGAGAAAGTGAAAGATATACCCAACTGAATGCAGAGTTGCAGAGAATAGCAAGGAGAGATAAGAAAGTCTTCTTAAGTGAACAATGCAAAGAAATAGAGGAAAACAATAGAATGGGAAAGACTAGAGATCTCTTCAAGAAAATTAGAGATATCAAGGGAACATTTAATGCAAAGATGGGCTCAATAAAGGACAGAAATAGCAAGGAGCTAACAGAAGGAGAAGAGATTAAGACGAGGTGGCAAGAATACATGGAAGAACTATGTAAGAAAGTTCTCATAACCAAAATGATGTGGTCACTCATCTAGAGCCAGACATCCTGGAATGTGAAGTCAAATGAGCCTTAAGAAGCATTACTACAAACAAAGCTAGTGAGGTGATGGGATTCCAGTTGAGCTATTTCAAATCCTAAAAGATAATGCTGTTAAAGTGCTGCATTCAATATACCAGAAAATTTGGAAAACTCAGCAGTGGCCATAGGACTGGCAAAGGTCAGTTTTCATTCCAATCCCAAAGAAGAGCAATGCCAAAGAATGTTCAAACTATCATACAAGTGCATTCATTTCACATGCCAGCAAGGTGATGCTCAAAATCCTTCAACCTAGGCTTCAATAGTACATGAACTGAGAACTTCCAGATGTACAAGCTGGATTTAAAAACGGCAATGCATCAAGAAGTCAAATTTCCAGTATCTGTTGGATCATAGAAAAAGCAAGGGAATTCCAGCAAAGCATCTACTGCTGCTTCATTGACTCTGTTTAATTCTTTGACTGTGTGGATCACAACGAACAGTGGAAAATTCTTGAAGAGTTGGGAATGCCAGACCACATTACTTGTCTCCTGAGAAACCTGTATGCAGATCAAGAAGCAATAGTTAGAATTGGACATGGAATAATGGACTGGTTCAAAATTGGGAAAGGAGTACAATAAGGATATATATTGTCACCCTGCTTATTTAACTTATATGCAGAGAATATCATGCGAAATGCCAGACTGGATGAAGCACAGCTGGAATCAAGACTGCTGGGAGAAATATCAACAACCTCAGATATGCAGATGATAGCAGTCTAATGGCAGAACATGAAGAGGAACTAAAGATCCTCTTAATGAAAGTGAGAGTGAAAAAGCTGGCTTAAAACTCAACATTCAGAATACTGAGATCATGGCATCCAGTCCCATCATTTCATGGTAAATATTTGGGGGGAAAGTGGAAACAGTGACAGATTTTCTTTTCTTGGGCTCCAAAATCACTGTGGATGGTGACTGCAGCCATGAAATTAAAAGACACTTGCTCCTTGGAAGAAAAGCTATGACAAACCTAGACAGCATATTAAAAAGCAGAGGCATTGTTTTGCCAACAAAGATCCGTATAGTCAAGGCTATGGTTTTTCCAGTGTTTTTGTATGGATGTGAGAGTTGGACCATAAAGAAGGCTAAGTGCCAAAGAATTGATGCTTTTGAACTGCGGTGCTGGAGAAGAATTTTGAGAGTCCCTTGGACTGCAAGGAGATCAAACCATTCAATTCCAAAGGAAATTAACCCTGAATATTCACTGGAAGGACTGAAGCTGAAGCTCCAATACTTTGTCTACCTGATCGAAGAGTTGACTCATTGGAAAAGACTCTGATGCTGGGAAAGATTGAGGGCAAGAGGAGAAGTAGGCTACAGAGGATGAGATGGTTGGATGGCATTACTGACTCAATGGACATGAGTTTGAGCAATTGCCTGGAGATAGTGAAGGACATGGAAGCCGGGCATGCTGCAGTCCATGGGGTTGCAAAGAGTCGGACAGGTCTTTATGACCGAATAACAACAAACTAATCTATGATACTCTAGTATAATAGCCCAGACTAAGACAGTAAGTGTTTAAAACAAGACAAGCAAAATAAAATCCCACACTGATGGGTATATTGAAGGGATAACAGAGCCAGCTGAAAGAATTACAGATGTCTGAAATGGAGAAGGCAATGGCACCCCACTCCAGTAATCTTGCCTGGAAAATCCCATGGACGGAGGAGCCTGGTAGGCTACAGTCCATGGGGTCCCATGACTGAGTGACTTCACTTTCACTTTTCCCTTTCATGCACTGGAGAAGGAAATGGCCACCCACTCCAGTATTCTTGCCTGGAGAATCTTAGGAACGGCGGAGCCTGGTGAGCTGCCGTCTATGGGGTCACACAGAGTCGGACATGACTGAAGCAACTTAGCAGAAACTGGAAAAATTTGAGTAACAAAATACATAAAAAAGGATTGGGTTGTTATGGAGCACAAGTGTGTGCCTAAGTCACAGTGAGGCCAAATAATACCAAATATGGGAGTTTGGAGGAATGAAATGTTTACTGTAGGGCCATGCTAGGAGATGGGTGGCTTATGCCTTAAAAATTCCTGAACTCTTAGAAAGCAGCAAAGCCATTTTATAAGAAAGGTGAGGGAACTATGTGGTTAGTTGTTGCAGACTTACCAGTTGTTGCTGGTTACCTGGCCTGGGAGCGTTCTTCCGACTCCCAGTGTGGGTCTTTCTGCTACTGCCCAGGCCCAGCTGAGGAAGCAGATCTCAGCTGATGGCACCCTCAGGGCCAAGTCCCCAGACCCTGCCGAGCCATCATCACTGAAGGAGCAAGAAGCCCAGGACCCCAGCTGGCCCTTAGGCTCCTCAGGCCACCCAAATGGGAGCCAGATCTCATGGACTACTACCCATGGAGACTTCTGCTGCCATTTGGTTCTGGAAGTGGGGATGGGGGAGAGGTTTTCTGCTTCAAGGCCTTGGCCTGGTCAGTGGGCAGTTGTGGAGAGGACTCTGGAGCTCTGTAGGACACAGCCCTCAGCCTGTCCCCAGCTTACGCACAGGCCCAAGGCTTCAGGGTCCCAGGGAGAAAGCTGGGATCCACCAGATCCACTTCTCATGACACTCTGCCTCGCGGAACCTTGTGAGCCTGACTGTTGGCAGAGTGGGACCTCTAACCAACATGCTAATGTTTGTGGGCTAATGGTGGCATGCTAATGACTGTGCTCCCATCCTTGCCCCTATTATGTGATTATAATACAAAGTATAAAACAAATGCCCATGAATCTATGCTGATGTAAAAACAAACGATTGAATAAATAAATAAATGGAAGAGAAGACATCTTCCTTGTAGAACTACAAATAATTTCTGCAGTACACTGCCTTCATGGAAGGGGAGCATAAACCCCTACTCCTTAAGCATGGAGTATGTATAGTGACTGTCTTGTAAGAAAACAGTTCGGCAGAGGGAGAAGCAATGAAAAAATCTGACAGACACTACCTCAGCCAGGTGTGATCAAGGTCAACATCAACATTAATTTTAATACTAGTAATTAATTGCATGAGCTATTTACTTTAATTCCATGGTTTTCCTGCCTAAAATCCATAACTTCAGTCTATCTGTGAGGGGGAAAAAAAGGCAAATTCCAACTAAGGGACATTCATATATGCCTGACATATATTCCTGACATATATGTGCCTGACATATATTCCTCAAAATTGTTAAGGTCATCCAAAAACAGAGAAAATCTATCATAGCCAAGAGCCTAAGGAGATATAACACCTAAATATCCTGACTGGATCCTGGAAGAAAAATTATATAAGGTAATAACTAAGAAGAATTGAAAAAGGTATGGAGTTTCATTAATTACATGCTTTAACACTGGTTCATCACTTGTAACAAATGTACAATATCTGTCCAACTAATATCATACATTAATAGTGGGGAAACTGTTCAGGGTATAAATGAACTCTGTATTATCACCTCAATTTTTTCTGTAAAGCCTAAAACTGTTCTAAAAAATAAACGAAGTATCTTTCATAGAGGCTGGCACATAGTAGGTTGATAATGCAAGGTTAAAAATGATTAAGGAAAAGGATAAAGAAGATAAGAAAGAAAATATCAATAATTCAAAACATTTGCTGTTGAAGCACAGCTTCAATAAACTTATAAACAGGTCATAAAAAGTCAAATTTCTGTGAAAGAAACATGCCACTCAGATTTTTACACTAACGATTTTTTAAACTTTTCTGTTGTAGAATTTACTTTTATTCTACAATTTTGATCTTCAAAATTTTAACTTGAACTCTAAATGACCTCTAATACAAACTAGATATGGCATTGTACATAGTTAATTACTAAAGTAACTCTCCATAGCTCAAAAAGGAATAATGCTTTTAAACAATAAAAGCCAAAAGACTGTGAAGCCATCTTTATAACATGGCGTTACAGCTCGCCACACAGATGGTCATCCAGATAAGCAAAAAACAAACAAAATAATCTTTTAAAAACAGATATAACTCAATATACAGAGATTCAAATTGTCTTTCAGTTGCTCATTAACTTTGTCTTCTGCTTTATAAGGTTTCAAACTATTAGGTTACTCCATTGTATTTAAATGTTATCTTCTGTCAAATACTTTTCATAATTAATTCAAAATCTCCTTGTCAAATTATTTATCCTGTAACTCAATTAATACACAATGTTTCAAATAAATTGTATACTGCAAGATGACATCTAGAGATACTGATCTGCTATCCTACATTGTGTAGATAAGCAGATTTTTGCTATTACTGCTAGCACCCAGCTGGCAGAAGGCGAGTAGGCTCGAGCCCCGGGGCTGTAGCAGGAGCGGAGTTGAGGATTTCCAGGTGATCCTGGTGGGCTTCCCACGTGGCGCTAGTGGTAAAGAACGCACCTGCCAACGCAGGAGACTATAAGAGATGTGGGCTCGATTCCTGAATCTGGAAAATCTCCTGGAACAAGCAGAAAGTGGCAACTCACTCCACTATTCTTGCCTGGAGACTCCCATGGACAGAGGAACCTGGCGGGCGGCAGCCCATGGGATCGCACAGAGTAGGATATGACTGAAGCAACTTAGCAGGCAACACGCTGGTGGAACAAGGCGACCTGTGTAACTGCAGCGTGGTCTTCTTTTGGCTCCCCAATACCACCTAGGAGGGCAGCTACTTCAAGGCACAGAAGTGCCTCATCAGGCTTGTGCGGAAAGTGAGGAGCCAGAACCCGTAGACAGCCTACAGAAGTGAGGCCCCACAGCGGCGAGAAGTCCCCCGATGACCGAGGCCGCGGAGCTTGGCGGGGCTCGGGCCTCTTCCAAGACTGACTGTGACGACGACCAGGAGGCCCAGGCCCACATTTCCGGCCACAAGGAGTCCTGACACTGCGTCCCGCTGAAAAACTTAAAAATGTTCCGAGACCAGGCCTGGGCTGCGTGGGCTCGTGGGGCACCACCCGACGCCACCCCAAGACTACGTCACAGAAGGTTTGTGTTGCCCTTCACCTTGGGTCCTTTCGTTTTAGCCCTTGATTTTCTTTCCTTGTGTTTGTTCTGGGTTTTTCTCTGGTTGGTGGTGGAGGGGCTGCCCTCGGGGCATGGGGTCAGGGGAGACCTGAGGGATCCTGGCCGTCTGTAGCTCCTTTTGGCTTCAGTCACAGACTCCGGTTTCCCATCTCATGAGTGGAAGGATTCACTTGTGGTCGCCTCTTCTGTCTGCTTTGGTTTGTTTGGAATCTAAATAAAGCAACCTTAGGAGGAAAAAGTCACCTCCACCAGAGGGGCTTTGAAAGGAAGGATCTGGGAAGATATGACCTGTGTTATTCGGATCTTACTGGCCAGGGTAAAGGAAATTACACCTTGTTTACCAGTATTCTTATTTTATCTTGTTGATTAAAACACAGTGGACTAAATCAGAGACTCATCAGTGTTGTGCTTAGATACAATGAATTTTTATTTGCAGTAATTCTTCAGCAGGTAGATAAGGAAATACCTTTTGCCGGGTGTTTTTCCATTAAAACAAAGGGAGGCTGTCTTTGTCTCCTCTCGAATCCAATTCTGATTATTCCTTTATATTTTCCCCTTTACTCAATTTTTTTTTTTGTTTTTTTCTCCAGTTAATTTCCTTTCCTCAGTTTAAAGTTAGTGCTTCTAAACTTGATTATTTTATGGCAGAATACTTTCTGGTAACCTGCCAGTGTTTTCAGCACTAATGTTTCTGCTTTCAGGATTTTTCAGTCTGTCTTCTTTCACTTTGATTTCATTGTCCCTTCCCCTTCCAATAGCTCCTGTATTGTGAATTTCAGCTTGATTTTTTTTTTTATTGTGGAGGTAGCTATATTCCCTACTTAGCAGATAAATTAGAGAATTCCTTTATCCCCAGAAAGATCAAGGTACAGTCACAGGAGTCTGATCATCACCTAAACTTGAGAGCAAACAAACTGAGCAGAAAGGAGCTTGCTTGTTACATTAAATTTTATTCTTGCACACTCAGTGAACCAAGAAGATGATTTGAAATATGCCCAGCTAGGCTTTTTATTATTTGCTAAAGCTCTTAGTTTAAAAGCCTTGATTGAAGGTTCTTTAATTCACCTACAAACCACAAAATGGAATTTTGTAGCAACAGTAGTGAGAACTCAAATTCTCCACTTGATGACAAAGTCAGCAACTTGGCATGTAGTCCATTACTACTATACCCCCAGGGCTTCATTAGATTTATTCAGTATTTTTGTATAATCCTTAAACATGGTTAAGGTAGGTTATATTATCATAAGGTCCTAGCATGTGTAATATACAGTTTGCCCTTTGCCATTGGTTTCATGGGATCTAAACCAGTGATTGTATCTTTCTTTATAGTTAGCATTGAGGAGTACATTTCCATTAGATACTATTTTTCTTACGTCTGAAGAACATTTTTTCTTATTCAGTATTGAGAGGCATTATGGCATGGTTCAAAAACCAGTATACTGAGTATTAGAAGACCTGAGTCCTTCTGTGAACTTTATCTTGACTCAGTTGTTTTTGCCATACTTTTGTATTATTTAGGTTTCTTTCTTTGTAAGGAATAGAAGCCTCCTTTAGCTAACATTGGCAGAAAATAATTTCTTAGGAGAGTATAGGGAGACATAAGGATAGTTAATTTTAAAGGAAACTTGAGAAATCTAAAAGATAATAATTAGGGCAACTTTTGAAATCCTGGTAGTAACAACAGACAGCTTCATCAGGTGCTGCTGTTGATCATCTTCATTTCTTCTTCCCACCCCTACTATCAGATTGCAGAAAGGATCTATCTTATTGGTCTAAACTGAAGAAAATGGAGGGAAACAGATGTTCTTGATTGACCTAACCAGACTGTATTTAATGAGAAAAGACCATTTCCCTGGAAGAAAAATTCATGTGTTGTTAATGAGAGAGCAACAACAACAAAAATATGTTGGCAAAATAACAAAATCCAAAAGGCTAGAAAAACTGACAAATTGTTCACTCAGTCTTTATGTGTACAAAGATACCACCCCACATTGCTACAGTGAGTTTTGTATGGTATATAAGAAAGACAACATTATTCAACTTTGTAATTATGTTTACAACAGGGCCTCTCTTCAACCTCTCTGCCTCTGCTAGGGCCATCCCCTCCCTCAATCTTTACCAGCCTGTTGTAGCTTCCTGATTGCATGGCATCTGGTTTTACTTATCCTGCTAACTTCTCCTTCATAACTGTTAGAGTTATTTTTCTAGTAATGTAATTTTGTCTCTTTGAAACTGTCAGTAGCTTCAGTATTGTCATAAGATACTTAATACTTGTTTTAGTCACTATGCTGGCGAGAGTTGGATGCCTGTGCTACTTAGCTATTATAGCACTTTGTACATACCTTATTTTGAGTTCTTGATTCACTGAATAATTATTGTAAAATAAGGGGAAATATCTATGTGAAACAATAAAATAAATACTCAGATAAACGTATGTAATTCTGGCTGTCTTGCTACTTCTGTTTTCTAAGGCAATTCATATCTGTTAAAAGATCCATATAGTTCCCTCTCACTATGTATTTAAAGTAAAAATACCAAAATTTCAAAAACTCTGTAGGTTCTTCTTTTCCACTAAGGAGTTCATAGCTGGAATGAACAGTCTTTGATTTAACAGGTCACTTCAATGAATTTGTTTATATGCAAAACTGATTTGAAGCTAATTTCTCTGCGTAATAAACTGACAAGTGATAGGCATTTTGAATTTTCTGGTGGCAACACTTGGGAAGAGGGGTTTAGGGAGCCTGAGAAATAATATGAAGAGGAAATGTGAGAAAGATTTTGAGGGAAAGGAGGTTATGTAATATGGAACTCCTTTTCTGTAGGAGAACCTCAATTAAAAAAAAAATATAGCCAGTGAAATTTTCCAAGGATGGGAATTGTCAAAGGGCTTGTAAGAATAGGTGCATCCGGTATTTAATTTTAGGTTATTTGCTCTTCTATGCATTTATAGTGGATATTTTACCCACTCTTCCCTGATTATGTAGCAGTCATTTGGTTTAGATGGGATTAACCTTTCTTCCTCCTCCAAAAGTTGTAGCAAATTGGTCTAAACAGTAAGGTAATCCCATAATACCATTTAGACAGTGATTAATTTGAAAGGAATCTAGTCAGCACTTCTCCTGACACATTTCTGAGGTACATGGGTTAGTTTAGAGTCTCAAGACTTTTCGTTTTATGGTTGCGAGAACTGCCCTGGATGTCTTACTACTCGCGAAGTCATGCAGCTCCAGTTTATGATGGTGGTTATCCTTTGAACACATGGGGGAACCACCCTTGGGAAGACTGACTGAGAATAAGAGATGGGAAAATGGAAGGGAAAAGCTAAGTCTTTGATGACTTGATCGAGTCATTAAGATCAAATGACTTCTGAACTGATCTTGAAGCCTGTCAAGCATCTGGTCTTTCTAGTTAGATGACTCAGAATCCTAACTATTAAATAAAACCAAACTATTGATTTCTCTCTTCCAAATTATGTGACTCGTGCTAATTTTGTTAAATGCATGTGTTTTGCCAGTTCTTCTCTTTCTTTTACCCACATATAATCCATTAGAGAATTTTGTCAGTTTTTCCATCAGAATATATCCAGAATTTCACCACTTATTTCCATCACTGCTTCCTTGATCTAAACCCACATCTCTCTCCTGGATTATAGCCACAGCTTCCCAAATGCCTCTCTGCTTCTACTCTTGGCATTCTGTTTTCTATTCAGTAAACATAGTGGTTCTCTGTAAATCTAAGTCAGGCCATGCCAATCTCCTGTCATAAACTTCCACTGTTAATAAAACCCCAAGTCCTTACATTTCCCTAGAAGCTCTCACTCACATGGACTCATTATCTTTATGACCTACGTACTGCTTTTTTGGTGTGTTACTCTGTCCAAGAGACACTAGCCTCCTTGCTTTACTTCAGACATACCAAGTTCAGCATCTCTGCACTTGCTGTTACTTCTGCCTAGAACCTCCATCTTTCAGATTCCACATAGCTTACTTCCTCAGTCCTTTCAAGTTTCTCATTAAATTCCCACCTTTTCAATGAGTTCTTCATTGACTCCCCTATCTGAAAGATGACTATATCTTGTGCCCTTTCCTGTCGTAATCTTCTCTCTAGTATAATACCTGCACATACATGTTTATTTATTTACTTGCCTATAATCTGTCTCCCCCAAGAAAAATTCATCACCCTGAGAGCAGGGATTTTTTCTTCTTTTTTACTATTTTTAATGCTGATTCCCCAACACCTGAATCAATAACTAAACTGTTTATTGAGTGAATGAATAGTTTGAGTGATATTTTTTCTTTTATTGATTACTACCAAAATTCCCAAGAGCTACAGTTCTGATTTAATACCCATTCACTACACCCATCTCTTTAGGAAACTAAGTTAAATATTTAGGTCTTGAGTTTATGGATGCCCTGGGAAATCTGAGATAAGTTATTTTCATTCCCCTGTTAGAGTGATCTTTCATCACAAAAGATGAAATGTAAGTATGAAAATTTATCTGCTGCTTTGCAACCTTCTCAGGAGCTTCCTTGGTTTAATTTGAAATTGGTCTCCTTACTCAGAGGGTAGGGAGAGACCAAAGAAAGAAGCAGACCACTTCAGATGGGTAGGTGGCAGGTTTAATAAGTAAGGGAACTTACAAGGCTGATCTTGGGTGGCCACAAGATGAATAGATTTCCATACTCTCCCCCAAGAATCTTACAAGTTGATATAAGGCCTCAACTGGATTCAGTCACATATACCATCCAGATGGTCTTAACACTACATTGCTGCCTCACTGCTGTGTCCTTGGGCAGCTTCTAGCTTGAGGAAGGAAAGCAGAGCACACATTCCAGGAACCGGGGAGGGAGTGAGGGGATCTCTAACTGTCCATCTAGCTCACAGGTCAGTGTCAGTTACATCCTCGGGTGATCTACCCAACATCATAAAAGCAGGAAATTAGAGCAGAAGTTCAGTAAGAGAAACATGAATCTTCAGAGAAGTTAATACATGGAAAGAAGGCAATGATTCCCAGTGTATACATCCTGGGAGCTTAAGTAAGTTCATTTTAAATATTAAGAAGTGTTGTAACCCAAAGCTGAAGCAGTTGATATTTGTTATATTATTTGCATGTATGATTTTCTCTTTGTACTGTAGACTTCTTGGGAACAAGATCCTTCTATTTATCACTGCTTCAGTACTCAGATTGTATTCCATAGATAGTTATTGCATAAATGAAATAGCATTGGAGAAGATCTCAAGAATTGGTTATGACAGAAACTAGATGTTAGACATGTTATTTAGTCTGCCTTTGCTAAGCCTTAGTACCTTCATCTGTTAAAATAAAAGTGCTGAACTTCATAATTAAGTTCTTTCCAACTATAAAATATTCTGTAATTTTATCTGCTTATGTATGAGTGGAGACATGCAGATACTTTCATCTAATGGAAATAAAGATATACTACTTAAAAATTTCCTTTGCAAATAGATTTTGGTTAATATAGCTGCCATCAGTTTGGCTTATGAAATAGTATTTCAATGATCTTTTAGCATGATAGATTAACTTTTATGTTCCTAAAACCATTTCCTCTGAATGCTGCTAAATTCACACTTCACTAATGGCAAGGATCTGATTAGAACTAATTTCATAGTGATTCTTTGACATTTTCAAATATAGAAATATGTGTGCTTTTCTGAATAAAAGTCAGAGCACATCATAAATTCTAAAAGTAACTTAAATTTTAGTCTAATATTGGACAATAGTTATGAAAGGCTAAAATCTTACAAAATAAGTGTCCCTTAAGTTTGCCATCCCTCCATTTCTTTTACTTTCAGCGTCCATTGTCATTACACCAGGCTCCACTGGAACTCTTTCTCCAGACTTTGGTCTGTCTTGTCAGCCACTATATCAGTTCCTCAATTTGGTAGAACTTAAAAGTAGAGGAGCTGATAATGTCTAATAGAGATCATAGACCAACAAGTCAGCCCTCTGAATGAGAGTCAAGGCAGAAACTTAGACCTGTCAACAGGGTCAGCGTAGGAGAGGGTAGGAACTTCTTTGACTTTCAAGTGACAGGAATTAGCATTTTGTCCTCAAGCACCAAAGTAATGGATCTGAAAGGTAACAAGGGAGTTTGGGGGAGCAACACAGGTTCTTGACATTTTTGACTAGACCACTAGGCTCCATCATTAGGAAGCAGTCAGTACTCAATCTCAGATCTGCTTAAATGATCCAGTTGGTGTTGCCAGAAGACTTTTACCCTTGGCTGGACTTCATTCAGAAACTAAACAATAGTCTTTTTCTACAGCGGGACTCATTAGTAGAAGAAGCCAGAAAAAGTAAAGTCAGGAGGAGGAAGAAAGGGGCTAAAAAATGCCTTCATTTTTAGACAAAGGAACCAGTTAGGGAGATCCAAGAAGGAACAGTAGGAATAAGAGAAAACCCATATGAGAATACATGGCTGAGGCTAAGGAATTAAGTGGTATAATAAAGAGTATAGTTAATTATACGGTGAATTTTTCATCTTAGGAGTTAGATTCTTAACATGAGTTGAAAATGACAAAGTCAAAACTATTTTTAAAAGCTATAATAAAGGTGCTATATTAGATATTGACACACTGTTTTTCTATAAAAATTTAACACGATTTTTTTCCCTCCCGATTTGTAGTAGGTCTTTGCTTTCTCCTTCTTTCCTTTCCAGTGCCCTAATGAGACATAGCTGAATTTCATGTAGGGACCAGGCTGAATGTAAAAGCATTTTCAGTACTGGACTCCCACTCAGTGAACAAGTAGCTCACACTATGAGAGACCTACTGAGATGATAGCAGTTTCAAGTATTCCATCCCATGCCTGTTTTGGAGCAGAGGTTCACTGATTGGGATAGCTCATAAATCACTTGCTTATGTTATCATATTCTTTCCTTTCGTCAGGTGTGCATTACTGAAATTTTAGAATTCAGTGTTTTGTGATGTGATTCTTTCATGCTGCAGAAAGATCAGGAAGAATAGGGGCGGAGGAAAGGCCATTTTAGTGCCCATTAAGGGGATTATAAGGGACTTCTGAGTAAAATGTATAGATGATATTGAGGAATGGGAGTCAAATTTCAGAGACAATGAAAAGGAAGTTTCTGAGTTTCTTAGAAAAAGAGGCAACTATTGACAAATATTGTCAGGAGCAATGTTTCTAAAACTTCCATATGTGTAAAAAGTACCTGGAGAATTTTTGTAAAAATACAGATTCTGGACCTCCGTTCAGAAATTCTGATTCAGTAATGCCAAGGTGGAGGCAAGAAAAGAGAACTATAAGCAAAAGGTGTTTTGGATGCTAGTGTCTTTAGATCATGTGTTGAAGTACTCAGGTCCTAGAGGGGGAGAGGAGAAGGAAAAGCAAAGATTGGGATTAGCTTCAACAAGGAAGGGCTTCCCAGGTGGCGCTAGTGGTAAAGAACCTGCCTGCCGATGGAGAGACACCAGTTTATTCCCTGGGTCAGGAAGACAAAGAAAGATGTATATTTTTTTCCTGAGAGTTAAGAGAAAATAAATATTTGAGTATCAAGAAAGAACTGAATTGAGGTGGAATAAAGATAGTAATTTAGTTTCAAGGATATAAGGTGATGTTTCAGGAGGCAAGTAAGGGGAGAGGAGAGAGGCCAGAAGAAGCTTGGAAAGCGTGGAAAAGGTTTGAAATAGCTCTTACAGCTGAGTGACTGTGATGAGGCTCTGAAGATGTTTGGGATGCCATGATTACTTTGTTAAATGATGAGATTAGGCATCAAGAATTTTGAGGCTCTTTCCAGCTAAAAACAATTCTGTGATTCTTCTGCAGAAGTAATCTCAGACTTTTGTCTGTGTATCATCTCTGAGGAATATAATGTACCCATATCTATTGCAGTTATTAAGCAGGTGTTTGCTGAGGTCGGGGGCAGATCCTCCAAAGATAGTATATTTTCATCTTAAGGAAAAATGGTTTTGATTACAGTCTCTCTCCTCCCCACCTTCCCTCTTGACCTTAAGAATTATTTTCATAGGGAATGAACAATAGTTAAAGACGAAATTGCTAAACAGCAGTGATTATCAGTTTAAATTTGGCACTATACATTTTGGAAAACTGGGTCTTCAAGATTCTATGACTTTGTCTTATTTCAGGAAGAAAATCAATTAGTAATTTGAAAGCCAAAGTCAAAGATTTACCTCTAAATACTGTCTTTTTATTTTCTCCTTATACTGTCTCTTTTTCATTATAGGTATTCTTTTTCCTGTCAAGTTAATCTTTAACTAATTGGTCTTATCAACATTACCTGTGGATCTTGGGAAACTGGTTCTACAGCATACATGATATCCTTCTTGCATAGAGATGAAGAGATTCAGGCAAGCTTTTGGAGGACAGTAAGGATATAGAGGGGCTTCCCAGGTGGCACTAATGGTAAAGAACATGCTCGCCAATGCAAAAGATACAAGAAATGCATGTTCGATTCCTGGGTCAGGAAGATCCCCTGGAGGAGGGCATGGCAACTCAATCCAGTATTCTCTCCTGGAGAATCTCATGGACAGAGGAACCTGCCTGGCTACAGTCTGTGGGATCATAAAGAGTCGGACATGACTGAAGCGGCTTAACACACACGCACACTTGCAAGGCTATAGAGATTGGAGTCTATTCTGCTTTTAGCTTAGCTATGGTAGGTGTTCCCTCACAGATCTGAAGCCAAAGAGTAAACTAAAATGTACAGATACAAAGCTAACATTTATTGAATATTTATTGTGAGTCAGGGTACTGCTATCAAAAGAGTACCCAGAAAGGTGCTTAATTTTATGTCACCTTGATTGGGTCATGGTACCCAATTTCTGAACAAATATCTGTCTAGATGTTGCTGTGAAGGCATTTTTAAAGATGTGATTAACATTCAAATTAGTAGACTTTGAGTAAAGCAGATCACTCATCATAATGTGATTTTGGCTTATCCAATCAGTTGAAAGCCTTAAGAGAAAAGATTGAGGTCCTCTGAAGAAATAGAAATTTTGTTTCTACACTATCTTTGAACTCACGATTGCAAAGCCTGTTATTGCCAGAATTTCTAGCCTGACCTGTGAATCTCAGATTTGCTAGCACCCATAATCACATGAGCCAATTGCTTAAAATCTCTCACTCATTCTCTGTATACATGTGTTCTGTTTCTCTTTGGAACTCTGGAGAACCCTGATACAGAAGGAAACTGGTGAAACTTAGATTTTTCCTAATGGTTCAGTGTCTTCACCTATTTGGAATGAAGAATACACTTAAGATTCAGTGAAAGATAGACTCTACCGTGGCAAAGTGTATACATGCACATACATATAAAATTTTGCATACTTATGTACTCGGGGATTAAGAAAACTTGTCTGGGTTTAGATGTCAGACTGATTTGTTTCTTAGTAAACTACAATGGACCTTCTAGCCTTACTCGGATTGCAGGAAGGAATCAAAGGCCGAAACTATGGTGGGCAGACAAGAGAGATGATTTATGTTCTAAATTTTCTGAAAAAGCCTAAGACCAAAAAATGCTTCTGTTGATGTGCTTTTGAGGGACACTAAAACTGCAGTGTGTACACATGCCCTGAGGTGGTTTGCTTTGCCGGTATAGGGTCTGAAGCCAGAAAGTTAACGGGTAGAGAGGATTCCTGTATGACACAATGTTGAACTGGCACAATGATTTTATCAAATATACTCAGAAACCCAACTACTTGAGAGAAAACAGAAAATAAGTAGAAAGGAGAGGATTCCAGACAGCCACTGATTTTTAATCACAAACTATCAGTGGAGGATTATTAAAATTCCTATCAGAATCTAGAATACATTTATTACTTATTATGTGAAAAATTCTTCTTTTCCAGATGGTTTCATGGATATTTTATAGTGAATTTCACAGAGTTGATGTTCAAAGTGCTACTTTCTCAAGTAATGATCTGTGACCCATAAATATGAGCAAAATGTAGCTGCTAAGGATTAGTACAAAGAAGGCTCAAATTCCACATAAATTAGTAAAAATTAAATAGAATATAACTTTAAAATAAAGCAGCACAAAATATCAAGGTTATTGTATGCTGAATTTAAAATATCAGAGACAATCAGTTCACTTGCTTTGCCAGGTTAACTCATTTTTTACATATCAGAAAAAGCTTGTTGTGTCATCTCTGTGCAGATATTTTAAACTTTTCAATGAATCATTATAATATAATTTAATGCTGTAATAGTACCAAAAAGATTCAGAAACCTGCATGCCAAGAATTGTAAATTGTGGAAGGGCGAACACTATTGATATTAGAGCATGTTTGCATATTTTTGCACTCAGTTAAATGCCAGGCAAGGCTCATTTATATCTATTGATGCAGACTTGCAACTGGTATAGACTGGAATCATAGGGTGATATTTTGTTGTACAGTGGCAAATAATGACATAACAAATTATACGTATAACATGGTATGATGATTAATTTAATGATTAAGTTGGCTGGGCCGCAGATGGCCTGGATATTTTGTTAGATATTATTGTGTGTGTTTCTGGGGGGGGGTGTTTTTGGATGAGATTTCATTTAAATGGGCAGACTGAGTAAAGCAGATCACCCTTTATAATGTGAGTAGATCTCATTCAATCGATTGAAGGCTTGACTCAAACTGAAACATTGGCTTGTCCAACCTCACCAGCCTAACCACCTGGCTAAAGGTACCAACCCTGTTAGCTCTCCTGGGTCTCAAGCTTGCCAACCCACCCTGCAAATATTTGGACTTGTCAGCTTTCATAATCATAGGAACCAGTTCCTTATAATCCCTATCTCTATCTCTAAATCATCCTACTGATTTCAGTTTTCTGAAGGACTCTAATACAAATAGTATTAAACTAATTTTAGCACTTATTTTAAATTTTGGATTCTTCTGTAACTGTTTATAGTAGTGCTATTATTAATTAAAGCTTTCATTCTTGCATAACTTTTATATTTATAACTTATTTTTGAAATGTATTAAAGTTACTCTTAAAACTAAAATTATTAGTAAAAATTGAAAAATTTGGAAAGAATCTAGTGATGAGATTGATCTGGTTTAAGATGAAATAACATCTTATATTAAGATTATTCAACTGATGTCATCCACATTAACAACAACGTAGAAAAATAAAACATCATGCCAGAAATTCTTCTACAAAATCACTGGAAATTTAAAAACATAGAAATTTCTGTCATAGAAAATATGACAAGAAAGCTAAAGAGAAGTTATTTTTGTTTGTGATTGTTTTTGTGGCAATTAAAATTACTCAAATCCTCAGTATGTTTATGCAGTGAAATTCTGAATAGAGTTCCACAATCTCTGCCAAGTTACAACATCATTTGAAACAAAACAAAGTGAGCATAAAAATAAGGCTTTCAAATTCCTTCAGAATAAGTGAAACAGCTTAATGCTATTGAAAATGTGTGCAAACACAATTTGAATCTGATGCTGAAAATGCACTTATTAAATGGCATCCTATTATATTGCAACAATTAGATTAGTAAGGAGCTAGGAAAATATAATTAGTACATTGTCTGAAAATAAAGCTGAGAGAGTACAAGAATGTGCATATAAGTTACTTGACTAATTAGCTTATGGACTGACATACATGAAATTTCTAAAGTTCAACTGGACAAGGGAAAAACTTTTGTAGAACTCCCCATTTGCTTATTTTTTTTGCTATGTGTGAATAAAAGGGCACTTATTACTTTGTAAATGTAATAATATTACTTGACAGAGAAGAAAATTATTTTGAAATTTTGAGGGAACATTTGACAGAAATTAGCATGTTATCTGAACTTAAGAAATGGTAACTGAGTATTTCATGGTAGAGATTTAAATTTAAGAGCTAATTTATCCACATTCTTTAAAAATTAACACAGCTTTAATTATTTTCATAATTTAGACTAATTCATTTGTAAATATCATCTTACTCAATATCCTACAACGTAGATTACTATGTCTAGTTCACATCTCAAGGAAAATATTAAAGGAGGTCAAGGTGAAAATAGTAATTAAATAAGGGAGGGGGCAAAACTCTATCCCAGGTCTTTCAGACTTCAAACATTCTGTTCTTAAGTACTATTGTATTAGACCTTGTAATAATTCAACTTTGAAATAATTTCCTATGAATCCTTTCATGTTTGTGGATTATGCATAATCAAGTGTGTTATGAGATTGCAAGGCAGGCCATTGAAAACTGTTATGTTGAACACTAATTTTGTTTGAATCAGAATTTTCTTATAATAGTTAACCAAAACAAAATTTAGAATTAAATATTGAGATTGAAGCTACTGTGAAGCATCCATAATTGTAATTTTAAAATTTCCAGAACACTATCATTGTTCTTATTTAATTGCTTTATATTATTTAAATTTAAACTAACAAAGTGTGGTTATACTGAAGTTAACATTTTCATTTCTTATTCTTTCCTTTAATGAAATTCAGTTAATATTTATTTGAAAAATCACAGATTTTATATAATTCAGACATTTATAGTTATGTCAAATTCTGTATTGTCTTTATTTCATGACGAAAACTTATATACAACCAAAACCATCTCAAGTCCAGGTCTTCAGATTGAATCCTAGACTCTTACCAATGAGCCAAATTGTTTACAGACAACATCATCTCAATAAATCAAAAAAATTAAATAATCTAATTTTTTAAAAAGAAACCAAACTAAAGAGAATCAGTAGTGTTTTCAAGAAAAGTGAACTTCCAGTCTATCAGTAAGAGTATATGAATTATTCATTAGTCAGTAATTTACTAAGTTATCAAAAATAAAGACTTTTCTTTTTGGTTTTTATTTAACTTCCTTTGGATGTCATCACTGACTCAATGGACGTGAGCTTGAGCAAGCTCTGGGAGATGGTGAAGGACAGGGAAGCTTGGAATTCTGCAGTCCATGGGGTTGCAAAGAGTCGAACATGACTGAGCAACTGAACAACAATCATATATATATATATACACACACACATATATATACACACACACACATATATATATACACACACATATATATACACATATATATGTACACACATATATACATACTGCATTTCAGTTTTGCTGAAATCATATAGCTAGATAAAACGGTAAAAATTGTTTTGATATTAGATAGACTAATTTTTATGAAATTATTTTCACCTATCATGATGCATGTGTCATTTTTTCTGTAGGACTATGCTTAAAAAATAGTATCATTTGTGTAATCTATTCTTTCACAACAATAGTATTTGGAATTTTATACTTCTGAAGGAAATTATTTTCTTGTCTTTTCACACAGAATATAAAACATTTTATAAACTCTTTAAGAATTTTTAATCAATAGCAGGGTTATCATAATAGAGCAAGTCTCAGCTAGTAGTAGGTATCAAATTCAGACAACAAAATAAATACAATTACTTTTTTTTTTTATTTTCCTAATGCTACATGGCCAATTTCACATTCATCTATGTCAGAATTAACTGTGACCAAAATATGCATAGCATCAATTTGCAATGGCTTGTAAATGTTGGCCTACATGTAGTGGGATTAATATTTTTCATGCACAACAAATCAGAGCAAGCATTTTCTTCAGTCATGTCAGACCTTGACACTGTCATATTCATATACCCTTCATAACCAAGACTAAGAAATTCACAGTTTGTGGAAAAAAAGATTTGATAGAGGACTGAAGCTGGCAGGCAGTAGCTTTAGATATCATTTTAGAGATTCCAAATTTATGATCTATGTGAAAAACATGTCTTGAAGTATAAAAATTAGTGGATCCAAAATTACATTTTTTAGTGATGTAGTGGTAGTGTGCATATCCTTTGAAATAATAAAATGAATACAGGTTCCTCTTTCCTTTACCTTAACAGTCAACAATTCAAGCATTTGGTAATATTTACTATAGCTTAGTTAGTCACCCAGAGCCAGATATTTTGGAGTATGAAGTCAAGTGGACCTTAAGCACTGCTGTTAATAAAGCTAGTGGATGGGATGAAATTCCAGCCAAACTATTCAGATCCTTAAAGGAGAATGCCATCAAGGTTTTGCATTCATTATGTCAGCAAATCTGGAAGACCCTTCAGTGGCCACAGGCCTGGAAAAGGTCAATCCTCATCCTCATTCCCAAGAAAGGTAATACCAAAGAACATGCTAACCATAGGACATTTGCAGTCATCTCCCATACTAGTAAGGTCATGCTTAAAATCTTGCATGCTAGGCTCCAGCATTAGGCAAACCAAGCACTTCCAGATGTCCAAGCTGGGTTTAGAAAAGGAGGAGGAACTAGAGATCAAATTGCCAGCATCTACAGGATTATAGAGAAAACAAGGGAGTTTCAGAAAAACATCTATCTTGGTTTCATGACTATGCTAAAGCCTTTGGCTGTGTTAATCATGTCAAACTGTGGAAAGCTCTTAGAGACTTGGTAATACCAGACCATCTTACCTGTCTCCTGAGAAACCTGTATGCGGGTCATGAAGCAACAGTTAGAACCTATATGGAACAACTGGTTGGTTCAAGATCAAGAAAGGAGTACGACAGGGCTGTCTGCTGTCACCCTGTTTGTTTAACCTATAGGCTGAGCACATCATGAGAAATGCCGGGCTGGAGGAGTTATAAGCTAGAATCATCTTGATAGGCAGGAGAAACATCTACAACCTTGGATATGAGGATGATATCACTCTAATGGCAGAAAGCGAAAAGGAACTAAAAGAGCCTCTTCACAAGGGTGAAGGAGGAGAGTGAAAGAGCTTATTTAAGACTAAATATTTAAAAAAACTGATACCATGGCATCTGGCCCCATTACTAAATGGCAAATAGAAGGGGAAAAGAGGAAGTAGTGACAGCTTTCCTCTTTTTGGGCTCCAAAATCATTGCGGACGGTGACTGCAGTCATGAAATCAGAAGATGATTGCTTCTTGAAAGGAAAGCGATGGCAAACCTAGACAGTGTGTTGAAAAGCAGAGACATAATTCTGCCAACAAAGGTCCATATAGTCAAAGCTATGGTCTTCTCAGTGTTCACACATGGTTGTGAGAGCTGGACCATAAAGAAGGCAGAATGCCAAAGAATTGGTGCCTTCAAACTGTGGTGCTGGAGAAGACTCCTGAAAGTCCCTTGGACAGCAAGGAGATCAGTCTTAAGGGGGTCAATCTTAAGGGAGACCAACCATGAATATTCACTGGAAGGACTGATGCTGAAGCTGAAACTCCAGTATTTTGGTCATCTGTTGTGCACAGACGATTCATTGAAAAAGTCCCTGGTGCTGGGAAAGATCCAGGGCAGAAGGAAAAGAGGGTATCAGAGGATGAGACAGCTAGATGGCATCATCGATGCAATGAACTGAACTTGGGCAAACTCTGGGAGATGGTGAGAGACAGGGTGACATGGAGTGCTGCAGTCTGTGGGGTCACAAAGAGTTGAACATGTCTGGGTGACTGAACAACTATAGCTTCAGTTCAGTTCAGTTGCTCAGTCATGTCCAACTCTTTGTGACCCCCTGGACTGCAGCATGCCAGGCCTCCCTGTCCATCACCAACTCCCGAAGTTTACTCAAACTCATGTCCATTGAGTCTGTGATGCCATCCAACCATCTCATCCTCTGTCGTCCCCTTCTCCTGCCTTCAGTCTTTCCCAGCATCAGGGTCTTTTCAGTGAGTCAGTTCTTCACATCAGGTGGCCAAAGTATTGGAGCTTCAGCATCAATCCTTCCAATGAATATTCAGGCAGGACTGATTTCCTTTAGGATGGACTGGTTGGATCTCCTTGCTGTCCAAGGGACTCTCAAGCTTAAGCATTTATTAATAATAAAAATTAAGTAAAGACACTTGCTTTGAGCAAGAAAAGAGGTGTGGAAAGAGGATATCTTGGGCCAGATAGGTTTATTAGCTAGATGACTTCTTAAACCTTTGAGTAGCAGTCTTTTTCATCTGAAATATGAGGATTTTAAGAGCTACTTCACATATTTTTGTGGGGATTACATTTTAAATCAGTGTAAAATTAACTGTTACAGTCTGCCTGACAATAAGGTACTCAGTAAACATCTCCTCTCTGCCCTCATTTTACCAATGTTTTCTCTCAAAAATGACATAGAACTTCATTGTCCAAAATGGCAACCACCAGCCAGGTGATTCTGTTAAGCACTTGAAATGTGGCTACTCTGAATTGAGATGTGATATAAGAGTAAAATATATAGTACACCAGATTTTTAAGACTATTATGAAAAAAGTATAAGATATTAATATCATATTTAATAATTATTTATACTGATTATATGTTGAAAGTGCTATTTTAGATATTTTAGGCTGCATAAATATTAATTTCATCTGCCTTTTAATTTTTTATGTTTAAAAATTTAAACTACATGTACTTGTGTTCACATTATATCTCTAATGAATAGTGTTCATCTAGAAATGAGAAGATTTAAGAAAGCAAAAATTTTTTTAATATTCTTAATCCATAAAAGTTTTTACTAGTTTTCACACTTTAGAGTCCTTGTAGAGAGGAATCATCTTTTACTACATTCTTGTAAAAAGCAAGTTTTAACAGCTAGCAAACATTTTTGATTAGCCTCTTTAGAGTTACAATGTGGAAAGAAATTTTTTCTGATTTGTCTGTTATAATTTTAAATATTGGAATAAAGTAGAAGAAATTATATTGTAATCCCTGTTTTCTCTGCCTTGCACATAATGACTGCATCAGGCAGCCTTTAAGTATATTTATTCCTTACAGTGGATGGAACCAGTGTCTCCCTGAGCTACCTAAGGTTTATTAAGGTCTTAGGCAGCCAAATTCCTTAACCTAGGGAAGATCATAGACAATTTCTCAGAAGATAGAAGAGTGACAAGAGGAACTCCTAATATTAGCTATTCTGACCAACTTCTCCACATTTTAATAAAGCACACTATATAAAAGGCAAGTCGGATAATGTCTTTTTCCTTAAAATCTTCGATGATACCATGTAGGTTTTAAGAGACTACATGACTAGAAGTTTCCATTGCTGCATACAAAGCTTTTTTCTCTTCTTGTCCCTATAAATGTGTAGAGCACTATAGGGCTAAGAGTTCTACTCTGCTGCATTTCTGCCATAGGGCATGCAATCTGGCCATACCTGACCTAGGCACATTTCTCCTGGGGTAACAGAACTTGGGAAAAATGTTTGCTTTACTATTCCTATGCTTGCAAGTTTTATTTGTTTTTTCCAGAAATTCTCTTCTTTGCACCTATCTCTGTAGAATTAATATTACAGGGGAGAGCCAGATAATAAATATTTTAAATATATAGAATATTAGTATCAACTGCTAAGGAAAAGCAAATGTTGAGAGGGATGTATGCATAGTGGTGGTTTGGATCTAAATGGGATGGCCATGGAAGACCTCGTGGTGAGAGTGACGTGTGAGAAAGCATATGAGACAAGTGCTATTACTTGTGGCCTCATTCTGTGTCCTTGAGATTAGGCACATCTCTTGCCAGAGTTTTAGCCCTTTCTTCTTGACTCAGTATGAGTAAATATGGGAAAATGCTGAAAGTATGAATAAATATAGTAAAATGCAGAGCAGGGCAGAAGACTTGTAGATGAAGCCTGCCAGGAGGTTCAGGAAAATGCAGATGACCCCGCTGAGACTCTGGTGGCTCAGACGGTAAAACGTCTGCCTACTATGCGGGAGACTGGGGTTTGATCCTAGGGTCGGGAAGATCTTCTGGGGAAGGAAATGACAACCCGCTCCAGTATTCTTGCCTGGAAAATCCCATGGACAGAGGAGCCTGGTAGGCTACAGTTCATTGGGTCGCAAAGAGTCAGACACGACTGAGCGACTTCACTCCACTTCACTTCCCCTGAGACTAAAAGAATGCCTTTCATTTTCCATGTATTTTATCTTTAAGCATGATTATGATCTTGGGTTCTGAATTTTTCAATAGATGGCCAGATGAGTTTAATAGGTAATAACCAACAGCAAAAAAAAAAAAAAGTAGAATATAAAACACTATTATTTGCTGCAGCAGGATAGGAGTTATTTCAAACACCTACACACATGTTCAACTGTGTGTTTGCTGATCAGTAATATAGAACTGATTTTTTACCATGGATCATGGATAGAAGCAGTTGAAAAATACTGTGCTAAGTCTAATTTTGCCACCACCACTTGGGAAGTGCCAAGTATTAAGATAATTTCTCAAATGGTATCTCCTAAAGAGGGGCAAAGACAGTGGCTGATGCAAGAAAGAAGGCATAATGAACGCTTATCTCCAAGATAAAATGAAAGCATAGAGCTCAATGAATATATTCAGACAACCATTTACTTTATATGTTGAATTAGAGATTAAAAACTTCATTTAAAAGGTTTCCCTGGTGGTTTAGTGTCAAAGAATCTGCCTGCCAATGCTGGAGACGCAGCTTTGGTCCCATATCTGGGGAGATCCCACATGCTGTGGAGCAGTTAAGCCCATGTGTCACAATTATCGAGCCTGTGCTCTAAATCCCAGGAGCCTGGACTACTAAAGGCCACATCCCTATAGCCCAAGCTCTGCAATAAGAGAAGCCACTGCAATGAGAAGACAATGCTCTGCAACTAGAGAAAAGCTTATGCAGCAGCAAAGACCCAGCACAGCGAAAAATAAAAAATAAAATTAGTAAAAACCTCACTTAATAGCTATGCTTTTTATTTTTTTGAGTTTTTAATTTTTTTTTTTACTGAATTATAGTTCACTTACAGTATTATATTAGTTTCTGGTGTACAGCATAGTGATTCAGTATTTTTATGGATTATACAAAATTAAAAGTTATTACAAAATAATGATTGTAATTCCCTTGTTATATGTTTGCTGCTTATCTATTTTACACATAGTAGTTTGTATATCTGGGTTGCATACCCATATCGTGCCTCTTCCCCCTTCCCTCTCTCTGCTGGTAACCACTTGTTTTCTATATCCATAAGTCTATTTCTGTTTTTCTGTATACTTTCATTTGCTTTATTTTTTAGATTCCACATAAAAATGATGTCATACAATACTGCAGTATTTTTATGTTGTCTTTCTGATAGTTTATTATTAGTGTGTAGAAAAGCAACAAATTTCTGTGTATGAACTTTTTATCCTGAAACGTTCCTGAATTCACTTATTCTAATAGTTTTTGCACAGAGACTTTAGGCTTTCTATGTAATGTGTCATCTAAATGGTGACAATTATACTTCTTCCCTGCCAATTTGAATGCCTTTTGTTTCTTTTTTCTTGTCAGAGTGCTATTGCTAAGACTTTCAATACTGTGTTGAGTAGAAGTGGCAAGAGTGGGCTTCCTTGTCTTCTTCCTGAATTTAAAGAAAAGGCTTTCAGCTTTTCACTGTTGAGTATGATGTTAGCTGTGGGTTTGTCACAGATGTTCTTTATTATGTTGAGATAGTTTCCTCTTTACCTACCTTGATGCGAGTTTTAATCATGAATGGATGTTAATTTTGTCAAGTGTATTTTCTGCATCTACTGAGATGATCATGTGATTTCTATCCTCCTTTTGTTAATGTGGTGGATCACATTGATTGATTTGTGAATACTGAACCATCTTTGAGTACTTGGAATAACTCCAACTTGATCATGGTATGTGATCCTTTTTATATATTGGTAGGTTGGATTTGCTAATGTGTTGTTGAGGAATTTTGCATCTGTATTCATCAAAGATACTGGCCTGTAGTATTTGTTGTTGTTGCTGTCTTTATCTGTTTTTGGTATTGGATAATTGTGACCTTGTAGAATGAATTTGTAAGTGTTCCATATTCCAGCTTTTTGGAATAGTTTGAGGAAGATAAATATTAGCTGTTCTTTAAATGCTTTATAGAATTCTTCTGTGAAACCATTTGATTTTGGACTTTTGATTGCTGGAAATTTTTTTTTTAATCACAAATTCAATTTTGTTACTAGTGGTTGGTCTGTGAAAATTATTTCTTTTTGATTCTGTCTTGGCAAGTTTGTATTTCTAGAAATTTATCCATTTCTTCTAGGTGATTCAGTTTGTTGGCAGATAACTGTTCACAGTATTCTCTTATGATTTTTTAAAATATTAATTTATTTATTTTAATTGGAGGCTAATTACTTTACAATATTGTAGTGGTTTTGCCATAGATTGACATGGATCCACCGTGGGTGTACATGTGTTCCCCATCCTATACCCCCCTCCCACCTCCCTCCCCATCTCATCCCTCTGGGTCATCCCAGTGCATCAGCCCCGAGCAGCCTGTCTCATGCATCGAACCTGGACTGGTGATCCGTTTCATATATGATAATATACATGTTTCAATGTCATTCTCCCAAATCATCCCACCCTTGCCCTCTCCCACAGAGTCCAAAAGACTATTCTATACATCTGTGTCTCTTTTGCTGTCTCATATGTGGGGTTATCATTACCACCTTTCTAAATTCCATATATATGTGTTAGTATACTGTATTAGTGTTTTTCTTTCTGCCTTACTTCACTCTGTATAATAGGCTCCAGTTTCATCCACCTCATTAGAACTGATTCAAATGTATTCTTTTTAATGGCTGAGTAATATTCCATTGTGTATATGTACCACTGCTTCCTTATCCATTCGTCTGCTGATGGGCATCTAGGTTGCTTCCATGTCCTGGCTATTGTAAACAGTGCTGCAATGAACATTGGGTACACGCGTCTCTTTCAATTCTGGTTTCCTCGGTGTGTATGCCCAGCAGTGGGATTGCTGGGTCATATGGCAGTTCTATTCCCAGTTTTTTAAGGAATCTCCACACTGTTCTCCATAGTGGCTTTACTAGTCTGCATTCCCACCAACAGTGTAAGAGGGTTCCCTTTTCTCCACACCCTCTCCAGCATTTATTGCTTGTAGACTTTTGGATAGCAGGCATTCTGACTGGTGTGAAATGGTACCTCATTGTGGTTTCGATTTGCATTTCTCTGATGAGTGATGTTGAGCATCTTTTCATGTGTTTGTTAGCCATCTTCAGATTTTTTTTTTATCTCTGTGGTATGGGTTGTTATTTCTTCTCTTTTATTTCTTATTTTGTTTATTAAGATCCTGTCTCTTTTTTTCTTAGTGAAGAAAAGGTAGATCTGGCTAAAGGTTAATTGATTTTATCTTTTAGAAAAACCCAGCTTTTCTTTTCAATCATCTATTCTGTGTTTTCATCTCTATGTTATTTATTTTCTCTATGATCTTTATTATTTCCTTTCTTCCGCTGACTTTGGGGGCTTTTTTGTTATTGTTTTTCTTTAGGAGGTAGGTTAGATTGCTTATTTTAGTTTTCTCTTTCTTTCTTTTCTTTTTCTAAAGAAAAGCTTGTATTGCTGTAAACTTCCCTTTTAGGAGCTTAAACTTTTGCTGCATCCTATACATTTTGTAAAATTATGTTTCCGTTTTGATTAGCCTTGAGGTATTTTCTGATTTCTTTTTATTTCTTCATTGACCCATTGAGGTTTTAGTACCATATTTTTTAGTGTGCATGTGTTTGTTCTTTTCCCATTTTTCTTTCTGTCATTGATTTCTAGTTTCATACCATTGTTGTTGGAAAAAAATGTTTGATATAATTTCTATCCTCTTAAATTTCTTGAGACTTGTTTTTTGGCCTAGATGTGATCTATCCTGGAGAATTCCCTGGGCACTTAAAATAATGTATATTTTGCTGTTTTTGGATGTAATGTCCTATAGATATCTATTAAGTCCAGTGGTATATTATGTCATTTAAGACCACTATTGCCTTATGGTTTTCTGTCTAAATGATCTGTCTATTGATGTAAGTAGTGTTAAAAATCCCCTAATATCATTGTATTATTGTCACTGTCTCCCTTTAAGTCTGTTAGTATTTGCTTTATATATTTAGGTGTTTCTGTATTGGGTGCATGTATTTTAATGAGTGTAATATACTCTGGGAGAAAGTGAACAGCAGGGGAGCCTTGTGTGCTGCAGTCCATGGGGTCACAAGCACATGACTTAGCAACTGAACAACAACCACCACAGCATGGTCTTCATTATCTAATGCCCTTGTTTGTCTTTTGTTACAGTCTTTGTTTAAAAGTCTACCTTGGTATGAGTATTGCTGTCTCCACATTCTTGTAATTTCTTTTCTATGAAATGTCTTTTTCCATCCTCTTACTTTCAGTCTCTGTGTGTCTTTAGCTCTGAAGTGAGTCTCTTGTAGGCAACATATAGAAAGGTCTTTTTTTTAGTCCAATCTGCCACGCTATGTCTTTTGATTGAAGCATTTCAAAGTAGTTATTGATAGGCATATACTTAATGCATTTTATTACTCGTTTTCCAGTTGTTTTTGTAATTCCTCTCTGTTCATTTCTTCTTTTTGTTTCTTCTCTTGTGGTTTGATGATTTTCTTTAGTAGTATGCTTGTGTTCCATTATTTTTAGTTTTTGTATACTTATTATAAGTTTTTGATTTGGCATAACTATGGGGCTCATACACACTGACATATAACTTTGTCTACTTGTTTTAAACTGGTAGTCATTTAAGTTCAAACACATTCTAAAAGATCTATTTTATTTTCCTTCCCCCACATTTTGTGTCTTCAATGTCATATTGTACATCTTCATGTTTATACCTTAATTGTTTATTTTAGTTATAGTTGCTTTTACAATGTTCTGCTTTTAATATTTGTTTTGGCTTATTTAAATGGCTGACCCTCACTTCTTATATGTATTTATTTGCCTTTTTTAGTGGGATTTTCCCTTTTCTATGTATCTAATCCTGGATTAGAAGGAAGGTTCAACAAAGCCACCAGGGATCCCTTGAGCTAAAGTCACTTGTCAGAGGAATCCCACATCTTCCAGCGACAGGCTTGCTTTAGTATTCAAACCAGGCTCAGTGGCTGACTGGAAGCAGCCCTTGGGAGAAAGATTCAGTGCAAACACAGTTGAATTTCAGCACAGAAGCTAGAGTCTTTGGTCAATTATGTTCCCTGTAGTTGGTCTTGGAGGTACATTCTCATGACCTGCAGCTACCACTTCTTTTTCTGTTCAATCAAGTCTTATGCAATATTTTTCTTAGATACATTTGATGAGAACATTGACTAGGACAAAATCCGTTCCACAAAAAATGTCCTTGCAGGTTGTTATAAACAACATATTTTTAGTGCAACCATTCAAACCATTAGCAAATTATAGTGGAATTGAATCATATCTTTTTCTTATCCATGAATATATCATCCAAGATTGTATCCAGTAGATAATTTGTCTAAATTAGAATCAGTTCAGTTCAGTCACTCAGTCGTGTCTGACTCTTTGTGACCCCATGAACCGCAGTACGCCAAGCCTCCCTGTCCATAACCAACTCCTGGAGGCCACCCAAACCCATGTCCATTGAGTCGGTGATGCCATCCAACTATCTCATCCTCTGTCGGCCCCTTCTCCTCCTGCCCTCAATATTTCTCAGCATCAGGGTCTTTTTAAATGAGTCAGCTCTTTGCATGAGGTGGCCAAAGTATTGGAATTTCAGCTTCAACATCGGTCCTTCCAATGAACACCCAGGACTGATCTCCTTTAGGATGGACTGGTTGGATCTCCTTGCAGTCCAAGGGACTCTCAAGAGTCTTCTCCAACACCACAGTTCAAAAGCATCAATTCTTCGGTGCTCAGCTTTCTTCACCGTCCAACTCTCACATCCATACATGACCACTGGAAAAACCATAGCCTTGACTACACGGATCTTTGTTGGCAAAGTAATGTCTCTGCTTTTTAATATGCTATCTAGGTTGGTCATAACTTTTCTTCCAAGGAGTAAGCATCTTTTAATTTCATGGCTGCAACCACTATCTGTAGTGATTTTGGAGCCCCCCAAAATAAAGTCTGTCACTGTTTCCATTGTTTCCTTATCTATTTGCCATGAAGTGATGGGACCAGATGCCATGATCTTCATTTTCTGAATGTTGAGCTTTAAACCAACTTTTTCCACTCTCCTCTTTCACTTTCATCAAGAGGCTCTTTAGTTCTTCTTCACTTTCTGCCATAAGGTGGTGTCATCTGCATATCTGAGGTTATTGATATTTCTCCCGGCAATCTTGATTCCAGCTTGTGCTTCATCCAGCCCAGCATTTCTCATGATGTATTCTGCAAATAAGTTAAATAAGTAGGGTGACAATATACAGCTTTGACATACTCCTTTCCCAATTTGTTACCAGTCTGTTGTTCCATGTCCAGTTATAACTGTTGCTTCCTGACCTGCATACAGATTTCTCAGGAGGCAGGTCAGGTGGTCTGGTATTCCCATCTCTTTAAGAATTTTCCACAATTTGTTGTGATCCACACAGTCAAAGGCTTTGGCGTAGTCAATGAAGCAGAAGTTGATGTTTTCTGGAACTCTTGCTTTTTCAATGATCCAACAAATGCTGGCAATTTGATCTCTGGTTCCTCTGCCTTTTCTTAATCCATGTTGAACATCTGGAAGTTCACAGTTCACGTACAGTTGAAGCCTGGCTTGGAGAATTTTGAGCATTACTTTGCTAGAGTGTGAGATGAGTGCAATTGTGTGGCAGTTTGAGCATTCTTTGGCATTACCTTTCATGGGATTGGAATGAAAACAAACCTTTTCCAGACCTGTGGCCACTGCTGAATTTTCCAAATTTGCTGGCATATCGAGTGTAGCACTTTCACAGCATCATGTTTTACGATTTGAAATAGTTCAACTGAAATTCCATCACCTCCACTATCTTTTTTCATAAAAATGATCAGGAAGTTTTTAAGTGTTTTTTTTTTTTCAATAATGCAGATGTTTATTATAGTTTTAAGATTTGCTGACAAATGTCCATCTAGTCAAACTATGGTTTTTCCTGGTAGTCATGTATGGATGTGAGAGTTGGACTATAAAGAAAATTGAGCACCAAAGCATTGATGCTTTTGAACTGTTGTGTTGGAGAAGACTCTTGGGAGTCCCTTGGACTGCAAGGAGATCCAATCAGTCAATCCTAAAGGAAATCAGTCCTGGATATTCATTGGAAGTACTGATGCTGAGGCTGAAACTCCAATACTTTGGCCACCTGATGTGAAGAACTGATTCATTAGAAATGACCCTGATGCTGGGAAAGATTGAAGGTGGAAGGAGAAGGGGATGACAGAGTGAGATGGTTGGATGGCATCACCAACTCGATGAACATGAGTTTGAGCAAGCTCCAGGAGTTGGCGATGGGCAGGGAAGCCTGGCATGCTGCAGTCCATGGAGTTGCAAAGAGTTGGACAGGACTGAGTGACTGAACTGAACTGAAGATTGAACTGGGTATGGTTTGTTATCCAGTGAAATGAAATTATTAAATTACAGATAGCATAGAGACAATATTTATATGATATTAATGAAATCGAAAAACCACATAGAATTCCATGTTGCTCAGGAAGGTCTGGATGCAGAAACATGGAGACGCATCAAAGAGGATTTAGACATACATCTGCTATTTCCATTATATGGGTAAGAAGTCAAGGAACAGAAAATGCAGACACTGATTTGTTCAGGAGAGTTGGGTAGCCTTTAAACTCTTCAGGAATTTGTTTCCTGGAAGTCAGCAGCCAGCCTTGGGAACATCTCTGAATTCTAGGTCATTTCACATTTGTTCATTTTTGTCTTCCCATGGTCCCAAGTATTTAGTCTACTTATTAAATTTTTTCTAGATATCACTATATGTGTTTCTACTAAGGTTCTTCCCATTGGAAGATTAAGAGTTCTAAAATCAGGACTGCAGTAAAGTGAGTGGTACTTATATAAGTCACATAAACTTGCCAAATATTTTTGTGAACTTGGAGTATCAAATGTATTGGTAAGACTATTGTGATTTGCAAGTCACTTTAAACACACATAAGCTATTTTTCTTGGATTATCCAGGGAGTATAATTTCGGCCTGAACCAAGTTGCTAGCATACAGAAACATTGAAGAGGATTTTTAAACTTAAAATAATGGAAAACCAATGTGTTCAGGAAGACTGAAACTAGTATTTGCTCAGATAGCAATAAAGCAAGTTATAAGAATGAAAAAAATAAAGAGGAGGAGGATTAAATAACTTACCTGCTGATTAGGGTAATTTATAGACATGGAAAATGATTAACCCAACTTTTTTTAAAAAGTAGGTAGTTTTTTTTTTTTTCCCCTCTCTCTCTCTTTCTTTGTTCTACCATGATTTTCCTTTGTAAACAATGATAAGTTGCATAGCTGATAGAAAATGCCAACAAATCCCCACTGGGGATCATTCAGAAAGGATAAAATGTATTTTATTTGTATTATGACTTAAATCACATAACAATCTAAGGTTCCAGACATGAATACACTGCACATGAAGTGGCTGCACCTCTGAAATATTAGCTGTTATTAATTTCAGTTTTAACAAAATAGTAGTCCTTCTTTTATGTCCCATTGTTGAATAGCACTTTCAGCATACTATTCTTTGGTCTGGAATTTAAATTAATGTATTACATGTAAATTGTGGAACTAAATCAAAATTATTATTTAACACTTACTAAACACACTTAGTACAATATGTACTGCTATTTACAGGTTCATAAAAATGAAACCTTATCTATAGTTCAATAAAATTTCATATGAAACAGCATACTCTTTTGCACTATGGATATACAAAAAATAAAACCCCAAGTGCATTAAATCTACTTAGATTTCTTAAAAGCTCATTAATGTACTCTTAAGCTAGTGTTGTATGAGAGTTAAAATTCAGCTTTTAAAAAAGTGCTCTGTTGTAAGTTTTATCCTTATGAAGTTCATTTAATCTCCTTAATGCATCTGGTGTAAGTCTTCTACATCAGGCAGAAATTAGTATAAAGAGTCTTAAATCATGTTCATCCTTTCAAAATGGTTTAAACTATGCCTATGTACAGTCACTAAATACAATCAAGTATTTTTATTGTAATAAGTAATTTGAAAATTTTCCATTATTAATCATTTTAGAATATTCTTGCTGAAAACAGAACTTATCATGAGTTTGAAAATGTACTTTTGGTTTTCAATTTCTTAGTCCTGTATTTTGATTTAGGTTTTTAATCAGATCTATTTCAGCAAATCAAAACTTACCCTAGCTGTGCCCAAGGTTATGCAGTTTAACGGAGGACAGCCTTTTGTACTCAGCAAGTTTTACAGGGCAGAACGAAAACATGTTTGTAGATTAATGATGTAGTATTCTTTATGATTAAATTTTCAAGTGACGAGTCCAGCATCAAGTAGTGGAAATAACACCATGGCTGGAGTTAGGAGAACTGAATCAGAGCTCATTTATGGGTTGAGTAACCTTGGGAAGTCAATTGTTCTCTCTGAGGCTGTTTTTCTCTTCGGTCTAGGGGATGATAAAATCCAACTCATGGCATCACTGAGAGGCAACTTCACAGAAGGCCACAGTTCAGCGTCGGGTTTCTTCTAGTCAACAAATATTTGTGTTTTATTTTATAAGAATCAGGGGCAGTTATATCTAATAAGATATATTCAGAGCCTTAATTAATGCATAACTTCAGTATTTAGCTGCTCAATATTTAGAAGTTTAACACTAAGAGGCCTAATATGCTCATTAAATGACAATATGAGTTTTTGGTTTTGGACAAACTACTGCATTTATTTGACATAACAATCCTGATTTTATAGCTTTACTTAGAAAAAAATGTATTTGGTCACTTTATATAAACACAGCCAAGTTTAGTACATAAAGAAAAATATCTATAGGTTTACAGAACCTCTAAAATTTTAGATGTTTATTGTTTCAGCTGAGGAAAAAAAATGTTAAGTTGGAATTATTTTTATTTTTTAGAAAATCTAAGGCAGTTCAGCAACTCTATAACTGTAAACCTTTGGGGTTGCTTGGGAATTGGTTGAAATCATACAGAAAAATCTAGCTTGAGGTTCCCTCCAGGTTTCATTTCCCTAGCTGAAAGAGGAATGCAGTTAGGAAGCAGTGTATTTAAACTCCAGGAGATTAGGATGTGGGAATGAGCCAAGACATTGTTGGTTGCTGCTTGATGAGATGACTTATTTGTGGAATGGGACAGGCAATTGTATGGGAATCTAGGTGATCTCAGCCTGAGGCGCTGTGCTATAATGATAGACCTGTGCAAGAAGATTAATGAGAAACTAGGCTTAACAGAGTGTTGAAGTGTTAAAGAGGGAACTCAAAGACCTTGTCCATCTGGATTGACCTTCAGGTTGAAAGTAGGTAGAGGCAAGAGCACTACATGTATTTGCCTTAGAATGCTCCTCGGTCACACGGAAATATGATTTTTTTCTGATTTGAACTCTTCAACATGAAATGTTAACAAAAATGTCTAGCCTAGGGTTTAGAAATGTATTCAATGCAGAAAGTCTTGAAAATATTTAATACTTCAAATAATTTTCCCTAGCCTTTGAGATATTTTGCACTAAAAATGTCTTTTTGCTGAAGTATTTTCTAAAATATTAGTTTCCACTTTTACTTTTTGATCCCAGGACAACCATTCCTTTGAACCAAAACAGCTCCTTTATTTTATTTTTTCCTTTTTTTATTTTTTTTCTGGTTCTGAAATAACCCATCCTGAAGACATAAACAACTTGCCTTGATGGCTAGCTAAGACTCTGCCCTGCCACAGATGTCCTCCAACTCTTTCATTTCTTACCCCAAGGAGCAGTAAACATAAATCCTGACCCACTAGTGCAGCCCCAGAACTGAGAAGATACACTGCAGCTAAGCAGTGGGTAGAAATAAAAACAATGCCTCAATTCAATGATATTAAATGTTCTGGGAAGACAGTCTCTGAGAGAAAGGATAAATAACCTACATAATGAAGAATTAGTTAGCAGTGTTATGTAAATATTGTAGCAGCATCAATGAGGAGGTAAGCAGAAGTATTTTAAGACACTATATTATACAATACACTGTGCACTGTTTCCTAGTGATAAGGTTTTTAAAGCATCTTTATAAGCGCTTCTTCTCTGTTGTGACAGGATTATTTTTGCACCTTTGGAAAGCAACTGAAAGAGGAAGCTTGGAAAAAAAAATCCTGCCTAATAAAGCAACCGTACTCAAGTAGCTTAAACTATAATAAAGGACTGATTTTAAGATACAAGAATAGATTTAAGATGTAAGATTAAAACATAAGTATAAATTATATTCTCATTTTTTGCAGTGCTGTATATCCTTGTCAGTGCAGTGAAATGCTAAAATGTTGAAGGCTGAAATAGTTTTTATTGTTATTCCACTGAATTTTAAATAGCCACTGAAGCAGATATTTCATGTAATAACACCTAGAAGCAATAATACATGTACTATAAAGAGTAAATTTGGATGAGTGGATAATGTAATGTACAAAGTACCCCAAAGAAAATCACACTAGTTTAAAGAAATGTTTTAGCTACTAGCATCAATATATTGACTCCCCAGTACTCTTCAGAAATAGTTGACAATACATATTCTCCTCCCTCAACCCCTAGACGCCTCTGTTTTATAATGACAAGATATTTAAATAATTTGGACCTATCTAGGTTTACATTTTTTTCTTCAGAGTATATTGATTTTGGATTTGACAATGGTGTACAAATCACTGAAATTCACAAATTCTGTCTCATTTTAGATGGTTGAGAAACATTAAAATTTTGATTTAGTGAAATGATAAAAGGTTAGAGGCTAGAAAAAGCAAAGAAATGGAAATAGCTTAAGTAATCAAGAATTGAATATTTAAGGATAGTTAATCAATTTGTCTTTATAACCAACTTATGCTTGTCTAGCTCTGTTCGTATCACTCTAGACTCTGTACAGAGAATGTTTAATTGAAGGATATCTTCCTCCCTGTGTTCTTCCTGTTGCCATCAGTTGTGTACTCAAGGAAGACAACCTCGTTTTAATACTAGTTACTTTTTGGTCAACAGACCACCAGAACCAGGATATGTCTGGGAATAGAAGTCAGAAGTCAAAATGCACTGAATGAAATTAGATAAAGACAGATACAAGGAAAATCTTTAGGTTTAAATCAGATTAAAAATGAGAAGAAGCCAATATACAGAAAGAGGCCAGAATCGAGTAGTTGCATCCAGGTAACCAAAGAAATTGAACAGGTGGTAGATGAGAACCAGATGCACTTAGCAGTGGCAATCAGTTGTGTAGAAATGAATCAAACTTCTGGGGACATACGAGAGCAAGGGAAAGGCCAGGTCTTACAGAAACGTATTCTTCCATATTGGAAAAGTCCTTCTTCTGATGATATTGTAATTCCAAACCCAAAAGCTGTTGAATTCAGTTTATCGCTGACTAAGATGGCCAGTCCATCTCTTGGTGTATGCTTCCTGGTTTATGGCAGGTGAGAGTCTCTCTTATTCCATTGTGACTGAAAGCACTGTAAAAGACTTTACACAATGAAGAACGTTAGCTTTTTAAAAGCTCACATCTCCTCACACCATCAAGCTGTTTACCAGACCTGATTACAGTAAAAATCTGTGAATAGTTAACACACTGCAGGAAAATTAAGAGGGAGAGATATTTGTGGATATTTGTGAGGTGGGCTAGAAATGGTATAGTTGGAACTGAGATGCCACTGAGCACATGAGTTTACACTTTTACTGAAGTAGAATATGAAAATGAAACTGTGAACAGGGCCTACAAGTTTGTTTTCCTCAGTTATGAATTAGGATTTTGAAACATTTGTGAGAACTGTTCTTAAAATCTTTGGAAACAACTGAATAGAACATTAATTTTACTTTATAACTCCTCTTGTTATGTTCACTGGGATCTTATTGAACAGAGTAGACACTATCAGAAGAAGTCTGTTACAGTTAACATTTTTATGAAAGAAAAACTCCAGATAAGTCAATATGAAAATGGAGACTCTAAAGAAGATGAAGGTTTTGTTAAAATCTAAATATTTACTATAGTATTGAATTTTGAATTGCTACATAAGGCAAGGACTGTTAATTTGGGCCAACTTCCACACCCCTAAGATATCCAATTGTGGGAAAAAATGTTTTAAAAACCTGAATTATCCATAGAATGGATGGAAACTATTTACCATATCGTTTTAGGTGTCATCTCAGAAATAAATGAAACCATTTTGTTTTCTGTTATTTACATGAACCATATTTTTAAATATGATTTACTGTTAATACTTTGAAATCTAACCCATGATCGATTGTCATATAAACCAATTAGTCAAAGCTCTACAGAATTATTATTAGCCTCAAAAGGAAAAAAATACTAAAAAAAAATATCTAAACAGACCAGTGCAGAATGAACCTCACCTTGACAGGAGAAAGTATAGTTAATATTAAAAGACAATGTCAGTCACATTTAGCTTTTCAGAAACTAATTCCTGAAATACTTAGTCATCTGATTTGCTAAGCTACTCTACATCTTTATTATCAGATTCCAGATTATCCTCAGAAATAACCTCTTTCTGTATTTGTCAATTAAAATATAAGTTTAGTCCTGAGACTTGTTTTAAAATAGGCTTTTTTATTAAGTATATTAATGAAAATTAACCAAATTAAATATATCAATCGAACTGTTCTTTTCCCAGTTTCCCTCCTCACTTCTTTTTTTCTTTCTTGCAAACTTTATTTGGGGGACGCTTTCTTTTCTATGCCAAATGAGATTATGATTATGCTTTCACAGAGTTTGACTAGGAATGGGCACTTGATGCAAACTGGTCAGATTATGGAGAGGCTCTGGGAGATAAATGTTCTTTCTCTGGTGTGGCTAACTCAGAATTTGTGAGCCTAGAGTAAATTTCAGGTCATTACTATTTCCCACTACTTGGAAGAATCAAATCCTCAATAGGAAAAAGTGAGGAAAAAAAATCCACAGATGAACAAAGTTAGGGAGAGCAAAACAAAGTGTGGGAGAGAGAGTGAGGGGAAAAGAAGGCATTAAGGCTGAGGGCAAAGTCAGGAGAAAGAGGAAGACCTAATCTAGTATCTGGAACTAGCCTTGTTCATCCCAGCAAACAGTATAAATCACCAAACTTCTTTTGTTTTCCTTAAATTAGTTTGACTTGGAATTCCATCATTTGAAATTTGAAGTGTCTCAACTAATACACTTTTCAAACAGATATTTCCCTAGTATGAAGTGTGCCTATGTTTTACCAATTTTCTAGTGTTTAAAAACTCTTAAGTGAACTGACTGGCTTAACTTTAAGATCTGTGCTTTTCATAAACAGATAATGGTGTTGATAGTATCCCAAATTTAACTCCTTTAAAGTCTTTATTGTCAAATTTTTGAAAATGAAGTAATCTAAATACATTAAACCAATTATCTCCATTCAGATGGCTTCTGTGGTCTCCAAAATTCATCCAAGGATTTATTTTAATATTGAACTTTGCAAAGAGTAAATTAAAAATCAGATGTTTAGAATTCTAAATATAGTGTTATTAAAAAACTACCTTCCCCCCCCAAAAATCCGGGTCTATCCTATGTGGCAGTTCAATTTTAATTTTTATGATTTAAAACTGTATCTATGTTTCTGGCAAATGAAATCATATATATATATATATATATATATATATATATATATATATATATATTTGGAAAAAAGTACTTCTTCAAATATAAAGAATATATTTTACTTTACTTTGATGATAGCCATTCTGACTGGTGTGAGGTTATATCTCATTGTGGTTTTGATTAAGAATTTCCCTAATGATTAGCAGTGTTGAGCATCTTTTTAAGGGCCTGTACTCTGCCAACAAAGGTCTGTCTAGTCAAGGCTATGGTTTTTCCAGTAGTCATGTATGGGTGTGAGAGTTGGACTGTAAAGAAAGCTGAGTGCCGAAGAATCAATGCTTTTGAACTGTGGTGTTGGAGAAGACTCCTGAGAGTCCCTTGGACTGCAAGGAGATCCAACCAGTCAATCCTAAAGGAGATCAGTCCTGGGTGTTCATTGAAAGGACTGATGTTGAAGCTGAAACTCCAATACTCTGGCCACCTCATGCGAAGGATTGACTCATTAGAAAAGACCCTAATGCTGGGAAGAATTGGGGGCAGGAGGAGAAGGGGACGACAGAGGATGAGATGGCTGGATGGCATCACCGACTCGATGGACATGGGTTTGGGTGGACTCCGGGAGTTGCTGATGGACAGGGAGGCCTGGTGTGCTGTGATTCATGGGGTCGCAGAGTTGGACACGACTGAACTGAACTGAACTGAACTGGCCATTTACATTTTCATTTTGGAAAAATGCCCATTCAGTTTTTCTGCCCATTTTTCAATTGGGTTATTGTTTTTTTGATCTTGAATTGAATGAGCTATTTATATATGTTGAATATTAATCCCTCACTTATCATATCATTGCAAATACTTTCTCCCATTCAGTAAGTTGTCTTTTTTTTTATCAGTGGTTTCCTTTGCTGTACACAAGCTTTTAAGTTTAATTAGATCCCATTTATTTTTTATTTTATTTCCTTTACTTTAGAAGACAGATCCAAAAAAGTATTTCAGCAATATATGACTAAGAGTGTTCTGCCTATATTTTCCTCTAGGAGTTTAATGATATCCAGTCTTTCATTTGGGTCTTTAATCTTTTTTGAGTTTATTTTTATACATAGTGTTAGAGAATATTCTAATTTCAACCCTTTACGTTTAGCTGTCCAGTTTTACCAGAGCTGTTTATTGAAGAAACTTTTTTCTCCATTGTATGTTCTTGCCTCCTTTGTCATAGATTAATTGACTGTAAGTGTGTGGGTTTAATTCAAGGCTCTCTACTTTTTTCTGTTAATCTATGTCTGGTTTTGTGCCAGTACCATACTGTTTAGATGACTGTAACTTTACTATAGTTTGAAATCAAAGTGTGTGATTCCTCCAACTCTCTTTTTTTTTTTCAAGATATTTTTGGCTATTTGGGGTCTTTTGTGTTTCCATAAAAAATTTAAGGTTATTTGTTCTAGTTCTGTAAAAAAAAAAATGCCACTGATAATTTGAGAGAGATTTCACTGAATCTGTAGATTGCCTGTGGGTAGTATGGTCATTCTGACAATATTGATTCCTCCAATTTGAGAACACAGGATATATTTCCATATGTTGGTGTCACCTATAATTTCTTTCATCAGTATCTTATGGATTTGGAAGTATATGTCTTCTGCCTCTTGTGCATAGGTTTATTCCTATGTATTTATTATTTTTGATGTGATGATACGTGGAATTGTTTTCTTTCTCTTTTTGATCTTTCATTGCTAGTGTATAGAAATGCAAAATTTCTGTGTACTAATTTGTATCTTGCACCCTTACCAAATTCATTGACAAGCTCTAATAGTTTTCTGGTGACATCTTTAGGGTTTTCTATGTGTAATATATGTCATCTGCAAAACAATTTCAATTCTTTCTTTCCAATTTGTTTTCTTTTCTTTTTCTTCTCTGATTGCCATGGCTAGGACTACCAAATCTACGTTGAATAAAAGTAGTGAGAGTAGACATCCTTGTCTTGTTCCTCATCCTGGAGGAAATGCTTTTAGGTTTTCACCATTGAGTTTGGTGTTTGCTATGGTTTTGTCTTATACCGCTTTTTTTATGTGGAGGTATGTTCCCTCTATGCCCACTTTTAGAGACCTTTTATCATAAATTGATGTCGAATTTTGTTGAAGATTTTTGTATTTATATTCATCATTGATATTGTATAATTTTTTTATTTTTAAGAATTCCCTCAGTGATTCATTGATTGTTTAATAGCATATTATTTAGGTTTCTCCTGTTTGTGTTTTTTGTAACTCTTTTCTTGTAGGTGATTTCTAGTTTCATAGCATTGTGGTTGGAAAAGATACTTGATACCTTTTCAACTTTCTTAAATGTACCAAGATTTGTATTATGGCCTAGCATGTCATCTATCCTGGAGAATGTTCCATGTGCACTTGAAAAGAATGTGTGTTCTGCTGCTTTCTGATGGAATGCTCTATACATATCAATTAAAGCCATGTAATCTAAAGTGTTATTTAAAGTCTGTGTTTCCTTTTTGATTTTCTGTCTACATAACCCATCCATTCATGTAAATGTGAGGTATTAAATTTCCCCACTGTTATTGTGTTACTGTCAATTTCTCTTGTGTCTGTTAATAATTTTCTTGTATATTGAGGTGATTATTTTTTGGGTGCATATATATTTACAGCTGTTATATCTTTTTCTTGGATTGATTCCTTGATCATTATGTAGTGTCCTTCTTGTCTCTTGTAACAGCCTTTATTTAAAGTCTATTTTGTCTTATATAAGTACTGCAGCTCCACTTCTCTTTTGTTTTCCATTGTGTGGAATACCTTTTTCCATCCCCTCACTTTTTCTGGGGTTTTGTCTTGTTTGTTTGTCTGGAACATGTTCCTCTGCCACATCATTTATCTAAGTTGCTTTTGTATTTTTATGTACTTGATAAGTTAGTTACATTTCTCATCCTTGGAGAAGTGGCCTTCTGTAGGAGACTTCTTGTGTGTCCCAGAAGTGCACTTCACTCTCATCTCTCGAGCTATATGCTCCTAGGGTTCCCCTAAGAGGGCTGCACATGTCCTATTGTGGAGGGCTGACTATGTGGGCAGTCTGATAGGCTTGATTGTCTCCAGCCTAGTTGCTTGCCAAGGTCCTGCCTTATACGGATGCTGCTGGCTGCTGTTTGGCAGGGCCTGGTCATGAGGCAGCTGATTGCAGAACTCTAGGGGTCCCACAGGCTACTGCTGGCTCACTGATGGGCAGATTCAGGGTCTCTGTGACTCTGGGGCTGTTGCCTACCTACTGGCAGGTAAAGTCAGGTCCTGGAGTTTGTGCCAGGCTACTGACAGGCACAGCTGTTTCCTGGAATCTGGCTATGGGACTCAGGAATCCCTGAGCTCTTTTTAAATCATTGGTGGTGGTGGTGGTGGTGGTGGCGGAGCTCCTGACACAATTGGATATAGGGTCCAGAGTGTCTTGAAGCTTGTGTTGGCCTGTTAGCAGATAGAGCCAGGACCCAGCTGGTTTCAGAGTAGGGTTTGGCCTGCTGTGGGTGGGCTGGATCCACATGCTGCTGGATTGTAGATTTCAGCTGTCTTCCCCCTGGTTGGTGAGGCTCGTCTAAAGTCTTATGTGGACTTCCTAGAGTGAAGGGCCAGTGCCTGCCTACTGATGGGTGGAACTGGGTTTTGAACCTTTGATGGGTGAGCTGTGTCTAGAGGCAGTCTAGAGGCTGCTATGGGCTCAGGAAGTGTTAGCCTGTCTGCTGGTGAATGGGGGTGTGTCCCCACTCAATTTTTTGTTTGATGTGAGATGTCCCAACACTGGTGCCTACAGGCTGTTGGGTGGGGGGAGGCTTGATGCTAATAAACTAAGATGGCAGCTGCCAACAGCAGTGTTCACAAGGTAGAATGTTTCCCAGTGTCTGCCACCAGCATCTGTGTTTGGAGGGTGAGCCACAGACACTCCCAACCCACCTCCTCTCTAGGAGACCCTCCAGGATCATCAAGTAGGTCTGGCTGAAGCTCCTATCAAATTAGTGCTTTTTCTCTGGACCATAGTGCATGAGAGATTTTATGTGCACCATTTAAGACTGAAGTCTCTGTATCCCCCAGTCCTGTGGGGCTCCCAAAATTAAGCCCTGCTGGCCTTCAAAGTCAAATGCTTAAGGGGCTCATCTTCTTATGGCAGGATCTCTGGGTTTGGGGTCCTGAAGTAGGGCTCAGGACTCTTACTCCTGTGGGAGACCCTTTGCAATATAATTATTTTCCAGTTTTTGAGTTGCCTACCTGGGGGGTATGGCATTTTTATATTGCTAGTCTACCCCTTCTATCCATCTTACTGTGGTTCTTTGTTCTTATCTTTATTTGTAGAAGAGCTTTTTGGGTATGTTCTAATCTTTTTCATGGATTTTCTTCTGCAGATAGTTGTGATATTGGGGTCCTTTGAGAGGAGATGAAGTCAGGGTCTTTCTGCTCTACCATCTTAACTGGTCTCCCAGAGTAGTTTTGTTGCTCTAAAAGTCAGCTGTGCTCCAACTATTCATCTTTCCCTTCCTCCTAATCCTTGGCCACTATTGATCCTTTTACTATCTCCATAATTTTGCCTTTCCAGAATGTCATATATAATAGTTGGAGCATACAGTATATAGCCTTTTCAATTGACTTCTTTCACTTAGTAATATACATTAAAGTTTTTTCTATGTCTTTTCAGAACTAGATAACTCATTTCTTTTTAGTGCTGAATAACATTTCATAGTATGGATGTACCACAGTTTATCTATGCACTTACTGAAAAGCATCTTGATTGTTTCTAAGTTTTGACAATTAAGAATAAAACCACTATAAACATTCACATGCAGGTTTTTGTGTGGGCACACATTTTCAGCTCTCTTTTGTAAATACTATTAAGGACAATAGTTGGCTCATATGGTAAGAATATGTTAGTCTTGTAAGAAACTACTAATTTGTCTTCCGAAGTGACAATACCATTTTACATTCTCACCAACATTGAGTGAAAATTCCTGTTGTTTCACATCTTACCAACATTTGGTGTTGTGTTTTGCATTGTTCCCTTTCTAATAATGTGTGTAGTAGTATCTCATTTTAATTTGCAATTCCCTAAGGACATATGATGTTGAACATTTTGTCATATGCTTATTTGCCATCAGTATATTTTATCTGGTAAATTGTCTGTTTAGATTTTTTGCTTACTTCTATTTTTTATAGTTGAGTTCAGGTACTTCTTAGCAGTTAAATATAGTAATTCATTCTTGGAATGTGATATTTCTAAAATAGAACTATAAAAAAGTGCAATATACTCTAATTAGAAACATTGACCCTTAGGAAAAAATATATATCTATTAACAAGTCCTGGAAATATTATTTTTCTCTTAAGAGTTCTTGATGAATTTGTCCTATTAATCAATAATCACTCTAGTAACAATTACTTATGTAGATGCTTTATTGTTTTCAAAGCATGTCTATATAGGGTTGCCATGAAATTAAATGAGACAGCCTGTTTTTATCAGCAGTTATTCTTCCTTTTTTTTTTTTTTTTAACAGAGAAGCAGAGGTTCAAAAGTAATGTTGTTTACCCAAAGTTACAAAGTTGGTGTGCAGAGATGGAACTTCAAGTCAGCCCTCTGACTCAGAATCTAACTGCTAGAAGAGGTTTAAAGAAGTTTACTCTTTTCAAGGAAGGAGGGATTATACTTTGTGAAGAATATGTAAGTTTTATGTTAGTGCCGTGAGCAGGCTTTCTTCACTAAAAATGCAATGGTGAATTTGAAAATCACCAAGACAGTACTTTACCGTTTCTACATTGATGTATCCTGCCTTAGTTTTCTGTACGAGGCTTGTGATATCTGTACAACATTGTCTACCCAGTTATGCCAATTATTTGATCATCTTTCCTAGCTTCTTTGAAAAGTCTTATTTATCACAAACTTCATTTCTAAAAATATTTGAATTTCTTCAGTGGCATATCAGTCTGTTTATTGACTTCTAGGTCAACATCAGACCTTTCTAAATTATTAAAATTTCAAAATGCATATTAGAAGAATGATATGTCCATATCATATAGAACTATGACCTCAGTTGTTTGCAGAATAAACAGGTAATTTCCAAATTCTTCTAGTATTTGCCTCCGTATAAAATAATTTGTTTTTGTGATTACATCTTTATTATAAAATTTTAGATAGTATCTCTTGGCTTCCTGTTGTGTATTGATCACATTCTTTACATAAAATGACTATACTGACATTTCAATATTTACTTTGCTTAATATTTTAGTCTACAAATCCTGAGCATGTTTTTGAAAAAAATAAAACTGGTAAAAGTGTTCAGATTTTATAAAATAAGATTAACCAATGAAAGTAAAACACTTGATAAATAAATATTCATATATATTTTATGAAATGTATCTCTGATCACTATGTCCTTATAACTTTCTTTGATTTCAGCTTTCATCTCCCTTCCCCTTCCAATAATGTCTTCAGAGCTAATTTTGATATGGCTGAAATTTGGAAGAGATTTTCAGCAGCTTCAGCTGTGTTGAACTACCCTGTGTAAAACTTTGCACATCTCCTTCTCAGGGAAAGCCCTCTGTTTTATACAATAGATCTAAATAGCAGCAGTTTTGATTTCTCTTTCAGATAAGCCAGGAGGTTTGGCATTACCTATGGTCTAAATCATTTCCTTCTCACTGGGGAGATTAGTTCTCTCCAGAGGGCTTCATTCAGCATGTCCATATACAGCCTTTTTAGTAAAGGAAGAATTGAGGTGTGTTTAGGGAAGTTACAGGAGCTGAGTAATTAAAAAGAATTGGAGTAAGAGAGTGTCAGGAATGGTGGATGGGAAGGTAGGGAAGTGAGCCACAGCAAGTGAGCTCAGAAAGCTAAGAAGGGTGAAAACTGCTGATCAGTGTATGCAATAATGTATCTTGTGCTTGGCACAGTGTATGGAAATCCAAAAATTGATTTTATTATTACTATACTATGAAGATGAGGTATTAGGTTTTTAATAAATCTCTTTTCTACCAATACACGCTTTCCCCCTCATTTTCAGTTCAGAGTTTTTGTAGAGTCAACATTCAGAATGCACATTATTATGACTGTAAATAATATTCATGGGTAAGTCACACAGTGTACTATACATTTGTTGTCTTGTAACAACAAGAGGTAATGTTTTCTGGGTTTTTTTTCTATTTCTATTTCTGTTTTCTGTTGCTTCTATAAGGCCAGTGGGAGAGAGAGAGCAAGCCAGCTAGCAAGACAGAATCTTAAAAAAATGTAATGACAGTAGTGACATCCCAATATCTTTGCCATACTCTTTGGGTGAGAAGCAGATTACAGGACCCACCAATACTCAAGGGGAGGAAATTACACAAAGGTTTAAATACTGGGACGCCAGGATCATGGGGGCCACCTTAAAGTCTGCCACATAATAATCTCCTTGTTTTACTCTTTTTCAGGTACACATTCAACCCATACTAACCAATAGAATGAAGAACACTTCTTATACCCTGTTAAGTACATCAGTCCTACTCTTTCCTTTTTTGAGAAATACTTCCTGGAACCTTGTGACTTTTCTCCAGTTTGGACTGTTGTTTTCTGGGCCTGCAGCGTGACCAGTTATCCTTGGTTTTTTCATTTACCTTCTTACATTGGATTTTATTTGCCTGATTTCTGGTTTGTATCATTTTTTTCCTGGAACCTATGCCATTTTCTTTCTATTTTCCTATTGTGCCTCAGGAATCTACTGTGTCTTACTGTTTTGGAAAATTATCCTGCTAGAAATTTTGACACCAGCTCTCTTTCTCTATGCCAACTCCTACCCTGACTCCTTATATTCCTTAAAGCCTGCTGAGCATTGGAGAACTTATGCTTCTAAGCTACTGGGAATATAGACAAAATTTGTGCAGCAAAACATATTGAACTGCAAAAACAAAAAAAAAAGAGAATGGGTAGGTACTTAAACATAGCTATTTTTTATATCTTACATGGCTAAATGTGATAATTTTGACTTCTGTTTTGATGTGGTAGTTTGGCTAGATAACTAATTATAGTTTAGGAGTAATTTTGCCTTAGAATTTCGAAGGCATTGCTCCAGGGTTTTCAATCTTCAATATTGCTGCTGCTGAGACTGATTTTATTCTGAAGGCTGAGTCTTACATATGACTTTGTTATCTCTACAAGTTTTTATATCTTTTCTATCTCCTTTTAATTTGAAATTTTGCAACACTAGGCATTATGCATCTTTTTTCATTGTTTTTCTCCTTATCTCATTATTTTTTAACTCAGAAACTTTTTTTTCAGTTCAACATCATTTTCTTGTATGTTTCTTTGAAAATTCTCTCCTTTGTTTTATCTCTTCTCTTTGTGAAACTCCCGTGAGAGGGAGGTTAGATCTGCTGAATTGATCTTATGCCTATATTATTATTTCTGTCTTATTTTCCACTTCTTTATCTTTTAGTTTAAAAACAAAAATCCCTTTTCATCTATTTTCCTGGAGATTAGCTTGACTTTATCTTCCAGCTCTTCTATTAAATTTTAAAAATTTATTTTTTTTGATAGTGGTAATTTCTAGCAGCTCTTATTTCATTGATCTCTTATATGTTCTTTTCTCTTATCCTCCTGATATTATTTTCTTGATTCATTGTTTTTAGGATCTCTCTGGTGTTGTTAGTCATTTATATTTTCTAAGTTTGCTTTTTCGTTAAAGGTCTTTTTACCTTTTGTTTATTTTAGACTGTTTTTTTTTTTTCATATTAGAAGCCTTCCTTGAATATCTAATGATAGTAAACTGATAATTTTAATTTTATGAGTGAGGCACCAAAAAGATGTTTGAAATTTGTGTGTATGGCTAAGGCTTGTCATTTTATAGCAGTAACATAGGGCTATTGGGTGAGAAGTAGACAGATTGGGGAATCAGTGTTAGTATGTATATGTCTTTCCTCTTGGGTTGTTTGTTTAGAGATGAACTTTCCATTCTGTTTTTCTGGGCATTTGTTTCGCTGTCAGTAGATTGGGACCCCGCAGTGGGGTCTCTTGCGCAGAATGCAGGACTTCATGAATTCATTTGCTGTGAATATGGCCGCACACTGGCCTGCAGGTTTTCCCTATGTCTCTAGGCCCACAGCTCTGCTGTTCACGCTGTAGGGTAACCGGATCGATTCCTCCCAGGTGACAGAGAAGCAGCTTCAGAAAGGAGGGGATCTGGCTTCAGAAGCAAATTATCCATCACACCTCTTGGCTGCAGACTCACCCTTCACTCTGACTTTCAGAGGTATCTGGTGCTTCAAAATCACGAGCTTTTCCAGGATATTCTATCAAAATGAGGTTTTCTATCAAGATAAGAATCAAGTTGATTCTCATTGGTATCATCCTTTCACAGACAGTTTTAAATTTCTTTCCGCTTCTATAAATGTATCATAACTTTTTATATGTGGTTAATAAATTAAGAGTTTTATATTTCTCACCACAGACTCCTTTGGAAAGTAAAAATAAGGAAGAATAGACTGTTATATTTTAGCCACCTGTCCCATTTAAATTCCTCTGAGAATATTTGTATTCATTTTAGAATTTAGACAAATAGTAATTAGTGTCCATATTTAACAGTATTTTTAACAGTATTTTAATTGAATGAAAGAGTAATTTTTATATGGGCTTCCCTGGTGGCTCAGTGGTGAATAATCCACCTGCCAATGCAGGACACTCAGGTTTAATCCCTGGGTTTGGAAGATCCCCTGGAGAAGGAAATGGTAACACATGCCAGTATTCTTACCTGGATAATCCCATGGACAGAGGAGACCGGCAGGCTATAGTCCATGGGTTTGCAAAGGAGTTGGACGTGACAGAGCAACTAAAAAACAGCAATAATTTTTTATATAATTTCCAGATATTTTACTTAATAGATCTTTACCAGTTCTTACCTTGAGTAAACTCTTAAGCTGAAATGCATCAATAGAATTGTGGTGCTAAATGATACTCTTTGAGAATAAACTTTTACCATGATATACCATCATGTCACAAACTGTTATTTTATTTTTTAATTTAAACTGCTTAAAGTTTACTGCCTAGTCACTTACCTTAATTTCACCAGAAAAAGTTGTGAGACAACTGCTGTTAAAATCACTGGAGTAAGAGAAAGGAGTAAGCAAATAATCCTGTGTCTATGACGTGTAGTGTAGGACCTACAGCTATTGGTTAACATGACTTGAGAGTTACAGGTTTCCATAACTCAGGAACCAGCATGTCTCATCTATTTCACTTGCCATAATCCTTTCCAAAAATAATTTGATGTAGTACAGAGAAGCTTCCTCAGAGGATCCAGCCATAGTTAATTGTTTATTGTCTAGTTACAGTCTTGTGCATGCTCTCTTCCGAACAATCTCATTAATGTTGTATGTCACGGAGTTATTAATTCGTGTGATAATGCTCACATACACAGTATTATGTTATATCAGTGGAATGAATACTATGGTTTTACTTTGTTCAGTATGGATATCTATAAATTTTGAACCACTCTTTTTAAGGTTTATCTTGCTTAGATGATTTTATAGCTAATGTACCAAGTCTATAGTTTTAAAAACCAACAGTATTCTTTTAATAATCTTGATAATTAATGCTCTACTAATAGTATTAATACTGATATTATTATCATTAATAATTGTCGTATCTATTTAAATGTTAAATTTTGTGTCATATATAGCTTTTAATTTATCTTTATTTTCTAACATCCAAGTAAGGAGGCAAAGTTTGGAGCTTGAGGTAGATAGGGAGTCAATACAATACAAGATTTCACTTGGAGTAGATAGGGAGTCAATAAAATTCAAGATTTCAATTGATCTTGCAGAGATAAATAAGATTAAATCAGACACAGCCAATGGAATGCAAAACTATTTAAAAGACCTTTGGACAGACATTGCTTGTTTTCTATCCAATAACTATTCTCCCATTGCTTAATAACAGAATCCAGTATACTTAAATACTTATCTTTCAGCCTCTCTTGCCATTAGGGGTGTTGATGTGACATAATTCTGGCTAATGAGGTATATTCAGAAGTTTCTGTGTTTGGGAGAAGAGGTTTCTGAGAAAGCATTTTAAAGGGGACAGGTCTGCTTGCTTTTTTGGATCTTGTTGTCTTTTGTTCTTCTTTTTTCTTCCTGCTTAGAAAATGCATATACTAGGAGGTAGAGTAGCATCTTTGGGCATGAGATGAGACCCCAGGACCAAGAATATTTTCTATTTAAAAATTGTAATGTGTTTTTAAACACTTTTCTAAAAGCATTACAGAATGGCAAAATATCCCTTAATTCAAAAAATCACTTTTCTTCTTAGAAAATAGGTACTACTCTTAAACAGTTTTATTACATATGTTTTAAAGCACTTTTCTAGATGTTTTACAGAAAAACTATCACATTCATTCCCTGAAATAATGCACTTCTCAAATATATTGCACATACAACTCTTATCAACATCTTTATTATGTGTTTATTTTAGAAACATCTTTATTTCATTTTTGTTTAAATGTTCTAAAATACTACTCTAAATACATTATAGAAGAGCTATTATACCTATTCCCTGAAATAACACTGCTATCAAAGGACCTTGCACAGGGCACTCAATATAATTGTCATTAATACATGTTTTTCAGAACTTTTCTAAATGAATTACAGAGTGGAAAACATATACCTTCACATGAAGAAGCTCTTATGTGTGTGTGTGGAGTCACTCAGTCGTGCCTGACTCTGTGACCCAATTCAGGCTCCTCTGTCCATGGGATTCTCCAGGCAAGAATACTGGAGTGGGTTGCCATTTCCTTTTCCAGGGGATCTTACTGACCCAGGGATCAAACTCACGTCTCTTGTTGCATTGCAGTCAGATTCTTTACCCACTGAGTCACCTTGTAAGCCCCTCTTTATATTATAGTACACAGTAATTCTCTTACAAGCATTGCTATTTTAAACATGAACACTTTCTCAAGCAGCTGAATCAACCCTGTATTTCCTTTTTGTTGTTGTTTAGTTGTGAAGTCATGTCTAACTGTTTTGTTACCCCATGGACTCTAGCCAGCCAGGCTCCTCTGTTCATGGGATTTTCCAGGCAAGAATGGAATGTGTTGCCATTTCAATTACATGATAAAAATCATTCTGTATTTTGTTCAGGCACCCAATTCAGATTTTAATTAAATACTGCTGAATGTAATTTCCAACTGAGATGTCTTCCATAGACTCTGAGGAGACTTCTTTGCATGTTGCTTGCATTCTACTGTAGCCCACAAGGCTCCTCTGTCCATGGAATTCTCCAGGCAAGAACACTGGAGTGGGTAACCATTCACTTCTCCAGGGGATCTTCCCAAGGCAGGGATCAAACCTAGGTCTCATGCATTGCAGGCAGAATCTTTACCATCTGAGCCACGAGGGAAACCTATTTACATTCTACACTGCCGAGTAACAAAGATTTCTTTGCCAATCTAGATCTCAGTGAAATATCTGTAGTAATAGCTGTATCTCTTGAAACAACAGTGGTTTTGATCCCTTTCATCTTACTGAAGACGTGAAATTTGTTGAGAGTCCTAAGCGATTACATGAGAGAAGTGACATTAGAGATTACATGAGAGAAAGCACTCTTGCCGTAATGCTTTCTGTTTTCTCTAGTATGTAGCTAGTCAGAGTTGTAGATTGGGAGTCTCTTCTTGTATTGTGAAAACTGACTCATTAGAAAAGACCTTGATGCTGGGAAAGATTGAGGGCAGGATGAGAAGGGGATGACAGAGGATGAGATGGTTGGATGGCATCACCAAGTCGATGGACATGAGTGTGAGCAAGCTCTGGGGGTTGATGATAGACAGGGAAGCCTGCCTGGCATGCTGTAGTCCATGGGGTCGCAAATAGTCAGACACGATGAGCAACTGAACTGAACTGACTGTGAAAAATCTCAGGGGATATGTATGTAAGAGGATATACATGTCTCACCCCTTGCTAAATTACAGTGACCACCTCGCATCAGTTTTCCAGTTCTTAGCACTCTCTTCTAATGGTAGGCCTCAAGAATATTTATTTCAGCTCTGGCATATGATTAAACTGATGTTTATAAGTCAGATAATTATGCATGTATTATAAGGTATATAACAATTTAATATTGTGATCAGTGTCTAATATTGTGTGCTATCTTTCTTAGGCAATCTTCAAGAAAAAATTAAACAGACTTTAAAGATGATTTTTTTTAGAGTTACATGTACATTAATAATAATTCAGTTGTGCTAAGCTTAGCACTGTGAATGCATCGCAGGAAATGGCAGTGTTAAATGAATCAGTGCTATCACAGTCAACTTGGCTCAGTCCCTTTGGAATTGCATCCCCAACATTATTTATTTAAATTAATTGATGTACAATAATATGTTTATTGGTTGATGGCTTTATATTTCTATATGCTTTAGAATTGTTAGAACAAGTTAGGACAGTTTTGCTAGGGTTGACCTACATTTTGCTAGGGTTGTGATATGATTTCCTTCAATCTGAGAATTTACTTGCTAGTTTCATAGTAAAACTGGCCTTTTAATATAGCCCATACTGCAACCCATGACTGTTAATTCTTTGTAAAATAATCAGAGTTTCTTCAGATAATAGTATATAATAGCACTAAAAGAGAATTTTGGGGGTAAGCAAAATAAAGAGATTAGAAACTGCTATGAAAATGGAGGAAAGTGCAGTAAAGGGGCTAAACATTTATTGTAGTAAGAGTAAATTCTGCCATACTGGCTGATCAGTGTTATGAAGAGCCATAGCTTTGCTGCTGTGCTAAATCAAGTATTGCTGTGGTCATTCCCACTCAATTCTTTAAAAAGCCTGTTCTCATCCATTTTGCTTTATAAGACCCTTAAAGAACTCAAAATTTGTGCACTTCAGTTTAATTTATGTTCAGTGTATCTGACTGTATTTTCATGCATGAAATTAATGTTACCTTTAAAAACAGACTTGATTCCTCTTCCAGCCATCACAGAATAACTGGTGGCAAAATTACTCTTCTGCTGTAAACAATAGAAAAACTAAACAAAATCTGTAATGTACCTATTTTCTGGGGTTGGACCAAAGACTATCCAGGCATTCGAAAGAAGGGAAACCTGCAAAGTGCACCCCAGTTTCACTATGTCTTTCTGCTTCATTAGTATTCCAGAGCAAGAACAGATTGCCCTAGCAGAGCCACAGCACCTCTAAGCTGAATAAGTAGAGATCGGGGTTGGGATGGCTCAAGTGGCTGGAATTTATCAGAAGAGGAGTTTTCGGGAGGGAAGCACCAGCCATCTGCATGGGGGGTCTCTGTGGGGACACTGCTGCCTCTGTGCAGGGCAAGATTATGAGGCCTAGCAGAGAGCACCTGCTGCAGGGCTTATAGCTAAAGGGAGATACCAGAGGTCACGCAGTACTGGGAATGGTTGTATGCAGGGCCACTAGAGCAGGGAGGCCTTGATAAATAACTCAGCCATTTGGCTGGTTCTCCAGGGATGCCATGTTTCAGGGATAAGCACTAGACAATTAAGTAAGGGCTGTATACTAGGACCAAGGACAAAACCAAAATAGACCCTCTTTAATAAAGCCCTAAAGGATCAAGAAGCCTTGACAGTTTCACTAATAGCTAGATCAGAACTCAATACCCATTAAAGGGAGAGAATATAATGCAAACAATTCAATCCAAATTCATGAGGCTGTTTGGAGTAAGGAAGTTAATTGCGGAACCAGGAGGAATCGGGGCTTGAGCAAAGTGGTGGCCCCATGTGAGGTCTTCATTCAGAGAAAGAAGATGATTGAAGGGCATGACACAACAGGGACCCTCTTGAGGACAGTGACTGGCTAGGAGGGTGGTCCATACCCACCATGCTGGACTGAAGGAGACTGAAGAGACATGACAGGTGCAGCGATTTTGTACCGGACCATTTCACAGAGGATATTATTGAAACAGCTGATAAAACTGAGAGGGCCTTCTGGGTGAAGGATATATGGCAGTTTTTGCAACTTTTCTATACATTTAATATTTTTAGTTTGAAAAAGACAGAGAAATTGACTTTTTTTGAAAAAAATGTGACTATACTTTTTTTTATAATACTAGATTGAATGCAAAACAATGGAGTAAATTATGTCAACCCTAAAGATTGCCGGGAGAAATATCAATAACCTCAGATATGCAGATGACACCACCCTTATGGCAGAAAGTGAAGAAGAACTAAAGAGCCTCTTGATGAAGGTGAAAGAGGAGAGTGAAAAAGTTGGCTTAAAGCTCAACGTTCAGAAAACTAAGATCATGGCATCTGGTCCCATCACTTCATGGGAAATAGATGGGGAAACAGTGGAAACAGAGTCAGACTTTATTTTTTTGGGCTCCAAAATCACTGCTGATGGTGATTGCAGCCATGAAATTAAAAGACGCTTACTCCTTGGAAGGAAGGTTATGGCCAACCTAGATAGCATATTTAAAAGCAGAGACATTACTTTGCCAACAAAAGTCCATGTAATCAAGGCTATGGTTTTTCCAGTGGTCATGTATGGATGTAAGAGTTGGACGGTGAAGAAAGCTGAGTGCCTCAGAATTGAGGCTTTTGAACTGTGGTGTTAGAGAAGACTCTTGAGAGTCCCTTGGACTGCAAGGAAATCCAACCAGTCCATCCTAAAGGAGATCAGTCCTGGGTGTTCATTGGAAGGACTGATGTTGAAGCTGAAACTCCAATACTTTGGCCACCTCATGCGAAGAGTAGACTCATTGGAAAAACCCTAATGCTGGGTAGGATTGGGGGCAGGAGGAGAAGGGGACGGCAGAGGATGAGATGGTTGGATGGCATCACTGACTTGATGGACATAGGTTTGGGTAGACTCTGGGAGTTGGTGATAGACAGGGAGGCCTGGCGTGCTGCGATTCATGAGGTCGCAAAGAGTCGGACATGACTGAGCGACTGAACTGAAATGAAAGTTTTCTTATTGCCTCATGCTATCATGTTGTAAAATAGCACAATGCACTGTGTGGATTTATTCTGAATCAGCATGAATTTTAAACCTTAGGTCTTCAAAATATATCAGTGTTGTTCAGGTGTGAGAACCCTGACTAATGCATACAGATATAAATATTTGCTCTAAATAATAGGTTAATAAAGGAATGTCCATAGTGGTCTGTGGTTAAGGCGCTCTGTTTCCACAGCAGGTGGTGTAGGTTCAGTCCCTGATTGGGGAACTAATATCCTACATCCCGTGTGGTATAGCCAAAAATTAAAAAAAAAAATAGGATAATAAAACCAATAATTTATTCAGGGCTAGAACTTGGGAGTCATAAACTTGTAACCAAAATGAAGGCGTATTTAATGACCAACAAGATGGAAAATGAACATGTATCTTCCAAATTCACAGTGGATCAATACATGGCTGCCTATTGATGCATTGTAAGCAAAGCTTGTGAATGCCAAAGGAGGTTTTTCTTGGAAGTTTCTAAGCCCTTGGGAGGTGTTCCAAAACTTGACTCAAGTCACTGGCAGAAAGTGCAAGCTCTCGAAAACTATTTGTTGCTGCTCCAAGGGCCACTTCAGGTTATTGGGGCTTATCCAGAATATTCTCCTGAAGTTACCTATGGGATACGTGGAGCCCTCTGGTGCCTTTTCTGTGCAGCTTTTTCCTATACGTCTCCTTGTGCCACATCACAATGTAGAGGCAAAGGTGGTGGCTGGGGTGGTGTACATGGGTATGAGCAGGGGCATGGTAGGATGTGAGAGAACACTGTTATTTGATTAGAATCACTGAGGAATGATCTGCCTTTGCTGGCACCTGAAAGATAGAAGCTGTGTGTTCAGGAGCCTTCAGTCACTGAGTTCAGTCGCTCAGTCATGTCCAACTCTTTGTGACCCCATGGACTGCAGCATACCAGGCTTCCCTGTCCATCACCAACTCCCAGAGCTTGCTCAAACTCATGTTCATAGAGTTGGTGATGCCATCCAACCATCTCATTCTCTATGGTCCCCTTCTCCTCCTGCCTTCAATCTTTCCCAGCATCATGGTCTTTTCCAATGAGTCAGTTCTTCTCATCAGGTGGCCAAAGTATTGGAGTTTCAGCTTCAGCAACAGTCTTTCCAATGAACATTCAGGACTGATTTCCTTTAAGGATGGACTGGTTGGATCTCCTTGCAGTCCAAGGGACTCTCAAGAGTCTTCTCAAACACCACAGTTCAAAAGCATCAGTTCTTCAACACTCAGCCTTCTTTAGGGTGCTGCTCTCACATCCATAATGACTACTGGAAAAACCATAGCTTTGACTATATGGATCTTTGTCAGCAAAGTGACGTCTCTGCTTTTTAATATGCTGTCTAGGTTTGTCATAACTTTTCTTCCAAGGAGCAAGCATCTTTTAATTTCATGGCTGCAGTCACCATTTTCAGTGATTTTGGAGCCTCCCAAAATAAATTCTCTCACTGTTTCCATTGTTTCCCCATCTGTTTGCCATTAAGTGATGCGACTGGATGACATGATCTTTGTCTTTTGAATGTTGAGTTTTAAGCCAGCTTTTTCACTTTCTTCTTTCACTTTCATCAAGAGGCTCTTCAGTTCCTCTTCATTTTCTGCTATAAGGGTGCTGTCATCTGCGTCTGAGGTTATTGATATTTCTCCCAGCAATCTTGATTCCAGCTTGTGCTTCATCCAACCTGGCATTTCGCACAATGTACTCTGCATGGAAGTTAAATAAGCAGGGTGACAATATACAGCCTTGACATTCTCCTTCCCCAATTTAGAACCAGTCTGTTGTTTCATGTCTAGTTCTAACTGTTGTTTCTTGACCTGCATACAGATTTCTCAGGAGGCAGGTAAGGTGGTCTGGTATTGCCATCTATTAAAGAATTTTCCACAGTTGGTTGTGATATAGACAGTCAAAGCCTTTCACATAGTTAATAAAACAGAAGTAGATGTTTTTCTGGAATTCTCTTGTTTTTTTCTATGATCCAACAGATGTTGGCAATTTGATCTTGGGTTTCTCTGCCTTTTCTAAATCCAGCTTGAACATCTGGAAGTTCACTGTTCATGTACTGTTGAAGACTAGATTGGAGAATTCTGAGCATTACTTTACTAGTGTGTGAGATGAGTGCAATTATGTGGTAGTTTGAACATTCTTTGGCATTGCCCTTCTTTGGAACTGGAATGAAAACAGACCTATTCCAGTCCTGTGGCCACTGCTGCGTTTTCCAAATTTGCTGACATATTGAATGCAGCACTTTCACAACATCATCTTTTAGGATTTGGAATAGCTCAACTGGAATTCCATCACCACTAGCTTTGTTTGTAATGATGCTTCTTAAGGCCCACTTGACTTCTCATTCCAGGATGTCTGGCTCTAGGTGAGTGATCACACCATCATAGATATCTGGGTGTGTCATGGAAGGTCTTTTTAGTATAGTTCTGTGTATTCTTGCTACCTCTTCTTAATATCTTCTGCTTCTGTTAGGTCCATACCGTTTCTGTCCTAATTTTCTTGAAGAGATCTCCAGTCTTTCCCATTCTGTTGTTTTCCTCTTTTTCTTTGCACTGATCACTGAAGAAGGCTTTCTTATCTCTCCTCGCTATTCTTTGGAACTCTCCATTCAAATTGGTATATCTTTCCTTTTGTCCTTTGCCATTCACCTCTCTTCTTTTCTCAGGAGTCTTAAGTCTTCCCAAGTTGACTTGTGAATCTCTTTGTATACTGAAACCTACTACACTTGAAAAATCATATGAAACTGCCACTAATACTGTTCAAGGGGCTCTAGGATTTTCATTTCTTTACTGATTAGATGATGGTGTCATTCCTTGAAAGAGAGCCTTAGGAGGTAGAGCAGGTCTCTGTAATGACTGTGGTTAAGGTGATTACAAATAAGGAATAGTTCTGTTATAGGTATTATGAGAGCAGATACCTCTGTGATACTGTGTGTGTGTGTGTGTGTGTGTATGTATGTGAATAACAGACACAATGAGCTAATTTTCTGTTATTTAATGTCAGTTTATGGAGATACCTGAGGCATTTGTCTAAAGCTCAGTAAAGTCTACCTCCCTGTAGAATACTTTACTGATAGTTGTTGTTCATTTGCTAAGTCATGTCCGACTCTTTATGACTGCATGAACTGCAGCATGCCAGGCTTCCCTGTCCTTCGCTATCTCCCTGAGTTTGCTCAAACAAGTCCTTTGAGTCAGTGATGCCATCCAACCATCTCATCCTCTGTTGCCCAGTTCTCCTCTTGCCCTCAGTTTTTCTTAGCATCAGTCTTTTCTAGTGAGTCGGCTGTTTGCATCATGTGGCCAAAGTGTTGGAGCTTCAGTTTCAGCATCAGTCCTTTGAATATTCAGGGTTGATTTCCTTTAGGACTGACTGGTTTAATCTCCTTACTATCCAAGGGACTCTCAAGAGTCTTCTCCAGCACCACAGTTCGAAAATGTCAATTCTTCGCTGCTCAGCCTTCTTTATGGCCCAACTCTCACATCCATACATTTGTTGTTCAGTCACTCAGTTGTGTCCAACTCTTGCAACCCCATGAACTGCAGCACACCAGGCTTCCCTGTCCTTCAGCACCTTCCGGAATTTGCTTAAACTCATGTCCATTGAGTTGGTGATACCATCCAACCATCTCATCCTCTGTCACCCCTTCTCCTCCTGTATTCAATCTTGCCCAGCATCAGAGTCTTTTCCAATGAGTTGGCTCTTCGTATCAGATGGCTGAAATATTGGAGTTTCAAAAAAAAAATATTGGAGCTTCAGCATCAGTCCTTCCAATGAATATTCAGGATTGATTTCCTTTAGGATTGACTGGTTTGATCTCCTTGCAGTCCAAGGACTCTCAAGAGTCTTCTCCAGTATCACAGTTCGAGGGCATCAGTTCTTCAGTGCTCAGCCTTTTTTTACATCCATATATGACTACTGGAAAAACTGTAGCTTTGATTATACGGACCTCTGTCAGCAGTGATGTCTCTGCTTTTTAACATACTGTCTAGGTTTATTCATCTTGGCAGAGGACACAGCCCTGCCCTGGATTGTTTTGTTGCTTTTTGGCCATGCCAGTAGCTTCAGCAGTGAGAAGCTCCAGACTTCTGGTGGCAGCAGCAGTCGAAAAGCCTAGTTGGTGCAGGTATCATTTCCCTTGAGGTCGGAAGCAGCCACGTTAACACATACTGGCAGCCATCAAACACAGTGTCAGCTGTGGCACAGTGACTTGGATAGGCCAGAGCAACACTACACACCATTACCACTGATCACTGCAGGAGTCTGAGCCAGAGAGGGAAAAGTGACCAGAAGTACATGGTGACTGAGAAGAGACAGTTAATGAGTACGTGGTTTCCTTCCTGTTGATACTTTCCTGGTGATTCTTTGATGTGGGAATGAGCTTTACAGTTTTATATATTTTATCTTCTCTAGGTAAAATTTCACTTGCTCTATTGCTAAGCACAGGAAGTCACAGAAAGTTGAACACACTTGGTACCCTCTTACTCTTTGGGTGTTATTATGCTACTGTGTGATCAAAGCCACAGAAGAAAATAGAAACAATGTCTTTAAGAAATAATATCACTCACATCAGACTTGCTGACATTTTTTTCTAAGACTCTAAAGTAGGAGGGATTCACAACTCTGTCATTTTCCTTCCAGTATACACCTAGATCGGAAGGATCTACTACTATTATTTTTCCGTGTTGTCAGACCTTGTTTTTCTTGTTTTATGTGTACAGTGGTAAAGAATCTGCCAGCCAATTCAGGAGACACAAAAGACATGAGTTCCATCCCTGGATCAGGAAGATCCCCTCCAGTAAGAAATGGCAACTGGCTTCAATATTCTTGCCTGGAAAATTCCACGGACAGAGGAACCTGATAGGCTACAGAGCACGGGGTCAAAAATGTCAGACCCAATGGAGCACACACACAGAGCTATCAACAGTAATGTTTTAATATCTGAGTCACTTTTATTTACTTATTATTTTTTTATTCCTTATCAATTTATTATAGCAACAATGTATGATTTGTAATAGAGGAAGAAACACACACAATTCCAGTTCCCTAAAAAAACTACGTGTTTATTTCTCCATGGTCCATTTCCAACCTACATCCATATGAGCACATGTCTTTACATGGCTATAATGACTGCGAATCTACTTTATGCCTTCTTTTCTGTTTCCTGTCAAACCATAAACATTCTCAATGTAGCAACAGAAGTTTTATCATTGTGGTTCAAAGTGCCTGTATGGAAAAAATTAGGTGTCCTAAGTGAACAACAGTTGGGGGGTGGTGAGAATGTAAATATAACAACTCAGTGGGTTTTTTAGAAATTAATTGATTAATTACTTAATCTATTGGCTGCCCTGGATCTTTTTTTTTTAAATTAGTTTATTTATCTATTTTTTAACTTTGCAATATTGTATTTGTTTTGCCATACATTGACATGAATCCACCATGGGTGTACATGTTTTCCTCTTCCAGAACCCCGTCCCACCACCCTCCCCATCATCTGAGTCATTTTTAGAAATGACAGTGACCATAGATGCTTTCAAAATGGTGAGAATTTTCTTCACTGAGGAAGCCTTTGGCTAGGAGAAAAAAAAAAAGTTTACTGTGTCCCAGCGAAGGATATACAGTCATGGTTATTCATCTGGATTTCCCGCTTTAGATAAGTCACATTTTTATGACTTCTCATTGCTTTTGTCAGGAGCATATGTGTTGGTGTTAAAGACCTAGCCAGCAGTCTTGAAAAGAATCTTGTTTACTGTTTTGAAAGATACCAACTTCCTCAGAGCCAGGTTTTAAAATTATTGTCTTTTCCAGAAGTTTTGTCACAAATTCATGCATAACCAAGTTTTGTTTTTTTTTTTCCAAGTTTTTGAGTACCAAGAAGTTGGCTGCCTTTTTAATTGTTGACTTAGCTTTAAAGCTGAAGTTTCACTTCTTTCGAGAAACTAGGAAAGCCCAGTCACAGAAAAGCTTGACAGGGAGAAATGCAGTTATGGATTGGCTCAGTTGGCAGATATTTTGCTCCAATGAATAAGGCAAATCTCCTGATTTAAGGCCCTTCTATTGCCTGTGAATGCTGTTGAAAAGAAGGGGCTCTTTTGGCCAAGTTTTCATTCTGTGAGAGGAGCATGGGAGCTGACAAATATACATAGTTTCCAATTCCAGGCAAAGAGCTTCTAAAGCCCAGAGTTGAGAATGACAGTCTTGTCATTTTAACCATTGGCAGAAATCTCTGGATATATCAAAGCAGTGAAAAACTTTTTGACCTTATTGACTAGAGGAAATGATGTGACTAGAATTTCTCCAAAGGGTTTAGGAGAATGTTTGTTTCTTCTCACAATCCTATCCTTGACTGGCAGAGAGAGTAATGGTTATTCTAATTCTGTATAGTATGGCTTGCCATCTTGTATAGCGAGCTAGAGTTTTTCACTGCATCATATCCCCAAATGATAACAGTCACAAATTATTGAATACAGAAGATACTGCTATGTAAAAGTAAGTTAAAGCTTTTAAATCAGATTTCTCATTGGAATTTACTGTTGAGTCAGATTATTTTTATAATAGTTGCCATTCATTTCTATTTTATTTTAGAAAGTGACTTTTAATTTTTTTCTGAAAAATAGGTGAGAATTATTTATTGACAAAGGTTTTCTTTTCTTAAATATATTCTGCCTATATGAAGAAAACCAGTTCCTAGTGAAATAAAATATATGCAAAATTATGTATAGGTTCTCATGTTCACTGTGCTGAGGATAGGACTCTGGTTTTCATGAATTTTACAAAGGACTCTAGTGACCCTCACAAAAGTGAAAACCTCAACTAAATAGTATCTAAGACATTTCCGCTTTAATATCCCATGATTCTGTTTCAGAATATAGAATCAGAACCAGACTTCAGCAGGACTTAATCTTTGTTTGGTCTAAAACCAAAACAAGTAAGTATTGTTATTGCTAGGACTGCTGTAATCAAATACCACAAACTGGGTGGCTTAAACAATGGATTTTGTTTTCTCACAATTTGGAGGTTAGCTGGTCCAAGATCAGGGCGTCAGGCAGTATGGTTTTATTCTGAGGTTTTACTTTCTGTTTGGCTTGCTGTGCCCTCACATGGTTTTTTCTCTGGTCACACGGTCCTAGTGTCTCTCTGTGAGTCTGGATTTCTTCTTATGACATCATTAACAGTGGATTAAGGCCTATCCTGAAAAACCTCTTTTTAACCTAATCCTCTCTTTAATGATCTTATCTCCACATGCAGTCACATTCTGAGGTACTGGAGATTAGGGCCCTAATGTGAACTTTGTGAGCACACAATTCAGCCCATAAGAAGTACCTTCTCAGGGCAAGGTGGGGATGGTTTTGCTAGAGAGAGGAAGGGATTGAGGTTAGTTTCCAATTATGGACTTTCTTGAATACGAAAGAAGAGACATTCACACGGGACATTAATAAGGACGCTAGAGATAATAAAATGAGGTCCAGGAAAGCTACAGGAGAGAAGAAAATAGAGACGTTCAAGAAGATGGGTTTAATTAGCCATGTAAAATGATGAGAAGTTGGGTAAACCAAGTGTAACAATTGTCCATTCTCTGAGAAATGTCATAATAAAAAGCATATTTTTAGGCAGTATAAAAATAAATTCTAAACAACATAGTTTCCCCTTTTTTATGTCTAATATTACAGAGAAAACTTATAACCATGTTCAAATTTCTTAACTTTCTCACTTTTACCTCATTTACTTCCCTCAGTATAACTTCACTTTGGACACCATTTTAAAAAAGTTTCTCCCTAATTTTCTTCAACATATTTAGCTCTCTGCTTTTTCTGCTTATACACTTACCTCTTCCTGACCCTCCATCATAAAATGCCAAAGAAACCCGTTTGGCAAGGGAGATCCCTCTTTAGAAGAAAAGTAATAGAAAAGAGAGGGCAGAACCAGAGAGCTTTGGGTGGGGAGAGAGAAAGCCTGAAAATAATTACAAATTAATTGTTTTGCATTTTTCACATGAGAAGTATAGATCGTGGAAATGTGGGATTTGTTGCTGATCTTCCCAAGAAGGACTTTAGTGAATGGGATGAGAGGCTACGCTGGAATGGGTAGAGCCGTGTTGGAGCTGAAATAGTGAAAAAGAGCCTAAGTTACTCTTTTAATATGATAACTGCAGAGGGATGCTCAAATAGAGCAATAGCTACGGGGAAGCTAGAGGTACCGTCCAGTGCAAGTCTTTTATGATTAGAAAAATTTGAACAGATTTGCATTCTAAAATCTAAATTTTAGATTTAGATTTAAATTTAAAATTCTAAATTTACATCTAAAATTCTCAAAAGAAAAGAGTCCATTGAGAAAGGAGAGAATGCAGATTTGGGTAGGAAAAAGAAGACTTGATGAATCACCGTCCCCTGGGAAGGGGTTGAGCTAAGATGCAGCTAATATGGGAAGATCTTTAATACAGATACATTTTAAGCAGGTCACTGAGACACTTAATACCTAGTTGACTGTGTGTTTCAGGGAAGTAGGAAGAAAGGTTTCTCTAGAGCAGGAGGAGTTGCTGCTGCTGCTAAGTCGCTTTAGTCGTGTCCGACCCTGTGCGATCCCATAGACCGCAACCCACCAGGCTCCGCTGTCCCTAGGATTCTCCAGGCAAGAATACTGGAGTGGGTTGCCATTTCCTTCTCCAGTGCATGAAAGGAAAAAGTGAAAGTGAAGTCGCTCAGTTGTCGGACTCTTAGCGACCCCATGGACTGTAGCCTACCTGGCTCCTCTGTCCATGGGATTTTCCAGGCAAGAGTACTGGAGTGGGGTGCCATTGCAGGAGGAGTAGAAGTCTCGAAAAGAGTGGTGAAGGTTTCGAATATTTATGGAGACCAGTAGGAGAGGGAATCAAAAGTTTTGGCTCTGAAAAATTTTAGTTTTGAAAGTAGAAAAAGAAAGCACTCCAGCAATTTTAGTGCAAGGGTTGCTTTTTTTGGTCCTATAATTAGCATAAAATGATTGTCAAAAAGAACGATGAAGAAGATGAACTACATTTCCATCATGAAGATGTATTTTCAGTGTATAACTTCTTAATCTGCTTCAATTTGAAAAGCAGGGAGGTATCCTAAGGCTCAGGAGATCTTTTCCCCCCTTTTTCTTTTGTTGAAAACTACCAAATGTAGTAACATTAACTGCCATAACAATTGTGAGAACTTCTCATTTCCTTCAAGTGTAGGCAAATGGAGGATGTGTGCTGTATTTTATTTTTATGGTCCTACTTTCAGGGAGCGTCAGCTGTTTTTAGATGGACAATAAAAATCCTTATTGCTGCGAGAATTATATTTCAAAAGTTTCTTCTCTCAGTTTTCATTTGTAGAGCTGTTTGGCAAGGATACACAACACAACACAACACACACACACACACACACACACACAGAAAGAGATGGAATATTTGAATATCTCCACTGGAGTTTAAGCATCTAATGTCAACAGTGGAGAGTTGGTTGCAGGCTGTAGATGCAGACAAATTGATTTTTTTATTATTTTTTATTCTTTTTATTTATTCCTCAGTGATGCAAGAAATATGGCTGAATAGTTGTTTGTTTTCATAATTATTTCTGATAGCAGAGTAGTGCTTTCTGTAAAACTCTCAAGCATGGCTATGATTTTTGATATATAATTTCTGCATCCTTTTTGATATATAAATTCTGCACCATAAAGGATAGTATTAGATATATATTAATAATAAATAAGTCTTACCCATTTTAGGCTTTTTTGGAACCTCAGACAATACACCTGAAATTACCAATGTCTGCATCATTCCTCCAGCAATTGATCTGAACATTCGCAACTGTTTCTTGAGTGCCTGCTGTATACCAGGTCTTAAGCTGGAGTCTTGAAGATACAGAGATGTATGTATGCATACAACTAATTCCAATTCTCATGGTGCTTATAATCAGCCACTATTTCCTCCAAAGGATAGCTATTCATACTATATGCATATACTCCAATTTGATGTGTACTTAACATGGGGAAGCAAAGCAAAAGAGTCCTCTGTGTGTCAACAAAGAACCAGCTCAATGTCCCTGAAGGATTAGGGCCATAATAATTAAATAGCTACATTTATAAAATCGCATGTAATGAGCAAGATGCTGTTCGTGGTACTTCATATACACACATTCCCTCATGAATACTACTTTGAGGTAGTACCATTCTTGCTTTACAAATGAGTTATATGAGTTGTCAAAAGTAAATTCTAAGTGATAAAGAGAGATTTCATCCAGGTACTTTGACTTCAGACTCTGTATTCTTTACGGCTTCACTCTATATTACTTTGGCATATTAAACACATAACTTGATTGAATTAAAATACTTAGAACAGTGGTTCTCAGCTGGGGAGACTTTGTTCTCTACAAGACACTTGGCAATGTTTGGAGACATTTTTGGTTGTTTACACCTCTTATGACAAATGGTATTATATTTTGAAAGTATTGGATAGAGGAACGTGGCAGGCTACAGTCCATAGATTAACATTTTCAAAACTTCATACTTCAGACAGTTATTGTTTTTAAATTTACTGATAATGAGACTAATCTTAGGTTAGAGTGTTTGGGTTTTGTTTCTTTGTAGATTTCTTTCAAAGGCATATATCCTAGCAGTTTCCTTTTCATCCTTTCCAGGGATTAAAAAAATGCATTTGCTTCCTTCTGTATGTGGCACACAAGTTCAAGGTCTTTTTCAAAATGTATTTTCACATTGCCTCATGGTGTCATAGTGCCACATGATTAGGTTGTATTCCTATAGAGATAATGTCATACAGTATGTACCCTGATCTGTGGAAAAATCAGATATTGCTTGTTTAAGTACCCTTTTTTATTTGTTAGCCTATAAAAGCATAAAATAAAATGTTCATTTCAGCTTTCATAATATCGAATCAGTGACATTTCCTTTACCAAAGTTTCTTTCTTTTTTATTGGCTCTAGTCAAACTGTTTTATACCTCCTAGAAAACGTCTCATCTTCTTTATTTCTTTTCAACTTCATTATCTTTTTGATGACACAGTAATTTTCTTTTCATCTTTTATCTCCATTTAGCTGACATCTTCACTTTGTCTTTTCGACTATGCAAGTTCTTACCCATTTGTTTTGGTAACTTTTAATGGAAAATTCTATTTATATGAAGTATATGATATTACTTTTATAAGTACTTAATTAAGTTCTGTAAAGGTTAGGTGATCAGATTAGACCAAAAAAATGAGTAAATGTGCATGAAAGATTCCTTATGGGAATCCACAAGGAAGGATTTGGGGTGAATAGTGACAAATTATATTAAACTGACATCTTATTTTTCATTAATGTCTTTGCAAGGAAGGTTCAGGGAATCTGTTATACACTCTTTAAATCTGAGATTCAGGAATATTCATTCTACTGAAGTAAAGTAAACAGTAAAAGTAAACTGGAAAAAAAAAAGAGGAACAAGAATTGAAAACTGGTATATTTAAGAACTCAGGACAGCATATTGGTTTCACAAACAGTAATTAAGCATCGTTGCAAACAACATTTTAGAAATTTGAGACCCATCAAAAACACATTTGATCTGTACAATTAGTTATTCCAGTTCACTAAGCAACTTGCTCTTGTGGAAAGCATATTGAATTTGAAGCTAGGAAAACAGGATAAGTCATCACTCATCTGTATTCTTTCTTCCAGAGGTACAGCTCTGTCCTAGTAATCTTTTTCACTGTTTGATCCTTCTCTTTCCCTCTAATTGGGGTTATATCATTTTCATATGATGAGGCAATCCTGTTTGCTGGTTTAGTATGTAAATATAATCACAATCTTGCAGAAACATGCAATTCTTAATAAATTTAAACCAAAGGAGAAGAGAAAGTAAAGGAGAAATAGGTGCAATATGTTTTGTTTGTGCTGTTACTGTTAATATATTTTGGAATAAAGATGGTCACCTACTAAATGAAGTGGGAGGGAAGAAGCACGATTGAAAACAGTTACGGTTTGAAACCAGATGGGGGAATGTTTACTGAGACTGTCACCACCATTGAGAAAAGTGGGAGAGAAATGGTAGCATGGTTGTTAAGAGTGTGAATTCTAGAGCTGGAAAGACCTTGTTTTGAATATGTTTATTCCATTTACTAGTTGAGTTTACCTGTGTCAGCCCCACTATTCTCACTTGTAAAATACAAATAATAGTAGCATTTATCTCATTGGGTATTGAGAAAATAAAATTAAATAGCACATGTAAATTGCTTAACCTGGTGACTATATAGATACGAGTACTGCTAATAACCATTCATTCATTGACAGATGTCAGTCATTTTTTTCTAAGAGCTTTTTATGTTAGTTTGCATGAGTTATTGTTGTTTAGTCACTAAGTTGTGTCTAACTCTTTTGCAACCCCATGGACTGTAGCCTGCCAGTCTCCTCTTTTCATGGAATTTCCCGGGCTAGAATACTGGAGTGGGTTGCCATTTCCTTCTCCAGGAGATCTTCCTGACCCAGGGATCTAACCTGCATCTCCTGCATTGGCAAGAGTCTTCTTTACCATCTGAACCACCAGGAAAGATCCAGAAATGTGAGGAAATAAGTTTCTGTTAAATCACCCAGTGTGCGGTATTTGTTATGGCAACTCTAGCAAGTATATATGCTGCTGCTGCTAAGTTGCTTCAGACGTGTCCGACTCTGTGCGACCCCATAGATGGCAGCCCACCAGGCTCCCCCGTCCCTAGGATTCTCCAGGCAAGAACACTGGAGTGGGTCACCATTTCCTTCTCCAATGCATGAAAGTGAAAGGTGAAAGTGAAGTCACTCAGACGTGTCCAACTCTTAGCAACCCCATGAACTGCAGCCTACCAGGCTCCTCTGTCCATGGGATTTTCCAGGCAAGAGTACTGGAATAGGTTGCCATTGCCTTCTCCAGCAAGTGTATATAAATATAAGATATATCTACCATCTGGTAAAATGAAACTGAAAGTGAAGTGAAGTTGCTCAGTTGTGTTCAACTCTTTATAACCCAATGGACTGTAGCCTACCAGGCTCCTCCGTCCATGGGATTTTCCAGGCAAGAGTACCGTAGTGGGTTGCCATTTCCTTCTCCAGGGGATCTTCCAGACCCAGGGATCAAACCCAGGTCTCCCACATTGTAGGCAGATGCTTTACCATCTGAGCCACCAAGGAAGTCCCTCTAATGACACTGAAGAAAAATATTAAAGATATGCTGTACTTGTAGTAACTTTATGTATCTTCAGGTATACCACCACATTCTTCTAGGAGATTGAGATAGAAAGAGCTCTATACATTATTCCCTTCCTTGGAATCAAGACTCAGGGTGGAACCAACAGGATAACAATATTTTGGGGCACTGTTCAGAACACTTATTAGGTTAACTGTATATACCAACTGGCTGTTGATAGTAACAAATTCCTGGTTTAGAAATTCAACCTATCGTCATCAGGGCTCTCAATTCACTTTTAAGCAGGTGCCTTGATGCCTGTTTAAAACTTAAGCATATGCCTAATGTTGCTTTCAGCTCTTGATTAGACCAAAGCCATAAAACTTAGGTGATAGGGAGGAGAATGCAGTATCTCTGTTGCAGAAAGGAACCTTATGCTTATAGAATTCCAGAACCTTTATTCATTTAAGTTAAAAACAATTTGTGCAAACATCTGTATGCTTATTTTAATTACTGCCAAACCATCAACACATAACATTTCACCCAGTAACTAATTTTATTTTTTTTCTGGTCTAACTTCAGAGGCTAGACTCGTGTCAAAAAAGCCTAAATATAGTGGTGACATAAAAACAAATCTAGTAAATGGAAGTATATGTTGAATATGAGAAATAGCACTGAATTGGTATAATATTCAATGTTATTAAAATGAGTCAATTGTTAGAGCAACAATATGAGAGATATTTCATTTGGGTATTTTTAGGAAGTACTCTCAGAATATAGATGTAAATTGGTCAGCACTTCTCCATAACAGTGTAAAAAACCAACTTCCTTGCAGACTTGGGAAATTATTCAGAATATAAATATCACAATTCATTTATTGACTTTGCATCCTAGGAAATATCAAGAAGAATTGTCTGATATGAGTATAGACCTTGGGCTTGCTAAAAATCAATATTTATCTCTTAGGTCAATCAATTTATTGATATTCATCTCAATGAGAAGTCAGTATGTGTATAACACAACTGTGGGCTAAATTTATACACAGAAATATTATAAAATGTTGTAATTTTTAAACTTAGTGTTTTTTTTTCCTGAGAACCATATCTTCTACTAACTTAGTATGGTTTATATAAGGCCCCAAAGAAAAAAGCTTAGATATGTTAAATATTTTATGATTTTTGTTTCTCCTACCATTCAGTAAAAGCAAAAAATATTGCTTAAATTATTTAAAGTGATAGCATCCAAAGTAAACTTTCACCAACTTAATAATAATGGGCTACATAGAAATTATTTAAAACTATGCACTAAGTATTTTCCAAATAATGATTTTAAAATCAGTACCTGCCAAGAAGAATGAGAAGTAGAGGTAAAAAAACAAAACAAAAACCTCCTAAAATAGTTCTTTTGAAACAGATAATTGTTATAATGTAGAAAAGTACATATAATCTATGAATATATAATTCAAGTTAATGTTATAAACATATGAAAAGGAGCAGGTTTTCAGTACATCTACCTCCCACATTTGTTGTTTAGCTAATCACTTTACTTTGAAGCTAACTAATATCTGCCTCCATTATAGCAGCTGGTTCTTATATTTGTTTCCCCAAGTATACTTAAATTACATATTTTTTTATACTAGAGAAAGAAGTATCTTGCATATTTCTATATGCTCTTTTTGCAGTTAATATGTGTCTTGCTTAAAGACGTGCAGGGAAATAACACATTAGTGACATAAGCATAAGTAACCCGAGTCATTAATTGTTTTTGTTAACTAGTGGCTTCATTGAGGAGGGCATGCCAACCTACTCCAGTACTCTTGCCTGGAGTATTCCTTAGAGAGAGGAGTCTGGTCAGCTATAGTCCATGGGGTCGCAAAGAATTGGACATGACTGAGCAACTAAGCACAGCACAGCACAGTGGGTAAACTGTGACCAACTCTTTGCGACCCCTTGGACTATAGCCTGCCAGGCTCCTCTGTCCATGGAATTTCCCAGGCAAGAATACTAAAGTGGGTTGCCATTTCATGCTGCTAGAAAATAAAAATAAAAGGTTTATAAAAGCAGATTCACTCTTATGAGATCTTGTATACTTCATATACCGTTAATCATGAATGTCAAATGAGATGTCATGAATGTCAGATGAGATGAGGCCAATGACTTTGGCATTTACTTGTATATTTCAGGTCACTTGGCAGTGGAAAGTGAAAGTGAAGTCGTTTAGTCGTGTCTGACTGTTTGCGACCCTATGGACTGTAGCCTGCCAGGCTCCTCCTCTGTCCATAGGATTTTCCAGAAAGAATACTGGAGTGGGCTGCCATTTTCTTCTCCAACTTGGCAGCAGAGACATCCACCAGTGAGAGTTAGGTCCTAAAGTTTCTCTTCTTTTCTTACTCTAAGTTGTGTGTCTGAACCATGTCTTATGCTTTATTTCTTCCAACTCCTGCAATTTAGCAATCTGAGTAGATAAAAGGAAATCAGTCCTCTTAACTGTCAGACTCACCTCTCTTTTTTTATTTTATTGATTTTGACCATTAGTTTTGTCCAAACTTGTTTTCTTTTACTGGTTTCTATTTCACCTCTTGCTCTCAAAAACAAAAGGTGAAAAAAACCCTGTATAATCTCACAATCATTTTCCAAATCCTCTCTTTGAATGTTTTAACAATAAAGTTTTATTGGTCTTATAGATTAATTATAATTAACCTCCCTATATTCTATCAGCAGGAATGCTAAGAACCTTTTCCTCACACTTGAGACAACATTATTTACATGAAAGATGTTATACAATAATTATAATTAGTTCTTTTGATTCTCATAAAATCGTTTTTCCTGAAGGTTAAGGATTTTGTTAATTTGGCTTTAGGTTGCATTTTCTTCATGGACTAGTTCAACAAATTTAGTTAAAACATGTAATATGCATTTAAAGGTCTATTTTCCTTTTTGTTGACTTTTAAAAAAATTATTGAAGCATAGTTGGTTTACAATAATGTATTAACTTCTGTGTATAGCAAAATGATTCAATTATACATATATGTATTATATATATATTCTTTTTCATATTCTTTTTATTCTGATTTGCCACAGGATATTGAATATAGTTCCTTGGGCCCTACAGTAGGACCTTGTTGTTTATCTACCCTGTATTTACTAGTTTGCTTCTGCTAATCCTAAGCTCCAGTCCTTCCTTCTCCTACTCTCCTCCCCCTTGGCAACCACAAATCTGTTCTCTATGTCTGTGAGTTTGTTTCTATTGCATAGATATATGTTCATTGTGTCATATTTTAGAATCCACATATAAGTATTATAGTATATTTGTCCTGGTCTGTCTGACTTCACTTAGTATAATTTCTAGGTCCATTTGTGTTGTTACAAATGACATTGTTTTATACTTTTTAATGGCTGAGTAATACTCCTGTGTGTGTGTGTGTGTGTGTGTGTGTGTGTGTGTGTGTGTGTGTGTACTACATCTTTTTTTATCCATTCCTCTGTTAATAGACATGTAGGTTGTTTCTATTTCTTGGCCACTGTAAATAGTGCTGCTATAATCATAGGGGTATGTGTATCTTTTTGAATTGTAGTTCTTTATGGATATATGCCCAGGATGGGGGTTGCTGGATCATATAGTAACTCTATTTTTAGTTTTTTGAAGAATTTCCACATTGTTTTCCACAGTGGCTACAACCAATTTACATTTTCACCAACCGTGTAAGATGGTTTTCTTTTTTCCACATCCTCTTCAATATTTTTTATTTGTAGATTTTTAATGATGACCATTCTGACCAGTGTGAGGTGATGCATGACTGTAGTTTTGATGTAGTTTTGATTTACATTTCTCTAATTAGCAATTGCTAATTAGCAGTGATGAGCATCTTTTCATGAAACTATTGGCAGTAACGCTGAAGAAGTTGAATGGTTCTATGAAGACCTACAAGACCTTTTAGAACTAACACCCAAAAAAGATGTCCTTTTCATTATAGGGGACTAGAATGCAAAAGCAGGAAGTCAAGAAACACCTGCAGTAACAGGAAATTTGGACTTGGAGTACAGAATTAAGCAGGGCAAAGGCTAATAGAGTTTTGCCAAGAGAACACAATGGTCATAGCAAACACCCTCTTTTTTTTTTTTTTTTTTTTTATTTTAGTTGGGGGCTAATTACTTTACAATATTGTAGTAGTTTTTGCCATACATCGACATGAATCAGCCATGGATTCACATGTGCTCCCCTTCCCAAACCCTCCTCCCACCTCCCTCCCACTCCCATCCCTCAGTGTCATCCCAACGCTCCATCCCTGAGCATCTGTCCCATGCATAGAACATGGAATGGTGTTCTGCATCACATATGACAATATACATGTTTCAATGTTATTGTCCCAGAACGTCCAACCCTCACCTTCTCCCTCAGAGTCCACAGGACTGTTCTATGCATCTGTGTCTCTTATTCTGTCTCACATATAGGGTTACCATTACCATCTTTCATATTCCATATACATGCATTAGTATACTGTATTGGTGCTTTTCTTTCTGGCTCACTTCACTCTGTATAATGGGCTCCAGTTTCATCCATCTCAATAGAACGGATTCAAATGTATTCTTTTTAATGGCTGAGTAATATTCCATTGTGTATATGTACCACAGCTTCCTTATCCATTCGTCTGCCGATGGACATCTAGGTTGCTTCCATGTCCTGGCTATTGTAAACAGTGCTGCGATGAACATTGGGGTACACGCGTCTCTTTCAATTCTGGTTTCCTCGGTGTATATGCCTAGCAGTGGGATTGCTGGGTCATATGGCAGTTCTATTCCCAGTTTTTTAAGGAATCTCCACACTGTTCTCCATAGTGGCTGTACTAGTTTGCATTCCCCACCAACAGTGTAAGAGGGTTCCCTTTTCTCCACACCCTCTCCAGCATTTATTGCTTGTAGACTTTTGGATAGCGGCCATTCTGACTGGTGTGTAATGGTACCTCATTGTGGTTTTGATTTGCATTTCTCTAATAATGAGTGATGTTGAGCATCTTTTCATGTGTTTGTTAGCCATCTGTATGTCTTCTTTGGAGAAATGTCTGTTTAGTTCTTTGGCCCATTTTTTGATTGGGTCGTTTATTTTTCTGGAATTCAGCTGCAGGAGTTGCTTGTATATTTTTGAGATTAATTGTTTGTCTGTTGCTTCGTTTGCTATTATTTTCTCCCATTCTGAAGGCTGTCTTTTCACCTTGCTTATAGTTTCCTTTGTTGTGCAAAAGCTTTTAATTTTGATTAGGTCCCATTTGTTTATTTTTGCTTTTATTTCCAATATTCTGGGGGGTGGGTCATAGAGGATCCTGCTGTGATTTATGTCGGAGAGTGTTTTGCCTATGTTTTCCTCTAGGAGTTTTATAGTTTCTGGTCTTACATTTAGATCTTTAATCCATTTTGAGTTTATTTTTGGCAAACACCCTCTTCCAGCAACACAAGACAAGACTCTACATATGGACATCACCAGATGGTCAACACTGAAATCAGATTGATTATATTCTTTGCAGCCAAAGATGGGGAAGCTCTATACAGTCAGCAAAAACAAGACTGGGAGCCGACTGTGGCTCAGATCATGAACTCCTTATTGCCAAATTCAGACTTAAACTGAAGAAAGTGAGGAAAACCACTAAACTATTCAGGTATGACCTAAATCAAATCCCTTATGATTATACAGTGGAAGTGACAAATAGATTTAAGGGACTAGATCTGGTAGGAAGAGTGCCTGATGAACTATGGACAGAGGTTTGTGACATTGTACAGGAGACAGGGATCAAGACCATCCCCAAGAAAAAGAAATTCAAAAAAGCAAAATGGCTGTCTGAGGAGGCCTTACAAATAGCTGTGAAAAGGAGAGAAGCAAAAAGCAAAGGAGAAAAGGAAAGATATACCCATTTGAATGCAGAGTTTCAAAGAATACCAAGGAGAGATAAGAAAGCCTTCCTCAGTGATCAATGCAAAGAAGTAGAGGAAAACAATAGAATGGGAAAGACTAGAGATCTCTTCAAGAAAATTAGAGATACCAAGGGAACATTTCATGCAAAGATGAGCTCAGTAAAGGAAAGAAATGGTATGGACCTGACAGAAGCAGAAGATGCTAAGAAGAGGCAGCAAGAATACACAGAAGAACTATACAAAAAAGATCTTCAATGAACCAGATAATCACGATGGTGTGATCACTCAACTAGAGCCAGACATCCTGGAATGTGAAGTCAAGTGGGCCTTAGGAAGCATCACTATGAACAAAGCTAGTGGAGGTGATGGAGTTCCAGTTGAGCTATTTCAAATCCTGAAAGATGATGCTGTGAAAGTGCTGCACTCAATATGTCAGCAAATTTGGAAAACTCAGCAGTGGCCACAGAAAAGGTCAGTTTTCATTCCAATCCCAAAGAAAGGCAATGCCAAAGAATGCTCAAACTACTGCAGAGTTGCACTTATCTCACATGCTAGTAAAGTAATGCTTAAAATTCTCCAAGCCAGCCTTCAGCAATACATGAACCGTGAACTTCCAGATGTTCAAGATGGCTTTAGAAAAGGCAGAGGAACAAATTGCCAACATCTGCTGGATCATCAAAAAAGCAAGAGAGTTCCAGAAAAACATATACTTCTGCTTTATTGACTATGACAAAGCCTTTGACTATGTGGATCACAATAAACTGTGGAAAATTCTGAAAGAGATGGGAATACCAGACCACTTGACCTGCCTCTTGAGAAACCTGTATGCAGGTCTGGAAGCAACAGTTAGAACTGGACATGGAACAACAGACTGGTTCCAAGTAGGAAAAGGAGTACGTCAAGGCTGTATATTGTGACCCTGCTTATTTAACTTCTATGCAGAGTACATGAGAAATGCTGGGCTGGAAGAAGCACAAGCTGGAATCAAGATTGCCGGGAGAAATATCAATAACCTCAGATATGCAGATGACAGCACCCTTATGACAGAAAGTGAAGAAAAACTAAAAAGCCTCTTGATGAAAGTGAGAGAGGAGAATGAAAAAATTGGCTTAAAGCTCAATATTCAGAAAACTAAGATCATGGCATCTGGTCCCATCACTTCATGGGAAATAGATGGGGAAACAGTGTAAACCATGTCAGACTTTATTTTTCTGGGCTCCAAAATCACTGCAGATGGTGATTGCAGCTATGAAATTAAAAGACGCTCACTCCTTGGAAAGTTATGACCAACCTAGATAGCATATTTAAAAGCAGAGACATTACTTTGCCAACAAAGGTCCGTCTAGTCAAGGCTATGGTTTTTTCAGTAGTCATGTATGGATGTGAGAGTTGGACTGTGAAGAAAGCTGAGTGCCAAAGAATTGATGCTTTTGAACTGTGGTGTTTGAGAAGACTCTTGAGAGTCCCTTGGGCTGCAAGGAGATCCAATCAATCCATCCTAAAGGAGATCAGTCCTGGGTGTTCATTGGAAGGACTGATGTTGAAGCTGAAACTCCGATACTTTGGCCACCTCATGCAAAGAGTTGACTCATTGGAAAAGACCCAGATGCTGGGAAGGATTGGGGGCAGGAGGGGAAGGGGCCGACAGAGGATGAGATGGCTGGATGGCATCACCGACTCAACGACATGGGTTTTGGGGGACTCCGGGAGTTGGTGATGGACAGGGAGGCCTGGCATGCTGCGATTCATGGGGTCGGAAAGAGTCAGACATGACTGAGCGCCTGAACTGAACTGATTTTTGGGCTTTGACTCTGTTCCATTGGTGTATTTGTCTTTTGATGCCAATAACGTACTGTTATGATGACCATGTGTGTGTCTTTTTTCAGCTGCTCAGTAGTGTCTGATTCTTTGCAACTCTATGAACTGTCGCCCGCCAGGCTCCTCTCTCCAAGGAATTTTTCAGGCAAGAATATTGAAGTGGGTTGTTATTTCCTTCATGAGGGCATCTTCCCTACCCAGGGAGCAAATCCATGTCTTTGTTTACTTTGAAATCAGGAAATGTGATACCTTGTTCATTTTGAGAATTTCTTTGTTATTTGGGGTCTTTTGTGGCTTCATATAAATTTTAACTCTTCTTTTCTACTTCTGTAAAAAAAAGTGCTATTGAAATATTGATAGGGATTCCACTGAATCTATAGCTGGCTTTTGGTAGTATTGACATTTTAACAGTATTCGATTTTCCAGTTTATGAACACAGGATACATTTCCATTTATTTGTGTCTTCTTCAGTTTGTTTCATTAGTATCTTATAGTTTTCAGAGTAGAGATCTTTCCAATGCTTAATTAAATTTATTTCTGTTTTATTGTTTTAGATAATGTTGTAAATGAAATCATTTTATTTCTTTTTCAGAATTCCTTAGTGTATAGAAATGCTACAGATTTTTTAATGTTAATTTCATATTCTACAACTTTACTGAATTCACTGAGTAAGAGATTTTTGGTTGAAAGTTTAGGAATTTCTATATATAAAATCACCAGATGTTCAAGCTGGTTTTAGAAAAGGCAGAGGAACCAGAGATCAAATTGCCAATATCCGCTGGATCATCGAAAAAGCAAGAGAGCTCCAGAAAAACCTCTATTTATGCTTTATTGACTATGCCAAAGCCTTTGACTGTCTGGATCACAATAAACTGTAGAAAATTCTGAAAGAGATGGGAATACCAGACCGTCTGACCTGTCTCTTGAGAAACCTGTATGCAGGTCAGGAAGCAACAGTTAGAACTGGACATGGAACAACAGACTGGTTCCAAATAGGAAAAGGAGTATGTCAAGGCTGTATATTGTCACCCTGCTTATTTAACTTATATGCAGAGTACCTCAAGAGAAACGTTGGGCTGGAAGAAACACAAGCTGGACTCAAGATTGCTGGGAGAAATATCAATAACCTCAGATATGTGGATGACACCACCCTTATGGCAGAAAGTGAAGAAGAACTAAAGAGCCTCTTGATGAAGGTGAAAGAGGAGAGTGAAAAGGTTGGGTTAAAGCTCAACATTCAGAAAACTAAGATCATGGCATCTGGTCCCATCACTTCATGGGAAATAGATGGGGAAACAGTGGAAACAGTGTCAGACTTTATTTTTTTGGGCTCCAGAATCACTGCTGATGGTGATTGCAGACATGAAATTAAAAGACGCTTACTCCTTGGAAGGAAGGTTATGGCCAACCTGGATAGCATATTTAAAAGCAGAGACATTACTTTGCCAACAAAAGTCCATCTAGTCAAGGCTATGGTTTTTCCGGTAGTCATGTATGGATGTAAGAGTTGGACGGTGAAGAAAGCTGAGCGCCGAAGAATTGATGCTTTTGAATTGTGGTGTTGGAGAAGACTCTTGAGAGTCCCTTGGACTGCAAGGAGATCCAATCAATCCATCCTAAAAGAGATCAGTCCTGGGTGTTCATTGGAAGGTCTGATGTTGAAGCTGAAACTCCAATGCTTTGGCCACCTCATGCGAAGGGTTGACTCATTGGAAAAGACCCTGATGCTGGGTAGGATTGGGGGCGGGAGGAGAAGGGGACGACAGAGGATGAGATGATGGTTGGATGGCATCACTGACTCGATGGACATGGGTTTGGGTAGACTACGGGAGTTGGTGATGGACAGAGAGGCCTGGCGTGCTGCAGTTCATGGGGTCGCAAAGAGTCGGACATGACTGAGCGACTGAACTGAACTGAACTGATCTTCAAATAGAGTTTTACTACTTTCCTTTCAATTCTGATGTATTTTAGTTCTTTTTCTTGCCCAGTTTCTCTAGCTAGGCTTCTGGTACTAAGTTGACTAGAAATGGTGAGATTGAACACCTTTTCTTATTCCTGATCTTATAGGAAAAGATTTTAAAATTTCTCTCTTGAGTATGATGTTAACTGTGAGTGTGTCATATATGGCCTTTATTGTATTGAAATGTGTCCATCTATGCCTGATTTGTTAAGTTTTTATCATTAATGAATGTTGAATTTTGTTAAATGCTTTTTCTGCATCTGCTGGGATGAACATGATTCTTTTTTTCCCATTTTATTAACGTGAAGTATCACATTGATTTGCATGTGTTGAATCATTCTTGCCTCTCAGGGATAATTCCCACTTGATCATGGTTAATGATCCTTTTAATTTGCTGTTGAATTTGGTGTACCAGTATTTTATTGAGAAGTTTTGCATTTGTACTCATCAGAGATACTGGCCTATAGTTTTATTTTCTGATATTTTCCTTTTCTGGTTTTTATTTCAAGATAAGGCTGGCCTTGTTGAATGAGTATGAGAGTAGTTCTTCCTCTGGCTTTTTTGGAATATTTTAAGAAGGATTGGTGTTAATTCTCTAAATGTTTGGTAAGGTTCACCAGTGTAGTCTTGTGGTCCTAGGGATTTCTTCTCAGATGATTTTTGATTACTGATTCTATATCTATACTATTAATTGGTCTAGTCAGATTTTCTATTTTTTCCAGATTCAGTCTTGGTAAATTATGTGCTTCTAAGAATTTTTCCATTTCTTCTAGGTTGTCTGGTTTATTGGCATATAGTTGTTCATAGTAGCTTCTTATGATTCTCTGAATTTCTGTGGTTTCCATTCTAAAGTCTTTTTTTAATTTATAATTTTGTTAATTTTATCCTCTCTTTTTTTCTTGGCTAATTCTAGCTTAAGGTTGGTCAATTTTTCTTTTCAAAAAAATCAGCTCTTAGTTTGGTTTATCTTTCTGTTGCTTTTCTGTTCTCTATTTCATATTTGTTCTAATATTTATTATTATTATTTTTTCTGTCAACTTTTGGATCAGTTTCCCCTTTTTTTCTGGCTCTGTAAGGCATAGGATTAGGTTGTTTACAGTAAGTCATCTACATAGAAATGGAGTTCCATTTTGAGAGAACACTTTAAAGTCCAGTTTGCTTGTTAAGTCCAACAAAGTTTGCCAGATACCCAACTAACACAATCAGCTATAAAATACTGATGTTTATAATACTTTCACACAGATAATATATAAAATATAAGCATTTAAAATTTTATGAAACAGTACCTTGAGAAGTACAGTAGTACAATACAACAGCTGGCATAGAGGCACTAGGCAGTGTGTGAACAGGCAAGAAGAGTTACTGATTGCAGGAGGGAGTGGAGGTGGGAGATGAAAAAGCTGAGGGATCAACAATAGGAGACAGGAGGCAAGCAATTTTACTCATGTCTGGTGTTGATGGAGTGCATGTTTGTAGCTTTGAAAGTTTGAAACCTGAAGGTTTTTATGAAAGGGACTTAACTGTATTTGGGATCTTTCTTGTTTCTTAATGTGTGTGTTTATTGCTGTGAACTTGCCTCTTAGAACAGCTTTTGCTACATCTCACAAGTTTTGGTACTTTGTAATTTCATTTTTGTTGTCTCAAGAAACTTTTATTTCCCCTTTAATTTTTCTTTGACCCATTAATTCTTCCAAAGTGGTGTTTAATTTCCACATATGTGAATTTTCTGCTTTTCCTCTTGTACTGATTTCTAGTTTCATGACAGTATTGTCAGAGGAGCTATGTGGTATGATTTCAGTCTTACTGAATTTTCTAAGACTTATTTTATAGCCTGACATCTGGTCGGTCATAGAAAATGTTGAATGTGTGCTTGTGTATTCTGCAGTTTTTGGATAGGATGTTCTGCATGTGTCTGTAAGGTCCATTTGGTCTATAGCTTTATTCAAAATTACTGTTTCCTTATTGATTCTCAGTCTGGATGATCTATTTATTATGGAGAGTAAGATATTAAAGTCCCCAACAATTATTGTATTACTGCTTATTTCTCCTTTTAGCCCTATTAGTTTTTGATTTCTATATTTAGATGATCCAGTGTTGGACACATAAATATTTACAATTGGTATACTTTCTCGATATATTGACCCTTTTGTCATTGAATAATGACTTTCTTTGTCTTTTTTTAACCATTGGATGATAATAACTTGGATAATTTCATCTCTTTACATTTAAAGTAATTATTGATAGAAAAGGACTTACTGTTTTCATTTTGTTAATTGTTTTCTGACTGTTTTTTAGATTCATTGTTCCTTTTTTCTTATCTTGTTGTCTGTTTGTATATGTTTTGGTGTCTTTTGGTATCAGTATGCTTTGACTTTTTTATTGTGTTTCTTTTTCCCTCAAGGGTAAAACACTGATTTATTTTTATTTCTTTATATTGGAGTATAGTTGATTTATAGTGTTGTGTTCATTTCTGCTGTACAGCAAAGTGAATCAGCTATGTGTATACCTGTATCCCCCCATTTTAGATTCTGTTCCCATATAGGTCATTACAGAATATTAAATGGAGTTCCCTGTGCTATGTAGTAGGTTCTCATTAGTTATCTATTTTGTATGTAGTAGTAGGTATATGTCAGTCCCAATCTCCCAATTTATCCCTCCCTCAATTCTTTCCTTGGCAATCATAAGTTTGTTTTCTACATTTGTGACTCTATTTCTGTTTTGTACCATTTTTTAAATTAATAGATTCCACATATAAGTGATATCATATGACATTTGTCTTTCTCTGTCTCACTTCACTCAGTATGACAATCTTTAGGTCTATCCATGTCACTCCAAATGGCATAATTTTGTTATTTTTTATGGTTGATTAATATTCCATTGTATATATGTATTACATTTTCTCTATCCATTTCTCTGTTGATGGACATTTAGCTTGCTTCTGTGTCCTGGCTATCGTAAATAGTACTGCAGTGAATAATGGGAGTGCATATATCCTCTTGAATTATGGCTTTCTTTAGATATATGACCAAGAGTGGAATTTCAGGATCATATGATAGCTCTATTTTTAGTTGCTTTTTTTTTTTAATTACCATACTGTTTCCATGGTCTCTGTACCACTTTACATTCCCACCAACAGTGTAGGAGTATTCCCTTTTCTGTCTATCCTCTCCAGGATTTATTCTTCATAGACTTTTTTGATGATGGCCATCCTAACTGGTTTAAGGTGATACCTGATTGTAGTTTCTATTTGCATTTCTCTAATAATTAGTGATGCTGAGTATCTTTTCATGTACTTTATGGCCATCTGCATGTCTTCTTTGGAGAATGTCTATTTAGATCTTCCTTCCCTTTTTTTATTGAGTAATTTGTTGTTTTTTTTTATATTGAGCTACATGAGATATTTGTGTATTTTGAGGATTAATCCCTTGTTGGTTGCTTTGTTGGGAAATATTTTCTCCCATTCTTTGGGGTATCTTTTTGTTTGTTGTTTCCTTTGCTGTTCAAAAACTCTTAAGTTTAATTAGTTTCTATTTGTTTATTTATTTTTTATTTAATTTTTATTACTCTCTGAGCTGGATCATAAAAGTTGTTACTATGATTTATGTCAGAGAGTGTTCTGCCTATGTTTCCCTTTAAGAGTTTTATAATATCAAGTCTTACATTTAGATCTTCAATCCATTTTAAGTTTACTTTTGTGTATGGTGTCAGAGAATGTTTCAATTTCATTCTTTTACATGTAGCTGTTCACATTTCCCAGCACCTCTTATTGAAGAGACTGTATGTTCTCCACTGTGTATTCTTGACTCTTATGTCATAGATTAGGTGACCATAGGTGTGTGGGTTTACCACTTGACTTTCTATCATATTTCATTGGTATAGATTTCTGTTTCTGTGCCAGAACCATATGGTTTTGATGACAGTAGCTTTGTAGTATACTCTGGAGTCAAGAAGCCTGATTCCTCTAGCTTTTTGTGTTACCATACAAATTAGAAAAAAAATTTTTTTTTCTTAAATTATGTGAAAAATACTACTGGTAATTTCATAGGGATTGCACTGAATCTGTATATTACTTTGGGTAATATGGTCATTTTCACAATATTGATTCTTCCAACCCAAGAACGTGGCATGTACTTTCATATGTTTACATTATCTTTGATTGCTTTCATTAGTATCTTACAGTTTTCTGAGTACATGTCTGTTTCCTCCTTAGGTTTATTCCTAGTTATTTTATTCATTTTGATGTGATGTTAAATGAGATTGTTTCCTTAATTTCTCTGTCTGATCTTCCATTGTTAGTATGTAGAAATACAAGAGGTTTCTGTGCATTAATTTTGTATTCTGCAACTTTACCAAATTCATCGATGAACCCTAGTTTTTGTGTTCTTTTATCTGATAAGTATAGTTTTTTTCTCTTGTGGTTATCATGAGGCTTCTATAAGACATCTTCAACTTTTAACACCTTATTTTAAACTGATAACAATTTAACTTCCATAGAATTCATAAACTTTATTTATCCTCCCTCAACACATATTAGGTGATGGTTGTTACAATTTACATATTTTTTATATAATGTAGCTAATAGAGTTTTGAGTGAATTATTCACTATTATTACCATATTGCAGAATTCAACTATGACTATATATTTACCAGTACCAAAGGGATGAACACTACACTTCTGTGTTTTTATGATTCTATCTAGCATTCTTTTGTTTCCACTCAAAGAACTCCCTTTAGCAATTCTTGTAAAGCAGGTCAGGTGGTAATGAACTCTCTTAAATTTTATTCTGTCAGGAATATCTTCATCCTATCTTAGTTTCTGAAAGACAGCTCACTGGGTATAAAGTACTTGTTTGACTCTTATTTTCTTTGAATATTTTGATCCCATTTGAATGTTATCACCCCTTTCTCTCCTGGAATGGAAAAAAAAAACCCCTGGAAATATGATCTATATTTTGGGTGAGGCAACTCTTCAGGCTTTGAGGATGACATGAAGGGTGTGTGCCACTGACTGAGCACAGATGGATAGGCCTGTTGGCTTGGTTCCTTCCCCAAGTGAGGCTGTAGGATGGGCTCTACAGTTTTCTTTGAATGTTTTGATCCCATTTGAATGTTGTCATTCCATTCTCTCCTGGAATGGAAAATTTCTGTTGAGAAATCTGCCAGTGGTCTTAGGAGTTTCCTTACATCTAACTTCCCGCTGTTGCTGCTCTTAAAAATCTTTGTCATTGTCTTTTGACAATTTAATTATAATGTGTCTTGGTATAAACCTATTCAGGTTCAACTTGTTTGGAGTTTGGGTAGCCTCATCTGGATATCTGTTTCTTTCCCCAGGTTGGGAAAGTTCTCAGACATTATTTCTTTAAGTATACATTCTGTCCCTTTCTCTTTCTTTTTTTCCCATAACATGAATATTGTTTGCTTTCATTGTATCATGTAATTTCTGCAGGTTTTCTTTAAGCTTTTTCATTGATTTTTGCTCCCCTCATCAGTTATTTTCTGGTCTTCTATCGTCTAGATTGCTGATTTGTTCTCTATGATTTAGTCTTCTCTACTTTTGAAAGTGTCTCTTGAATTCTTTCGTTCAAATATTGAATTTTTCCACTCAGGGATTTTTTTTTTTTTAAGATTGCTATTTCCTTGTTAGACTTTCTATTTTGTTCATACATTTTTTCCTAATTTAGTTTAGTTGTTTGTGTTTTCTTGTAATTCACTAACCTTCCTTAAGAGGATTATTCTGTATTCTTTGTCTGACAGTTCAAAGATCTTCATTTTTTTCAGCATTGGTTATTGGAGTTTTTTAGTTTCCTTGGTGGTGTCATATTTACCTGATTTTTTTGCGATTCTTGATTCTTTGTTGGCATCTGCACATTTGAGAAATGGGGCTCCTCTTCCAGACTTCACAGGTTTGCTTTGGCAGAGATGGGTTTTCACTGGTCAGCTCACATTGGGTTTCTGGCTGTGTCTCCTGGAAAGGTCCTTGAGTAACTGGGGCCTGCTCTGTGATCTGTTTTTTGGGTGAGGCAACTCTTCAGGCTTTGAAGATGGAGATGAGGGATGTCACTGGCTGAGAACAAATAGGGTGTGTGCCACTGACTGAGCACAGATGGATAGGCCTGTTGGCCTGGTTCTCTCCCCAAGAGAGGCTGTAGGATGGGTTCTACAGTTGCCTGTGTTCTCCAATCAAGCTTAACATATGGTTGGGACTAGGTACTATATGCAGTAGATAGAACTATGATTTAGATTCCTGCCCTTGCAGGGCAGTTGGACAGGACCCATAGCCTGTACAGCTCACTGTTGGGGGACTCAAATCAGTCCACAGTGTGAACTGAATTCCCTGGTCAGGTGAGACCATTTGTTTTGCTGTGCAGACAGGAGTCCACAGACCATGTTCCCTGTTCTGGTGCCGCTTTACATAAAGCTATCCATTGGGTTATGCAGCTTCCTATATTCTCTGGTTAGGTTCCCTAGAGGGACAGGCTGAAAATTGTATTCAACAATGAGAAGGGCTGTGAATTAAATTTCCTGCCCAGGCACAGTGAGAACTCATTCTAAAGCCAGTAATGCTCTTTGTTGTCTTAACTCAAGTCAACCTATGCTCCAAGTTCCCTGACTGAACAAGGTTACTGACTTTACTCTGCTTACTGTGGCTCTGCCTGTCTTTCAGCTCTAATGTTACTGGGTCACGCAGCTTTCAGAAGCTGTCTGTAGCCCTTCCGGCCCTCTTGGGCCAGAAGACAATGTCCACAGTGGGTGAGGCTATAACTTAGCTCCCTTGCCTGAGTGGGAGGGAAAGGGGTCCCTCTGGGCTATTCTGCATTTTCTGAATAGGCGCTCTATTTGGGAGTGGCTGTGAGGTACTCTCAGCCTTGGTATGAATTAATTCCCCTGCCTTTGTGTAGCAGGGAGGGCTTCCACACTGGCATTGGCTTTGCTCTGGGGACAATCACCTCTGTTCACCCACCTCTCAGCTGGAGCGTTACTGGGCTGCACTGCTTTTAGGCATTGTCACTAGTCCTTCTGGTCAAAAAGTACTGAAGATACTCTCCATAGTGGATGGGGGTGTGATTCAGCTCCTTGCCTAGGAATGGGCAAACCAGGCTCTAGGTTCAGCAAAACTCGGTTGTTTGAGAATCTGAGATGGGCACACCACTGAACTGATGAGTCCGGGCGTGTCCTCTGCCTTAGTTCTGCAGAATAAGCAAACCCTCTGGTTGGGATTACTACTACGGCACTACAGGTAAAAACTCAGTCTGCCAAGATTCATGTGCTGGTTGTTGCAAGCCCCTCTCTACATCTCTGTCATAGTCAGATTCCCAGTGGTTGTGCCCTGCAGATTCCCCCACAATCCTTGTGGTGTGGGATCAGAGTAGTGGCTTCTGGAAAGTGATCCACAACACCAGGGGAACTGGTTGTCCCTTGTGGGATCTTTTTTCCCATTGGAGGAACTGAAGGCTTAGGGCACACCTCTCTTCATGGTCCTGCACTGGCCTGGGGAAGGAGCAGTGTAGTAAAGCTGTGTCTGCTTCTCTTACCTTCTAATGCTATCTGTCTCAGTCTCCATGTGGTGAATGTAGGATGCCTCAACCTCATTCCTTCCTATGTTCTAGGATTCTCTCAGTGGTATCTTGTTCTTAAATACTTGGTTGTTATTGTGAAGGGGAGTGAGGTCAGGAACAACCTATGTTGCCATCTTGGTGACATCATTCTATTTTCTTATTCTTGATTTTAAAGTTAAGTCATTTTCAGCTTATTATCTTTCTTTTCATACCATATATGTATACATCACTTTCTGCTTCCTCTGATTAACCTTCAAATATGTAATCTGTCCCTGTGTTTCTAGTCTCAGTCTTTTTATTGTTTAACACATTTCCCCCCCCCTGGAAAAAATATCCTGCCTTGGCTTCTGGACAATAGCTATTAACTTTTCACTTGTTTTCCTGAAATTCTAATCTTAATTCCCAAGAATTTTCATGATGTCTCAAAGCCAAAGTAAACTCAATCCAGTAGGGCTGGCATTTCATCTTCCCAGTCACTCATGAGAGGTACTTCAGTTATCTTTGAGCCTTTCATTGTTCTCACCTTTCAGTTCAGTCGCTCAGTCCCGTCTGACTCTTTGCGACCCCATGGACTGCAGCACACCAGGCTTACCTGTCCATCACCAGCTCCTGGAGCTTACTCAGACTCATGTCCATCGCATTGGTGATGCCATCCAACCATCTCATCCTCTGTTGTCCCCTTCTTCTCCCACCTTCAATCTTTCCCAGCATCAGGGTCTTTCCCCATGAGTCAGTTCTTCGCATCAGGTGGCCAAAGTACTGGAGTTTCAGCTTCAGGATCAGTCCTTCCAATGAATATTCAGGACTGATTTCCTTTAGGATTGACTGATTGGATCTCCTTTCAGTCCAAGGTCCTCACCTTTACCACTGATAAATTACTAAGTTATATTGGTTCTTCCTGCAGAATGGTGCTTAGTTTGTCATTTACTTTTATTGTTCCTCATATACTGCAGGCAGTGATAGCATTTCACCCCTAGAATAGTCCAGTAGCTTTCCAATTGGTATATCTGTCTTTGGCCTTTTAACATAGTATTCTACCTTTTTTTGCTCACTCCAGAGTTAGCTTCTTAAAATGTAGGTCAGAGTGCATATAACTTTTGAAATAAAAACTTAGATAATTGTCTGTTTCCTATATAATACAGTCAGATTTCCTAAAATGGCACTCAAAGGGTGCTATAACTGATTTCAGTGTGCTTGTTCAGACCGCCTCCCAAAGCATTCTTCCATTAAGCTGAACTTCTAGCCATTTTCCTAACTGTATCATGTACTTTTGTGCCCTCATACTTTTGGTCTTGATGAACTTGGAATATTTTTTCCCTACTTTTTCCCTATCATTGAAAAGCCATTAATTTTCAAAGGGTTAGATAGGTTTATGCCTTATGATTGGTTGTCTGTATCTATATTTATTTTGTAAACACTTCTAATTTTATTCCCAGCTGTATCCTTCAGTTCATCCCTTACCACATACCTAACACACAAATTCTTTCGCTCTTTTTTGTTAGCACATAGTGTTCATTAAAAAATTCCTAATCATACTATGGACTCATTGAAAGGTCCTAATTCTGGGAAAGATAGAAAGCAGGAGGAAAAGGGGTGACAGAGGACGAGATGGTTGGATGGCATCATTGACTCAATGGACGTGAGTTTGAGCAAACTTTGGGAGATGGTGAAGAACAGGGAAGCCTAGTGTGGTGCAGTCCATGGGGTCACAAAGAGTCAGACATGACTAACCGACTGAACAACAACAACAGCTATGGCGTAATGAGACCTCATAGATTCATGAAAGTTCTTTTGGCACTTTAATGTTTCACTTTTTTCCAACAGGAAACATCTTATATAGAACAAGTATAGCATGGCAAAAAAGCAAAGTTAGTCATTAAAAAAGGCTCTATTCATCAGCTCCCTTTTCAAGAGCTGGTAAGTGCTCGATATGCACATATAAACTGGCTCCCACTGCTCAAGACTCATCACTCAGATCCTTCATCAAGATTTTTTTTTCAGAATGTGCAGCCTGCAGCTGATAATTCTTAATGAACTTAACTACTTGAATCAGTAAACCTTAGCAAATAATGGCCAATGCTGTTTGTTTTTTGCTAGTGAATAGTAAAAGTGGTGGGAGTAGGTTTGTAGGTTTTTTGGAAAGGCAGTGTAAAGATTGTTGAACAGAATATTTACAAAATGTCAGGAAAAATTTTGTAAATATAAAGCTGAAAGTGAAGGAAACTCAAACATCTTTGTAAATTCAGCACAACTATTATTGATAAAAAATATGTGTATCATCTCAAGATATGTTTATCTATTGCCTATCATTTATTTATCATTTCAGTCATGTCCAATTCTTTGTGACCCCATGAACTATAGCTTGGCAAGCTCCTCTGTCCATGGGATTCTCCAGACAAGCATACTGGAGTGGGTTGCCAGGCCCTCCTCCAGGGGATCTTTGTAACCCAGGGATCAAACTGGCGTCTCTTAAATCTCCTGCATTGGCAGGCGAGTTCTTCACCCCTAGAACCACCTAGGAAGCCCAATTATCTATTAGGTTGGTGGAAAAGTAATTGTGGTTTTGGACTGTGAATTTTAAATCATTATCACTAGGCTCAAAGATAATATCATTATTAAAAATAGCCATTACAATCAACACATTTTTTTCAATGAGAAATAAGTTTATTTATTCCTGTAACATAAAAGTACATGTTCTGGGATTTGACAGACTCTTGGAAAGCATTTTCTGCCTACTGCTGGTTGGGAAGCATTTTCCCTGGAAAAAGTTGTCAAAATGCTTGAAGACATGATAGTGGGTTGGTGAGAGATCAGGTGAATATGGTAGATGAAGCAAAACTTCATATCCCAATTCATTCAACTTTTTAAGTGTTGGTTGTGTGCGACATGCAGTTGGGTGTTGTCGTGCTGAAGAATTGGTCCCATTCTGTTGACCAATGCTGGCTGCAGGTGTTGAAGTTTTGGTGCATCTCATCAATTTGCTGAGCATACTTCTAAGATGTAATGGTTTTGCTGGGATTCAGAAAGCTGTAGTGGGTCAGATGGACAGCAGACCACCAAAAAGTGACCATGACCTTTTTTTGTTTGGTGCAAGTTTGCCTTTGGAAAGTGCTTTGGAGCTTCTTCTTGGTCCAACCACTGAGCTGGTGGTTGCTGGTTTTTGTGTGCAACCCACTTTTTGTGGTACATCACAATCCAATTTAGAAATAGTTCATTGTTGTGTAGAATAAGAGAAGGTAACACATCAAAGCAGCAATTGTTTTGATTTGCAGTCAGCTCATGAGACGCTCACCAAATTGACCTTTTTCAACTTTCCAGTTTGCTTCAAATGTTGAATGACCACAGAATGGTCGATGTTGAGTTCTTCACAACTTCTTGTGTAGTTGTAGGATTAACTTTTATAATTTTCTCAATTGGTCATTCATTGTCACCTTATGATAGCTGGCCACTGCACTCTTCATCTTCAAGGCTCTCATCTCCTATGCAAAACTTGAACCACCACTTCACTGTACATTAGCACTGTACACATGCATTGTTGATGTGAGTTGTTTCTGCTGCTTTATGACCCATTTTGAACTCACATAAGAAAATCACTTGAATTTGCTTTCTGTCTAACATCATTTCCATAGTCTAAAATAAATATGAAATAAACAGCAAATAATAAGTCATTAGCAAAAAATAAGTAAAGCGAGAAGTATGCATTAAAATGATGTATAACATAACCACATTTATTAAGAATGCTTTCCAATATCAAACAACAAATTGCACCAACCACAATTATATTCGTACCACCTTAATAAAATAATTTGAAATTTGTAATTTAGTTTTAAAAATTTTATTAAAACAATAAATAGAAAATTTTGAAAATATAGATGAATGAAAAATGTTTTTAGCCATAGGAAAGTAACACTATATATCTGCACATATGCATTTTTAAACAAAAATGGAAACTTACACTGAACTTACTTTTTGTAAATTATTTTATATGTAACAGTTTAACATCTTCTTACAATCATTAAATGCAATATTATTTTAACCATTGTATATTATCTAATTACTATATTCTAGATTATTTTGTGAATCCACAAATGCTCAGTATCCAGAATTTCTCCCAAGTAAATTGTCTTGTAAAAATTTTGGCCAAGAATTTAATAGAGTATATTTGGGAGGACACAAGCAATAGGGAGAAGAAAAGAATTTAAGAGGGCACACTAAACCACACATCCTCCCAGGGTATATTTCTAGCTCCAGTATTCCTGACTCATACACCAAAAAAAGAAAAAATATAATATAAATATATTCAGCCTGAACATTCAACTGGTTTAAAGTCCTTTGATGACTCAAAGCACAGTTCCAGACATCAGAAATGAAATCTCAATCTGTGCCAGTTAAATGTTAAATAACTGTATTTAATTATTAATACCAATAATATTTTATTCATTACACATACCAAAGAGATCAGAGTTCATTCAATCTTTCATTCATTAAACACGGCTATGACAGCCTTGCTGTGTCCCTAGAATAAGAGGAAAAGAAAAAAATGAATATCATCATTTTTAGTGTGTGAAGTAGGAAATGGAGGCAATTTGGGTGGTCAAATCCAAGTAACTTATAGTTTTCTTTCAGTGCCCAGCTGATTAGAATTGCTTTAGCTGGGCCTGCTGCTTATCTAATCAGGGCTCTGCTACTTCCTGTGTTCCAAATAGCCTTGTATGTCCACACTTCATACCTTTGGTCTTGTTCTTTCTTTGCAGAAAAGAAAACTGCATTTTAGTAATGAAGACTCAACTGCTTCTTAAATTTTTCTTTGGTCCCTTTCAAAGAGTTTTCTAAACTGCATTCCAAAATTTGCTGTTTATAGGTAATTGATATTTTTTTTAGTAGAAATAGAGCAACTTCTATGCTTTAAAAAAGTCTAACCATCCTTGGAAATTCGTATTTAAATAATTTTGAGAGGTTTCATTATATTAGGACTTAAATTCATTTATGTGGCAGTAACATGAAGAATCCTCAGACCTCCTGTTTTACATATTCCTGGAACTTTATATTACTCATTTGCAGAATTATCCTAGTTATAATTTAAATAATTGTTTGTTTAATTCATGTATCCCCCATAGGTGTAAGCTCCTGGAAGGCAGGTACAATGTTCTTCTTCATTTCTGTATTCTAGAGTGTAACATAGTTTGTGGTACAAAGTAGGAACTACAAAATACAAGTTGAATGAATAAATAACTGAATGGATAGTCAAGAACAGGATAGAATATATAGTATTTCCCAGATGCATCTGACCAAGGAATTATATTAATATGTAATTGTATATTAATACATAATTATATATTAATGTGTATTAATATTTCACCAAATTGATGCATGTCTTTTATGTATATACATCTATTTTTTTAACTTAAAATTGTGAATAAGGCTCACAACAGGTTAAACTTTGAGAATAATTGTTTAGCCAACATAGTCACATAATTTACAAACATACGCTTCACATCTATCTTGTCCAAAAAGACATCAACAAAACACTCCATTAAATGCCTCATTGTCATGCAGATTCACCATGTCTGTATAATTTAATTAGTTTGGTATAATTTATTCTTAGTGAACTTAAAGTGGCTCTTGGTGATTGCCACTTCTCTTCTAGGTGTTCATGAGCCATCTGTCTAATTATATGTCTTGGAATTTTTCTGAGAACTGATGGAATGTGTCACGATGTATAATTTCAATATGTACCTTACATAGAAATTTTGCATAGAAATCATAAAAACATTGTCCTTTATATAATTTTCTACCATTGTTCCAAGGCATCATGTTCATACAGATACTAGTTTCACTGGTGATATAATTGTATGCAGAATAAGTGTTGTCCTAAAGTACCCAAGACCAGGGATGCACTTTGTGAACCACATATTAATCCATTTGAAGAGAACCAAGTAGATTCTTCCATCTGTTCATGTTATCTGTTTTTTCTTCACATGACCCTTTCCCTTTCCTTTCCTTTTCTCTTTTCTTATTCCTCTTTTTTTTGGGGCAGAGATTGTTTCTGTGTTTCTTGTTCACAACTGAATAACAGCTACTACTAGTAACTCTCAAGCTTATATCCTCTCTATTTCAGAAAGTATTCTATTTTAAGCTGAAATCTCTTACCTCATATTCTGTGCAGAAAGGGTTATTTTTTTGGTTAAGTTTTCCATGTCTGAATTAATCAGTATTTTTTTTTTCAGGAGGTGGAGTTATATTGCATGAACATGACTACCTGTTAATCATGTGGATAGTTGGAATTAGAGTTTCCAGAGCTAGAGAGGATATATAAACAATTTAGTAGTATCCATTAAACATGGTGGGTCTTTCGGGTATCCAAAGATGAGAAACTGAGGACAGACTGAACAGATGAAGCCTGGAATTGGAAAGATAGTAACTGAGGCTACTTCCTGTCATTTCTGAGTTATCTATCTGGTCTTTCATCTACACATTTCTCTGTGTGCAAGCCCTATGGATTTGGTGCTCTCAGAATATTTGCATGTTTTGGCTACCCATGGCCTTTGCTCATCCGTGACATCAGAGTGCAGGTAGCTTGGATGACCCAAAATGCTGACCCTCACCTGACTTAAAATGACTCTTCAATTCCAGTACGTACTTTATCTGAGTATTTCTATTTCTGAATCTCTTAGCTTATTTTCTTATATAGAGAGGATCTGCTTAGTTACTACTTGTCAGTGGGTTGACTGGAGGTTATTATTTTGTTGATTAAATTTGTTAAATGCCCACTGCTGAGAAAGGGATAAAGGCAGGGCAAACATATCAACAGATGTTTTTGCTTGTATAGAATATAATTAACCTATTTATGGATGTTTAAATTTACCTCTTATTTTAGTAATAGCCATCTAGTGTCTTCTATTTGCATTTGGTTTACCCTTACTAGTATAAAGATGTATTTTCATCATAGAGATTGTGAGCACCCATGTTTTACTATTTTGGATAAAAATGAAATGATCAGCATCAGATACTGAAATTAATGTTCTCTTTAAAAAATACCCTGTAGCATAGATGATGTCTTTTTTATTATCTTTAGGTATATTAATAACTCTTTACTGAAGTTTTTATTTCTAGACTCTCCTTAATCTCCTCCAGCCTCAGTTTCCTGTTCAATAAGGTAGTTAACAGATACACCTCTGTATGAACAACTTAGCATCTTGTTTTCACATGAAAATTGTTCAAAATATAACCTTTTCCCTTTTCTTCTGTTACAGTATATGCAGGAAAATATAGCTATGTTAGTTTCCTTTATAGAGCTTTCCTTTTTGTGTCTACTATGTTGTAGCCATTTATAATTTTCTTATCAGAATTTGTTCAAGGGCTCCGATGCTTTTAAAATAATGCGGTCATGGATTCATTCAGATTTCCTCTCTAAAAGTTTTGAAATATGCTTTTTTAAAGTCCAGGGAACCTGTCAGACTGTGCTCAGTGTTTTCTTTCTTGACTCTTTCAAGTACTAAGATGACAAGTTGACTTTCTCCCAAGGTTCCTGTCAGTTGAATTTCATGAAATAGTTCTTTCTTTTTGGTCAAAATTAAGTCCAGAGAAATAGTCCCTCATTCCTTCACCAAATAGCTGAGAGAAGAAATTCTCAGAAAAATGAGACTTCTAACAGATGTCTGGTTCATTGACATCTCAGCTATAACCTGCCTAACCTAGTTCATTCTCCCATCAGAATTATTTATGCCCCTCACTCCTTTAATTCTCAGTGTGGCGTGGTGCACTGTTTCTCAAGCTGGTCTAAAGATACAATTTCATGGTTCATAGGTATTCTATAGAAATTTAAAATTTTGTGTTTTATTTACTTTTATAGTGCTTTTTTTCTTTTTTAATTTATTTTTCATTGAATCTAGTTGGCTTACAGTGTTGTGTTAATTTATTCTGTACTACAAAGTAACTCAGTTATACACATATATACATTCTTTTAAATATTTTTTCCATTATGGTTTATCTTAATAATAATCTATAAGTAAATGTAATCGCATTCTGGATTATGATTCACTTCCTGGATTTGCATGCATGTTTATGATTTCATAGATGTTAGATGATCATCTGAAGTGATAACTATTTAATATTATTCTGCTAATAAAATCAGTACGACTGCCACTAACATAATATCTCTTACTGTTTAAATGAGAACAATAATCATATGTACATTGTTTTAAACATTGTTTTATCTGCTATAAACATGTAATTTATCTTTTTGCAAAATAACTTTGCAGCTAAATGACATTTTTAATGAATAAAAATTTAGTTTCTTAGTTTCTTAAGTTTTTCAGTAGATTAAAATATTGATTTGGCATCATGAATAAGTACAGTACTTGTTCAGCTTTCACTGGTTAACAAAAACAGAGATGGTCTTGCATGTAAATAATGCATTCTCACCAAATGAAGTTCATTCTGTTCCATGGGAATAAAGGTGCTAAAGAATTTGAAAAGTAGAGGAAGAATTTTAATCATTTCATGGCACTTACAAAATAACCTTAAGTGTAACAATGTATTTCATATCTACCTTGATTTATTTAAAGAAAACAAATATTTTTTTAAATAATGTTGAATGTTAGTGGTTTTCTTGGCCATTGTTTTAGTTTAGACTCAAATTTATAATTGTGCTAGAACTGGAAGAGGTGTCATAGGGTAAGTGATGAGAATAAGGAATTCTTTGTCCCTGCCCTAGAGGAGCATTTTTTTTGGTAAAGTCAGGGACACCATTCAAGTCTGAGACTACTGCCATAGTACTTTTTCCACTGTAATGTAGTGCTTTCTCCTAAGATGACAGGTGAATGAAACAACATCTTTCTATTCCGCTACCACTGTTTATATAGCTGCTCTGCCTTAGGTCCTCTAATATCGTTTGTGGCTAATAGTTAAAGGGTTGAAACAGAAATATAGTACCTCTGAGTATAGGTTTATTTAATAAAAACGTTTCAAGCAGCCCAGTTGTTTGTGTGGGTGGTCTCAGATTGCATGTAAGAGAATGGGGAAAGAAGGTAAGGTAAATGTAGTGAAGTAAAATATGTGTCAGGAAGAGAAACGAGAGTAGGAAGGAGAAAAAGAAGGAAAAGAGGACGATGCAGAGTGAAAGGAGGGAAAGAAGTGAAAAACTTAATAGAATGCAAATTCAATACAAAATTGTGATTAATAATATAACCTAAAAATTCTAAAATTACATTGTTAATTAAAGTCTGATAGAATATATACTTTATTATTTTCTAATATTTTATTTTCTTACAACTCCTTTTTGTTTTTCCACAAAATTGAATAATATGTTCCAGTAATTCATTTTTCAAAATATTTTAGATTATGATATAATCATTACAATTCATGGTATGTAAAGATACTGGTAAAAATTCTTAACAGTCACACATCTGGTCAGTTCAGTCAGTTCAGTCACTCAGTTGTGTCCGACTCTTGCAACCCCAAGAATCGCAGCATGCCAGGCCACCCTGTCCATAACCAACTCCCAGAGTTTACCCAAACTCATGTCCATTGAGTCGGTGATGCCATCCAGCCATCTCATCCTCTGTCGGCCCCTTCTCCTCCTGCCCCCAATCCTTCCCAGCATCAGGATCTTTTACAATGAGTCAACTCTTCGCATGAGGTGGCCAAAGTATTGGAGTTTCAGCTTCAACATCAGTCCTTCCAATGAACACCCAGTACTGATCTCCTTTAGGATGGACTGGTTGGATCTCCTTGCAGTCCAACGGACACTCAGGAGTCTTCTCCAACACCACAGTTCAAAAGCATTAATTCTTTGGTGCTCAGCTTTCTTCACAGTCCAATTCTTACATCCATACATGACTACTGGAAAAACCATAGCCTTGACTAGATGGACCTTTGTTGGCAAAGTAATGTCTCTGCTTTTTAATATGCTATCTAGGTTGGTCACAACTTTCCTTCCAAGGAGTAAGCATCTTTTAATTTCATGGCTGCAATCACCATCATCAGTGATTTTGGAGCCCCCAAAATAGTCTGACACTGTTTCCACTGTTTCCCCATCTATTTCCCGTGAAGTGATGAGACTAGATGCCATGATCTTAGTTTTCTGAATGTTGAGCTTTAAGCCAACTTTTCACTCTCCTCTCTCACTTTCATCAAGAGGCTCTTTAGTTCTTCTTCACTTTCTGCCATAAGGGTGGTGTCATCTGCATATCTGAGGTTATTGATATTTCTCCCGGCAATCTTGATTCCAGCTTGTGCTTCTTCCAGCCCAGCGTTTCTCATGATGTACTCTGCATAGAAGTTAAATAAGCAGGGTGACAATATACAGCCTTGACGTACTCCTTTTCCTATTTGGAACCAGTCTGTTGTTCCATGTCCAGTTCTAACTGTTGCTTCCTGACCTGCATACAGGTTTCTCAAGAGGCAGGTCAGGTAGTCTAGTATTCCCATCTCTTTCAGAATTTTCCACAGTTTATTGTGACCACACAGTCAAAGGCTTTGGTATAGTCAATAAGGCAGAAATAGATGTGTTTCTGGTACTCTGTTGCTTTTTTGATGATCCAGCAGATGTTGGCAATTTGATCTCTGGTTCCTCTGCCTTTTCTAAAACAAGCTTGAACATCTGGAAGTTCACAGTTTACATATTGCTGAAGCCTGGCTTGGAGAATTTTGAGCATTACTTTACTAGCATGTGAGATGAGTGCAATTGTGCCGTAGTTTGAGCATTCTTTGGCATTGACTTTCTTTGGCATTAGAATGAAAATGGACCTTTTCCAGTCCTGTGACCACTGCTGAGTTTTCCAAATTTGCTGGCATATTGAGTGCAGCACTTTCACAGCATCATCTTTTAGGATTTGAAATAGCTCAACTGGAATTCCATCACCTCCACTAGTTTTGTTTGTAGTGATGCTTTCTAAGGCCCACTTGACTTCACATTCCAGGATGTATGGCTCTAGGTGAGTGATCACACCATCGTGATTATCTGGGTTGTGAAGATCTTTTTTGTACAGTTCTTCTGTGTATTCTTGCACCTCTTCTTAATATCTCCTGCTTCTGTTAGGTCCATACTATTTCTGTACTTTATTGAGCCCATCTTTGCATGAAATGTTCCCTTGGTATCTAATTTTCTTGAAGAGATCTTTAGTCTTTCCCATTCTGTTGTTTTCCTCTATTTCTTTTCCTTGATCCCTGAGGAAGGCTTTCTTATCTCTCCTTGCTATTCTTTGGAACTCTGCATTCAAATTGGAATATCTTTCCTTTTCTCCTTTGCTTTTTGCTTCTCTCCTTTTCACAGCCATTTGTGAGGCCTCCTCCGATAGCCACCTTGCCTTTTTGCATTTCTTTTCCATTGGGATGGTCTTGATCCCTGTCTCCTGTACAATGTCACGAACCTCTGTCCATAGTTCATCAGGCACTCTGTCTGTCAGATCTAGTCCCTTAAATATACTTGTCAATTCCACTGTATAATCATAAGGGATTTGATTTAGGTCATACCTGAATGGTCTAGTGGTTTTCCCTAGTTTCTTCAATTTAAGTCTGAATTTGGCAGTAATCTGAGCCACAGTCACCTCCCGGTCTTGTTTTTGATGACTGTATAGAGCTTCTCCGTCTTTCGCTGCAAAGAATATAATCAATCTGATTTTGGTGTTGCCCATCTGGTGATGTCCATGTGTTGAGTCTTCTCTTGTGTTGTTGGAAGAGGGTGTCTGCTATGACCATTGTGTTCTCTTGGCAAAACTCTATTAGCCTTTGCTCTGCTCCATTCTGTACTCCAAGGCCAAATTTTCCAGGTGTCTCTTGACTTCCTACTTTTGCATTCCAGTCCCCTCTGATGAAAAGGACATCTTTTTTGGGTGTTAGTTCTAAAAGGTCTTGTAGGTCTTCTTAGAACTGTTCAACTTCAGCTTCTTCAGCGTTACTGGTTGGGGCATGGGCTTGGATTACCGTGCTGTTGAATGGTTTGCCTTGGAAACAAACAGAGATCATTCTGTCGTTTTTGAGATTGCATCCAAGTACTGCATTTCAGACTCTTTTGTTGACCGTGATGGCTACTCCATTTCTTCTAAGGGATTCCTGCCCTCAGTAGTAGATATAATGGTTATATGAGTTAGATTCACCCATTCCAGTCCATCTTAGTTCGCTGATTCCTAGAATTTCTATGTTCACTCTTGCCATCTCCTGTTTGACCACTTCCAAGTTGCCTTGATTCATGGACCTAACATTCCAGGTTCCTATGCAATATTACTCTTTACAGCATCGGACCTTGGCTTCTATCACCAGTCACATCCACAGCTGGGTATTGTTTTTGCTTTGGCTCCATCCCTTCATTCTTTCTGGAGTTATTTCTCCACTGATCTCCAGTAGCATATTGGGCACCTACCGACCTGGGGAGTTCCTCTTTCAGTGTCCTATCATTTTGCCTTTTCATACTGTTCATGGGGTTCTCAAGGCAAGAATACTGAAGTGGTTTGCCATTCCCTTCTTCAGTGGACCACATTCTGTCAGACCTCTCCACCATGACCTGTCCATCTTGGGTGGCCCCACATGGCATGGCTTAGTTTCATTGAGTTAGACAAGGCTGTGGTCCGTGTGATCAAATTATGGTTTCAGTGTGTCTGCCCTCTGATGCCTTCTCACAACACCTACCATCTTACTTGGGTTTCTCTTACCTTGGATGTGGGCTATCTCTTCACGGCTGCTCCATCAAAGGCAGACACTGCTCCTTACCTTGTATGAGGGGTATCTCCTCACAGCTGCCCCTCCTGACCTTTAACGTGGAGTAGCTCGTCTCAGCCACTGCCCCTGACCTTGGGCGTGGAGTAGCTGCTCTCCACCGCACTTCTGCACCGTCTGTCGCAGCTGCCGCACTTCTGCCTAGTAAAGCTAAATGAAAGATCAAAAATTTTAGGCCAAATTATGGAAATGAGAAAATTTATCTCCTTATTTATTATTTTTGTTTCCATTCGCATATAATACCTTTTTCTATGCCTTCATTTTCAGTTAGTGTATGTCTTTAGATATGAAATCAGTCTCTTGTAAGCATCATGTGTAGGGGTCTTTGTTTTTGTATCCATTTAGTCAGTCTGTATCTTTTGATTTGAGCATTTAGTCCATTTACACTTCAAGTGATTATTGCTAGATATGTGCTTATTGACATTTTGCTCATTGTTTTGGGGTTATTTTTGTAGGTCTTTTTTGTTCCTTCTTTTGCTGTCTTCCCTTGTGTGATCTGATGACTATATTTAGTGTTATGTTTGGATTCCTTTCTCTTTGTGTGTTTGTGTGTGTGTGTGTATGTGTATCTTTTATAGGTTTTTTGATTTGTGGGTATCATTGAGATTCATGTTTAACTCTCTCCCCACCCTCTCTTCCTGGGTGTATATACATGCACACAAATTATTTTTAGTTGTTAGTTTCTCAAGTTTGAATGCATTCTAACAACACTACATTTTTACTTTACCTCTCCCATCACATTTAATATTCTTGATGTGATATTTTATATCTTCTTATTTTCTGTATCCTTTAACTACTTATTGTGGATATAGATGATTGACTACATTTGTTTTTTAATCTTCTATGAATTTTGCATGTTTGATCTACCACCTTTATTGCATGTTTGTCTTACCAGTTAGACTTTTCTTTCACAATTTTTATATTTTGGCTTGTGGTCTTTCTTTTTTAACTTACAGAAGTCCTTTTAACATTTCTTGTAAAGTCAGTTTAGTAGTGCTGCAACTCTTTTAGCTTTGTTTGTGTGTAAAACTCTTCGTCTCTCCTTCAGATCTGAATGATAGTCTTGCTGGGTGGAGTTATTGGCTGTAGGTTTTGTCCTTTTTTTCCTTTTATCTCTTACAATATTTCATGCAACTCCTTCTGGCCTGCAATATTTCTGCTGAAAAGTCAACTGGTGGTCTTATGGGAGTTCTCTTGTACATAATTAGTTGCTTGTATCTTGCTGCTTTTAAGATTATTTCCTTCTCTTTAATTTTTGCCATTTTTAAGTATAATGTGTCTTCATGTGGACCTCTTTGGGTTCATCTAGTTTAAGAGTCTCTGTGCTTCCGGGACCTGTATATCTGTTCTCTTTCCCAGGTTAGGGAATTTTTTAGCTATTAATTTCTTTAAATAATTCTCTATCCCTTCTCACTCTCTTTTCCTCTTGGAGCCCTTATAAGATAAATATTGGTACACTTGGTGTTGACCTAGAGATGTCTTAATCTAGCTTTGTTTAAAGATATTTTTTTGTGTTTATCTTGTGTGATTTCCACTAGTCTGTCTTTCAGCTTGTTGATCCATTCCTCTCTATCATTTAGTCCACTGGTGATTCTTTCCAGTGTATTTTTAATAGAAGTTATTGTTTTATTGAGCTCTGCTTTGTTCTTCTTTATATTTACTGATTCTGTTTAAACTTCTCACTGTGCTCATTCACTCTTCTCCTGAGTTCGTTGAGCATCTTTATGATCATTACCATTGAGCTCATTGTCAGGTAAATTGCATATCTCCTCTTTGATTTAGTTCTTTTTCTGAGGTGTTGTCTTGTTCCTTCATTTGTAACATATTCCTCTGTCTTCTCATTTTGATTAGTTCTCTGTGTTTGTTTCTATATATTGGCTAGATGGCTTAAGCAGGACATGTCCTCATGTAGGAGATGTCCTTTGAGGTCCACCAGCACACTCCTGTCTGATCGTTAAAGATACATGCCCTGGGGGTGTCCCTGATTTTGACTGTGTGGACCCTTCAATTGTGGTGGGGCCAACTACTATTGATGTACTGGTAGATGGTGCTGGTCTCTGGTCTGTTTGGCTGTAGATCCTGCCTTGTGTGGTGGCTGCTACACATACCAGGGCATCCAAAGATTGGTACTAGTCTACTGGTGTTTAGGGTTGAGTCCTGGGGTGGTTGCCTGTGGGAATCAGGACATCCTGGGACTGGTGCCAGCTCACTAGTGAGATAGGGAAGCCACTGGCATTTATTGACTAGAAAGGGGACTACAGGAAGATGTTTTGCTGCACTAGTGTCCTTATGGTATATTGAGCTTCCTAAAGTGGCAATTGCCAGCATCAGTATCTTTAGGGGGATTCCCAATTACCTTGTGCCTCTCTAGGAAGCTCTTCAAGGTCAGTGAGCTGTCTAACCTAGGTACCTTTCAAATTACTGCCTCTGTGCTGAGACTCAGAGCATGCAAAATTTTGTGTGCACCCTTTTAGAGTGGTATCTCTGTTTCCTACAGCCCTCTGGCTTTCACATATGCAAACCTTGTTGCTTTTCAAAATAAGATGTTCTCAGGGAACATTTTCCCAGAGCAGAATCCCTAAGCTGGAGAGTTGACATGAGGCTCAGACCCCTGCCTCTCTGGGGAGATCCTTGGAGATTGTGATTATCCTTCTTTTTGTGGGTTACCTAATTGGGGGAATATCATTCTTGACTGTATGACATCTCCAACCCTCCTGCCCATCTCATTGACTTCTTTATATATTTAGTTGTGGGTAATCATTTCTGCTTGTCTTCAAGTTGTTCTCATAGTTTATATGTAAATAGTTGTAATTTCAGTGTGGCTTTGGAAGGAGGTGAACTTATGGTCTCTAGCTCTACCATCTTGACCACCATCCCCATGTATATTCATGGATAGTTTTATTATCAATGGAATTATCAATTTGTGATAGTTAAAATTAAATCCTAGATCAGTCTGCCATTCCTTATATACTCTCAGGAAAGCATTTACTTAGGTTTTCATGCTTTTAATGATAGAAATTAGCACAGCAGACTGAAACAAAACAAACCAGTGATACATAAAGATGGAGTATAATCTGTCATGAAGTTACATGTTAGAAACAATAGTGTTGAAAGGCTAACTGCAATTGCTCAGATCTTTGGTAAGCCAAACTTTGTTTTTCAAAGAGATTTGGTTGCTTGCAGAGCAAATGATTTTTAGCTTTTCAAAACTTCAGTATATTTGATTTCTGATCTGGGAAACAAATGCTATTGTATTCAAACTCACTTTAGCAATTCAATGAAGGCAACAATTCAAAGGAATATTAAGGGGTATTAGAATAACACTCTGTGTTACCACTGGCTTTAGGTCTATGGATTAGCACTCTTAGTCACTTGTGTTTTATTCATGTAGGGAATAAAATTGTTGAAATATTGACCTAATTTAACAGGCCGTTTTGGCTAATACAGTTGGCATACAGTTTTAGACATTTGTATGTAAAATTTCTTATGAGTACTTTGTCTTTCTGCAATTGCCCTTCCAGGTTATTTGTGAAGCTAGGTGGTAAAATGACAGGTTGATTTTTTTGGACTTAACTAGGGTCTACACCTGCCATTTTATTCTTCAATATTTAAGCAAGTTGTCACTAAAATATTGAGGCAAAATGATGACATAGATGAATATAGAGTTGAAAGAAACTCTATTAAACACTAAATATTTATGATTTTAACATCAATTAAAGAAGGAAATGACTAAGTGACCAGGCAATTTCAATATCTCTCAAATGTAATTTTATGTGTGTTAGATAGTCTATTAATCATGAGATGTATATTACTAAGCCATTTTCTATAAAACAACATCCTACTATTTTCACTGTTCACCACATTTATTGGCATTCAACATTTACTGACTTTGTGGTTCAGAAAGAAAAATAGTATGTGGCTCTTGGAAGAAAAATAATAAATGCAACAGAAGATCTTCTTCACGGTTTTAGAAGCTTGTAATCTAATTAGCAACATTTTAAGTACCAAAGCTGAATTTTTGTAATTTAAATTGCTATTAGTGTGGATTAGTGCATATTACCCTCGTACTCTGCTGCTTAACAGCTGAGGAAAAGATAAGTAGAAGAGAAACAGTCAGGTGGGATAAAGAATGTAAGGCTTCTTGAAAAAGATGAATTTTGGACTATGTGTGAAAGTGAAAGTGATAGTTGCTCAGTCGTGTCTGACTGTTTGCAACTGCATGCACTGTAACCCACCAGACTCTTCTGTCCGTGGAATTCTCCAGGCAAGAATACTGGAGTGGGTAGCCATTCTCTTCTCCAGGGTATCTTCCCAACCCAGGGATTGAAGCTGGGTCTCCCACATTGCAGGCAGATCCTTTACCATCTGAGCTGCCAGGGAAGCCCTATACTATGTGTAGTATATAACTTACTTTCCATTGCAAGTAACAGAAAATTCAAGTCCAAGTGGCTTTTAAAACAAAGGGAATTTATTGGCTCCTGTAACAGAAGAATTCAAAGGTAGATTTGGCTTTCAAAATAGATTGATCTTGAGATGCATAAGGTTTTCAGGGTCTGGTTCTGTTTCTTTGCAATCTTTTCACTCTGCCCTCCTCAGCATGTTGGCATTATCTTTAGGAACCCCTCTTTTGGTGCCTGAAACACTGATTTCAGGATTCTGGACTTTCTACACTCATCTCCCTCTCCAGAGTATGTTGTCCTTGGATGAGGTCTGGTATTTTGGGGGCACCCCGAGTCTCTGAACCAATAATTCTGACTATGGTTGTGAAATGGAATGTATATACTCTTTTATTGCATTGGGAGAGAAATTAAATTCTTCAGAAGCACCTGCATCTCAAATGTAAACAAGAACCTGTTAGAAAGGGGAAAGGGAAATATGTGTGGAAAAGGCAACCAACAAACATTGGCTGGTCTTGAATTTTAAAGAAATGAAGAATATAGACTTGTGGATAAGATTGGGTAGGATTCCAACTAGAAGGACTGATGTGGCAGTTAACATCATGAAGATTTCTTTAGCTAGCATGTAAAGAAATTGTATGATATTGATGAATTACATGATAGGGAGTTTTTGGATGGTTTTGAAGACTACCTTAATGATGTTAACTTTAGAAGCTACATCCTGTGACTGGCATCTTGTTGCATGAGTGATTATTCTTCAACTCTACCTTCCCTCCATGGATATGGCAGATATAAGAAGAGCTGTTTCAAAGATATAAGCAAAATTATCAACATAAGACTTTTAGTTATGCATGAGAAAAGCTATAGTCTTAGGGGATTTTAAAGTTACCTGAATAAAGATATTATGGACTAAGAAATTACGTACAGCTTTTATTGGTGTAAGTTGTGACTGTACTGATAGTTTTCTGTTCAACTTACCTAGTTTCCACTGTAGAAAATGCCTTGAAATGATGCTCCATTTTTAGTAATATTTTAAAAACTGAAAAATGCACAATTTGCTGGTGTTAGGTTCTGTATTCCTGTGCGAGCATATTCTTAAAACAAAATAAGAGTATACTCCTCAAAAGGTAGATGAGCTATCATTGAAAAGAAAATATATATTCTCTCTGTCATCTAAGAGAGTGTCTTGGAGCAGGGATAAGATCTGGGACAACAGAGATCCTGCTGAAGGAAAACAGTCTTCTTGTTTTATCCTTGTGATTATTTCATTATAGACTTGGAACTGTAGACTTGGCGCAAAGTAGTCCCAGTATTGGGAGTAAGCTGATTCTTAATTCATTGTAACAGAATTGGAGATGGATGGGGAGAAGTCCTGGTGAAGACTACGTAAGAAGGCTCTTATCCTGCTGACTCTGAGAGTAGTGACATCCAGTAATCCTTATAAGTAATTCTGTATGTTGTACTTCCTTTCCATTTTACATAAATATTTAGTTACATATATTTATCTTAAATGTATAGTTTTGGTCTTTGCTCAGTTATAGGGAATTGGAATGGACGTATATTAGGCCTGAAATGGAGTGACTCAAAGGATGGTTTTAACTTTGACATTGATGCCAGGGCAGTGGTAATAGTGGTGGTCTCTTGTTGAGAAGTGCTGGGAAAAATGGAGCCGTATGCTTAGGAGGGTCAGCAGCAACAATAGAGGCAGTAGGGTTACCTAATGGGGAGACTAGAAGAAAAGAAATACCCCTGAGTACAATAAAAACATTTTCAGAAATATACCTGAATTTAAGTAAGGGGACTCTCATAAATAGCTGGAGACACTTTGATGGGTATTATTAAACGAGAATGTAAATTTATATTGTACTCAAAGACTGGTGCGTTTTCAAGAATATTTTGACTAATATTAAAAAGAGCCACAGTAACAATGACATAAGAATGGTATTAGAGGAATATAATACAATACTATTAGCCATTTATAGAGTCAACCAGAGGACAAAATAAACTATATATCAAGGAGATCAGAGGAAGAATAAATGAGAAATATATCATTTTAGTGAATTTTAAAATTTTACTATGTTTCAAAGAATCTTCAAGCTTTCAGTTTGACTGAAATATGTGCTGTGAATTGTGTGAGCTAACAGTAGTTAAATGGAGAAGGCAATGGCACCCCTCTCCAGTACTCTTGCCTGGAAAATCCCATGGATGGAGGAGGCTGGTAGGCTGCAATCCATGGGGTCGCTAAGAGTCAGACATGACTGAGCGACTTCACTTTCACTTTTCACTTTCGTGCATTGGAGAAGGAAATGAAAACCCACTCCAGTGTTCTTGCCTGGAGAATCCTGGGGACGGAGGAGCCTGGTGGACTGCTGTCTATGGGGTCGCACAGAATTGGACACGACTGAAGCGACTTGGCAGCAGCAGCAGCAGCAGCAACGGTAGTTAAAAAGAAACAGTTGAGTCTGAAGAAGAAAAAAAAATGAGAGAATAGGCTCTGAGATGCTAATTTTATTTTTCAGTTATTGCCCAACATTTCAGCCTAGATCTGAGGTAACATCAAGTTTTCCCTTCCAAGAAAACTGCCATGATCCTTAAACACCCATTTCATATGGCCTTTATTTTGTTTAGAAGCAAACTTTGATCAGAAAAAAAACACAAAAACCCAAACTGAATGTTTCCATGTGCTGGTCCTGTTTGTAACTCCTTTATACCATAGAAATAGTTTTAAGAGATATGTAGCATATCCAACAGTATTTCTATGCCCTTTTGTATTTTTATGTATAAGATCACTTTGGTAATAATAAATCATATTTAAAATGCCAAGTTATGTCTATCAGTATGAAAGAAAAACTTGAAGCAGTATATATTTCCCCTGAAATTACTGTATTAGACCCTAAAAAGGTGGCTTTTTGTTTTTTTACTCATTTGTAAATGTGTCATTTGTTGTTTATTTAATAAAGTATTGTGCTAACTAGAGGGGAGACTTAAGAGGTTGGCAGTATTGCTATAATGAGAAGACAGCAGTATGATATTGGTCATTGTTGTTCAGTTGCTCACTTGAGTCTGACTGCTTGTGACCCTATGGACTGCAACATGCCAGGCTCTTCACTATCTCCCAGAGTTTGCTCAGACTCTTGTCCATTGAATTAGTGATGCTATCTAACCATCTCATCCTCTGTTGTCCCCTTCCCCTCCTGCCTTCAGTCTTTCTCAGCATCAGGATCTTTTGCAATGAGTTGGCTCTTTGTAACAGGTGGCCAAAGTATTGGAGCTTCAGCAACAGCCCTTCCAATGAATATTTAGGGTTGATTCCCTTTAGGATTGACTGGTTTGATCTTATTGCAGTCCAAGGGACACTCAAGAGTCTTCTCCAGCACCATAGTTCAAAAGCATCAATTCTTCAGAGCTCAGCCTTCTTTATGGTCCAACTCTCATTTCTGTACATGTCATATCTAAGGTTTAATGACAACAGTTACTTTTGTCAAATTTTGAATCACTGTTTAGTTTATAGCTGCCCATGTGCTTTGTTAGCCAAATCATGTTTAGCTCCAATTTCAGAGATCATTTTCAGTTTTAGTGATGATAATCATCCTGTGATTTAATGTTGGTCTTTAAATCTCCAGTCCAGAAATCCTGTACCAGGAAAATGATTCCCCAGAGCATTTGACTTTGAAGCCAGTGGGACTTACTTTCAAGAGTCCCAGAGGGATGGGGGAAATAGAATTTTCACTCTTAAATGGCACACACAAAATCTTGCATGATCTAGAACTCAGGGAAGAAGCAGTAATTCAGTAGGAGGCTGGGTTAGACCAACCTACGTCCTGATCCTAGAGAGTCTCCTGGAGAGGCAGCAGTCAACTACAGCTCATCCTGGGAGCAGCTATTTTGGGAGTTCCTTCTGTCATGTGGATACTACCCTGGCAAGTGCCATGTTGGAATTTTTCCTTTTGCTTATTGGCCCCTGGACTCAGAGCAGTCCTGGTCTAGTATTCTATAGGTACCAGTTTTGAATTGCCTCAGGTCAAGCAACTAACTGGATGCACAGACCCACCCACCAGGTGATAGGCTGCCTTAAGATCCCCTGAGCCCACAACTGCCTCTGGACATGGCCTTTCCTAGGTTCTGCAGTCAGCTGCCTCTTGACCCAGTCCTGCCAACCAGTGAACTGTCAGCCTACACACAAGACAGGATTTATAAATCAAAAGAACTGGGGACCAACAAGCCTACCAGAGTGCACAAAACAGAAAAACCCATGCAGCCCTCATAGGGGAAACCCCTAGAGCAGCTAAATATGGTAACAAAAGGGGAGTACGCTGCTGGGACACAATGGACATCTCCTAGAAAAAAATAAATAAATAAAAACAGAGTGATATTTGGAAAAAAAAAATAAAAGGTAATTCTTCAGGGTTGAGCAACATAATCAACCTACCAGATAGATAAAAATGAAAACAGAAACTCAGGCAAAATGAGGCGACAGAGGAACATATTGCAAACAAAGGAAGAAGATAAAACCCCAGAAGAAGAACTAAGTGAAGTAGAGGTGGACAATGTACCAATGAGGATTTTGGCATAGTTATTGTAAAGATGATCAAAGTACTCATGAGAAGAATGGATGTATAGAGCAAGAAAGTTAGATGTGTTTAACAGAGTTGGAAAATGTGAAGAACAACCCAACAGAGATGAAGTTTACAGCAACTTAGTGAAAAATATACTAGAAGGAATCAACAGTAGACTAAATGTACAGAGGAATAGGTCGGTGAGTTGGGATACAGAGTAGAATAAATCAATGATGCTGAACAGAAAAAAAAAAGAATTAAAAAAAGTACACTTTGAGACCTTTGGGACAATATCAAGTATAGAAATATATGCAATATAGGAGTCCCAAAAGGGGAAGAGATAGAAATAGGGGTAAAGAATTTATCTAAATAAATAATGGCTAAAAATTCCAAGAATGAGATTGTTGGATGGCATTGCTGACTCAATGGACATGAGTTTGAGCAAGCTTCAGGAGATTGTGAAGGACAGGGAAGCCTGGTGCGCTGCAGTCCATGGGGTCACAAAGAGTTGGACACAACTGAGCAACTGAACAACAAAAATTCCCTAGCCTGTGAAAAGGAACAGAAGTACAGGCCCAGGAAGCACAAAGTTTCTTAAAAAAGATGAACCCAAGAGTTTCACACCAAGACATATTATAATTAAAAAGGCAAAAATTAAAGATAAAGATAAAATATTAAGAAGTAACACAGGAAAAGCAATATGTTACATACAAGGTAATGCCCACAAGGCTATTTATTAGGCTTACTTTTCGGAAGAAACTACGCAGGCCAGAAAGATGTGTCACAATTGTTTAAAGTGATGAAAGGGAAAAACCTGAAACCATAAATAATCTACTCGACAAGGCTCTCATTCAGATTTGATGATGACATTGATTCAATAGTTTAAAAACTACCAACAAACAAAAGTCCAGGACCATATCGCCTCACAGGTGAATTCTACCAAGCATTTTAGAGAAGAGTTAACCCCTTTCCTTCTTAAACTATTACAGAAAAGTACAGAAGAAGGAATACTTTCAAACTCATTCTCTAAAAGGCCTCCATCACCCTGAAACAACAGTCAAAGATATTACAAAAAAGACAATTACAAGCAAATATCACTGATGAACATAGATTCAAGAATCCTTAACAAAATATCAGCAAATCAAATCCATATGTATATCCAAAGGATCATACATCATGGTCAAGTAGGATTTATTTCATGTATGTAAGGATTTTTCAATATCTGCAAATCAATCAATGTGATGTTGTTGTTTAGTCATTCAATCACGTCCTTTGTGACCCCATGGACTGCAACACACCAGGCTTCACTGTCGTTTACCATCTTCTGGTAGTAACTGATCCCAGCCACTCAAGTGTTCAAAGCATTTTCTCTATCATACTTTCCATTCACTCACCTTCCATAACCAAAGCAACTCACATAGTTAAGCCCAGTATTAATTGGGCAGGGCAATTAGAATGTTAATGAAGAAAGACAATTTGCCTTTTTGTCTAGCTGATATAACTTTCTGGAATTTTTTACCTACCAAGAGATAATGATTATTTAAAAGTAAAGTACAGTTATATGTTATTAAAAGTAAGATTTTAGTTTTAATTATTGGGGGGGATGTCTTTTTAAATAATGATTTCCCTTTGCTTTTAATGAGAGAGATATGCAGTAAGGGGTTCTGAAATATCTAGTGGAACTTCTCTAAATTTACTGAATATTTCTAAAGATGTCTATAAGTGTCAAATTGAACTAGCAAATTATTTTTGCTTCATGTGGGGTTTTTAATTGAAGAATCATTCCTTTTATTCTTTCTTCAAAATTTCTAACATTTGGCAATTGATAATTTTGTAGAGGAACACTTACTTTCAGTAAAACTATGTACTTGTCTTACAGTGTATGTGCTTGTATAGCAGAGTATTTGCTGCTTCTGACATGTGAGTGAATGGCCTTTATCTTAAATAATGTTTCCATGTTTCCTTATAAGTTAGGTGAATAAAAATTTACTTTTTTAGTTAATCACATTTTTCCTTTTGAAATGAGAAGAAAATTATATTGCAAATATAAAATTCTTAAGGCATATTCAACTGTGACTTAATCTCTTGCTTAATTAATAATTTTCTGAAGCAAACTCACCACATATCTATCTGAAAATTATGACTGAAATTTTGTTATACAAATTAGAAAGAAGCGGTGAAGATATTTTTGTTAATTTATATATTAGTTCAAAAATATAACAATTATATAGTCAAATGGTAAAAGGTTTGGAAATAGAAGGAAAGAAGGTCATGGACCAGGAAGTAGAAGCATAGATGGACGTCGACTCTGCTTAATTCATTATGAAAAAGATGTCAGGTGGTTCACATAATCAACATGAAGAATGAGAACCAGGACTGGGTAGGATGTCAGGAAGTCTGCATAGCTAAGGTTTTGCTCCAGGAAGTGTTTACTTAGGATATCACCATTGTCATAATTATCACTGGGCATGTGACACTGCTGGCCCTGATGCCATCAGGTAATTAACTAATATGCTTGCTGCTGGATGCCACATCTTTGAAGATTACCTTTATTCCATACTACTTGCCTCTGAACTCCTTGGTAGCTGCTTCATAAAACCTCTAACTAACCCATTAACTTTATATTACTCCCCCTGTATTCATTTTTCCAGGTAGCAGCTACTAACTGGCTGCAATGTTGTTGTGTTAGTCACTCAGTTGTGTCTGACTATTTGTGACCCTATGTAGCCCACCAGTCTTCTCTATCCATTTAATTCTCCAGGCAAGATTACTGGATTGGGTAGCCATTCTCTTTTCCAGGGGATCTTCCTGATCCATGGATTGAACCCGGGTCTCCTGCACTGAATGTGGATTCTTTACTGTCTGAGCCATCAGGGAAGTCCTGGTGGTATTAGTATTCCATAGTACTGGTAAGTAGTATTCCATACTACTTGCCTTTCAACTCCTTGGTAGCTGTTTCATAGAACCTCTAACTAGCCCATTAACTTTATATTACTACCCCATGTTAGTTTTTCTGGATGTGTTAGTCACTCAGTCATGTCTGACTCTTTGTGACACCATGGATGTTAGGCTGCAGGTTCCTCTGTCCGTGGAATTCTCCAGGCAAGATACTAGAGTAGGTAGCCAGTCCCTTCTCTAGGAGATCTTCCCAACCCAGAGATTGAACCTGGGTCTCCTGCATCACAGGCAGATTCTTTACCATCTGAGCCACCAGGGAAGCCCAATTTTTGTGGGTAGCAACTACTAAATGGGTGCATTGTGTCACATGCTTAATTCTAGCTGCTAAAGTATGTTAAGAGAGATACGTTTTCACATATTGTGATATGTTGAGATAACTGGTATTCAAGAAAATACACACAAAACAATGATCTATCACATTTTTGTTTGTCAGATTACCAAATATTATAAAGATTCATAATACTCAGTTTTAGTAAGGGCATGAGGAGACTAGCACTCATGGGAAATTGGTACTTCTTCCAGGGAAGTTTGTTAATGAGTATAAACTACTAAAATATGAGCGTGTTTTAACACAGAAACTATTTTCTAGGAATTTTTCATAAGGAGGACATTAAATAAATCTGGAATGATATATGTCAGACGACATTCATTATGTTTACAATAAAGAGTTTGAAATAAACTAAATGCCAGATAAAAACTGAGAGAGAAAGAGAGGAAGAAGCTTATTCCAAGAAAATATATACTAGCTAGTTTCAGTCTGTGGGACATTGGATGAATTCTATTTTCTTCATTGTTTATTTTCTTATTACTTAAATTCTCTATATTAATACCTATTACATTCATAATTAGAAAAATAATCTTACTATTTTGCCTAGAATTTTGGAAGAGATCATTAAAAGACATAATACACCATTCTAAGTCTTGTTTACACATCTATGTTTCTCTCTAAAATGAGATAAGGATAGAAAATTATTTTCATGAATCCTTCAATATTCAAGCTATTTATTCTACAGAACACTTCAGATTCTAATTTGTCTTTAGAAGTAAAGCTGTAATGGAATGCAATAGATTGAAAGACGTGGTGTTTCGTTGGAAGGTGACTTTCAGTTATTTCTAGAGGAAATTTTATAGTGGTGTGAAATTAGATTTGTTGGTTAGGTGGGGAATACTTGGTGCCTCTTGGGAATGCAACTCTTTCATTAATTTTGGAGATGATATTAAAGGGCTACAGAGATGTGAAAGCCAATATCAATGGCAATTTTTATTCTCAGAGAAACTGCCAGAGAGAGAGTAAGGGTAAAACCCAAGAAAATTTCAAGAGTGATTAGGTGACAAGAGAGGAAAACTGCTAATAAACATATAATAAGATTCTTATCTTTATTGTTAATCAGGAAAATGTGTTTTTTTTTAATCACAATGAGCTATACATACCTGTATGTATGCATCAAATTAGCTGAAATTAAATTGTCAGAAATACCAAATTTTGGTAAGATTCTGGAAGCAATGGGAACTTGAGAGAATTCCCAAATGGGAATTTGGATTGTAAGCTGGTTCAACCACTATGGAATATGAGTTTAGCATTATTTAGGAAAGTTAAAGGTGTACATATTTTAAGACTTACCCACCCCATTGTTGTATATTTTAAAGTAAACCTTGTGTGTATGCTTCAGATGTTCATAGTAGTTTTTAAAATAATAACACAAAATTGGAAATGACTCGAGTGTCCATCATAATTTTAACATTTTGGTATAATCATAACATAGAATAATATATGATACACCTAATATGTATGAACATGTACATATTGTTGTTTTTGCTTAGTTGCCAACTTGTGTCTGACTCTTTGTGACCCCATGGCCAGTAGCATGCCAGGCTTTTCTGTCCTCCACTAACTCCCAGAGTTTGCTCAAATACAAGTCCATTGTTGGTGATGCTATTTAATCATCTCATCCTCTGCCGCTCCCTTCTCCTTTTGCTTTCAGGGTATTTCTGAAGAAATACCCTTTCCCAGCTTCAGGTTATTTTCCAAAGAGTCAGCTCTTTGCATCAAGTGGCCAAAGTATTGGAGCTTCAGCTTTAGCAACAGTCTTTCTAATGAGTATTCAGGGTTAATGAGTAAAAGAAGAAAGTCAAAAGTTATAAATTTTATGCAATTGAGAATGTGGAAGAATCAAACCATTATTTAGGGTTTCATAAATTGCAAAGCAAGAATGAATTATTCGTAGGAAAAAGAATAATGCTTATCTCTAGTCAGAGGGTAGAGAGATCTATTTTGGTAGGGACAAACACACAGTATTCTATTTCTAAAACCCAAGTTGGTTATAATTGTTTTCATAATTTACTGACTAGTCTTAAATATATTTTGAGATATATTTTAAAATTAAAAATATTTAAAATAAAGCTATGGAGGAAAATACAAATTTAAAAAAATTTACTCCTCACATCTTTTCTTTACCTGGTACTGTTAGTTCCTAGTATGTAGGGTTGTGAGTTGGGGTCAATAAAAGTAGTTTAAATTAGAGGAGAACGGTACAGTTAAAATGCTCCCAGGTGTTCCACAAGTCAGTTGAGAAATATATAGCACCGTGACATTGCTTAGTTCTTCTATATCCTCACTGAATTTCTGTCTGTATATTACTGAGAGAGAAGTGTTGACATCTCTAACCATAATTATGGATTTATCTATTTCTTTTTATTCTGTCAGTTTTTGCTTCATGTATTTTGTAGTTCAGTTGTTGGGCACATAAACATTTTGAATTGGTATAACTTCTTGATGGACTAAAACTTGTCTCATTATAGAATTTTCCTCGTTATCCTTGGTAATTCTTTAAAGATTGCTCTTTTACTCTAAAGATTACTGATTGTAGTATAGCCAATCCAATTACTATTGTTCAGTGTTTGATTGTGTAGTTTATCTTTTTTCCATTCTTTACTTTTAATTCATGCTTCCCTGTTGACTCAGATGGTAAAGAATCCATGTGTAATGCAGGAGACCTGCATTCAATCCCTGGGTTGGGAAGAACCCCTGGAAAAGGGAATGGATACCCACTCCAGTATTCTTGCCTGGAGAACTCCATGGACAGAGGAGCCTGGTGGGCTACATTTCATGGGGTTGCAAAGAGTCAGACACCACAGAGTGACTAACCCTTTCACTTTCACTTTTAATCCACCTGTGTTGTAATGTTTGGAGTGAGATTTTTAAAGATAGCATAGATGGGTTATGTTGACATCCATTTTGACAGTCTGCCTTTTAATTGCATGTTTAGATCATTTAAGTGGAATGTAATTTTTGATATGTTTGGACTTAGGTCTGTCACTTTATTTGTTTTACGTTTGTTCCTTCCATTTTTCAGTTCTCTCTCCTTTCTAGCTTTCTTTTGGGTTATTTGAATATTTTTTAGCATTCATCTTCATTTAGTTATTTTTATTTTTAGTGGTTGCTGGGGTGATTCAGTTCACTTCAGTCACTTGGTCATGTCTGACTCTTTGCAACCCCCTGGGCTGCAGCACGCCAGGGTTCCCTGCCCATCACCAACTCCTGGAGCTTGCTCAAAATCATGTGATTGCTCAAGCTCTAGTGATTACAAAATACTAAACTTTTCACAGTCTACTTAGAATCAATATTTTACTATTTCTATTAGAATGTAGAAATTTATACTACCTTACTACTTCTCACTTATGTAGTTTTCTTATAAACTGTATCTACATAAATTGAGAATGTCTATTTCACCTTCATTCCTGAAGGATACTTTCACTGGATATGAAATTCTGGGTTGACAATTCTTTTCTTTCAAAACTTTAAACATTTTGTACCTTTTTTTTTTTGTCATGCATGGTTTTTGATGAGAAATCTTCATAATCTCCAATTTTTGTCATTGTTTATAGTTAATGTGTTATTTTCTCTGGCTGCTTTCAAGATTTTCTTTTTTTGCAACTAATGTTCAATAGTTCGATTATGATACACATGGACATGAATTTCTTTGGGTTTAAAGCTTACTCAGCTTCTTTAATTCATAGACACTTTTTGCTTAACTTGAGATGTTTTGGGGCCATTATTTCTTCAAATATTTTTTCAGCTCTGCAGTTTCTCCTTTCTTGCTTTAACGCTGATGATATACATCTTAAATTTTTCATTGTCCCATAGTTTCTGTAGCTCTTCTCAATTTTAAGAAAACTTTTACCCTCTGTACAGTTAGTCTCCTAGGTACAAACCTTCAAGTTTCAAACTTTCAAAGATGCTACCATGTCCAACCACATAAGTTAGTTCTATCTGAGGAGGCACTGTTAGTTTTTGAGGCACAGGACCTGGACATAGAATGGTACATGAAAGTTACAGCTGCTATTCAGAATGCAATCCAGTGCCACTGTTATCTATGATGAGAAAAAAAAGAGCTACTACCTAGACCTTACTAGATCTTTTTTTTCTTTTTCAAGAAGGTAGATAGAATTGAATCCAGCAAGAAACCAGAACCTGTGCCTTCAACGTCAGGCATGAGTGAAATTTCAGCTTGTCCTCCGTCACCTATTGCTGACAATCCTTCAGTTCTACCATCTCCCACCTCCTTTCCCTCCTCCAGTCAGTAACTCTTCTTGCCTGTTCACTCATGTCAGCCCTTGTATACAGCTGTTGTACTGTACTATTGTACCTTTCAAGGTACTGTACTATAAGATTAAGATTTTTTCTTTATTTTGTGTGTTTGTTTATGTATTATTTTTATGAAAAGTATTATAAACCTACTACAAAACAGTACTATATAGCCGATTGTGTTAGTTAGGTACCTAGGCTAACTTTATTGGACTTATGAACAAATTGGACTTATGAATACATTCTTGTTTGTATGTAGAGGACTTATTGTATTGTTCAGACTGAATAATTTCTGTTGTTCTATCTTCAAGTTTACCAACTCTCACCTGCTATTATCATTCTGCTGTTGAGTCTATTCTTCTATTGCTTTGCTGAGACATTGCATTTTAAAATTCATTTTAAGAGTACTCAATATTGTTAATTCATGCTTTTCATAATGGCTGCTTTGAAGTCTGTCAGATTATTCCAACATCTGTGTCATTTTGATGTTGGCATCTGTGTTTGTCTTTTCCCATATGAGTTGCAGTTTTTCTGATTCTTCATATGCCAATTAATTTTGGATTGTATCCTGGATATTTGAAATATTATGAGACCCCAGTCTTGTTTAATTCTACTGAGAGCATTGATTTTTATGTTTTAGCAGAAAATCAACTGCTTATGTTCAGGCCATCAGTTCCATATACCCTTCTGTGGGCCATGTTTCTAATATCAGTTTTGTTTCTAAAACTTTCCTAGTACTTTTTGGATTTTTCTTTGTTGTGTACCACCCAATGCTCTTTTTGGAGCCTGGCTGGTGATCTGCTCTTTAATTCAGTTCTCAAGATCTTTGGTATGCTAATTAAGTTCCTACCTACACCTGTGCATCTGGAAATGAGCCCCCAATTTATAAACAATCATTTTAGGTTGTTTCTTTGAATTCTTTGCTCTCTGTCATCAACCTGGAACTTTCTGGGGCTTTCTCTTTTAGGCCTCAGCCAGGAACTTGGTAGTCTAGTTACTGTATTTTATTGCACACTTCCAGTTTTGAGCCTGCATCCAGAACCAAGTGATGTGAAGATAGAGAAAGGAAAAAAGTAGTGGGAGTTGGCCCCACCCGCTTTGAACCACAACTCCACCAGAGAGAACCATTCCCCTCCCTCAGAATTTTGACATGGGTTCCTATGGCTACAACTGTTACCACTGCCATGGTTTTGTTGGAGGCTAGAGTATCAAAGAAAAGAGGAAAGAAAAATAGGAGAATTTCTGCATTGTTTCTGAGCATTAAGAGTTCTATTTTCTGTTCTTTGAGTCAGCAATGAAATTTTTTTCCTGGAGTTGTGTGTGTACTACAGTACTCACATCTCAGTATCTTACTGTATTAATATTCTGACCAGGGGCTGTCAGAAGGAAAAAAGAGGTAAATTTATCACTAGTTTGCTGGCTCTTATAATTCTGATATTCTCTTATTTACCTACTACTATGTACTTTTTAGAATTCTCAAAAATCTATGTCTTCTGTCCAAGTTTTCTACTTGTATTTCTACTTGCAGGGAGAAGTGTACATAGTCCATTTTACCTGAAGCATAAACTCTCAAACAATAAATTGATTACTTTGTAATTAAATATTATTTCTTTTCAAGGAGTTGTAGAACTTCCTAGAGTTATTGATAATACTTAAGAGATAGAAATTGAAGATCTGGTGTAATTTAAAAAAACAATTCAAACCTCATTAACTTCAAAAGACATCCATCCTAAACCAGTTTGATCAAGTAAATGTTGGATGATTTGGGGGAGAAAGGGAGCAAAATATACTCTAGTGGTAAGCCTCATCTTAAACAAAATTATTAAATATAATAGAGAGAGTGCAAATGTGTCGGTACATCGAAGCCTGAGAGTTGGCAAATGTGGAGTTTGTTTTTGCAGTAGGTTCTGTATTTTAGCTAGGGTTCTCCCAAGAAACAAAGTAGGATTTGTGTGGTGTGTGTGAATATACATGTATATCTGTGTATACACACACACACACATATATATATGGAGAAAGAGAGCATGCACAAGAGATCAAAAGCAAGATTTTAAGGAATCAGCTTACATGATTGTTGAGGCTGATACGTCCAAAATCTATGAAGTAGGCTTGAGAATCAGGGAAGAATTGATGTTTCAGCTCAAGCCCAAAGTAGACTACAGACAGAATTCGTTCTTCCTCTGGGGATGTCAATCTTTTTTTCTCTTAAGGCCCTCGACTGATTGGTTATATGAGGCTCACCCATATTTTGTAGGTAATCTCCTTTACTAAAGGGCTTCTCAGGTGGTACAGTGGTAAAGAATCTACCTGCTAATGAAGGAGATGCAAGAGATGTAGGTTGGATGCCCCAGTTGGAAGATCCCCTGGGTTAAGAAATGGCAACCTATTCTAGTATTCTTGCCTGGAAAATTCCATGAACAGAGGAGCCTGGTGGGATACAGTCTGTGGAATAACAGAGTCAGACTCAATTGATCATGCATGCCATATCCTTTATGAAAAGTCTACTGATTTAAATGTTCTCATCTTCAACCAACAGATAAACTAATGTTTGACCAAAAATCTGGATCCTGTGTCCTAGCCAAATTGATTATTAAATTAATCATTATATCCTGGAAGGTGATAATAGATAATACATTAACTCTTTGGATAATTGCACATTTTCTGAGTGGCTTCAACATAGAGATAGTCAATGGACAATCTAAGATCCAACTGGCCATTTAAGACAGCTTTTTAAGGAAAATGAATTTTCTCGTGGATCTTTAATATCATCTCAGATTAATTCTATTGTAATTGCATTTGCAGTGGATTCTTTACCAACTGAGCCACCAGGGAAGCATAATTGTATTTAAATACATTCAAATCTATGACTGAGTATACATGACTTAAATTTTAGTTCTTTGAAAATTATATATTCATACCTCAAATGAGAGAAAACCACGTTCCAATAAAGTTGATAATGGGTGATAGTATTTTGCTGAAACTAAGTGTAGAATAAATAAAAATTTAAGACTGCTACTGTAATCAATCTATTTCTACATTCTTCTTCAATGATACTTGGTATTAAAGTTAGTGTTACTGATACTGCAATTATGACTGGAATTTCTAAGTCCTCCTTAATGTTCTGAGTCAGTATATCTGGAATGTATCCTAGTTATATGCATTTAAAATGTTTTCCTCAGAAAATCTAACATTGGCAGTCTAACAGTCTAAAGTGTAAATTCTACAGAAAATGGGTAAAAGCATCACATTTAGGCAAATTATCAGAATTACATGAAATATTGTTTTGAAGTATTATCAATGCCAATTTCATTCCAATCCTAAAGAAAAGCAATGCTAAAGAATGTTCAAACTACTGTACAAATGCACTCACCTCACACGCTAGCAAAGTAATGCTCAAAATTCTCCAAGCCAGACTTCAATAGTACATGAACCATGATCTTCCAGATGTGCAAGCTGGATTTAGAAAAGCAGAGGAACAAGAGATCAAATTGCCAACATCTGATGGATCAATGAAAAAGCAAGAGAGTTCCAGATAAACGTCAACTTTTGCTTTATTGAATACACCAAAGACTGACTGTGTGGATCACAACAAACTGTGGAAAATTATTAAAGAGATGGGAATACCAGACCACCTTATCTGTCTCTTGAGAAACCTGTATGCAGGTCAAGAAGCAACAGTTAGAACTGGACATGGAACAACAGACTGGTTCCAAATTGGGAAAGGAATAAGTAAAGGCTGTATATTATCACCCTACTTATTTAGCTTATATGCAGAGTACATCATGTGAAATGCCAGGCTGGATGAAGCACAAACTGGAATCAAGATTGCTGGGAGAATTATCAATAATCTCAGATACGCAGATGACACCGCCCTTATGGTAGAAAGTGAAGAAGAACTAAAGAGCCTCTTGATGAAAGTGAAAGAGGAGTGTGAAAAATTTGGCTTAAAGCTCAACATTCAGAAAACTAAGATCATGGCATCTGGTCCCATCCCTTCATGGCAAATAGATGGGGAAACAATGGAAACTGAGAGACTATTTTTTGGGGGCTCCAAAATCACTGCAGATGGTGACTGCAGTCATGAAATTAAAAGACGCTTGCTCCTTGGAAGAAAAGCGATGACCAACCTAGACAGTATATTAAAAAGCAGAGGCATTACTTTGCCAGCAAAGGTCCATCCAATCAAAGCTATGGTTTTTCCAGTAGTCACATGTAGATGTGAGGGTTAGACTATAAGGAAAGCTGAGCACAGAAGAATTGATGCTTTTGAACTGTGGTGTTGGAGAAGACTCTTTGAGAGTCCCTTGGACTACCTGAAGATCCAGCCAGTCCATCCTAAAGGAAAACAGTCCTGGATATTCATTGGAAGGACTGATGCTGAAACTGAAACTCCAATACTTTGGCTACCTGATGCGAAGAATTGACTCATTGGAAAACACCTTGATGCTGGGAAAGATTGAAGGTGGGAGGAGAAGGGGACAAGAGAGGATGAGATGGTTGGATGGCATCACTGACGCAATGGACATGAATTTGAGTAGGCTCTGGGAGTTGGTGATCAGCACGGAAGCCTGGCTTGCTGCAGTCCATGGGGTCGCAAAAAGTTGGACAGGATTGAGCAACTGAATTGAACTGAATCAAGGTCACATGCCATTCGTAGTAAATCAGAATCTCCAGCTCTCCAGAACTCCAGAGATCTGCTCTTTCTTTCTTTTAAGCTTCTTAAAGGATACTGTCATCATCTAGATTTGAAAAATAGCTGTTATATTATTACCTTTCTTAAAAATTAGTGGTTTCATGTAAGAGTGTGTCAATAACTGGGTAATGAAAAATTATTGCTTGAGATCACTAGGGATGCCTGAATAATGGTATATTTTGTATTTAATTAAGTGGAGAAATTAATACATTATAGATTTAATAAACTAACAATAAAAATTTTAGGTAGGTTAAACATTTACTTATATACAATGAAATCACAACATATTGGAAAAAACATTTTCCCCTAATACTTAGGTAGTGGGGAAGGCTTATCAACATATAATATGAAACTCAGAAATGATTTTTAGAAGTTAAAAATTTAAGTATATGACAACACAACACAGACATGAAGCAAGAACATATTCTGACTTGGGGAAATACGTCATAAACTTATGACTTCTATAATTCAAAGAGCCCTTAAAGGTCAGTAAAAAAAAAAAAAAAGGCACCACAATAGGGAAACATGAAAAAGGCAGGTTCTCATAGCTAATAGAAGAAATTTAAATGGCTCTCCAATACTAAAACACAAATTCGCTAATAAATTTAAAAAACAACAACAAAAAGCTGAGATAACCTTTTACCTATCATAGAGAAATACATTAAAAGCTTGATAGTATTCATTTTTGAGCAAAAATATACACAAATGTACATATATATCATACCTTAATCAATGTTAAATTCACTAAAATTACGTATCATTTTAAGGTAGTTTGCACTATTTATTTGATCTGAAATTTTCATCATCTCTCACCAACAATTCTACTTTAAGTTAGGAATCCTGTAGAAATTCTCTCATTATTGCCACCTAAATTTGTCCATTGCAATAAATATACAATGTAGTATGTTTTATAACAGCAAAAGTTGTAAGTAAAGAAGATTAATCAAAAAGTGATTCATTAAATTGTACAATATAAGATGGCTTATAATGCTTTTGTCAAAAAGAATGATGTGGCTTGAAATGTTTGGATATATAAAAAAAAATAGGCCAATTATAATTTAAGTGAAGAAAGTGTGCATAACAGCATTTATAGAGTCACTCACTTTTCAAAATATATGTAAAATGTAAAGTTTGAGTTAGATAAATATGTACCAAAATATTAAACATTTTTATATCTGGAGAGTAGGACTGTGATAGGAATACATTCATTTCCATTTCTACTTTTTCCATTTTTGTATTAAATTTTTATAGCACACGTGTGTTAGTTTCATAAGGAAATACAAAGGGGACAAATAGAAAAGAAAAAGATTAATGGCTTGCTGCCATCTGGGAGTGCCACAAAGTTGTCTTTTGCCTTTTTACTGTTGAAAAATGTTATCAATTATTTGGGTGAAGTCATATATGACAAGCTTATCTTATTTTCAGATGGAGAAAAATTGGGAGGGATAGTAACATAGTTGACTGAGTCAAGTTTCAACTGCCCTAGAAATGTATGCTGTGTTGAAACAAACAATAAAAAATTAACAAGGACAAACATAATTTACTCTGTTTAGGCATAAAAAAAATTGCTTAACTTAGTTTAAGATATGAGGATTAGAGTTAGGGTTAGGGAAAGGGTTTACAAAAGGCTAAGGAGAAAGGGAATGATATGTCCATCTGACTGCACTGTTCCAAAGAATAGCAAGGAGAGATAAGAAAGCCTTCCTAAGTGAAAAATGGAAAGAAATAGAGGAAAACAATAGAATGGGAAAGGCTAGCGATCTCTTCAAGAAACTTAGAGATACTAAGGGGACATCTCATGCATAGATGGACACAATAAAGGACAGAAATGGTATGGACCTAACAGAAGCAGAAGATAATTAAGAAGAGGTGGTAAAAATACACAGAAGAACTATAGAAAAAAGGTCTTAATAACCCAGATAACCAGCGATGGCGTGATCACTCACCTAGAGCCAGACATCCTGGAGTGTGAAGTCAAGTGAGCCTTAGGAAGCATCACGACAAACAAAGTTAGTGGAAGTGATGGAATTCAAGCTGAGCTATTTCAAATCCTAAAAGATGATGCTGTTAAAGTGCTGCACTTAATATGCCAGCAGATTTGGAAAACTCAGCAGTGGCCTCAGGACTGGAAAAGGTGTTTTCAATCCAATCCCAAAGAAAGGCCATGCCAAAGAGTGTTAAATCTGCCCCACCACTGCACTCATTTCACATGTTAGCAAGGTAATACTCCAGATCCTTCAAGCCAGGCTTCAGCAGTACATGAACTGAAAAATTCCAGATGTTCCAGCTGGATTTAAAAAAGGCAGAGGAACCAGAGGTCAAATCACCAACATCCATTGGATCATTGAAAAAGCAAGAGAATTCCCAGAAAACATCTACTTCTTCTTCATTGACTCTGCTAAAGCCTTTGACTGTGTGGATCACAAAAAACTATGGAAAATTCTTAAAGAGATGGGAATACCAGACCGCCTTACCTGTCTCCTGAGAAAAACCTGTATGCAGGTCAATAAGCAACAGTTAGAACTGGACATGGAACAACTGACTAGTTCAAAATTGGAAAAGGAGTACATCAAGGCTGAATATTGTTACCCTCCTTATTTAATTTATATGCAAAATACATCATGCAAAAATTGGGGTCAGTGAAGCACAAGCTGGAATTAAGATTGCCAGGAAAATATCAATAACCTCAGATATGCTGATGACACTATCTTTATGACAGAAAGTGAAGAGGAACTTAAGAGCCTCTTGATGAAAGTGAAAGAGGAGAGTGGAAAAGCTGGCATAATATTCAACATTCAAAAAAATTAAGATCATAGCATCCGGTCCCATCAGTTCATGGCAAATAGATGGAAAAACAATGGAAACATTGACAAATTTTATTTCTGTGGGCTCCAGAATTGCTTCGGATAGTAACTGCAGCCATGAAATTAAAATATGCTTGCTCCTTGAATGAAAGGCTGTGGCAAACCTATAGAGCATATTAAAAAGCAAAGGCATTACTTTGCTGACAAAGGTCCATATAGTCAAAGCTATGGTTTTTCTAGTAGTCATGTATGGATGTGAGACTTAGAACATAAAAAAGGCTGAGTACTGAAGTATTGATGCTTTCAAACTGTGGTTTTGGAGAAGACTCCTGAGAGTCCCTTGGACTTCAAGGAGATCAAACCAGTCAATCTTAAAGGAAATCAACCTTGAATATTCATTGGAAGGACTGATGCTGAAGCTCCAATACTTTGACCTCCTGATGCAAAGAGCCAACTCATCTGGAAAATACCTTGATACTGGGAAAGATTGAAGGCAGGAGGGGAAGGGGATAATGGAGGACGAGACGGTTGGATGACATCACTGACTCAATGTGCATGAGTTTGAGCGAACTCCAGGAGATGGTGAAGGACAGGGAAACCTGGCATGCTGCAGTCCATGGGGTCACAAATAGTTGGACATGACACAGCGACTGAACAACAACAACAACAAAAGAGGATATTTGGCTTCTACTTCATATGAAAATAAGATTTCATTTCCATGAACTCAGTATGAACTGAAGATGTGATACCCCTGCAATTTTAGATTATCCAGGTTTCAGGAGTTTTTTGTGGTGCTCTGTGTTGGCCCATCTGGATTATCTTGTTCTATGAAGAGTGCTGTTACTCTGGTGAAACATTCTAAGTGGTGTGCATGCAAAGGACAGGGATCAGCATGGTAAAGGGTTTATAAACCCTGCCACAAATTTAGAAGTTTCCAGTTAGAGAACAACAGGATGGTTATATTAAAATATTTGAAATTTGTCTTATGACAGTGTTTTCCCTCTTTGATTTTGAGATCAGAAATGGTACAGATTAGAGAGCCAGCAATGTAAGCTCACCTTGTATAACAAACTCCTAATTCCTGAATATCTGAGAAAAAACTAGATAATGGGTATAGATACCATGTAATGTGTTTTTTTTGGGAAGTGTTGAATTAGGTATTTTCTAATATTAAAAAAAATACATAAGATTCTATAATAATGATTATAGACTATCTTCTTATATAAGTAGAAAAGGTAACTCAACTTGTAAGAATTTTAAATCCATACATTTTGCAAAAAACTTAGGAATGTATATCAGAAAGTAATAATTAGGCTTTATACCCAAATGATGGGTTTCAAATGATACATTCCTGAGCTTTTCAAAAACAAAGAATTAAATCCAGTTGGAATAAAGTTCAAAGTTGTTTTGATTTGTGTGCATATCTGATAGCATGAGTCATAATATTTGAAGAATAAGCTCTGCATAGATGAGGACTTGCTTCTATATCTTTGTATATAGGATAGTTCCTTGGACATAGTTGGTTCTCAGTAAAAACTTTTTGGGTAATTAAAAAGGAGGGGCCTCATTATCAGAATCAGGAATGGAGTGACAAAACAGTGGGATGTGCTGGGAAGGCCAAGATTGGAAATCTTGGCAAATCCATAATATTAGGTAAATATAGCAGAATATAGGAAATTTAGGTAGTAATTTTTTTTAAAAAAAGTAGATATAGACTGTTAAATTCAGTCCGTGATGGAAAATGCAGGCAGATTGTGAGGATTAGCCAAGAATTCAACTTAAATCCAAGTTAAGAGTATCTACATAGTAGGGAGGGCTTCCCAGGTGGTGCTAGTGGTAAAGAACCCTCCTGCCAATGCAGGAGACCGGACATTGAATAAATCCCTAGAAATGTCTGTTTAGTTCTTTGGCACACTTTTTGATTGGGTCGTTTATTTTTCTGGAATTCAGCTGCAGGAGTTGCTTGTATATTTTTGAGATTAATTGTTTGTCAGTTGCTTCGTTTGCTATTATTTTCTCCCATTCTGAAGGCTGTCTTTTCACCTTGCTCATAGTTTCCTTTGTTGTGCAGAAGCTTTTAATTTTAATTAGTTCCCATTTATTTATTTTTGCTTTTATTTCCAATATTCTGTGAGGTGGGTCATAGAGGATCCTGCTGTGATTTATGTCAGAGAGTGTTTTGCCTATGTTTTCCTCTAGGAGTTTTATAGTTTTTGGTCTTACATTTAGATCTTTAATACATTTTTAGTTTATTTTTGTGTATGGTGTTAGAAAGTGTTCTAGTTTCATTCTTTTACAAGTGGTTGACCACTTTTCCCAGCACCACTTGTTAAAGAGATTGTCTTTTCTCCATTGTCTGCCTCCTTTGTCAAAGATAAGGTGTCCATAGGTGTGTGGGTTTATCTCTGGGCTTTCTATTTTGTTCCATTGATCTATATTTCTGACTTTGTGCCAGTACTGTCTTGATGACTATGGCTTTGTAGTAGAGCCTGAAGTCAGACAGGTTGATTCCTCCAGTTCCATTCTTCTTTCTCAAGATTGCTTTGGCTATTCGAGATTTTTTGTATTTCCATACAAATTGTGAAATTATTTGTTCTAGTTCTGTGAAAAATACCTTTGGTAGCTTGATAGGGATTGCATTGAACCTATAGATTGCTTTGGGTAGTATACTCATTTTCACTATATTGATTCTTCTGATCCATGAACATGGTATATTTCTCCATCTATTTGTGTCCTCTTTGATTTCTCCAAAGAAGACATACAGATGGCTAACAAACACATGAAAAGATGCTCAACATCACTCATTATCAGAGAAATGCAAATCAAAACCACAATGAGGTACCATTTCACGCCAATCAGAAGTGCTGCTATCCTAAAGTCTACAAGCAATAAATGCTGGAGAGGGTGTGGAGAAAAGGGAACCTTATTACACTGTTGGTGGGAATGCAAACTAGTACAGCCACTATGGAGAACAGTGTGGAGATTCCTCAAAAAACTGGAAATAGAACTGCCATATGACCTAGCAATCCCACTGCTGGGCATACACACCGAGGAAACCAGAATTGAAAGAGACACGTGTACCCCAATGTTCATTGCAGCACGGTTTATAATAGCCAGGACATGGAAGCAACCTGCATGTCCATCAGCAGACGAATGGATAAGGAAGCCATGGTACATATACACAATGGAATATTACTCAGCCATTAAAAAGAATACATGTGAATCAGTTCTAATGAGGTGGATGAAACTGGAGCCTATTATACAGAGTGAAGTAAGCCAGAAAGAAAAACACCAATAAATACAGTATACTAACGCGTATATATGGAATTTAGAAAGTTGGTAAAGATAACCCTGTATGCGAGACAGCAAAAGAGACACAAATGTATAGAACAGTCTTTTGGATTCTATGGGAGAGGGCAAGGGTGGGATGATATGGGAGAATGGCATTGAAGCATGTAAATTATCATATGTGAAATGAATCACCAGTCCAGGTTCTATGCATGATACAGGGTGCTCAGGGCTGGTGTACTGGGATGACCCAGAGGGATGGTATGGGGAGGGAGGTGGAAGGGGGGTTCCGGAAGGGGAACACATGTACACCCATGGCAGATTCATGTCCATGTATGGCAAAACCAATACAATATTGTAAAGTAAAAAAACAAAAGAATAAGTCCCTAGGTTGGGAACATTCCCTGTAGGAAGGCATGGCAACCCACTCTGGTATTCTTGCCTGGGAATCCCATGGACAGAGGAGCCTGGCAGGCTACAGTTCATGGAGTCTCAAAGAGTCGGACACTATTGAAGTGACTTAGCACGCACACACACACACATAAGGGAAGAGAAAAGATTTTAACCATAATGATCTAATGTTATGGTATTTAATGTTATGTTGTGGCTCTCATCCAAAGAACAGTCAAATTAAGGGTTAGGAAATCCAATCCATGAGTGTTCAGAAGTACATCATAAAGACTAAGGCAACTGGCATTCAGGGAATCTGCTGTTAAAACTAAGGCAGACCAACAGGATTTAATGCTAAATACTGACCTAGGGCTTGTTCTAAAAAGATGGACAACTGAATATTCAGGGGAGATTTTGTAATTCTAGTGTAAATTTAGGGGGCTCTAGGGGCAGGGAATCAAACAGAGTATTACATCATCATTTTAAGTGTGAGAATTATGATAGTAAGTATCAGTGGTTGGTTGGGCTACAGTGGCTCTTGAATTTGGTTTGTTTTCATCGTGTAAAATCTTAGATGCCTTATTGTAAACCTTTTGATAGCTTTTATAAATTGTGGATATAGTCTTTAAATATAAAAGAGTTTTCATTTTGTTTCATCTGATCTGTTTTTTTTGGGGAGTGGGGAGGCTTCCCTGGTGGCTCAGATGGTAAAGAATCCACCTGCAAATCAGGAGACTAGTGACAACTTTATTACTCCAATGAAAACTAAGATCATTCTGATTAAACTCAGAAAAAGGTAGAATAGTTTAGTTGGAAGACAAATGAGAAAGTGTTTATGTCCTTTTACTAATCCTAAAAGAATAATGCTTTTAATAATCGGAGAAAATAGATCATTGGGAAATTTTCTTGAAGGAACTAAGTTATAGGCCTTTTAGATTCAAAATATATTTAAAATATACTTGAATATTCATAATAATTAGTTATTTATGATATGTCTTTTTTGAAGGAATGTATCCAAAGTATTGTATTTCCAATTGAGACCATAATTAACCATTGCAGTAAAAAAAAAAAAAAAAAGCAAAAAAAAATAAGAACTCTAAGAAAAAAATGTAGCAAAATGGTTGAATATTATAATTAGAAAACTTTAGAAGCAAAAATCCCAAATATGTGTCTTCCTTAGTATCACCTATATTAAATTACTGTGACTCCTTGGTACTCAAAGTATGGTCCATGGACAAAGAGATTAGACTCACCTGAGCACTTATAAAATGCAAAATCTCAGACCCCACTCTGGACCTATTGAATCAGGGTCTGCATTTTAGTATGATCCTTAGGTACATGCACATTTAACCTTAAGAAGTGCTGCTATAAACCATTTATGCTTTTATGAGATCCAGACCAATTTATGTCATCGTAGAGAAGCAGTTTTTCACTCCCCATTCACAGTTGATTATTGCCTTCTTTGGGAGCTACTACGAACACTGTAGTAGACTTTCATTCACTGCAAGGAGATCCAATCAATCCATCCTAAAAGAGATCAGTCCTGGGTTTTCATTGGAAGAACTGATGTTGAAGCTGAAACTCCAATACTTTGGCCACCTCCTGCGAAGAGTTGACTCATTGGTAAAGACCCTGATGCTGGGTAGGATTGGGGGCAGGAGGAGAAGGGGACGACAGAGGATGAGATGGTTGGATGGCATTGCTGACTCGATGGACAGGGGTTTGGGTAGACTCCGGGAGTTGGTGATGGACAGGGAGGCCTGGGGTGCCGCAATTCATGGGGTCGCAAAGAGTCGGACTCCGGGAGTTGGTGATGGACAGGGAGGCCTGGTGTGCTGCAATTCATGGGGTCGCAAAGAGTCGGACACGACTGAGCGACTGAAGTGAACTGAACTGAATAATAGAAAAGTAGATAGCCCACACTTACTTATGCTGAGTAGCCCACACTTAACCTATACTGAGAAAATAGTTACACATGTTGGAGAATGTATGAGGTCATGCTATACTGTCCGTTTAGACATCCAAATAGGAATGATTCATGACTGCTTGTCCCTGTCATTTTGTCAGGCACGGGGGACACAATGATGGGAAATGTGCTAGTTGTCAGCATTATTACAACTGCATCTGGAAAATACTGTTCCTAATCTCTGGGATTTAATCCTGAGGTTTTTCTTTGCTAGATGTTAATCTCTCAATGTGAGTCCTCATTTTCCTTCTCTTGATCTGACAATGTTGTCAGGGTTTGCCTTTATGAAAAATACCATTTCTTCAAGAATCCTCTTCCTTTATGTGGTGTGGTTTCATGTTTAAAAACTCTGGTTATAGTTCTGTAGAATGGGCTGTTTTGCCCCAGACAGCTTAGGAATGAATAAAAGGAGAAGAAAAAGTCTTTAAGGAATAGGGAGACAAGTGGTATTAAGTCCTCAACTACCTTAAACAACACTTCCTTCATGTTCAGGATTCCGTCTCACAAACAGTCCAATTCCCTGACTGTATTATGTGTTGGATACTTTGTATGGAATCATGTTTACTCCTTTTAAACTTCTTATGGTCTTCATTTCAATTAATATTTTTCTCCCCCTTCTAGGACTTCCCCATCTCTAACAGAATATAAACATTCTCAGTTATTTCCACTTTAGGAAAAACCATATCCTTCTTATTTTCCTTCCTATAACATCTTTTTACTTTTGCTCCAATTTGAGATGCTTGACTTTGATTGAAAAGGAACTATAATGTAGCCTCTACGCATCTGCTCTTCTTAATTGCTTAGTCAGTCGTCTGCTATTGTCAGTCTGATGTCTGCTTTCCCACACTCTTGTAACATTCATTGTGGCCTCTATGTTGTTAAATTTGGTAAACCCTTCCCAGCTTTTTAAAATACCTTTAAAGTGTCCTTCATTTTACATCTATAATACGACTGCTTTCATTCTGTTCTAAGAATTTATTTAATCAAATTATGCAAATAGCCTCAAACTGTTTTCCTGATATTAATACTTGTCTTGTCACCTCCAGTCTGACCTGCAGACTCTTTCCAGAGTAGTTTTTGAAAACATGTTTGATCATTTCAGTAAGCATTGAAAGCCTTCAATGTTTTAAGGATAAATTTAAGCCCTTCTGATCAATATATTCTTTTATTATCTGGCCCTTTCCTTATGTCTTAAATCTTATCTCTCCCTATACCACATTGTACACCAGCACAGGTGTGTGAAGCTGTCAATTCTATACATTTGTATATCCTGTTTACACTGTCTAAAGTGTCCCTCTGCTCTTATACTGGTTAACTCCTATGTATTGCTGAAGATTTGGTAAATTCTGACCTATTTTGAGAAGTGTTAATCTACATCTATCCCTATAATCCGTATAAGGAGTGCTTCTCTGAGTTTCCAAGGTGTCTTATGCATACTTCCATTACAACATTTACTTCTGTGTGTTTGTTTGCTTAAGATTTTTCTTTTTTTTTTTTGGCCTTGTAGTCTGGCACGCGGTATCTTAGTTCCCTGACCAGGGATTGAACCTGTGCCTCTGTATTGGGAGCATGGTCTTAACCCACTGGACTACCAGGGAAATCTCTGTTTAAGGTTTTGATTTCTGTTCTTAAGTCAGTTCTTAAAACTTGTCACATACAGCAGGCACAGGTACAGAGAGGAATATGGCAGAATTATTTAAATGAGTGAATCAAACAAAGGATGAGTTTATTGCTCTGTAATATGAAATTATGATTCAATTATTATTTATTATCTATTTCTAGAGGATTATCATAGTAAAGATTGATTTGTCAGTGTTCTAGTTTATTAAGACAAGCTTCGGTCCTCAACTCCGATCTCTTTTGTATATGTTCCACTTCTGAAACTACCCCCAAATTTATGGTGCTCTACTGCTTAATAACCTACAGCAATTCTTAGTTACCACATGGCTTTTCAGCTTCTGTAGTTACTATTTGCACATCATTTAATAAAATCTCTCTCATATTATGCACCAGCATGAGCCTATGACACAGAAACAGAAATTATTTGGATGCGTGGTATATCACTTAGGATGAGATTCCGCAACACTTAACTAAAACTCAATAGTGTTCTATGATGTTTAAAATGAGAGAAGTGTATTTCTCTCTCATGTTAAAGAGCTTCATTTATGAGCTGCTTAGGATAGCTATGATGGTTCAGCAAAGTCATTAGGGACCCAGACTCTTCAGTTCATGACTTTTCCATTCCTGGGCATGACCCTAGGCAGTTACTAGAGTACTAGCTATTACAAACATCTTCTAGACTGCAGTATGGAGGCAGGACACAAGAAGGGCATGGTTGCTCCCTTGAGAAATCCTGATGGAAGACCCATAGTATATTTTCAGTATCTCATTGACTAGAACTTAACATAAAATGCAAAAAATTCTGTATAATTTGATAAAAATCCTACTAATTATGTGGCTTGAGGAAGTTACTTTATCTCTTCAAAGTCCATTTCCTTTATTTCTAAAATGTGAATGACAATGCCCATCTAATAGAAATTTTGTAAATGTAAGTATGTATTTGAAAGTCTAGTACAGTTACAGGCACATGGCAGCCTCTCCATAAATAGTAGTTGCTATTATTGTTATTGTAGAGGAGACTGTTGAGACCCAGAGCAGTTCTACTTGAATCTGAGATCTCTGTTCTTAAAATATAGTGAAATATGGTAGGGATTAGAACTAAGAGTTTCTATTTTCCGGCTCAACCCTCTTTGTCCTGAATTTTGGTATCTTTTTGACATGAGATTTTAGGATCACTGAAGATAGCATTAAAACAGAAAGATCTAGTTTCTTTAGTTTGATTTATCCAAATACTTGCCAGTTTTTCCACTTCTTTTTGTGGAGACTTGGCTGAAATCAACAGCATTAATTGAGTGTGTAATTCTGGAACCATCTAAGAAAGCTAAAATCATTTAAAATTAGTTGGGGTTTAGTAACTAGGTTGAACTTTGCCTTTGTAAAGCAGTTTCCAGCTGACTCACTGCAGCTGCAACAATTGACATCATTTTGTGCCTTTCCTGCAAAGACTAATTTGGCAAGCAGCACTCCCAGTGGAGTGGGTTTCAAGCTTCAATGAATTTCAGGGTTGGCATAGACTTTAAAGGTCATGAAATCCAAACCTTAATGTAATGACTGAATTGGATTACATCAACCTCACCAAGTGGTTTTCTAACCTACACTTGGTTAAGTCCAGTGGAAAAAAATAGTGAAGATGCCCATGTGGACTGAATTGTATAACTTGAGCTATATTTGAATAGCTCTGACTTTGTTATATTGAGCTGAAACAGGTACTCTTATCCTTAGCCAAAAGCACTAGTTATATCCTTAGTACATATATAGTCCTTTTGGGAACCATATAGCCATTCAAATGTTTGAAGACCACTACCTCATCTCATCATTAGAATTTTCTCACTGCTAAATACCTCTGGTTCCTTTAACTTTTTCTTGTTCAACCTGGCTTTAATTCCCTTCATAATCCTGAGCTCACGATTAAATCAGTTTTAGTTTGCCTGGATTATTCTTAAAGTATTTCCCTCTTATCCTAGGAATGAATGAAATTCTGCAGTCATAGATCGAGGGAATTGCCTATTCAAACTGTCCTGGTAAAGTAAGAAGGGAGTTTCTTGAAAAATCATGAAGAGTGGTGAGAAGTTAGGAAATGTTTAAACTGTTGAGTCTTTGCTGGCCCTCCTGTAACCAAACCAATGTGGCATATTAATCTCATGCTATGAAAAGCTTAAAAGCATGAAAAACTCACAGTGCTGTTTAAGCACATGGTTAGTTGGGTTATTTATCGTGATAGATTAAACTCCATCTGCTTCATTTTATTCTTATGTATCATTTATTTTAGTGCTGAGTGATATCATTAAAATGAAAAGGATGGCTATAAGAGTAGATGGGTAGACAACAGGAAGACGTGATGGTTGTCCTTCGGTATACATAGATTTAAAGCAAAATTAAAAAATCATTGTTTCTAAATCTAAGTTTTAAGTTCTGTATGAAATTAAAATAGCAGTTTCAAGTCATTCATTAACATATATTTGCCTTTAGTAATACCAGAAATCTTGCTCTGCTATTGAGGAAAGAACTCTTGCCTTAATTTGGACTTGGTAAGCTTCCTGTCTATAACTAAATGTGTGCATGTGTACTAAGTCACTTCAGTCATTTCTGATTCTTTGTGACCCTATGGACTGTAGCCCACCAGGCTCCTCTGTCGATGGGATTCTCCAGGCAAGAATACTGGAGTGGGCTGCCATGCCCTCCTCTGGGGGATCTTCCCAACCCAGGGATCCAACTCCGTCTCTTACGTCTACCTGCATTGGCAAGTAGGTTCTTTACCACTAGCGCCACCTGGGAAGCCCAACTAAATAGCTGTGTATTATTTGAAAAAAAAACAATCACTCACCAACTCTAAGAAATATGTGAAAATGAACTCTTAATTGTATAACAAGTATATAGTGAGGATAAAATTATATATTTTCTTTAATTCAATTAGAATTTATGAAATGATTTTCATATTTTATTCCATGTTCCAAGAGCTGAAGGTTTGGTAGAGGATAAGTTAAATAAGGCCTATATCCTCATATAGCTTATATTTTTATAATAAAATGTTGGGTTAAACAGTTTAATGGGCCTTGTAATACAAGGTACTTTAAAATAGTATTTGAGTACTTAAACTTTTTCTTTAGCATTGATATGGTCATTTCTTTCTAGCACACATTAAAAAATATCCCTTGTTTTAAACTAGACTTTACTCCAATTTAAAAAAGAAATCACATATAGCTTTTCTTTTTCAGCACAAAGTAGAAATTCAACTTACACTAGAGTTTAAATTTTACTCTAGTGAATTTCACAGTCATTTACAATGTTTAACTGATACTAATTACTTAAAATATTACCTCTTTCTGATATTCCTTCCAGGAGAAATAGATATATTAAAATACCTAAAATATAACTTAAAGAGCTCTAGGAAAACATTGATTTTGAAAATCTTGTGTACCTGGAGGTCAAATATTGACAAAATTGACCCCCCCTCCTTTTTTTTTTTTTTTTTTACTTAAAATCTTGGACTAACTCTTATTAAGGAAGAGTCATAAGTAAATTGTTTCAGTTTTTTCTTTATAGAATTCTTGGTGAATATAGCACACAATCTTTAACTTAAGGACTTTGTATATTTCCTTTGTAAAAACAGAATTGTTTGGAAATGTAACTCCTTTTTATTCAATCATGTTTTTTGCAGAGTTTTGTTTATGTAGCAGTATATTACCTCCTTGAGTTTATCGAAGTTCTGAAAATCATTTACTGGTTAGTGATATCCTGGAATGGAAATTTTTTGGCTTAAAGTATATCATCTTAATTCTTAAATATTTTCTTTAAAACAAATAAAAGATCATTACTGTTACTTTCATATTGTATCTGACAGGATATTTTAACATATTAACACTGTGTTTTACCCAGGAATTTATGCTGCCTAGAACTGCATTGGAGAAGGAAATGGCAGCCCACTCCAGTATTCTTGCCTGGAGAATCCCAGGGATGGGGGAGCCTGGTGGGCTACTGTCTATGGGGTTGCACAGAGTCGGACACGACTGAAGCGACTTAGCAGCAGCAGCAGCAGAACTGCATTCTCCTTTGTCCCATGTGGGGTTATGAGACATCCACAGCCTTGAAGAAAGTCACTGTAGATTTTGATCATCTGAAGCCTCTTTAGAGATGTAAAAACATGGTAATTTTGACCTTCAGATACTTAAGCCCAAGAACTCTGGGCAAATTCACACCATAAATAATAAATCTGAAAGAAAAATAGTATCAATTCAGAGAAAATTCCTTCTTGCTGCCCTCTCTCCCAGATCAAAAATTCCATTGCCTATAGGAGAACAGAATGGGAGTAGATAAAGGAGGAACACTTAGCGGGGTGTGTGTGTGTTTAGAAAAGGAACGTTAGCCTTGATCCTCTTTTTTTCACACTAGCCACACTACCAAAATGGTTTTGTCTCAATCTTTTTCCTTTACCATAGATAATGTGACAGTTCAGTTCTGTTCAGTTCAGTCGCTCAGTCATGTCTGACTCTTTGTGACCCCATGGACTGCAGCACACCAGACTTCCCTGTCCATCACCAACTCCTGGAGCTTGCTAAAACTCATGTCCATCGAGTCAGTGATGCCATCCAACCATCTTATCATCTCTCGTCCCCTTCTCTTCCTGCCTTCAATCTTTCCCAGCATCAGGATTTTTTCCGATGAGTCATTTCTTTGCATCAGGTGGCCAAAGTATTGGAGCTTCAGCTTCAGCATCAGTCTTTCCAATGTCCTTCAGCATCCTTTAACATCAGTCAGCCAATTCTAAGGCTGACTTCCCTAGACACACCAAGTATTTTATCTAGGGCATGTCTAGGGAAGTCAGCCTTAGAATTTCAACTGGTTTCTGTATGTCCAAGAAGGATCAGACATAACTAAGAGAAAGCACAACTCAAGAAGCCTTGTATTCAGGAGTGTGAGATCTATATAAGTGGTTTAGATAAGAAATGAATGAAGACAATGTGAAACTAGGAATAGGGACCTGTCAGCAACTTGTGTGGATTGAAGACTATGCTAGGATAATAGCTGGGCTTCCCTGGTGGCTCAGATGGTAAAGAATCTGCCTGCAGTGTGAGAGACCTGGGTTTGATCCCTGGGTTGGGAAGATCCCCTGCAGGAGGACATGAAACCCACTCCAGTATTCTTCCTGGAGAATCCCCATGGACAGAGGAGCTTGGCGGGCTACAGTCCTTGGGGTCACAAAGAGTCGGACACGACTGAGTGACTAAGTGCACAGCACACAGGATAGTAGGTAGGGCTTCCCAGGTGGTACAGTGGTAAAGGATCTACCTGTCAATGCAGGAGAAGCCATAAATGTGGGTTCTATCCCTGGGTCGGAAAGATCCCTGGAATAGAAAATGGCCACCCACTCCAGTATTCTTGCCTGGAAAATTCCATGGATAAAGGAGCCTGGCGGGCTGCAGTCCATGGGGTCTCAAAGAATCAAACAAGACAGAGCACACACACACACACATATGATAATAGCTATCTATAGCTAACATTTATTGTCTACTTGATAGTTGCTAAGTTTTCTAAGCATTTTCTGTGTACTGTCTCATAGATACATCACAACAACACCATTCTGTAGACTGCTGCTGCTGCTGCTGCTAAGTCGCGTCAGTCGTGTCCGACTCTGTGTGACCCCATAGACGGCAGCCCACCAGGCTCCGCCATCCCTGGGATTCTCCAGGCAAGAACACTGGAGTGGGTTGCCATTTCCTCCTCCAAATTCTGTAGACTACACTTTATTATTTCCACTTTACTCAGAGGAAACTGAAGTATGGAGAGACTAAGCCACTTGCCTTCACTCTTAACCTTTACATCTACTGCTTTCTCATGAGGGATGTACACCTTGGTGAGTATATGATAACAAGCTAGGATTAGATGTCTCCCAACAAACCCCAAATTTATATGACTCTAAACTTGATAGAGCATTGACTCAAGCCAGTGTGACTCTGAAATGATGGAAACTGTCTATATAGAAAACATTAAGTTATGGAAAATTATAGTTATATTTCTTGCATGCCTGATTTTGTGATCCATTTCTTAACTATAATTTATTGATGTAAAAATGAGGCAGAAACACTAGCAAAATGAACCAAAACTAGTGACCTAGTAGAAGATCATTTCCAGGATCTCCTTCAGTATTTCTTGAAAGAGAGCGTCTTTCAATATACTCTTTAGAGAATGCTCCCAGAATATAGTGAATTTTCTATAGCAGTTTCCCGTGTAAAAAGACACTCACAAAAATGTCTTGATAATTGTTATTTACAGTGCTTGCTTTCACCCAGAAAAATCTCTTTAACCATACCTTCATATGCACTTGAATTTTGAATACTATCTGCTATGTGACTAAAGATTAAGTGTCACTGAAATTAAAAAATCCAATTTAATATCATATAATCATTTGGTGACAGTTGTCAATACAGTTTTTCTAGGTTTGATATAGGTTTGTTTCATTTATAAACCTGTTATTTAACTTATTTTAGATTTAAAAAGAAGTACATTGCTGTTGAGAAGGTTGAGGATAATACAGGCCTGATCATGGGAAGTATAAAAATCAGATGACTCTTGGGTTTTGCTAGACTTTAAAAACCTTAAAGATATGAGTGTATTTTGACATGATAGAATGTACTTTTCATTTTTCACATGAAAATGTGCATATTAATATGTTTTAAGAGCAAAGCTTGAGATTATATAATAATTACTGTAAAATTACTTATATTTTAAAAATAAGGAACATACCTATTATAGATAGAGCAAATGAACAAGGTAAATGATTTCTGTTTTTAATTAACAAGAGCAAGAAATGAATGAAAAATTAGCTCTCTATAAATCAACAATGCTTTACTGTTAAAAAAAAATAAAGTCTCATTTTCAGCAGTATTATGAAACAAAGACTTTGAGAATATGATTGTAATATTTCAAAAGTTAGAGAAACATTTATTAAAAGAACTATTTGATGCATTAAATATTATAGTTCAGACTTTTTCACTTTCTGAATTATGAATCAATTTCAGGATGAGTAAAAATATAGAGTCAGTTTCAGAATATTCAGACTAATGAAGCAAACACAGCCCAAATCAATCATTCAGTCATTCCATTGAAAGAGTGCCTTAATTGAGTGCCTGTTGTATGGTAGGCTAGTTAAGGGCACAAACTGATACAGTAAATAGTGATTAGAAATTTATCAGAAAATCAAAGTTTTTATTGTTAATAGTTAGTGATGTATAGAACTGGTGTTTTACTTTGTTCCTGGAAATATATTCATAGATTGACTCTTTCAGTCTTCTAAATAATATTCAGCCCTTCTCTTTGAATTTACTAAATTGCCTGTATGAATCATTTGTAGGAATCACTGTTTCTTTCCAAAGCACTTTTGGAGTGGCTTGGGTGCTGGAAGAGTCCACTTCATTATGTCAGAAAACCACAGGGCAGTTTTATTATTACATGACTCAAACTGTAGCCACCCTTTATCAATTTTCATATCACTTTGCTATAGCATCAATGTCATTCTTGAAATAGTTTCAGAAAATTAGTAAAAAAGAGAAGCATTTGATATTTACACAGTTGTGAATTACAGCGGAGCCAAAGTAAAAACAATACCCAGTTGTGGATGTGACTGGTGATAGAAGCAAGGTCCGATCCTGTAAAGAGCAATATTGCATAGGAACCTGGAATGTTAGGTCCATGAATCAAGGCAAATTGGAAGTGGTCAAACAGGAGATGGCAAGAGGGAACGTCAACATTCTAGGAATCAGTGAACTAAAATGGACTGGAATGGATGAATTTAACTCAGAAGACCATTATATCTACTACTGTGGGCAGGAAACCCTTAGAAGAAATGGAGTAGCCATCATGGTCAACAAAAGAGTCCGAAATGCAGTACTTGGATGCAGTCTCAAAAACAACAGAATGATCTCTCTTTGTTTCCAAGGCAAACCATTCAATATCACAGTAATCCAAGTCTATTCCCTGACCAGCAACACTGAAGAAGCTGAACTTGAATGGTTCTATGAAGACCTACAAGACCTTTTAGAACTAACACCCAAAAAAGATGTCCTTTTCATTATAAGGGACTGGAATGCAAAAGTATCAAGTCAAGAAACACCTGGACTACTATGGCAAATTTGGTTTTGGAGTACAGAATGAAGCAGGGTAAAAGCTAATAAAGTTTTGCCAAGAGAATGCACTGGTCATAGCAAACACCCTCTTCCAACGACACAAGAAAAGACTAGACATGTGGACATCACCAGATGGTCAACACTGAAATCAGATTGATTATATTCTTTGCAGCCAAAGATGGAGAAGCTTTATACAGTCATCAAAAACAAGACTGGGAGCTGACTGTGGCTCAGATCATGAACTGCTTATTGCCAAATTCAGACTTAAATTGAAGAAAGTAAAAAAAAAAATTGAAGAAAGTAGGGAAAACCACTAAACCATTCAGGTATGACCTAAATCAAATCCCTTATGATTATACAGTGGGAGTGAGAAATAGATTTAAGGGACTAGATCTGATAGACAGAGTGCCTGATGAACTATGGACAGAGGTTCGTGACATTGTACAAGAGACAGGGATCAAGACCATTCCCATGCATAAGAAATGCAAAAAAGCAAAATGGCTGTCTGAGGAGGCCTTACAAATAGCTGTGACAAGAAGAGAAGTGAAAAAGCAAAGGAGAAAAGGAAAGATATTCCAATTTGAATGCAGAGTTCCAAAGAATAGCAGGGAGAGATAAGAAAGCCTTCCTCAGTGGTCGATGCAAAGAAATAGAGGAAAAGAATAGAATAGGAAAGACTAGAGAGCTCTTCAAGAAAATTAGAGATACCAGGGAACATTTCATGCAAGGATGGGTTCGATAAAGGACAGAAATGGTATGGACCTAACAGAAGGAGAAGATATTAAGAAGAGGTGGCAAGAATACACAGAAGAACTGTGCAAAAAAGATCTTCATGACCCAGATAATCACGATGGTATGATCGCTCACCAAGGGCCAGACATCCTGGAATGTGAAGTCAAGTGGGCCTTAGAAAGCATCACTACGAACAAAGCTAGTGGAGGTGATGGAATTCCAGTTGACCTATTTCAAATCCCAAAAGTTGATGCTATGAAAGTGCTGCACTCAATATGCCAGCAAATTTGGAAAACTCAGCAGTGGCCACAGGACTGGAAAAGGTCAGTTTCATTCCAATCCCAAAGAAACGCAATGCCAAAGAATGCTCAAACTACCACACAGTTGCACTCATCTCACATGCTAGTAAAGTAATGCTCAAAATTCTCCAAGCCAGGCTTCAGCAATATGTGAACTGTGAACTTCCAGATGTTCAAGCTGGTTGTAGAAAAGGCAGAGGAACCAGAGATCAAATTGCCAACATCCGCTGGATCATCAAAAAAGCAAGAGAGTTCCAGAAAAACATCTATTTCTGCTTTATTGACTATGCCAAAGCCTTTGACTGTGTGGATCACAATAAATTGTGGAAATTCTGGAAGAGATGGGAATACTAGACCACCTGACCTGCCTCTTGAGAAACCTGTATGCAGGTCAGGAAGCAACAGTTAGACTGGACATGAAATAACAGACTGGTTCCAAATAGGAAAAGGTGTATGTCAAGTCTGTATATTGTCACCCTGCTTATTCAACTTATATGCAGAGTACATCATGAGAAACACTGGGCTGGAAGAAGCACAAGCTGGAATCAAGATTGCCGGGAGAAATATCAATAACCTCAGATATGTAGATGACACCACTGTTATGGCAGAAAGTGAAGAACTAAAGAACCTCTTGATGAAAGTGAGAGAGGAGAGTGAAAAAGTTGGCTTAAAGCTCAACATTCAGAAAACTAAGATCACGGCATCTGGTCCCATCACTTCATGGGAAATAGATGGGGAAACAGTGGAAACAGTGCCAGACTATTTTTTGGGGGCTCCAGAATCACAGCTGATGGTGATTGCAGCCATGAAATTAAGACACTTACTCCTTGGAAGGAAAGTTATGACCAACCTAGATAGTATATTTAAAAGCAGAGACATTACTTTGCCAACAAAATTCTGTCTAGTCAAAGCTATGGTTTTTCCAGTGGTCATGTGTGGATGTGAGAGTTGGATGGTGAAGAACGCTGAGCACTGAAGAATTGATGCTTTTGAACTGTGGTGTTGGAGAAGACTCTTGAGAGTCCCTTGGACTGCAAGGAGATCCAACCAGTCCATCCTAAAGGAGATCAGTCCTGGGTGTTCATTGGAAGGACTGATGTTGAAGCTGAAACTCGGATACTTTGGCCACCTCATGTGAAGAGTTGACTCATTGGTAAAGACTGTGATGCTGAGAAGGATTGGGGGCAGGAGGAGTAGGGGCCGACAGAGGATGAGATGGCTGGATGGCATCACCGACTCGATGGACATGAGTTTCGGTAAACTCCGGGAGTTGGTGATAGACAGGGAGGCCTGGCGTGCTGCGATTCATGGGGTTGCAAAGAGTCGGACACGACTGCGCGACTGAACTGAACTGAACTTTCATCTTAGAAAGTTTTGCTCCTTAGTAATTTTGCAGTGTAAACAAACATTACAAAATATTGATATTTTTTCTAGTTAGATTTCCTGTGGTAGAATTTCATATACCATTTTAGGCTCTTTTTATGTCTATTTGAATAAAAATAGGGTATATTAAGTGTAATTATACAATTTAAACTGATTAAATACATTCTTGAGAAGGTCAGAATTATTTTCGTTCTGGCTCAAGTTAATATCATTACATATACCTTCTTAGAGAACAAACACTCACATTGGAAGTTATTTTTATAAAGTTTTTCCCTCTCATTATAGCAAATTGAGGAAATGAGCAGGAATATAGTGTCTTTCTTGTAAAGTAACGCAAGAATCTGTGGACACTAGTTCAGCATAGACACCAACAGCATTTGTCAGTAGGATTATTTCTAGTAAACAAAGAAACTAGCATACAAATGAAGAATTTAGAGTGTTGGGATTGGGCATATTATTTGTAATAATATTGGTCGTATTATTTGTAACATCTGTGGACTATGAGATTTCCCCTGATGTAGCATAATTTACAATTTAAAATATTTGCTTTTGTTTGTTAGGAGATTTATATTGGATTTTGCCAGCTCACTTTATCAAGATCATCTGGATTTTTCTGCCTAGGACCACTCAAATAATAAAAATAAATAGGTAGAGGATATTTTTTTATTTCTTGTAATAGAATTGTTTGAGGAAACACATTGGCAGGCAGCATGATATAATGAGGTAATGTGCCTGGATTTCCTGATATCATGCTAGCTACAATATTACAGGTGAGGATGTCAGTGATGGACAAGGTATGAATGTGTGTGTATATACACATTATTTGTGTGATGTATTTACCTTCCTCCTATCCACATATGATTCTGAAAGGAAGTGGATTATGAAACTTCTATACCACTATCTTTCCATTTCTATATTTGTCAGTCTCAGTCTAGACCAACAGGAAATATCATTTTTGGTGAATTCTTCTATATCACTATAAAATAAAGGGAGAAATGTTATCTATCTCACAATACAAACATTCTCACATAATTGCTATGCATTTTCATTTGTCAACCATATATTACATAATGAAATGCTTTTCTGTGGAGCTTAATAGAGTCAAAATGCAAATTTTTGTGAAATATGTAAAAGAAAAAAATCACTTTGGGGTCATCTGTAGCTAAATTTCAAATTCTGTTGTGGTTATCATAAGAAGCAAAGAAATATATAGCTATGTTGATAAGGCCCATTTTCATTTGTTCAACAAATATTTATAGTACTTGTTAGCTCCTAATCAGTTTACTAGATATTGGGACATACACAGAGACGAATAATATACTATAGGGCAATGTCTATCCTATAGTGGAGGAAGCAGGCAAAGAAATGACATGTCATACTGCTATGCTGGAGGTGCATGCTGTGGAAATATGGAGGTAGGAGTATTTATACTACATGACAAAGATTTCTGACCACAAAAGTGACACTGGAGTTAGTGTTTGAAGGATGTATTATATACACAATAAAGTATACTGGAAATTTATTTCATATAGATGGACAACTTCATCTTTAAAAAAGCCCCGAATGTGAATATGCACAGTATATTTAGGGAATGACAAACATTTAAGAGATGAATGTTCCAGAGGAAAATGCCTCTTGGCAGTATTTTGGTTTTTTTTTTTTTTTTTTTTTTTTTGCTGTTTTTTCTTCTGGGATCATCTACCTGTGGATAGCATCTACTTTGGTGACTGCTGAATTTCTCTATTTCTGGGTCCTACTTATACATTAATGATGCTATTAACTTATTTAGGGGAAAGCAATCTACTAATTGTCTTAAGGAATTAGCATATTTTATAAGGATATTTTATTTTAAGTACTAGTATTTTAAAATGCTAGAGAGCGATTTTAAAGATCAGTTAAAAATAGAGCATTTTGATAACTGCCATTTATTCGGACTCAATAGGTAGAAACTTATTGGATTCAATACGAGTAGTGCAAATGGGGCATGAAGGCTTCCGTATATATGTAGAATTGGAGATGCTTTCACTTTCCATTTGATGAAATTGAATTTCTCAAAATGGACTCTATATCTTTTTAATTCAAAGATTTTCATCAAGTAGGAGGAAAATGTCCTATAATTTATGAAGATAGTTTTTTTTATATTTTTTTTTATTAGCTCTAGCAACTGCTGTTTTTACCCCAGCCATCTTGCTTGCTGGTGATCCATATAAGGCAAGCTGCCTTTCATTTTCATCTTCCTTAGCACAGCTGGTGCTTATACTACTCAACATCCATTGAGTCATTTCCTGCTGATAAATGTCTATATGTAATCATGATTGTCACCTATGTATGTGATACAAAACTGTCCTCTCTTTTTAAACCAAGATAGCATTTGTACCAGCCTCTAATCTTATGTACCACTTTTTCCTCTTTCAGAACCAAGCTGGCAATTCTCATCTTGAATAGCTTTAAAATTGCTCATAGCAATCAATGACAACTGAGGCATCACTAAAGAATTTCTTTTATCTCCAAGCTCCAATTTAGATCTGTCATTAAGCTTGAGTAAGCTTGAACTGTCAGAGCATTTTTTCCCTCATCACATGCTCTAAGCACAAAAAGTCAACTTCAAAATCAAATTTGTTCTATCTCTTACTATACTTTGTAATGGTTTTGTGTGAACAATAAGCTTCACTGAAATAGTACTGTCAATCTTTAGTAACTCAGATAACTGTGGTTTTAAGAAATAGTGAGATGCTGCCAAAACTCAAGTATGATATATGGTAAATCATTCCCTCACATCAGTTGGTTTTGTTGTGGTTTAAGGATTGTGATTGTGATATGGGAGAAGAACATTTGACAGTGATGAAGGAGATACAGAATGTGTTTCCTTCTTTTGCTTTAAAGATTGTGTAATATTTGGCAGATCACTTTTCTACTCTACATCTTAATTTCTATGTCTGTAATGTTTGTTGTTATTGTTAAGTTGCTAAGTTGTGTCTGACTCTTTGTGACTCTATGGACAGCAGCACACCAGGCTTCTCTGTCCTTCACTATCTTCAGGGATTTGCTCAAACTCATGTCCATTGAGTCGGTGATGCCATCCAACCATCTCATCCCGTCACCAACTCTTTCTTGAGGTGTTTTTAAATGAATTCTAAGGTCTCACCCTTTTCTAAAATTGATTCTTAATAAATTTGACTTTCCGTTGTGTGTTATAATTCTTCAAAAATGGATTAGAAACAGTTTATCATTAAGAACTGGAAGTCAGAAATTAATTAGCAAGTTTATAATCCAAAGCTAGTTGCAAAAAATGCTTCAGCTTCATCTTTTGGACCAAATCAATGTTGTATTTGGGTTCTGTTGGTGAACAGTAGCTGTCTTTTAAAGATCACAGCCTTTGTCTTGGAGATCTTTTCCACTGACAGATCCTTCAGCCTCACCCACATATTTAAATGTACTTTGATCTCCCTTTGTTTTGCAGATTTCATTATGAAACAATCTGTGTGAACCTTAGAGGTGCCAGACTGAAACTAAAAACTACAAAAATCTGGCAGAACTACACAGGCAAAGTATTTAGCAGCTCAAATATGTTTACAGAGTCCTTGTTCAAAATTAGAATGATTTTTTTTAATGATTTCTTCACAAGTTCCAAATTAGCTTGTTGTATTTCTTCTCTCTCTCATAAAGGAAAGAAGGTTGTTTTTTAATACCCACTTTCTTCTTTTGTAAGTACGATAGTTTTCAAATCAAATTATTTTTCTCATTTATCTTCCTATAAAGATGTAACCTTCATGGAAGTGTCATCCAGGTTACTGAATGATGTGCTAGAGTAAGAAAGGAATTTGGTGATCTTTTTAACCCTTAAAAAGTAATATCTTAAAGCAACTATAGATAATCACTAAGTCAAAGTTATCGCTATGTAATTTTTTTCTTTCATTTCAGTACCAAGTCTTGTTTGTGGCATTGCTATACTTCAGCGCAGAATCTACATCTCTTAGTGTACTTGGAGCTCTCTCGTCACTCACCTCTCATTGATACCACTCCTTAGTATTTCTTAGTTTGACCAACTTAGTTAGACTCTGATATGAATCTTCTTTGCAATTTTGGCCACATTTCCTTGATTCTGATCAAAACATGTGTGGTTTCTTAGGGAGTCATTTGTTAATGTCAACCAATATTTTAGACTATTTTATCCTAGGGTGTTAATGGCTAATAGCAGTTCAGGAAGGAGTTATCTCTGATAGTAGTAACAGCATTTCAACAGCAATGATTTAATCAGGTGGATTGAGGATCAAAGACACTGTGGCAGAGAAATGTAGGCAACAGATTTATGGTAAGTTCCAGCTTTCCACGATCTTCTATAATCTTTTGATACAGATTGATGCATGTTTACCTGTTTTCATGCTTACTTGTGTTATGAAAGTATTTCTTTTGTTAATAAGAGGCACATCCATTTACAGTGTGATTTTTAGACTTTTAGAGGCACGCCCATCTACAGTGTGATTAAAAGGAAAATACCAAATAGCTTTTTCTGTCTCTAAGACATCAACATGCTTTCAGACTTAGGGGCTGGACATAGGCAAATATTGCTCAACAGATGTTTTATGTTTATACATTTATATGGTATTACTTTCTCCTTGTAAGTGAATCTAACACTTCACAAAAGTGGCATCTAACTTTTATTAACATATTTTTCAATATATAATGCTAGGCTATGATTGTTTAATATTTAATACTGGTTTATGATTCATTTTTCTATATACGGTATAATATAATGAAAAATGAATTATATTTGCTTTATCCTATGTGTCAAATAATTTGCTATATTTCATGAGTCTAAGGTGACATCAGTTGTTAAATGTACCATTATTATGTGTTACTAATAAAAAAAAGAAGAAATTTGTTCAGTTGTGAAATGACATTGAATCTAAGTTTTGTACAAATGTAGAAATGTTAACATATGAAAATATGTGCATCTTAGAGTCAAGGGGATGTGGTAATGGGACTACCCTAAACCATAATGAAACTTCTGTCTAAAATGTTTGAAATTCTTTAAAACATGATTTTCACAAAATCTTTATAGTGTACATTGGAACAAAGCTGTTTTTTTTTTAGGGATGCTGGGGAAATTAAGTGAGCTTGTGAAAGAGAACGAGAAAAACCTTTCAATCTGCATTAATAGCATGAACTAGAAGCCTTTCAAACTGTGTTTTCTTACATTCTCTTAATTTCTGTCTGTGGAATCGGAAATGTTGAAACTGGATTCTGTACTGGAAATATGTTCATATGCACCTTGGTGACATTGAGCCAGGCATATTTTGACACTTAATATGTAACTAAGAGTCTACTTCATTTGTATTTATGTATTAATAGTAACATACACAGTAACATTCCAATCAGGATTCTTTTCTTGGCCTTTGACTGCACTATATATTACTGTTATTAACTTCAAGAAGTTCTTTGCAAGATACTAGACATAGTAGTCATATTATTGGTTTGCAATGAATGATTCTACTGTTCTAGTTTATTAGCATATTTCTATATCACTCCAAACTAGACACAAGAAGAATTCAGTGACACAGAACAAATCTTTGTAAAGGGAATCTAAATAGGGGGAGAAACAATATTTATCTCCATGGGGAATTTCTGAGATGTGTGTTATTAAACAAGTTAATCCCCCTTCTGAATAAATGATATTTGATTTTCATGTTAGCAGACTAGTTTGAACAGCTGCACAAAAGTACTCAAAGGAAAATAAGAGAAAATCAAGTTTCAGATCTAAATTTTGCTTCAGATTAACAGGCGCAGAAGATCCCAGGGTACACGCTTCTGTTTGGAAGAAGCATTTTGTTTGGGATACACAAATGCATATATGGGAGTAGTCAACGCTTTAATAATTATAATGTTTTCACATATGTTAGATTAAAATGATGAAGAGGGGGAAAGTAGCCCTCTGACTACATGGGCAACATGTAACAAGCAAGCCACTGGACAAACTAGTTTACCAGACAGATGATACAGTGCTATCAAAGAATTTCATATTTCTATGTGTATAAGTGTGTTTTAAAGAAAAGTTGATTGGTGAAGAGAATAAAGCTGTAGTGAATATTGTTTGTCTTTTCTGTGTAAAGAAAGGAAATACAATCAGTTCAGGTGTAGGAGAATTTGGCTCTAAAATTAAGAACTTTAGAATTCAGCTATTAATTCTTGGCCTCTGTAAAATGGTAAAAGTACTGTATGTGTAATTAGTTACTAAGGATCATTGTGTAGAGTCTCTAATAACACATATAACTGTATAACAATAATATCTGTATTATACATTGCACAATGAAAAGCATTTTAAATATAACTTAGAAAACGAGTTAAATAGATTGCTTTAATGATGTAAATTAGTTTTATCCTATGTTCATCTGTAAATATTACATTTTGTCATTATTTAAGGTGTGTTTAAAAGTTATGAATTATACAAAACTTTGGTTTCATTTTGGTTGCCTTTTTGTGCTTTGCTTCTTAAGTTAGGTGAGCAAGAAGGTGACCAAGAAAAACATGAAACAATCCCCTGAATCAGTTGACTCTTCTGCCCTACTCTGCCTAACAATTTGATAAATGATTGAGATAATACTGCTTTTCTTCCTCTGTTACCTCACCTTGTTTCTCTGTGTGTGGCAGTATTCTTAGATAATTTATTCTTTTATTCTCTCATCCACTTATTCATCTTTTCAGCAAATGTTTATCAGGTGGTGCTGCATGTTGGCTGCTGTGCTTGGCTCTAAGGATACAGAAATTAACAAAGCAGACACTGACCCTGCTCTCAGGAACTTGCTGCTTTGTGAAAAAGAGAGTCAATTAAATAGTTTAGCTACAGAGTAGGTGAAAAATGTGATGATGGTAGATTGTGCTATGCTGTGGAAGCAGATAGCACAAGAGACACCTAACAAAGCTTGGAGAATTTGGGAAAAGCTTCAGTTTTTGTTCACATCACCAAATTATTTGATCCTCTGTAAGTTTATATTTGGTTAGACATTTCAGATTGTATTAGTTTCCTACAGTTGCTATGATAAATTGTCACTAATTTATTGGCTTAAAGCAACAGAACTGTATTCACTGATAGTTCTGGAGGCCAGAAGTTCAAAATGAGCCCGTCAAACTGGGAGAAAACTAAAGTGTCAACAAGATCATACTTCCTTGGAGAACTCAATAGAAGAATCTGTTTTCCTGCTTTTCTAGCTTCTAGAGATGCAACCCCTTGTATTTCTTGACCCATGATTCCTTCCTCCATCCTTAAAGCCATGGTAACATCACCTTCGCTTCTGTAGCAAACTTCTGCCTCTTTCATGTAAAGATACTGGTGATGATATTTAGTGTCTACCTGAATAACCCAAAATAATCTGACAAATTTAACATTCTTAACTAATCACATCTGCAAAGTTCCTTTTGCCATATAAAATAACATTCACAGGTTCTCAGGGTTAGGACATGGATATTTTGGGAGCTACTATTCAGCCTATCACACTGTCCCATCAAAAATTAGTATTCATTGGATGGCCTAGTATTCATTCATGGCCTAGTCCCTTGGCTGTTCACCTGAAACTATCACACCATTGTTTTTTAATCAGCTATACCCCAATACAAAATAAAAAGTTAAAAAAAAAAAGTACTCATAAATAATTGAATATGTAATCTAAGATAGTTCTTATCAATTATATGATCAGATATTTTATACTTATTTTAGAAAAGAAGGCCATTCTTTATGAAGTACTAAATATTTAGTGAAGTAATAAAATTATATTTCATAGTATTACAAAGTATTTTGCATGAAACTCAAAACCAGCCTACATTGTATAACTACTGCACATATAGTGATAGTATACGGACAGGATTTGAACCTCTGAGTTTCCTGTTTGTCTTATATAGCAGTTTGTAGCCCTCCGTGCCCATCTTAACCTGAGTCTCATGAACACAGATATACCACTTCATGAAAAGAAAACGAATTACTCAGTTGGCTTTGAAATGCTTATATGGCCAGATCTGGAGAACAAACCTGTACTTCCTAGATATCACCAGTACTACTTTGGCCTAAACAGTGGTTAGGCCTTGGTAGCCTGCTGTTTAGTTTCCTTCTCCTGGGCTCTTCCTCTACAGTTGTGGTCGTAGAGAACAGTTCTTCCAGAAAGGAAGGGAAACTGCCAGCCAAAAGGAATGCAAAGAAGGGGAGTATTTCAAGAGAGCCTAAAGAAAAAGAGATAAGTGAACCAACAATTATTGAGTCCCATTCTTTCAGAAAAATCTGCTTGATTCTTTTCCTTCAATGATTCTGTTTGGGTAGTGAATTCTCTTTACTATAAAGAATTGAGGCTGTGAAAAGTAAATTGATTTTCCAAGGTAATTCAGATAGTGAATGGCGGTGCTCGTATTTAAAGTCTAGTTTGTCTGAATCCAAAATCCATTGCCTTTTTGATATCCCACCCCTTTCCAGGGTGTCTGAGTTTGTTAGTTCATCACAGAATTACATGGAAGAGACAGGAAGAATAATTCTTAAAATGTCAAATCATTCTCCTATAAAGAATTTTTTCCACAGCTGTGGAAATAGGGCCTTAGGGTGTATGATAGAATGTGAACCAGATCCATGGAAAATACATTTTAACTCTACTTTTTTTCCTTTCCCTGCTGAGTTTCTAGTAGAAAATGACTGTATATTGCTTTTCTGTTGATATTCATGGTGCTTTAATTCTGTAGGATAATCTCACATAAATAATCTTTCTTTCACATTTGGGGTAGATTTAATAGGGTTAATTCCAACAGGTTTTGCTCTTCTAACTAATGCAACCTGCATAGGTATAAGTTAAATTAGTTTAACTGCTGCCAGAATGTGATCAGCTCTTAATGAGTGGTCTACAGATTTTCTTTTTTAACTGAAAGATTGATTCTCTCATTCTCTTTCTGAAAATTAGAAAAGCTCTTATAATTTCATTTGCATGTTGAGATTTTCTATTATGATTTGTATTCAATTTAGCACACTAAAATACGAAGCAAATCTGTTCATTTAATCTGCTGGTGCCTGACCCAGTATCTCTTCCCTCTGCAGCAAGAGATATCATACCTTCATGTGTGCATGTGCTTGAAAGCAATTGTTTGATTATAGTTCTTGTTAATATAAATCAAAATCTACAAAGAAAGCCTCTTCTGTTCCTGCAATTCATATTTATATAAACAGAAAAGTAATGGATTTTGAGAAAGGTCCAATAGGTTTGAGCTTCTAGAATTATCCCAAGAGTATAAGACTGGATTGAAATATTTCAAGGTGTTTTGGAGTGGGTGTTGATAAAGTATTTCCATGTTTGCTGAGTGCCTCTGAGCTGGTAGATTCATACTAATAAAGGCAGAAGCCAGGAATAGTTATAATATGCTTAATTAACTCTAAGCTTATTTAATACCATGGTCCAGATGAACTCTAGATAGGGAGGCATAATACATATAGCTCATTAAAAAATAATTTGGATTTCTCTAATCTATATTTGCATAAAGTTCAGGTCCTTGTCCTGAAGGTATTAATTATTTTCTAATATTATTGTTGAAGAATGGATGCCAATGAAAAAATGGTAATTAGAAGAATGCTGGCTAACATCATTCAGTTTCACATAACATACTCATGCCAACAATGCCATGAGATTTCTTTGTTTGAGGAAATACCCTTTTAAAAGAGGATTTTGATTATATATATATATATATATATATAAAATTAGATCTTGGCTGAGAGCCATTAAAAAACAATAAAAAAAATTAACCTATTTGTCTCTGTTTATATAAATTGGAAAGGTACTTGCTAGTGCCTTTGTGTTTCCATAAGGAATAAGTTATTTTTACTTTGATCATATTTTAGAACTCATTTTCTTAAGGGTAGTATGTGTTATTTTGAGAAAATCTATGCAGAAAATTAAAAGAATCTGGTTAACTCTTATATTTGGTGAAATTTCATGTGACATACTTCTGGATTTTATGGAGAATTGCTAACAGTGAACAATTCTAGAAAATCAGCATTCTAGCAAAGAAGCTATAATAACATCCTAAATAAGAAGCGGCAACTTGAGCTGAGTGTGCTGTGGGAATTTTTTTCTTCTAATTTTATGCATGGCATATTCAATTTTTTTCTCTATTTCATTTGTATATATCAGTTCTGTTTTATGTTAAGGAGCAGGTCAGTGACCCTATCTAGTATTCTTAATATTCATATAAAAAACAGGAAAGAGGGAGAAGAGGACAGGGGAGAGATTACAGAGGAGTAGGAGTGGGGAAGCCAACATCCAGCATTTACCGCTCTCCTCCCTTCTGGGCACTATGCTATGTGCATAACCCACTTTACCTGGTTGCACGGGATGAAGACGCTGCTTTGGCTTTGTTGCTGTCTCTCAGGATAAGAAGAGCAGACTAAGCCAGCTGTGGCTTGCACTGTGTCCTATTCCATATATTTATCTACTGTGTATGTTGGTGGGGCTTTTCTGGATTATGCTTCTTAATTCATCCCTTGTTGTTTAGATTATTCTTAAGGGGGGAAAAAAAACCCTTAAAAACAACAAATAATATTTTTTTTGTATTTCCCTCAATTTCTTATTGTGGAACCTGTAACTCCTCTCAAAATGTCCACAATTACTTCAGGACACCTGGCATAACTTTTCTTCTTCTTGCCCTGATTCTTGCTCCATATTTCTAAGGTAATGTATACTGCTAAAATATTGTGCATACAGTACTTCAAAGAAACTTTAAGGCTACTGACAGTGTGATGGTCTCTTGATCATGGTCACTAAACTGAATTATGCCAAGGCTATGCTGAACTGAAGCTGCTCTGATGTGGCAAAGCTAAACTTATGTTTGATGCTGAGAAAGCTCCATCTGGCCATTCTGCTCTGTGCTTGGAGGCAGAGAAGGCCTTTTTCTCACCTTTGTGATTTACTTGAATCCATGTGTCCCAGATTGTAGTTGCTATATTGCCCCAAGATCTCATGGAGATTTTGGTGAAATAGCTTTTATTTTCTCTTGAAGCCAGTTTCTCTAGAATACAGACGTGAAGCTAAGACTGAGCTAACGAGTAAAGCACCTGATCATAACTGCCTAACTTGATTGAACATCATTCTCAAATTGAGCTGACATGCCTCATGCTTTAGGATAAAGTGCTTTCTAGGTGGAAATACCATTGAAATAGATTCCTGATGGGCTTAACTCATTCTCTAGGAATTTCAGTAACATCTGAATTGTTCTTTGAGCAAAGTGTATGGCTAAACTGAGAACAATCACTCTTTCCTCTCCTCATACGAAGTTCATGTGTTATAAAGCTGATGTACTATACCAGATCCAGTAGTTATTTACCAGTTCCATTTAACTAGTGTTATTATTATTAGGAAATGGGGCTAGGTCATGCTAAAAATGGGTTATTTGAGTGTGTTCTCATAAAATTTCCTTGGTGCGTATCTTTGAGAGACATTTCAATTAGCTGAGGACATTTTTGCCATTTTTAGATTAGGTTGTTGTTGTTCAGTCACTCAATCGTGTCCGACTATTTGTGACCCCATGGACTGCATCTCCCAGAGTTTGCTCAAACTCATGTCCATTGAGTTGGTGATGCCATCCAACCATCTCATCCTCTGTTGTTCCCTTCTCCTCCTGTCTTCTATCTTTGCCAGCATCAAGGTCTTTTCCAATGAATCAGCTCTTTTCATGAGGTGGCCAAAGTCCTGGAGCTTCAGCTTCAGCATCAGTCCTTCCAGTGAATATTCTGAATTGATTTCCTTTAGAATTGACTGGTTGGATCTCCTTGCTGTCCAAGGGACTCTCAAGAGTCTTCTCCAGCACCACAGTTTGAAAGCTTCAATTCTTCAGCGCTCAGTCTTCTTTATGATCCAGCTGTCACATCGGTACATGACTACTGGAAAAACCATAGCTTTGACTATACAGACATTTGTTGACAAAGTAATGTCTCTGATTTTTAATATACTGTTTAGATTTGTCATAGCTTTTCTTCCAAGGAGCAAGTGAGTGAGTGAGTGAAAGTCTCTCAGTCGTGTCCGACTCTTTCTGACCCCATGGACTATACAGTCCATGGAATTCTCCAGGCCAGAATACTGGAGTGGGTAGCCTTTCCCTTCTCCAGGGGATCTTCCCAACCCAGGGATCAAACCCAGGTCTATTGCAAGTGGATTCTTTACCAGCTGAGCCACAAGGGAAGCTCAAAGAGCAAGTGTCTTTTAATTTCATGGCTGTAATCACCATCTGCAGTGGTTTTGGAGACCCCCAAAATAAAATATGTCACTGTTGTTTCCCCATCTATTTGCCGTTGAGTGATGGGACAAGATGCCGTGATCTTCCTTTTTTTGAATATTGAGTTTTAAGCCAGCTCCTCACTCTTCTCTTTCACCTTCATCAAGAGGCTTTTCAGTTTCTCTTTGCTGTCTGCCATAAGGATGTGTCATCTGCATATCTGAGGTTATTGATATTTCTCCTGGCAATCTTGATTCCAGCTTGTGCCTCATCCAGTCTGGCATTTCACAGGATGTACTGTGCATATGGTTTGAATAAGCAGGGTGACAATATACAGCCTTGACATACTCCTTTCCCAATTTGGAACCAGTCTGTTGTTCCATGTCCAGCTCTAATTGTTGCTTCTTGACCTGCATACAGGTTTCTCAGGAGGCAGGTAAAGTAGTCTGGTATTCCCATCTCTTTAAGAATTTTCCAGTTTGTTGTGATGTACATCATCAAAGGCTTTAGTGTAGTCAATGAAGCAGAAGTAGATGTTTATTTTGGAATTCTCTTACTTTTTCTATAATACAATAGTTGTTGACATTTAGTTTAGGTAGAGGATCTGTATGCAGTTTCCAGAGAGCACTATAGGGTATGGAGAGAGCAAAGTTTAGTTATCTGAGAGTTAATACTCTAACAAGTTACAGGTTGATGTTGAAGTGCTAAGACAGAGGTTGAGTGAAAATATCTAAGGTCACAGCTTCGTGTACTTAAAGTCATGAAGATAGGGAGCAAAGAGTCAGAGGTACCATCTGAATAATACGAGGTTTCTGAGACAAGCAGAGGGGTTGCTGTCTGTAAAGTTCAGATAAGCAACTAATCAATATGGCAAATGGTAGCTTATTAATAGTAACAGATAGGATTTTTGCTGGACAGTGACACATATGAGACTGTCAATAGTGATGATTATGAGCCAATGCATGTCAAGCACAGAGGAAAGCTTCAGATGAAGTCTCCTTGACAACAACTGGAAGGAGGTCCTTTTAATCTAGAGTATTGAAAGCTGTTTTTGTTTGTTTGTTTTCCTTTCCCTCATGCACAAACGTACCTGATAAAATTATTACATAAACTTTAAAAAGTAAACTAAATTTTATCAATTTTGGAGGAGGAGACAAATCAACCTTAGGCAAAGCATGTGCATTTTCCACATCCAGGAGTCAAATTTAGTCACATAGTAAGTCATGTAGCAATGCAGGAGACCCATGTTTAATCCCTGGGTTGGAAAGATTCCCTGGAGAAGCAAATGGATACCCTGTCCAATATTCTTTACTTGGAGAATTCCATGGACAGGGAAACTGGCAGGCTACAGTTAATGGGTTCACAGAGAGTCAGACATGACTGAGCAACTAATACTTTTAGTAATGACAAAATATTTACCAGATGGAACTTTTAGAATCTGGAGTGCCCAGAATGGAAGTTTCTCCTACCATGAAGGAAAACATGAGGCAGACAATAATTTTATTGCAGGTGAAAATTTAAATCTGTTTTATAGATAGAATCCTCTTGTGTAGATTTACCCTAGAGAAGAAATATACCCCTGCCTTTTGTATACTGTGTATTGGTACTAGCACTCTCTCGAAGCTTGCTTGGAAAATAAAATGTATAAAAATATCCACTGTCTGTTTAGTATTGTGTTAACACTACGGGAATAGAGAAGGTAAGGAAAATATATTTAAAAATGTATCTGTGCTTACATTCTAATTTTGGAGACTTAAGGTTGTGTCATCCAAAGATGGCCGCAGCCGTGTCTATCATCCTGTGTGCTCTTCTGCAATGTAACTTTGCTACTGTCTCATCAAGATATGGAGTCTCTCATCAACATATATGATGGGAGGTTTTCAAAGCAGGAAATGTCAATCAGTTGAAGTCTGAGAGTTATGGAAGAACAAATATTGTTTGGGGAAAGTATATTAGAGATAGCCCATCTTATTTCATTTGAGTTTTGATTTGAACATTCCTTTTTTATAGTTAGTGGTTTAATATACTTGTTTTGATTTACATTAGTGAACTAAGAGGATGTTCACATACCCCAGAGAGATTATATTATTTTAAGAAGTCATATTTTTTTCTAATAGGCTAAGTACTACTTGGGAATATTAACTTATGACAGAGAAAAATCAGAGTTAACAGTGTACTAACAGCAATATGAAGAGGTAAGACAGATGAATATGATTCTGATGAGCCTAGAACCGTAATACTGGTTAGATTCCAGAGAAATATAGACTTATAAATCCTTCCCATCACAAACACATAAATCTTCTTTATGCTTTCCCACTGCATTATTAAGGTACTTCCAGGTGGTAAGAAACAAATATGTTTGGATCTCTACTCATGATGTGGGTTCATTATAGGTTTACAGGAAAAGAAGGAAAGCCCAAGAAGTTGCTTCAGTAACCAAACATCCAGGCCTAACACAGTCCTTAGAATGTCCTCAGAAACTTTTAGTTGTCCCATTAGAGGCAAGAGTCCACTGCCTCCTTTTCGAGTCACCTTGTTGTTCCATTTATTTCTCTACTTTCACTTGTAACCATTTCTTGCTTTCCTATTTTTACCTTCTGACTTCTGTTTACTTATGATATCCACTTTCTCATAGTCTTGCTTATTTACTTATCTCTGTGGGTCTCTTAAATTCCTTTACTCTCTGATCTTTCTCTAACTGGGTTGGATAGTCAAAGCCAATTTTAGTGTGATCTTAATAAGTTCAGAATACACAAGTTAAGACACGATCTACTCTGCTGGCCAACTTTTGACAACTTCATTCAGTCGAAAACTATGAATATGGACAAAACTCAGGTTCATGATCAGCTCTTCAGAACTCCAATATGCAGTTCATTGTTAATTATTCTCAGCTGGTATATTCTGATCTTAAAATATGATAACAGGGTATTTATCATAAAATATGATAGCTGGAAACATAGGAAGGAAAACAACCCTTCTGAGAGGTCAAGTTCTGAAACAAGTCACTTTTTTCTGCTTTGCTTAGTCTGGCCATTCTTACACAGAGGCGATGAATGGTATCTGAATGTATAGCATTTAAATGAATGTGTCCCACCTTTTGGAGTCAATAACTATTTAATATGTACTGTATTCATTGCAATTTGTTTTAAATCTCTCACCTTTTTGTGTGTGTTCCTCGTCGTTAACAATATAATTGAGAGATCAACACGATTATCTCTGAGGATAGAATAAAAATTTTAATGGTTGGCCAATACTCCTCAAGGCAAGAGTATTCTTATTGTAGCACTTGGCTCTTCTGTTGTAAACTCTGCATTTGAAAGAATCAGGCCGCAGTGTAGAGCTGACATACTTTCTTTCTTTCTTTCTTTCTGATTTGTTTTGTTTTTTTGTTATGATTCATTGGTTATAAGAAAATGAAGGACAGCATCAACACTTCCATGCTGTCACTATTGATGAATTCAATACCAGCTGGAGAGTTGGCTTTGGCAGTTATTTTGTACGATTGGCTAACCAAAGTCCTTTTATACATTAGGAGAGAATTCTGAGAAGAAGTTACTGATTGAAAGGAGTGAGTGGCATATTTCCTGAAATATTTTTTAAATAGGGTTGAGTAGAGTTCAAACTTAGCTTATTTTCTTCAGTTTGTTTTGTTTAATATCAGGAGAGTATATTACATGCATCCTGAACACAGTACAGGTATAATAATGTTTCCTTTTCACCTGGAAACTTCTCCTACCACTTGCCTCTGAGCTCATTTAGACATCAAATCTGTTACGTGTTGGAATCTGGGGTTAAAAAATGAAAAGGAAGACATGTAAATAAGGTGAGAATAGTCTAAAAAAAAGGGGAGACAGATGTAAGCCAATAACTGATTTGATGAGTTACACCTGTTATGATAAATCTCTACCACAAATGTAGTAGAGGTATAAAGGATAGAGTGAGAAAGGAACTCAAAGTCATTTATGAGGAATTTCAGACAGGAGATAGTTTTTGAACTGAGACCTGCCTCCATTGATTGAAAACTTATTAAATACCATGTACCAAAGTAAATATTGAACCTACTATTCTCATCGTACTCCATCAAAATTTTAGGAGCTGGTATTATTATATTTTTACACTAATATATAATTATTATTCAGATAAAGTAATTGTCCTAAAGAATTTAGTTCATGTGGCCAAATTCAAATAGCTAGTGAGTAGCTACATGTTTGACATGTATAGAAATCCTTTACAGTTTTTCATGAAAACTAAAGATTTTGAAAGTGGATATTGGATTGCTGTCCAAAACCTAAAGTCTAATATCTTGAATACTGAAATAGAGTGGATAATACGCTCTCTATTCACCCTACTCCCTCATGTAAAGGAGGAAAGCAAGACTGGAATCGTTTAAATAATGTACACAAAGTCTTAGAATTAATAGGCGACAAACTAGGGGCCAGAACCCTGATATTATGACCCAGACTCCTTTCCATAACGCACTGATGTCTGTTGAAATTAAATCTTCAAATTTGAAAAACATTTGGTGGCTCAGGTGGTAAAGAATCTTCCTGCAATGTGGGAGGCCTGAGTTCAATCACTAGATTGTGAAGATCCCCTGAAGAAGGGAATAGCTATCCATTCCAGTATTCTTGCCTGGAGAACTCCATGGACAGAGGAGCCTGGCAGGCTACAGTCCATGGGGTCACAAAGAGTTGGACATGACAGAGTGATTTTCACTTTTTTCTCTCTTCTCCTTTCTCTTTAGAACCAAATTATCAAGGCTGGACACGTGGAACTTGAGATCTGTCAGTTTCTTCTCCCTGGTTAAGAAAAAAATAGGTTGGATAGTTTTGAATCTCAAACACTTGCTACTGGTGTAGGTATATACACATGTTGGGGGAGAAGAAGCTATAGTCAATATAAGTGATCAAATAATCGAAAGTAAGATAAGGTTGAGAGTCAGAGGAGATGCCCACTGGACTTGATGCTGAGAAATAACAAGCATAAATTGAGACAGTCTTGGGCATATGGGTTTCTATGGATTGGGAAATAGGGTTAATCAGGAGGTCCTAATGATTTGTAGGGGTTGAGCTAAACCTTAGGCCAATAATTAGCACGTAACTGTGCCTTTGCTCCCAAGGTCCCACCCCTATCTTCTGGGAGAGAGATTTCATATATATCTATTGGTTAATGTCAAGTTCATACTTGGCCTTTTCTATCCTCTCATGTCAGTTATGAAAGAATTTGTTTCCATTAGAGTGACCCTTCATTTTGATAGTATACAACCATGCCATTAATTTGACTGTTATGCAGCTGATTCAAAGATTATTTTATGGACTTCCTTGGAGTTTTGTAATTCATTCTGTTTTAGATAAGCAAGGGCCTTAAAGACTTTTTCTAATCTGTTCTCCAAAAAGTGAGCCTCAGTTTTTTCAGTATCTCTATTTCAACTTGTGGATTTCTAGGTTCTTGAAGATAAGAAACTAATTGTTATAAGTTGAATTGTATCTCACCAGTAAATTCCAATGTTAAACCCCAATCCTCAGTACCTCAGAATGTGAACTGTATTTTCAGATAAGGTCCTTAGAGAGGTGATTAAATGGATATGAGGTCTTGTGGGTAGGCCCTAATTCGATCTGACTTGCATCCTTGTAAGACAGGAAAATTTGGACACATGGAAAAATGTTGGAAATGTGTGTGTGTGTGTTTGCATAGAGAAGAGACCATGTGAGTACACTGTAAGAAGGCAGCCACCTGCAAATCAAGAAGAAAGGTTTCAGAGGGAAACCAGCCCTACCAATACCTTGATCTTGGACCTCTAGCCTCCAAAACTGTGAGGAAGTTATTCTTGTTGTTTAAGTCATCCACTCTGTGGTACTTTATAGTAGCCTTAGCAAGCTAATAAATGAATTATCATCTGTTACTGCTTTTCTTAAAAAAATCAACTTGTGTACTCTTTCTTTTAATTTCTAGATCCAGAAACTCCTTCTTAGCCTAGTTTTTACTAGAACAATTCTTACTATTTTACCCCATGTTTATACTTGCAGTGTTATTAAAGTATTCCCAGCAAGAGTGAAGCATTCAACAAATTCATATATTGTATATTAAATAAATAGTCCTTGAATTCTTACTATGGTTCAGGCACTTTTCAAGCATTATGGTGGATCCTAAGATGTAATGTGACTTTAAAAATCATTAAAAATAATAATATCTAAAGATTAGATATGTATAAGTATTACAGCTATTTTTTGACACACATTATTTAGCATATGATAGTAATTTCTTTATGACAACTATATTTTAAGGGAAGGAAGCCCATGAATTAAAAACAATGCTTTTTAAAAAGTTAGATTTAAAAATTACTCTGAAATGTATTTTCTTTACTAAATATATAGAAATTACTAAATTTATTTAATGATTCTTATGTGCAAAAACTAGTCTCTAGTTAGTTTGCTGTTTTTTATTTAAAAAAGTAAAAATTGGAGCCTCTGTTTCAGGTGCTTTCACTGGTAGGTGGTCCTTAAATGTTGTTGGAACGTCAAAGCATTCAGCTGCCCATTGGCATAACTATAATACAGAAACCTTGATGAAGTTATCAATATCTCATTGAAAATAGTTGTTGTAAGAACATTTTTTCCCGTTTAGTTCAAGATGACAAAATCAGTCTTAAACCTGCCTGGCTTGGTAAGTTTCAGGGATACAATGATTGTTTATTATACTCTTCTGTTGTGTTCTGCAATGGGAAAAGTATGAGCTAATCATTTGGTGGTCTAGTAGCACTTTAGCCGTCACTGGATAAAAGTGACTTTCTAAGTTAATGTTCTTTTCTTATTAACAAATGTCAGAAACTGAGATAAGGAGAGAGCTTGAGGTTGGAATTTTCCTCCCATAGGAACATATCTCTTAGTTCTTATGGGTTTAGCACACTTTTAATATTTTAATGAAGTCTTTTCATGTGCCCATGCTATTTAATATTCCAAATTAAGGTCTATTCTCCTCCTGATATGCACATGTAACTCTCATTATGCACCATCAAGAGGAGTGTGGTAGAAAAAGCCTCTATCTGCATGGAACAGCACATGCTTTAAGCACAGAAGGTCAACAATTGTGCTTTGACTAAGCTAAGGCTTCTTAATGAGCGCTTCAGTGCTTCAGTAAGTGTTTTACATTTTAGTCAAAGCACCAGAGTTGGATAATGATAAGTTTCAATATGTTCTCAGTCAAAAATAATTTCATAGCTATTCTAATGTCATTCTCCACTTCCAAAGAAACAACACATGTGATCCGCGATGTGAGGGTTACCTCAGGATTTTCAGAAAAGCACAGACTTCAGCTTCAATGGCCAGCATAACTTGGTTATAACTCAACAATATTTCCATTTAGACGCAAATGACCTCAATTTGCTGGTTTCTAAAGACTGGTGGTCTACCACTAGGAGAGAGATTAAAAAATCTAGAAGGAAGTTATTTGGCTATCTTAACCAATAGTTAATTAAATGAAAAAAAAAAAAACTAGGATAAGGATTACTTAAGGGAGAAAAATTTCAGCAATATATTGCAATTTCCAGGGATGAATAAAAGAATGTGTTTGGGCCAACTACAACTTGAGAAATTTGATTTTTAGTAAACTTTCCAGACATTTTTTTTGGCCTTCCAAAAGAAAAATCAGAAATATTTCTCTATTTAATATTCTACCCACTTAATAGTGTTAGTATGACCCTGAGAGAGCTACTTCTATTTATTATTGTGAATATGGAAAGTATCTGGATCTTTCATCCAAAGAAATCATATCCCTTACTTAAGAACAGTTAAGGAATAGATATAAATGTCTACCTGTCTATTAAGAAATGTTGAATTGAGTTAGTCTTGGAGAAAACTGGTGAAGAGGACAACCTAATGATATATTTGAGAAAGTCTAAGCTAGATATTTAGAAATCAGATTATATCCCCAGAAGTACCACAATTGGAGCATAATTGTTCCAAGTTAAGGCACTGCTCCCAAGGGCTAAAAAGGCCAAAGGGACCCAGGAGATTACAAAGCACATACCCTTGATTTTATAATGAGGAAGTTGAAGGCTCACTGGCTTATCATGAGTCATTACCTGTTCATGCCTTACTGTGAATTTTATCAGATCCTTTACAAAAGGTGTGCATGTGTGTGCTCAATCTCTCAGTCATGTCTGACTCTTTGACTGTAGCCTGCTAGGCTCCTCGTCCATGAAATTTTCCAGACAAGAATACTAGAGTGGGATTCTACTCCAATCCAGGGATCGAACGCATGTCTCATGCATCTCCTGCATTGCAGGTGGATTCTTTACTGCTGAGCCACCAGGGAAGCCCTTTACAAAAGATAACTGGCTATAAATGTTTTGTTAGTGGATAGGTTGTTTAGAAGCTGAAGGTAACAGCTACTTGGGATGTGTTCCTATATACATAAACTACTATAAAACTTAGGAGTATAAAGCTACAACCATTTTATTATGTTCATGGAATGATTTAATGACAGGGAGTGATTCAAAGGTTTGAAAGTTGAAAGAGGTTGGGCTGGAGGATCCCTCTTGAAGATTCATCACTTACATTGCCTGGCACCTAGACTGAGATGACAGATGAATGGGGCTCAGCTAGGACTGTTGATTGGTGGATCTACTTGACTCCACTCCAGCATGGCAGTCTTGTAATAGATTTGTTAAACAGTTGCTTAGGGCTCTAAGAGCAAGTGTTCCAGTAAAAAGATGGAAGTTACATGGATGTTTTTATGACCTATCTTTGGAAGTCACATAGAGTATTATACTGGTCACAGTAGGCAAAATCTTGACCACATTCAAGGGATGAGAATATGGATCCTGCCTATCAATGGGAAGAGTGTCAAATAATTTTTTTATGTGTTTTAAAACTGCATCAGAGGGGGATGGAATAGAAAAAAAGACAGTGAAAATAGTTTAAACTCCAGATAAGCAGTAAAATTAAGCATACGCTTTCTCTATTGCTGTATCTAATTAGACATTTTTCATTTAGAAGAAATAAAAGAAAAGAAATATCCAAGAGATGAGATCTCTGTATTTAACATTTAGTTGTATTTTTTGGTTAAATAATATTTTCTTCCAGGGCTTATACAGAAAGCTAGGGTCTGGTATCTTTATGACAACCAGAGTTAATAACTGGAAAATGAACACTTAGAGTCATAAAAGTATGGATATTTAATCCATGGTGACTTTTTAAGAACTATAACCCAGGATATCTTGCCTAAATGTTTAAGGTTGGTGTGAGTAAAAGTTGGATAGATATACTTTTTGCCTGTTGGGGTCGAGACTGTCTTTTAGACTTGTCTTTCCATTTGTTTCTACTATAAACAAGCAAGGTTATAAGTCTTACAGTTAAGACAAAGTAAATTGGCATAGCTATTTAAAGAGGATGAATGATGAATGAGACAAAGGAACCAACTTAGTCAGAATGGATTCTTTAACCTAGTCAAGATTCCTTTTATTCCTTACCTGAGTGAGTTTGGTTGCTTCACTGGCAATATCTGCTGAATGAGGCAGATTTCCTGAAGTAGGAGATTTGGACCTATAGCAAGAATCATTTAAATGGTCAGGAAAGGCTTGAATAAAATTTAGCAGGTTATATTTTTATAATCCATATTAGCTAGGTTAAGCCCTTGAAACTGAAATGGGTCACAAGTTCTTTGAGGGAAAGTTAAGCTAGGGATCTGTGGGTAGCCACCTTTTGTTGTGGATCGGAAGAAGCAGTGAGAGCTGAGGATGGTGGAACTGGGGATTGAGGAGAAGAGATGGAGAGACAGAGAAGCAGAAACTGCCAGAAATGCAACAGCTGTGCAGAGAACTAGAGGTGAATAACAACCTAGCACCACATAAAGGTAAGCAGGTGACCCTGCCTTTGCAGTGGCTCTCCAGTACCTGGTTTTATCGTTTATTAAGTGCAGAAAGGAAGGCATCTGGTAACCCTCATTTTAGTTAAACAGTCACACACTAAGCAATTTATTTACCTCATTTACAGCGATTTAAACTTGCCTGAATTTGTATTTTTTGAACCAAAATAGGACTTATTCTTACTTTTGTTATGTGCCAAGCAATATGCTGAGCATTATGGATTTAAATGTGGTTTCATGCGTGCTAAGTTGCTTCAGTCATGCCTGACTCTTTGCAATCCTATGAACTATCACTCACCAGGCTCCTCTATCCATAGGATTCTCCAGGCAAGAATACTGGAGTAGGTTGCCATGCCCTCCTCCAAGATCTTCCCAGGGATTGAACCCACATCTCTTACATCTCTAGCATTGGCAGGCAGGTTCTTTACCACTAGCACCATCTGGAAAGCCCTGAAATGTAGTTAACAAATATGAATTAGATGCTGATCTTTCTCTAATGGAGACCACAATTGATAATAGAAACAAGATAAATGGTAGTTCCTATGGCTTCATTTTCTGTGGTTTCAGTTAACCACGGTCAACTGTGGTCTGAAAATATTAAATGAAAAATTCCAGAAATGAATAATTTATAGATTTTAAATTACATGCTCTTCTGAGTACTGTCATGAAATCTCACACCTTCCCACTCTGTATGGCCCAGGATCCCCAACCATTGACATTACCTGCTCCTGATATCTAATCGTTAACATTGTCATGATGTCCGCAATGACCCAGTATCACCTGAAGCAGCTGGTTCTCCTTCTAACCTATCATCAGAAGGTCAGTAGTAGCCTAATGCTACATCACCTTGTCCAAGTCATTCACCTCATTTCATCTCCTCACATGGGCATTTTATCATTTCAGATCATCACAAAAAGAAGGGTGAGTAGAAAGTTAGGACCTGTTATCTTTATGACAACCAGAGTTAATGACTAGAAAAAAAAAGTTATATATAAAGTTAGGTATTATCCATAGTTTCAGGCATCTGCTTAGGATCTCAGAACATATGTTCCCTCAGGTAAGGGGGACTACCGAACACAAATTACTGCACTACAGTGTATAATATATAAAATGGCTTAAATAGGGAAAGAATCATTCATTCAACACTGATATAGGCACTTGAGATATGTTTGTGATCAAATATATAAATACTTGATAGAGTGAGAGACTTAGTCATGAGAATCTCATGAAGAAGAAAATTTCAAACAGATAAAGCCATCCCTGAAGATGTCTCCCAGTGGGGTGTGCATGGTATCTGAGGAATCGTGACAAGATGAGTGCACATTCAGTAGAACTACAAGGGAAAGGGGAGTAAACAATAAGGTTAGAGAGGTGATGGAAGTAACAATCCCATAGGTCTTTTCATACTACTGTGTATTGTAACCACAAATAATAAGGAAAAGTTTTAGTGATCAGTTAAAAGGATGTTACAAAAATCCACACAGGGAAATAATGGTGGATGAGACCAGGTGATAGCGATAGAATTATTAAGTAGTTTGATTCTGGGTAAAGTCTGACGATAGAGCCAGAAGGATTTTCTGATGAATTGGAAGGGTTTGTGAGAGAAGGAGACATTTCAATATTTTGGTCTGAGCAACTGCAAGGATGGTGTTCTCACCTGAGAGGAAAGAGAAATTTTTGTTGGAAGATCAGAAATTCAGTTTTGAAGATGTTTGTTTGAAAAGTCTATTAAACTTTCTGGTGGAGATATCAAGTAGGCAGTTGGTTACATGGGTCACTTATATTGAAAATAAAACTGGAGGGGATAAGTCAATGTATGATTACAGGGAAAATAAGTGGGATTTGGGTTTCCCAGGTGGTGCTAATGGTAAAGAACCCTCCTCCCAATGCAGGAGACATAAGAGATGCAGGTTCAACCCCTGGGTTGGGATGATTCCCTGGAGAGGAGCATGGCAATCCACTCCAATATTCTTGCCTAGAGAATCCCATGGACAGAGGAGCCCCATGGGCAGGCTACAGTCCATAGTGTTGCAAAGACTAGGACATGACTGAAGTGACTTAACACACACACAAAGCCATGAGGTTGGATGGCTCACCAAAGAAGTGAGAACAGATAAAGGAGAAAAGATGATCAGAGATTAAACAATGGAACAGCCAAAATTAGAAGGTCAATCCAAGGAGAGAGTGCTAAATGTGTAAAATACAGATATTGTTTTATGTAAAATAAAGACAGATTATTTTGAGTAGGGAAAACTTCATGGATGAAATAACATTTGAATTGAGTCCTAAGAATAGGAGGGATTTTTAGTGTAAATAGGGAGGGAGAATTGTCACATTAGAGTAAAAAGGACTAGGATGAGCAATGTATGAATGAAGAACAGCAAGTATTTTACTTTGTTACTAGTATATATGAAGGTTTAGCAGTAGGTTACACAGGTAACAGACATTATTACACTGCATAGTAGAGAATTATGTAAGGACTTTGCATACAAAATGATGTGATAAAATGATGCATTACAAAGACTAATCTAGCAATATAGTGTAGGTTAGATTGAAAGGGGTTGAGTTTGGTTACAGAGAAATGGATTACAGATTAAGTAACATAATAAGTGTATATAAAAATACACACATTATATATACTATATATACTATATAGTGTAGTTTACTCATACTTCCTCATTGTGATGGTTAATTTTATGTGTTAATTTAACTGGGTCATGAGGTATCCTAATATTTGGTCAAACATTATTCTGATTGTTTCTATGAGAGTGTTTCTGGATGAGATTAACATTTTAATTGGTAGACTGAATAAAGCAGATTGCGCTCCCTAATGTGGTTGCAGCCATGAAATTAAAAGACGCTTACTCCTTGGAAGGAAGGTTATGGCCAACCTAGATAGCATATTTAAAAACAGAGACATTACTTTGCCAACAAAAGTCCATCTAGTCAAGGCTATGGTTTTTCCAGTGGTCATGTATGGATGTGAGAGTTGGACGGTGAAGAAAGCTGAGCATCGCGGAATTGATGCTTTTGAACTGTGGTGTTGGAGAAGACTCTTGAGAGTCCCTTGGACTGCAAGGAGATCCAACCAGTCCATCCTAAAGGAGATCAGTCCTGGGTGTTCATTGGAAGGACTGATGTTGAAGCTGAAATTCCAATACTTTGGCCACCTCATGTGAAGAGTTGACTCATTGGAAAAGACCCTGATGCTGGGAAGGATTGGGGGCAGGAGGAGAAGGGGACTACAGAGGATGAGATGGCTGGATGGCATCACTGACTCGATGGACATGGGTTTGGGTAGACTCCGGGAGTTGGTGATGGACAGAGAGGCCTGGCGTGCTGCAATTCATGGGGTCGCAAAGAGTCGGACACGACTGAGTGAATGAACTGAATTGAACTGAATATGGGTGAGCCCCATCCAGTCAGCTGAAGGCCTAAATACAGCCAAAAGGCTGATCCTCCTTCAAGTAGGGGGAATAACTTCTGTCTTACTGCTTTGAGCTATGATATTTTTTTTTTTCCCAATCTTTGTACTGGAGCTAGTGGGTTGGCCATATTAGGGAAAATCCTGGATAAACTTTTGTCAACCCAGTACACCACTGACTTTCCTGGTTTTAAGCCTTCATTCCCAAACTGGAACTATACCATCAGCTTTCCTGGGTCCCCAGCTTACCGACTGAAGGTCCTGTGACTTATCCGCCTCCATAACTGTTTGCTGTTATTCAGTCTCTAAGTCATGTCTGACTCTTTGTGACCCCGTGGACCGCAGCACTCCAGGCTTCCCTGTCCTTCACTAGCTCATGGAGTTTGCTCAGACTCATGTCCGTTGAGACAATGATGCCATCCAACCATCTCATCCTCTGTTGCTCCCTTCTCCTCCTTCCCTCAGCATCTTTCCCAGCATCATGGTCTTTCAATGAATTAGCTATCAATGAATAATTCCAATGAATTAGCTCTTTGCATCAGGTGGCCAAAGTATTAGAGCTTCAGCTTCAGCATCAGCCCTTCCAATGTATATTCAGGGTTGATTTCCTTTAGAATTGACTGGCTGGAACTCCTTGCTGTCCAAAGAACTCTCAAGAGTTTTCTCCAGCACCACAATTTGAAAGCTTCAGTTCTTCAGCATTCAGCCTTTTTTATGGTCTAACTCTCACATCCATACATGAAAACTGGAAAAATCATAGCTTTGACTATAAGGACCTTTGTCGGCAAAATGATGTCTTTGCTTTTTAACATGCTGTCTGTCTTCTAAAGACATAGTAGTGTCTTTAGAAGACAAAAATTAAACTGTTTATGTATTTTCTGGGTGCTGTTAGACATGGAAAGAGAGGTTACTGTTAGGATTGCTGTAGCAAGTTTTAGTTGTTGTGCTAAGAGGTCAGTGATAATTATATTCTTTATTTATTTGAGAATAGAATATAAAAGTTTTACAGATATTTTTCTAATTTCTATACAATACCTAAATATTTCATTTATGAATTTAAGTCATATGTTTCAAAACTTTACTGTTGTATTAGAGATATTATTATGTGGAGAGACTGCAATGTACTGGATAAAGTATATTGAAAACCAAAAAACAGTTTTATTCACATTCTAGTAGTTGCCGATTATGAAAATCTCTTTGAGACTCCAGTTTCCTTATGTACAAAACAGTTAATAATATGTGTTTAGCTCAATTTGTCTAAAACACTACCTGAAAAATGCTTAGCTGCTTCCACTTTGTAAACTCTGAAGGGCTCTTTAACACAAGAAAGTATTAATAGTAAGTGGTAGAAACTGTTCCCTGAAAACTTTCCCCTCCCTACCTACATCAAAATCTACCAGTGAGATTTTAAACATTACAGTATTCCTTACCAAGAATCCTCTTATGTGGGATTTACTACATAAGCTGTCTTTCTTTGGAAGATCCTTAGCAAAATCATGACTCTTCCATAGTAACTTTACATCTTGATAGAAGTATGATCATAAGTAAGCTCCCCATGTCATGGTTTCAGTCAGTTTACTTCCCTATTAGACATGTAATTCTCTGTTATACTCATTGTATAAATTAGGGTTTTCATTCAAGAAAATGAAAGCAAACAGAAAGAGAGACTTACTACAGGGAATTGGATATTTACAGGAATTAGGTGTTTACATGAGGAAATTAGGTATTGACAGAAACATTGTAAGGAGGCTGTTGTTATTGTTGTTCAGTCACTCAGTCGTGTCTGACTCTTTGCAAACCCATGGACTGCAGCACGCCAGGCTTCCTTGTCCTTTCTCCTGGAGCTTGCTCACACTCATGTCTATTGAGTCAGTGATGCCATCCAACCATCTCATCCTCTGTTGTCGCCTTCTCCTCCTGCCTTCTATCTTGCCCAGTATCAGAATCTTTTCTAATGAGTCGGCTCTTCAGGTGGCCAAAGTATAGGAGCTTCAGCTTCAGCATCAGTCCCTCCAATGAATATTCAGAGTTGATTTCCATTAGGATGGACTGGTTGGATCTCCTTGCAGTCCAAGGGACTCTCAAGTCTTCTCTAACACCTCAACTCAAAAGCGTCAGTTCTTCGGTGTTCAGCCTTCTTTATGATCTAACTCCCACATACATCCAAGACTACTGGAAAAACATGGCTTTGACTATATGGACCTTTGTTGACAAAGTAATGTCTCTGATTTTTAATATGCTGTCTAGGTTTGTCATATCTTTTCTTACAAGGAGCAAGCGTCTTTTAATTTCATGGCTACAGTCACTGTGTGCAATGATTTTGGAGCCAAGAAAACAAAGTCTTTCACTGTTTTCATTGTTTCCCCATCTATTTGCCATTAAGTGATGGGGCCAGATGTCATGATTTTTTGTAAATTAATTACTTTATTTTAATTGGAGATTAATTACTTTACAATATTGTAGTGGTTTTTGCCATACATTGACATGAACAGCCATGGGTGTACACGTGTCCTCCACCCTGAACCCTCTCCCACCTCCCTCCCCATTCCATCTCTCAGAGTTGTCCCAGTGCACCGGCCTTGAGCACCCTGTCTCAACCTGGACTGGCCATATGTGAAATAGATCACCATGATTTTTTTTGAATGTTGAGTTTTAAGCCAATTTTTTCACTCTCCCCTTTCACCCTCATCAAGAGGCTCTTTAGTTCCTCTTCACTTTCTGCCATAAGGGTAGTGTCATCTGCATATCAGAGATTATTGATATTTCTCCCTGCATTCTTGATTCCAGCTTGTGCTTCATCCAGACCAGCATTTCACATGATGGACTCTGCATATAAGTTAAATAAGCAGGGTGACAACATACAGCCTTGATGTACTCCTTTCCCAATTTTGAACCAGTCCATTGTTCCATGTCCAGCTCTGTGTCTTCTTGACCTGCATACAGGTTTCTCAGGAGATAGGTAAGGTGATTTGATATTCCTATGTCTTTCAGAATTTTCCAGTTTATTGTGATCCACAGAGTCAAAGGCTTAGTGTAGTCAGTGAAGCAGAAATAGATGATTTTCTGGAATTTCTTTTTCTATGATCCAACGTATGTTGGTAATTTGATCTCTGGTTCCTCTGCATTTTCTAAATCCAACTTGAACACCTGGAAGTTGTACTGTTTAAGCCTGGTTTGGAGAATTTTGAGCACTAGTTTCCTAGCGTGTGAAATGAGTGCAATTATGTAGTAGTTTGGAGAATCCCATAGACAGAGGAGCCTGGTGGGCTACAGTCCATGGGGTCCCAAGAGTTGAACACAACTGAGTAACTAACAGTTTCAGTTGAACATTCTTTGGCATTGTCCTTCTTTGGGATAGGAATGAAAACTGACCTTTTCCTGTCCTGTGGCCACTGCTGAGTTTTCCATATTTGCTCTCATACTGAGTGCAGCACTTTAACAGCATCATCTTTTAGTGTTTGATATAGCTCAGCTTGAATTCCATCACTTCCAAGGAGGTTGCCACTGGACTTCTTGTTACACAATCACAACACCATAGCTGTGACAAGGACAGAGAAAAACCCTGCTATTGCCATACTGCCATGACTGCCACCTTATACCCAGATGATTAATGATGAAGAAGCAGAACATTCAGCCTTTCTGAGGTAAAAACACTCTTGTCAGTGCTTGCTTGCTAGCTGCTAAGGGAAAGTGAAAAGAAAGGCCCTCAGTCATGTCTGACTCTCTGCTACCCCATGGACGGTAGCCTGCCAGAGGACTGTAGACTGTCCTTTGTCCATGGAATTCTCCAGGCCAGAATATTGGAGTGGGTAGCTATTCCCTTCTCTAGAGGATCTTCCCAACCCAGAGATTGAACTCAGGTCTCCTCCATTGCAGGCAGATTCTTAATCATCTGAGTCAGCAGGAAAGCTCAAGAATACTGAAGTGGGTAGCCTATCCATTCTCCAGTGGATCTTCCTGACCCAGGAGTTGAACCAGGGTCTCCTGCATTGCAGGCAGATCCTTTACCAGGTGAGCTACCAGGGAAGCCACTGCTACCTCCCAAATACAATGTGAATGCAACTGATTCACTTGTAGATACCAATTTCCAGAGAAGTCTGTACGATTTTTTAGCCTTCTAAATCTCTCCAAGAAGAGAGGAAAAGGAAGTATAGGAAAGCAATTTCAAGTAACCACTACAGTTTCGATGTAGCTAAGTTCATTTCTCCAGTGTTCCTCAGTGCCCTTGGAACTTCTCACCTTCAGCCCCGTGTGCTTACATGCTGTAGTTCTTTAGTCTTTTGAGAATTATGTGAGGAGACAGACACAGAGAACAAACTATGGTTGCCAACGGGAGGGGACTATCGAAGGGATGGCCTGGGAGTTTGGGATTAGCAGAGACAAACTATTACATGTAGAATGGATAAACAACAAGGGCCTATTGTATAGAACAGGGAACTATATTCAGTATCCTGTAATAAACCATAATGGAAAAGAATATGAAAAGAATATTATATCCAATATTATATAATGGATACATATATATATATATGTGAATCACTTTACTGTGTGCCAGAAACTAAAACAACATTGTAAATCAATTATACTTCAATAGAAGAAATTGAAAATAAAGAAGACATGCATATGATGAGTTAAAGATACTGTTTTCGGATAAGATTTTCAATCATTAACCAATTTAAAAATCAGGAAGTAAAGAATTATGCAAGGAAAGACACATGGGCACCACCTTGTGACATATTATTATCAAATAAGTTATGGGGAGCAGAGTTAAAGTCACTTCCAACTGACATATCTCTGGCTCTACCACCATTTCTAGAATAAAGTCCTACTTCTCTCAGATATTCTCAGCCAACAATTGAGTATGGCAGGAATGTCAGTGTTGGTCCATGCGAATGTGATGCTGAATATCTCTAGTGGACAAGTCTGGCTTGGGAACTCCCTTTCTGGCTGAGATTTTCTTAGAGCTGTACTGCAGTCTGAGACTCTACCTCTCCACCTCTCCTTCTTGCCTCTCTCCTTCAGAGATGCCAGAACGGCACTGCAGTCTGAAGGCTTTTTCTGCCTACTCCTGCTTCCTCCCTTTTATTCTTTGGAAGTGTTTCTACATCACGGCTCCTGAACGACTGATCACATCTTGGTGTGTGCTTCTCAGATGACCTGAACAAATACAATGACTTTAAAGATTACCATTAGAAATTGTTTTGAAGATGGTGAACATGGGATTTCCATCTTCACTGAGAAAAGGATTAGGATAATTAATTAAATCTAAAAAAGTGAAGGTACTCCAAGTGTCATTTTTAGCTGTAAATTCATGTAGATACTGAGATGGGATAATATTGGAAGACAAGTTAGAAACACACTTTTTAGAGAATTTTAAGAAGAGAGTCAACATTTATACTATACTATACTATACTATAAATATACAATGACAAAATCTGTCAACATTCTCCCTGAGTAATGGAACCCCTTTTGTTGCAGCCATGAAACTGTGCTATTGAACCATTGATACTAATTCTCCAGCCCTGATGCTAGTTTTGAATAGGTTAGCTGCTTTATGGGTTAAATACATTCAGGGTTCCTAATCATCATTTATTATGTGTAAATGCATTTTGGGTTTCAAATATGGAAAGAAGGTTAATTGTAATATAGAAACTGCCTGAGTTTACTGTTGTTAGTCCGGTAAATAAGAAATTACCTTTGCTCTAGAGGGCAGTCATTTCAAAGGTGTAGTATTCTTAGGTTAGTAAAGTATTTTCTCCTTTTCCCCACTGACTCTCCAGCATTTCCTATCATTATTCAACCTATTTCTTTGGCATGGAACGCTGGCACTTTTGCTCCCTCCCTAGGATTTACCCCTGCATTATAGGTTGCTTAGCAGAGCACTTTCCCCTCTTCCAAAGGTCTACTTTTAGGGTCTAGGGTCTAGGGTCTAGATTCTGAATTCTGCAAAGAAATGAAAGCTATGCCAATAAAATGTAACAGAATAAAGAAAAAAATCAACTATTCACATTCAGCATTTCACATTCAACTCTTGTCTTTCTGTAATAATAATGTTACAGTTTATGAGCTTGTTCAGGATATGTGATTATTTTTCAAATATTTGGCAATTCATTCTTTCCATAAAAGTATCTGTAGATTAGATGGGAAATATTTTAAATAATTTTGTATTTCATGTGAAATCATCACAATAACCATTTTAATTTGTAAAATTTTCTAATAGATGACAATGTATATTTTGCATTTTTATTATATTTAATATAATTTCAAAGATACATTATATTTGTTCTTTGTAAACTAATTTGTTAGTTCATTTTGAAACTCATCCTGGATGTACAAGATTATAGATGCAATTCCCTTCAGTCTGAATTTTATGAACTTCTAGGAGCCTCAGCTTCAATATCTGTTTTCTTCGGAAGGCTCTATTTGTATAAACGTATTAAGCTTGATTCTTCTCTGAAAGCAAATATAGCTACATTTATTATTCCCAGTTTGATAATAAAACCTTTAATCATAATCTCCAGATAAAGGACTTTTCCACTCATGGTTCTAAATAAGAGAAAATCTGCTTCCCTGTTTACTTAACATTTGGTGATGATGCAATAAATAAAACAGCAGCTGAAGAGTGATTGTGTTTTTCTCTGCTTTTTCTTTCTACAAGTTGAGTTTTACGTGGATGTATGATGTCTCACAACAACATGATGTCTTGGTTAGGTGAGTCTTGAGTCTGTTACGCCTGCTTTATAGAACATTCATGCCACAGAGTTCCCAGGTCAAGACAGTCTACTTTTGGACAGTCTACTTTTAGCATTCCATGGCAACCCACTCCAGTACTCTTGCCTGGAAAATCCCATGGACGGAGGAGCCTGGTAGGCTGCAGTCCATGGGGTCACGAAGAGTTGGACATGACTGAGCGACTTCACTTTCACTTTTCACTTTCATGCATTGGAGAAGGAAATGGCAACCCACTCCAGTATTCTTGCCTGGAGAATCCCAGGGACAGAGGAGCCTTTTGGGCTGCAGTCAATGGGGTCGCACAGAGTTGGACATGACTGAAGCGACTTAGAGGCTGCAGCAGCAGCCTAAATGCTGATGAAAATGGGTCTTTTTGCTTTCTTGGTGATATTTGGAAGACAAAATTGAATTCCAGGTACCATGAAAATCTTATTTGTTGGATTGTTCTTTTTCTTAATGGGATTTATATTAACAGAGAATTCAAGGAAATATATAAAAGGTCCATTGAGATGAAGGCAAAGCAGTATCGAAACAAGGGTTATGAGTCTCCACTTTCTTATAGAATACCCCGCTGTAGAGATTTAGAGAGCTCCAGTAGTAGATATGTCTTATATTGAAACAGTACACTATTCATATATATGTATAGAAATAATATATTGATTAGTTTTCTTACCCGATCTGTACTTACAGTTTTTCTGCTAATAAATGCTAGCAGAAATATATAAATTTGAACACTCACTTCTAAAATTTTCTTGACTTCGATATAGTTATTAGCAATCTTCTGCTGTAGCAGGTGAGGGCACTGTAAGGGCAAGCTGGCAAACATCTGCATGAATGGCTTCTCCTGTACCATGTCTGACTCATGACTTGGATGGTAAGATCTTGATACTCTTTGGCAGGGAGAGGAAAGTATCTTTGAGTTTTCATGCCCATGTTAGTTTCTGCTGCCATTTAGACTGCTGCTGCAAAATAGCAAATAATAAAGGAAGCTGTACAATTAGCCTCATGCAGTAAAATGGATGTTGGCCTGCCAGATAATGTCCCTCCATTTGAATCTTGGTCTTTTTCTGGCTACCTGTGGGCAAAACATGTCACTTTTTATAGTCATAGTCTCTTCATCTGTCAAATGAAGTGCTCCCTTCAGATGACCCTCAGCCTTAATTCTAGGTTTGTGATTCTGTGGATTTTTAGTAAATTAACTAGATTTTTAATGTCTTGTGAATGGCAGAGAGGAGCTCTACCTGCTTTGGTTGCCAAAATGATCTACTGTGCACAACTGAACAAATTGATTATGAACCTGATAACTATTTAAAAGTACTGTGATTTTTCTTGTGTCTGGAATATTTATAAACAAAACCAGAAGCTGATGAACTGTTTGTTTTTTTTTTTGATTCAAGATCAAAAGTTGTTTTTCTCCTTTTTCTGGCTCCTTCCAGGAGCCATGGTTGTTGATTAAATGAAATATTAAGAACCATTCTCATTTTATGATTTGATGAAATATTATTTGATAACTCCATATATTGAAAATTGGCATTGAAATAGATGGGCAGTATTCCTGATTTATATTCTTCTTTTCTTTTGTACCTTCCTTTCTCCTAGGGAAATATTTCTTTCCTATATGACCACATCCTTTTTTACTGCAGAATAATTAAAACATTCAAAAGCAAAGTGTCACTTGCTGTCAAGGCATCTTAAATATGTTCAACTGTATTTTAGTTGAACTTGAAGGTTTATAAAAATTTTCTTACTTCTCATGTAACACTAAAATGTTAATGCTGACCAGGTTGTGAATGTGTTAGTTTTAGTGGGAGTACTTTCAGATGCTAAGTAATCTTGCAAAACATTGATAAAAAACACTGTCATATCTATGAGAATTTGATAATCTTGTAATGTCTTCCTGTTGTTAAGTGTATACTCAGGTGGCCAGAAAGAATTTTTCATTTTTACTATTATTAGACTTTTTAAAGTGAAAAATACCTGTCTCAGTATATTTATACCTTTATTTGGGAAATATAAAAAAAATCAATGATGCATGTGTTGCTGAGCACATACTATATCTTTAATGCTTATATATTTCAAATTATGTATACATTCTCTCCAGGGTTATGAGATCTTTTCTAGAGTTACAGTAACAAAACCTTCATTTGCCTGAAGGGACAGAGGGAACTATATAGGGGGGTAAGGCAATTAAGCAATTACATAACATTTTAAAAACATCAAGCATTTCTCACCATCTTTTCCACTTCTGGGAAGACTGCTTTTCTCATACTAGCAGATTAGAATAGTTGATCCTCATACACCTCCTCTCTCTGTCATTTCTTTTTTCCTCTATGAAATTATATCTTCTTTTACAAAAAACACTTTCTGAAAAAAATTAATGCTTATATTGAATGTTGCAAATTCAGCCATATAGGGTAGAGACTTTTTTGAGAGGCCACACCCTGTGGCATCCCAGATCTTAGCTGTATCAGTGGTCAAACCTGTGTGCTCTGCAGTGGAAGCACAGAACATTTACCACTGGACTGCCAGGGAACTCTCTGTGATTTTTGTTGAAGTATAATTGATTTACAATGCTGTCTTAGTTTCAGGTGTTTGGCAAAATAATTCAGCTAATACACACACATGTGCACACACATACACACACACACACACATATAAAAGAATCTGGAAAAGAATGTATACTTTCTTCTTTTCCATTATAGGCTTTTACAAGATATTGAATATATTTCCCTGTGATAAGGCATAGCAACCCATTCCAGTATTCTTGCCTGGGGAATCCCCATGGACAGAGGAGCCTGGCAGGCTATAGTCCATGGGGTCGCAAAGAGTCGGATATGACTGAGCGACTAAGCACAGCACAGCTATGCAATGTCTTTGTTATTTATCTATATTATATATAGTACTGTATAACTGTTAATTCCAAACACCAGATTGGGATGTTTTATTTAAAAAGCTAAAATAATTTAAAAACTGTAATTGTGTTAAGTATTATCATCTCCAACTGTTTCTTGCAAATTGTGTTCATGTTATCACTGCCATATATTCATGATGAGGAGTAAAACAAATTAAACAAAACAAAACTATGGAGAAGACTCTATCATAAAACAATAAGAACAAAACTCTTGAGTCTGTATTGGTGGGGGAAAAGGCAGATGGGAAAAGTAGATGAATAAATATATAGTTAATCCAAAAGTCTGATTGAAGTTTAAAATATCAGTCACTAAGAATACAAAACAATTGACAGCACCAACCAACTTAAAGATGCAGTTCTCCCTTCTGCTAATTTCCCTTCCCTGCAAATATAATTATCAACAGAATTGAAAGCAACAGAAATAAGAATAAAAGGGAAGATCTTGGAAAACCCACTAAGTAGGTTATAACTTTCTAACAGTTGTTTAATGGACTGTATTCGTTGTATGCTAACATTTTTTTCCTTGTCTTTTAGTAGGTTAGACTCTGTATTATATTTATCTTTGGCGGAACATCTAGCATCTGACAGGAATCCTGACCATCAAATGATGGTATGATAGTTTTATTATCTATGCATCTTAATAGTCCTGGCAAATAACATAACATTTCTTTCTCCCAGAGGAGATAGAAGGAGCTTAAGTGAATGAGTTACATAGCATAGTCAAAAAATATTTTCTAAATAAATAGACTATTAAAGAGTTGGCAGTCTTATAAAAAGAAAATGGGATTTCTGATAAGGTAACCTGGATTAATTTCTCAGCACTGTGTGGATATATATCTGGAGGAAGTTACTGAACCTCTTTGTGTTTACTTAGCAATAAAATGAGAGAATAAGATTAAATGATCTCAAAGCTTCTTTTCAATTCAGGTAATCTGTGAAATGACAGTGGAACCTAAGACTTAGGAGGTAATATGTCACAGGCCGTGAAACACTATCACTTTAAGTGTTTAACATGGATTTTACAATTGTCAAGCAACTCTGTGAAGCAGGCACTGTTATTAATTGGGTTTATGAGGAAACTAAAGCTTAGGGGTTTAAGTCTCTTAAACATTGTCACATGCTTGGGAGTAGCAGAGTTGAAGTTTTAAATGAGGCCATCTGACTCCAGAACCTACCAGCATAAAGACCATGCTATACATCCTCCCCTTGACATTATTCACAAGCCAATCACAACAGGAAGTGGTAAGTGTGTGAATTCTGCATTCTTTCCAACTTCATTGTCCCTGAGTAGATGATGTTTTGCCCATCAGTCTGTCTTGTGCTATGGTAACATCTACTTCCTCCTCAGTTAGCATTTTCTGTCTGTGCTCACTCTTTATGATCAAGAGAGTGGCGCATTTTCCAATGGAATATTTCTACTGAGTATTTTCCAGAGACTGCCCACACAATCATCGAACAGGAGTCAGAGGGAAGGCTCACAGAATTACAAAAAAACAGTCAAGGGAGAGTCTTTCATAGCAGAATTATAGTAGTGTCTCCTTAGGTCAAAGTCAAAGTAAGGATGAATTAACTCCCAAAGCAATTTTGAAAAGGTGAATTCAATGATACTGCAGTTGTTGGACCAGGTGTTAAAATGTTATTGGGTGTTAATTTAATTTTCATCCTGTCAACACTCATCTGAACTGTAACAGCTGCTAAACACGGTTCCACAAGAGCAAACCATCCTTACCGAGGAAGCAGATGCCTAATCAATAGGGCCAATAGAAATGTATGGCTTAGCCGAGCAACCTGCACAGGGGGAATGAATCCCACAGGGCTCTGTCTTACCTGAATAGAAAAGAACTTTAAAGATAGAGAGACTATTCAAGCAGGAAGAACAGGAGACTCAAAGTCCTGGGCTGGCTTCCTATTGACTCTTTTTCTTCTTTTAAAATTCTGCATGACCTTGGATTGGACAATGCCTTAGTGTCTCTGTCCTCTTTCAGAGATACTAAGGATGTTGTTTCCAGTCTACTGCTATCTCTGCTGCAGTTATCATCTCCCAGGCTGTGAACAGTTTAAATTAAAAATCAACTGCTTCTTAACAAAATGTACCTTCCTTTTACATTTTAACAATGCATGCATGCGTTCTCAGTAGCTTCAGCCGTGTCTGACTGTTTGCAACCCTATGGACTGTAGTCCATCAGGCTCTTCTGTCCATGAGAATTTTCCAGGCAAGAATAATGGAGTGGATTGCCATGCCCTCCTCCAGGGCACCTTCCTGACCCAGGAATTGAAAGGTTTTAACAGTAAAAAGATAATAGTGATGCTGTAGTAGTAGTTAATAGGTATCCTTCATTGCATTTTAGGATGGATAGAAATAAATGACTTGTAACTGGGAAGGTACTTTGGTTTTGAATAATAAAATGGATTGTGCCATGCTTTTAACAAATTTTCTGTAAATTGTTGTTGTTCAGTCATTCAAGTCCAACTATTTGGGACCCATGGACTGCAGCACGCCAGGCTTCCCTGTCCTTCACCATCTCCCAGAGCTTGCTCAAACTTATGTTCATTGAGTTGGTGATGCCATCCAACCATTTCTTCCTCTGTTGTCCCATTCTCCTCTTGCTTTCAATCTTTCCCATCATTAAGGTCTTTTCTAATGAGTCAGCTCTTCACATCAGGTGGCCAAAGTATTGGAGCTTCAGATTCAGCATCAGTCCTTCCAATGAATATTCACGACTGATTTCCTTTAAGAATGACTAGTTTTATCTCCTTGCAGTCAAAAGGACTCACAAGAGTCTTATCCAACACTACAGTTCAAAAGCATCAGTTCTTTGATGCTCAACCTTCTTTATGGTCCAACTCTCACATCCATACGTGACTACTGGAAAAACCATAGCTTTGACTATATGGACCTTTGTCAGGAAAGTAATCTCTGCTTTTTAATATGCTGTCTAGGTTTGTCATAGTTTTCTTCTAAGCAGCGAGCAAGCATCTTTTAATTTCATGGCTGCAGTCATCATTTGCAGTGATTCTGGAGCCCAAGAAAATAGTCTGTCACTGTTTCCATTGTTTCCCCATCTATTTGCCTTGAAGTGATTGGGGCTGGATGTCATGATCTTAGTTTTTTGAATATTGAGTTTTAAGCCAGCTTTCTCACTCTCCTCTTTCACCTTCATCAAGAGGTTCTTTAGTTCCTCTTCACTTTCTGCCATAAGGGTGATGTCATCTGCATATCTGAGGTCAAGTCAAGATGGTGGAGTAGAGGAACGTGCGCTCATCTCCTGCAAGAACATCAAAATCAACTAGCAGCTGAACAATCATCGACAGAATGTTGGATCCCACCAAAAAAAAAAAAACAAAAAAAACACCCATATCCAAGGGCAAAGGAGAAGCTCCAACAAGATGGTAGGAGGGGAGCAATCACGCTTAGAATCTAACCTCATATCCACCAGAGGCGCTCAGAGACACTTTACTTCCGCCACCAGGCACACCCGCAGCTGGGCGTTGTTTTCACTTTGGCTCAGCCTCTTCATTCTTTCTGGAGCTATTTCTGCGCTCTTCTCCAGTAGCATATTGGGCACCTACCGATCTGGGGAGTACATCTTTCAGTGTCATATCTTTTTCCTTTTCTGTAAATTAGCCTCACCAAAAATAATCACCTTTGTTTATACATCTCAGACTTTATAAATCCTTCTCAGATTGTGTGATATTGTGGCAGGGATTCTCTCAACTCTGCTAAACACAAGAGTTATGACACTTTGGAATGCCAATATTATTAGAAGTTTTGGGATTATTTTTAGTAAATGAAAGTAATTGGATTTAAAGGAGTAAAATGCAAATTTTATATGGATGTTAAACAGATACATCTTCCAAACAGTTTGAATATTGAGATAGGTTTCTTTGGCTTATATGCAAACCCTTGGCTATTGTTCTTTTAGGAACCATGAGGGAAATGTTCAGGTGGCTACTTGTCTAACATATTGTCTTGGAGGAGAAATCTTCCATTTTCTTGGGTTTGTTAAACGTCAAATAAAGCAAACAACATAAACTAACACTTGTCTTCTACTTTGACTTTTATAGTGCTTATATTGTTCTTTTTCTTCTGCTTTTTATTCCTACAGAAAGTAAAAGCTTTAAGAAAATAAGCCCTGGGATTGGAATAGTGGTTGTGTGACCTAACTGAAAAAAAAAAAAAAGGTTAGTTTGGAGGAAATAAACTAATTGTAGTATTTGAGAGGATAACCTGAACTTTTTATTTTTTTTTGGAGATAAGGTGAGTTATTATTGAACAGAATTCATAAGACCATCAGGGCACATTGAAACTTTTGTATCGTGAAATTCTTATTCTCCAAATAAATGCAAATAAGGCAGATAGGAACTGAGCCAGACTTTTAATAGAACAATAATTTTGAAATGGTTCTTTGAAGTTCTTAGTAGAAAAACAAAAGGTAACACCAAGTATCATATTACTTAGCGTTTAATTGAAACTGACGACAAGAGCCATTGCTGGTACGTTTAGTATGACAACACACTAAAGGTTCCCATTCTATGTTATTTGAAAAGTCTAAAGTTTGGTACACGAATATAACATCAGGAATTCTTTCTTTCCTTCCTCTCTACTCTTCCCATCTTATCTTCTTTCTTTCCCTCTGTCCCCTATTTTCCTACTGGTAGGAAATGGATGTAGGTGGAACACTTTGATGAATGCATTTTGTACAGTTTCAGTGAAGAAAGATGTACTTACAGGTTAAATTTGGTTTCTCTATGTGTTAACACATTATCAGAGTCATTTATAAACTGTAATCTTACAGCTGTAAGTGAATTTCATTATATAATTTATATAAAATAGATCATAGATTAATAAATGCTATTTCTTTACTTTCACTAATTAGATTATTACTAAATGAGATCAGCTAAATTTTGAAGCTTTAATGGAAAATTGATGTATCTTTTGTGGGCCTTAGAAATCTCATTTCTTTATTCTGTCACAGTAACATATACGGATTCATCATCAAAACTTGATATTTAAATCAAATTAAAGGATGTTTTTAGTGGAATGATCAACCTTATAAAATAAATGAAAAGAAATTTTAGAACAAAGTTCATAGAGAAATTAATGTTTTGTCTTTTCTGTCATAATTAGAAGACTGTCTAAAAAAAAAATTGCTTATTGCTATTTACTTTCTTTTCAGTGACTCCAGTACAAAAATGAACAATCTCAGGTGCCACCTTATTTTGACCATGCTGTCTAGTAACTAGTGCGGTTGTCTGAGAGAGTAGGGTGTTGGGGGGGGAGCTGGAAAATTGGGATTGATATATAAGCACTACTATATATAAAATAGATAACTGATAAGGACTTCCTGTATAGCACATGAAACTCTACTCAATACTGTGTAATGGCTTATTAGGGAAAAGAATTTAAAAAGGAGTGGGTACATATAAATATGGCTAACCCAGGTGGTGCACTGGTAAAGAATTCGCCTGCTCATGCGGGAGCCATAGAAGACGCGGCTTCAATCTCTGGGTCAGGAAGATCCTCTGGAGTGAGAAACGGCAACTGGCTCCAGCAGTCTTGCCTGGAAAATTCCATGGACAAAGGAGCCTGGAAGGCTACAGTCCATGAGGTTGCAAAGAGTCAGACACAACTGAGCACACACATGCAAGGAATAAGTATATGTATTACAGATTCACTTTGAGGTACACTTGAAACTAACACAACATTGTAAATCAACTATACTCCAATAAAAATTAAAAGATAAAAATAAAAGCCATCACTGAGAAAGAATAAAAAATGTCAGTTCTATTCACTGTGCATTTAAATCGCATGCCGTTCCCTCAAATTCTCTGCCACACAAATGCTACAATTTCTTTTTTCCTGACAAACCAAAAGAGTGGGATAAACCTTGGAGGAAACCTTGGACTTAACTCCTCAGTGGGGAAATCCTGAGATTTGGTGGTTGGTTGCTGTTTCATCATATATGCAAATAGATGTCTGAGAAAATGCAAGTTGAGTCACAAACTGCTAGCTAGAAAGTGTAGTTATTCAACCAGGAACCACAGTAGTTATTTTGCTGGGCCAAAAGCAAACAACAAAAGGCAAAGCGAGCACTTCTTTCCTCCGTGTCTGGCTATCACGGGCTATATTGGAGGTTCCGACACAGGAGACTTCTAATAAATGTTTTTTTGAATAAATGGGAAATGAATAACGAATATTAACTTAAAAAAATAAGAGGGAGGTAGGGAGAATGCTAACCGAACACCCCATGGAGACACCTGTGAGCTTTAGACTTTGGGCTTTGATTGTTTCTTCATCTGTGTCTTTTATCCGGATGAATTAACTGCGGGATTATATAGCGGGCGGACATTAATGTAAGGTTTTAAATTTTAATTGATCGGTTCATAGTTCATCTAAGAACTTACTGGGCAAGATATTTATAGCCATGACTTCACTTATTTCCATATATACTGTTTATATATAGGGTTGTGGGCTTATTGTAAATTTTCTAATATAAAATTATGTTAATATAAGTCTTCTGCTACTGTTATCATACAACTGAATCCTCGTTGGCCTTTTTCAAGAGTACTTCAAAGAGTTCAAACACACTACTTAGTAAATGCACTGATTTATACTCATTCTTAAAGTCTATACTTAAATTATAGAGTGGCTTATATTTCTTCTTCAGTGGAGTATGCCTCACTTTTCAAACACCTTTATTGAATTATCTAATGTTTGTTGATTTCCTCAATGTACTCTATGTATCACAGTACCTGTACGTGATATATATATATATACATATATTGCATTAAACTGAATATAAATTCTCACATATCTCTTATATTTGTTTGAAAGAGTTTGTTCAAATTTACTAGTTGAAAGAAATCAACACAAAGAAATTAAGATTTGTTTATGATCTCATGATCTTTGAATCTCTGAAATCCTCAATCACTGAGTTTTATTATAATACTCTTCTTAATGCAATAATATAATCCTTAAACTTAAATGTTTCCTATGACTAATAAAACCTGAAACGTAAGACATGCATTTAAGGACAAGCCTATAATTTAAAAATGTTGCTGCTGCTGCTAAGTCGTTTCAGCCATGTCTGACTCTGTGCAACCCCATAGATGGCAGCCCACTAGGGCTCCCCCGCCCCTGGGATTCCCCAGGCAAGAACACTGAAGTGGGTTGCCATTTCCTTCTCCAGTGCGTGAAAGTGAAAAGTGAAAGTGAAGTTGTTCAGTCGTGTCAGATTCTTAGCGACCCCATGGACTGCAGCCTACCAGGCTCCTCCGTCCATGGGATTTTCCAGGCAGGAGTACTGGAGTGGGGTGCCGGTTCCTTCTCCTTAAAAAATATTGAATCTTGCACTAATCCTGCTACTAATAAATTCAAAAAAGTTACCTAAGTATTAATATAAGTTAACTCTGCAAAAGTTATTTTCTCACTTCATATTGTTCAGTCACTAAGTCATGTCCAATCTTTGCAACCCCATGGACTATAGCATGCAAGTCTCCCCTGTCCTTCACTGTCTCCTGAAGTTGGCTCAAATTCATGTCCATTGAGTCGATGATGCCATCCAACCATCTCATCCTCTGCTGCCCTCTTCTCCTTTTGCCTTCATTCTTTCCCAACATCATGGTCTTTCCAATGAGTGGTTTTTTCATATCAAGTGGGAAACGTACTGGAGCTTCAGATTCAGCATCAATCCTTTCCAATGAATATTCAGGGTTCATTTCCTTTAGGATTGACTGGCTTGATCTTACAGTTCAAGAGACTCTCAAGAGTATTCTCCAGCACCCCAATTTAAAAGCATCAGTTCTTCAGTGCTCAGCCTTCTTTATGGTTCTCTCACATCTGTATATGACTACTAGAAAAACCATAGCTTTGACTATGTGGACCTTTGTTGACAAAATGATGTCTCTGCTTTTTAATATGTTATCTAGGTTTGTCATAACTTTCCTTCTAAGGAGCAAGTGTCTTTTAATTTCATGGTTGTAGTGATTTTGGAGCCAAAGAAAATAAGATCTGTCACTGCTTCCACATTTCCCCCTTCTATTTGCCATGAAGTGATGGGACAGAATGCCATGATCTTGGTTTTTTGAATGACATTTTACTGGAGTTTTAAAATATATATCCAAAGAGTGCAAACATACGTATGTATATATATATTTCCCCCCTTTTTTTCTCTTTCATGTTCCAGTGAGCAAATGAACCATAATTGTGTGTGATTAGCAGTGGCTTCCTACTTAGCCTTAGTCTTGGTGAACTCTGTGATGAAACTTAAGTGACCCTACTGTGAACCCTGAACCATACCTTATGATGGTTGTTCTGATAGTATCTTCATTCTGGTTTTGGCTTTGATTGTTTTTTTTCATTGTGTCTTTTATCCAAATGAATTAACTATGGGACTATATTGTGGGTAAACATTAATGTAAGATCTTCCATTGTCATTGTAGGATTTTAAGGTTATGGCATTTATTGTTGCTTATAAGGAATGGATTTTTAGGACAGACCAATCAAAGATGGTTACCTGCTAAGGTACTGTGCTCAAATTCAGAAGTCTATACACAAATGAGCTTGCTTATAGGCCTTCTGTTGAGGCTTACCTCAGAAGTAGATGACTACAATGATAAAGATATATCATGCTTCAAATAAAATAATAATATAATTTGCTAAATGATGTCTGGGAAAGATCTGCTATTTTGTGGAACAGAAGTACTTAATATAAATGAAATAGCTTACTCTAAGCTGTAATTGCTACTTAAAAGGATAATCTAATTTTGATTTTAAATCCCAAGCCTAAGTATCTTACTCACCCTTGATCTTTTTACAGTATCAGATGGCTCTTAATTTTCCTAAAAATTAAGACTTCTTTTCAAGTACAGATGTTGAAGATTTACTTTACTAAGTAGATAGGCCAAACTGGAGAATCAATTTCTATGTTTAAAAGATAGAAACTACTGTAAGAACAAAGTATTCCAAGAAATGATTTGGAAATAGATTATATTGAAGAAAATATATTGATAGCATGTGACTGCTCTGTAAATTTTGGCCTATAGTAGAATTTGTGCTGGATTTCAGATGCAAGGAAGAAGAAAAAAATAACCTGCTACTGCTGCTAAGTCGCTTCAGTCGTGTCCGACTCTGTGCAACCCCACAGACAGCAGCCCACCAGGCTCCCCCGTCCCTGGGATTCTCCAGGCAAGAACACTGGAGTGGGTTGCCATTTCCTTCTCCAGTGCATGAAAGTGAAAAGTGAAAGTGAAGTCGCTCTGTCGTGTCTGACACTTCCAGACCCCATGGACTTCAGCCCACCAGGCTCTTCCGTCCATGGGGTTTTCCAGGCAACAGTACTGGAGTGGGCTGCCATTTTCTTCTCTGGAACTTGCTGCTATGCTATGGTAATAATAAGTTCCTAGAGGGACATCAGGCTAAAAATAATTTATTGAAACTGCCCTCGATTTCTAAAGACGTTTCTGACTTGCATTTAGAACATAGCCATTGATTACAAAGTGTGATTTGAGAAGGCAAAAGAGGCCAATTTTCCTGAAAACAAATTAAGAGATGCATATTGACTGCAGAAAAGTATGTCATCACTGAGAAATCGAAAGCTATAGGACTTTAGGAAATCAATCAGTAGTCAAGTCAAATTAGATTTTTTTTCTCATACTTAGTTTCTAGAACCTTACATGGGATGTACATATTTTCAGCAGAGATAAACTTTTTGCTTTTATAGCAGATCCACATCAATAAAAAGAATAGAGAGATATTCATTCATATTGTATATTTTTGTAATCTTAAAAAAAAACAAAAACAGAAGTCCACTAAATCCTATGCAACTGTATAGCCTTCTCTACTTCATTTTTTCCCAGTGACCCACTTTTCTTGGCAGTTTAATTTGGGTCCCATTTGGGAAGGTATGACTCTAATCTGAAGCCAATAACCAGCTTGCTATATTTATTTTAATGTTTTGGGGAATGAGAAAGAGGAAAGAAGTGGCTTTCAATACATAAAAAGACAATAGCACTACATTCTAATAAGTCTACATGGGAATGTATGCAGTGAGATCTCAGGTTCATATTTCTCCTGAAATAATAATAGTAAAATAGTTTTTAAAATAAAAATTCAAATAATGTGATTAGTGAGGTCTTTTTCTATTTAAATTAATTTATTTATTTTAATTGGAGGCTAATAACTTTACAATATGTGGAGGTTTTTGCCATACATTGACATGAATCAGTCACTGGTATACATGTGTCCCCCCATCCTGAACCCCCTCTCACCTCCCTCCCCACCCTATCCCTCTGGGTTGCCCCAGAGCACAAGCTTTGAGTGCCCTGCTTCATGCATTGACCTTGGATTGGTCATCTGTTTTACATATGGTAATATACACATTTCAATGCTATTCTCTCAAATCATCCCACCCTCGCCTTCTGTTACATAGTCCAAAAATCTGTTCTTTACATCTGTGTCTCTTGCTGTCTTGTATGTAGGGTCATCATTACCATCTTTCTAAATTCCATATATATGTGTTAATATACAGTATTGATGTATTTTTCTGACTTATTTCACTCTGTAGAATAGGCTCCAGTTTCATTCACCTCATTAGAACTGACTCAAATGCATCGTTTTTTATAGCTGAGTAATATTCCATTGTGTATATGATTAGTGAGGTCTTAAGCATGTAATGATTCTTTTGAGCATATGTATCTACTCACAGAGCATTATGGAATTAGAAGCTAATTGTTTGTGTTTTAAGATAATAAACCAGAGAGTTTGTAATTACCAAGTGCACAAAATACCCCACATTTCTCATCTTTAACAACAGCATATTAGAAGGATCATACACTACGATCAAGTAGGATTTATCCCAAGGATGCAAGGATTCTTCAATATATAAAAAACAATCAATGTGATACATATTAACAAATTGAAGAGTAAAAACTGTTTATGATGATCTCAGATTTAAAAAAAAGCTTTTCACAAAACTGAGCACTCATTTATAATAAGAGCTCTCCAGAAAGCAGGCATCAAGGGAACCTACTTTACCATAATAAAGGCCATATATGACAACCCACAGCAAACATTCTCAGTGGTGAAAATGTGAAAGCGTTTCCTCCAAGATGAGGAACAAGACAAGGATGTCCACTCTCACCAATATTATTAAGCATAGTTTTGCAAGACTTGACCCCACAATTAGAGAAGAAAAATAAATAAAAGGAATCCAAATTGGAAAAGAAGAGGTTAAACTGTCACTGTTTGCAGATGACATGTTACCATACATAGAAAATTCTAAAAATGCCACCAGAAAACTACTAGAGATCATCAATGAATTTGGTAAAGTTGAAGAATGCAAAATTAATGCACAGAAATCTCTTGCATTCCTATACAATAACAATGAAAGTGTAATTTCTCAGAAAGAGAGATTAAGGAAACAATCCCATTTACCATTGCAGCAAAAAGAATAAAATTCCTAAGAATAAGCCTACCTGAGGAGTAAGAAGGCGTATATTCAGAAAACTGTAAGACACTGATGAAAGAAATCAAAGATGACACAAACAGATGGAGAGATACACCATGTTCTTGGACTGAAAGAATCAATATTGTGAAAATGACTATACTACCTAAAGAAATCTACAGATTCAGTCCAATCCCTATCAAATTACCAATGGCATTTTTCACAGAATTAGAACAAATATTTGTACATTGTGTATGGAAACATGAAAGACCCCAAATAGGCAAAGCCATCTTGAGAAAGAATAATCAGATTCCCTGACTTCAGACTATATCACAAACCTACAGTCATTAGGACAGTATGGAACAGAAATATAGCTCAGTGGAACAGGATAGAAAACCTAGGGATAAACCCATGCACCTTATCTGTGACAAAGGAGGCATGAATATACAGTGAAGAAAAGACAGTCTCTTCAATAAGTGGTGCTGGAAAAACTGGACAGCTACATGTAAAAGAATGAAATTAGAATATTCTCTAACACCATACACAAAAATAAACTTAAAATGGATTAAAGACCTAATATAAGGCTGGACACTATAAAAACTCTTAGAGGAAATCATATACACTCTTTGACATAATCACAGCAAGAAGTTTTTTGACCCACCTCCTGCAGTAATGAAAATATAAACAAAAATAAACAAATTGGACCCAATTAAACTTAAAAGCTTTTGCACAGCAAAGGAAACCATCAACAAACTGAAAAGCCAGCCTTCAGAATGAAAGAAAATATTTGCAGACAAAGCAACTGACAAAGGATTAATCTCCAAAATGTACAATCAGCTCATTCAACTCAATTAAAAGAAAATAGCCCAATAAAAAAATTTAGTTGGAAGATCTAAATAGACATTTATTTTTAAAAAAATGTTTAATTTTAATTGACAGGTAGTTGCTTTATAATATTGTATTGGTTTTTGTCATATATCGGCATGAATCAGCCATAGGTATATGTATATCTCCTCACTCTTGAATCTTTCTCCCACCTCCTACCCTTCTAGGTTGTCACAGAGAATGAGATTTGAGCTCCCTGTGTCATACAGTAAGTTTTCACTGGCTGTCTAATTTTATAATGGTAATATAAATGTTTCAATGCTACTTTCTCAGTTTGTCCCACCCTCTCCTTCCCCTTCTGTGTCCATAAGTCTGTTCTCCATGCCTACATCTCCACTGCTGCCCTGCAGATAGGTTCATCAGTACCATTTTTCTAGGTGCCATGTATATCCGTTAATATACAATATTTGTCTTTCTCTTTCTGACTTACTTAAAGAAGACATACAGATGGCCACGAGGCACATGAAAAGACACTCAACATCACTAATTATTAGAGAAGTGCAGATCAAAACTACAGTGAGGTATCACCTCACACTGCTCCGAACGGCCATCATCAAAAAATCTACAAACTATAATTGTTGGAGAGGATGTGGAGAAAAGGGAACCTTCTTGCACTGTTAGTGGGAATGTAAATTGATACGGCCACTATGGAGAACAGTATGGAGGTTCCTTAAAAAGCTAAAAATAGAACTGCCAGCCATATGATCCATAAATTCCACTACTGGGCGTTTACCTTGAGAAAACCGTAATTAACATGTGTGCCTGGGCTTCTCAGGTGGTTCAGACTGTAAAGAGTGTGCCTGCTGTGCAGAAAATATGGGTTTGATCCCTGAGTCACAAAGATCCCCTGGAGAAGCAATTGGCAACCCACTCCAGTATTTTTGCCTGGAGAATTCCATGAACAGAGGAGCCTTGTGGGCTACAGTCCACAAGAGAGTTGGACATGACTGAGCAACTAACACATTCTGATATTTATTGCAGCACTATTTACAATAGCCAGAACATGGAAGCAATCTAAATGTTTATCAAAATATGAGTGCATATTTACAATAGCTAGGACATGGAAGCAACCTAGCTATCCATTGGCAGATGAATGGATAAGAAAGCTGTGGTACATATACACAATAGAATATTACTCAGCTATTAAAAAGAACACATTTGAATCAGTTCTAATGAGGTGGATTAAACTGGAGCCTATTATACAGAATGAAATGTCAGAAAGAAAAACACCAATGCAGTATATTAATGCATATATATGGAATTTAGAAAGATGGTAACGATGACCCTATATGCGAGACAGCAAAAGAGACACAGATATAAAAAACAGACTTTTGGACTCTGTGGGAGAAGATGAGGGTGGGATGATTTGAGAGAATAGCATTGAAATATGTATATTACCATATGTGAAATAGATCACCAGTCCAGGTTTGTTGCATGAGACAGGGCGCTCAGGGCCTGTGCACTGGGATGACCCTGAGGGATGGAATGGGGAGGGAGGTGGGAGGGGGGTTCAGGATGGGGGACACATTTACACCCATGGCTGATTCATGTCAATATATGGCAAATGCCACTATAATATTGAAAAGTAATTAGCCTCCAAATAAAATAAATTAATTAAAAAATTAAAGATATGGCACATAGTGCAATCATTGCAATATTAACACAATTTGCCTAAATATTTTATACTCTTTGTGTGATTAAATAATGACCTTTCTATGTTTCTTCGTGCTACTTGATGCCTTGCCATGAAATAAATGATCTGGAATCAGCAGTGTATTTTAAACCACCACAGTGAATATCCTTTATATTATGAACATGTTCAAAACGAGAGGAAATGTTGCTTTAGATATCCTCCCAGTGTAAATGTATTACATGAACCTCTCTTAAATGGCTTGCACTTGTCAGATGAGTCAAATGTCAGGTCTCTGCTTTAGGGATGACTCTGTTACCACTCCATTCATAACTGAACTCTTCATTAGTCTGGTCTCCTTGTAGCTCACATAGTATTACACATTTTTTATTTGTTTTCTCTCTCCTCTAGTAAAATGTCAACTCCTTGGGAAAAAGAAAAAGGATGAGTGCATAAAGAAGGTGTTGTACATATGTTCAATGGAATATTACTCATAAAAAGAACAAAACGGAGCCATTTGCAGAGATGTGGAGGGACCTAGAGTCTGTCTTAACACAGTGAAGTCAGAGACAAATAAATGTCATATATTAATGAATATGTGGAGTCTATAAAAATAGGAATAGAAATGCAGACATAGAGAACAGACATGTGGACTTGGAGGTATAACCGGGAAGTTGGATGACTTGGGAGATTGTCACTGAAATGTACACACTACCATGTGCTAAATAGCTAGCTAGTGGGAACCTGCAGTGTAGCACAGGGAGCTCAACTCAGTGCTCTTTGGTAACCTAGATGAGTGGGATGGAGGGCGGTCCAAGAGAGAGTGGATATATGTATACATATGGCTGATGGCATAGCAGACACCAACACAATATTATGAAGCAACTATACCCCAATTAAAGAAAAACTATGATAATATACACGAGAAATCTTTTAAAAATACTTTCAGAGTTAAAACATATTCCCCAGATACATCAAATTAGCTTGGTTGATAACATAGGACTGAAGTGTATAATGAGTCAATGTTAAAATACTTAAAGTCAATTTGTTTCACTCGGTACTGCGTACAGTGCCTTGTGCTCGCTACTCTAGAGTATCAAAATTCACTTGATACAGTGTCCTCTCAAAGAGATCAAGCTCCAATACTGTGTTCAATTAGTACGAAACAGCCTTATAAACCAGTAGCAGCATAGATTTGAGGTTTTTTTTTTTTACTAGGAAATGTCCGTTTGCCTTCTATAACCAATCTAGGACAGTAAAAGTGAAATATTTTTAAATGTATTTAGTTTTTATTTATTTTAGAGATATTATTATGGATATTAAAAACAATGGCATATATTGTGCATTTTATAATTACAAAAGTAATTTGTACCAAGTGGAAAATTTGGATAGCATGGATTAGCTCAAAAAAGTAAACAAAAGGCATTCATGATTCTGCCACCAAGTAATAAGCACTGTATTTGTGACCACTTGGCTACTCTGGACAAAATATATTTACAATAGTTGGTGATGGAATTTCAGTTGAGCTATTTCAAATCCTGAAAAATGATGCTGTGAAACTGCTGCACTCAATATGCCAGCAAATTTGGAAAACTCAGCAGTGGCCACAGAACTGGAAAAGGTCAGTTTTCATTCCAATCCCAAAGAAACGCAATGCCAAAGAATGCTCACACTACTGCACAATTGCACTCATCGCACACGCTAGTAAAGTAATGGTTAAAATTCTCCAAGCCAGGCTTCAGCAATATGTGAACTGTGAACTTCCAGATGTTCAAGTCTGTTTTAGAAAAGGCAGAGGAACCAGAGATCAAATTGCCAACATCTGCTGGATCATTGAAAAAGCAAAGAAGTTCTAGAAAAACATCTATTCCTGCTTTATTGACTATGCCAAAGCCTTTGACTGTGTGGATCACAATAAACTGTGGAAAATTCTGAAAGAGATGGGAATACCAGACCACCTGACCTGCCTCTTGAGAAATCTGTATGCAGGTCAGGAAGCGACAGTTAAAACTGGACATGAAACAACAGACTGGTTCCAAATAGGAAAAGGAGTACGTCAAGTCTGTGTATTGTCACCCTACTTATTTAACTTATATGCAGAGTACATCATGTGAAATGCCAGGCTGGAGGAAGCACAAGCTGGAATCAAGATTGCCAGGAGAAATATCAATAACCTCAGATATGCAGATGACACCACCCTTATGGCAGAAAGTGAAGAAGAACTAAAGAGCTTCTTGATGAAAGTGAAAGAGGAGAGTGAAAAAGTTGGCTTAAAGCTCAACATTCAGAAAACTAAGATCATGGCATCCGGTCTCATCACTTCATGGGAAATAGATGGGGAAACAGTGGAAACAGTGGCTGACTTTGTTTTTCTGGGCTCCAAAATCACTGCAGATGGTGATTGCAGCCATGAAATTAAAAGATGCTTACTCCTTGAAAGGAAAGTTATGATCAACTTAGACAGTATATTAAAAAGCAGAGACATTACTTTGCCAACAAAGGTCCGTCTAGTCAAGGCTATTGTTTTTCCAGTGGTCATGTATGGATATGGGAGTTGGACTATAAAGAAAGACGAGCGCAGAAGAATTGATGCTTTTGAACTGTGGTGTTGGAGAAGACTCCTGATAGTCCCTTGGACTGCAAGGAGATCCAACCAGTCCATCCTAAAGGAGATCAGTCCTGGGTGTTCATTGGAGGGACTGGTGTTGAAGCTGAAACTCCAATACTTTGACCACCCGATGCAAAGAGCTGACTCATTGGAAAAGACCCTGATGCTGGGAAGGATTGAGGGCAGGAGAAGAAGGGGATGACAGAGGATGAGATGGTTGGATGGCATTACTGACTCAATGAACATGAGTTTGGGTGGACTCAGGGAGTTGGTGATGGACAGGGAGGCCTGGCGTGCTGCGGTTCATGGGGTCACAAAGTCGGACATGACTGAGCGACTGAACTGAAGATACAAATTGTCATTATTATACATACCAGTTTGGAACTCACCTCACAGTGTATTTATTGTAGAAAAACTTTTAATGCCTTAAAGATTATAGTCATTAGTTGCAGTGCAGTTAATTCAGATATTTAAACAATTGCATTTTTTGCTATTTTAAACAGGGCTACATTGAACATCCTTATAGAAAAATTCTTAATTTAATTCATTTGATTTTCATCAATATAGCCATTCATAAATTGTACTATCATTTTGTAAGATAAGCATAACAAAAATAATACTGATTTTTTTAAACCTGTAAATTTGGAGAAAAATATTAAACTTTACAATATTTAAACTTATATTTACAGTGATATCTCTTACTTTATTCAAGTATATTTATATTATTCAACACTTTTTGGCAGTTTTTAAAATTTTAATCCTGGACAAAATTGATTTGTAAGAATTCTCATATTTTTCATTGTTATGATTTTTCCAATTTTCTGTGATAAATACATAAAAAACTTACTGAGCTTGTATATTTATTTTTAACCATCTTTCTTAATTCTCTAATTAATTTAGCCAATTTTTTTGACTGTATTATTTATAATTCTTCATGTCTTTTCAAAGTGTCCTCTGATTGCAAAGTTTGTTTTTCCCCCCAGCAGGCCTCCTGACTCAAGCTGTATACATTTGCAATATCTGATTTTTAACCGCACACTCTTCATTCTATTGACCCAGAGTGAAAATTGATACTCTTATCTGAAGGACTGTTCCCTTGAGTGTATTTAAGCCAGACCAATCTCTATGTTTAATCTGGGTTCATCAGGAACCATTAGCCTTGATTGGTTTGTTTTTCTCCCACTCCATCTCAGGACTTGATTCATTGAGTTAACAACTATTCTCCCAAGACGATGGCTACCACAAGCATGTTTAAACTAATTCCAATATCTTACTTATAGAAATTGAACTGACCTCTTTTCCTTTTTAGTTTTATTTGAAGAACTACTGTAATGAATACTTTATTTGTTCAAATCTTTGAAGATCTCTGAGGACAAAGCAGTCACTCAGATCTTTGTTATGTTTAGCATGCTATTTATCACTATTTCCATTTTTCATTGTTGATTTATGCAGGCCAGTTAATAAGCATCACTTACTAAAGACTCATACATTGTTATTCAATACGTCTTCATTAATTATGATTTGACTATCTTGGGATTTATGTTATTTCAGAAAAGAACTAGGTATGTGTTTATCTTTGTAAAATATCAGGGAAATAGAGTAGGAAGCATTTTAGCAGTATAAATAAGACTGGAAGAATTATTAAGAATAGACTATATTTCCTTTAAAATATTCTAGAATAACACATTACTCAGAAAATAAACCAATCTGTATTTGAAGCTCTAGCAAATTACAATCTAAGAGCCCCATCACAGTTTTTTTGAGTTTTTAATTAAGTTGCACTGCTAATGTGTAGTGTATCTCTAAGTAGTTAAACTTTCATTCAAACTTTGTTTACTATAATTCTGAGGAAGGAAAATCATTGCATTATCATTTAAAACATATAGCTCTAACTCTGATTTTTAATATCTGTGACTTACGCTGCTGCTGCTGCCGCTGCTAAGTCACTTCAGTTTTGTCCGACTCCTAGTGACCCCATGGACTGCAGCCTACCAGGCTCCTCCATCCATGGGATTCTCCAGGCAAGAGTACTGGAGTGAGCTGCCATTGCCTTCTCTGTGTAACTTATGACCTCAAGTAAATAATTTAACTTTTCTGAGTCTAATTGCTTATCACTGAAATGAAAAAAGAAAACAAAATATTGAGCCCAAAAGCCACCCTGAAAATTATAATTCAACAAAATTCTGACTAGTCCTTACTATATACTAGATAACTTTTTTTTTCATTTTTAATAAATTTATTTATTTTAGTTGGGAGCTAATTACTTTACAATATTGTAGTGGTTTTTGCCATATTTACACAAATTAGCCATGGGTTTACATGTGTTCCCCATCCTGAACCCCCTTCCACCTCCCTCCCCATCCCATCCCTCTGGGTCATCCCATTGCCCGAGCCCTGAGCATTTGTTTCATGCATCGAACCTGGAATGGTGTTCTGCCCCACATATGATAATATACATGTTTCAATGCTATTGTCCCAGAACGTCCCACCCTCACCTTCTCCCTCAGAGTCCATAAGACTGGTCTATGCATCTGTGTCTCTTATTCTGTCTCACATATAGGGTTATCGTTACCGTCTTTCAAATTCCATATATATGCATTAGTATACTGTATTGGTGTTTTTCTTTCTGGCTTACTTCACTCTGTATAATGGGCTCCAGTTTCAGCCATCTCAACAGAACTGATTCAAGTATATTTTTTTTAATGGCTGAGTAATATTCCATTGTGTATATGTACCATGGCTTCCTTATCCATTTGTCTGCTGATGGACATCTAGGTTGCTTCCATGTGCTGGCTATTGTAAACAGTGCTGCGATGAATATTGGGGTACACGCGTCTCTTTCAATTCTGGTTTCCTCAGTGTGTATGCCCAGCAGTGGGATTGCTGGGTCATATGGCAGTTCTATTCCCAGTTTTTTTAAGGAATCTCCACACTGTTCTCCATAGTGGCTGTACTAGTTTGCATTCCCACCAACAGTGTAAGAGGGTTCCCTTTTCTCCACACCCTCTCCAGCATTTATTGCTTGTAGACTTTTGGATAGCAGCCATTCTGACTGGTGTGAAATGGTACCTCATTGTGGTTTTGATTTGCATTTCTCTGATAATGAGTGATGTTGAGCATCTTTTCATGTGTTTGTTAGCCATCTGTATGTCTTCTTTGGAGAAGTGTCTGTTTAGTTCTTTGGCCCATTTTTTGATTGGGTCATTTATTTTTCTGGAATTGAGCTGCAGGAGTTGCTTGTATATTTTTGAAATTAGTTGTTTGTTGCTTCGTTTGCTATTATTTTCTCCCATTTTGAAGGCTGTCTTTTCACCTTGCTTATAGTTTCCTTTGTTGTGCAAAAGCTTTTAATTTTAATTAGGTCCCATTTGTTTATTTTTGCTTTTATTTCCAATATTCTGGGAGGTGGGTCATGGAGGATCCTGCTGTGATTTATGTCGGAGAGTGTTTTGCCTATGTTTTCCTCTAGGAGTTTTATAGTTTCTGGTCTTACATTTAGATCTTTAATCCATTTTTAGTTTATTTTTGTGTATGGTGTTAGAAAGTGTTCTAGTTTCATTCTTTTACAAGTGGTTGACCAGTTTTCCCAGCACCACTTGTTAAAGAGATTGTCTTTTCTCCATTGTGTACTCTTGCCTCCTTTGTCGAAGATAAGGTGCCCATAGGTGCGTGGGTTTATCTCTGGGCTTTCTATTTTGTTCCATTGATCTATATTTCTATCTTTGTGCCAGTACCACACTGTCTTGATGACTGTGGCTTTGTAGTAGAGCCTGAAGTCAGGCAGGTTGATTCCTCCAGTTCCATTCTTCTTTCTCAAGATTGCTTTGGCTATTTGAGGTTTCTTATATTTCCATACAAATTGTGAAATAAATTGTTTTAGTTCTGTGAAAAATACCATTGGTAGCTTGATAGGGATTGCATTGAATCCATAGATTGCTTTGGGTAGTATACTCATTTTCACTATATTAATTCTTCCAATCCATGAACACGGTATATTTCTCCATCTGTTTGTGTCCTCTTTGATTTCTTTCATCAGTGTTTTATAGTTTTCTATATATAAGTATTTTGTTTCTTTAGGTAGATATATTCCTAAGTATTTTATTCTTTTTGTTGCAATGGTGAATGGTATTGTTTCCTTAATTTTTCTTTCTGTTTTCTCATTATTGGTGTATAGGAATGCAAGGGATTTCTGTGTGTTAATTTTATATCCTGCAACTTTACTATATTCATTGATTAGCTCTAGTAATTTTCTGGTAGAATCTTTAGGGTTTTCTATGTAGAGGATCATGTCATCTGCAAACAGTGAGAGTTTTACTTCTTCTTTTCCTATCTGGATTCCTTTTATTTCTTTTTCCGCTCTGATTGCTGTGGCCAAAACTTTCAAAACTATGTTGAATAGTAGTGGTGAAAGTGAGCATCCTTGCCTTGTTCCTGACTTTAGGGGAAATGCTTTCAATTTTTCACCATTGAGGATAATGTTTGCTGTGGGTTTGTCATATATAGCTTTTATTATGTTGAGGTATGTTCCTTCTATTCCTGCTTTCTGGAGGGTTTTGATCATAAATGTATGTTGAATTTTGTCAAAGGCTTTTTCTGCGTCTATTGAGATAATCACATGGTTTTTATCTTTCAATTTGTTAATGTGGTGTATTACATTGATTGATTTGCGGATATTAAAGAAACCTTGCATTCCTGGGATAAAGCCCACTTGGTCATGATGTAGGATCTTTTTAATATGATGTTGGATTCTGTTTGCTAGAATTTTATTAAGGATTTTTGCATCTATGTTCATCAATGATATTGGCCTGTAGTTTTCTTTTTTTGTGGCATCTTTGTCTGGTTTTGGAATTAGGGTGATGGTGGCCTCATAGAATGAGTTTGGAAGTTTACCATCTTCTGCAATTTTCTGGAAGAGTTTGAGTAGGGTAGGTATTAGCTCTTCTCTAAATTTTTGGTAGAATTCCGCTGTGAAGACTTCTGGTCCTGGGCTTTTGTTTGCTGGAAGATTTCTGATTACAGTTTTGATTTCCGTGCTTGTGATAGGTCTGTTAAGATCTTCTATTTCTTCCTGGTTCAGTTTTGGAAAGTTATACTTTTCTAAGAATTTGTCCATTTCTTCCAAGTTGTCCATTTTATTGGCATATAGCTGTTGGTAGTAGTCTCTTATGATTCTTTGTATTTCTGTAGTCTGTTGTGATCTCTCCATTTTCATGTCTAATTTTGTTGATCTCATTCTTCTCCCTTTGTTTCTTGATGAGTCTGGTTAGGGCTTGTCAATTTTGTTTATCTTCTTGAAAAACCAGCTTTTAGTTTTGTTGATTTTTGCTATGGTCTCTTTGTTTCTTTTGCATTTATTTCTGCCCTAATTTTTAAGATTTCTTTCCTTCTACTAACCCTGGGGTTCTTCATTTCTTCCTTCTCTAGTTGCTTTAGGTGTAGAGTTAGTTTATTTATTTGATTTTTTTCTTGTTTCTTGAGGTACGCCTGTATTGCTATGAACCTTCCCCTTAGCATTGCTTTTACAGTGTCCCATTAGATAACTTTTATTACGAATTCACAAGATGGTTTTTGTCTTCAGTTTTTGGGTTCGCTATGGCAAGGAACACAATGGCTTGTGCTAGTTAGTCTATAAAATTATAATTGCTATGAAACAGCTTTGATAATTGCCTTGGCTACAATATTCTGAATAATTCTAAGTTTCACTTAAAATATTTGAATGAGTGAGTTATTTAGTACTAAATATGACTGATAATCATGGGAAAATAATAAGATTCCTCATTTCCACCTTCAAATACTTTCCATTCTGCAAAAAAAAAAGAAAAATCAATTACATCAATTGCACTCAAGACTAAATTCTTATAGGCCCACATTTACTCTTATACAAATATAGTACAAAGGTTTTGTGTGACAGGTTTTAAATTAGCAACAATTTTTTCCCATATAAAAAAAAAGAAAAATCCTACCTGAAGTAATCTCAAACTATATCCTTATTGTTGTTCGGTCGCTCAGTCCAGTCTGACTCTGCAACCCCATGGACTGCAGCACACCAGGTTTCCTTGTCCTTCACTATCTCCCAGAGTCTGTTCAAATTCATGTCCATTGAGTTGATGATGCCATCCAACCATCTCATCCTCTGTTGTCCCCTTCTCTTCATGCCCTCAATCTTCCCCAGCATCAGGGTCTTTTCCAGTGAGTGGGCTATTTGCATCAGGTGACCAAAGTATTGGAGCTTCAGCATCAGTCCTTCCAATGAACATTCAGGGTTGATTTCCTTTGGGATTAACTGGTTTGATATCCTTGCTGTTCAAGGGATCCTCAGGAGTCTTCTCCAGCACCAAAGTTTGTCTTCTCCAGCACCAAAGTTTGAAAGCATCAATTTTTCAGCACTCATCCTCCTTCATGGTCCAACTCTCACATCCGTATACAACTACTGGAAAAGTCTTAGCTTTGACTATAAAGATCTTTGTCAACAAAGTAATGTCTCTGCTTTTTAATACGTTGTCTAGTTTTGTCAAAACTTTTCTTCCAAGGAGAAAGCATCTTTTAATTTCACAGCTGCAGTCACTGTCTGCAGTGATTTTGGAGCCCAAGAAAGTCAAATGTGTCACTGTTTCCATTGTTTCCCCCATCTGTTTGCCATCCAAGTGATGGGACTGGATGCCATGATCTTAGTTTTTTGAATGTTGAGTTTTAAGCCAGCTTTTTTCGTACTTTTCTTTCATCCTCAACAAGAGGATCTTAAGTTCCTCCTCGCTTTCTACCATTAGGGTAGTGTCATCTGCATATCTGAGGTTATTGATATTTCTCCTGGCAATCTGGATTACAGCTTTAGCTTCCTCCAGCCCAGTATTTTGCATAATGTACCATGCATATAAGTTAAGTAGGGTGACAATACACAACCTTGACATAGGGTGACAATACACAACCTTGACATAGTCCTGTCCCAATTTTGAACCAGTCCATTGTTCCATGTTCGGTTCTAACTGTTGCTTCTTGACCTGCATAAAGGTTTCTCAGTAGGCAGGTAAGGTGGTCTGGTATTCCCATGTCTTTCAGAATTTTCCACACTTTGTTGTGCTCCACACAGTCAAAGGCTTTCATGTAGTCAAAGAAGCAGAAGCAGATGTTTTACTGTAATTCTCTTGCTTTTTCTATGATCCAACAGATGTTGGCAATTTGACCTCTTGTTCCTCTGCCTTTTCTAAATCCAGCTTGTACATCTGGAAGTTCTTGGTTCACATACTGTTGAAGCCTAGCTTGAAGGATTTTGAGCATGACTTTGATAGCTTATGAAATGAGTGCAATTGTGTGGTTAATTTTATAACATTACCTAAGGGTTAATACTAAACTGTCATTAGTGAAATGATTAATTTTGAAAAATTTATTATTATTGAAAGCTAATATTACAAAATTTATGTGTTAAATATTAAGTTTCCTTGTAGACTGAGGCAATTTTCTTTCTCACTCTAGGTAGCTAGATAGGAAGTACCCATTGTTTAGGGGATGATAGGCTTTAGAGAACAGAAGAACAAAGACATGGGCTTAACATTCTCGGCTTTTATATATCTTTAAATTTTTATTTATTTATTCATTTATTTTCAGATGTTCCAGGTCTTTGTTCCTGTATGGACTTTTTTCTAGTTGCATTGAGTGGGGGCTCCTCTCTTATTATGCATTGCCTTTTTGTTGCTGTGGCTTATCTTGTCCCAGAGCACAGGTTCTAGGGTGCATGAGTAAACAACAAAATTGGGGGAAAAAATACCTGATCTCACAGAAGCAGTTCTTTTCCAGTACCCGCACCAGCCAAGAGAAAGATTCTTAAAGCTGCAGTAAGGCGTTTAGCAATCAAAGTGTTGACATGGTTTTCTTACCTCTTCCTCTTACTTGAGTTGATCCTAAACTAATGAGGACAATGTAAAATCTCCTCATAATTTTAGGGATCTGAAATTAAGTACAACCTGTTCTGCCAAGGTTCCATATGCCTCCTTGGCATAAGAGAATATAGAAATGAACAGGCTAAATGGATTCTCCATGCACCAATACTTATAGTATGACAGATTTTTTTTTAATGATACTGGCATTGTGAATCAAAAAAATTGTAGGAGACTTGTAGCAGCTATGTGCCATGGATCATATAATGAGATCACATGAAACTTTGACCCCTCAAATGAGATGATGCCCTTATGAGGATTTCAATCCACAAACTAGCCTGAAGGACACAGTTTGGTGGTTGTCACTATAGGCAGATGGTGACTGAGGACAACATACCTTCTCCCATGATACTTCCTACAAAAATTAACTATTTTATTTAGACACAGTACCAGGAAGAAAGGGAAGGGTAGGAGGAATCCTTGAGTGTACCTTGAATTAGCAAAGTAATGCTTTTTATTTCCTCCTGGGAAGAATGGGATTAAGACTGAAACTAGGTTGAATTATAGAAAATAAAGAAAATTATGATTTTGCATAGCTGAGTTTGTAAATATGGCCCCTCAACACTAGGCTTGCCATTATAGTGATTGAGTACTCTTCCTAACATAGAATCCATCCTAATAACTTATCTTCATGTTAGTAAAGTATAAAACAGGGGAAGATGAGGAAACTGGCAAATGGCATCAAGTTTGTCCTTTGTTTCTTTGGAATATGCTAAGTTTATCTGCACAAGCCAGATTTGGGGGAGAGGGGGCAATTCTCTCTACTGTCATGTTTGGATGAAAAGAGCAGTTTATTTCCTCTATGTCATTTTATCCACTTGAAAATGATTTTTGGAAAGTTCTTAGTCTGTTTCAAATGGGTAGAAAGGAACTTTGTTTTTAATTAAAATCCTTTCTAGATAATGAGTTTTTAGTTCTAGGTAATGACTTTTTGATTATAAGGTATCCTTAACCAATGATGGTTCCTGAATTCCTCTCAAGGAGCTTAAATGAAGCAATCTTCTGGAATATGGGGAAGTGACAGCATTTGCAAGGATGGCACACTGCCATATCAGTTATTATTTGTATAGAGGAAACTGAAAAATTAGCAAGATTTACTCATCATTCACCATCCAATGGCACCCCCAGAGGTGGTTTTGATAGCAAAACCTTTCATCATTAGCCCTCCTGTGTGCTGCCTTCTACTTATTGCTTATATATTTTATTTAATCATTAGTATATTCCAATTCAAATTTGGTCAAGGATTCATTAGAGAGGATAATTCACAGTGGTTTCATGTTGAGAAGTAGGCTGACAAAAGGCCAGTGTTCATAGAAAGTTATTGGATATGGTAGGGCTGAGTTTATATCTGAAGGGCTCAAAAACAAAAGTGTAAACCTTTGATCTTTAATTTTTATGTCCAAACTGTCTTAAATTGTGTTACAAGAGGCATTTCAAATGTTTTCCTGGTCTTCAGTGTACTGTGCATTCCCTAATCCAGCTCTAATACCTCATTCTTCACTCAAATAAGACAAAAACATATCAACGTATTTAATCTTAAAAAAGAAGAATAGCACTCCCCTGCTTCTGTGGTTCTTGTTTTTGTTATTCTTGTTCAGTTGCTAAGTCAGTTCCAACTATTTGTGACCCAGTGGACTGCAGCATGCCAGGCTTCCCTGTCCTTCACTAACTCCCAGAGTTTGCTCAGAATTCATGTCCATTGAGTTGGTGATGCCATTCAACCATCTCATCCTCAGCCTCTCTCTTCTCCTTTTGGCTTCAATCTTTCCCTGCATCAGGGTCTTTTCTGATGAGTCAGCTCTTTGCATCAGGTGGCCAAAGTATTGGAGCTTCAGCTTCAGCATTAGTCCTTCCAATGAATATTCAGGGTTGGTTTCCTTTAGGGTTGGCTGGTTTGATCTTATTGCAGTCCGAGGGACTCCCAAGAGTCTTCTCTAGCACCAAATATCAAAAACATCAATTCCTTGGCATACAGCCTTCTTATGGTCCAACTTTCACATCCACACATGACTATGGAAAAACCATAGCTTTGATGATACGGACCTTGTCAGCAAAGTGACATCTCTGCTTTTTAATATGCTATGTAGGTTGTCATAGCTTTTCTTCCAAGGAGCAAGTGTCTTAATTTCATGGCTGCAGTTACCATCTGCAGTGATTTTGGAGCCCAAGAAAATAAAACCTGTCACTGCTTCCACTTTTTCCCCATCTATTTGCCATGGAATGATGGGACTGGATGCCATGTTCATAGTTTTTTGAATATGAAATTTTAAGCTAGCTTTTTCATTATTTTCTTTTAACATCATCAAGAGACTCTTTAGTTCCTCTTCACTTTCTGCCATTAGAGTGGTATCATATGCATATCTGAGATTATTGATATTTCTCCAGCAATCTCAATTCCAGCTTGGGATTCATCCAGCAGGCATTTCGCATGATGTGCTCTGCATATAAGTTAAATAAACAGAGTGACAATATACAGCCTTGTTGTACTCCTTTCTCAATTTTGAACCAGTCAGTTTTTCCACATAAGGTTTTAACTGTTGCTTCTTGATCCGCATACAGGTTCTCAGGAGGCAGATAAGATGGTCTGGTATTCCCATCTCTTGAAGAGTTTTCCACAGTTTGTTGTGATCTACACAGTCACAGACTTTCACACAGTCAATGAAGCAGAAGTAGATGTTTTTCTGAAATTCCCTTGCTTGCCATTTCCTTCTCCAGGGGATCTTCCCAACCCAGGGATCTAACCCACGTATCCTGTGTCTCCTGCGTTTCAGGCAGATTCTTTACCTACTGAGCCATTGGGGAAGCCCCTTGTTCTTATTGTATATAACTCTAAACCTTGGACAGGACCATATTGTCCCAGAAACTATATGACTTAATGAAGTTGATTTAGTTCATCAGTACGAATACTGAGACTTTTGGTTCATGTAATAGAAAGCTCACCAGCCTATTCATTTAACAAGTATCTCTTGAGCACATGCTATGAAAAGGAATACTTGTTCTTTACATAAGGATATAGTAGCAAAAAATACCAACTCTCTCACTTTCAATATCTAGTAGAGTGAACAGCTAGCAGGTAATAAGCTAAAAATAGCTCAACTGGTTAATAATCTGCCTGCAAAGCAAGAGACCTTGGTTCGATTCCTGGGCCAGGAAGATCCCCTGGAGAAGGGATAGGCTATCCACTCCAGTATTCTTGGGCTTCCCCGATGGTTCATAGGGTAAAGAATCCGCCTGCAGTGCAGGAGACCTGGGCTCGATCCCTGGGTTGGGAAGATCCCATGGAGGAGGTCATGGCAACCCACTCCTGTATTTTGCCTGGAGAATCCCCATGGACAAAAGAGTGTGGCGGTCTACAGTCCATGGGGTCACAAAGAGTTGGACATGACTGAGCCACTAAGCACACATAGGTTAAAAATAGCCAGCATCATGATAAGTATTATGAAAAAAAATAAGGTTTTCTGATAGAGTGTCTCGGTGTTTTTTTCACAGTGACTGTTGTGGAATGTCCTTCTGAGAAGTTAGTGTTTAAGCTGAGCTCTAAATAACAAGAAGGGGATAACTACATGAAGATTGTGTGGGAGAGTTTTGGAGACGAAGGAAAAGCTAGGTGAGTAGAAATTCCAGAGTGTCAAAGCCTTTTGGATGAAGGTAATGGCAGCAGGAGGGAAAATGGTTTAGAGAGGTAGATATGGACTGATGGTAATGGTATCAGGGGATTTGGATTTTATTTCAACAGTGATGGGAGCCTAGGGTAGACTTTAACACAACAGCATGAAGTGATTTATTTGATGATTTAAAAACACTTCTCTCTATATATTGTAATATCAATGATTAAGTAGTATGATATCTGAAATTAGCTTAAAAATCATTTGAAGAGGTGTTGGGTGGGAGCAAATGAGGTTCAGGTGAAACAAGATTAGTCATGAGTTTGATACTTGTTGAAGTTAAGTACATGGAATTCACTATATTATTGCCTCTACTTTATGTGTATCTGAAAATGTTCATAATACAAAGATTGAAAAATATTGAGATGGATGAAACTGGAGCCCATTATACAGAGTGAAGTAAGCCAGAAAGAAAAACACCAATACAGTATACTAATGCATATATATGGAATTTGAAAGATGGTAATGATAACCCTATATGCGAGACAGAATAAGAGACACAGATGCATAGAATAGTCTTATGGACTCTGAGGGAGAATGTGAGGGTGGGACGTTCTTGGAGAATAGCATTGAAACATGTATATTATCATATGTGAAACAGAACACCAGTCCAGGTTCGATGTATGAGACAAATGCTCAGGGCTGGGGCAATGGGATGACCCAGAGGGATGGGATGGGGAGGGAGGGGGGTTCAGGATGGGGAACACATGTGGACCCATGGCTGATTCATGTCAATGTATGGCAGAAACCACTGCAATATTGTAAAGTAATTAGCCCCCAACTAAAATAAATAAATTTATTAAAAAAAAACACAAAACTACTTTCACACCAGTGTAATAAACAGTCTAGTTCCCAAACTTGGGTCTATAATAAAGGAGACCTTTATTATCAGTCTTGCTAAAAGGAGAAACTTAAAAGGACAGGCTGCTAAGGTGTGGTAGTCAGAAATATGTAGACTTGATGATGGTGCCATTTATTGAAACAGTAAAGACAGGTCAGAGGATTGCAGCTTGGACAGGGAGGACGTTGCCAGAACCTGGAAATCAAAGGTTCATTCTGGATGTGGCAAGGGTGAGGTGTTTATTAGACATCCAACTGGAGTTAGCATTTAGCTCCCATAGACATTTGAACCTTGAGTTCAGAGGGTAGTGTTGTAGATGGAATTATTAGTTCACAGGAATTTTTCCTTCTCCTTTGTCATGTTTCTTTATAAGCAGGACATACTTCTTGCCTTATTACTTTGGGTTTGGGCTTCATGAATGTCTTTGGCCAATAGAATGTAAACGTGAAATTTGCTGTGTCTGAGCAAAAAGTTTTAAGTGTGCTAACATTTTTAGTTTGGTTGCTTTCTCCTGCCTCATCTGTGAGAGTAGCATGTCCCAGTGTTTCTCTGATCTTCAAATCTGGGTTCTGAGGTGAGATGACACTGAGGTGCCCTTACTCAAGCTCATCAAAGTTGAAGCACTTGAGAGTGACACAAGAAATAAAAGTTGCTGAAAGCTACTGAGATATTCTAGTTGTGATTCCTAAAATGTTGACTGATACAGTCAGGGATAGAGATATGCATTTGGAAGTCATTGGCATATTGGTTTTATTTAAAGCCTAATGCTATGTAAGATCATCTAAGGGAAGTGATGATCTCTAACTGTATTTTATGTTGAGAAATGGGTTCACTAAAACAAAACTAAACAAAACAAATAACCTCATAAAATCGAGACATTCTTGGAAATTTACAGCTAAAATGACATTTATTTTTTTGGTTTCTATAATGCTTAGGTTAGTTCCATTTCCAAAATTGGCAAGTAGATACTTTAAATCAACATTTGACAGTTTTTTTTCTTGATGTATCTGCAAATCAAACAAAATCTGAAATGCCCTACTCAAAGTATACATCACCATGAGGTAGAAATTCCTGATAATTTTTCAAGTTTTAACAATGAAGTTGAAATTGGAGAAAAGTATAATATGAAATGAGTTAATTTCTCCTTACCTAAAATCAGGTCACTAGTTTTAAAACATAATAAATTTGATTTTGGAATATATTGCTTCTTGGTAAAAATTTCTGTCACAAAATGTATTCAGCTTTGTTTTAATTAAATAAAATAAGGCATTTGTAACTTGATGATAAATGTCTCTTTAAAATGCATATGAAATTATGCTGGTGGTAATTTGTTAAATTATTATGGAAATTTCACACTTCCACAATAATGTTTAATTTGCTCTTGATTTAGGGTAAGTGTCCTGTGATAAACTACCCGCTCTATCTTTACATTCACTTTCACTTTTCAGCAATTCTATGGACATCTACACACACTTATATTTTTCTTAATACTGAAGATCCAAAACAAATTGTAGTTAAGTTGGGGTGGTGGAGTTAGTAAAAAGTTATTCTAGGACCAAACACATTGGTTTCAAATTTCTTTTCAAATTTTCATGATGCATTTTTTGTTACATGTTATAATTTTTCTTTTGAGTGGCTTTTCAACTATGGCTTGAAATCTAAGACATTCCCTCCCCTTAATCATTTTTATAACAAGCTTAGAATTTCTTTTGTATGCTTTTTCTCTGCAGTTTATTAAAGTCCCAGATATAATATTGAAATGTGGTCTTATACTACTATAATTTACCCTTTCTGTATTTACGTGACTACTAGTAGGGTTTGCTTCAATCCCTTGTTATCACATAAAAATTTTATCATAAGTCATTTCATTGAAGTAAGAAGGATTTTGGGAGTAGCCTCATGAATTGTATATCTTCAGCTATTTAACTATTTAACTCATTAACTCTTCAGCTATTTAACTCATTAACAGCGATGTAACTCAATAACTGCCATTTTAAGCTCTTAATATGTTTTTGGTATCATTCTAAAAACATTACATGATATATGTAATCCTCATGCAACCTTGTGAAGTAGTTCTGATAGTATTCTCATTCAATAGAGGAAGGAACATGTTAAACAACTTTCCCAATGCTTTGCAGTTAGTAAACTGTGGAATCATGATTCAGACATGCTTAATTGTTATGTATATATATATATATATATATATATATATATATATATATATATATATATATATATAACATATATATATATATATATACACACACACACATATTTATATACATATAGTCCTTATTAGAGTAGACTAACAGCTTCAGCAAACAATCTCCAAATCTCAGCAAACCCTCACAAGAAGTTGCAGGCAGGATTAGATTACTGTTGAGCTAATTGTATTCCCTCTCTCCATACTACCTCAGGAGTAGTTTGCTTTCACATCTCCTCGATGTTGGGTCTGGCATATTATTTGATTTGGCCAATCAAATGTGAAATTGTTATCATGTAGACCTGTTTCTTAAGAAGCAAAACATTTTGCTGCTTAACCCCCAGAAGCTTCAGAATTCCTTTATGAGGAATACATACCTCAAGGTATCACTGCCCATGACACTTAGGCCCCAGAATGAGGCAGGTGGAGCTAACATAGAGTTAATCACAGATGCACTCCCCCAGTCAGCATGCAAACCCACAGACCTATGAGCAAGAAAATAATGCTTACTATTCTATGCACAAGTGATCTTATGGCTTTTGTTATGCAGCAAAAGCTAATGTAAATTTGTGAAGTGAAGCAGTTGTGAAAGAATTGAGATCTAGAGTGGTTAAGTATTCTACATCACTTGGCTATTGAATAGCAGAATTGAGATTCAAACCAAGGCCCCCTGATTCCAATATACATATCTTCGACCATTATGCCATGCTAACTCCAGTAAGCATATTGTTTTCCTGTATAAAGATACATTATGGGCTTCGCAGGTGGCGCTAATGGTAAAGAACCTGCCTGCCAGCACAGAACACATAGGAGACATGGTTCTGTCCCTGGGTTGGGAAGATCCCCTGGAGGAGGGCATGGCAACCCACTCCAGAATTCTTGCCTGGAAATCCATGGAAAGAGGAGCCAGGTGAGCTATGGTCCATAAAGTCAGACATGACTGAAGCAACTTAGCATGCATGCAAAAAGACACCTCTTTTAGAAAATGTCACTCTATAAGCTTTTCCTATTTGTTAATTTATATGTGTGTATCTGTTCACAAACACACACACACATATATATATGTAAAAATAAACACAATTTTTATGTTTTCCAAAGACCGTAATTTCTCCAGGTGAATTGTTAGTCTGGGATTCCCAACAAGTTTCTCATTTTGAAAACTGACCTCTTGGATAGATGAGCTTAACAGACAATGTTAAGGTAAATCTGAGTGCCTACACGGCAGGGAATCGGGCAAATATTCCTCCAACTTAGTTTTGGATAATGATCTCAAAGAAGTGGCAACTTTTGGCGGGAACTTAAGAAAGGTGCTTTTAAGAATCTATTTTTCCATTTGTGCAGAGGGACTTTATTATTACTTAAGCAGCATATGGCTGTGGAATGAGAGATGATGCAAGGAAATACTGTGGTTGACAAAGTGTGAATGTAGTTGTGAAGTGTTAGTGTAGCTGAGAAGTGTTGGCTATTGAACTAGTTTGTTGCACAGTTTGGATATGCAAAACATGTTCAAGGTATATAAAAAGAGATTTTAAGAACTCTAAAGATCTTTTATTTTCCTTTGTGTGATTTTTTTTTCAGAGGTTTTGGCAGGTTAATACTATACAACACTGTAATCATAGTAGTTAATATAAGTTTAATAAAATGAAAATTGAATATTACCCTAATGTGCCTACAACTTTGCTATTCCAAGTGTAGTCCATGAACCAGCAGCATTGGCATCTCTAAGGAGATGATCAGAAACATAAACTTATGGCCCTAGCCAAAATCAGATGAATAGAAATATTTATTTTAACAAGATTTCAAGGTTTGATGAGAGGTAATAACAGAGAAAGTTAAAAGTTATTGTTCAGAAGACACCTAATTGCAACCCTGTTATTAACCAGATTGATATATTCTTTACACAATAGTCAGGAAATGAATTATTTACTAAGGTCAAATGGAAAATAAGAGGAAATGCAAAAATATTAGCTATCGTATCATGTAATATATACTTGATTACCAGTTACTGTTCAGAGCAGTATGAAGGTTTTTTTTTTAATGGTCAAAATAGTGAAGAAAATGTTGCTATTCAAGTATTTGTTTTTTCAGTTTACAATCCTATCCTCAACTAAGCATACTTTTTTAAGTAGTAATATATACATAATAAAAATATTATAAACTTACTTTATTTGACCAAAACCTTTAGCCGAAGCATTACTAACAAACAAAATTAATAGCTTTGGAAATTAGAATAAAATCAACATGAATATCAATAATGTGCTAATTGTTCTTCCTTTCTGTTGACTTTAGGAAAATTTGGATCATAATATATTTATAAGAATGTGACTTAGTTCTACTATTTGATGCCTAATTCCATATCTTTATAATAAGCCCCAATCATTCATTCAAATAATGTTCAATTTAAGATTCATGTGAATTTACATAAATTACTAAAGGGCTCATGTTTGTTGAAATATCGGTAATGAATATGCAGGTAAAATGTTCAATATTTTAGACATTATAATGAAGTCCTTGAAATATTTTCTTTTGCTGAGGATTTTTATAAGATGATTTGGCACATCCCTGCTTAAATGCCTTTTTAAAAATAATTAATTTTTAATTTCTGGCTGCTCTGGGTCTTTGCTGCTGCACAGTCTTTCTCTAGTTGCTGCTAGTGGGGTCTACTCTCTAGTTGTGTTACTGTGTCTTGGCTATTCATTATGGTGGCTTCTCTAGCGGAGCAGGGACTCTGGGGCACGTGGGCTTCAGTAGTTGCAGGTTTCAGTCTCCAAATCACAGGCTCAGTAGTTGCAGTGCATGGGCTTAGTTGCCCTGTGCCATGTGGAATCTTCCCAGACCAGGGACTCAACCCGTGTCTCCTGCATTGGTAGGAGGATTCTTTACCACTGGGCCACCTGAAGTGGCTTTTAATTTATTTGTAATTGATTCTGTTTTGAGTCAAGAACCCTCTGTTAAACAGTAGCATCCTAATTTACAATGTCCTCTTTTTTCTCTTATTTTTATGGGGTAGTATTAGGGACATGAGTCATGGTAAAATATATTTGGTGGACAATGCTGTGTTATGATTCAATATCCAGACTCAGTGTGATTTTTCACCATTGCTTCTTCTGATATATTCTCGTTTCTGTGTTTTAGTTTTTATGATCCTTGATGTTTAGTGAAATTAAAGAAGCTATTCCTATATGGATGCACTAGGAAACAAACAAAAATGTTCAATAAGTATATAGGTAGAAGTTTAGCAACTTTTCAGAAGCCAGTCACTGTTTGTCCAGACTTTGAAACTGCTGAAGCTGAGGCTCCAATACTTTGGCCACTTGATGCAAAGAGCCGACTGATTGAAAAAGACACTGATGCTGGGAAAGATTGAAGGCAAGAAGAGGAGGAGATGACAGAGGGCAAGATGGGTAGATGGCATCACCAACTCAATGGGCATGAGTTGGAGCAATCTCCAGGAGATGGTGAAGAAAAGGGAAGCCTGGCGTGTTTTACTCCATGGTTTCGCAGAGTTTGACACAACTGAGCGACTGAACAACAGCAACAAATATCATTAAGAATGAATCTTAACAATGACAAATATAATTCTTAATGTTCACATGTTGACCTCTGATCTGGATAGCATTTTTTCTTAGAAAAAAAATGGGTAGTGTAACCTCACAGCTTAATTAATTGAAGAAGATAAATGCTGGTATTGAGCTGAATTGTTGCCGTTTAGTCATGTCTGACTCTTTTGCATCCCCATGGAATTTAGCCCACCAGGCTCCTCTGTCAATGGGAATTCCCAGAGAAGAATACTGTAGTGGGTTGTCTTTTCATTCTCCAAGGGATCTTCCGAACCCAGAGATAAAACCTGTGGATCTTGCCACATCGGCTGTATTGAAGGCAGATTCTTTATTGCCAAGCCACCTGGAAGGTTTTTTATTGGATTGAATGGTGGATCCTAAATCCAGTGACAGGTATCATTGGAAAGACAAGGAAAATGTGAGACACACAGAGATACAAAGAAGAAATCAATGTGAAAATAGAGGTAGAGATTGGAGTCATTCATTTAAAAACCAAGAAATGCCACGAATACCTGGTAGCTATCAAAAACTGGAAGAGGCAAGGAAGGACTCTTCTCTAGGGTCTTCTTGTTGTTCAGTTTCTAAGTCATGCCCTACTCTTTGTGACCCCATGGACTGCAGCATAACAGGTTTCCCTGTCCTTCAATCTCTCCCAAAGTTTGCTCAAATTCATTCCTGCTGAGTCAGTTATGCTGTTTAATCATCTCATCTTCTGCTACCCTCTTCTCCTTTTGCTTTCAGTCTGTCCCAACATCAGGGTCTTTTCCAGATGAGTAGGCTCTTCACATCATTGACAAAAGTATTGGAGTTTCAGCTTCAGCATCAGTGTTTCCAACGAATATTCAGGGTTATTTCCTTTAGAATGGACTGATTTAATCTCTTTGCATCCAAGGGACTCTTAATAGTCATCTCCAGCACCACAATTTGAAAGCATCAATTCTTTGGCACTCAGCCTTCTTTATGGTCTGGCTCTCACATCCATACATGACTACTGGAAAAACCATGTGTGTGTGCTTAGTCACTCAGTCATGTCAGACTCTTTGTGACCCCATGGACTGTAGCCTTCCAGGCTCCTCTGGGGATTCTCCAGGCAAGAATACTGGAGTTGGTTACCATGCCCTCCTCCAGGGGATCTTTCCAACCCAGGAGTCAAACCCAGGTCTCCCACATCTGCAGGCTGATTCTTTACCATCTGAACCACCAGGGAAGCCCTAGCTTTGACTATATCCATTTTGTCGGCAAAGTGATGGCTCTGCTTTTTAATATGGTGTCTAGATTTGTCATACTTTTCTTCTAAGGAGCAAGCATCTTTTAATTTCATGGCTGCAGTCACCATCCATAGTAATTTTGCAGCCCAAGGAAATAAAATCTGTCACTCTAGAGTCTTAAGGGGTGATATAAATTTGAAAATCTCTTGATTTTGGATTTCTGGGCTCTGGAACTGTGAGGGAATAAATTTCTGTTGTTTGATACTACCAAATGTGGGGTAATTTGTCATGTTGGTCCTAGGAAACTAATATACTACTGTATCATATGATTCCAAAACCTAATGACTTAGTAAAATATATGTTTATTGCATACACATATCATAGTTTATCCTGTTGGCAGGTAAGAATCTGCTTCCTACAGTCATTCACAGACCCATACTCTACCAATAGTGACTCTACCATTCACAGGAAGTGATTCTAATGTCTCGGCAATAAATCATGACCCCAACCTAACCAAAAGGATGTGTGAAAATGTAGTCTTCCTGTGTCCCAAGAAAGATGATGCAAACATAGCACCATATCTGGTGAATATATGCATTTTTTTTTCTGCCACAGTTTGTCTTTCTGGTATGAGGTATCTGTTTCATTCTTTCTTCTAAACATAGAAAACATTAGTGATCTCTCCAATTAGGCAGAAAACTCTAAGTTAATTTATTTACTGACTTCAGTTCAGAGTTAGTCTCTCAATCTATTTCTACTTATGTAGTAATTTTTTTAAGATTTTCTTACCTTACTTGACTTTTTTGATTAATTAATCAACTTCTAGACACCTTAGATAAAAATTCCAGCCCTGCTATTTTTATGAAATGTAATTTTAGGCAATTTATTTCTCTTCTCTGAACCCATTTTCTAGTTTGTATGATGGTTGGTTTCAGTTACTGGCTTTAAATTATTATGAAGCTTCAATGAAAAATACCATCATTCAGTTTGTAATTTGTTAGTAGATTTTTCCTTTAAAATTTTGAAGATAAATTGAGTCTCCAAAATGCAAATCAACTTTACTGTCTTGTGTATAGCAGACAAACAAGTGGGTCTGTCAGTGTCATGGTGTTGGGGGACAGTAGTGCCCAGTTGCTTAGTTGTGTCCAACTCTTTGTGAACCCAGGGACTGTAACCTGCCAGGCTCCTCTATCCACGGGATGTTCCAGGCAAGAATACTGGAGTGGGTTTCCACTTCCTACTCCAGGAGATCTTCCTGACCTAGGGATTGAACCTAAGTTTCCTGTGATCCCTGCATTGGCAAATGGATTCTTTACCACTGGGCCACCTGGGAAGCCAATAATAAGCTTTAACTTCTAGGAAGGTTTTTGATGAAATATAATTTGTAAATTATTGTCATGGGGCAATTAATTCCATACTTTATTTGAAATGCAAAGGATATTGTGGAATGCCACCTAAAAGGCCTAAAATTCTCTCTCTCTCATCTTAAATTTCTTTTTTACTCTCACTTATAGTAAAGCAACCTACATTTTGTTTTCTGGTAAATGTGAGAACCAATATATTTGACTTCCTTTTCAAACCCTAAATTTCATAATTCACTGACATAGATATTTATAGGCGTAATTTTGTAACTTTTTTTGAAACTATTCGTGACAGTATGGACACTCATTGTAGTCAGTGAAATAGTTGCTGTCTATTTAAAGTTAGTAGATTCACTGGCACATGAAATTTAGCTCTAAGTCTACAAACTTTTGGATACAGTACTGAACAGATTTAGATCAAATTCTATGTCATGCTGTTTATTATATCACATGAACATTGTCTATAGATCAACAAAATTATTTCAAAATGATAATGTCACTGATTTCAAGGTGTCTCAAATGAAGAGAACCTTCATGGATAACGTACAAAAGGACACAGTTATATAAAGCCTCAGTTCAGTTCAGTCATTCAGTCATGTCTGACTCTTTGCGACCCCATGGACTGCAGCACTCCAGCCTTCCCTGTCCATCACCAACTCCCAGAGCCTACTCAAACTCACGTCCATTGCATCGGTGATGCCATCTGACCATCTCATCCTCTGTCGTCCCCTTCTCCTCCTGACTTCAATCTTTCCCAGCATCAGGGTCTTTTCCAATGAGTCAGTTTTTCGCATCAGATGGCCAAAGTATTGGAGTTTCAGCTTCAGCATCAATCCTTTCAATAAATATTCAGGACTGATTTCCTTTAGGATGGACTGATTTGATCTCCTTGCAGTCCGAGGGACTCTCAAGAGTCTTCTCCAACACCACAGTTCAAAAACATCAATTCTTTGGTGCTCAGCTTTCTTTATAGTCCAACTCTCACATCCATACATGACTACTTGAAAAACCATAGCTTTGACTAGATGGAAGCCTAAAAAGTCACTATATACTTTTCATGAAACATTTATTTATTCTGTGTATATATTTTTAATTTAATTATTTATGCAATTAGTTTTTATTGCAAGCAATGATAAAAGTGCTGCTAGCACCAACCCAAATGTAGGTTTACTGTATGGTTGAAACATGCCAGGGAGAAAAAAATATTAAGGGCAGAGAGATTAGCTTTCTCACTTTTGTAGCTTTAGTCTTAGTCATGGGAATCTTTGTTAAGGAAGAGGATTTCAAAAGCCTTTGAACAAAGAGAGGAAGAGTGGCATGGATGAATGCAGAGATGGTGAGCAGGGTTTCCTGAGTGCTGTGAGGGAACAACTGGGGAGATGAGGGAAGTCCGTGACAAGATTCTTTACTGTCTGAGCCCCCGGGAAAGCCCTGTGAAAAGACTTTTTTTGCTTCAAATAAATGTAAAGTGGAAATTAAATTCTAACCAGGTGTTAGGCATACCATGACTCCTGTTCTGTTGCTCTGTGAAGGTACAGAAGACCTTGCTGCTGCTGCTAAGTCACTTCAGTCGTGTCTGGCTCTTTGCGACCCCATAGACGGCAGCCCACCAGGCTCCGCCGTCCCTGGGATTCTCCAGGCAAGAATACTGGAGTGGGTTGCCATTTCCTTCTCCAATGCATGAAAGGGAAAAGTGAAAGTGAAGTGGCTCAGTCGTGTCCGACTCAGTCGTGTCCAACTCTTAGCGACCCCATAGACGGCAGCCCACCAGGCTCCGCCGTCCCTGGGATTCTCCAGGCAAGAATACTGGAGTGGGTTGCCATTTCCTTCTCCAATGCATGAAAGGGAAAAGTGAAAGTGAAGTGGCTCAGTCGTGTCCGACTCAGTCGTGTCCAACTCTTAGCGACCCCATGGACTGCAGCCTACCAGGCTCCTCCGTCCATGGGATTTTCCAGGCAAGAGTACTGGAGTGGGGTGCCATTGCCTTCTCTGACAGAAGACCTTACCCAACTACCAAACTGAAGGAAAGGAATATACTCGCCCTGTCTATACATTGATTTCACACACACAAAAACCAGAGAAGGTATTCAAACTATCCTGAAGTTCAAACTTTCATAAAATCAGTTGACAGATTTTGATAGTCTTTGGGTCACCTATTTGAGATCAAAAAGAAAGTTTTTCTTCAGATATTGCAACGCAGCATGGCTAAATTGTTTTAAAAATTTTATAATTCTGGGTCACATTAGGCAGGTCTCTTAGACTAAGCAATTGTGTTTAAAATATGATAACAGCCAATTCTTTCACTCTTGTAAGCAGAGATGTTACAGCTTTTAAAAAGTTCTTGCTTTATTAACAAATGCTAATTATGAGTAATGGAAGTCAAATTAGTTTCCATTTCTCAAATAGCTGTACTGTATTTGCAAAGAATTTTAAAGAAATTGAATTAATCTGAGTTTGTTTTAATTATAATTTGTTTTCATAGACCCAACTGACAGGTGATACTTACACTTGCTTGAATTACATCCACGGGTAATATTTTAATGTTTGTAGTTGTATAAATTATTTTAGCTCTGTGGCAATATTTAGGCATAAAATAAGAGATGTAAATATTTAAAAACAGACTGAAGTTGTTTATTCCCTAAATAGATTATTACCTGATGGGCATGTACTTAACATCTGTGATATCTAATATAAAATCCAAATTAGCTTGAATACTCCCTGATACATTTCTTGATGAGTTTACGTTTTTCTCTGGTGAACTGAGTTGCTACATTAGGCAAATAAATATACAGACTGTCATTATGTTTTTCCTGTATTTTCTCCATACTACTCTTTCCTCAATTATAAGATATATTTTTACCTTCTTGAATGGTAGAAACTTTATAAAAAAGGAAATTCATTTTTCAGGTCAGCTTATCATAAAGCTTCCAAGGAGCAAATATGCATCTTTCTAGCTTTAAAAATAGAGCCCTTCACTGGACACACTATGAATGCTTCTAGATATGGTTTCAGGTGAAATGCAGTGAGAGAAGTAGAGAAAAGTGTAGCTACCAAGGGCAAATTTCATGAGGGCTTAATACATGCTTTTGGCTACTTATCTGGAAGGTTCCTTTTTTTCCCCCATTTGACTTCCCTGAAAGTACTGTCTGATGAAAAGAAAAAATTGAAGTCTTAGGTTATAGGAGTTAGGGAGGAGGTCTGGTGAAAGATTGTGGGATAAATCATTTAATTTCCTTGAAGTTCCAAATAGGTATTTTTGTCAAATAGCATTTAATGATTAACCATTTTCTGTACTAAATTGAAGGATACTTAGGAGGACTCTGTTTCTATCAGGGAAAGCCAACTGATTTCTAGCCCTGGTACTATGTGATAAAGTCTCAGTTCTACCATTTATTAGCTTATGATCTTGGGTGAACCTTGATTTCCTTATCTGTAATACTAGATGAGACTAATCTATATTTAACCAAACAGAATAACATTTTCCTCTGAATTGAAGCCTCAACATGAGTGAATTTTTGGATGAATTACATCAACATTTATATCAACCTCTCCTTTGGATTTCTTCTTGTCTTTTCACATCCTTGCTTCATCTACTCACGTCAGGGTTTAACTTTCACCAGATGTTTGGATATACAATGAATAAAAACATTGTAAGGTTTACTGTTCTCGTAGAGTAGATGCTTGGCATATAACTTGATAGCTCTTCTGCTGCTGCTGCTAAGTCGCTTCAGTCGTGTCCAACTCTGTGCGACCCCATAGACGGCAGCCCACCAGGCCCGCTGTCCCTGGGATTCTCTAGGCAAGTAGCTCTAAGTACTTCTAAAAATCTCATGCTTCTTCATCTTATCCTTTTTCTCCTTTTCTTTTTCTAAACTCATATTCCTAAGGTAGGGCTTACTAGAAGTCAGTCATTTTTACTATGTTTGCTAAATGTTTTATTTACTTTGTAAGTTTACCCTGACTAATGGGATAGAAACTCAAGTGGAGCCTATGCTATTGGGGTTTATTCTTTCAGTTATTATATCTTTTTTTAGACATCTCATTTTTTTAAAAAAACATTTATTTTAATTGGAGGATAATTACTTTACAATATTGTGATATATTTTGCCATACATCAACATGAATTGGCCATAGGCAAGAATGTGTTTTGATCCTTGGATACATTTCAAAAGAATGCCATATAAGACAAGTTGGAAAGGACTCTAGCTAGAAAGGCAAGTAACATGTAAATACATTACTTGCAGACTGGATATAGTGTAATAGTCTTTAGAACTTTTATTCCAGATGTATATGCAATTGCTTAGTAATTTAGATATAAATAAATTTTGGAATCCTTACAGTTGCCAAATAAAATATTTTCTTTGACATTCTTTATTTCTAAAGTTGTTTCATTATTTTAACCAGATGGTGTTTTTCCTGGGAATACCACTTTTCAATCTCAGATGACTACTAACAAAAACCTCATTATTCCTTAGAAGATGGTTTAAGTCTTACTCTCTCTAAAGTTTGCTTCTTGTACCTGCAGTGAACATTAGGAATATGTTTCTTGCAAGGATGAAAAATTGAGGTCTCCAGTCCATGTTGTGGCTGACTGCAGTGTCCTTATTCATTGGGTCAGATAGATATACTCCACTATGTTCCATCCATCTTAACACGAGCTTTCAAGAACTCATCTCTGAGCAGCATTCGTCATTCCCTGGAAGAAGGGATGGATGATGTTTAAGGATAAAAATGAAATCATTTTGGGAGCAGGATTACTTTAATGAATGAAAACCAAAAAAAATCTCTGAAAGAGACAACTTAGTATTTTTGTTTGTTTGTTTCTAAGTTTCTATGACATTCAAAAATATTAGTTTTACAGCCACCTGTTGGGGATAATTGTCCTCCAAATAAATGTCTTCATCTGCCTCCTTGAAGGCATAGATTACTGAGGGTTTTATTATTAATTTAAATCAATTTAGTTATATATAATAGTGATAAAGTTAGAGTTAAGCTTTCCTTTCACCTTCTTTTTTAGGTCTTCACCAATTATCAGAATCTGATCTCATTTCAGACAAAAGATAATTATATGGATGTTTCATTAGGAAAAAATACAATCTGTTATCGTATTTGGATCTCTTTATGAATGTGAAATTAAATAGAGAGCCAAAATTATAATCCTGGAATTCTGCCAAAATTCTACTTGAGAAAAAAATCTGGGATCTGGGTTATCCATAATGCTATTATTTTCACACTCATTCTACAATTACTTTTCTGTCCACATCATTTTTCTTGAATTAACATATATTTAAAGACACTGTATTTTACCTAGAGTTAAATGTTTCTGTCTTAATAGCTGGCTTGCAAAGATATAGAATAATGAACTTAGTCATTTATTTGAAAGCCTGTCTCTGAAAATAGGCATTTTAAAATACAACAGACTACCAGTTCTCAAAAATTTGCTATTGCTTGGCTGTTAGGATTTTCCCATTTCTGTGGGAAAAAAAAAAAGATTCTTGAAAGCTATTGAGGTTTTATCAGTTTCTCTGTGACAAGAAATAGCTTGGATTGGCTATGAATGAATTGATCCCATAACCTAGATAAACATCAGATAATATGTGAGTCCTTAAGACACTTCTGAGTTATGATAAAACATGTCAAGGTGTGCAGGGAGCCTATCTCAGTAGCCTTCGAACCATAGCGTATTAGTTTTGAAAGATTAATCTTAATAGATTTTTGAATCAATTTATGCCGTTTGCACATACAATGAGACAGCAAGGTGCTTCTCTCTATTCTATTTATATTCCCTGAAGGTTAACTTTCAAAATGTATGTGTGCTTTGCATTTGGAGAGCTGTCAGGTGATTTTTAAGACTAGAAAACAGATTAGATTTGGAGATTGAAGTTCCTGTCCCACAGAGAATTTATATTTAAGCCGAAAGTTGGGCTTTATACATATAAAAATGAAAGAAATTTCAAAATTTTACTTAATATTTTTGAAAGATAAATAACACAGAAATTATACTAGAAAAACAATTCTTTAAGGCTCTAAAATATTTCAAAGCAGTTTATGTTCTCTAATTACATTGGGTGTAGAATTTATAATACATGAGTTTATAAAGTCATGAAAATTTTTGAGGCATCTATTTTCATGGAAATCCTTGAACTAGTTTCTATGTTTTATGCATGAATACTTGCAGAAGCAAGCCAAAATGACTTATTGGAAAGGATGCATTTCCTGTAAGCACCTGAGCATTTGGTGATCTATGCTTTTGGTGCAACTCTAGCTTAACTAGATGTGAGAGGGTTAGATATTTTGGGAAGTATAATCATTAGCATAATGTAGGTTCTTCTGAAGCAAGGGGAATGTAGGTGATCTAAACGCAATCAAGGTCATGAAACAGCAGCTGATGTTCAAACTTAACATTCTTTTTGATTTAGGCCACCTTGATAGAAGGGTTTTTTTCTTAAATATGTGTAACCATGCTAAGCCCATTACAAGATTATATAAGGAAAGTGATCATTATACTAGCAAATGTGCATTTTGTACAGCCTATCCTGTGAAAGTTTGTGATTTCACATACATTCAATTAAGATAGCAAGTAAGTTAGTTTTAAAAAAATAAGGCAAATTCATGGTTACAGTATGAAGTCAATCTTCTTAGTTTATAAAATTCCTTTCTGAGTGATGATCCCTAATGATGGCGGATTAGATGTGTTGTCTATTTTAAAAGAGAGGCAGTGACAGGATAAGATAGCAACAACATGATTTGTAAAATTTTCTTTCTGGAACTTTTATAGTTAATAAGTAAACCTAATTATAACTCACCAACAATAAAAGATGACAATATAAAGTTGATAACTACTAAAACTCAGCAAGTTTGCAGTGTTTTCTAGCAGCTATTTTGGGCTACTTTATGAAAGGTGTGAAGCAAAGATCAGTCAATCAAATCAAGATGATGTTGATTTATGAGAGTTTTTGGGAAGACTAAAGGTATGGTTTAGGACTCCCCAAGTGGCTCAGTGGTAAAGAATCTGCCTGCTGATGCAGGAGATGCAGAAGATGCAGTTTCGATCCCAGGGTCTGAAAGATCCCCTGGAGGAGGAAATGGCAACCTGCTCCAGTATTCTTACCTGAAAATTCCATGGAACGAAGAGCCTGGCAGGCTGCAATCCATAGGGTTGCAGAGAGACAGGACTGAGTATGCACAACAATAATAGCAACAAAGGTATGGTTTAAAGTACAGTTCAATTAGAAACCTGATTCAGAGCAATGGTATGGATCTGTCAATTTTTACTACTTGTCTTCTATGTTAGACCTGGTTTTATGTGCAAGTCTAAAGTTGTTGTTTAGTTGCTAAGTTGTGTCCAACTCTTTTGCGATCCCAGGAACTATAGTCTACCAAGATCTTCTGTCCATGGCATCTCCCAGGTGAGAATACTGGAATGGGTTGCCATTTCATTCTCCAAGGAATCTTCTCAACCCAGGGATTAAACCCACGTCTCTTGCACTGGCAGGCAGATTCTTTACCACTGAGCCACCAGGGAAGCCCAAGTCCAGAGTTGCAACTCACCACTTAAATAACTATTAACACAAAATTATAAGAAAGGACAGAAAGATCCTACTTTTGTACTTGTACCTTCTAGCATTGTCATGAGGAAAAGTATAACTTACGGCATTACCTTTAGATAATGCTGCATGATTCCATCCCATATTCACATGAAAATTGATAATCAACATGAATATTATATTGAAGAAGGAGTTTCAGCTGCCTATCAATTATTTTAACCTTTTCTCGTAGATCTTCTTCCCTAATCATTTTTATTGCTGTACTCTGGACACATTCCAACATTCCAAGGTTTCCACACTCTCTTAGTAATGGAATCACATGTACCAATAGTGATCTTTTTATGAGCAAAGCTGAATGGAATCTCACTTGTTTTTTCCTCTGCTGCAAGGACTCTGTGGGACTGTCAAGGAGAAAATAAATATTTGTTACTTCTGGTAATGAAAGAAGTATGTGACTCAGCAACACATGGGGAGCAGATGTGTTGAATAAGAGCCCACTCCTGTGCATCAGACCTGTCGCTGAGTGAGGCTATAAATAGAGAAAAATTAGGGGAGAAGATGCTGCATCCCTGATTCTGTTCAATCACATTGAAACTGGAAATACTAAAGCTGGGGCTTTGGAAGTATTGATGATTCTGCTTTATATAGATGGCTGGTCAACCCATATTTAAGTGAGCCATGCAGCTGGAAAACAACTGTTCCTTTACCCCCACTACCATACACAAAGGCATTCTGAGCAGTAAGGATCCTTTGGCTGTTGAAACACATAGAAATTCAAATGGTGGATATCTGGCTATAGAAATTGCTAAATTTGTCTTATTAGGTTGGCATCTCTGCCCTTTCCATTCTACTTTCCCAAGCCTGGAGAAATTGGACTTGCTATGGCACCCTTCATAGGAGAGAGTACTAAAATCTTTGTTGACCAAATTGACCAAATGCAAAAGGCATTTTCTACTGGATAGAAATGTGCCCTAACAAGTTGGCTCCATCTTTTCTCAGGCAAAAATGTTCCATTTGGGGATTGACAAGAAAGCTAGATTTGGATAAATAACTCTAAGTATTTGAATATGAAGAGTTTACTAAGGACAGCTACTTAGACCATAATTATCCTTTTTGTAGGTGTTGATTCCCTAAAAATAGTACGCTTCTGATTTTGCAATATGACTTTTTCAAACTCATGTTAATACATTGATATTCACATTAGGGGATTTTTAAAAAAAACTTTTATTTTATATTGGAGTATAGTTGATTAACAATGTTGTGATAGTTTTAGGTATACAACAAAGTGATTCATATATATACGTATGTTATACATACATGTATAACATGTGTAGCATGTATAACAAAGTTATACATATGTATAATTAGGGGATTTTTTATAACACTTGTATAATTCAATGGAAAACACCTGCTCCCATCTCTTACTAATTTGCCAGATAAATGCTATGTAAATATAAGAACTGACTGAAAAGAAGGCAGGGTGATTTGAGAGGTCATATGACAAAAGCCTGGGCTTCCCTGGTGGCTCAGCAGTAAAGAGTGTGCCTGCCAATGCAGGAGATGTGGATTCAGTCCTTGGGTTGGGAAGATTCCCTGGAGAAGGAAATGGCAACTCACTCCAGTATTCTTGTCTGGGAAATCCCATGGACAGAGGAGCCTGCCGGACTAAAGTCCACGGGGTCGCAAAAGAGTTGGACACGACTGGTGACTAAACAACAATGACAGTAGCCTATTATATGATGTATCTTCTTGAAGTCTAGGAGCCAGATTTGCTCATTTATGTGTTTGCCAGAACATTAGTATATTGTATGTAACATACAGGCTCAGTGTATATTTGTCCAACTACACTAACAATTCTCTCACAGATAGGCACTGCTAGAATGAAATTTTGAAGCTTTCTACCCAAACCTAACTCAGCTATAGTTCTCCCAAGCTATCTCTTGGTCATTTTATGAGGAAGTTCTGCTTAATTATCTTGATAGGAAAAAAAAATTTTTTTTGAGAAGCCTAAATTGAAAACAGCATTTTTCTGTTTATTTAAGCAGATTGCAAACTGTATCTTTATCAGTAAGTTAAAATTTTAACCCTGGGCCCTGATAGCATATAGTATATGTTTATTTCCAAGTTGAAAATAGAGCAACAGCTAAATGAAATAACTGTGGTGACTATATTATGATGGAACATATTTACTTTCTGAAACCAATCAGTAGCTGACACATTGCTTTGATAGCTGTACCACAATGAAAATTTGATAAGAATTTTTTCTATATTGTGCCATTTAGAAAATGCTGATTAACTCTCATATTATTTCAGTATAAGTCTCAGCTATAGGGTAGAATTGATTATAGTGGTATTCTTTCCTTTTTCTCTCCCCTCCCTGCTTTTTCTTTTTCACTTGCTAACAAGTCTGCTTATTCACTGAAAACTGCTAACACTTTGACCTCTTCTTTGAGAATGTCTTACTGATAGACATGAGAAGGACAGATAATTTACAGAATGACCTAACTAAACTGCAGTGCCAGGAAACCTAGCAGCCAGCTTTGTCAACAGCAAATACCTGAGTTATTATCCTAGGAGGAGGAAGTTTTGCTCCTTGGACCATGAGTGATAGGCATTTTATAAGGTCTTTATCAAAATACAATAAAACTAAGATCAGTAAACCTTCAGTTAACTACAGTCAAGAATAATTTTATTTTTATTTTTTTAGGGAAATCAAAACCAAAAAAAATTCTTTATAAAAATAAACTTTTCCTCTTATGTTTTACTGATGTTTATAGTCCCCAGGTTTTCAGTCTCTTTGTAATATCATTCCAACCTCTCAACTTACTCCACTTTCCTCTCTCTTTCTCTTTTTGTCTTTGGCACTAAAATCTCCCAAATGAATATCTCTCTCTTCCAATTTAGTGTACTCTTCTACTGGCTTTACTTCAAATTCTGTTTGTTATTTTTTTAATTTTTAATTTTTTAACTACATGGGAAAGGAATGGACCACTCACTGTAAAATATAATACAGAATAATTATTCATGTACAAGTGAATTGTATACAGTGTAGAAACACACTCTAATTATTACTCTTTGGCATAAAATGCCTGGTCAAAATCAAAAGTTTTACTTGTAGTTTTAATGACTGTTGTATTTTTCTCTTAAGAATGGATTCCCTTTTTTTTCCCACTGCTTTATTCTTTGCTAAGTTTTATTTTTAGGGATTGATAGATTACTGAATTTTTCTGGTATATACACATGTGCTTTCTTATACCCTAATATTCTGTGGTGTATAACGTGCATCATCACCAATTCCCCATTTGTCATCTGTCTTGTCCTAAACCAAGTCTTGCCCATGTTAAAAATTCTATAACTGCCATCATCTTGGAAATGTCATGACATTCATGGATCAATAAAATCCTTTCCCAGAGAGGATGAGAAATATATGAAAAGAGCTTACTAATTTCAAAGGGTTTCTTTTAAAGGTTCAGTGGATGAATAAGAGATTTGTTTGAGAGTGATTTCAGGGAGTGAGTATTGGATGAGAGTAGGATGAAACTGACAAGGTAGGTTACAGTAGTGATAGAATGGGGGAGAAAGGAAGCTCAATTTGGGATGCCTACAAAGTTTTTTTCATCCTAGAGATGGTTTTCTGTACAGGAATGCAAGTGAAAGGACTGCGAGGTATTGAGGCTCTTCAGTAGCTAGCCATCATATCTCTGCAGTACACTAGGCCACACCAGGATATAATGAGGTGGTTTGTATGCAGTGTGTGTGAGAGAAAAAATCAGCTCACCAAATGACTTTTTTTTGGGGGGGGGGATGTGATGACTTACAGTCAGGGGGCAGTTCTGTGAATTTGAGGGAACATAAGGATGCTGGAAGGAGCAGTGTGTGTCCAGGGAATTGAATAGAAAACAACAACAAAAAAGGATTTTGTTATCTGTGCCCTCAATGTCACCCTAGAGCAAATGAGGAAAGGAAAGAATTGTATGATAAAGGCTGCGACATCAGAAGGATGAGCAAAGTAATTTTATAATTATAGTTAGAAAATCATTAAAGTCTGATATTTAATAGGTAGCTGAAATGAAGAAGGTAAGCAGAATGTCAAGGTCCTTTTAAAGAGCTGAAAGATTACTAAACAAATCAAAGTTTCTGGCAGCTTCTCAGACACTCGCAGGCTAGAAAATTCAGAGCAACAAGGTGTATGAGGTTTCTTTTTTCCTTTTCTGAAATAAAAGCAAATTTGAACAAAAAGTATACAGTGTGTGTGACAACAATGCTATGTGCTATAATATGCATGATGAGACCTTTAAAATTTACCCATCTTATAAAATAAAATATAAATATTTTACCTTATTATATTCTATGGATTTCAGTAGGAGCAATTTAGATAGTTGTGCTTTTTCAGAGAAGTAATAAAAGAATCAAAGTCAAGCAGAAACTTAAAACAGTCTCAAAGTTCAAGATTTTCTCCAAGAGGCAAAATTAATATTCATTTTTTAATTTTAATTAAAGATTACAAAATATATGCTCTCATACAAATACATTAATGATTAATGATGTATTACAAATTAATTTCTAGATTTTTGGAAGAATTTAGAAAATTAACAATTGGATTAAAATTAACTTTCAGTTTCCCAAGGTAACATAAATGTTGATAGAAATTTTGCTTTTCTGTCATCCTCACTGTGGTTTAGTTGCTGAGTCGTGTCTGACTCTTTGCAACCCCATGGACCATAGCCCACCAGGCTCTTCTGTCCATGGGATTTTCCAGGCAAGAATACTGGAGTGTATTGCCAATTTCTTCTCCAGGGGATGTTCCCCACCCAGGAATTGAACCTGGATCTCCTGCATTTCAGGTGGATTCTTTACCAACTTAGCCACTAGAGAAGCATCACTGAGGTAGGATTAAACAAAATTCTCAATCTTCCACAGATCTTCCCATGAGCTATTCCTTGGTGGGTCCACTTTTAAAGTTAGAAGTGGTTGGCTTAGTAGGCTGGTAGATTGTGGTAACTCTTTCTCTTAACCTCCACATCCAGCATCCAGTCTTTACTTCCCCAGTTCCTCCCACAGTTGAGCATGTTGCTATTTCCATAATATAATTAAACTCATTGGTAATTCTTTTGCTCTGACTGGTACAAACAATAATGCTATTATTTCTGTTGGAAGTAACTATGCAGATTGCATTATTGCTTCCAGTTATTTATCCCTTCCTGTGTCCAAACCCTTTTCCTGTATCCCAGTTACTCCCAATAGAGACAAAGCATTTACCCTACTTCATGCTGGGATTGGCCAGGTAGTTGTCAAGTGAAATGTGGTGGTCAGGAAAGTGTAGAGTTTACGTGTTAAGAGGCCATGTGTTGCTGTTCATCCTGTTGCCATTGCCATGAATAAAACACACACTGGAAATATTCTCTGTTCCTGAATAATCAGTCCAGATATTCTTCAGATACACAGTCTGAAGAAGCTAACTCAGAAATCTCTGATAATGATAAATGCAACTGAACTGTGGGTTGTTTGCTATGTGGCAATGGCTAACTGATACAACGAAGAAGAATATAGGTAGTGATTCATTAATTACTTTTTACAGGCTAAAGACTGTTGATCATTGTGGCAGATTGTGATTTCAAAATGGGCCATAGCAGTATTTCTGATCCTTTAGGCTCTTTCAGAATCTTGTGAGGTCCTGCCAAGATTTGGAATGTATTTCTCCTTCCATGAAAATGGGTGGCTACCACTGTAAATAGTATGGGGATGAAGGCATGCTTTGTGATGTCCAAGGCTAGGTCATAACAAAATGGTTGGACCTCTACCTAGTCTTCTCTCTCTCTATTTTTCAGGACATTGGCCTTTTAATTCAGTCACCATGTTCTGAGGAAGTCCCAAGCACATGGAGAAGCCATTGTAGATATTTTGATCAAAACACTAGCTAAAGTCTCAGCCTGTGGCCAGCATAAGCTTTTAAGCACGTGCATACACGAGCCTTCAGGTGATTTCCTCTCCCAGCCCTGAGGCTTCCTGTGAGCCACTGATAGGAACAGAGAGAGGCCATCCTTGGGGTGTTTTCTTTGGTTTCCTGAACTGCAGAATTCATAATGGAGTTATGCACAAAGTTTTGGGGTAATTTGTTGCAAAGCCATAAAAACTGAAACAGTAAGAAACTATAGACATCATTAGTATCAACAATCTGTATTTCAAGAAATATTTGTTCATGAAATGGCTTTCTTGGGAAGACTGATATTTTTCCACTGACAATAAAGCAAGTAGTGTTAATTAGCCTTTCATAACATATTTTCTGCTAACTACATAGAAATATTAAATTACAATATTTCATAGTATAAACACCTAAATTATTTTCCAAAATACTTCAGGAAATTCATGCTATATTTTGTAATATGTATGGAATTCTTTTGGCACTGAGCACCCAAAGAAAAGTCAGTAAATTGCAACATAATTTCATATTTTCACCAGCTATTAAATAGAAACTTACTAGGAATCATATCTGTAAGAAATAGCAATTTTTTTCTTTCTAATATCTATCATTTTTTGTTTCTTAGCATTAGTGCAGATGATTAAATCTCATATTGAGTTCTTTTTTTTAATTAGTTTATTTATCTATTTTTTAACTTTACAATATTGTATTGGTTTTGCTATACATTGACATGAATTGCCATGGGTGTACATGTGTTTCCCTTCCAGAACCCCCCACCCACCTCCCTCTCCATCCCATCCGTCCGGGTCATCCCCAGTGCACCAGCCCCGAGTACCCTGTATCATGCATTGAACCTGGACTGGCGATTCGTTTCACATATGATAATTTAAATGCAAAAGCAATAGGATTATTGATAATTTCTGGGAAACATTTAATAGATTTTTTGTAGATCTTAACCAAGTTTGTTAGAGATTTTCAAGGTACAGTTCAGTTCAGTTTAGTTCAGTTGCTCAGTCATGTCTGACTCTTTGTGACCCCATGGACTGCAAGATGCCAGGCCCCCCGTCCATCACCAACTTGTGGAGTTTACTCAAACTCATGTCCGTTGAATCGATGATGCCATCCAACCATCTTATCCTCTGTCATACCCTTCTCCTCCTGCCTTCAATCTTTCCCAGCATCAGGGTCTTTTCCATTGAGTCAGTTCTTCACATCAGGTGGCCAAGTATTGGAGCTTCAGCTTCAGCATCAGTCCTTCCAATGAATATTCAGGACTGATTTCCTTTAGGATTGACTGATTGGATCTCCTTGCAGTCCAAGGGACTCTCAAGAGTCTTCTCCAACACCACACTTCAAAAGCATCAATTCTTCAGCACACAGCTTTCATTATGGTCCAACTCTCACATCCATACATGACTACTGGAAAAATCATCTATCTTTGACTAGGTGGACCTTTGTTGGCAAAGTAATGTCTCTGCTTTTTAATATGCTGTCTAGATTGGTCATAACTTTTCTTCCAAGGAGCAAGTGTCTTTTAATTTCATGGCTGTAGTCACCATCTGCAGTGATTTTGGAGCTCCCGAAAATAAAGTCTGTCACTGTTTCCATTGTTTCCCCATTGTTTGCCATGAAGTGATGTGACTGGATGCCATGATCTTTTTTTCTTTTGGGGGGGGGGATGTTGAGTTTTGAGTTTTCAGCCAGGTTTTTTACTCTCCTCTTTCACTTTCATTAACAGGCTCTTTAGTTCTTTGTTTTCTGCCATAAAGGTGGTGTCATCTGCATATCTGAGGTTATTGATGTTTCTCCCAGCAATCTTGACTCCAGCTTGTGCTTCATCCAGCCTGGCATTTTGCATGATGTACTCTGCATGGAAGTTAAATAAGCAGGATTAAAATATACAGCCTTGATATACTCCTTTCCCAATTTGGAACCAGTCCATTGTTCCACGTCCAGTTCTAACTGTTGCTTCTTCACCTGCATACAGATTTCTCAGGAGGCAGGTCAGGTGGTCTGGTGTCTCTTTAAGAATTTTCCACAGTTTGTTGTGATCCACACAGTCAAAGGCTTTGGTGTAGTCAATAAAGCAGAAGTAGATGTTTTTCTGGAACTCTTGCTTTTTCGATGATCCAACGGATGTTGGCGATTTGATCTCTGGCTCCTCTGCCTTTTCTAAATCGAGGTTGAACATCTGAAAATTCTTGGTTCATGTGCTGTTGAAACATAGCTTGGAGAATTTTGAGCATTACTTTGCTAGCATGTGAGATGAGTGCGATTGTGTGGTAGTTTGTACATTCTTTGACATTGCCTTTCTTTGGGATTGGAATGAAAAGTGATCTTTTCCAGTCCTGTGGCCACTGCTGAGTTTTCCAAATTTGCTGGCATATTGAGTGCAGCACTTTCACAACATCATCTTTCAGGACTTGAAATAGCTCAACTGGAAATCCATCACCTTCACTATCTTTGTTCATAGTGATGTTTCCTAAGGCCCATCTGACTTAGGACTCCAGTATGTCTGACTCTAGGTGAGTAATCACACCATCGTGCTTATCTGGGTCATGAAGATCTTTTTTGTACAGTTCTTCTGTGTATTCTTGCCACCATTTCTTAATATTTTCTGCTTCTGTTAGGTCCCTACCATTTCTGTCCTTTATTGTGCCCATGTTTGCATGAAATGTTCCTCTGGCATCTCTAATTTTCTTGAAGAGATCTCTAGTCTTTCCCATTCTGTTGTTTTCCTCTATTTCTTTGCACTGATCACTGAGGAAGGCTTTCTTATCTCTCCTTGCTATTCTTTGGAACGCTACATTCAGATGGATATACCTTTCCTTTCCTCCCTTGCCTTTTGCTTCTCTTTTCTCAGCTATTTTTACAGCCTCCTCAGACAACCATTTGGCTTTTTTCCTTTTTCCAGAGTGGATGGTCTTGATCACTGCCTCCTGTACAATATTGTGAGCCTCTGTTCATAGTTCTTCAGGCACTCCTTTCAGATCTAATCCCATGAATTTGTTTGTCACTTCCACTGTATAATCGTAAGACATTTGATTACCTGAATTGTGTAGTGGTTTTCCCTACTTTCTTCAGTTTGGCAATAAGTAATTCATGATCCGAGTCACGGTCAGCTCCCGGTCTTGTTTTGACTGATTGCACAGAGCTTCTCCATATCTTTGGCTGCAAAGAATATAATCAATCTGATTTCAGTATTGACCATCTAGTGATGTCCATGTGTAGAGTTGTGTCTCGTGTTGTTGGAATAGGGTGTTTGCATCTTCAATGCTTTGAACTTTCTATCTTATATATCATACAGCTTTAATAATTGTGGTGTGAGATCTATTCTAATACTGTTTATTTATATAGTCTATTATGGCCAAAATTCAATGCCAAATAACATCTATTTTAAAATTATATTTTCCTGTTGCTTGTTACTCATTTACACGAATTCAATGTAGTATTAACCTTTTTAGGGGTTCTTTATAGGAAAAATGAAGAAGTTTCTCATTAGTTCTAATATTTTGCCTTTGTATCCTCTCATATATTTTTGGGCATGTGTATATGTGTAGGTAGCAATTTTTTTTTCCTGTAAATAAAGGCAGCTCTATGATTCATTTATAATCCTTTTATTTGAAATGTATTTTCCTTTCTTAAAAGTTTCCTAGGATTTCTCCTTTTAATTTTGAGTAGATGAATACTACTACAGGTTTATTACTTTTCCACCTTATTTCTGAATTTAAAGGGAATGTTTATAGCATTTAGAATTAGTTACCATAGCTCCTTGTTTTTCAGGAGTAGCTATCATAGCACACTTACTAGTAATGCTACTTATAATACTTGAGAAGTAACTAGGATTTTTGCTTCTGAGGATGATATAGCAGGTCAATCAATGATCTCTGTTCTACAACTAGAAAAAGTGGAGAAACTGAAAGAATCCTATTCCGAAAGGATGATAGGACTTTGAGAACAATAAAGACAAAGTCAGTTTGTGAAGAGTGGAGTAACTTTCCAGACTGAGGCAATGATATCTAGCCATTGTTTTCTTTGTGGTAATTTGGGAATTTTGAAAATACAACGAAATTTTTCCTTGGACTGGCCAAGGAGACCCTACTGGAGGAAAGAAAAATCAGGATCCTTTTCAGTATCAAGTAGTGGTGGAACAATTGACAAATTTAAGGGGCCACAGGTTCACAAATTTTCACAACATAATGTTTTATGAATTTTGAAGATGCACAATGAATAGAGAAATCAAGTCAAAAGAGAGTCAAATGTTTTGTACTAGCTAGCGGGGAACATGATTTATTGGGAAAGAGGGTAGCTTCAGCTACCTATCTGGACATCTGCCAGATTTTGAAAATTTGTAGGGAGCATTAATAGAGGAAACTCTAAAAAGCAGAGCTTAATAATCTGAATTTTTTAAGGACTAAGGAAACAAACACCTGTCAATCTTTCAATTGACACATGGGAACTTCATGCCAGAAGAACAGAGTAAATCAGAGGTAGACTCTGTGATTAAATCTGCAATCAAGCCAGCTCAATTCCTTGATTATATTGGTATAATCAACTATTGATGCCGCCTTGCAACAATAAAAGGAACTTTCTCTGATGGACTATAACTCCCCATATCACCCTTTTAGTTCATTTATAGGTAATATATGAAAATCACACAAAATTACTAGAATTCAAAGAATAAAGAAAACATGTTGATAATAAAAAGGAAACCCAGACACTGGAAGTAGACTTGTACATGATCCAAATATCAGAGTTGTCAGACAAGAGATGTAATTGTGACAGAAATATTAAAAACATAAGAAATACATGAATAAAAAATCAATAGAGATAATTTCAGTAAAATATAAATCTATAAAAATAATCAAGTGAAAAGTCCATAGCTGAAAAATATTGTACAGAGCTAAAAAAATTTAAAAAATGAGTTTAGTAACACTTTACAAAGCAGGATACAGTATAAATTAATTCAAAGATAGATGAATAGAAAATATAGAAAATGCAGAGAGCAAAAACCTGAGCATTTTCAAGATTTGATTAAAAGTACCAACCTATCCATTCAAAAAGTTTAGGAAATCCCAGACAGAACAAATAGAAAGAAAACCACACCAAGGCTCAATCTATTAAAACTGTTAAGAATCAAACGCATAAAAAGAAAAACAAAGACCTTGTTTTCAAAGAAACACTAGAGTGATAGATGACTTCTCAGAAGAAATGATGAAAGCCAGAAAAAAATTGAGTGGTATTTCTAGAAAATAACCGTCAGCTAATATTTCTATATCCGAAATATGTCCTTTAACAAAAGGGTAAAATGAATTTTGAGGCAAGCAAAGCAGAAGCAGTTTGTCACTAGCAGACTTCCCCTAGAAGACAAACCAAAAGGGAAAGGAAAATGATCCCAGATGCAGTGTGGAAGTTCCATAAGGAATAAAGAACAAACACCAAACAAGATAAATATAGGCAAATGTAAAATATTATAGACTATCTACAATGATAAATGTAATATTAGGAAGGGTTAACATAACTAGAACTAAAAAGTATGCAGTTGCTCTGAAGTTGCTCAGTTGTGTCCGACTCTTTGCGATCCCATGGACTGTAGCCAACCAGGCTCCTCCATCCATGGAATTTTCCAGGCAAGAGTACTGGAGTGGGTTGCCATTTCCTTCTCCAGGGGATCTTCCCAACCCAGGGATCGAACCTGGGTCTCCCGCATTGCAGGAAGACACTTTACCGTCTGAGCCACCAGGGAAGCCAAAAAGTATGAATATAATATAAAAGGAAAATGAGATAACTGTAATTTAAAAGTTCTACACTTCTAGGTGATATCAAGAAAGTAGTAAGAATAAATATTTTATTAGATTGTATTGTCAGTGATGCATGTTGTAATATCTAGCAGAATCACCCATATGAATAGTAAAAGAATAAATAATCTACATGCTATTTCAAAGAAGCAAAAGAACTAGTGAAAATATTTTATTTTATTCAGAAGTTAAGAAAGAAAAGAGAACATAAAGTAGATGGACTAACTAAAGAACAGTAATAGCATAGATATAAACCAAAACAATTATATTTTATGTAAATATTCTACATATTCTATTAAAATTATACATATTTTATTTAAAAAACCTAACAGCTATATTCTTCTTATAAGAGAAATATTTCAAAGGTAAGAACACAGAGAAGATAAAATCAATTAATTGAAAAAAATATATTGTGCAAGTCCTAAACAGAAGTAAGCTGGTTTAGCTATACTAAATGTTGGGCAAAAGAAACTTTAAGGCTGGAGGTACTAGAAATGAGGAAGGACACTTCATAGCAATAAAGGACTTCCCTGGTGGGCCCAGTGGTAAAGAACCCTCCTGCCAATGGAGGAGACACAAGAGACACAGGTTCAATTCCTGGGTCAGGAAGATCCCCTAGAGAAGGACAAGGCAACCCACTCTAGTATTCTTGCCTGGAGAATCCCATGGACAGAGGAGCCTGGCAGGCTCCAGTCCATGGGGTCACAAAGAGTCGGATACAACTAAAGCAACTTAGCATGAATCAACAAGATATCACAGCCTTAAGTCTGTATGCAACCAAAAGCAAAACTTCAAACTATGCAAAACAGATATTGGAAAAACTAAAAGGAGAGGTAAACAAATCCACTGTATAGTAGGAAATAAGTAAATCCATATCTCTGTCAGTGGCTGCTAATCAGACCAAAATCATGTAAGCATATATGAGATTTGAGCAACATGGTGAAATACTTGTCCTAATTTATATATATACAACTTATATATACACATACATATATATGTGTGTGTGTGTGTACATATATATAGAAACATATATAATATATTTTAAAAGTTGCAACTAATGGCAAAATTCACAAAAGTTTTCCAAGCTCACATGATACATTATTATGCACTTATGCAAATCATTCATTTTCTGTCAAAAAAATCAACAAAACCAAAAAGATTGAAATAATACAAATTATGCTCTATGACCATGATAATATTAAACTAGAATAAATAGTAAAAATGTAACTAGAGAAACTCCCTGTGAATAATACATTTGTGACTAATCCATTTGTCAAAGAAGAATTCAGAATTAAAATTGTAAATTAAATTGAACTGAATATGAATGATGACTCAGCATATTAAATCTTGTGTGTGGATGCTTAGTCACTTAAATCTTATGAAATGTACATACAACAGATATCAAGAGTTACAACTAGAAAAGCATTAGTACCACTCCAAACTAAAGAAAGTGAATGGAAAGGAACAATAAACATAATTCCCTTGAATTTTCTATGATCCAACAAATGTTGACAATTTGATCTCTGGTTCTCTGTCTTTTCTAAATACAGCTTGTAGATCTGGAAGTTCTCTGTTCACCTACTGTTGAAGCCTACCTTGATGGATTTTGAGCATTACCTTGCTAGAGTGTGAAATGAGCATAATTATGCAGTAGTTTGAGCATTCTTTGACATTGCCTTTCTTCGGGATTTTGGAGCCCCCAAAATATAAAATCCACCACTGCTTCCACGTTTTCCTCTTCTATTTGCCATGAAATGATGGGACCAGATGCCATGATCTTAGAAAAGAACACATACAGCAATGACAATGAAAGGACTATGACTACAGGCAACATAAAAAAATCCCATTTGATCAATTTGATCACACTATAAGTGTTTCAGTTTAATTTTGATGTTACTTATAGGTTAGTTATAGATACTTTTAATCAGATGAAAGCTTCCAGTTCATTCCCAGTTGTTTAAATTGGGGTATGGGAAATTGTTTAAACGACTTTATTGTATTATAAGGTACATACAGAAAAGTACATTAATCATAGGTGTACAGCTCAAATAATTTACACAAAGTTAAAACAGGGGTAATCAACCCCTGGTCGAGAAGCCTAACATTTATCAGGATTCTAGTAGCCCACCTCATGCCCTTTTTCTTTCACTGTCCACTATTTGCATCTGCTGAGGATCACTGATATTCTCACTTTTAATGTTGTATGCTAGTTTATCTGTTTTTGAAATTTATATAAAAGAAATAATGCTGTATTTATCTGTTTATGACATCTGTTGCTCAGTATTATGTTTATGAGATACATCCATGTCTTTATTTTAAACCTTTTTATTTTATATTGGAGTATAGCTGATTAACAATGTTATCATATTTTCAGGTGAATAGTGAAGGGACTCAGCCACATATATACGTATATCCATTTGCCCCCAAACTCCCCTCCCATTCAAGCTGCCACATAACATTGTCAGAGTTCCATGTGCTATAAAGTAGGTTCTTGTTGGTTATCTATTTTAAATTTAGCAATGTGTACATGCCCATCCCAAACTTATCAGAAGTAGTTTATAAGTGATGAAATCATGTTTTTTCTATACCTACCCTTGAATTCTTAGGATGCTCTTAATTCAGTTTAATATACTTTTGTACATTGAAAAAAATCAGTCTTCTAATCTTAAGAATTATTAAATCTTCCTTAAGAAATCACATCTACTTATATTCTTTCTCATTTTTCCCTTATGCAGTTTTCACATAATGTAATTTAATGCCAATTGCATAAAGTGAAGTCTCTCTTATTTGAGTCTCAGGGAAACACTTTTAAGGCTTTCCTGATATCTCAACAGGTAAAGAATCCACCTTCAGTGCAGTAGACACAGGAGATGTGGGTTTGATCCCTGACTCTGGAAGATCCCCTGAAGGAGAGCCTGGCAACCCACGCCAGTATTCTTGCCTAGAGAATCCCATGGACAGAGGAGTCTGGTGGGCTACTGTTCATAGGGTCGCAAAGAGTCAGACACAACTGAAGTGACTGAGCATGCACACATGGGGATCTTTTAAAGGGAAATATTATTTGTTAATTTGTGGGTTTATGGAGATTGTAGATAAAACTATTTTAGGCAATAACAAGTGAAAGAAACAGAGAGACAGAGACACAGAGAGAGAGGGTGTGTGTGTGTGTGTGTGTGTGTGTGTGCGCGCGCGCGCTTGTGCGCGCGCTACTACATGTGCATGCCCACTAATCCATTCCAATGGTTCTCAATCAAGGAGCCATTGTTTTTCTAAGGGGGCATCAAGGCAGTGTCTAAAGACACAAGTGTCACAACTCTAAGGGTCCTACAGGCATTTAGTGGATGAAGACCACCTAGGCTGCCACATACCCAGCAATGTACAGGGTAGGCTCTGACTTCAGATAATTATTTGGCACAAAATGTCAGTAGTACCAAGAATGAGAAATACTGATGTAAAACCAATTTGATTAACTTAATGACTGAAAGTTTGTTAATTAGCAAAATTTGCAAATTATATTTTTCTAGAAATGTAACACTCCTTATTAAATGTTAATATATTCTTTGGCTAACTTTGTTCTTAGTTTTTCTCTTACTATTGGGCTGGCCAAAAAGTGCCTTTGGTTTTTAAGTAAAAAATAAAAGACATTTTTTCATCTTCATCAAGAACTTCATTGAACTACAAAAACAGTCACCATTTAGTTCCACTACCTTCTGCCATTTTCTGACAACTTCATAATTCCCTCTTCCCAAAACGTTTTGAGCAAAGAACAATTTAAAAGTGCCTTTTACGGTCTTCCAGGGTATTGCAATTTTTTTCATTGAGGTAATTTTATAAGGACCAAAATAAATGCAAATCTGAAGGTTCAATGGCTGGTGACTATGGTGGATGAATCAGAACTTCCTAGCCATGCTATAACAGTTTTTGGATGGTCATCAGAGAAACATGTGGTCTTGAGTTATCCTGATAGGTTGTGCATTTTCTGTTGAGTCAATACTGAAACCAGATTATATTCTCTGCAGCTGAAGATGTAGATGCTCTATACAGTCAGCAAAAACAAGACCTGGAGCTGACTGTGACTCAGATCATGAGCTTCTTATTGCAAAATTCAAGTTTAAATTGAACAAAGTAGGGAAAGCCACTAGACTATTCAGGTATGACCTAAATCAAATCCCTTATGATCATAAAGTGGAGCTGATAAATATTTAAAGGATTAGATCTGGTAGACAGAGTGCCTGAGGAACTATGGACAGATGTTCCTAACATTGCATAGGATACAGTGACCAAAACCATCCCAAAGAAAAAGAAATGAAAGAAGGCACGATGATTGTCAGAGGAGGCTTTACAAATAGCTGAGAAAAGAAAAGGCAAAGCAGAAAGGAAAAGATATACCAAACTGAATGCAGAGTTCCAAAGAACAGCAAGGAGAGAGAAGAAAGCCTTTCTTAAGTGAATAATGCAAAGAAATAGAGGGAAGCAACAGAATGCAAAAGACTAGAGATCTCTTCAAGAAAAATAGAGATACTAAGGGAATATTTCATGCAAAATGGACAAAATAAAGGACAGAAATGGCAAGGATCTAACAGAAGCAGAAAAGATTAAAAAGAAGTGCCAAGAATACACAGAGCTGTACAAAAAGGTCTTAATGACTCAGATGACCACAATGGTGTGATCACTCATGGAGAGCCAGACATCCTGGAGTGTGAAGTCAAGTGGGCCTTAGGAAGAATTACTATGAAAAAAATTAGAGGAGGTGATGGAATTCCAGATGAGCTGTTTCAAATCCTAAAAGATGATGCTGTTAAAGAGCTGCACTCAGTATGCCAGCAAATTTGGAAAACTCAGCAGTGGCCACAGAACTGGAAAATGTCAGCTTTCATTCCAATCTGTAAGAAAAACAATGCCAAAGAATGTTCACACTACCACACAATTGTACTCATTCCACATGCTAGCAAGGTAATTCTCCAAATCCTTCAAGCTCTTGACTTCAAGAGTACCTGAACCAAGAACTTCCAAATGTATAAGCTGGTTTTAGAAAAGGCAGAGGAACCAGAGATCAAATTACCAACATTCCTTGGATCATAGATGAAGCCAGGGAGTTCCAGAAAAAAAAAAAAGCTACTTCTGCTTCATTGACTGTGTTAAAGCCTTTGACTGTGTATCACAACAAGTTGTGGAAAATTCTTCAAGAGATTGGAATACCGGACCACTTTACTTGTCTCTTGAGAAACCTGTATGCGGGTCAGAAAGCAACATGGATCAAGTGACTGGTTCAAAATTGGGAAAGGAGTGTGCCAAGGCTGTATGTTGTCACCCTGCTATGTAACTTATATGCAGGGTAAATCATGTGAAATGGTGGACTGGATGAATCACAAGCTGGAATCAAGATTGCAGGGAAAAAATTATCAATCTCAGACATACAAAATGATACCACCCTAAAGGCAGAAAGCAAAGAGTAACTAAAGAGTTTCTTGATGAAGGTGAAAGAGGGAAGTGAAAAAGCTGGCTTGAAACTCAGCTTTTAAAAAACAAAGATCATAGCATCTGGTACTATCATTTCATGTCAAATAGATGGGGGGAAAGTGGAAATAGTGACAGATTTTATTTTCTTGGGCTCCAAAATCACTGCAGATGGTGATTGCAGCCATGAAATTAAAAGACACTTTCTCCTTGGAAGAAAAGCTATGACAAACCTAGATAGTGTATTAAAAAGCAGAAACATCACTTTGCTGACAAATGTCTGCATAGTCAAAGCTGTGTTTTTTTCTAGTAGTCATGTATGGATGTGAGAGTTGGACCATAAAAAGCCTGAGCACTGAAGAATTGATATTTTCGAACTGTGGTGCTGGAGAAGGCTCTTGAGAGTCCGTTGGACAGCAAGGAGATCAAACCAGTCAATCCTAAAGGAAGTCAACCAGGAATACTCACTGGAGGACTGATGCTGAAGCTGAAGCTCCAATACTTTGGCCACCTGAAGCAAAAAGCTAACTCATTGGAAAAGACCCCGATGCTGGGAAAGATAGAGGGCAGGAGGAGAAGGGGGTGACAGAGGATGAGATGGTTGGATGACATCACTGACTCAATGGACATGAGTTTGAGCAAACTCAGGGATAGTGAAGGATAGGGAAGCCTGGTGTGTTGTAGTTCATGGGATCGCAAAGAGTGGGACATGACTGAGTGACTGAACAACAACAATCCTGGATGCTTTTTATAGAGTGCTACTTTCAGTTTTCTAATTTGGAGCAGTATTTGTTGGAATGAATTGTTTGGTTTTCTAGAAGGAGTTCATAGTAGAGGACTGCCTTCCAATCCCGCTATATACACAAGATCACCTTCTTTGGAAGAAGACCAGCCTTTGTTGTGGTTGGTGTTTCACTTGCCCCACAATCTCTTCCATTCCTTATTATTGTACAGAATCCACTTTTCATCACCCATCACAGTATGTTTTTAAAATGGGATATTTGATTATATTAAACTAGAGAACTGCATGTGGATGTACGGTCAATTTTTTTTTTTTTGGCTTAACTTATGTGGATCCTAAATATAGAAGTGATTAAGTTAACCAAGCTGATGGAAATGATTTTCAGCACTTGATTTTTGAGTATTTTCTCTATCTGCCACCTGATATAATGTTCTCAATGAATATCTCAATGAATATCTCAATTTGATCACTGTTAACTTCAACTGGTCTACCTGATCATGGAGCATCATCCAGTGAGAAATCTCTAGCATGAAACTGTGACCCTTTTAACATGATCAGTCAGTCACTGAACCTTCTCCCTATACTCTTCAAGTTTTTTTGCACTTCATTTGTATTTTTACCTTTCTTCAAATAATAAAGCATAATATGCTGAAAACATTACTTGTTTTCTTCCATCTTCAACATTAAAATGGCTCCAAAAATTCACCAATTTTGATGTTTTTTAAGTGTACACTGATATAGTAGCTGTCACAGTACAATCTAAGAAAATTGTTTTGAATAAAGACAAGTAAGCATTACTAGAGCCATCTTGGGCTTCCCTGGCAGTTCAGACAGTAAACATTGCATCTGCCTGCAATGCAGGAGACCTGGGTTCAACCCCTGGGTTGGGAAGATCCCTGGGAGGAGGGCATGGCAACTCACACCAGTATTCTTATCTGGAGAACTCCCAAGGATAGAGGATCCTGGTGGGCTACAGTCCATGGGATCACAAAGAGTCAGGCACGACTGAGTGACTAAGCACAGCACAGAGCCATCTTACAGAAAAAACAAAACAAAACAAAACCCAAAGGAATGTTTAGGACAACACAATATTTTTAATTTATGCTATAATTGTAGCTCTGTTTGCTATTTATTGGGCTTCCCTGGTAGCTCAGAATGACAACCCTCTCCAGGATTCTTGCCTGGAGAATTCTATCATCAGGGGAACCTGGTGGGCTACAGTCCATTGGATCGAAAAGAGTTGGACATGGCTGAGTGACTAACTCTTCACTTCTTCCTCTTGCTATTTATTGTTAATGTTATCTATTTGTGGGTGTTTACATTGGCTTATACCATGTGCCAAAGACCTATTAATCAGACTGGTGCTGTATTTTATATTAATTTTGTAGCTTAACATTGTGGGATCATACAGTTCAATAATTTGATTTAGAACTTTAAATCCATGTTAAGCTCAGGCATAGTTCAATTTTTAGATACAGCTCTTTCTTCATCCAAAGCCCAAAGGGAAACATAAGTTTACCTGTGGCTTCTCATTTCCCATGTGTATGTGTGTATCGCCACTTTTTTTTACCGAGGATGAGCTCTCATCTGTGAGGGACTGTTGTTGATAATCACTTTTCTCTCTCAGACATAGTTCATTATCCATATCTGAACATTAAAATCCAGATCCTTCATTTGTTAAGGAAAGAAATGAATGGCTCTCTCACTCTACCCCAGCCAAATTATCAGCTTGTGTATTTCATTCTTTATATTTCCCTTTCCAATTTTGGTCCCTGAAGTTTCCTCATAATTATAATTTAAGTATTGGTTATGCAGTTAAATGTGCACTTTAACATTTTATCACACATTTCTAGCTGTTTGTGATCAGATGGATTTTCAGATTACTTAGGTCAATTCTACCATTCAGGATAAATATTTACATTTTACAAGTTATTTGAAGTAAATTTCTCCTAACTTTGACTCAATTTATATTTGAGATGTTACTTGCTATTTCAACAGAATTCTTTGATTTCATAATGTATAGTAAGAATAATGAAATAAAGAGAGTACCATCTATGACGTGTTTCTTGGGTAGGAAAAATTTTAACATTCTAGGACAAAAAGAGTCATTGTCAGGCCTTATTCATTCTCTTATATCAAATCAATAATACATGTAAGTCAGCTGATGTTGAACTTTTTTTTTTAAACTCTTCTGGAGAAGTTCTTATTGTAGTAGGCGTAGTAGGCAACTCCTTCATCACCATGAATTCTGTCAGTTCTGGAAAATACAAGCAATACTAAATTTGTTATTGGTTAACAAATTTACTTAAAGATTAAAAATGGAATCCTTGAAAGTGTTCAAGTTTTTGAGTTATCAGATGCAAAAAAATGATTTCTAACTTAAGAATAAATGAATAATTTAATGAGTAGATATCTCACTAGAATAAAGGAAAAATATGAAGAAGACTTTGAAAAATCAAGAAACATAGCATTTTTAGGCATTTTGGTTTTAAGAATTATTGTACAGTCGCTTCAGAACTCCCAGGATGAATGAGTTTCAACTCTTTTCAATCTTTGTCATTCAGGTTTATTGAAATTTTTTGGAGGGAAAGACAAATTGATGTAATTTTGGTTATGTGCTCACATCTTATCTAGTTGAAGCAGAGAATCTTTATGGAAAGTCTAACAAGGATTTACAAGGAAAAAATTGGTATTTGTGTCAGTTAGATTCGATACCAACCATACTCTATAACAAATGACAACAAAAAAAATATCATTGTTATATAACAATAAACAATTATTTCTTATTCATGTTTCAGTGGATCAACTGGGGCTTGGCTGCTCTTGGCATGACTTACCTGGGCTTGGCTCCAGAACAGGTGTTGTTTTAGCTCTGCTTCATGTGTCTCTTTGGGTTTCCCTGATAGCTCAGTTGGTAAAAAATCTACCTGCAAGGCCGGAGACCCAAGTTCGATTCCTGGGTAGGAAAGATCCGCTGGAGAAGGGATAGGCTACCCACTCCTGTATTCTGGGGCTTTCCTTTGGCTCAGCTGGTAAAGAATCCGCCTTCAATGCGGGAGACCTGGGTTTGATCCCTGGGTTGGGAAGATCCCTTGGAGAAGGGAAAGGCTACCCACTGCAGTATTCTGGCCTGGAGAATTCCATGGACTGTATAGTCCATGGGGTTGCAAAGGGTTGGACATGACTGAGCGACTTTCACTTTCATGTGTCTCTAATTTTTTTGGAACCTGTGCACTGCCTTGGGACATCTTTTCTCATGCCTGTTGCTGAAGGGCACAGAGAGCACTGATACTAATACGTTTGAAGCATTCTGTCATATCTACTAACATACTGTGGGCCAAAGCAAATAACATAGCCAATCCCATGTCAATGAGATGCTTGGGAAAAAAACTTCATGTATTGTCTAAGCCTTTAAAAATACACAAGAAAAAGAAGTCAATATAGAAGCTTGGAAGAAACTACTGTTAACTAAGAAAAGAAAAAAGTTTAAGGGGGAAGGATCTTCAAAAGTCCGATCCTTAAGTAAGGTGAAAGGAGAAGATTTAAGAATTTCAGGGAGGAGGAGGAAGAAAAGTGTAGGAAAATAGCAGGGACATACCCTTTCAAGATCATATCCCTTAAAAGCAACCCTCTTAAATTCACTTGGATAGTGTCTTAATTGCCTAGACTCTATATGCTTGAGGTCAGTTACGTAATTATTTTCCATATTGGACTTGTCCCCCAAACCCTTGCTTACATTCCCAGGTGACATGGTTCTTAAATATTTCTTAGGTTTCTTCTCTTCTCAGTCCTCCAGTATGTGGTATCTGGACCTAATGTCCAGGACAGTGTTCAGTACACTAAGTGTGGTCCTTAAATTTCAAAGACAGAGGAAAGCAGAAGAGAAGGTCTCCACAGTCAGTGTACTCTGAAGGGAAAGCATTCTAAAAGCACCCATCTCTGGATTCTCCCAGGAGTGCACAACACTGTATACTTTTAGATGATGAGGATTTGGCTTTATAGTTCCGCTTTAGAGATTCAGAGTTCCTGTTTGTTATGATGGTCCCCTCTTGGGCTTGTCTGCCTCTTTCTTCTTCTAAGCATGACAGTGATATCAGCTGAATTTCACTCCAGCCTTTCTCCTGAAATTGGAAGCTTTGTATTTCCCCCTTGGCTCCAAGGATCCAATTTAAATGCTGTTTCAGCCTCCTGCTGCACAGGGAACCTACAGGATATATTCTGTCTGCCTTTGCCATGGAGGAGAGGCCTATCAAGCATGTGGCAGAAAACCTAAGGGGCTTGCTTGTACACTGGAATTGGCCAGTGCAGTGAGCTTCAGCCCTTATTGCAAACATGTTAATTCAGGCTTAGTTATGCTAAAACCTTGAAGGCCTGCCCTTTAAAAATTAAATCTGTTCTTTCACACAAATATTGGCTGAATATAAATTATACTGAGGTCCTAACTAAAGCTCTGCCACAGCTGTGAGAATAGCTAAGCACAAATTAGCTAGCTTAGCCTGAAAAACTGCCCATGGCATGGGGAAAGTGGGACTTTGTTCACACGTGTTTTGCTTTGCATCGTGTCAAATTGCTATCATGGCAAAGGACTGTTTCCTGAATAATTTTTCAGAACTCTGTGCCTTTGGAACTGATCCACCTGCAAATAGGCTTATCAGAAAAATTTTGGGGGTCCCAATCTGTAACATACAGTGATCTCAGGTTATTTGTATGTTTGAATATTCATTGTTTGGATCTCCTTCTATGTTTGAATTGGTGTTAACAATTTAATATTATATTAAGTTAATCCTATGAAATTGTTATTATTCAACCATTTTTGATCTATGAAGGTGGCATTTTCACATGGTTCAAACAAATAGCTTTGATTTCTAAAACCAACTTGAATAATTTCTATTTTAGTGTTCTGAATATCTAAATCACTAATTTATCAATCAATTCGTTAATATGAACAGTGGCGAAACTGGCCATCTTGAGCTCCCTTTTGAAGCCCTAGAGCGTTTGACCTCATTTTTTCTTTGACTGATGGAGTTCTTCAGGGTGGAAAGGAGTCTTTGTGCTCTTTTATTTACCAAGGCAGCCATACTGAGGGTTAGGGACTTCATGCTTTCCCCTTTTCTCGGCTTCTCTTTTTCATGAAAAGTCCTCATTCTGTTCTCTCTTCTTAATTGATAGTCTTGAACTGGATGAGAAAAGTTCTTCTTCAAAGTTTTCCTAGGACAGAGTTCTGAAGAGAAACCTAGGCTTCTCTGCCCGCAAGTCCTAGAAACCAGAATCAGCTCAAGCAGCTCCTTCTTGCTTCTGAGCCAGTCTTCTTCCCTAGCAAGAATCAGACAGAACCCTCCTTTTTAACTAATGGTGTGATCGTGAATAGGTTACTAACCTATTTAAGCATCAGTTTCAGCATTGGTAAAATGGGGTTAAATACCACCTACCTCACAGGACTAATGTAATGTTTAAATTTGTAATGTATACACCATGAAACATTGTTCTCTGTTTATAGTATATACTCAGTGAATGTTACCTCCTTTTTCTCTCTCTAGGTTCTTCAAACCCAAGACAAATGTCAAGTGGAGGGTTACACAGCTGCAGTTTTGTTTCTGCTTTCTCCATAGCTGATAGGATAGCTAAGGGGGAAACTGCAAGTTTTCTCTTCTACACTGCTTCCACTAAAAAGATCATTCTAGCAGTAGGACACCATTATGAGATGCTTATGTTTTGTGGCTTTGTTGTCTTCCAGGGACTTCCCTGAAAAATTTGGAGTAGAGGGCAGTAGAGGGTAAGGGAAAAGGAAATGCCAACATGACTTTCAAAACACAAATTCAGTATTCCTAACCAAGTGCTTTTGATTATGCATACCACCTATATGAAAGCACTTTGTAGTATAATAAGTTAGTCTATAATTTGAATCTGATAGTTATAAATAATATTATTAACATATCCCAAATGTTAATGAACTCAAGTGAAGATTTATATTTATATGGTTTTCCATGTTATCACTTTGAATGTCTTCTTGAGGAGTGTTATAAAGGCAAAGCAAGAAGAAAAACTTCTAAAACAATGACTCTTACTGTAGGGTGTATGAGACATGGGAATGGTCTTTATAAATTAATTGAGCATTTTGGACAGAGAAGAACTACCAAGAACCCAGCAGTATGCTAGGAGCACATAATCTCTCTTGCTGTTCCTTGCCCAGGTCTATAATTCCTGGCTCAAACCCTGTTGAAAAAGCTCTGAAAGACCTCTGTCAGATTTCTGGAAAGTCTCAACTCAGAAATGGAGAGTTCTCTGTGTGGTATTTCTAGGGAACAGAAGTGACAGTTGATGGCTGAACTGGGTGCAAACACAGTGATAGAGCTTAGTGAACTGCCAACTTGAAATAGCTCCTTCCTAATTCAAATGAACTTTATTTGATTGCCTTCAACTACCAGTATTACTTTGGGAAAATTCTATTCTCATTGGAAACTCAGAGTTAGAAAAGAGCCTTGGAATGCAAAATGTAGGGATTGAAATATCAATGAATCTCAAATATTTATAGTCCAGATCATTTTTTTTTTCCTGTAGGCTTTGTATTCTCAGTCCGTGAGAAGAGATGAAGAGAAGTAAATTTTCAATTCAAGGCTTGAGAATACATTTTACACACAGTGTATATAACATTTCCAGAGATGGGATTTAAACTGTCTTGGACTTCTATAATTGATATCATGGTAATGAGTGGAGGACTTCTGTGTAGTTTTAGATGTTTTAGTTTTTTTTTTTCCTGATAATGTTAGATCTCTGTTAAAAGTTTCCTTGTTAAATGAACTTTGGCTTAGAATTAATGTTTTCTATGGAGACTTCCCCTAGAAAATATAGCAATTGCGTCACTATAAGAGTATACCAATAGCTTCCCTTGTGGCTCAGCTAGTAAAGAATCCGCCTGCAATGTGGGAGACCTGGGTTTGATCCCTGGGTTGGGAAGATCCCCTGGAGAAGGGAAAGGCTACCCACTCCAGTATTCTGGCTTGGAGAATTCCATGGACTGTATAGTTCATGGGGTCACAGAGAATTGGACACGACTGACTTTCACGTCACCTCACTTCAACCAGGACACACCTATACACCTACTAATTTGTCCATGGCCAGTTATTAAAAGATTTTATCATCTAGTTTCCAGTATTGCTATTGGATTGGAGAAGGAAATGGCAACCCACTCCAGTATTCTTGCCTGGAAAATCTCATGGACAGAGGAGCCTGACAGGCTACAGTCCATGGGGTCGCAAAGAGTTGGACACAACTTAGCGACTAAACTAACCATTGCTATTGGATATAAAGCTGTGTCTCTCACATTTTTCACATCACAAGTGGATGTTAAGGACATCCATTTTCATTGAATGAAATTATTTTATGAACATGATTAACTAAAATATATGACATGGAAATAAATTCTTACATAAAAGTACATGTATATTATCAAGAAAAATTATTTTTACTTTAAAGGAGTTGTATTCTGGCCAAAAGATAGTTCAAAAAGTGTTCTATTAGCTAAATAGCCAATCTGTTTTTTAGATTGATCATTTTATGTTTACAAAGTAAAAATATTCCTTTGGAGACATTTTCACTAGCTGCTCTGCAGAAACTTTTGTTCCCATTGATGATCCCATTTGTTAATGGTGCATTAAATATATACTGAGGCTTTTAGATTAGCTAACTGGTACACAGTAAATTTGTGAAAGACACATATGCAAGTGTGTCTTTTATGGGAGAACGTTAATGTATTCTATGTTTTGCTTTTCAGATCATTTATAAATTTTACCTACTGAACAAAATGAAGGTCATTGACCATTGTAATCAGTTTTTGTAAAACTATATCTCTGTGTCTTCATTGTCTCTGTAAGCTTTCAGATGTGTTAGAGTGGTATACTTAGGAATGGGGGCACAAAGGATGAAGGTAATGATTTATGGAATGGTTCTGTTGCTGGGGAAGGGACAAAATGGGGACCATTTTACCATCAGGTTGTCAGTGGATGCAAATGAAGGGGAATTTTGTATTGACACTGACATATATTTGGGAATGAAGAATCACAGAACTTTAACGGAGAAAAGGGACTCATAAAAAATAGAGGGAAGTAACAGAGAGAAATGGACAGATTTGTGTGGTTTCCTATCTTCTCTACTTTGTTATGGTAGCTTACAATGATTTTATTAAATTCCATTGAGAAATGAAGATATAAAAAAATTAGGTCATTTTGTAATCTAATAATACTCAATTTATTTTGGTATATAGTATTCTAGATCTAGGTCTTGGAACAATTCTCAGTGGATAGTCTACATACATCCTTAAAGTCTTCATCATTCAGCAAGGCTTTGTGACACTAAGCCCCCAGACAGACTCACAAAGATAAAATCCAAAAATCTGTGTTGGATTGGTAAGGCAGAATCTCTGTAGTCATTACTAATTTCATTTAGAATAAGAATTCTCCTGAAGAGCTCAGTCTTAGTGTCTAGGTAACAGAATCCTATTTAAACTAAGAGTGCTGGGGAAAGGTTCTACTAAGCAAGAGATTTATAAATAAAACAAAAAATGGGATGGAAATAGCTGAGCACCTTATATGAAATAGTCTATATTGATGATACTAATGTTAATGACTGAGCTCTTATTATTGGGATATTGCTTGTATCCCTGGCCAACTTTAGTTGGAACAGTAATATTTTTGGATCTGGTTTCTTCTTTTGTTAGCCTTTGATATGTTTTTCTTCAACATAAATGCTAATTTGTTTCATGGAGAGAGTCTTTTATCTTTAAGTTCATCCCTTATGGACTTTTTGCCTCACCAACACAGATTTCATCAATGCTGTTGAATAGTTCTATTTTACCTGATTCTGTTTCTAATACTGTTTCATAGATGAACACAGTGCAAGAAATTTTAGAAGTCTGGAAGATCATCTCTCCTTATCTGAAATAGACTAATGCTTACTATAATCAGAACTTCTAAAAGAACACACTCCTTGTGACTGTCTTCTGAAGCAGGTCTTAAGAGACTTTCCTGACTTTTAATGATAGAAAAGACCTTCTAGGTGTTATGTAGCTCTTATTCTCCAGAGCTGGGTTGTAGTTGCTTTAGAGAAGCATGTGTTTGAATTTCATAGGACTTCTACGTTTTAAACTCAGTGTTAAGTTTCACAAGTGAAGTGACCATCATGACTTGTAAAGCATGAAAGATAAGCCATTACTATCATTGATTTAGAAAATAATGCTGAATAAAATAAAAGCATAAATAGAGTTAGCATCTCTAAGCTTAGGCTGTTTTATTTCCTAATACTTAGGTAATAATCAGAGACCCATAGTAGACCTATCTTGACAGATAAATGTCTGTTTCAATATTAGAACTTGCATTTGTTGTTTTTTGGTAGCTAAGTCATGTCCAACTCTTTGCGACCCCAAGGACTGCAGCATGCCAAGCTTCCCTGTTCTTCATTACTTTGCTCAAACTCATGTCCACTGAGCTGGCGATACCATCCAGCCATATTACCCTCTGTCGTCCCCTTCTCCTCCTGCCCTCAATCTTTCCCAGCATCAGGGTCTTTTTCAGTGAGCTGGCTCTTCACATCAGGTGGCCAAAGTATTGGAGCTTCAGCATCAGTCCTGCTCTTGATCAGAACTTTCATAGATAATCATAATTCTGGAAAAAAAAATTGTGTAATTTTCTCTAAGTGGAAGGAAGGTTGAACAAATCACTAGTTTCAAATAACTATGGATGAAATTCCAATATCCTCAGGTGCTCTAAATGATATAAATGGAGCTGAGTGAGAGGGCTGAGATGCACCTCTTGCTGGCTTTTGCCCTTGGTCAACCTGCCAAATCCCACCTACTCCTGAGAAAAAGCAGTTTATAACATCTATAATGTCGAGAGTAGTGCTAATTGCTCTATTCACAATGAGTTCTTAGTGAAGAGTTAATGATTTAATAAATGGAACTGTTAATGCAATGCAACTTATATGGACAGCCTGTGTCCTTGGTGGTATTTATTTACTTAGACAATGATTATCTAACCATTGCTTTTACAAATTGTTAAATCCCTATCAAGAATTGTTACAAGTTTTTCTGCCAAGGACTTTTTATTACGAGCATTCCAATTACATGAAGGAGGACTTAAGGTCTAGGAACATGTTTTGAAATCTGATATTAACTTATAAATTAGCTTTATAAAAGTACACTGACTATATGTTCTGTTCTGTCAATGTGTTATATAATTTTTATCTCCTGAAAGTTCAGATTCACTATTTTAGACTATATTTTTTCATTGTTTTGTGTTCTAAAGTAGCTATTAAATGAACTCAATTATTTTCTTTTAGGGGATGTTTGAAAAGAAAATTGTTGGCTGTCTCTTCAAGTAAAGTAAACATACGCAACAATAAGGATATCAGCATCATTCAGTGTTTGTAGGCTTCTACTCTTGACTAGATGTTGTTAATAGTGTTCTAAGATCATGACTTCTGCTGCAGGTCATCATCATCATTCATATGTATTAAGTACTTCTAAAGTAATAGGCTGTCTGTCTATTGTCTATCTCTGTGCTCTCTAAAACCAGAGTTTCATATAATGTCAGATCAGATAGACAAGTGATGAAATATATTGTCCCATGGAAAGATTGGGAATAGCAGAGTGATCAAGACTATGGTCAGCCTAGATAATTCGACTTCTTCTGAGGTCTTTGAGGTCTGTGGGCAAATGAATGTGAATTTTTAAATGTCTGCACTCCCAATTTCCCAGTGGAATGAAAATAGCTCTGAAAAATCATAGCATTTTTTTTCCTGCAGAATATACTTACTCCAGAAACAGAAAAAAGCATTTAGAAAATTTAAAAATTGTGTTAAAAAGTTTAAAAAATATGTGGCAGTATAAGAAAAAATACACAATGCATGGAACTGAATCAAAATTATTAAAATGAAACAGTGTGAGCAATGAGTAATGGTCATGATAATGCTGAAAAAATAAACCATTTAAGAAGATGAAAAGCTAAAGAAGGAGGTTCCTAACTCAAAGAGAAAAGATGTGATATGGAGGACAGACCCAGGAGATTGGGAAAAAAAAAAAAAAGACTTATGAAGGAGAAGTCACAATTAAATAAATAATTATAGCACACTATCCTAAACTTAGAAAGACTTGAATCTTTGGATTGAAAAGATTTACTGAACATGTCAATACTCACTTAAGAATTTTATATTTACATATATACTGAATTTTTGTTTTACACTTAAAAGTAAATTTAAAAGATTCTGTAAGAATCCAATTAGGCTACAAAAAAGGTCCAGACAAAAGGAAAAAGAATCACACATGTTTTCATATTTTTCATATAAAAGATATTGGATTAACGGAGAGTTTCCTCAGGTCTAAGAACTCATATCTGTGTGTGAGATAACAGAAGAGTATTCTAAGATTTCTCATATCCACTTCCTAAAGAAGGCATTCAAATAAAGGCATAAAAACCATGACTTAATGAAAGAATAAGTTGCTTTTGCAGAGAGTATTGAAGCCAATTAAATAAAGATCTTTCTTACAAATTAATGCAATTTTTAAAAGAAATTCTGAGCTAGAGACACTTGATTCCATAACAGTAAAAATAAGACACCAACATTTCAAATACTTTTTTAAAACATGAGAAAAGGTAGTGGGTCAGTGGAGAGTCTAGGAGGGTGGCATACTGAATCTTGGGTTCTATGATTATTATTTAATAGATATTTTTTTTCTTATTATTATCACTGATTACTAGACAAAATAATGTGAACTAAATACAAGCATGAATACATTAATATAAAAATGTATCTTTCAGATAGCTAGGAACCAAAGCAAAGAGAATACACATTGAAAAGGTTATGAAACATGATATAATGAATAATTCCACTTTTATAGAAATATTACATATATATGTAAATGTAAATTAAACATAAACATATATAACATTCCACCGAAAGATAATCATCTTTAGGTATTGATGGTAGATTATTACAGATTTTGTACATCTTTATTTTACATAGTTTCAGCAGTGACTATCAATTATATGATGATACAAATAATAGTGACTTGTTTTTACTAATATCAAAATTTAAACTAATTTTACATACATACAATGCCATTACTTAATACTTCTAGAAAATTTTAGCTAATAGAATATTTTCAGTGACAAACGAAGAAATTAAACCTGATTATTTTGAATTATTTAGTTGAAGTCAGTTACGTTTTAATATATAATGAAAATGGCACTTGTTGAAGAAAGAAAGATTTAGCTGTGTATTTATCATATAGCCAAGTTAATACATAATGGGAATTGAGAGTAGTTATTGTAACAAGAATACACAGAAGAACTGTACAAAAAAGATCTTCACAACCCATATAATCACGATGGTGTGATCACTCACCTAGAGCCAGACATCCTGGAATGTGGAGTCAAGTGGGCCTTAGAAAGCATCACTATGAACAAAGCTAGTGGAGGTGATAGAATTCCAGTTGAGCTATTTCAAATCCTGAAAGACAGTGCTGTGAAACTGCTGCACTCAATATGCCAGCAAATTTGGAAAATTCAGCAGTGGCCACAGGACTGGAAAAGGTCAGTCAGTTTTCATCCCAATCCCAAAGAAAGGCAATGCCAAAGAATGCTCAAACTACCGCACAATTGCACTCATCTCACATGCTAGTAAAGTAATGCTCAAGATTCTCCAAGCCAGGCTTCAGCAATACATGAACCGTGAACTTCCAGATGTTCAAGCTTGTTTTAGAAAAGGCAGAGGAACCAGAGATCAAACTGCCAATATCCGCTGGATCATCAAAAAAGCAAGAGAGTTCCAGAAAAACATCTATTTCTATTTTATTGACTATGCCAAAGCCTTTGACTGTGTGGATCACAATAAACTGTGGAAAATTCTGAAAGAGATGGGAATACCAGACCATCTGACCTGTCTCTTGAGAAACCTGTATGCAGGTCAGGAAGCAACAGTTAGAACTGGACATGGAACAACAGACTGGTTCCAAATAGGAAAAAGAGTACATCAAGGCTGTATATTGTCACCCGGCTTATTTAACTTATATGCAGAGTACATCATGAGAAACGCTGAGCCGGAAGAAACACAAGCTGGAATCAAGATTGCCAGGAGAAATATCAATAACCTCAGATATGCAGATGACACCACCCTTATGGCAGAGAGTGAAGAAGAACTAAAGAGCCTCTTGATGAAAGTGAAAGAGGAGAGTGAAAAAGCTGGCTTAAAGATCAATGTTCAGAAAACTAAGATCATGGCATCTGGTCCCATCACTTTATGGGAAATAGATGGGGAAACAGTGGAAACAGTGTCAGACTTTATTTTTGGGGGCTCCAAAATCACTGCTGATGGTGATTGCAGCCATGAAATTAAAAAATGCTTACTCCTTGGAAGGAAGGTTATGGCCAACCTAGATAGCATATTTAAAAGCAGAGACATTACTTTGCCAACAAAAGTCCGTCTAGTCAAGGCTATGGTTTTTCCAGTGGTCATATATGGATGTGAGAGTTGGATGGTGAAGAAAGCTGAGCACCTCAGAATTGATGCTTTTGAACTGTGGTGTTGGAGAAGACTCTTGAGAGTCCCTTGGACTGCAAGGAGATCCAATCAATCCATCCTAAAGGAGGTCAGTCCTGGGTGTTCATTGGAAGGAATGATGTTGAAGCTGAAACTCCAATACTTTGGCCACCTCATGCGAAGAGTTGACTCATTGGAAAAGACCCTAATTCTGGGAAGGATTGGGGGCAGGAGGAGAAGGGGACCACAGAGGAAGAGATGGTTGGATGGCATCACTGCCTCGCTGGACATGGGTTTGGGTAAACTCTGGGAGTTGGTGATGGACAGGGAGGCCTGGCATGCTGCGATTCATGGGGTCGCAAAGAGTTGGACACGACTGAGCGACTGAACTGAACTGAACAGATTGTATCATGGAAATAGCCAAGCTGAGTCTTAAAAGGTGTAAACACATGCTCTCAACATTACTTAAACAGGCAAAGACTTAAAAATTTCAAAGATGCCATATTCAGGAAAATGTTCAAAACAAGATCAAAATTAAGTTTCATTTGGTTTTAAGTCTTCCCTTTGGAAAGTATACAAGTTTAGTAAAGAACATTTTGGGAATGAGCATATCTGATATTGTTTAGGGCTACCCTAGTATCTCAGACAGCAAATAATCTGTCTGCCATGCAGGAAACCTGGATTTGATCCCTAGGTTGGGAAGCTATCCTGGAGAAGGGAATAGCTACTCACTCCAGTATTCTTGCCTGGAGAATTCCATGAAGAGAGGAGTCTGGTGGGCTACAGTCTGTGGGGTTGCAAAGAGTTGGACAAAGTGAGTGACTATATTACCCACAGATTAATAGTTGAATGAGAGACAATGCTTCTAATTTGCTCTGCTTTTACAATTTCACCATGAAAAATTACGGAAGAGACAACAGATATCTTTACATTTTTGACATAGCTCAGATGGTAAAGAATCTGCCCACAATGCAGGAGACCTCAGTTGGATCGCCAGGTTGCAGAATCCCATGGACAGAGGAGCCTGGTGGGCTACAGTCCATATGGTCACAAAGAGTCAGACACTACTGAATGACTAACACTACTACTACTTACACTTTTGACAAGAGAGAGTTTATTTCCAGTTATGGGCTGATTTAAGGCCTGTTGAAAACTGATTTGTCACCTGGTCAATGGTTTTTAACTAAATAGTAGGAGCTTATTTTAAAAGAAAAGCTAATCTTTTGTATTATCTTTAATTGAAATTGGGTTGAGAAATCAAAATACCTTTGTCTTTAGAAGTAATATTGTAATACAAACTAAGATTATATTCCAGTCTTTATAAAAGTACTCTTTAATAGAAAAATGTTGTGTGGTAAACATTTCTTATTCCAAATTTTCCTCAGAAGAGTTAACTAGAAGAAATCATATGAGCTAATTGTGCCAGAATCTAACTTGGTTCATGGAAATTGCGTTTGTCACCCACTTTTCCCTTTCCAATACCCTCCCACCACAGGCTGACTCAATAGGTGGAGCAGGTGTCATTAATTCCAGTGAACTCACAGAATGTTGAATGTTGTTCCCATTGCAAGTCACTACTGGAATTTTATTCTTTAATCTCTATGGAAATTCACCGTTCTTTGTTGACTTAAAACTTAGCTGATTTATACAAGAATTTAAACAAAACTTATCTTGTGTTTGTTTATGTTTTCCTATTCTGATTGTTAAGGGAAATGAATCAGAGGATAAAAGAAATGGTGATACTTTTTGACCAAAATTCAGGTACAAAATGTCTCTTGCAATTTATTTCTTTGTTACATTGGCTAAACATGCACTTTTCATTTATTAAGCTTAGCAGACTCTAAAATTGGAAGCTATTTTCTTTATAGTTGTATCACATATGAAGTTAGTCTTTCCCATGTAAAGTTCTAGAGAAAGATTGGGGAAAGTCTATATATATATACAAATATATATCGATATATATATGTATATATATCGATATGTATTTGTTTATAACAAGTTGTGGTAAATTCAGAGTTTGAAAACCATTGATTCTTACCATACAAATGATTCTCTTCCTTTTTTCAGTTAGTCTCCTCTGTCAATAAATTAGTTTATCTTATGTGAGTTGAGCATTATCATGACTTTATTACATAATTAATAGAATAAAACTAGGGGTGAGGGATGGATTGGAACTGATGAACTGCAGCCCATCAGGCTCCTCTGTCCATAGGATTACCCAGGCAAGAATATTAGAGTGGGTTGCCATTGCCTCCTCGAGGGGAATCTCCCTGACCAGGGATGAAACCCAGGTCTCCTGCATTGCAGGCAGGCTTTTTACCCGCTGGGCTATTGGAGAAGCCTGTGTACACACTACTATATTTAAAATATATAGCCAACAAGGACCTACTGTATAACACAGAGAATGCTGATCAATGTTCAGTAATAACATGAATAACTAACCAAACTGATCACATGGATCACAGCCTTGTCTAACTCAATGAAACTATGAGCCATGCCCTGTAGGACATCCAAGATGGATGGGTCATGGGGGAAAGTTCTGACAAAATGTGGTCCACTGGAGAAGGGAGTGGCAAACCACTTCAGTATTCTTGTCTTGAGAACCCCATGAACAGTGTGAATAAGCAAAAAAATATGACATTGAAAGATGAAGTCCCCAGTTCAGTAGGTGCCCAATATGCTACTGGAGAAGAGTGGAGAATCAACTCCAGAAAAAGTGAAGAGGCTGAGCCAAAGAAGAATCAATGCCCAGTTGTGGATGTGAATGGTGATGGAAGCAAAGTCTGATGTTGTAAAGAACAATATTGCATAGGAACTTGGAATGTTAGGTCCATGAATCAAGGTAAATTGGAAGTGGTCAAACAGGAGATGACAGGAGTGAACATCGACATTTTAGGAATCAGTGAACTAAAATGGACCAGAATGGGCAAATTTAATACAGATGATCTTCACATCTACTACTGTGGGCAAGAATCCCTTAGAAGAAATGTATACCCCTCATAGTCAATAAAAGAGTCCAAAATACAGTCCTTGGGTGCAATCTCAAAAGCAACAGAATGATCTTGGTTTGTTACCAAAGAAAACCATTCCACATCACAGTAATCCAAGTCTATGCCCCAACCACTAATGCCAAAGAAGCTGGGTTGAAAGGCTCTATGAAGATCTACAAGACCATCTAGAACTCACACCTAAAAAGGACGTCCTTTTCATCATTGGGTACTGGAATGCAAAAGTAGGAAGTCAAGAGATACATCGAGTAACAGGCAAATTTGGCCTTGGAGTTCAAAATGAAGCAGGGCAAAGCTAACAGAGTTTTGCCAAGAGAATGCACAGGTCATAGCAAACACCATATTCCAACACAAGAGATGACTCTACACATGGATAACACCAGATGGTCAACACTGAAGCCCGATTGATTATTTTCTTTGCAGCCGAAGATATGGAGAAACACTATATAGTCAGCAAAAACAAGACTGGGAGCTGACTGTGGCTCAGATCATGAACTGCTTATTATTAAAATTCAGACTTAAATTGAAGAAAGTAGGGAAATCCACTAGAGCATTCATTTCAGTTCAGTCACTCAGTCGTGTCCAACTCTTTGTGACTCTGCGGACTGCAGCACACCAGGCTTCCCTATCCATCATCAACTCCCGGGGCTTGCTCAAACTCATGTCTATCAAGTCGGTGCTGCTATGCAATCATCTCATCCTCTGATATCCCCTTCTCCTACTGCCTTCAATCTCTCCCAGCATCAGAGTCTTTTCCAATGACTCATTTCTTCCCATAAGGTGGCCAAAGTATTGGAGTTTCAGCTTCAACATCAGTCCTTCCAATGAATATTCAGGACTGATTTCCTTTAGGATTGACTGGTTTGATTTCCTTGCAGTCCAAGGGACTCTCAAGAGTCTTTTCCAACACCACAGTTCAAAAGCATCGGTTCTTTGGCACTCAGCTTTCTTTATAGTCCTACACTCACATCCATACACGACTACTGGAAAAACCATAGCTTTGACTAAATGAATCTTGTCAGCAAAGTAATGTCTCTGCTTTTTAATATACTGTCTAGGTTGAATGCAGTCATGAAATTAAAAGACGCTTGCTCCCTGGAAGAAAAGCTATGATCAACCTAGAAAGAAAGTGAAAGAAAATGAAGTCATTCAGTCGTGTCTGACTCTTTGTGACTCCACGGACTGTAACCTACCAGGCTTCTCCGCCCATGGGATTTTCCATGCAAGAGTACTGGAGTGGGTTGCCATTTCCTTCTCCAGGGCATCTTCCTGACCCATGGATCAAACCTGGGTCTCCTGCATTGTAGGCAGATGCTTTACCGTCTGAGCCACCAGGGAAGTCCAACATAGACAGCATATAAAAGACCATTCGGGTATGACCTAAATCAAATCCCTCATGCTTATACAGTGGAAGTGACAAATACATTCAAAGGATTTGATCTGATAGAGTATCTGAAGTACTATGGACAGAGGTTCATAACATTGTATAGGAGGCAGTGATCAAGACCATCCCCAAGAAAAATAAATGCAAAAAGGCAAAATGGTTGTCTGAGAAGGCCTTACAAATAGCTGAGAAAAGAAGAGAAGCAAAAGGCAAAGAGAAAAAGGAAAGATATATCCATCTGAATGCAGAGTTCCAAAGAATAGCAAAGAGAGATAAGAAAGCCTTCCTAAGTGATCAATGCAAAGAAATAGAGAAAAACAATAAAATAGGAAATACTATAGGTCTCTTCTAGAAAATTAGAGATACCAAGGGAACATTTTCATGCAAAAATGGGCACAATAAAGGACAGAAATGGTATAGAATTAAAAAACACAGAAGATATTAAGAAGAGGTGGCAAGAATACATAGAAGAACTATACAAAAAAGATCTTAGTGACCCAGATAACCACAGTGGTGTGATCACTCACTTAGAGTCAGACATTCTGGAGTGCAAAGTCAAGTGGACCCTAGGAGGCATCACTACAAAAAAAACTAGTGGAGATGATGGAATTCCAGTTGAGCTATTTCAAATCCTAAAAGATGATTCTGTTAAAGTGCTGCACTCAATATGTCAGCAAATTTTGAAAATTTAGGGGTGGCCAAAGGACTGGAAGAGGTCAGTTTTCATTCCAATCCCAAAGAAAGGCAATGTCAAAGAATGTTCAAACTACTGCACAATTGCAGTCTCTCACGTTAGCAAAATAATGCTGAAAAATCTCCAAACTAAGCTTCAAGAGCATGTGAACTGAGAACTTCCAGATGTTCAAGCTGAAATTGGAAAAGGCAAAGGAACCGGAGATTAAATTTCCAGCATCTGTTGGATCATAGAAAAAGCAAGAGAATTCCAGAGAAACATCTATTTCTCTATTGACGCCACTAAACCCTTTCATTACGTGGATCACAACAAACTGTGGAAAATTTTTAGAGATGGGAATAGCAGACCACCTTACCTGCCTCCTGAAACTGTATGAAGGTCAAAAAGCAACATTTAGAACCATACATGGAGCAACAGACTGGTTCCAATTTGGGAAAGGAGTACATCAAGGCTATATATTGTCACTCTTCTTATGTAACTTATATGCAGTGTGCATCACATAAAACACTGGACTGGATGAAGTACAAGCTGGAATCAAGATTGCCAGGAGAAATATCAATATCAGATATACAGATGACACCACCCTTATGGCAGAAAGCAAAGAGCAACTAAAGAGCCTGAACTAAAGAGCTTGATGAAAGAGGGAAGCAAAAAAGCTGGCTTAAAACTCGATTCAAAAATGAAGGTCATGGCATCCAGTTCCATCACTTCATGGCAAATAGATAGGGAAACAATGGGAACAGTTACAGACTTTATTTTCTTGTGTTCCCAAATCACTGCAAATAGTGACTGCAGCCATGAATTTAAAAGATGCTTGCTGGGAAAGATTGAAGGCAGGAGGAGAAGGGGATGACAGAGGATGAGATGGCTGGATGGCATCACCGACTCAGTGGACATGAGTTTGACTAAACTCCGGGAGTTGGCGATAGACAGGAGGCTGGGTGTGCTGCAGTCCATGGGGTAGCAAAGAGTCGGACATGACTGAGTGACTGAACTGAACTGCTCCTTGGATAAAAGCCATGACCAACCTAGACAGCATATTAAAAAGCAGAGACATTACTTTGCCTACAAAGGTCCATCTAGTCAAAGCTATGGTTTTTCCAATAGTCATGTATGGATATGAGAGTTGTGCTATAAAGAAAGCTGAGCACCGAAGAATTGATGCTTTTGAACTGTGGTGTTGGAGAAGACTCTTGAGAGTCCCTTGGACTGCAAGGAGATCCATCCAGTCCATCCTAAAGGAAATCAGTCCTGAATATTCATTGGAATGACTGATGCTGAAACTGAAGCTCCAATACTTTGGCCACCTGATGCGAACTGAGTCACTAGAAGAGACCCTGATGCTGGGAAAGATTGAAGGTGGGAAGATAAGGGGATGATGGAGGATGAGATGGTTAGATGGCATCACTGTCTTGATGGACATGAGTTTGAGCAAGCTCCAGGAGTTGGTGATGGAAAGGGAAGCCTGGTGTGCTATAGTTCATGGGGTCTCAAAGAGTCATACACAACTGAGGACTGGCCTGAACTGAATAACCTAAGTAGAAAAAGAATTGTAAATATATATATATATATATGTATAACTGAATCACTTTGCTGTACACCTAAATCCAACACAACATTGTTAACTAACTATGATCCAATATAAAATAAAAATTACGGGGAAAACTAAATGAAATCACAAATACCTGTGTGTGTACATAATCCATTTTCCCTGCTCGCTCTCATCCTTAAACTTAATTTTAGCCCTTGATTTAGGCCTCTGTTTTATTAATTCAAGTTACTAAATTTACATTGATTGTGGAAACGGCCTGGTTTAATGAAGGAAACCTGGACTCTGGAGGAAGCCTCCCTTAGTTTTAAGCTTACATCTCCAACTCTATGATATATTAGTAGGATATGTCATTGAAAAAATTAGGAAAAGTTAAAAGGTTCAGATTCTTCATTTATAAATGGGGAAAACATAAATAATGCGTAGGAGGTTTGGAGAATTTAATAAGACAATGTATTTTAAATACCTGATATGATGTTTAGTTCATGGTTGGTATATAACAGTCTCCTCTGCTTCTGATCATCCTTTGTTGAAATTTGTAATCAGCTGTGAAATAAATGTTCTAAAGCAGGCACAAAAAGTCTAAACCTAGACAAAAATTTGACAGACAAATCAGTCTCTGGACACTCCAACTGATTACAATTGTGGTAACTGAGATAGATACTATCTTTCTCACTCTTTTGCAAGTGACTTTGGGAGAATTATTAACCACTCATAAATATTTTCAATTTTAAAATGAGCACTCTATGTCATCCAGGGTTTAGGTAAATTTCCAGACTCATCAAATAGTATATATACTAATATGAGCGGTTTTTTTATGTAAATAATACCTCAATAAAGCTTTAAAAACCCAGTAAATAAAATAGGGTGAAACAGCGAGTTATCCAGATTATCGGCCTTAAATTTAAGTAATTTAATTGTACCAAACTTTACTGGATTCTCTCAATATTTATCAGTTCTTTCAATATTTATCAAAGTAGAGAAATGTCGAGGGTTAAAATACAGGAAAAATACTCTTGAAAATTATGTTTAGTGGAGTAATTTAAAATTATAATTGCTCACAGAAGGTAACTGAAGCCAAGACTGCTGTATATCTGTATCAGTTATTTACTACAGAAATAATGATATGTAACAAACAGCTCCACCCCCGGCCCACCTCTTTCAACTCAATAGATTATAACAACAACCTGACTCTCACACACACAGATTTGCAGGCCAGTTTCTCTTCAGATGATCTGCTGCTGCTAAGTTGCTTCAGTCGTGTCCGACTCTGTGCAACCCCATAGACGGCAGCCCACCGGGCTCCGCCGTCCCTGGGATTCTCCAGGCAAGAATACTGGAGTGGATTGCCATTTCCTTCTCCAGTGCATGAAAGTGAAAAGTGAAAGTGAAGTCGCTCAGTCGTGTCCGACTCTTAGCGACCCCATGGACTGCAGCCCACCAGGCTCCTCCATCCATGGGATTTTCCAGGCAAGAGTACTGGAGTGGGGTGCCATTGGGTTGGCTAAACTCAGTGGCTCTGTGGGTTGGCTGGTTTTGATCTCAGGCTCCTATCTGCTCAGGATTTGGTCTACTTCACATACCTCATTCCTTCTTGGGCCATGACCTTTTCAAAGTTAAGGAAGAAATACCAAGGGAAGCGAAAAATTCCTAAGCGCATTTAAAACTTCCACTTTTGTCACTTCTGCTAGCATTCCTTTGAACTAAGCAAAGCACATGGCCAAAGACAAGATCAGTATGATTGGGAAATACATACTGCTCACACTGCTGAGGAATGTCAGGAGTCTTGCAAATGCAAAGTCATATGACAAAAGGTATTAAGAGAGTGAAAATGTGGGAAGACTGATCCAACATACTATGGTGATCATGAAAGTTTTCTTCCTAAGAAAATACTCAGCTTATATTTCCCTTACAGATTGGTGGTCCCATGTGACTGAGAAATGCAATGAAACGTTGTCAGAAGTGATAAAAGCTATTTCTATGCTTGGCTCATATGAAACTTCTCATACTATTCTCCATGCTCTCTCTCTTTTTCACCAGATGACTGAATGTGGAGAAGACCTAGGACCTAGAATAATATGTCTGAATTTTAAAATGGAAGGAATCTGGACTCTTATTTTATATAGTAGAGTCTCTAAATTGGTGTACAACATTAGAGGAAAAAAACAAAACACCAACAAAACTTTTATTGTGTGAGTCTTCTCAGATTTTCAGCAATATTTGTTATAGTAGCCAGTCTATCACGTAGGACTCTGTAACATCTTAAACTCTATTCGAAATATTAAAATATCTAAAATAATTTTACTCATGACTCAAATAAGAGAAAGTCATCAACCTTTACAATGTCATTAAGAATGAGATGGATCTACTAGGGTACGGCTCCAGAGTTACTTCATGTGGTTGAGGGTAGAGTGTGGTTACAGACTTGTTGTTTAGTTGCCAAGCTATGTCCAACTCTTTTGCACCCCAAGGTCTGTAGCCTGCCAGGTTGCTCTGTCCATGAGATTTCCCAGGCAAGAATACTGGAGTGGGGTGGTTTGCCATTTCCTTCTCCAGAGGATCTTCGCAACTCAGGGATCAAACCCAAGTCTCCTGCATTGCAGGGGGATTCTTTACCACTAAGCCATCTGGGCAACCCTGATTACAGAATTAGAAGACTGTTATTCATAATGATAAGATGGATTTCACTGGATGCTTATGAATATTTGAAGGTGTTTTTTCACACTGATGTATTTGAGATAAATGGTTGGTGAAAACTTTGAAGAACTGTTGGTAAACTTTACTTTTTAATTTAATGACTCTCCAAACCAAAATCAATGCATACACATGGCAAAAAATTAAAATTGCCTAAAAGAGTATGCAGTAAAAAGCTATGGCTCCTGGTCTTCTTTCCAGATATAACCAAGCTAATGATTTCCTATGTATATTCTCAAAATATTTTTCTGTATATATACCTTGTATTTATCTTGTGATGACTTTTGATGCTATATGAATACTGATCCTGATACTTTTAAGAATTGAATGCTAGACCTACACCTTTTTCATCCAGTGCTATATAACTCATGCCAGATGGTACTCTGACAATATCTGAGGTGATGCTGTGTGACAGTACCTATTGTGACAATCAGAATTTATGCTTCAAAGATTTTATGACTTGCAGAAGATGCCAAATTTCCATCTAACCAAAAATATTATGTTCACTTTCAGTGCAGTGTTAATATTCAGATTTGCTTTGATTCATTTCTATTTGGGAATACAGCATGGAATTTATGTTTTCTGTAGCAAAATTATGTGTGATTGCAGGTGAAATTATGTAATTTCTGTGAGTAGAAGAACAAAAGTGTACAACCTGAATCTAAGCTCTTCCACTCACTCTTCTGTAAGCACCCTGGTTTAGAGCATATTTCCCTCCAAGTGATAGTCTTTTGTGAACCTGTACTTCTACTCTTGGTAGAAGGGGCCTGAGAGTCTAGTTTCTGAAGCTGAAAAGCCACACTTAATACGAGGAGAAATTACAAGAGGTCATTTTACCACTGGGGTCCAGATGGCTTTGAAATTTTGAAGAAGCTTGGTGTGGAGGCTTGTTTGGAATTAAGGGCAGATTTGAAACCATATGGGACTGTTTTAGTCTAGAAAAGTTAAAATTTATAAAGATGAATGATTAAAAATAAACCCAGTCTTGGGCAGTGGCTTGGGGAGGAGTAATCCCTCAGAGTTCGGAATACTGGGTTCTTGGCTTCCTGTTGTAAAAATGTGAATGCCTTCTGCCTGCTCCCCTGTTGTCTCCTTTTGTGGCCTCCCGTGACCTTCCACCACTTTGTCTCCAGCTTGCTTTTTCTGAATGAGGACTTTATAATTTTATTGTTTACTGTTGGTGATTCAGGAGCCATTACTGTCAGGTCTGCTGAAAGGCTTCAGTGAAAAGGGTCAGTGTAGTCATTTGATTTTTATGGAACCTTCTCTCTATGCTGGCAAAGTCCTAAATCATACCCTTATTCTATTAGACAAAGTGATAGACAAAATGGGTGTTTAAAATAGGGGAAATAAAACATCACTCAAAACCCCTAACAGAATTATTTATATTACTCTCACCTTTAATCACAAGTAGAATTATTCTTTATTAACAAATACAGTGAATCTGAGCTTTTAGCTGAGCATTTAGTGGAACATCTACCCAGTAAGCTTTGCTTATGTTGCAGACAGCTACCCTGAGGAGTGATTTGAATTTAAATGTGATTCCCTTATTAGTTTCTGCTAACTGCAAATATCCCAGGCACTTAATTAAGTGGCTGAGTAATGTATGAATGCTCACTTCTGCTTGTCATGCAGAACAAAGTGATGTATTTATATTCCATGCACAATATGAAATTTAATGACACGGGCAACAGTAATTTAGAAAACCTTTGTTTTTATTGTCCTTGTTTTTGCTTAAGCAATTTCTCCGCTTTGTCATAGTTTGGCCAGGACAATGATATAAGACTTCATCCAAATGTTAGCTGCTGGCAGGTGACATTTACTAATAAACCAGAGGTTCTTCTGTGCCATCTAATGACTTAAAACTTTGGTGGATTTTCATTAACTATGCTATTTTGTTTTTGTTCCTTACTCGAAATTTTAATTTAATGGCAGGGAACAATTACTTTATGTGGCTGCTTAGCTGTTGCAACACAAAGGAAAATGTAGCTTCTGTTAGGATTTGAATTAACACACAGGGTTGCAAACTAAAAAAATAAAAAACAGCCAGTACTAATTTTTTTAACACTAGATTGTGAGGAGAAAAATATTGAGGCCAAGCCGCCTGACAAGCATTTCAGGGAACCCCTTTCATTTCATAGTTTTACTAAAGTTATCGTTTTTTATTTACTTCAGGGATCCAAAAATGCCAAGAGATTTTTGATTGGCATTCAAGGTCAATCCCAAAGCTGGAATCCTATTTGCCCTCTACCCCAATCTTTCTGGATCTCCCACACACTCACATAATACTTCAAATAGCTCTAAATTAAATGTTTATGTTTTGTCATTTTAAACTGGGCTGTATGCGGTTATTTGGATGGTGGTTTGACTAGTCAGATGGTGCTATTGTGGTGCAAAGCAGAAGGAATTCATATTCTCCCTATTTCAGCTCCTTTGGTCCACATGTGGGGTTGGGAGGCTCCTTTAATTAGAGTCTCGGCTCTCTCTGTCTGTTCTGGAAATCCTAGCTTCAATTAGTCTAGTCGCTTTATTTAGACAGTTTCATTTGTTTCCTAATGGAGTTAGGTGGGTGGTGAATTGGGTCAAAGTTATAGCGTATTACTTTCTGATATAAAATGTATTTTATATCCTCTGCAAAATTCTGTACCACAAGAAAGTGAAGTGTTCATCTGAACTATAATTTTTCACTGGTTGGGGGAACTGCGTGTAAACCGTGGAGGCTTGCTTTTACTTACCTGCGCCATCTCTTGTCAGCTTCAGTCGCATGCTACGCATGCCAACCCTAACCAAGGGAAAATGACATCAGGCTGCTGGGAGAATGCTGCCGCACAGTTCCTGACACAGAAGCCCTACTGCCTGTTACATTCTTGGCAGGGCTGTTCCTTGGTGCCTCAATAATCATTAACTGCCGTTTGGTGTAAAAGGATTCTTCCACTCTGAAATTCGTAGTTTTATTTAAAAATATATCAGTCTTACATTTCTGCTTCTTTCTTATCAAACCCCAATTTTAGGTGTGCTGACAAGTCACCAAGCAAGGGAGTGGGGAAACACAGGCAGCAAAAATGGCAGAAATTGTTCTGATCCTCTAATTTCTGTGCACCTGCATTTGATGGGCCTTCTCTGGCTAGCTCTGAAATCAAATCTGTCTCACCCCCTTCAGCCACTCTGACCTCACCATATGCCCCTGACTGGAGAGAAGCCCAGCTTGGCTGCTTGTGATCAGAGTCCACATATGTTGAGGGAGGGACCCCAGAAGATGGTTGACAGTATTCCTTTAGCTAGTAATCCCTTCAGGGAGATGAAGGGTGCTCCCTTGTGCCTGCTCTTACATTACATACTGTATTCAAACCCCAGCTAAAAGTGACCAACACAAGTGATGGCAGTTTACCTTTACCCTCCAGCTATCGGGTTCACACCCCTCTTGGCAGAGAAATGCCCTCCTTTCTCTTTTCTCTTTTTCCTTTGTATAAAGGGTATCTCTCAATATTCAACTAATCGGCAGTGACAACCCCCATTTGACTGCTCACTTCTCTAGTGAGGCTTCCAGCTTTCAAGCATCAAGATCAATGAGATTCTCTTCTGGGTGGGCCAGTTTGTTTCTCAGTGACATGAGAGCATTGCCTGCAGTGTGCACTGGTGAGACTTGTCAGTTGAGATATAATGTTGCTCTTTTGACGAATTTTTTTCAACTATTTACTACAAACTGAAGAGACTAGAAATATGTATCCTGTTTTCTCTCTCATGCAAATAAGCACATTGAATTCCTTTTTATTTGGACATCTGAGCATACCATAAGAGCAGAATATCAGGGTTGGAAAGATGCCTAAGTGTTCAGTCCATGCATCCACCTGGTGCTTAAATCCTAGCCATAGTGCTCTCCTAAATGTCATCTTTTCATACTAAAGCATACATATTAAAAAGCAGAGACATTGCTTTGCTGACAAAGGTCTGTCTAGTCAAAGCTATCGGAGAAGGCAATGGCACCCCACTCCAGTACTCTTGCCTGGAAAATCCCACGGACGGAGGAGCCTGGTAGGCTACAGTCCATGGGGTCGCCAAGAGTCTGACACGACTGAGCGACTTCATTTTCACTTTTCCCTTTCATGCATTGGAGAAGGAAATAGCAACCCACTCCAGTGTTCTTGACTGGAGAATCCCAGGGAGAGGGGAGCCTGGTGGGCTGCCATCTATGGGGTCACACAGAGACGGACAAGACTGAAGCGACTTAGCAGCAGCAGCAGCAGCAGTCAAAGCTAAGGTTTTTCCAGTAGTCATGTATGGATGTGAGAGTTGAACTATAAAGAAAGCTGAGTGCCAAAGAATTGATGCTTTTGAACTGTGGTGTTGGAGAAGACTCTTGAGAGTCCCTTGGACTGCAAGGAGATCCACCCAGTCCATCCTAAAGGAAATCAGTCCTGAATATTCATTGGAAGGACTGATGCTGAAACTGAAGCTCTAATACTTTGACCACCTGATGCAAAGAACTGACTTTTTAGAAAAGACCCTGATGCTGGGAAAGATTGAAGGCAGGAGGATAAGGGGATGGCAGAGGATGATATAGTTGGATGGCATCACCGACTCGATGGACATGAGTTTGAGCAAGCTCCAGAAGTTGGTGATATACAGGGAAGCCTGGCGTGCTGCAGTCCATGGTGTCACATAGAGTGGGATACGACTGAGTGACTAAACTGAACTGAAATGTCATCTAGCATAGGTTTGAACGCTGTCAGAACCAGGGGATTCATATTCTTCAATATCATCCAATTCTACCTTTGAATAATGATGTAAACAGGGTGACTGTACTCTAACACACACGTATAAACACACACACTCACACCGAGCCCTTGCCACTAAATCACCTCTCTCCTTTTCTTGAGTTGTATAATTGTAATTTGAGTCACAGATGTAAAATGAACACTTACTAGTTCTTGTTAAGTCCAGTTCCAGCTTTCCATTCCAACCTATCAAGATATTTTTATTCTAGTCTGATATGCAGGGTATTTATTCTCTCCTTATTTGTCATCTACAAGTATAATTGGCATGTGCATACCAAGAAACAATATAGACTAATATGTAAGTGGCATTGGAGGTGAGAAGAGCCTGGGTTCCAGACCTAGCATTGCTACTGCATAACCAGTTGTCAAGTCTTGGAGATAGTTCCCAGGCCTCTCTGACTCTAAGTTTCTTTAATGATAAAATTTCTATTTATTTCCTCTGAGCTTAGTGTAACATATTAATTTCAAACAAAAAGACATATAGGTTAAGTTTTGAATTGTTTTTCAAATATAATTGTTCCAACATGAGAGTCAAGTACTAATTTTTAAAAACCACTGTATTAAGGTAGGACTGACTTATGAAAAGCTGTACGTATCTAATGTGTACAACTTAATTAGTTTGGGAATAAATATACACCTGTGAAAACATTAGTCATGTATGTCATTAGTCATACAGTAGTCATGTGTATATGTGAGAGTAGGGCTGTAAAGAAATTGAGTGCCAAAGAATTGATGCTTTTGAACTGTTGTGTTGGAGAAGTCTCTTGAGAGTCTGTTGAACTGCAAGGAGATCCAACCAGTCAATCCTAAAGGAAATCAGTCCTGAATATTCATTGGAAGAACTGATGCTGAAGCTGAAACTCCAATACTTTGGCCACCTGATGCAAAGAACTGACTCATTGGAAAAGACCCTGATGCTGGGAAAGATTGAAGGCAGGAGGAGAAGGGGACGATAGAGGATGAGATGGTTGGATGGCATCACCGACTCAATGGACATGAGTTTGAGTAAACTCCGGAGGCTGGGGATGGACAGGGAGGCTTGGCATGCTGCAGTCCATGGGGTCACAAAGAGCCGGACAGGACTGAGCAAGTGAACTGAACTGAACTGTGAAAACATTACCACTATCAACGCCATAGACATATTAATTACCTCTCAAAGTTTCCTACCTTTCCCTTTATTATTGTTGCTAGTATTATTATTTTTAGAGCCTAAGTCTTTTATGTATAAGAAATGGAGATTATGATAGTACTGTGTCATAGTGTGGTATTCAGGAGTATAGGGGATAATACAGAATCCCCTGTACTAGTAGGGGAAAGTAGAAATACTTTGCAAAGTGTCTTTCACATAACTGGGATTTAATAAATACCATTATTACTTCCTAATCTATCAGTATATTCAAGCTGAGAATCAAAATGTTTATAAGGAGTGAAGCAAGGCCAAATTCTTTAGTATACATTGAAATATTTTTCCGGTTGATATAGATCAATTTAGTAAAATATCTGAGCATAATTTAATCTTTTTTAATGTATTTTGGAGCATAGCTAGTTGCCTTAGCATCCAGGTAACTTTTTCCCATCTCTCTCACATGATGATCCCTCAGAGAGTTTTTCAATCTACAATAAAGATGTACAAGTAGAGAAAATTGGAGAAGGTTTAAGATAGTGGTGTAGAAAGAGCCTAAATTCATCTCCTCCCATGGACACAACAGATCTACAACTGCATATGGACTACTTCCCTCTGAAAGGGATCTGAAAACTTGATGATCAGTCTTTCATAGCAAAGGGTTAAAAGACAGCCTGGAGACAGGTAAAAGAAAGAGATGTTAGCTCCAAGAGGAAACAAAAAACAAAAACACACCCCAGCTGCAGAGATCCACAACTGGGAAGGATAACAAAGGTACAAGTATTTTCCCTGAGGAGTAAACGGTTTGAGCTCCACATCAGACACCCTAGTCCTTCAATCTTGCATGGGAAAGACAACCCCAAAATACTTGCCTTTGAAAACCAGTGGGGAATATTTCCAGGAAAACTATAAAACTTCAGGGACAGAAAACACATTCTTAAATGGCTTGCCTGCAGACTCATTTCATCTAAAACATAGTTCAAAAACACCAAATTGGAAAAGGACATGGACCACAGATGTGTGCTCAGTTGCTCAGTCGAGTCTAACTTTTTGGGACTCCATGGACTATATATAGCCCACCAGGCTCCTCTGTCCATGAGATTTTATAGGCAAGAATACTGAAGTGGGTTGCCATTTCCTCCTCCAGAATGGACCATAAGTAAGGGGGATGCATTTACTTATTCTGAAGAATCTCCCAGAGAGGCAGGAACCAGTTGGAATGTTCTTAGAGACTGAGTCAATAGTGAGAGTGATTTTTCAATCTCAGGTTACCTTGCTAATACCAGTCTGGTGGGTGTCATTTTGAAAATCTCTACCTAAATTATTAATAGTGCTTACCAGGTGGTGCACTGTTAAAGGATCTGCCTGCCAGTGCAGGAGCCACAGGTGATGCAAGAGACATGGGTTCAATCCCTGGGTTAGCAATAGTACCAGTGAATACTATTTGAAAGTACTCACTCTTTGAACAGAACTTCCCACTCCTGATCTATGGCCTCACCTCACAGTAGGTCCAATGGTAACCCTGCCAACCAGCACCTGATAGCCACAACAGCTATTTTGAGGGCCAGTCCCACCCCAGCACCCTGCAGTTGCTGTGATGGGTCTCATAGTTGTTCCAGGGGTCAGCCATACCCACCAGTACACTACAACAGTAGCCATGGCCCCACCACCACAGGAGGGCACACATAGCTTATGTAGATGACTCTCCTTAAGCACGTGCTTTACCACCACGTGCTTGGTGGTAAAGTGGAATTGCTCTTCTGAACCTCCCAGGACATTTATACATAAGGCCACTTTTCAAGACTGGGAGAGGTAGCTGATTTACCTTATACATAGAAGCAAGCACAGAAAATTAGACAAAATAAGGAGACAAAGGAATATGTTCCAATCCAAGCAAGATAAAACCTTAGAAATAGAACTAAACCAAATGGAGATAAGCAATCTACCTGTTAAAGATGCTTGATGGTAATAAAGATCTTCATCAAACTGGGAAGAAGAATGGATTAATACAGTAAGAACTTCAACAAAGATATAGAAAAAAAATTAAAATGCCAAACAGAAGTTATAACTGAAGTGAAAAATATGCTAGAGGGGTTCAATATTAGATTAGATGAGGTAGAAGAAAGAATTAGCAGAATGGAAGACAAAGCAATGGAATTCATCAGACAGAAAAGCAAATGAAAAAGGAGTTTTAAAAAAGTGAAGATATCTCAAAGGACCTTTGGGACAACATCAAGCAGAATAGTGTTTGCATTATAAGGGTCCCAGAAGAAAAGATAAAGAGCCAGAAAAATTATTTGAAGAAATAATGGCTGAAAACTTTCCTAAACTGATGAAGGAAACAGATACCCAGGTCCATGATACTCAGGGAGTTCTGAGTATGATGAATCCGAAGAGAAACAAACCAAGACACATTCTAAAATGGTAAATGTTAAGGATAAAGATAGAATCTTCAAAGGAGCAAGAGAAAAGTAACTTGTTATCTACAAGGGAAACCCCACAAAGGTCTCAGCAAATTTTTCAGCAGGAACCTTACAGACCAGAACAGAGTAGCAAAGCCTATTTAAAGGACTGAGAGGAAGGAAAAGAAAAAAAATAACTTTCAACCTAGACTTCTCTATCTAGTAAGGTTATCATTCAGAATTGAAGGAGAGAGATTAAGATTTCCCCAGATAAGCAAAAGCTAAAGAAATTCACCACCACAAAACTGCCCTATTAAAAAAAAGTTAAAAAGACTTCTTTAAGTTAAAAAGAAATATTAATAATAAGAAAACAAGGCTACGTCAAAGTAAAAAGGTTTTGCATAGCAAAGGAAACTATCTTCAAAGCAAGAAGGCAACCTACTAAATGGAAGAAGCTATTTGCAATTCATATACCCAAAAAGAGGTTGATGTCCAGAATATATACTGAACTCTTACAACTCAACAGCAACAACATAAAAACAAACAACCAGATTTAAAAATGGACACAGGATATGAGTAAATATTTTTTCATAAAAGACATACAAATGGCCAACAGGCACGTGAAAAGATGTTTAACATTTCTAATCATCAGGGAAATAGAAATTAGAACCACAATGATATATCAACTCATACCTGTTAGAATGGCTGTTATTAAAAAAAAAATGTTAGAGAGTACGTGGAGAAAAGGGAATTCTTGTGCACTGTTGGTGGGAGTGAAAACTGATTAATTTCCAGTACATGGAAAACAATATATAGATATCTTATAAAATTAAGAGTGGAACTACTGTGTGTGTGTGTGTGTGTGTGTGTATGTATGTATGTGTGTTAGTCACTCAGTCGTGTCTGACTCTTTGCAACCCCATGGATTTTTAGCCCACTAGGCTCCTCTGTCCATGGAATTCTCCAGCAAGAATACCAGAGTGGGTAGCCATTCCCTTCTCCAGGGGACCTTCCTGACCCAGGGGTCAAACTGTGGTCTATTACATTGGAGGCAGATTTTACTGTCTGAACCACCAGAGAAACACTAGAACTACCATATGACTCAGCTATTCCACTTCAGGATAGATATCAAAAGAACAAGACAACATTAATTCAGAGAGATATATGCACCTTTATGTTCATTGCAACATTATTTACAGTAGCCAAGATATGCAGACAGTCTAAGTGTCCATTGGTGGATGAATAGATAAAAAGATATACATATGTTTATGTAGGGAAATATTACTCAGTTATAAAACAGAATGAAATTCTTCCATTGGTGACTACATGGATGGACATTGAGGGTATTATGCTTAGTGAAAGAAATCAGACAGGGAAAAACAAGCAATATAGGATTCACTCATATTGGAACCTATGGATAAAGGAGTAAGTAAATAAATAATAAAAGCTCATGGTATGAAAGATAGATTAGTGGTTGCCAGAGGGTAAAGGGGTCAGGGGATAGGAGAAACGAAGAAAGGGGATCAACCGTATGGTTGTTCTGTTCAGTCGTTAAGTCATATCCAACTCCTTGCGACCCCATGAACTGCAGCATGCCAGGCTTCCTTGTCCTTCACTATCTCCCAGAGTTTTCTCAAGGTCATGTCCATTATGTCAATGATGCCATCCAACCATCTCATCCTCTGTCATCCCCTTCTCTTCCTGCCTTCAATCATTCCCAGCATCAGAGTCTTTTCCAGTGGGTTGGCTCTTTGCATCAAGTGCCCAAAGTATCAGAGCTTCATCTTCAGCATTAGGCCTTATAATGAATATTCATGGTTGATTTCCTTTAGGATTGACTGGTTTGATCTCCCCACATTCCAAGGGACTCTCAAGTGTCTTCTTCAGCATGCAATTTGAAAACATCAGTTTTTTGATGCTCAGTCTTCTTTATGGTCCAACACTCACATCTGTACAGAACTACTGGAAAAATTATAGTTTTGATGGCATGGACCTTTGTTGTCAGAGTGATGTCTCTGCTTTTTAATATGCTGTCTAGTTTTGTCATAGCTTTCCTTCCAAGTAGCAAGTGTCTTTTAATTTCATGGCTTCAGTCACCATCCACAGTGATTTTGGAGTCCAAGAAAAGAAAATCCATCACTGCTTCCACTTTTTCCCCTTCTATTTGCCATGGGAAGAAAATGGCAACCAACTCCAGTATTCTTGTCTGAAAACTCCCATGGACATGGGTGACTGGTAGTCTACAGTTCATGGGGTCACAAAGCATCTGACATGACTGAGTGACTGAGCACGCCCTTGCCACTGTAATTGAACTGGATGCCATGATCTTAGTTTTTGAATGTTGAGTTTTAAGCCAGCTTTTTTGCTCTCCTCTTTCACCCTTATCTATATGCTCTTTAGTTCCTCTTTGCTTTCTGCCATTAGAGTGGTAACATATGCATATCTGAGATTGTTGATATTTTTCCTAGCAATCTTGATTCCAGCTTGTGATTCATCCAGCCTGGCATTTCACATGGTATACTCTGCATATAAGTTAAATAAGCAAGGTGACAATACACAGCCTTGATGTACTCCTTTCCCAGTTTTGAACCAGTCTGTTGTTCCATGTCTAGTTCTAACTGTTACTTCTTGACCTGCATACAGGTTTCTCAGAAGACTGGTAAGGTGGTCTGGTATTCCCATCTCTTGAAGAATTTTCCAAAGTTTGTCAAAGGCTTTATTTAGCATAGTCAATGAAGCAGAAGTAGGTGTTTTTTTTTTTTTCTGGAATTCCCTTGATTTCTCTATGATCCAGTGAATGCTGGCAATTTGATCTCTGGTTTCCTCTGCCCTTTCTAAATCCAGCTTGTACATCTGGAAATTCTTGGTTCATGCACTGCTGAAGCTTAGCTTGAAGGATTTTGAGCATGAACTTGCTAGCATGTGAAATGAACATAGTTGTATGGTAGTTTGAACATTCTTTGGCATTGCCCTTCTTTGGGCTTGTAATGAAAACTCACCTTTTCCAGTCATGTGGCCACTGCTGAGTTTTCCAGATTTGCTGACATATTGACTAAATGGTGATGGATAGTAATTAGACTTGTGATGATCACTCTCCAGTGTATACATAAGTTGAACTATGTTTACATATACCTGAAACTTATATAATAAAAAGACATACAAGTAAAGATATACTGCTAGTATTTATTCTCCATGAACCTCAAGTAGTAGGACTTACCTCTTTTTTCATCTAAGTATTCCTTTTATTAAGTTTCCTGCAGTATTTATCAGCAGGTACTTGATGCAGTATCTGCCTATTTTTCATTTTTGAAAATGGTATATCTATTTCCAATCTTCATTTCTGTCATTTCTAGTATCCTTCTGTGGACACTTACCATGCCAGTAATCTGTTTTGTTTTTTTTTTCATTCTAGTGGGCATTCTTTAAGTTTCTCTTCCATGAATATTGTTTTAGGATTCTGATAATTGAGCATTATTAAACTAATTTAGCATTGTGAAATGATGAAAAGAATAGTTACAGCAATTTTATTTCAAGATCCAGACTTTCTGTCTCTTTGGAACCTGAGGTTCAGAGAAGTGATTCAGTAAAATAAGTGTTTAGAAATAGAACACCTATTTATGGTAGCTTACAACATACATGTTCAAGTACTATTTGTGAAATATTCTCATTAACAATTGAGATATAAAACAAAGTAAAAAAATTATTGAGCACTAAGTGCCAGGTATTGCTTGAGCTTATTTCATTAACTATATTTTAATTGCGTTTTAAAAATGACCTCATGATGTAGAGTGACATTGTTGATGTTTTATATAGGAACAATGTGAAGTTCAGAGAGACTGAAGGAACTTGTCCATGATACTTAATGTTTTTAAGTAGGTAGATGAGTCTAGATTTAAACTAAGATTTCACAGATTTTCCCTTACCTGTTACAGACTTGAGAAAAGTATATGTATTTTATAAATGAATCAAATACTGTATACATGTAGAAATTTGATGTTTCATAAGTGAATATCTATATTTTCATTTCTATTACATGATATAGTGAGAAGCCTGCTGAACATGTGAAGGAGTACAGGTAGAAGCTACTTAGAATCTAATATATAAATATACCATCAATTTAGGTAAGTGGTTCTCTTTTCCTAGATTTTTTGAAATAACTCTGATTTGGGGGCCTTCCCTGGTGACTCAGTGGTAAAGAATCCACCTGCAATGCGAGAGATCCAGGTTTGATCCCTTCATCAGGAAGATCCCTTGGAGAAGGAAATGGCAACCCACTCCATTATTCTTGCCTGCGAAATCCTATGGACAGAAGAGCCTGGTGAACTGTAGTCCATGGGGTTGCAAAAGTGCTGGACATGACTTACTGGCTAAACTACCATCTGCCTTGTGTCAGTGGAGTTGAGTATAGTCTGTCTCCCTTGTAGCATTAATCTCTCTCTCCTATTGTAACAGTCTTGAATAAAGTTGTCTTATCCAGGGCAGTATTTCTTTGCTAAAATAATGCTAGTGGTGACAGTGATGGTGATGGTCGTAAATATTTTAGAAGAAAACAATGTATACTAGAGTGTAGTAGTTTAAATACAGTTTTGGTTTACTGAAATCAACCAGACTAAACATGATAATAAGATTGGTTAACCTGGTGCTAATTCATAAATTGAATGACATTAGTTTATCTTAATCTTTGGATAACTTTAGAGAACAGTTCAAATTCAGAATGATAAATAACCTATGATGAAGTACAGAAGGAATTTTATCTAAAAAAGCTGCACCTTCACTAATCTAAACTTTTTGTCTATTGGAGAGAGAAATATGTTAAAAGTCTGTCCCGCCTGCTAGTTCAAGTGTACTTTATACCCCCAACAAATTTCTGTAGAAGTTTCAACTAATCACATGTTGGCTAAGAAAAAGCGATGCTGGCTTTAAGCTGTATGAGTTTCTTATATATTTTGGAGATTAATTCTTTGTCAGTTGTTATGTTTGCAATTATTTTCTCCCATTCTGAGGGTTGTCTTTTAATCTTGTTTATTGTTTCCTTTGTTGTACAAAAGCTTGTAAGTTTAATTAGGTCCTATCTGTTTATCTTGGTGTTTATTCCGTTACTCTAGGAGGTGGGTCAAAGAGGATCTTGCTGTGATTTATGTCAAAGAGTGCACGGTCTATGTTTTTCTCTAAGAGCTTTATAGTTTTTGGCTTCATTTAAAGTCTTTATTCCATTTTGAGTTTATTTTGTATATGGTGTTAGGAAGTGTTCTAGTTTACTATGAATCTGTTTTCTAGTCTGTTTTCTCGTGGTGTGACTGGCTGTCACAGAACTGATACTTCGTGTGACTATTTTCAGTCCTGAGCATAACTAAGCTAACTTTATTACTTATGTAGTTAAAGTTTTAAGGAACTCCAAATTTAGAGGTTGGGGGGATGGATAGAAAAGAGAAGGGGAGAGATCGAGGAGGAGAGAGAGAGAAACAGGGAGGGAGAGGAGGAGGTGAAGAGCAGTCTATTTGCTTATCTACTGTCATTCACGTTTGAGAAGTAGAGTATTTGATGTGTCTTTAGAAATAAAACTGTGGCTCTGTAGCATTTATTCTATTGCATGAGAAGTGAAGAATTTCTGAAGATTGACTTGTAAATAGGTGTTTTACAATTTCCCTTCACCTCCACTTCTCCCTACCCGTTTCTCTCTCTCTCTCTTCCTCCATCTCTCACCTTCTCTTTCCCTTTTCTATCCATCTCCCCAACCTCTGAATTCTGAGTTCCTTAAAACTTTAAATACATAAGTAACAAAATTAGTTTAATTATGTTGAGGGAAACTTTATTAGTCAAAATTGGTTTCAGTTTATAATATCAAAATCTCAAGGTTGTTATTAGAAATACATTACTATATAATTATTAACTGCCCCTCCTCAATTAAATAAATATGCAAACATAACTTTTAACATAACAAAAGAGAATAAATATGCAAACATACTTTTAGCATAACAAAAAAGCAACTTCAGGCTTAAAGACTACCCTGTTTTCATTAGTGTTTTCAAACACACCTGTGAAAAATATGCTTCTAAGTTTTATTTTCTAAAAATATATATATTCTCACATTTCTCTGTCTAAAAATAACAGTGTGGAGGGGTGTTAAAATGTAAGTTTTCCACTCTCGTTTCTAACATGGTAGGAAAATAAATATAAGCTTTAAGATTCCCTTTTAAACAAGCAGGTTAGTTTTCTTTACAATAATATATTTATTTAGTTTTCCTGATTAACTCGGAGTTCAAAGATAATCATGTGGGAAGTGTCAAACTTGACTTCCTGCTTTTTGTTCTCTCCTGGAAATGAGAGTAAGAATGAAGAGCTTCCTCCTGGTAATATCTCACGGATATGTGAGTTCTCATGAAGGATATTCTATATTCATTTTTCTTTGGCTTAGAAATAGTTTAGTAAAACATTTTCTTACCCCTCCAGACAATGGAGCAGTTTTCTCATACTATTTTCAGTGATTGTTTTCCATAATTAAATTCATGTGTCTCTTCTCCTGTGGAGAGGTTTTGTAAAATAAGAGGCAATCTCCATAAATATTTATCATTTTTATTTCATGTTAGCAATCATGAACTTATGCATTTGAATAGGCTTCATTCTATTTTACCTCTTGCCTCATCATATTTTTGTGCTTTATCACACACTATTTTATACATTTAATAAATGACTTCTGGTTTTGTTTTAGTTTTACAAAATTAAATCCAAATACCCTAATATATAGAATGCTACCTATCCAGGTTCATATATACCTCTTCTCCAAATTTAAAATATTGCTCTGTAGTGAGGTTGCCTGTCAGTACCTATGAAAACTGCAGCTGTATCTGGACCGAGGGCTGAAGCCCATTCTCTCATTCTGGCCATGTCATCTCATCATCTGAAGCATTTTCAAAGCTTCCTTCTTTGAGAAGGCAAGACTTCCCATTCTAGCTCTCTTCATCTCTTCTTTGAATCCCTTTTGCACTAGGAGTCTGAAGTACACATTTTAGTTATTTTGTATTGTTAGTGTAACTCTTCAAGAAGATAGTGTGATTTTAAAAGATTGAATCTCTCATTATGCTTGTTTGATCAGGAAAGCAAGTGCAGTAGAATGTAAACACACATATTGGTTGGAGTATTGCTACTTTTTAAATTTCAGAATATAATGTCATATAGCTAGACACTTTTGCTAATTCTGTGTTATAAAAATTATTTAGAATATAATTCTTTGAAGTTCATAGAGTAGGAATAATTGAACAATATAGAAATTAATTGGTAAAATTCCTTATTTTCTCTGATTACTATCACGGTTGTTATAATACCTATTTATTCTTAAATTGTATATTAAAATTTTTTATTTTTATCAGTGCTCATATATCTGGCTTCCCATGTGGCACAGTGCTAAAGAATATGCCTGCTTACACAGGATACACAAGAGAAATAAGATGGATCCCTGTGTTGGGAAGATCCATTGGAGTAGGAAATGGCAACTTGCTCCAGTATTCTTGCTTAGAAAATTCTACTGACAGAGGAGCCTGATAGACTACAGACCATGTGGTCGCAGGGGGTTGGGTATGACTGAGCAACTGAGTGCACACACACACACACACACACACACACACACACATTAATATATCTAAATCATCATTGTTGTACAGTTGCTCAATCATGTCTGACTCTTTGTGACTCCATGGACTGCAGCATACCAGGCTTCCCTGTCCTTCACTGTCTCCCAGAGCTTGCTCAAAGGCATGTCATTGAGTTGGTGATGCCATCCACGTCTAGTCCTCAGTCATCTCCTTCTCCTCCTGCTTTCAATCTTTCCCACATAAGAGTCTTTTCCAATGATTCAATTCTTCTTATCAGGTGGCCAAAGTATTGGAGCATCAGCTTCAGCATCAGTCCTTCCAATGCATATTCAGGATTGATTTCCTTTAGGATTGACTGGTTTGATCTCCTTACAGTCCAAGGGACTGTTAAGAGTCTTCCCCAACACCATAGTTCAAAAGCATCAATTCTTTGGTGCTAAGACTTCCTTATGGTCCAACTCTCTTCAAGAAAATTAGATACCAAAGGAAAAATTCATGCAAAGATGGGCACAATAAAGGACAGAAATGGTATCGACCTAACAGAAGCAGAAGATATTAAAAAGCAGTGGCAAGAATACACAGAAGAACTATACAAAAAATCTTAATGTCCCAGATAGCCATGATGATGTGATCACTCACCTAGAGCCAGATATCCTAGAGTGTGAAGTCAAGTGGGCCTTACGAAGCATCACTGGGAACAAAGCTAGTGAAGGTGATGGGATTCCAGCTGAGCTATTTCAAATCCTAAAAGATGATGTTGTTAAAGTGTGGCACTCAATATGTCAGAAAATTTGGAAAACTCAGCAGTGGCCACAGGAATGGAAAAGTTCAGTTTTCATTCCAATCCCAAAGAGAGGCAATGCCAAAGAATGTTCAAACTACTCCCACAATTACACTCATTTCACATACTAGCAAAATAATGCTCAAAATTCTCCAAGCCAGGCTCCAACAGTACGTGAACCAAGAACTTCCAGATGTTCAATCTGGATTTCAAAAAGGCAGAAGAACCAGAGATCAAATTGCCAATGTCCATTGGATCATAGAAAAAAAAACAAAAAAAAAAAGAGAATTCCAGAAAATCATCTACTTCTGCTTCACTGACTATGCTGAAGCCTTTGACTGTGTCAATCACAATAAACCAAGGAAAACTCTTAAAGAGTTGGGGATACCAGACCATCTTACCTGCCTCCTGCAAAATGTGTATGCAGGTCAAGAAGCAACAGTTAGAACTGGACATGGAACAATGGAATGGCTCCAAATTGGACAAGGAGTATTTCAAGGCTGTATATTGTCACCTGCTTATTTAACTTATATGCAGAGTACATCATGTGAAATGCCAGACTGGATGAAGCATAAGCTGGAATGAAGATTGCCAGGAGAAATGTCAATAACCTCAGAAATGCAAATGACACCATCCTTATGGCAGAATGCAAAGAGGAACTAAAGAGCTTCTTGATGAAGGTGAAAGACAGAAATGAAAAGCCTGGCTTAAAGCTCAAGACTCAAAAACCAAAGATCGTAGCTTATGGTCCCATCACTTTATGGCAAATAGATGGGAAAACAATGGAAACAGGGACCAACTTTATTTTCTTGGGCTCCAAAATGACTGCAGATGGTGACTGAAGTCATGAAATTAAAAGATGCTTACTCCTTGAAAAAAAATCTATGACAAACCTAGATAGTGTATTAAAAAGCAGAGACATTACTTTGCCAACAAAGGTCTGTCTAGTTAAAGCTATAGTTTTTCCAGTAGTCATGTATGGATGTGACAATTGGACCATAAAGAAGGCTGAGTGTCGAAGAATTGATGCTTTTGAACTGTGGTGCTGAAGAAGACTCTTAAGAGTATCTTGGACTGTAAGGAGATCAAACCAGTCAATCCTAGAGGAAATCAATCCTGAATATTCTTTGAAAGGACTGAAGCTGAGGCTGAAGATCCAATACTTTGGGCACCTGATGCAAAGAGCTGACTCATTAGAAAAGACCCTGATGTTGGGGAAGATTGAAGGCAAGAGGAGAAGGGGATGACAGAGGATGAGATGGATGGATGGCATCACCGACTCAATGGACATGAGTTTGAGCAAACTCTGGGAGATAGTGAAAGACAGGGAAGTCTGGTGTGCTGCAGTCCATGGACTCACAAGGAATCAGACACCACTAAGCAAGTGAACAGCAACAACTGGAAAAACCATAGCTTTGACTCTATGAAACTTTGTTGGTGAAGCAGTCTTTGCTTTTTAATATGCTGTCTAGGTTTGTCATAGCTTTTTTTCCAAGGAACAAGCGTCTTTTAATTTTGTGGCTACAGTCACCGTCATCAGTGATTTTGAGCCCAAGAAAATAATGTCTTTCACTGTTTTCATTGTTTCCCCATCTGTATGTCATGAAGTGATGGTACTGGATGCCATGTTAGTTTTTTGAATGTTGAGTTTAAGCCAGATTTTTCACTGCCCTTTCACCTTCATCAAGAGGCCCTTTAGTTCCTCTTTGCTTTCTGCCATAAGTGTAGAGTCATCTGTATATCTGAGCTTATTGATATTTCTCCTGGCAATCTTGATTCCAGCTTGTGATTCATCCAGCCTAACATTTCACATGGTGTACTCTGCATATAATTTAAATAAATATGGTGATGATATACAACCTTGACACACTCTTTTCCCAATTTTGAACCAGGCCATTGTTACATGTTTGGTTCTAACTATCGCTTACTGACCTTCATATACATTTCACAGGAGGCGGGTAAGGTGGTCTAATATATCCATCTCTTTAAGAATTTTCCATAGTTTGTTTTGATCAACACAGTCAAAGACTTCAGCATAGTCAATAAAGCTAAAGTAGATGTTTTTCTGGAATCTTCTTGCTTTGTCTATGATTCAACAGATATTGGCAATTTGATCTCTAGTTCCTTTGCCTTTTCTAGATCCAGCTTGAACATCTGAAAGTTCTCAGTTCACGTAGTGTTGAAGCCTGTCTTGAAGGATTTTGAACATGACCTTGCTAGAATTTGAAATGAATGCAATTGTGCAGTAGTTTGAATGTTCTTTGGCATTGGCCTTCTTTGGGATTGGAATGAAACTGACCTTTTCCAATACTGTGGCCACTGCTGAGTTTTCCAAATGTGCTGGCATACTGAGTGCAGCACATTAACAGCATCATATTTAGGATGTGAAATAGCTCAGCTGGGATTCCATCACATCTACTACCTTTGCTCATAATGATGCTTCCTATAAGCTTTCTCCTTCCAAAAGGCCCATTTTACTTCACATTCCAGAATGCCTGGCTCTAGGTGAGTATTTACACCATCATGGTTATCCAGGTAATTAAGATTTTTTTGAATAGTTCTTCTGTGTATTCTTGCCACCTCTTCTTGTAATATCTTCTGCTTCTGTTAATTCCATACTGTTTCTGTCCTTTATTGTGCCCATCTTTGCATGAAATGTTCCCTTGGTATATCTAATTTCCTTGACGAGATCTCTGTTGTTTCCCATTCTATTGTTTTCCTCTATTTCTTTACATTGTTCACTTAGAAAGGCTTTCTTTTCTCTCCTTGCTATTCTTTGGAACTCTACATTCAGATGGGTATATCTTTTCTCCTTTGCCTTTCACTTCTCTTTTTTTCTCAGCTATTTGTAAGGCCTCCTCAGACAACCATTTTGCCTTTTTGCCTTTTTTTTCCTTGGGGATGGTTTGGATCACTACCTCCTGTACAATATTACAAACCTCCGTCTGTAGTTCTTCACGTACTCTGAATGTATTTGTCACTTCCACTGTATAGTCATAAAGGTTTTGATTTAGGTCATATCTGAATGGCCTAGTGGTTTTTTCCCTATTTTCTTCAATTTAAGTCTGAATTTTGCAATAAGGAGTTCATGATCTGAGCCACATATGTAAATCAGTTGCTATTTTAGAAAGTTGTTATTTCCTGGTTAGTCATTATGTATAAATAAAATTATTATTCTTTACATAAAGTCAAGCTTAGCATATACCAAATGTAAGTTAAATATACTGTACCATAACATGTCTTCAGAGTCTTTGTTACTTAGATTCAGGAGTTTGATGGATGAAGCTGAAATCCTGTTATGAATAATAAAAGGCATATGTCTGTTATTTCTTTTGTTCTCTTCTCCACATAAAACACAATGTAAATATCATCAGCCCTGGTCAGGAATATCCCCTGGAGAAGGGAGTGGCAACCCACTCTGGTGTTCTTGCCTGGAGAATTTCATAAACAGAGAAGCCTGGTGGGCTACAGTCCAAGGGGTCACAAAAAATCAGACACGACTTACTGACTACACTTTCACTTCACTTTCACATGCCAGATTAAGTTTCAGTGAAAATATTCTAAATTTGATAACCATTTTTAACTTCACTCAAACGCAGACTTCTCAGAGATTTTCTCCAAAAATCAGCAATTTCTTTGTAGTCACATGGTATTCTGTATGTGTGCTAGTATAAAATGTAAGACAGTACAGATCTAATTTTCTAACTACTTAAAACATTGTAATTCTAAGTAGTGTTAATGAAAATATTTTATTTGGAAAACAATTGTGTTATGGATCTTCACATTTAATGAGAATATATGTAAAACACTCTCTTGCATGCATGGATGGGTGCTCAGTCTTGTCCAGCTCTTTGTGACCCCATGGACTGTAGTTCATCATGGTCCTCTGTCCATGTGATTCTCCAGGCAAGAATATTGGAGTAGATTGCCATTTCCTACTCCAGAGGATCTTCCTGACCCAGGTATTGAATCTGTATCTCCTGCATTGTCAGAAGGTTTCTTTACCACTGAGCCATGTGGGAAACCCAAAACACCCCTTGGATCAGAGTAAATTCCCAGTTTATGTAGGATATTTTTATTTGAGTTACCTTGCTACAAGCTGAATGAGATCTGTATTAAGGAGAAAGAAGATGATTATATAGGTGCAGATTTGCCTGTCTTGCTCAGATACCAAAAGGAAAGAATCCTTACATGTATAGAATGTATAGAATTTTTGACCTCTTAACGTTCACTTTCTCAGGTTATTTTATTTATGAAGTTATGGTATTGTGCAAAGATCACCTACCTGAGATTGAAGTGTGTTGTTATGGTTTTGACTTCATTCTAACATTAAGCTCATAACCAAATCCTTTCAAGCCTCAAGTTTATAACTGTACAATTAAGACATTGAGTTAAAGATCATTTTTAAGGTCACTTTTAAAATTCTGTTAGAGAACATGTGTTTAGTGACAACTGAAATGATGTGCTGGAGGTGGAAACTGTGTTTCTAAAGTGCCTTCACACTATTCACTTCTACTAGAGATGGATTAAAGAAAATACCATTTTCATTGAACAAGTTGGTGAAGATATATACCTTGGTGTAGATGTATCTTGAAGTAAAATTGGAGTTGTTACAGAATACTAGGTAAGATATCCAGTCTAGGAGTTCATGTAGTTCATTCTTCTGTTTTCAATTTCTATTTATTGTGTTATTGCTCTATTGATGCTATCAAGATACCTTGCAGCTGAACTCTTACAGAAGATTGAAAGGCCCTATTCAATTTTTAATTTAACTGGCTTTATTCATTTAATCAAAATATGCTTATTCATGCCTTTATGGAAAAATTCTGGCATTCCCCACTTTGTTCAGTGATTAACTTTCTTGTGTCAAGCAAATTATTTAACTTCTTTCAATCTATTTCCCCATTTTTGAAGTAAAGATAATACTCTGAAGAGAATATTAAATAAGTTAATATATATATATGTATTATATATAAAGTGTTGAGCCTATAAGATAGTAAGCATTGAATAAATGTTAGAACCTCTCTTGTTGCTATAACTCCAACATATGCATATCAAATGATATCATAGGTCAAGGGCTTAAGAGTAACTTATCTTAAAAAGGCAATTTTAATAAAATTTTAAAAGTGTGCAAAATATTTGCACATTTTATTGGTCGTATGTTGTCACCAGAATGTGATGTAGTTAGGAAAACATTTTATTATGAAAAATTTTGAGTTAGTATAGTTCTCTGTCTCCTCAAATTGGATATAAAATGTTGTGCTTTAAAAAACTACCTGTAGGTGGTTCCTGTTACTGTGAGTATATGACCAACATAGAATGATAAGTGATATTTCTTATTCATTTCAACAGAAGTTGTTATTATAATTATTCATTTTCTGAGTTAGTTACTGTGACTCTTTCTTCATGTTCAAGGGCAGTATATCTTTAAACTATAACTACCATATCAATACTATAAAGGCAATAACAAGTAAGATCAATACTGTTGGAATCTGTCTTATTTTGAGGATTTTTGACTTTTGATAAAGAAATGCTCATCAAATTTGCAGAAAGTCCTAAGTCAAGATGGGATACTAATTCTTTACAGTTTTAGCATATTTTCTCATGTTATTACTCAAAAAAATTAATTCACATATCTGGGACTCAACTATAGAATGAAAAATTAGCATTGTCTTAGCTGCCAAATTTTTCTTTATTTCAAAAGAGAGTCAACTGTCTCCAAAACAATTTTATTTAATAATAAGAATGAAACAGTCATGTGAGAAAATCAATTTAATTCAAGGAAGTCACACAAATGCAGAGAGAATAGTTCAATGAGCCTTCATACATACACTGTAATAGACTATTGATTTTTTAAAACATGAAGGCACTTTGTTATAATATTAACTCTTTAGTCCACAAACTCAATGTGGATCCAGATTTTTTTTTCTCCTTATACAGTGTCCTTCTTTATTTATCTTTATGACCTTTTTCTTGAAGTCTATTTCGTCTGCTATGAGTACTGCTACCTCCAATTTATTGTCATTTCCGTTTGCAAGAAATATCTTTTTCCATCCCCTTTTTTCAATGTATATGTGCCCTTCTCCCTAAAGGCATCATTTATAGGCAGCATATTATAGGATCTTGTTTTCTTATTCAGTCAGCCACTCTATATGTTTCCACTGGAGCATTTAGTGCACTGATACTTACGGTAATTGTTGATAGATATGTATTTATTGCCTTTTTAAACTTTGTTTTCCAAGTAATTGTTTCTTCTTTGCCTTTTAAAAAAAATTTTTGCTTTTCCTTTTTTGTTTGATGAATTTCTTTTTTGTGTGTGCTTGTGCTCTGTTGTTTTTTGTGAATCTATTGAATGTTTTTGATTTGTGGTTACCCTGTTTTTCAAGTATGTTAACCCATTACTGTATCCCCTTGCTTTAGTGCAGTTCAGTACATGCATGCTCAATCATGTCAGACTCTTTGCTACCCCACAGACTGTAACCTGCCAGGCTCCTCTCTCCATGGGATTCTCCAGGCAAGAATACTGGAGTAGGTTGCCATTTCCTTCTCCAGGGGATCTTCCCAACCCAGGGATGGAACCCACATCTCCTACATCTCCTACATCTCCTGCATTGGCAGGTGGATTCTTTACCACTGCATCGTCTGGGAATCCCGCTTGTTTTAGACTGGTAGTCATATAGGCTCAAACACATTTCACACCACCCCCATATCTACATTTTCTTCCTCCCCTATCCTCCATTTTATGATCTTAAATCCTCCTTTACATCTTCATATTTATCATTTTGTTGTTTGTTGTGGTTATCAATGCTTTCACAGAAAAATTTTTTTATTGTATTATTATCTGTGTACTGGCTTGAATGATTTACTTTCCAATTGTGGTTTTCCTCTGTCCTCAGATTCTTCTTTTCTATTTAGAGAAGACCTTTCAATATTTCTTTTAGGAAAGAGGTAGTATTGCTATATTCCTTTAGTTTTTGATTCAGAAATTCTTTATCTCTCCTTCTGTTCTAAATGAGAGCTGGCTGCTGACACTTGGGCTTCAGTGGACAGACCTGGGGAGAGGACCAGAGTAGGTTCAAGTGTGGTCTAAGCCATAACTCTGGGTGTACGAGGACAAGCCCAGTCCATCGTAAAAGCCCCATTGTAAACAGGTGCACTAAGGGGAGGCAGGCCCTGCTGTAGCAGCCTTGTTTACATCTGAGCAGATTATTGGTGCTTTGATGGCTGGGGCTGCTCCAGCATTAGCAACTGCAGGCTTTGCAGGGCTGTGCATGAGGAAGTGGAACCAGGATCCAGACTGACCCCATTGTTCCCGCAGCAGGTCCATTTTCATGATTACGGTGGTCCCAGTGTCTGACTTCAGCAGACCTGTGGCCAACAAATCTGCACTGGCGGCTTGGTGAGCACAGTGCTGAGGGACACCTGAGCTAACTGTCTGCATTCCACACCGAGGCCGGGATGAGGGCAGTGCCAGCAACAGCCTACTTTGCAAGGGTGGCAGGTGACACCACAGAGCGTGCCTCTGAGTGGGCAGCTCCTGTGGAGGAATATTCAGTGGCTCCTCTCCCAGCAAAAGTGCCCCAGTCATGCCTACTGCACACTGCAGCTCAGAAATGGATCTCTCGGCTTCTACTCCAACAACAGACCCTGCCCCAGACAGAGCTATGAAAACTGCAGAACAAAGAGGAGGCCCCTGCTCAACACCCAGCGCAGGCTCTGTCTGATCACCACAAAACCACTCACAACTCGTGTCAAGGGGATAACAGCCAGCACACACTGAGGAGAGATGTGGCAGGTATCCATACTAAAATCAGACCTTGCACCAAAACTGTGACTCATGAAGGGTATACAGGGATGTGCTCAGTCACTCAATCATGGCCAACTCTTTGCAACCTCATGGACTGCAGCCCACCAGGCTCCTCTGTCCATGGAATTTTCCAGGCAAGAATACTAGAGTGGGTTGCTCTCACATAAAAACAGCCCTTCAAGGCCACAGTAGAGAACACTTTCTCCTCAACTCATAGAATCAGAGAAATATGAAATGAAGAAGCAGAGGGACCATGCGCAACTAAATAGCAAGAGAATTCCCCTGAAAGAACAAAAAAAAGGCCTTTTCAGTTTTGATATGTTGTATTTTCATTTTTGTCTCCTTTTAATTTGTAAGGATTTTGGCTATCTTTCATTCTACTATCTTTTTTATTCTGTCTCTATCATTCTCCCATCCTTTGAAGAATTCAGTTGCACGTTGAAGTTATCACACAGCTCACTCATATTATGTTTTATAAGTATTTCTATATCCTCTCTATTTCATTTTAGATGGTGTCTATTGCTATGATTCGAGCTCAACGATCTGTTTTTGTGTAATGTTAATACATGCATTGCGTCTTGTTTTTTATTTCAGATATTGTACTGTCCATCTTTAGATGCTTGCTTTTTGTATTCTATTCCAACTTCCTGACCTCAATTTAGAATTTAGATCACACTGAATGCAATTATAATAGTTTTTTTAATGTATTGCTCTACCAGTTCTCATATTTGGATTAATTTGATCTGTGTTGATTGATTGGTTTATCTCCTAGTGATGTATTTTCTTGTCATTTAGCATACCTGGATATTGTTAACTGGATGGTAGGTATTTTGATATCTAACTTCAAAATTCTGGATATTTTTGTTTTCTAATCAATATCCTCAAGTTTTGAGTTTTGTTCTGGGATGAAATTAAGGTACTTATAAATAATTTTTATCCTTTTGCATTTTACTTTGAATATTTGTTAGACAAAGGCAGAGCAATGTTTAATCTAAGGCTAATTCTTCTCTTCTATGGACTCAAGACTCTTTTGGATAGTCTACCCAATGATGTATAATTTATAAGGTTTTCCAGACTGACTGGTGGAAGCAAACAAAGCAAACATCATTGTTGGGCCTGTGTGGGTGCTAGTCACTGTTACCTCTAATCCTTGTGTACTATTCTTTCTCTAGCCTGAGGTAGTTTCCCCCTATGCATCCACTGACTGATTGGTGGTTGGAGAAATAGTTGAGGGATATAGCTTCACAGGTAGCTCAGTGAAAGAATCTGCCTGCCACTGAAAGAGGTGTAGGAGACATGGGTTGGATCCCTGGGTCAGGAAGATCCTTTGGAGAAAGGAATCGCAATCCTCACCAGTATTCTTGCCTAGAAGATTCCATGGACAGAGGGTCCTGGCAGGCTACAGTCCAGTCCATGGGGTTGCAAGGAGTTGGACATGACTGAGCACAATAGCACCACCACCACCACCCAACCAATGCAAATCTCTACAATTCTCTGTGCATATTTTTCCTCTCTAGTATTCATGTCTGTGAATTCTATCTGCCCTAGTTTCTCTGGACTCTTGAGGTTTGTCTCCTCAAATCATTAAATGTACTAGGGTATCCCTCTTACCCACTGGTTCCCATGTTATCCCCCCAAACTCTCTCAAGGCAGTAAACTTGGCAATCAAAGGGCGTTATCATATTTGTTTTCTGTCTTTCAGGGATTACTGTCCTCTGTCACTTAATATATAATGACTTGAAAACTTCTTGTTCTTGTTAAGAACACTAATTTGTTCTTAATGTCTTCTCAAGTTGCATAGATACTTGCTTAATACATTAAAAATATCAGGAATTGTCAGTTTTAACCACTTAGAAATGTTCCTGGAAACTTTTGATGTACTCCAGTCTAGTTGTTCTATGTTTAAGATGTGCAACATGGTCGTGATCCTGGAGTCCTCTTTTGATAAATATTTTGTTTTCTACATTCTATATCTTTCTCTTCTCTCTCCCTCTTTTTTTTTTTTTTGTTTATTCCTTTACTTTTGTGGAGAATATTCTCCAGTGGTTTCCTAAGTAATTGTGCATTGGAATTAGTATTTTTAAGATCATTCCTGTTAGCATTCCAAACTTCTTTTGTCTGACTTTTTGGTTGTTTGATGCAAGAGGGTAAATCTAATCTGTGTTAGTCCATTTTAGCCAGAAGCGGAATGATTTCTTTTGATATTTCTTTGGATTGGCTGACAAGACCTTAGTTTTTGAAAGAGAAAAATATGTGACATATTTTATGAGTCTTTGCTTATATGAGCATGTCTCTAAAAGTTGTCTTAACTTACAAAAAAGAATACTTGGCTGGTCATTAAAAATATTTGGATCTCTTTCTTTTGTTCTCAACATTTCTTTGAGTAGTATTTTGTGTATTGTCTTCTGTCAGTTTTTCAAAAAACAATTCAAATTTTTTTCCATTTCTTAGATATATTCTCTGTATTTTTATTGTGAAATAGTCCCTTTACCTGTTTGTGTCCCTTTTTAGTAGGCAAACAATTTCAAATCTTTTAAGTAGTGCCTCCTTTTGACATAAGCCATTCATATCTCTAATTTGCTAATATTCTTGATACTTTAGGTTTAGAGATTATTTACTATGAAATATTTTGATGTATTTATTTTTCATTCCTCATTATAAACAAAACACATACCATTCTCATCATCTTACCTTCCCAAATTGTAATAATCTAATTCTAGTTAATTTAATATTGTTTATTGGACTTTATTAAATTAAATAAATTGGACTTTATAAACTTTATTTAGAACTGAGCCATATAAATTACTATAAGTAATTTTCTTCTCTTGTAAGACTTTTTTTATCTTTCTCGAGTTTAAAAAAAATGTCTTTTTGTTTACATGTATGTTCGTTTGTTTTTTTTCCAACATACTTAACACTAATTTGTTCTTAATGTCTTCTCAAGTTGCATAGATACTTACTTAATACATTAAAAATATCAGAAATTGTCAGTTCTAACCACTTAGAAATGTTCCTGGAAACTTTTGATGTACTCCAGTCTAGCTGTTCTATGTTTAAGATGTGCAACATGGTCATGATCCTGGAGTCCTCTTTTGATAAATATTTTGTTTTCTACATTCTATATCTTTCTCTTCTCTCTCCCTCTTTTTTTTTTTTGTTTATTCCTTTACTTTTGTGGAGAATATTCTCCAGTGGTTTCCTAAGTAATTGTGCATTGGAATTAGTATTTTTAAGATCATTCCTGTTAGCATATTTAGCTATTGATTGATAATTTGTTTAGGTTGAGAATTCTAGGTTGGGCATCAATTGTTCAGCTAAGCTAAAAGGTAGAGTTGCTATCGACAAGCCTGAGAGCATCATTGTTTCAATCTTCTGCATGAAGCCTATTTTAATTTTTTCTTTAGTAATTATTAGGTTAGCTCTTTGTTCTTAAGTTCTAAAATATCATGAGCATATCCTTATCATGAATTTATTTTCATCCATAGTTTTGGGCATTCATTCAGTGAATCTTTTCTGCCTGGAAACTTGTGTTCTTCTATTTTTAGACATTTAAAAAACTGCTCCCTTGGTGATTTCCTCTTGTCCTTTATTATTATTCTATTATTTGGAAATTTACTGTTCTTTATCTTAGGCCTCCTGAACTGATCATCTAATTGCTTTGTATTTTTCTCTTATTTTTCATCTTTTGTGTTTTTCTGCCCTCTTTTTAACAAATTTTTCTTCAACTTCAGAGTGTAATCTCCTTAAATTTCATTTCTGCTATCATTTTTTCTAAATTCCAACATATATTTTCTGTTTTGATGGTCTTTTAAAATAGAATCCTGTTAGTAAAATGATGCAACATGTTTTCTTACCTTTCTGAAAATGTTGATAAAAATGTTTCTGATTATGGGGGTAATTTTGCTGCATAGTCTGTTTTCTCTTGTGTTTTTTATTTATGTGTTTCTGTGATCTCTGACTTGCTACGGGACTAGATACCTGTCTGAAATATCTGTGTACATGGACACATTTACAGTGCTTGTCTTCATTGTAGGATAACTTTGTCAGGCTCATTTACCGTGAAGCCTTCACAATCATCGTTTTAATTTTTACCTCTTCTTTTGGTGACATTTATCAGAGAACATTTTAATATCGTTCATGGAAGGATATAAGCCTTGTTGTTGCATTCTAGAAGCCAAAAGGAGGACAAATGATGGAAATATCAGAATTCTTAGTGAAGACTTTAAATTCCTTGTTTTCTGCATGGTTATCCTTGCCTTTAACTCTCTACTTTGCTATCTTTACAGAATAAATCTTCCACCTTCTCCCTGATGGAAAAAGGCAGTCATAAAACTGCATATATATTGGTAGATCATGTATGGGAGTTCAATTTCTTTTTACACAGATTTTCACAAAAATATTGTATTTCAGACCCACTGTCATGCCCCCTTCCGTAACAACTGTCGCTGAATTTCAGAGCTTTTCCCACTGGCACCTTAAGACCAGGTATCTCAGGAAAATTAGTTAAGTTAGTTATCTCTTATTTGTCTATATTCTCGCTCATGAAATTTGGTTGCTGTTTACGATCTCTTTTGTTTTTTGACCTTGAACACTGATTTTTTAAAGTATTTAACTCTCATTTTGTTGGGATTTGGAAAAATGTTAAAGTAAATGAGTTCATTACTTCTCTAATGGACTTTCTCCTTCTAGCTTTCTCTTGATATTAACTCTAAAAATGTGTCCAAAATATGCCTCACTTTAATTGCCAGTTGTTTTATCTGAAGTTTATAGTGAGCATTGTCTGTCTTCGTTTTCAGGGTATTTTTAGGTCAGGGTTTTTTTTCTTTGCCCCCTGTACACTGTGATGATACACCGATAATTCTTGGGCGAGCCCTGCATGTTCTCTTCCCTATTGCCTTCCTCTCTATTTTCTTTTCCCTTATGTTCATGCTCACTTCCATTCCTTCTTTGGGTATCTAGGAATTTCTCAAATTGTCATTGGCATCTCTAATTTACCTTTCTCATGTAAGTTCTGGTTTTTAATGCTTCTGTTGTGAATTCTATTTTTATTGTTGAATACTAAGGTTTCATCTCAGTGCGTTCACTGAGGTTCAGCACTTCGTGTTGTTTCTTAATCACTGCCGGTTTTCTGTTGACCTCCTGCTCTTGTTTCTGCAACACTTTGTTATATTCTATTAAGAAGAGCTCAGAAAAGGACCGTCTATATTCTGTACGCAGCATATAAATGGGGTTTATTTTAGATACGGTGTTTCTTGTTGTGGTGGTCTTTCTTTTGTTTTATTATCGGCCAATGTTTGAGGAAAGGAAAGAAGAACAGAAAGAAGGGATGAAGGAAGGGAGAGAGGGAGGAAAGGAAGATGAAAGGAAGAAAGGAATTTTGAAAAATCCCTCAATTTCCCAAATCTGGTCACAGTGGACTCATGCTTGGCAGCATTTAGAGGGTGCTGATCAATATCTATCTCTGAAAATAGTCAGCATTGGCCAGTTTTCCAGTCTTTACCACCTTTTATTGCCTTTTGAAATGTTGATGTAACTCGACTGGTCCCTGCTGATAGTGAGGTAGCTGGATGCGTCCATGTAAACTACTGAACTGTCATGTACCATAACATGGATATATTTTCTTTTGGTTCTTACGGTTGAATAAGTACTGTACTACACTCTTCCTCAGACTCATCCAGTGTTTTCTTCTTTTGTTCTGCAGTATTTTTACACAGTCCTAGTTGCTATTTCCTCTCCTTATTCATCCTTGATTGAGAGGGAAGCTTTTTAAACTCAATGTCTGTCCATAGGCAAGGTATGTGGTTCTGTTTCCTAACACCTGGAGAATGACAAAATTCCTTCTCTGCTCTAGAGTTGGAGGGCATAGTGGTGAAAGCTGTTTCTTGACCAGTTTCTAGGACCCAGAAGGCTCTACCTGACAAATTTTCTGCTAGTCCAATATCTTCTCACAAACTGATTTGTCCTCTGATATTTTGGACTGTGTTTCATGAAAACGTATAAGCTCCAAAATGTACTTCTAGGAATTTTCTTATTCCTCGCCTCCACCTAAAGTAATTTATTTCTGTAGATAATGCATATAAGGATTACTGTTTACATATCCATCATACATTTTTCCTTGTTTCTTTCTTGAAGTTTTAGTCTTTAAATGCATGAAAAAATACGAACTGAATATGATTGAATGGTTTTCTATATAAAACTACCAAGAACAAATTGAGAGAATATATTGCAAAATATAATAAATGCTCCTACCTTCTTTTATGTTGTTGAGGTTACTTAATTTTATAAGCATGTTGAACCCTTTGCCTTTCTCAGTAAAAACCTTTAGAGCTGGTAAAACTTCAAATTTTGAAAACATTTTTTGTCATCACAGTTTTGGGTAGTGAAAGATTTTATTTACTTATTTGTTTCGGTAATTAGTTTGTTATACATGTATTAATTGCTGATACTTCATAAGTAATTTAGAATATTGACACATGTCTGAAACTAGTAGCCCTTTTTCAGAAAAAGATATTTTTATCTTCTCAGTATGGTTTCTTATTTCATCTTGAATCATGGTATACCTGGATTTATCAGTTTAGAATTGTATATAAAGAGAATATATCTATCAAAAATACAATTTTATGCCCTGTTGTAATTAATTCCTTTTATCATTTTTCTATAATTATTTGAAAGCTTTAATTATGTAAAGTATATCAATACATAATATTTAGAGCATTGTTTCTTATTCACACATTTATGATTAATTTGAAAATTAAAGAAACAGCAACATGACCAGAATATTTCATAACGTAGAGTCTGAGCATGAGGAGGAATGGAATTCACTCCAGGACTGACTTGGGAGATATGTGAGTTTTGTGTTAGTACTTCTTGCTGCTGGGTTTATGATGTAGGCAAGAAAAGCCTCGCAGAGATTAATGAGGGATGATCCCTGGCAGCTATTTTGAAAAAAATGACTTTGTTTATTTACATTCAACAAAACCAAATCAATCAGCAAACAGAACTAGGGAGTCAGCCTTTTTCTGTTTAAATGTCTGTATTTCAGTGTCATTTGCTGAAATAACCATTCATTTGGAAATGGACAAACAAAAACTATTACAAAATCACAGAGATAAGAACTATATCTGGCAGATTTCTTTTGTTCCTTTTAGGTGAATATGATAATGAATGCTGATTATATTTAAAGGGAAAAATAGCTGTGATGAACAATTACTAGGCAAATAGAAATTGAAGGTTTAATTTCTCTCTGGAACATTAAAGACACAAATCAACAAGTGTTGATCCAATTCCTAAAAGTATTTATGAAAAATGTATTTATATTTACTGAGTTTATTTATGTGTTCCCACCATTAACAATGCAAATGCCTCAACTTATCTTTAAAATCTTGGGCAGAAAAAATCCTGTTTGGGAAGAGGGAAAAAGAACATGGCTACTCACAAGAAAATGAGTTTTTGGTCTCATTTGCAGCTAGGTATGGCCCTGGCACTAAATTCTGACCAGTATTTTGAAATTTCTGGAACTTGTCTTCAGAGAGAAAAAAGTACACCATATTCCTTCCTTGCTCCTTTTTCTTTATTGAAATGCAGAATGATTGGAGTTCAAAGTGCCACCTGGAACAGGAGATAGAAGGCACGTGTTGGTCATGGAACAGAATATGAATCACTGGTCTCGAAGGATCAGTAATGTGTTTATTGAGAAGGCAGCAGCACAGGAAATGGGGCTTCCCAGGAGGCACGGTGGTAAAGAATCTGCCTGCCAGTACAGGAAACTCGGGTTCAATTCCTGGGTCAGGACAATCCCCTGGATAGGAAATGGCAACCCACTTCAGTATTCTTGCCTGAAAAATTCCATGGACAGAGGAAGCGGGTGTCATTGGTGTCTCAAAGGGTTAGGCACGACTAACTACATGCATACATCAGAGGAAACTGCAAGAGCAAAGCAAACATGGAGTAACAGCCTCTGCACCTCGAGAGAGCTCCTGAGAGCTGGTTATCTAGCTGGAGGCAAGCATTGGCTTTGTGGTGAAGAGAGTTGGAAAAAGTGAACGTACTCTTCATTAGAAAAGGAAGCACTGAAAGTGAGTGTAAGCATGGGACAAAGGAACAAATGCTTGTCAGTGGAACATTTATATCTGATGAATAGATGAGAAATAGATTAAATGGGGAATATTTGGTGAGGACAGACCAAAGGGCGTGGAGCTTACACATTGACCAATGTGGCAACAAATAAGACAGTTGAAAATGGGTCACATTCAAAGAGATTTTGAATGAAACATATGGAAGAGGAAAGGTTGTTTTGACTAGCCTCTGTTTTCTTAGTAAGTCGGAGATATACTAAGTTATTAACAAAAGTTGCTATGATTGTGAACTTGGAAGTTAAAAATTTAGAACAACTGTGGAGAGGAATGGAGGGGGCTTGTGTGAGCAGGAAGTGAAAGTGAAAGGCTGAAGTGTTCGTGCCTAGATTCGGAAGGCGAGCAAGAGCCTACTTAATGGACCGAAGAAATAATTAGTGGTTAATAACTCTGGTGGTGCCAGTGGTAAAGAATCCATCTGCCTGCCAACGCAGGAGACTTCAGAGATGTGGGTTCAGTCCTTGGATTGGAATATTCTTTGGTGAAGAAAATGGCACCCAAGTCCAGTTTTCTTGCCTGAGAAATCCTATGGACAGAGGACCTGGAGGGCTATAGTCCATAGGGTCACAAAGAGTCAGACACAACTGAACATCTGAGCCTGTCTAAGAAACTAGAGATTTCCTCAGAGCAAATGTGCTGCTGCTGCTGCTGCTGCTGCTGCTGAGTCGCTTCAGTCGTGTCCGACTCTGTGCGACCCCATAGACGGCAGCCCACCAGGCTCCGCTGTCCCTGGGATTCTCCAGGCAAGAATACTGGAGTGGGTTGCCATTTCCTTCTCCAGTGCATGAAAGGGAAAAGTGAAAGTGAAGTCGCTCAGTCGTGTCCGACTCTTAGCGACCCCATGGACTGCAGCCTACCAGGCTCCTCCATCCATGGGATTTTCCAGGCAAGAGTACTGGAGTGGGGTGCCATCGTCTTCTCCCAGTGTGGTGCTAGTATTGTAATTTCTGCTTTCCTTCATAGTACATAGCAAAATGCCTTCTATTATGCGAGTTCTTATAAATGCTTATTGCATTAATATACTGTAATTCATCCTGAATTATCTTGTTATTCTTATATTTTCATTTAAAGTTAGTGAGTTCTTAGGGAAGAAAACAGGAAAGAAGTTCTTCTATCAGAGAGCTATGGGATATGGTGGCACAGGGCAGATTTATCTCCATTTATGTGTGTTCAATAAGACCTCATGGGTTCAATTTACCCAAAGTAACCCCCACTGTATCTCTCTAATAGGGTTGATATAGTTGACTATATTTCTTTTTTAGCCATTTTTTTTGATAAATGTGCAGAATACATATTTTTCACTTACTTTGTGAACAAAGATGAGCTATACAGAGGAAAACATAGATATGGAGAAGCATACAGTCTAAGTTCAGTTTTAGATAAATAGCCCAGAGGCCCAGAGATTTGTCACAATATCCAAGGCATCTCTGAGATCACAGCATTTCTTCTTATTAGAAAAGATCTAGCATTTATAGAAAGTGCCATTTAAAGGACTGTGTAGCTCAGAGGGGAAAAAAAGCAATATTCCGTTAGGCCGCCTTTTGAAGCAGTAAACACCTTTTATGTCATTTAATAATAGCTTGGATAGGTTTGAAGAACTATGTGTCAAGTATTCTGAAAACAAGGAATGTAAGTTTGGAGAACTCTTTTAGTCATTTTAATCTTAAATCAACGAGTCACGGTGTCTTAAAGCAGCTTATTTGATTCATTTAAGTTTGTGGTTACAGTCGGAGTAAAACTCCCGGGCCTATTGTTGTTTCATTTATATTTAATATGGAAGATTAATATGCACTACTGTTTTCTCCTTTCTAGGGCATGTAGCAAACCAATGTGTGATTTTATGCCAAAACGGCTTATGTTTTTCCTGTTTATAATGGGCAATATAAGCCATTTTGATTGTGATCCCAACTGAACTCAGGACCAGAGTCTGGCAAGTTTTTGTTTGGGTCACAAATGATTGAACAGCTTTTAGTGTATGTTTGGAATTGTGATTTAACTCTTAATCTATGTAATCTGGTCAGATAGAAATTTCTTTAAAACTTTAAGTTAAAACATTGTTTCTCATATTTCGATTAATTAGAGAAATTACTTCTGCTAAATTGCTCCCAGAGTGAAGGTTGAAAATTATATTCATGTATCCTATCTTCCAGTGGTTTTAGGTTGCTGCATAATAAATAGACCATTATCTCCCTACCCATCTCAGCCTACCCTTCACTTTTTTCTTATTTTTATGTATTTTTGAAACAATCTTATTCATGGTAGAGATTCTTTGCCTGAAAAATCTTAAGTATATCAATCAAGCTTCATGCAATGGTAATATGATACATTACTCATTTCATAGGCCTATATCAATGTATTTTGCATTGAAATAATCAAATTAATTTTATTTGAAAATATTCAGGTTGGTCTTTAAATTCAGACTGGAAGTGAAAATGTGGGTGCATGAAATTGCCATCAGGTTCTCAGGTTAACTTCTGTCACCAGGAAATACTGCTTTAAGTAAATAAAACTTTCATATTAGTATCTCACCTAAGAAAAAAAGGCTATGTGGATCTGATACTGAAAGATAATAAAGACAAAGTAGAATGTTGGCATATGTTCATATTTTTTTGCAAACACAAATGATTAATAAATTTCAAAGTATATTTTTACATCAGTATGTGTTTTCATAGGACTGGGAAAGATTTTGAAAGGATACCTGATATATTGTTGTAGGGAACATGACCACAACTAAATTTTCATGTAGTGTCTTGGGTAAGAGTCCAGTGGGCTCTGAAATGAGATTTCCTGGATTTGAATCTTAGTTCTGTCACTCATTACCTTTAGACTTGAATAATAACCATTTAGTATTTTTGGACCTTATCTCACCATCTATGAAAAGAACGTAATTCTAGGGAAGTTGTAAAGATTATGTAAAATAAGCCATTTAAATTCTCTGGTCTACAAAGTACACTTAGTAAAAAATAGCTATTATTTTTCTTGGGGTTTCTATATAAAAGAAACTTTGGTTTCTATATAAAATTTATTGCTACTCTTTACATGGTACTTTTTATTATTCTTTTTCTGTATGCCTCTCAAAACCTGATTTGTTGCGGTTTTAATTTTTGTGCAAAGGGAACTCACTTAATTAAAATGTTCTGACCCTAAACAGTAGTGAAATAGAAAGAAGTGCTCCCTGCCCAGCAGACCAGGTGATTTGGACCAACTTTTTTACGAAAAAAAAAATGTTGGGTAAAATATTTTAAATATTTTTTAAAAACACCAAGGTACTGAGAGAATGCCATAAGTTACCAGGCAATAATCTAAAAAGAAATCAGGAGCTAAGATAGGTAATTGAACCACTGGAGAGTTGCTGAACCCAATGAAACTGAGATTAGCATTTGATTGCCTTTCAGGACAAAAATGAAAGGAATCTAACTTTAGGGCCAAGAAAAGTTCATAAGACAACATTTTACGCATGAAACTAGAGGTCTAAAGGACTATACTGTCCAGAAAAAGGATGAAGCAAGATAAACATGCTTCCTCATCACAGAGAAGTAGAAAAGTTATAGAAATTGTAACCAGAAGCCTATATTTACAAATATGCAGTTAGAATTAGTATTACTTGAATGTGCTCAAAGTTGTTCAGCACTTAAATTCAGTCTAAAGTGAACCCAGACTAATGGTACTCTCAGGTCTTCAGAAGCAACATGCAACATCTCTAGAGGACTGCAGTTCATCCTTGGCCTTAAGTAATTTCCATGATAAAATTTCTGAAATTAGAAAATTATAGAAATAAAATACACATGTCAGTAAGGCACAGTGAGTTAAAATCCACCAAAAACAACAGATAGCAGAATCAGACTCATAAATCTTCAAGTTCTGAAATAATCAATGTAGATTATAAATCAACAATAGTTGCTATATTTAAAGAGACAATAGGTCATTTGAAAATATTTATAGAAAAAATAAATTTACAGTGTGACCTGAAAATACAATAAATGAATTAAACCCAGTGTACACCTTTAAGGGCATTTTGGACACAAACAAAGAGAGGATTAATTAATTGGAAGACAGATTAGGAAAAATTATTTCAAAAGATGTATAGAGAAGTAAAGATAAGAAAGAAATAGGAGAAAGGATAAGAAACATGTTAGGGTGAAAAGTTTAATCAATTATTCAGAATGAGAGGGCAGTAAAAATGTGACAGTGAACAATATTTAATCACATATTGCCTGAAAATATTCTAGAATTGATAGAAGCAACTAATGAACAGATGTAAACGTCCAGAGGATCTCACTCTGGAGAAATATAAAGAAATTCGTGCCTAAACATAATGTTGTGAAAATACAGGTATAAAACATCCAGATGGGAAAAAATTACATGTGAGCTTTAAAGAAGAAGCTGCTGATTTTTCTACAATAATGCAGGCTAAGGAGACAGTGAAATGATTTCTATAATGTTTTGATAGAAGATACTTATCAGTGTAGTTCTCTGTACCCAGCAAAAGTATCTTAAAAGGATGAAAGTAAAATAAACAATCAACCCCCAGCCCAAAATAACCCATCTGTTTTCTTGTTGTGTTAATGTTTATCTACACATTTTACAAGTACATATTTTTACTGTAAAAATATTTAAAATCTGCCTGATTTAAATTCTCCTATCATTTAAGGATAAGGAAGTCTCTCATAATTGATATTACTGGGATACAATCACAGTCACTGTTAAGTTAAAGTGGTTACTATTCTTAAGAGAAATAAGATTCTAAACCAGAATCAAAAAGATTTGTTACTTGTTCTGACACCTATGTATCCCCATGGAATGTATCTCTGGTCCTTTTGGTTGGGTTGATAAGCTATTTTAGGAATGATGAGAATGAAGTAAAGATCATATAATCATCTCCAGTACAGACCAATAGGTTTAGTGTTCTTTAAGATGATGGACCATCACTCAGCAATACCGAGTACATATTGTCAAACAGAGAGCAAGATGTGAAAGCATAAATGAATCAGAATGAACTTGTAAACACCACAGAAAAAATTTACTTTAAAGAAATGATTGTGCTTTCAGTAAATAATCATTTATAATTCATTAGATCAAGAGACTAAGAGGAAAAAACCAGCACCAGAGGATACTTAGAAGACCAAGCTCTTTCTGATATTAAATCCATATGACTTTGGACACATCTGTTCTCAGTTATCACATTCAGTGATCCAAAATTAAATATTATAAATAGAAAATGTTCTATGGCACCTTCAGATTCGCTCAGATAGGTACTTTCATTGCTACACAAAATATTAAATTAATCTTACAGAGTTTGAAAGTGTATTAAAGACAGTAATGAGGAAAGGGGGAAAATCTGAGTTTCAGAGGTTTCCTCTGAGACTTGTAAAATATGCATTAGCAGTGAGCAATTTAAACACTATGAGTTTTACTACCAATCCAAAAGTTATCCTGAGTCTTATATTTTAGCTGATTTACATTCATATTGTCTTCAGGGGACAATAATGAATTCAATCTTGCTTATATCTTGGTCTAGGTTGGATGGTGCATGCAGGAAAAGTTGCTTAAAGTAATATAAGCAGGACATTAACTTATTATTTTATAAGTTTCTCTCTAATTCTAAAGAAAAATAGTTGGCCAAATATAATATTTTTATAGAATTTTCCCAAGCTGATATCTTCCTGTTAAACTTCCCTTACTTTTAATTCTGGTTTGTGCATCTTATAGATTATCTTCACAAATATCCTTTCACTCATCTTTTACTTTCCCACATAGTCAACCGAGTACCAAATTGTCAACCTGTATCAATTTCATTGTTACTTTATCTATATCTATCTATCTATCACCCACCTACCCTAAGGTTATACCTTCATAAATAAATAAGCATATCAAAAATACTCTTTGGAACTATTTAGTGAAAGGTTCAGTTTCTAAGGGGATGTATCATGTACATTTTATATATTTTTTCACTTATTTCTGGGAAGAATATCAGGCAAAACAAGAACCTCAATATTACACAAAGTAAATGGTCCCAATTTTCTCTTTGTGCCCAATAGCACACATTCCAATCACATATGAAAAAAGAAGTCCTGCAAAGCTGGCTTGTTTCCTTAAAAAGGAGTAGACAATGAATACTGTAGGGATTATAGCACCTTTAGTTTGCAGTTGTTCAGCCATCAATTTTTTTTTTCATTCAACCATCTTAGAATAATAACTTAATTTTCACATCTTAGGTCCCATAGCAAGTGATGTTGTGATTCACAATGTGATGTATTTCCAGCCCTTTAAAATCCCAACTAAAATTTTCTTCAGTATTTTGCCTTGGACTTCCATGACTACTCATGTAATAGTATTCTATATACTGGGTGGTTGGGCCAGTAGGTCTACACTGAAGCCTTTGACTCTGTGGATCCCAACTAACTGGAAAATTCTTAAAGAGATGGGAATACCTGACCACCTTACCTATTTCCTGAGAAACCTGTGTGCAGGTAAAGAAGCAACAGTTAGAACCAAATATGGGACAACAGACTGGTTCAAAACTGGGAAAGGAGTACATCAAAGCTGTATATTGTCACCCTGCTTGTGTGCGAAGGTACTTCAGTCCTGTCTGACTTTTTGCATTCCTATGGACCTTAGCCCACCAGGCACTTCTGGTTCATGGGATTTTCCAGGAAAGAACACTGGAGTGGGCTGCCATGCTCCCATCCAGAGTATCTTTCTGACACAGGGATCAAACCCTCGCCTCTTATGTCTACTGCATTGGGAGGTTTTTCACCACCAGGGCCACCTGGGAAGTCCATCACCCCACTTATTTAACTTATAAGACAAGTACGTCATGTGAAATGCCATGCTGGATGAATCAGAAGCTGGAATAAAGGTTGCCAGGAGAAATATCAACAACCTTAGATATGCAGATGATACAACTCTAATGGTAGAGAGCAAAGAGGAGCTTAATGAGGGTGAAAGAGGAGAGCGAAAAAGTTGGCTTAAACCTCAATATTCAAAAAACTAAGATCATGGCATCCAGTCCCATCACTTCATGGCAAATAGAAGGGGAAAAAGTGGAAACAGTGACAGATTTTATTTTCTTGGGCTCCAAAATCACTGCGGATGTTGACTGCATCCACGAAATCAAAAGATGCTTGCTCCTTTGAAGGAAAGCTATGACAAACCTAGACAGCAGAGACATGGGTTTACTGACAATGGTCCACATAGTCAAAACTATGGTTTTTCCAATTGTCATGTACGGATTTGAGAGTTGGACCGTTAGGAAGGCTGAGCACCAAAGAATTGATGCTTTTGAACTGTGATGCTGGAGAAGACTCTTTCAAGTCTTTTGGACTGCAAGGAGATCAAATCAGTCAATCCTAAAGGAGATCAACCTTGAATATCCACTGGAAGGACTGATGCTGAAGCTGAAGCTCCAATACTTTGGCCACCTGATGTAATGAGCCCATTCATTGGAAAAGACGCTGATGCTGGGAAAGATTGAATGCAGGAGAAGAAGGGGTGACAAAGGATGAGATGGTTGAATGGCATCACCAACTGAATAAACATGAGTTTGAGCAAACTCTGGGAGATAGTGAAGGACAGGGAGCCTGGCATGCTGCAGTCCATGGGGTTGCAGAGTTAGGCATGACTTAGTGACTGAACAACAAAAACAACGCCAGTAGGTAGGCCTAAGAGAAGTCATTTATCATATTTATCTATGGGAAAGTAGAAGCTATAACTGGATAAATAATGCATAGTTAATACAGGATCTTCTTTTTTTCTATTATGTTTATGAATTCTGGTACACCATGGTTTGGAATTTTATCAAAGATATTTGAAAATGACACATAGAATCTATAGTAATTAAAGTTCAATCTATCTAAAACTTTTATTTTTTGAGACATGTCTTTCAATCTGATTTTCCATCTGATTTGATAATCTTCCAAAACCAAAATTTATTATTCTAGCTATAGCATTATCCAAGAACTTAAATAATAATGTCATATGATCCAACAGACTAGTGGACATGATGTGTACAATGATTTACTGAAATCTCCCCTATAACTGATGACCAACATTGAAATGTTAATGTTAGTTGAATGCTTATCATGTGCCAAATATTCCAGGCAGCACTTTATATGCAATATCTGATTTAATATTAATAATCTCAATAGTACCATCAACACCTCTTTTGTACTAGTGAGGTAAATGCTATTTAAAGTGATTAAAGAACTTACTCAAGGATAATGTATCAGCTGCTTAGTACTAGAGACTGAATTTGAAGTTGTCTGACTTCAGAGATAATGTTTTTATCATATATACTTTTTTTAATATGCTGTTGAGTAAGCTGGGATAGGTTTACATATTAGATCTGACTTGGACAATATAGGTTTTTAAGATTACTTAATAACAAGTAAAACTGTTATTTCTCAAAACATGTTCTCTTGTTCTCCTCTGAAATTATACAGTGTTCACTACTTCTTGAACCATGAGATCTTTGGTTGGCCTCTTAGAAACTGTCAGCATCTTTGCCACATGGTTGGAGGCCAGATATCACTTTGTCACCATATAATATATTCTCCCTATTTGGTTGGGAGCATGGAGCAGGTGCTTGGAAATCCTGCTGTCATCTATTCTCCACACATGACTGGCCCATGTTCTGCTGAATTATGGTGAATATCATTTGAGAATTGCTGTAGTGGCTACACTCCATGACCTGACTGTAATCCTGCCTATGATTTGATATTCAGCAGAGCACCGAGATGAAATCATTACAACCACTCAATAGATCAGATATCCTCATATCATCTCTAACTCTTATCCTCTTATAATACTGTGTACATCAACATAGTTCTGAAGAAGTTAAGCTTTATTTGAGATTGTAACATAGTTGAAATACCTATTTGATGGTTTATTATTAAATGCTGTACATTTTATATATAATTTCTGATATAATGCTCTGATGTTAATCTGTAGCTTCGCAGTTGGGAAACTCACTTAAATTGAAATCAGCTACAAAGTTTTATATAAACAGATTTTAAGAGATGATTTTCATTAATTCAGAATATTTACATTAAAATCACAAAGGATAAAAGTTTGCCTTGCTTTAGCAGAAGTTTTAAATAAAAAGTAAGATGTCAAAATTTAAAAATTAAGGAAGCCCCAGTAACTCTGAAAAATAATTCTGTTTAAAAATTTTTAAAGAACATATATGAATATTTAATACATGACTTGAATAAGATATATTTATGGCAACTTTCCTGTGCCATATAACTATTGGACATAGCAGATAAGACTCTGTGTAGAATTTGGAAATTTCATGTCAGGGTAAAGTTTTTAGTCAGTAGCAAAAATCAAGATATAGATGGATTTTGGTATATTTCAGAGGCAAGTGTGCCTTGAAATGAAATATGTTGTATGAAGAAAGCATACTTAACTTATTCAAGAGGGAAGTTTTTTGTTTCCAAAGCTCAGGTTTGAATGTGATTCTGTTCATTTATTTCCCAGCAGGTGTCTCTATATAGCAGCTTTACTCAGAAAGAACAAGAAGACAAAAACTAATTGTACAAAAAGCAAAATAATGAAGCAAGTAGAGAAATGAACTGGTTATCGAGTATGTTAACAATATAGAGTCAAAATACTTTAAAGATATGTGCTAACCAAAGTGGTTATATAGAATATTTTGGTTTATTTCTTGATTTTATTTAAATAACTTTTTCAAAAGAGACCTAGAGAAAGCCTTTAAAGCAGTTTACCTTATATACAACATAAATACAAATACAGGCATGCTCTAACAGGGTATTAATTTACATTCTGGAATCTTGATCTGATACCTTCTTCATCATTGTGGATGAAACATAAAAGAAGTAAGGCTGAGATCTTTGCTATGATCATAAACAGTTGTTAAAATAGATAGTGGGCAGTATAGAGATTAAAAAATGGAAAGAAGTCATAATGTAAAATTATACAAAGATGTAATTTTTCTAGTTTTCCTTAATCAATGGATTACAAAACTTACTAGATTCTACTTAGCATGAGCTGTAAACGTGTGAACATTTTTATGCTTATTTATCAATATTTAAACTTTTTGTAATGAGAGTCTATGCGTTGATGGATCTTATTTAAAATTCTATCCTAACTAGGTAGAATAAAACAACTTTACATATAAAATGAATTAAGCACTATCCTACCTTTTTATTGTAATAGCAGATTTAATGCACCACAACATTCTGAGATGAATAGCTAATGATAAAAATACATACTTCAATTTTTAAATATTATTGAATAAATAGTTTATAAACTAAAGTTAAATTTTAGAATGCAGTTTCCCAGCGAGTAAAAATTCACCTAGTGAAAAAATGTATGAAAAAAATAAATACACAACATATCATGATAAAAACATAAATATAAAATTCCTTATTCCCATAAGAAGTTTAAAACAGATAAAATTTCTAACTAATTGATATCAGAGACAAAGTTTTCTATGTCTTTATATCTATCAAAATTTTTAGTACATGAATAGGAATTTTAATATCTTAGAACCAAGTATATTACAAAAATACATAGTTTGGACAATTATACAAAAGCTGAGGAATAATTATACTCAGTTAGGTCCCAATTATCTTTTCACACTAATGTTTTATTTCTTTTATTCCTACTGATTTAAAAAATAGTTACGTTGATCTATAAGGCCATTAAAGACATCTTGCATGCTGCTACTTTACTTTCAGAAAGGGATAGAGCTTTTCTAATCCTTCTACTTAGATAATCTACTTAGACAGTTTTTTTTTTTAATTATCAGATAATATCTTCTGGTTTAAGATATTAGGCTGAAAATTCACTGGCCATTTTTTTATTTCTAAAGTCTCTTTTGAATGATGAAAACAAAATACAAAAGAAAATTAATATACAGAAGCCAGAAAGTAATGAGCAGATTGGGAAATTTGAGAATTCCTGGGAAAGGAGAATGAATATAGTTTTTTAAAAAAGAAATCAGACTATTCTTATTCCATATGCTAAGCTATATTTCAAGAATAATCATGGTTGTGTCCAGGGAACCAAGGAGAACCTCTAAGTTCTGAAACAACAAATAAAAAGAAGTGGGTCATGAGAGAACAAAAATGGAGCCCATGACAAGAAAGAGTTTTAATTGTCTTGTTTACTGCTGTAACTCCTGAATCTAGAATTGTACTTGATATGTAAATCATTTAATACATCATATAGCATTTTAATTCTGGGAGGGAAGAGAGCCACATTTCTTTTGTGGTTATTTTTTTTTTCCTTGATGCCTGACAAAGATGGAGAGAACTATCATCTCCACTTTATTGCACTCTCAGTCTCTATTCTCCCCTCTAGGAATCTCCCCAAGGCTTAAGACCAGTTAGAATTTACTTCTAGGGACTCATAAGACCCAACTGTTAATTTTTTAGAAAATTTTCAAGGCAATTCTTTAATACAGCTATTATTAAACATTGTATAATATAAACTTCACTTAAATACACTCTATCAAAAACAGAAGAATTGAATACTCAAAATGTATTACTCCCTAATTGTCTTACTAAGTGCTTCCCAGATGTCTCAGTGGTAAATAAGCCTCATGCCAATGAAGGAGACTTGCCTTCAATTCCTAGGTCAGGAAGATCCCCAGGAGGAGGAGATAACAGCCCACTCCGGTATGCTTGTCTGGAAAATCCCATGGCAGCTAATAGGGACACAAAGAGTTGGATGTAACTGAGTGACAGAGCACAATGCAATTTTATTACTACATTTTACTATCATTCATGCTTTTGAGGTTATTTACTTCTCTCTCTATGGGAGAAAAACTATATAATAGTGTGGTAGTGGGCATCTCTTCCCAATTCTGTGTTCAGTGCTTGAAACTGACCATGTATACTATAGAATTTAAAACAAAAAACAAAAAACAAAAAAAACTTCAAATAAGGGCTTCCCTGCCCCCACCAGGAGACCTAATTTTTAAGTATATACCATCATATCACTACATAAAGTCCACTTTAAAAAAAGTGCGATTTGTTCTTAAACTTTCATCAAAGAATAAATATAATGTAGCTAACAATTTTTATTTGGACATATTTCATACCTGTATCAAAATAGAGAGAATGATAGAGTAAGTTATACAACTTCTTTATGTCATTTTACTGACTATTAATATTTTGTCAGAGTTTCTCAAGTTTGCTCTTTCTGAACATGCATTCCATTCGTGCCCCTACCCCTACCCCACTGAACCATATGGAAAAAAGTCGCTGATATATCATTGGAATTCTCTTACATGACCATAAAAAAATAAGTAATTTAACCTATCTCATACCCAAGAAACAAAATCTTTGTATAAAACATTATCTCATATTCATTCTGTGCTTAAAAGATGTCAGAAATGTTTCTTATGGCTCTGATATAGATCCAATCAAAGTTCAGCCACAGTATCTGGTAATCACATCTCCTTGGTCTTCTTAACCTAGAGCTGTAACTTTACCTTTTTATATTTCTTTGTATGGTCTTTCATGATATTGACCTTTTTAAAGAATTTAGGCTAGTCATTAGGTTGAATTTCCCATTATGTAAATTTGTTTGATTCTTCCCTCACATTGCATCATATCATATCATATGAGTTTGTTCCATTATATGTTAAGTTTAATTAATCAGTTAAGGAAGTAACCATAGTGACAATCATTCTGAAGTGTTATTTCCCCCCCAAAACAATAAATAATATGTGTGGTAGTATTTTTAGGCTGTATAAATATCTTGTTCCTGTGTAAATATCTAAATAAGCATTAAACCAATAATATTAGTGTGATTACCTATACAATTATATATTAAATTCTATTTAGTTTCAGAGTTCTAACAATTATTTGACAAATATAACACATGTAACACAATGATAGTAATAATCAAGAATGGAAATTTTATGAATAGCAACAATGTAAAGTTAACACATATAACAAAAAATTGAGGTAGATAAGCAGAAATAGAATACAATTTTAATTAATTCACTTTTAAGATCAAGGAGTCAATTATATCAAACATTGTTGTCAAAATTATTTTAAGTACATTATCTGAAATTATATAGGCAAATTCTCAAGCAAGATTTCTGAGTAGCAGAGCTGTTTATTTTTGGATGGGTTGATTCTGTGTAATGAGGGCCCATCCTATTCATTGTATGATGTTTAACAGCATCCCTGATCTCTACCAATTAGATGCCAGTAGAACCCTCCAATTGTTGCAAGCAAAAAATGTCCCAGATTTGTCAAAAGTTTCCTGAAGGACAAAATTGTCCTTGTTCATTCCCACTGCACTTTATGATATAAATTTATCAACCCAAAATGAAGGAATGAAAGTCAGAAGGTATTGCGACTGCATCATGTCATTCATGATAGCACAAAGTCAGTATATAATGGCTTAATTATGATAAATTAGGAAATAATTTTAATTTATATGTCATTATATTGATAATGAAGACAGATAGAACTATTAAAATACAAATATTCCCCATAATTGCTTCTGTGAGGAGGAGGGATTAAAGAGAAGATAGTTCCCTCTATGTTCAATATTTTTATCTGCACTGTTTAATATATATTTTTAATGCTCATTTATCATGGCATTAGTAAGCTCTCCTGGAGAAGGAAATAGCAACCCACTCCAGTATTCTTGTCTGGAGAACCCCATGGATAGAGGAGTCTGGCAGGCTACAGTCCATGGGGTTGTAAATAGTCTGAGTGACTAAGAGAGTAGTAAGTTAAATAGAATAGGTATGAATATACAAATAAATGAGTGAATATCAGAGAAGACAGACAATGAATTCTTCCAAAATTTGCAAAGAAATTTTCTCTCTTATTTCATGCATTTTCCAAATCACAGTTGACCCTTAAACAGCGTGGGGTTTGAACAGTTCAGGTCCACTTAAACTTGGATTTCAGTAGTAAATACTACAGTACTACATAATCAGTTGTTGGTTGAATTTGTAAATGTGAAATCTTTGATACAGAAGGCCAACAGTAAATTATACTCAAATTTTTGACTGTAGGGTTGACACTTCTAAATCCCTCCCCACGTTGTTCAGGTGTTAATAATTACCTCCTCTTGTCTTCTTCACAAGAAGCCCTCTGGTTCCATTTCTGTTGCAAGAGTCAGTTGCTAAGAAAAAACATTTACTCTAAGGTAAATCTTATTGCACTGTACCTTTACTCTTTTTTAGTTCACTACATTGGGACAGAATATTGAGGACTGATGGTAAAGGAAGGAAGAGACCTAGTTCTCCTCTTAAATATGTCACTAATTGATTAGATTTTTCAGACTTCAGTGGATAACTTACATTCTTGGATACCTGAGAGCTTGTCTTTAAGCTAAATGCAGCTAAATATAATACCTAGAAATAAACTTAAACAAGGAGATGAAAGGCCTATAGTCCGAAAACTATAAAACATTGATGATGCAAATTGAAGACGGCATGAAGAAATGGAAATATATGATATCTCTTGGATTGGAAGAAAAAATATTGTTAACCCTTGACATACTGCCAAAAACAATCTATAGATTTAATTCAATTCCTATCAAAATATGCTGACCTTTTTAATAGAACCAGAATTTTAAAAATAGTACATTTATGTGGAACTACAAAAGACCTTGAATTGTCCAAAATATTCTTGAGAAAAAAAGAATAAAGCTGGAGATCTCACACTCCCTGACTAAAGACTGTATTACAAAGCTACAGTAAGCAAAACTGTATGGTACTGACACAAAAACAGACACATGGAACAATGGAACATAATTGAAAGTCCAGAAATAAACCCACTTTATGGCCAATTAATCTATGACAAAAGAGGCAAGAATATACAATGGTGTTAAGAAGTCTCTTTAACAAGTGATACTAGAAAAACTGGACAAGTATATGTAAAACAATGACATTAGAACATTCCTCTCACCATACAAAAAAATAAACTCAAATTGGATTAAAGTCCTAAAATGTAAGACCTGAAACCATGAAGCTCCTAGAAGAAAACATAGGCAGAACACACTTTGATACAAGCCATAGCAATACTTTTGGATCTTTTACTTTGGATATTTTGGATACTCCTAGAGTAAAAGAAATAAAGCAAAAATAAACAAATGGAACCTAATGAAAAGCTTCTGCACAGCAAAGAAAATAGTAAACAAGGTGAAAAAAAATGCCTTTGAAAGGGGGTAAAATGTTTGCCAATAATGTGACTGATAAGGGATTAACATCAAAAATGTAGAAATAGTGCATATGACTCAACATAAAACCAAGCAACCCAATAAAAAAATGGGCAGAAAACCTGGATAGACATTTTCCCAGGGAAGAAATACAATGGCTATTAGGCATATGAAAACTGCTCAGCATCACTATTAGAGAAATGCAAATCAAAACCAGAAGAAGATGTTACCTCACATCTTTCAGAATGGCTACTTCAGTCCTAAAAGATGATGCTGTGAAAGTGCTGCACTCATTATGCCAGCAAATTTAGAAAACTCGGCAGTGGCCACAGACTGGAAAAGGTATATTTTCATTCCGAACCCAAAGAAAGGCAATGCCAAAGAATGTCCAAACTACTGCACAATTTCACTCATCTCAGTGCTAGGAAAGTAATGCTGAAAATTCTCCAAGCCAGACTTTAACAGTATGGGAACTAAGAACTTACAGATATTAAAGCTGGAACTAGAAAGGGCAGAGGAAGCAGAGGTCAAATTGCCAGCATCTGTTGGATCATAGAAAAAACAAAAGAATTCCAGAAAAACATCTATTTCTGCTTCATTGACTATACTAAAGCCTTTGATTGTGTGGGTCAAAACAAATTGTGGAAAATTCTTCAAGAGATGGAAATACCAGACCATCTTTCCTGCCTCCTGAGAAATCTGTATGCAGGTCAAGAAGCAACAGTTAAAACCAGACATGAAACGATGGACTGGTTCCAAATCAGAAAAGGAGTATGTCAAGGCTGTATATTGTCACCCTGCTTATTTAACTTATATGCAGAGTACATCTGCATATGATGCCAGGCTGGATGAAGCACAAGCTGGAATCAAGATTGCCGGGAGAAATATCAATAACTTCAGATATGCAGATGACACCACCCTATGGCAGAAAGTGAAGAGGAACTAAAGAGCCTCTTAATGAAAGTGAAAGAGGAAAACGAAAATCTGGTTTAAAACTCAACGTTCAAAAAGCTAAGATCATGGCATCCAGTCCCATCACTTCATGATGAATAGATGGGGAAACAATGGAAACAGTGACAGATTTTATTTTCTTGGGCTCCAAAATCACTGCAGATGGTGACTGCAGCCATGAAATTAAAAGATACTTTCTCCTTGGAAGAAAAGCTATGACAAAACTAGACACCATATTTAAAAGCAGAGACATCATTTTGCCAATAAAGAGCCATCTAGTCAAAACTATGGTTTTTCCAGTAGTCATGGATGGATGTAAAACTGGACCATAAAGAAAGCTGAGCTCTGAAGAATTGATGTTTTTGAACTGTGGTCTTGGAGAAGACTCTGGAGAGTCAATTGGACTGCAAGGAGATCCAACCAGTCCATCCTAAAGGAAATCAGTCCTGAACATTCATTGGAAGGACTGATGCTGCTGCTGAAGCTCCAATACTTTGGCCACCTGATGCAAAGAACTGACTCATTGGAAAAGACCCTAATGCTGGGAAAGATTGAGACCAAGAGGAGAACAGGATAACAGAGGATGAGATGTCTTGATGGCATCACCGACTCAATATACATGAGTTTGAACAAGCTCTGGGGGTTGGTGATATTCAGGGAAGCCTGGCGTGCTGCAGTCCATGGGATCACAGAGTCGAACATGACTGAGGGACTGAACTGAGCTGAACTGATCGTCTCAAGGTCTATACATAGCAAATGTTCAAGATGATATGGAGAAAAGGGAATCCTTGTATACTGTTTGTGGGAATGTAAATTGGTGCAGTCACTTTGGAAAATAATGTGGAAGTTTCACAAAAATTCTTAAAATAGAGCTATCACTTGATCCTGCAATTCCACTCCTGACTTGTGTCTGTGTGTATGTATGTGTATGTACATGTGTGCATCTGTTAAAATTAGTATTTTTGTTTTCTCTCTCTCTCTCTCTCTCTCTACACACACACACACATATATAGTCAATGTATGGAGACAACCCAAGTTTCCAACAACAGATAAATAAAATGCTATATATATATATATATATATGAAACTCAGCCATAAATAAAGATTAAAATTTGCCATTTCCAGGACATGAATGAATATTGAGAATATTATACTGACTGAAACAAAACAGATGAAGACAGATATGTATGGTATGACTTTTTGTGAAATCTAAAAAATAAAACTAATATATATAGCAAAAGAGAAACACATACAGATATAGAAAACAAGTTAGTGGTTAACAACAGTGGGGAGAGGGAAAGAAGAGAGGGATTAAAAGTTATGGGATTAAGAGATACAAACAACCATGTATAAAATAGATAAGCAACAAGGGTATATTCTAAAGCACAGGGAATTATGGCCATTACTTAGTAATAAGTTTTAATGGAGTATAATCCATAGAAATGCTGAATCACTATGCTGTATACCTGAAACTAATATAATATTGTAAATCAACTATGGTTCATTTAAAAAAAAATTCTATAACTTGGTAAAACATAAAAATAAAGACAACTGACTAGATAACTTAATTCAGCTCTTAAATTTTAAATTTCTTGGAAAATACAAATCAATATTCTCTTTAGTCTTTAAGATCTATTATATTTAAATTGATTAAAAATACTAGTTTTTGAAAAAATAAACCTTGAAGGAGTATTAAAGTGCATGATGCTAAATTTCTTTTCTAGGTTAACCTATTAAAAAGTAATATGTGGTACAGAAAACATATTTGAGTACTGACTGGTTTTAAACATTTGATCTTAGTCATGCAGTTGTGTCTGACTCCAAGGGCTGTAGCCTTTCAGGCTCCTCTGTCCATGGGGTTTTCCTGGCAAGAATCCTGAAACGGCCTGCCATTTCCTTAGCTAGGGGTCTTCTCCACGTAGGGATCGAACCTGTGTCTCTGGCATCTCCTGCACTAACAGGCAGATTCTTTACCATTGAATCACCTGGGAAGCCCAAATAATGTTTACTTAGATACGTTTGTTGGACTTGAATGACTACATTGATGTACTTTACTTTTCAAATAATATATCCAATTTACAATTCTTTCTTCCTTAAACTAAACCTCATTTCTTACAAGTGATTGGTTTTGTTGTCTCAAGCTTGACTTAAGATAAAATATGGATAGATTATTTTTCTTGCAGTTATCTAAAAAGATGAAAATTCTCTTCTCAGACATTTGGGCTTTTTCATGACACTTTGTGGAATTAAGAGATTATCTGTGTAGATGTAAGAAGCCCCTTTTCTTACTGGATGATCCTGTTTGAAATGTATTAAAGGATGATATAAACACAATAGTAAGACAATAAAATAAAATTTTGGTAGATTTTATTTCATAAAAAACAAAGTATTCTGCCCTGTGAACACTCATAGGAAAATGAAAAGACAGTCTGAGTCTGAGAGAAAATATGTGCAAAACATATACATGACAAAAGACTGGTATCTATAATATATAAAAAATCCAAATACTTAGTGAGAAATACTTAATAAGAATATTTATTTAAAAAAAAAACAAAGGGTATGATAGACATTTCACCAAAGAATGCATGGATAACAAATAAACACATTAATAAGATGCTCAAAATAAAGTAGTCACAGGGAAAATACAAACTGAAACCATGAGATAAACTTATACCCCTACTAAGATGGCTACCAATATACAAAGGACTTGCAAGGATGCAGAGCTACTGGAACTCGCATATATTGCTAATGAGAATAAAAATGGTATAACCATTTTAGAAAACAGTTTGGACATTGTTTATGAAGTTAAATTTATCTTATGAATCAGTAATTCTACTTCTAGGTGTTGACTCAAGAGAAATGAAAATTAAGGGTCACACAAAAGCCTGCATACAAATCTTTATAATGGTCTTATTTATTATTGTTAAAACTGAGAAAGTCTAAATGTCCTTTAACTGGTGAATAGATAAATAAATTGTGACATGCCTATACAAGGGAATATTATTCAGAAGTAAGAAAGGAACAAACTAATGATGTAACAACCTGGATGAAACTCAAATGCATATTCCGAGTGACAGAAACCAGATAGAAAAAAAATTACAGTATGTTTCTATCGATGGCATTTTGGAAAAGTAAACTATAGGAATAGAAAACAGATCAGGGTTGCTATAAGCTAGGTGAGTAAGAGGCATTGACTATAATGGTCATCAAGAGGAGTTGTTTCAGGGTGATGAAATTGTTTTATACCTTGATCAAAATTCATAGAATCGTACATCAAAAAGAGTGAGCTTTATTATATGTAAATGTTAAATGAATAAAATAGTAACAGTAGCAACAGTAAGAAAAATACAGATGAGAGACAATGCAAAAAAGTGAGTGATACAAAGGAGGGAAGGAATTTATGGCACAAGTGCAAATATTTCCGTTGGAAATTGAGATCTGTTGGTTATCCCCTCAGAAAGATTTCCATGATCACTGAGCATCTTTTATGTGTTATTGTTACTGTAGCACTTTAATTCTCTATGTCATACTTATTTGCAATCTAATGTTTTCTCATTTACTTAGTTTTTATAATTATTTTTATCTATATTCCTATTTTAGAATGTAAGCTTCATAACAGTAGGGACTTTTCTGTCCTGTTCATAATTAACTAAAATATTTAAATAGTAATTAGGAAGAATAGACAAAATGTAAAGTATAAAAGAATTAAAAATTCATAGTAAAAAAAAATAGTTCAATTTAAAACCATCTATAAGATGAATGAAAGAAAAGGCTGTTGTTGTTTTTTTGCATAATTTGGTTAATAGTCTCATCATATAATTTGAATGTATTTCAAAGAAAAGCAACTAGCCTCAAGGTTATCACCAAGAAAGGACTGTATATGCAGTTTCAGACACCAACCAGCTTTCCACATTAAAATGAAATATCATCATAAGGGATTGGTTGTATATCTCTGATTTAAGAATAGTTGGCAGTGTAGTGCTACCCAGTCAGGAGTTAGTCGTTTATTCATTTGCTTGTGAAATATTAAAAGAGGAACTAAGAAATGTTGGGTTTGGGTTTCGTGTAAGTATGCAAATTTATATCTTTTGCTTGTTTGAGAACATCTGGTTTTCTATACATGATTTTTTTCCCTAATGATATCTTTATCAGTCTAATTATGAAATCATTGTAGAGAGCCAATTGGTGTTTTGACCCCTCAACTATCAATAGCATGGCAAAGACTGGTTCTTGATGCAATACCTGAGATTTTATTTGGGATTGTAGTGATCTTGAAAGAATACTATTATGACTGTTCTACTTCCAGTGTTTCCACTATTACTTTTTCCTAAGGATGAGGCTGTCCAGAATTAAGAGTTAGAGCAGAGCATTGTTAATATAGTTATTGTTACTTACCTGAATATGGAGATTGACTCATTTTAGGGATTATTATATCTTTTAAGATTTAAATGAAACCAAAGGCAACTGAGAACACCTTGCACTGACATTAGAATATGGTCTGCTTTAAATCCACCTAAAAAGTCACTTGTTTCCTCATCTCCTTATCCTTTTACTTATTCAGAGGCATTTATAGGATATCTGTGATATAACGTGTCCTGTTGGGGGTACTTGTTCCCTGTTTGAGACACTTACTGGCCACTGGAATCTCTGAAAACATGTATAATCACTCTCGGGCTTCCCAGGAGGCTCAGTGGTAAAGAATCTGCCTGCCAATTCTAGAGACACAGTTTCAATCCTTGGGTTGGAAAGATCCCCTGGAGGAGGAAATGGCAAGCCATTCCAGTATTCTTGCCTGAAAATCCCTTGGACAAAAGAGCCTGGCGGGCTACATTCCATAATGTCACAAAGAGTCAGACAGGACTGAGCAACTGGACACACACAGGTCGCCACTCTTAACACATGCTTGCTATGCTCTTGATTAATACTTTTGACAAGGCTCTGAATATCTATTCTTAAATGATAATAATTTTGCAGCAAGAGGAAATAATGTGAAATGCTTTGCAAAATACCTAAACAATCTTTTTCTATATGAAAAATAAAATGAGAGCTTAGAAATGAAAGTGAAAAACTCTCCCCCAAGAAAGTAGAAATGCTGGACTGTTTGAAAGGAGCAATCTCACTAGCAGAGACTTAGAAAGTATATGGGTACTGTCTGAATATAGGTTGGCCTTATTTTAAAGTAGAAAATAAAGGAGATAGTTTCTTTAAGAAAATTTGGCCTGTGTCTTGTGATGTTTTAAAATGCTGAGCCTAGTAAGAAAGAATCAGAACTAGGGCCATCTTAAGAGTAGAAAGTTGTCTGTTATTTTGTCAATATTCTAAGAATAATATCCAAAGATCCCTTGATAGCTCTGCAAAAGAAATGGCAAGGAAAACACAATGAACAAGGCCTCAAGTGTAATTCTTTATGTCTCTTTATGTCTCTACTGAAGACAAGTCGAGTTTACTTTAGGACTCAGGCAAGTCTCTTAGGACATTGAGCAAAAATTTGAAGTAAAAAGTAAAACTTATAAAAGATTTTGAACATATTAACAGGAAACTTGATTAAATGTTTTTTTAAAAAAGCAAAGTAAAACAAACCAAAAGAAAAAAAAAAAGGAACATGTTCATTGCATTCATTCAGCAAAGAAACCAAAACAATGATTCATTGCTTTTATGAGAGACATATTTATATTTTTTAAAAATAAAGAGTAAAATTTTTTAAATAAAAACTACTTGGGGGACAAAAACGAAAATCAAAAATAATATTCAAGAACGAAATAACACTTAAGAATACTTTTAATAGGATTTCAATTGTTAAAATTGATTTTTAGTCACTAAGTTGTATCTGACTGTTTTGTGACCCAATGAACTGTAGTCCACCAGGCTCCTCTGTCCATGGGGTTTCCCAGGCAAGAATACTGGAGCAGTTTGTCATTTCATTCTCCAAGGAATATTCCTGACCCAGGGATCGAACCCGCATCTCCAGCATTGGCAGGTGTTTTCTTTACCACTGAGCCACCAGGGAAGACCATTAAAATTACATAGAGGAATTATAAAACTTTGGACCGTTTAATGAGCAGTCTATCAGTTCAGTTTAGTCGCTCAGTCGTGTCCGATTGTTTGTGACCCCATGGACTTCAGCATGCCAGGCTTCCCTGTCCATCACGAACTCCCAGAGTTTACTCAAACTCATGTCCATTGAGTCGGTGATGCCATCCAACTATTTCATCCTCTGTCGTCCCCTTCTCCTCCCACTCTCAATCTTTCCTACCATCAGGGTCTTTTCCAATGAGTCAGTTCTTCGCATCAGGTGGCCAAAGTATTGGAGTTTCAGCTTCAGCATCAGTCCTTCCAATGAATGTTCAGGACTGATTTCCTTTAGGATTGACTGGTTACATCTCCTTGCAGTCTAAGGGACTCTTAAGTCTTCTCCAACACCACAGTTCAAAAGCATCAATTCTTTGGCACTCAGCTTTCTTTATAGTCCAACTCTCACATACATACATGACTACTGGAAAAACCATAGCCTTGACTAGATGGACCTTTGTTGAGCAGTCTATACTTTTTGTTATAACCACTGTGCATAACTTGAGCTAAATTATTCTTCTCTCTTAATGTCACTTGCCTTATTCCATAATATTAGCAATTATTACAATAGCAAGCATTTGTAAAGCATTTAATGTATATGTTAGGTTGGAGTAAATATAATTGTGTTTTTGCATTGGTGATCTTTGCCATTTGATATTGGAATACATTCTTAAATGTGGTTGTGTTATACATCATTTTAATAGGCATTTCTTGCTTTATGTAGTTTTTGCTAATGACTTATTACTTGCTGTTTATTTCATATTTATTTTAGACTAGGGAAATGATGTTAGACAAATGCAAATTCGAGCCATTTTCTTATTTGAGTTCAAAGTGAGTCATAAAGCAGCAGAGACAACTCACAACATCAGCAGTACATTTGGCCCAGAAACTGCTAAGGAATGAATGTACATGCAATGGTAGTTCAAAAAATTTTACAATGGAGATGAGAGCCTTGAAGATGAGGAGCACAGAGGTCAGCCATCCTAAGGTGACAATGATCAATTGAGAGTTATCATCGAAGCTAATCTTCTTAAAACTGCAGAAGAATTTGTGGAATAACCAAAAGTCGACCATTCTATAGTTGTTCAGCATTTGAAGCAAATTGAAAAGTTTAAAAATAGCTTAAGTGCCTCATGAGCTGACTGCAAATCCAAAAAATCATCATTTTGAAGTGTCATCTTCTCTTATTCTACACAACAACAATGAACCATTTCTTGATCAGATTGTGAGGTGCAACAAGTGGATTTTATACAACAAACTGGTGACAACTAGCTCAGTGGTTGGGCTGAGAAGAAGCTCCAAAGCACTTCCCAAAGCCAAACTCACACCAAAAAAAGGCTATGGTCACTGGTTGTGGTCTGCTTCCAATCTGAATGGACTTCCCTGATGGCTCAGATGGTAAAGTATCTGCCTACAACGTGGGAGACCTGGGTTCAATTCCTGGGTTGGGAAGATTTCCTGGAGAAGAAAATGGCAACCCACTCCAGTATTCTTGCCTGGAAAATCCCATGGACAGAAGAGCCTGGTAGGCTACAGTCCATGGGGTTGCAAAGAGTCAGACATGACTGAGCAACTTCACTTTCGTTTCTTATTTCTTTTCCATTCTGATGCACTACAGCTTTCAGAATCCTGGTGAAACCGTTACATCTGAGAAGTATATTCAGCCAATTGGTGGGATACACCAAAAACTGCGGTGCTGCAGCCAGCACTGGTCAACAGAAAGGGCCCAATTCTTCTCCATGACAATGCCTGACTGCATGTCGCACAATCAACACTTCAAACGTTCAATGAATTGGGCTATGCAGTTTTGCCTCATCCACCATATTCACCTGACCTCTTGCCAATTGGCTACCACTTCTTCAAGCATCTTGACAACTTTTTCAGGGAAGATGCTTCCACAACCAGCAGGAGGCAGAAAATGCTTTCAACAAGTTCGTGGAATCCTGAAACACAGATTTTTGTGCTACAAGAATAAAGAAACTTATTTCTCATTGGCAAAAATGTGTAGATAGCAATAGTTCCGATGTTGATGAATAAAAATGTGTTTGAGCCAAGTTATAATGATTTTAAAATTCACGATCTGAAACTGCAATTACTTTTGCAAAAAGCTTATATATAATATATATAAATGTTCTTTTATGAAAAGCATATCAAATATTCAAATAGCAAAACCACCTTGGCAATTATGTGGTTAAATTTATATTTCTTAATTAAAGATCAGAAGCTTTGGAACACTAATGGATGATACACTATATAGTAGATCATCAATGATGACTAATAAGCACAGGTTAAAGTAAGATTGAATAATTGTATGTGACTAGTATATGTATATAAAGGGATTTATATGTAAATTCTCCCCAAAACTAGGCATTTATCTTAACTTTACTTCCCAATTCACTTTCCTCTTCTCTCGACTTTTTCTGTACTAAACTATTCTTTTATTCTCTGTAAAACTAAGAAAACATGTCATTAGCATATCCTACAGTTGGTGAATACTAAGAGTTAATTTATTGGTGCATTTCATACAAACTTAATAAGAATAGAAAAGAAATAAGATGTTGAATGTATCAGATTTTCCTATTAAGAATACCTGATTTTTTGTAGGCCTGGGCATATATTTCTTGAGTATAGAGCATGCATAAGGGCATGCATTTATAGCTATTAAATGTTTATTTTTAAAAAAGAGAAAGTATTTCTAGAGCCACTCTTAGAAATTTTAGAATTTGGAAGTTGAAAAAAGAAATTTTTAAGAAGCAACAGTTTTCGTTTATGATTTCAGTCTCTCAGGAGATAAATTAGATGTAGTGTGGATCTACAGAAAGGACATTGAAACAGGAATCAGCAGCAATAGATAGGAGTTCTCAACATTCCAGTGAAGTAGGGCAAGTCCTTAGTTAAGGTACTTCACTTCTCTAAGCCTCATAAGAATGATTATATCTATTCTGGGTATCTAAACTGGTTATTATGAATAACAATAATATAAATGAAAATATGTTGCATATTCTAAAGTACTATAGTATTTTCAGTGTAAACCAAGTGAGGTGATTACACAGTTTTGCTAAGAGACTAGACTTCCTGATTCAGCTACAGCATTTGAGATATCTATTCAGAGAAGCTAGAGACAGTGTAATTAAGGGGGTATATATCATTCTTGTGGTCAAGGAAGGAAGACAGAAGTCAAGGCCACAGAAAACATAGGAAGCATCATTTCCAAAGGGTGAGGCAAAACTGTTAACAGGAAATTATTTATAGAGTCAAAAGCCAAAAGAAACAGGAAAAGACAAGAAATCCATCACTTATGGGGATGAATGGTTTTGAAGGAGGCTGTTGACAATTGGAGGGCACAAAAGGTGCCTTATTGTGCTTATTTTATGACCCTAAGTCTGGAGTCTGATGAATTAAAGGGGTAATATTGTTCTGGGTGACATGTAAGAGAGAATACCTCTAGGCAGTAACTTTTCGCATTAACCCTCATAAGGTTGGTGCCATTCTTTCCTTTACAGCATGAACAAGAGATATTACTACAAAGAAATGAAAGGATATACCAATCTTTGCATAGTTAGTAGTTATAGCAATGCATGTGTGCATACTCAGTCACTTCAGTCATGTCTGACTGTTTGCAACCCTATGGACTGTAGGCTGCCAGGCTCCTCTGTCCATGGGATTCTCCAGGCAAGAATACTGGAGTGGGTTGTCATGCCCTTCTCTAGGGGATCTTTCCGACCCAAGGATCAAACCCGCATTTCCTGCATTGCAGGCAGATTCTTTACCCACTAGGCCACCTGGGAAGCACCAGTTATAGCAATGTGGCCTATGAAACCTGTGTTTTTTTGTTTTTAGACTCTTTGGGAGGGCATGGTCATAGAGAGTTACCTGTATAGTTAAAAATGACCTATAGCCCATAGTTGTTAATTTAAAACTTATTCTTCAATGTTATAAGCCAATTAATTTAGACTTACATGCTGCTGCTGCTGCTAAGTCACTTCAGTCGTGTCCAACTCTGTGCGACCCCATAGTCGGCTGCCCACCAGGCTCCCCCGTCCCTGGGATTCTCCAGGCAAGAACACTGGAGTGGGTTGCCATTTCCTTCTCCATAGACTTACATGACACCTCTTATAGTAAAGCATAAAATCATCAAAGAAATATCCAAGCTGTTTCCTCAGAATCTAATAACTATATACTTTAAGCACACAACAGAGTTTTATATTTTAGTGCAATAAGAAACATGTTCACAGTATTAGCTCTTTTGCATGAAAATTATTGTTTTTATCAATTATGTGAAAAAAAACTTTAAAAACATTAAATGAGGTAAAGAATCACATTCTTCTAGGTTCTGAAGGCCATAAAAAAGCAATAGTTGCTGCTCTCATACAAAAAAACATTTTAAAATATCAATTCAAGCTAGGAAAGACAAAGCAGAAGACTATGCTGATCAGTTCTTCATGAATGACACTAAGAAACTGTCAGAGATAGAAGACACACTTGCTCTCTTCTGATCATTGACAACCATTGATTTATACCTCATCACCTATTTTGATTTTTAAGAAATATGATATAATAAGTGAAATTGTACATATATAACCTTTTGAGATTGACTTTCACTGAACATAATGCCTTAGAGGTTTGTTTAAGGTGTTGGCTGTATCAATAGTTCACTCTTTTCATTGCTAAGTAGCATTCTTAGTAAGGATGTACTTCTATTTGTTTATGCATTCACTCGGTGAAGGGTATTTAGATTGTTTCCAGGTTATTGGCTGTTACAAATAGAGTTGCTAAAAAACAATTGTGTATAGAGTTTTGGGTGGACATAATTCCATTTCTCTAAGATAAATACATAAGTGTAGGGTATCTGGGTCATATGATGTTTGTTGAGCTTGATGAGAAACTGATGAACTATTTTTGAGAGTACTCACAGTATTTTGCATTCCAGCAGCATTGTTCCAGGCCTCCTCCTCTTCATCATTTGGCACTGTCAATAATTTTTTTTTTAACCATTCTTATAGATGTGTAGTGGAAACTCCTTTTAGTTTTAATTTTCACTTCACCAATAATATTGAGTGACTGTTCTGATGTTGAATATCTTTTCATGTGTTTCTTTTTCATCAGTACCTCCTCTTAGTGATGTGACTGTTCAGGTTTTTGTCCATTTTAAAGTTGGGTTATTTGTAGAGTTCTTAGCACATTCTGAGTAAAAGTTTTTGTTCAGATATGTAATTTGCAAATATATTCTCCTACTCTGCAGCTTTTCTTTTAATTCTCTTGATAGTGCCTTACATGATAAAGTTTTTAATTTTTGATGAATTCTGATTTATTTATCCTTTTTATGGAATATGTTTTTTGTGTCATGTCTAAGAACTCTTTGCCTAACCACAGATCATAACAAATTTCTCCTATACTTTATTCTATAAGTTTTATGGTATTATGATCTATTTTGAGTATCTTTTCATATATTGAGAGAGCTTTTGGTCGAGGTTAATTCTTTTTTTTGCATATGATTATCCAGTTATTCCAACGCCATTTGTTGAGAAAACTCTCCATTCTGCACTGAATTGCCTTTGCACTTTTGAGGAAGTCAATTGACCATATTTGTGTAGATCTATTTCTTGACTTTCTTTTTTGTTTCATCGATCTATGTGTCTATCCTTTTTCCAATACCACAGTGTCTTGACTTCTGTGATATTAAGTCCTAAAGTTAGATAACACCATTCCCCTTGCTTCATCCTTTAGTTCAGCAGTTTTTGCTGTTTATTTCTTGTGCCTTTTCAAGGAAATTTCAGAGTTAACTTCACAGATGAATTTCCTTTGAGTATCTAGTCTATCATTTTTTCCTTCCTAAATTTTTAGGTTCTACATTAAGTAAATTGACAAAGAAAACAAATGGGCTAAAAACACACCATGAAATTTCAACAAAGAGACAGGAAATTTGATTTTTAATAATGAGATTTAAGTTAAGTCATATTATAAACCAAATAACAATCTGTCAAAGTGACTTTTAAAGACTGAACTCATGTATTAGGATTTATCTTCTGAGATACAGGACAGAGCAGTTTCCTGAAAAATGAAAGAATTGTTTTATAAAGAGAAAATTATGAAACACTTCTATGTTAGAATTTTAAAATTGTTAATAAGGGAACAAAATAAACATTCTGAAATTGTTTAAAAGTCCTGTGAGCCCATAGGGAGCTTATGTGTAAGAAAGGGAGGAGCTTCCAGTAAATTGGCTGAAGGAAAAGTACTAGCCATTGCATCTGCCAAATCAAACAGGCAGATGATACACAAGAGCAGCTTTGGAAACATTGCTCCCATTACTATGTTTGGAGACCTTGAGTAACTTGAACAGGGGATATGATGTTTCTCGTCATCGCCCCCTAGAGACTTCTAAATGGAACAATAACTGCTTTCTTTTGAGAAGATTATTAATAGAAGAGAAGGGTATTTAAGACAATAATAAACACAGAAATAAAATAACTAGGTTACTTCATATTTTCTGTATTGTCTCACCTTCTAGCTGTCATTATACTTGGTTCATGAGGCAGTTTACTAGATAGATGATCACATCTAGAGCAGAGATAGTTTAGAGAAATATGCAAATGAATCTTCTCTGAACCAAAAGTAACAAAATAAATAAGTTCCTAGGTGCTTTAAATTTTCAGGTTTAGTAAAGTCTCTATTATATTCTGTCATAATATATCACATCCTCACACAAACTGTTCTTAAATCCAGTATATATGTACATATATATATGTGTATTCTATATCATGTAGGAAACACAGTTTTTTCCCCTTCTTCAGCTAGCACCATTGTATATGTACAGAAATCTTCAGACAACAGCAAACTTTATCCCCATTTTTCTAACCCTTTCCTCTTTTATTTTGCAGAGGTTAGTTGGAAAGGAACACATAGCCAGCTAGAGTACATTGTTAGATACTGAGTTTCTAACAGTAGTGTGAGTTTTTGATGAAACACATAGCAAATATCAACATGGCAAACTCTGAACTGTTCCCTGGCACCCTTCCACAAAAATGGATTTCTGCCTTGTTTTCAAGACTGATTCATTTCTATTTCACAATCTAGCATTGAAATATTTGAGGCACCCACTCCTCTGAGGTCAATGAAAAAGCAAAGAATTAGACCACGCCGTATAAAAGAAAATTGTGTCACCTTCTCAGCAAATAAAAAGTTTGGTCTCAATTTCATGCTAAAGTACGAAGTATAGTCTCTGAAGAGACAGCCAGTGTGGTTTGTTATAGTAGGATTTGTAACTGTGGAAGTGGAAAAGTTTCTCCAATCTGTGAAAGATATTGTGAAACATTTACTGTGAAGAAGCTGGAATAATACCAACCAGTAGCTATAAAAAATGAGGGAGGAGGCTTAATTTGAGAAGTTTTATACTTTTTTTTATAAGAACTGCCCCATTATTCTTAATACAGACAAAGGTTGAGTCAAGTTTGTGATGCAGTAAATGAAAAGTTAACAGTTCAGCTCATCACTTCAAGCGAATCCATCTAGATTCACTGCCTTCGTTTCTCTCCCTGTTCTCCCTTGCCCTGCACTTCTTCATTTTGATTAGCCTGTTCCCTTAACTGGTGAAGCAAGCATTTGTCCTTCAAGTCCAATAAGTTCTAACTGTCATTAATCACAAGTTTCTTTGGTAGGTGTTTTAAAAAGTCTAATCAGGAAAGAAGAGCACTAAAGAGAAAATACACAGCACTTTTCAGTAAAGAATTCAGTGAAAGGTCAAGAACTAAGATAGCTGAGCTTTGAAATCTTCGGTAATATAAAATCAGCAAGCTATGTGTCTCATAATTTTACTTTCAAATATATTTATAGATTTGAAAAATCAATTATATCCTCTATTGTGTATATTGAATTGTGCAAGTTCATTGCTTGTATAAATTGAATTCTATCCCCCTTTTGGGTGAATTGCCCACCATTTTAACAATAGTAAAAGATGTATGAGGAACATTAAACAGGAAGTAGTTTTGGAGAATAAATAAAATATCAGTGATTCCAAGAAATAAAATGCCAAGCTCAAATTAACATAAGCAATTTTTTTCTGTATCTTCACAACTTAATATTTAGTAGCTGGAATTCTATTAGTGCCTAAATCTTAAAGGCTGGAAATTATGCTCCCAAGGAGGCAGAGTATAACTGAAATCAAGGATTATTAGAATTAAGAGTACCTCTACTTTCCCTGGTGGCTCAGATGGTAAAGAATCTGCCTACAATGCTGGAGGCCTGGGTTCAATCCCTGGGTTAGGAAGATCCCCTGGAGGAGGGCATGACAACCCACTCCAGTATTCTTGCCTGGAGAATCCCATGGACAGAGGAGCCTGGTGGGCTATTGTCCATGGGGTCTCAAAGAGTTGGAGGCGACTGAATGACTAAGCACACAGCTACTTTGATTGGGACTTCTGATGTATGAATCCCCTCTGTAACATCTGTGATAAATAGTTGAAGAGATATAACAGGTATTGGAATATCTAAATATATTTACATGTTTATAGTGAAGACATATTTCTGCCCCATTAACCAAACAATCTGTCAGCTCCTTTTTTTCCCCCATTTCATTTAAACCATCATTTATTGAGGCCTATCAACCATCAAGTAATTATCATTCTATGTTGTTTACAAAGACAAGTAAAATTATTTCTATGGACCCTCAGTTATTGAGAAAAAGGAGTAAAAAGAGAAAGGGACATAAAGCAGTATTTTATGGCAATGATCTAAATGTCATCAGTGTATTGTGTACGGTATTGTGAAAAATAGATGAATGATAGTTAAGCTAGTAAGGGAGAAGTGTTAAAGATTTTCTGAAGAAGGTGACATGAATTGAGTCTTAAAAGACAAGCTGTTGATTACCAGAGGAAGAAAGAATGGCATGGGTATGTCTATTTTATGCAGAGGGAAGAATTTGGGCAAAAGATGTGATCATGGCTTAGCTTCAGTGTTCAGTGCCTTCTATGTAGTTTTACTAAAGTGCAAGGCACACAGGAAGAGATGAATCTAAAGAGGCAGATTGAGGGTGGTAAGGCCATATAGATGCATGTTAAGAACTGTTGACTTTTAGATAAACAGTCATATAATCTAAATAATCTAAAACTAGATTAGTCAAATAATCTAAAACTCTTTTAGATAAACAGGAGACTTTAAAGGATTTTAGGGAGATGGGTGATATTAGCTCTGTACTTTATTTGTCAGTCTGTTCGCAGTTTGAGGGTGGATTTAAGTGGTCTGAGATATAAAATCAATAGTATATTTAAACATTCTAGACCAGAGAAGATGAAGGTCTGAACTGGCAGTCTGGATGCAAAAATAAAAGTGGTTGCTCAAATGTAGTACATAATTACTAGGTAAACTTGTCCAGTAGAACTTGTAAATTAGGTGTAGGGGTTAAAAAAAAAAAAGACCCGAGATTTCTGGCTAGATGTTAGAATTATTGGTGGAACTGTAAATTGACACATGGACTTTAGGAAAGAAAACAGTTTTGGAAGGAATATGAGTTTCATTTTAAACATCTGACTTTAAAGACCCCTGAGATATCAAAATGGAGAGGTATAGAAGTTAGGTATGTGTACATGTTTAATAGTTTTAAGAGAGATCATATTTAATGCTATGACTTTTGAAGTCATGAGAGCATATAGGTAAAAGTCATAAAAGTGGTAGAGAGAATTCAAGGAGAAATTTAGTATAAGAAAACTCATTCACTGGAGAGTAGTTGAGTGTGCCAGCATTTAGGTGATGAAAGAAAGAATGAAGACCAACATTATTTAGAAGTAAATTACAGTTTGATGTTATGGAAATGATGGGAGCAGAAAGTTTTAAGCACATGGAAGTGATCTGCAAAATTAAAAACAGCAGAGTAGTCAACAGAAATGGAGACTGAAAATGTTTGTTGAATTGGGTCAGTGTGTCCGGATTAGGAGTAGGTTTAATGGTGGCGTACAGGAGATTACAATGGACGGAGGAGAAAATGGCATGAGGAAGGGGAGTTATAAAATCAGAACATGCTGTCAGACATTTAGTGTAAGAAGAAAGGATGATGTGTTGTCACTGATGCAAATGGAATGTAACCCATTTGTAAATTACCTTGTTTTTCTGCCACCTAATATCCAAAGTTTTATAATTTGAGTTCTGTTATTTGGTACAAGAGTTTTTCCATAAAATGAAGCCCTCTTCCAATAGGAGTGGGGAATATAATGAGTACAAATCATAAGTGCCAGACTATGTCTTTTATTTTATCCTTTTTTGAAAGTTGATTTTGTTATTTCTGATAAAAGGATTGGAAAGAATTTTATACAATCTTGACTTTGTGTTTTTGAACCACTTTGAGTCATCTGAAAAATTTCAGGCTGTAGGGCCAAACCTATGTTTGCTGGGTTTTAATTAAATTATACATCTAAAAATCCCAAAATTATAGCTAGCTGTATCAGACGTCTCTGTTGGTTAACACAAAGACAGTGTGTTTGATTTATTTAAAATTTCTTGTTATTTTCGTTTCAACAAGTGTGCTTTTTGTAGCTACAATTAAGTCCAAAGTAACAGATTTCCTTTTTACTTCCTTTAATTTTTAAAAGAAAAACTTTTTGTAGACTCATTGAGTCTACAGTTTATCAAATGCTGTGTGTTACCTCCAACTACTTTACTTTTTTCTCCATAATTCTATTCCTAAATTTTACCTAATTCCTTCCAAACATTAAATTTAATCTTAAAATTTTCAAACCTCTTTTAAATGGAGTGGTCTATTATTATTATTACATAACATTGCTTCTATTTACCTAAACTTATTTTTTTTTATTTAAAGAGGATTTTTAATACATAAACTGAAAATGTAATGAAAATTATCAACTTTTCCCTTTATAGCTTGTCATTTATTTATTCTTTGGTTTGTAAAAAACAAAAAAATCCTTCCTAGCTTCTCTGGTTTAATGTTTACTCCTAAACTTTTTTAAAAACTTTTTTTTTCTTCTCTTCTCTATAAAAGAGAAGAGATTGACTGCAAAAGGAAATGAGGGAATTTAGGAGGGATGGAAATATAAATTGACTCTTTGTGGTGGCATTATGCATTTGTAAAATGCATCAACTATACCTCAAAAAAGAATGGGTTTTATTGTATACAAGATTTTACCTCAATAAACCTGAATTCTAATAATACCTCTTAAGTTCACATAATTAGCTTGGGCATTGAAAATACATGTAAAATATTGAGAGAGAAATTATCCTACCAAATATTAAACACATTATAAAACTTCAGTGAAAGCAATATAGACATGGTGCATGAATTGATACAAAGAACAATTGGCTAGATAGATACAGAACTATCTAATGCATAAATGCATAACAATGCATAAGAATTTAGTTCAAAATACAAGAATAAAAGCAAATGTGTCAGAGTCAATTTACTTCTGCTAGAATCCCAGCTCCAGGATTTACCTTTTATGTAATATGAATTGATAACAATCAAACTGTCTGTCCCTCAGTTTTATCTCCAGTTAAAAAATTAATTTTTTCTTTGTTGTGGTCATATGAAGATTAAATGAGGTAGTTTATGTAAAGCAAAGGTTCTTACCCATGAGGTCCATGTACAGATTTAAGGGCCCAGAATTTGATGGAAAAATTACATCTTCATTTTGATCAAGCTATAAACAAAATGCTATTTCTTGTAATCATAAATGTAGGCAATAAATCACAGTAGAATTAGGAGCTGTGGCATCGCTATTAGAAATCACAGGGTTTTTTGGTACCACATAACCGTTTTTTAGCAAATATCTCAAAATCTTTTTTGCATCCATAATTAGCCAAAAGTATGATTTTTGTTAGACCCACCATCAGGTCGCATGTCATTGAAAATGAAAGCACTGGTGGAATGTCAGGCAACTCTGTATCCAGTAGTAATTCATCCACCAAGTGATGAAGTCAGGGTGTCTCATATCAGTGCCCCAGTCACCTAGTAGTTTTGCAGCTCTCTGCCTACAATTATTTGTTGATTAACACAGGAAGGAGGTGATTCACTTTTATTATTTGTAGAAGTTTTCAAAATTGAGCAATTCAAGTGAGACTTTTTAACCCTGGTAGGGTGGTATGGGGCTTCCCTGGTAGCTCAGCAGTAAAGAACCCGCCTGTCAATGCAGAAGATGTGGGTTTGATCCCTGGGTTGGAAAGATACCTGGAGAAGGAAACAGCAACCCACTCCAGTATTCTTGCCTGAGAAATCCCATGGACAGAAGGACCCTGGCGGGCAAAGGATCTGTGGGAGGCAAAAGAGTCAGATACAACTCAGTGACTAAACAACAACAGCAGGGTGGTGTGTCCTTTGTTAGTATGGGCATTCATAGAAACCACGTTATCAGCTTGTACCCTATCTCTATGGATTTGTGATTCCTCTTCATTCCGGCACCTGCTGACTTTCTTCTTCCATTTAAACTTGGTTAGTATCAATTTATTATTATTATTTTATTTTATGCAATATGGAAGGGGCTAAAATTTTAACTTAGTCTCCTTTGTTATTGGATATAGAAGAGCTTTCCTCTTTTTATCACACATAAAATTTCTTTACTGAATTTCAGGTTTCGTGGATTTTCATCCAGTTAGACATTTTTTAAACATACAATTTCACAAGTTCCTTACCTTCCTTTAGGTCTGCTTCTTTTGAAATATGTTTCCCTTTCCATCGTCTTCCTCTGGTCATAAAGTGCTAACATTTATGTGCTATTTATCCCTTTGCTCAGAAAAAGATAAACTCACAGGTGACATCAACTCGAAACTAAACTATATTTTGTTAATTCTGTAAATCTTGCAGAAACTAAATCTCCAAGAAACTAAAACTTTTAGAACTGTTACTCTTAGCTTTATAAATCTAATGTTATTTGAAAGAAAGTATTATTTGCCAAGAAGGCTCTTAATGAATCTGATTCATTTCCTTACAATCCTTGATTCTGGAATTTCATAGGTCTGGTAAACTTAACAGGTTCCCACTCTTCCCTACCAGTGTTCCCTGACAGATCCTGGGAAAGCAAGATTTCAATTCTCTGAGCTACCTTAAATTTTATGCCTTGTGGAAACAGACTGTTATTGTGAGAATGTTCTGAGTCATCCCTAATCCATGGATCATGAGAAGATACTTTTTCTTGCTCTTTTAAGCATGTTTTTTTCCCGAAAAAAAAAAAAAAGCTTTCTTGTTTCTGCCCTCCTCTGCTGTTTTCATCTAAATTTTTCGAGTCTATGAATTATATTCTAAGAATATCATAAATATGTAAAAAGTTTATAGACCATCTCAGCATTCTTGATTGTCAGGAATAAAATAGCACTGACAGATTTAGCACCCCACACAGGCAAAAGCATCCTTTGGTACCAAGGAAGGATTTTACCATATGGCACTCTGGTAGGCTGTGGAACTGAAAAGGTGCTCCAGAGTATTTATTGTAATTCAAGTACCATGAGAATTTAACTGATGTTTTATTCCCCTTTTAATAAGAAATCTACTCAGTGTTCTGTCTTTCTCTAGGCCCAGATCTCCTAGCTTAGGATATAAACTTCTTAATAAGTACTATTACATATATAATATCTATTCTGAAAAGAAAAGAAAATAGATGTCCTGAATCAATTAAGAGGGTATCATGAGTAGAACTGAAAGAAATGTATAAGGTGAATAGAGATTATACCAGAATGTTAACAGACAAAAGGTAAAGAGCAAAAAGGTCACTGAACAAATATTTTAATAATGCTTTATTGAAATTCCATCAGTTACACATTATTACCTTTACCATGCTGCAGAAACTTGGGAGGAATAATGTGAACAATGTTATCTATAATACAACAAACCTCAGCACCTCTAGGGCACATATCAGCCATTAAGCACTTTGCCATGGATTTCCTGATTTCTTGACCTTACAACGTTGCTTTTCTTCAGCAGAAGGAAACTATGTGCAGAGTCAAACAAAAAAGAGGGTTTCTTACTGTCAGGTCGGAACTATGAACTTCTTAATAGGAGTGTCAACATTCACTCAGTGACTCTGTGCACAGAGACCATATTAAGTGATTTACATGTTTTTACTCATTTCATCCTCACCCTAAACTCTGAGGTACATACCATCCATTTTTATAGAAGAAAAATTAACATATATAGAGATGAAATAACTAGATCAGCATCATCCATGTAGTAAGTACATTTTTGGAATTTAAATGTGAATGCCACTGCTATGTTGCCTCCTTAATGTCAGTCTTTTGTGGAAAAGTAAGGTACAGTGAGGGACACACTGAAGCCATGTCAAAAAGTTCAGTAGACTCTGAGCTAAACACCTGAGCGTATGTACTATTGGAACAGGATGCTCCGGTTAAGGCTAGACAATCTCTCATTGTGAAAAGAGTGCTCGTTTGTAAGGTGAGAGGGCAAGGTTGGAGCATGTGTGTCTAGTTGTTTTGAGATCTAAAGTGTTGTATCATCTTTATTCTAACCCAACCACTTTTTCAGAGCACTGCTTTCCATGTTAGTTGTTCACTGCACCGATTGGGAGGGGACGCCGCAGAAAAGGACAATGGGAAGCCTGTTCATGTCTTGTTTGTCTTAAGTGACTCAACACAACCTAACCAGGACCCTTCAAACACTGATGCTTTTATTACTTACCCCTAGCAGATCCAATTGCTTACTGCAGTTCATGGAGTGGTAAGGTAGGAAGGCATAAATATACAGGGAAATATTTCTTCCCATTTTCTAAAGTAGAAGTTTTCTATCCTTTGAGACTCAATATAGGCCTATGAGTTTTAGACGTAATTTATAGTTTCAAAGTCTTTAACACTGGGAAATGAAGATAATGGTGTATAAAACTAGGTAGCATGATGTTTCTAATGGGAAACTTGTGTTCATATCAATTTGCAGTCCTCTGAAGATCTCTGCCAGATCTTTTCTGTGTCATTAGGCTTCCATGGCTATTAGGTGTGAGAGTCGATGCCATCACAATTCTATGCTTCCAAACAGCTTTCTTCACTGTTACACTATGTATGCTGAGGGTGGGAGAAGGAAGGAGCAGGTGGAACCAACAAATACATCTTAAGACTCATCATATTAAGCCTCAGCGACCACAGGGCAAAGTATGAAAAATGGAACTCTGAGTTTTGGCTTTGAACTGTCATTAAATTCATTTGATCATTTTTAAAAACTGTGATGATCTCTTCAGTAAACTGGAGGCAAGAGGAAACTAAAGTGCTGAACTTTAATACACAGAAAATCCTGACAACTCTACCTTTCATTTATATATCCAGAATCTGACTCCTTCTCACTTTCCTGTTTTTAAGGCCCTGGATGAAGTTTTCATTACCTATATCTTGAAACACTGAACTCATTAAAACAATCAGACTGAGTCTAAGTGAAGTGAAAGTTGCTCAGATGTGTCCAACTCTTTGTGACCCCATGGACTTATAAAGTCCATGGAATTCTCCAAGCCAGAATATTAGAGTGGGTAGCCTTTCCCTTCAACAGGGGATCTTCCACACCCAGAGATTGAACCCAGGTCTCCCACATTGCAGGTAGATTCTTTACCAGCTGAGTCACCAGGGAAGCCCAAGAATACTGGAGTTTGTAGCTTATCCCTTCTCCAGCAGATCTTCCCAACCCAGGGTTTGAACCCAGGTCTCCTGCATTGCAGGCAGCTTCTTTACCAGCTAAGCTACCAGGGAAGCCTAGATTGAGTCTGATGAAGTGTAAATTTAACACAGACATTCCCCATCTCAAAAATGCAATAAATTCTAGTTTAAAAAGTTATATGCACCCTTAGATTCATTGCAGCGCTGTTTACAATAGCCAAGATACGGAAGCAACTTAAGTGTCCATTGATAGATAAATGATGAAAGAGGAGGTGGGGTATGTGTGTAATGGAATATTACTCAACCATCAGTTCAGTCAGTTCAGTCGCTCAGTCGTGTCCGACTCTTTGCGACCCCATGAATTGCAGCACGCCAGGCCTCTCTGTCCATCACCAACTCCCGGAGTCTACCCAAACCCGTGTCCATCGAGTCGGTGATGCCATCCAACCATCTCATCCTCTATCGTCCCCTTCTCCTCCCGCCCCCAATCCTACCCAGCATTAGGGTCTTTTCCAATGAGTCAACTCTTCGCATGAGGTGGCCAAAGTATTGGAGTTTCAGCTTCAACATCAGACTTTCCAATGAACACCCAGGATTGATCTCTTTTAGGATGGATTGATTGGATCTCCTTGCAGTCCAAGGGACTCTCAAGAGTCTTCTCCAACACCACAGTTCAAAAGCATCAATTCTTCGGCGCTCAGCTTTCTTCACCGTCCAACTCTCATATCCATACACGACCACTGGAAAAATCATAGCCTTGACTAGACAGACTTTTATTGGCAAAGTAATGTCGCTGCTTTTAAATATGCTATCTAGGTTGGCCATAACCTTCCTTCCAAGGAGTAAGCATTTTTTAATTTCATGGCTGCAATCACCATCAGCAGTGATTTTGGAGCCCCCCAAAATAAAGTCTGACACTGTTTCCACTGTTTCCCCATCTATTTCCCATGAAGTGATGGGACCAGATGCCATGATCTTAGTTTTCTGAACGTTGAGCTTTAAGCCAACTTTTTCACTCTCCTCTTTCACCTTCATCAAGAGGCTCTTTAGTTCTTCTTCACTTTCTGCCATAAGGGTGGTGTCATCCGCATATCTGAGGTTATTGATATTTCTCCTGGCAATCTTGATTCCAGCTTGTGTTTCTTCCAGCCCAGCGTTTCTCATGATGTACTCTGCATATAAGTTAAATAAGCCGGGTGACAATATGCAGCCTTGACGTACTCCTTTTCCTATTTGGAACCAGTCTGTTGTTCCATGTCCAGTTCTAACTGTTGCTTCCTGACCTGCATACAGGTTTCTCAACAGACAGGTCAGGTGGTCTGGTATTCCCATCTCTTTCAGAATTTTCCACAGTTTATTGTGATCCACACAGTCAAAGGCTTTGGCATAGTCAATAAAGCAGAAATAGATGTTTTTCTGGAACTCTCTTGCTTTTTCAATGATCCAGCATAAAAAGAATTAAATCTTGCCATTTGCAGTCACATGGATGGACCTAGAGAGTATTATGCTTTTATGTTAAGTGAAATATGTCAGAGAAAGACATATAGTATATAAACTCACTAATATGTGGAATCTAAAAAAAAAAAATAAACAAAGACAGCAAATGAACAAATAAAACAAAGCAGAAGCAGAGTCATAGATACAGAAAAGGAACAGGTGGTTGCCAGAAAGGAGGTGGGTGGATGGCCAAAATAGATGAAGGGAATTAAGAGGCATAAATTTCAGTTAAAAAATAAGTCATGGAGATGTACTATACAAAACAGGAAATATAGTCACTAATATTGTAATAACTTTAAATTGTTACAGAAGGTAACTCACTGTGGTGAGCATCTGGTGATGTTTATAAATGTCAGCTCATTGTGTACCTGAAACTAATATAATATTGTATGTCGATTATACTTCAAAAAAAGAAAAGAAAAACTTCAATCTTGAGATTTGTTGCACTATTTGTTCTTTAGAGAATTTTTCTCTTGTTCGTTTAATTAGGAGTAGTTTTCCTGTTTCTTTCTTTTTATTTCACTTTCTCTGTCTCTATATATTTAGGTGAAACAGTTATATATTTTGGTTTTGAAGTGGTGTTTTTAGGTGGGAACATCTCTGTGTAGACTGTGTGTACCCAGTATTTTGCTTTGAAGATTGGTTTTCGTACGGATGCCAGCCACACCTTCCCTCAGAGCATGCTGGCCTTTGTCTCCTTGATAGGGATGTGATTTGTGTCCAGACCCTGCCCTGGACATGAGGTCCCTTCTTTGCTCTGTGGCTGTCACCACCCAGTTAAGGACAGCGTTTGCTCGCCAATTCTTGGAGTAGACAGGGTCATGTTTGAGCAGGCTCTGTTGTCCTTGAGTGCATGCACTGTCCCAAAGAAGGTGACTACTGAAGCAAGTGAGGGCCCTGCAGTCCCAGTGAGCTAGGCACTGCCCATGCAAGTATCTGTCGTTCCACTCAGAAGCAGCCCGAGGTTGCATCCCGTTCTCCCTTGTATTCACCCATGTCTAATGCAAGGCTCTGACGTAAGTAGTCTGGGGCTCATGACTGGGTAACTCTGACTGCAGGAACCAAGGTGGGTGTGCTGCCACTTGGAATCTGAGATACCTCTGTGGTAGACCTCTCCCATGACCTGTCCACCCTAGATCTGATGCCAAGCTGCTGCACTCTGGCATTAGTGGAGCCAGAAATACACTGCTGTGTACTTCTGCCCAGCGCCTGTCCACCCAAGACTCAGCATCCAGCCTTGGTCTGTTCTGTGGTGCTGCACATGCCTGTGGCCACAGTGTCTGTCATGACCAGGACCCGCCCTCGCCCCATGCCTGCTGACAGTGGGCTCAGCGGCCAGAACTGCTGTGTGTGTATGTGTGTGTGTGTGTGTGGGTGTGCTGATGTTGCCCACTGAGACTCTCCTCCTCCTCAGCCCCACCCTAGACACTGCAGGCTATCTCGAGCTAGATCAAGTCCTCTCTCAGGGTCTGTATGCCTTGGATTCAGTGCTTAGACACACGGAGTTCTTGTGGAGCTGCCCTGTGCACACACTCAGTGTCTGCCCCGTTCATCCCGCCACCCCTGTGCTTGCACTGACAGTGGTCATTGTAGTTCCGCCTGATCGCACCCTCCGCCTGCGCTTCTGTCTCTCTCTGTGCAGCCAGACTGAATCTCTGTCCTGACCTCCTGCCAGTCTGCCATGTAAAGAGAGTGGGGCCGGGACATTGGCTCCTTAGTGTGGGAAGTAGGCAAGGTGGCAGCCACCAGCACGTCTCTCTCCACCCTGATTATTAGCAAGTGAGCATGGGTGCTTTCTTCTTGAGTAGAGTCTAGACTTCTCCAGCCTTTTTATCTGCCCCAGCCTGTTTCCCAGCAGTTAAGGGGCTTTTCAAGGACCTTCTCTTTTTTACAGATCCCTTCCAGGAGTGCTGGTCTTGATGGTCTTTTATTTTTTCCTTTCTACCTGATTACATGGAGATGTTTCTTATAGCTTTGGTTGTATAGAAAATCAGTTTCCAGATAGTTTTTTATGGGAATTGTTCCATATGTAGATGCATTTTCTTTGTATTTTTGTCAAAGAGCTGAGCTTCACGTCCTTCTACTCTCCCATTTTGATCCCTCTCCTGACTTACTCTTTTAGTGTTATATTTGGTTATTTATCTCTATTGTATAAAATAATATGCATATATTGATATTTCTTGATGTATTCATTTTAATCACTGTTTATTGATTTGCTCTTATGGAAGATTAGGATTTCACTTTCTTTCATACCACATCTCAACATTCGATCACATCCTTTAAAAATTGATTTCAATAAAAATTTCTGGTTAAATTAATTGTGAAGCTTTATATTATTCAAAATGTAAATACTAGTCACTGCTGAGAAAAATTATATAAAATGTAGGTTTTATCATCAGTCTTTGTTTTTATTGAATTTAACATTTGCTTCATGTTACTAGTTCTCTACGTACCTATTTTGTGCATTATCAATCTATTAACACTGTTATTTCCCAAATCTCTATTACACTAAAGGCTATATCATTTCCATTTATTTCCTGAAGACTGTATTTTATCCTATTGTGCCAGCCTAAGCTTGCATTTGCTTTCTAAGTCATTTTCTTTCTAATTGTGCTCTGACTCTGGGGCTTTCTGACTTTGGAGACATTTTTTACTTTCCCTCTCTGTTAAATCTTATTTTGTTTCTTAGTTTATTCCTTTGTCTAACTGGATCACATCTTTCAGTAATTTCATAGAAAGGAAAATTAGGCTGTAAATTTCTTAAACCTATACATGTCTAGAGGTGAATTTATTTTACCCTTCCAATTAATTCATAAATGAACTGAATGCAAAATTCTAAGTTGAAAGTCATTTTTTTTTTCCCAGAATTGTGATGGTATTACTCCATGGTTTTCTGGCTCTTGTTGTAGAGAATTTCTGTGATGTGTGATTCCTATTCCTTTGTGTGGAATCTTGTTTCACTCTCTGATGATTTTAGATAATTTTTTATCCTCGACATGTGGAAAATTCAGGATGGCATGGTTTGTTGTAAGATTTCTTTATTTCATTGTGCAAGATCCTCTATCAGCTCTTTATATTTGCAGACACGTTTCCCACATTTATAGGAAATGCTGCTGCATTTTTGATAATTGTCTTTCAGCTGTTTTTTTTTGTTTCATTTTAATTTCTATTACTATAATAATGAAAATCTTGAGTAGTCTTTTAAATGTTTTAAATATGTATTATATTTTTTTAATATCCATCTTTTTTTTATAAAATCTAGGGTTTCAGTTCAGTTCAGTTGCTCAGTCGTGTCTGACTCTTTGCAGCCTCATGGACTGCAGCATGCCAGGCTTCTCTGTCCATCACCAACTCCCAGAGCTTGCACAAACTCACATCCATCAAGTTGCTGATGCCATCCAACCATCTCATCCTCTGTCGTCCTCTTCTCCTCCTGCTTTCAACCTTTCCAAGCATCAGGGTCTTTTCCAATAAGTCAGTTCTTCACATCAAGTGGCCAAAGTATTGGAGTTTCAGCTTCAGCATCAGTCCTTCCAATGAATATTCAGGACTGATTTCCTTTAGGATTGACTGGTTGGATCTCCTTGCAGTCCAAGGGACTCTCAAGAGTCTTTACCAACACCATAGTTCAAAAGCATTGATTCTTCAGCACTCAGCTTTCCTTATAGTCCAACTCTCACATCCATACATAACCACTAGAAAAACCATAGCTTTGACTAGACAGACCTTTGCTGGCAAAGTAATGTTTCTGCTTTTTAATATGCTTTCTAGGTTTGTCACAGTTTTTCTTCCAAGGAACAAGTGTCTTTTAATTTCATGGCTGCAGTCACCATCTGCAGTGATTTTGGAGACCCCAGAAATAAAGCCTGTCACTGTTTCCATTATTTACCCATCTATTTGCCATGAAGTTATGGGATCAGATGCCATGATCTTAGTTTTTCAAATGCTGAATTTTAAAGCAACTTTTTCACTCTCCTCTTTCACTTTCATCAAAAGGAGCTTTAGTTCTTCTTTGCTTTCTGCCATAAGGGTGGTGTCATCTGTATATCTGAGACTATTGATATTTCTCCTGGCAATCTTGAAAATCTATGGCTTATTCTTGACTTTATCTTTTATACTCTCATTTTAAAACCTTTCAGTGTTATATTTTTAATTTTAAACATGTATCTCATGTTATATTTTAGTGGTGGTATTTTATTAATTTAACATATTACTTTTCTCTTCTCTTACTGTGGCTCAACAAGGCTCTAAATAAGCTGGCATCAGGTTTTTGTACAGTTTATTCTTTTCATACTTCAAATCTTTTAAAAGACACCTCCTGAATTTTCTTTATAACAATTTATATTTGAATTTATAATTATTCATTCTCTTTTTACTTGTTTATTATCTCTGTATCTCTGCTAGAGTGTTTTTGATGGCAAAATTATCTTTTCTTAAAAGAACATTTATAATACTTGGTACATAATCAACAATTGGTTAGTGCTAATGAGAAGGAAATTAAAATGGTACAGAGTAGGAAAGAATGTATTGAAGTACATAATAATCATATAAAATGAATACTAGTAGAAATTGAATACACTAAATTAGTGGTTATAGGTAACCTATATTTGTAAGATATTATAAAGAATCAGAAAATGTAAAAAAGCAGAAAGCCATAATGCTTAGATTCTTAACCCCTCAATAAAAATGTGAAGCAAGAATGCAATTGTTGTTTATCAAGTGGGGCAGAACGTTCAGTGAAAATGAAACTGTGGTGAACTTTTAGGCTCGACTGAAGAATTGGCCTGACTGTGAAACCCCCATCCTCATAATAATTGTATAAAGATGAAAATGCTTTCTTTAAATGAAGTAAACTGTAATCAAGCATGCAGTAACAAGAGATCATGCTAGCTTCGCCTTTGAATAAAGTTTTTGATAAGAAATTACGAGCAGTTTTTGCATAACATAAGAAAATGATCTTAGTTATAAATAAGATACTGCACTGAGTTTGAAATCCAGAGAGCTTCTTGATTCCTCTTACACACTGTAACTCCTATGGATGCTCTTGTAATCAGTATAAAGAAACCATGTTACCTCATTACTTTTCCTTGGTTCCATTTTTTTTTTTTAATGGAATGAAATCCCTTGACTGGAGGACAACAAGACTCATTTGACTCATTCTTCTGATTACTTTGTAAAATAGTTTGAGCTAAGAGCAATTGTAGCAGCTATTTTTTAGCTCCCTGCTGCCACTATGGACAGTAAACTCTGCCTAAGAAGTTGAAACAGGGAAACATGAGCCACTGTCAAAAAGATATGTTGAATAAATTCAGAAAGGTATCATGTTATGCATTTGTTCAGCAGGAAGCTACATGACCTTGTGAAGGTCATTTCAGCTCAGAGTGCATTAGCTCTCTGAGAATTATAACATTTGCAATGTGATGTACATAGGGCTTCTGTAGAAGAAGTATCATGAGGGATGAAAGAGTAGAATGGATCATTACCAAGACAGAATATAAGAAGGAGTCCTGAGGTGGCAGAAGGAGGTGGAGGCATTATTATATTTTGGTTATCAGCAGGACCCAAAACACAGTATGAGGCTCAAGAACCATTTTTGATATAAAAATATTTCAGCGTTCAATCTGTAGGAATGCTGATGCCACTTTAATGTGGGGGTAGCTTAGGTTCAGGGATCTTCCAGTCTGGGGAATTTTATTACAGAGAGAGGTTAGAATGGTGTGTAGCATTGAGAAATTATGTGAAGGAGAGAGATAGAGTTCAAAAGACAAACTTCTGACAGGCATGAAAAACTATTGGAAAGCTTTGAGTAGAAAATCAGTCAAGGGATAGGTCTAACTCATTAATCAGAATTAAAGTAGCAAATAAATGATTACTTAGAAATTTTGAAAAAGAATTATCACCTCTAGGGACCTTTTGAGGTTCAAGTTGTTTCAAACAGAGCTATTTATTTAGGAAGTAAAAAGTTCCATCTTTTCAGAGGGCCACTGGCAAACATGCCTGGTAAAGGCATTTATTCTGAAAGAGCATTGCTTTATTCTTATTCATTTTATTAGCCATTTACCTCTTGGGAGAATTGTTTAAATATTTAATGCTTATTCATGTTTATTATGCAGTAGACCAAAGGCCGCTAGGTCTCTAAAGGAATCACAGTCTTTTACACTGTAACGGTTTGGAAGTTTGTATTCATATCCAGGAATTCTTGCTCCTCTGTAAACTCATCCTTTGTTTTACTATTCTTCATCAGAAAAAGGAAATATTTCCTTTCAATTTTTTTTAAATTTCATTTTTATTTTTATTTTTTGGCTATGCCACATAGCTTGTGGGATCTTAGTTCCTCAATCAGGAATCAAACTTGTACCCCCTTTGGTGAAATCTTAGAGTCTTAACCACTGGACTACCAGGGAAGTGTCCCCCCCTGCCACCAAAAAAAAAAATAAGGAAACAGCTGTAAAGAATAAGTCATTAGATCGTTCTTTTCTTAACAACTATCATCAACTCATTCTTAAGGAAAATTACTTAATAAAACTATTTATTTTACCCTTTGTGGTCCATCCAGTTTCCAAAACTCCTAAAAAATGTGCAAGCTTTTTCAAAGCCTACTTCAATTTGGGAACCAATATCAAATATAATACTCCTTTAAAAACCTGGTCAATATTAACTAGACATGGAACTCTTCTCTAAGGAGAGTGTCTTACTTTGTTTTGATTTTTTAATATGATTTCTTTATTTGCATTTTGGTCTTGCCTCTTTATTTCCCTTTTGGCTAAAATGGTAAAGAATCTGCCTGCAATGCAGGAGACCAGGTTTGATCCCTAGGTCAGGAAGATCCCCTGGGTAAGGGATAGCTACTTATTCCAGTATTCTTGTCTGGAGAATTCCTTGGATAGAGGAGCCTGGCAGGCTACAGTTCATGAAGTTGCACAGAATTAGACATTACTGAGCAACTAACACTTTCACATTTGCCTTTTACCCCACACATGAAAAAAACCTAAGAAAATAAATTATCAGGGTAGGAACTTAATAAATACTGAAACTACCTGTATTCATTTATTCCAAGTCTAAACTGAAAGATTTGAAATCCAAATAATTATATATATTAAAAATTCTTCTTTTTGAAACGTCCAGTAATCTATTTCGCTAACTCCATGTTTCCAATTTTAAGAAAAACACAATTTTTCTTTTAATTACAGTATGAAAGTGTAATACTGTATGAGAGAAAGAGGTCGAAATTCCTGGATTGAAAACACTTGAAAGAAGCCAGTATAAGACTACAGTGTACTCTGCAACAAGCTTAGATTTATCTCTGGATGGTCCACAACCTGACCTCTCAACTGTTGCTATTACTTGTTGTTCCTTTCCCCAGCTGATAACTTTTAGCTACTGTCTCTTTTTCCCAGTTCTAGGATTGTATCTCAGTTATTTGCCATTCTACAAAACTGAAGAAATTGTTCCTCACACTTTTAAAACTTGGAATTCCTAGCTGAAAATTCTGCAATATTTATTCATTCTTTATTACTTCAGGTTTGCATTGGAACAAAACAGAGATTGCTCTGTCATTTCTAAGATTGCACCCAAGTACTGCATTTCAGAATCTTTCATTGACTATGAGGGCTACTCCATTTCTTCTAAGGCATTCTTGTCCACAGTAGTAGTAGATATAATGGTCATTGGAATTAAATTTGCCCATTCCAGTCCATTTTAGATCACTGATTCCTAAAATGTCGATGTTCACTCTTGCCATCTTCTGTTTGACCACTTCTAATTTACCTTGATTCATGGACCTAACATTCCAGGTTCCTATGCAATATTGCTCTTTAGAGCATCAGACTTTACTTCCATCATCAGTCACATCCACAACTGGGTGTTGCTTTCGCTTTGAAGAGGCTCCACCTCTTCATTCTTTCTGGAATTATTTCTCCACTGATCTCCAGTAGCATTTGGGGCACCTACCGACCAGGGGAGTCCATCTTTCTGGGTCCTATCTTTCAGTCTTTTCATACTGTTCATGGGGTTCTCAAGGCAAGAATACTGAAGTGGTTTGCCATTCCCTTCTCCAATGGACCATGTTTTGTCAGAACTCTCCACCATGACCCATCCATCTTAGGTGGCCCTACAAGGCATGGCTCATAGTTTCATTGAGTTAGACAAGGCTGTGGCTCATGTGATAAGTTTGATTAGTTTTCTGTGATTGTGGTTTTCATTCTGTTGCCCTCTGATGAGTCCGCTTCCCCAGTCCTGTGTAAGTTCTGGTGACTCTATGGTGCTCTTGGAGGGCACAAAAAAAAAAACCTTGTGTACACCAGGAACCAGGAGAAAGGAGCAGTGACCCCACCAGGGACGGACCCAGACTTGCCTGTGAGTGTCCAGGAATCTCCGGCAGAGACGTGGGTCGACAGTGGCCTGTTGCAGTGTAGGGGGCACTGAGTGTAGCAATGTGTGCATGGGACCATTGAAGGAGGTCAACATTATCTTCATTACCTCCACCATAGTTTGGCCTCAGGTCAAATAACAGGGAAGGAACATAACCCTGCCCATCAACAAAAATTGGACTAAAGGTTTACTGAGCATGGCCTTGCCCATTAGAACAAGACCCAGGTTTCCCCTCAGTCAGTCTCTCCCATCAGGAAGCTTCCATAAGCCTCTTATCCTTCTCCATCAGAGGGCAAGTAGAATGAAAAACACAGTGACAGAAACTAACCAATCTGATCACATGGGCAACAGCCTTGTGTAACTCAATGAAACTATGAGCCATGCCCTGTACGACCACCCAAGATGAACGGGTCATGGTGGAGAGTTCTGACAAAACTTGGTCCGCTGGAGAAGGGAATGGCAAACCACTTCAGTATTCTTGCCTTGAGAACCCCATGAACAGTATGAAAAGACTAAAAGATAGGACCCAGAAAGATGAAATCCCCAGGTTGATAGGTGCCCAATATGCTACCGGAGATCAGTGGAGAAATAAATCCAGAAGGAAGGAAGAGATGGAGCCAAAGCAAAAACAACAACCAGTTGTGGTTGTGACTGGTGATGGAAGTAAAGGCCAATGCTGTGAAGAGCTATATTGCATAGGAACCTGGCATGTTAGGTCCATGAATCAAGGCAAACTGGAAGCAGTCAAATTGATATGACATTAGTGAATGTCGACATTTTAGGAATTAGCAAACTAAAATGGACTGGAATGGGTGAATTTTACTCAGATGACCATTATATCTACTACTGTGGACAAGAATCCCTTAGAAGAAATGGAGTAGCCCTCATAGTCAACGAAACATTCTGAAATGCAGTACTTGGGTGCAATCTCAAAAATGACAGAATGATATCTGTTCATTTCCAAGGCAAACCATTCAATATCACAGTAATCCAAGTCTATGCCCCAACCAGAAATGCTGAAAAAGCTGAAGTTGAACGGTTCTATGAAGACCTACAAGACCTTCTAGAACTGACATCCAAAGATGTCCTTTTAATTATAGGGGCCTGGAATGCAAAAGTAGGAAGTCAAGAAATAACTGGAGTAACAGGCAAATTTGGCCTTGGAATACAGAATGAAGCAGGGCAAAGGCTAATAAAGTTTTGCCAAGAGAAAGCAGTACTCATAGCAAACACCCACTTCCGACAACACGAGAGAAGAATCTACACATGGACATCACCAGATGGTCAATACCAAAATCAGATTGATTAAATTCTTTGCAGCCAAAGATGGAGAAGCTCTATACAGTCATCAAAAACAAGACCAGGAGCTGACTGTGGCTCAGATCATGGACTCCTTATTGCCAAACTCAGAATGAAATTGAAGAAAGTAGGGAAAACCACTTGACCATTCAGATATGACCTAAATCAAATCCCTTACAATTATACAATGGAAGTGATAAATAGATTCAAGGGGTTAAATCTGATAGACAGAGTGCCTGAAGAACTATGGGCAGAGGTTCCTGACATTGTACAGGAGGCAGTGATCAAGGACATCCCCAAGAAAAAGAAATGCAAAAATGCAAAATGGCTATCTGAGGAGGCTTTACAAATGCTGTGAAAAGAAGAGAAGGAAAGGCAAAGGAGAAAAGGCAAGATATACCTACTTGAATGCAAATTTTCAAAGGATAGCAAGGAGAGATAAGAGAGCCCTCCTCAGTGGTCAATGCAAAGAAATAGAGGGAAACAATAGAATGGGAAAGACTAGAGTTCTCTTCAAGAAAATTAGAGATACTAAGGGAACATTTCATGAAAAGATGGGCACAATAAAGGACAGAAATTGTATGGACTTAACAGAAGCAGAAGATATTAAAAGGTAGCAACAATACACAGAAGAACTATACAATAAAGATCTTCATGACCCAGATAATCTATGATGGTGTGATCACTCACCTAGAGCCAGACATCCTGGAATGCAAAGTCAAGTGGGCCTTAGGAAGCATCACTAAGAACAAAGCAAGTGGAGGTGATGGAATTCCAGTTGAAGCTATTTCAAATCCTAAAAGGTGATGCTGTGAAAGTGCTGCACCCAATATGCCAGAAAATTTGAAAAACTCAGCAGTGGACACAGGAATGGAAAAGGTCAGTTTTCATTCTAATCCCAAAGAAAGGCAATGCCAAAGAGTGTTCAAACTACTGCACAATGGCACTCACATCACACAGTAGCAAAGTAATGCTCAAAATTCTACGAGCCAGTCTTCAACAGTATGTGAACCGTGAACTTCCAGATGTTTAAGCTGTATTTAGAAAAGCCAGAGGACCAGAGATCAAATTGCCAATATCTGCTGGATCATTGATTAAGCAAGAGAGTTCCAGAAAAACACCTACTTCTGCTATATTGACTATGCCAAAGCCTTTGACTGTGTGGATCACAACACACTGTGGAAAATTCTTCAAGAGGTGGGAATACCAGACCACCTTACTTGCCTCCTAAGACATCTGTATAAAGGTCAAGAAACAACAGTTAGAACTGGACATGGAAAAACAGACTGATTCCAAATCGGGAAAGGAGTAAGTCAAGGCTGTATATTATCTCCCTGCTTATTTAACTTCTATGCAGAGTACATCATGTGAAATGCCACACTGGATGAGGCACAAGCTGGAATCAAGTTTGTCAGGAGAAATATCAGTAACCTCAGATATGCCGATTACACCACCGTTATAGCAGAAAGCAAAGAAGACCTAAAGAGCCTCTTGATGAAAGTGAAATAGGAGAGTGAAAAGGTTGGCTTCAAACTCAACATTCAGAAAACTAAGATCATGGCATCCAGTCCCATCATGTCGTGGGAAATAGATGGGGAAACAATGGCAACAGTGAGAGACTCTAATTTGGGGGGCTTCAAAATCACTGCAGATTGCGACTGCAGCCATGAAATTAAAAGATGCTTGCTTCTTGGAAGAAAAGTTATGACAAATCTAGAAAGTATATTAAAAAGCAGAGACATTACTTTGCCAACAAAGGTCCATCTAGTCAAATCTATGTTTTTTCCAGTAGTCATGTGTGGATGTGAGAGTTGAACTATAAAGAAAGCTGAACGCTGAAGAATTGATGCTTTTTTGAACTGTGGTGTTGGAGAAGACTCTTGAGAGTCCCTTGGACTGCAAGGAGATCAAAGCAGTCAATCCTAAAGGAAATCAGTCCTGACTATTCATTGGAAGGACTGATGCTGAAGCTGAAACTCCAATACTTTGGCCACCTGATGCAAAGAACTGACTCATTTGAAAAGACCCTGATACTGGGAAAGATTGAGGGCCAGAGGAGAAGGGGACGACAGAGGATGAGATGGTTGGATGGCATCACCGACTCAATGGACATGAGTTTGAGTAAACTCCAGGAGTTGGTGATGGACCGAGGAGACTGGCATGCTGCAGTCCATGGGATCACAAATAGTCAGACACGACTGAACAACTGAACTGAACTGAACTTATTATTTCAGGTTAACTTTTTGTATGGGCTTCCCTGGTGGCTCAGTGGTAAAGAATGTCTGCTAATGCAGGAGTTGCGGGTTCGATATCTGGGTGGTGTAAAGCCCCTGGAGAAGGAAATGGCAACATAATCCAGTATTCTTGCCTGGAAAACCCCAAGGACAGAGGAGCTGGGTGAGCTATGTCCATGGGGTCACAAAGAGTCAGACATAACTTAGCGACAGCAACAGCAAAGTTCTTTGTATGGCATTATTGAAAACCTCATATTGTTATGAGCGATCGGGTATAAAATTGTGGGTCTGAAATGTAACAGCTGTTTGAACTTAGTCAAACTTGTTAACTTAGATGAATTTCATTTTTTTCATATGTAAAATGGAAAATTTAGTAAATATATTACTGTTGTTGGTAGCAAGAGAAAGAATATACGTAAGGGACTAAGGATAGGATTTGTGTAGTTAAGGCTAAAAATGCAATTCCCATTTCCTTCTCAACACTGTTTTCCTTTTCTCAAGTAAAACTGGTTTCATTTTTTTCAGCAGCTGCATCAACATACATGCAATTGAATATGACTACGCAGCCTGAATTTTTGTTGCTGTTCTCAATGTTTTAAATGATCTAAAACTTTTCAAATTCTGTGAAATGGGTTTACTTATAATGGTAGACTCCTAATTTCAATTATCTGCTCATTTTTGGTCATCTTTTTTAAGGTTTCCACAGCAGTCTTGAATTGACAAGATTATTTACACGGAAATAGCATCAACTAGCAGTCATAGGAAAAACAAGTACTAGGAGATTATTATATGCCAAGATATAAATAAATGAAACCATATTTATATATGTACATAAACTGAAAAATACAGAACAAAGACCCAGTGAAAGGCAGGTACTTGGTACATAATCATCTAATTAGAAAGCACTGTTTTTATACCTCCTCACTGGGGCAAATATAAGTTTATTTCACTCTGAATTTTCAAGAGATGTTAATATACAAGACAGACTCTTTGGGGAAGGGACACATACATGTGCAAAACAGACTGAAGGAAATACTGATGACAGAAACAGCTCCTGCCTCCTGTCTACTGCTGCAGAGACATCTTAATAGAGGGGAAGAAAATACCTTACTTTTTTAAAAGCCACTTTAGGAAATGGTTATAGACCTCCAGGGCAGAACAGGGAGGCAGACCACAAAATATTTATGAAGAGGAGGGATGGATATACAGTAAAAACTGTAGAACACTGGTCACAAGGGATTGCAGTACTAACCTGACACCAGCGCACACGGGGGCAGGACGACGGCCACCAGCGGTTGCATTCTTAAGATAGCAAAGGCCAATGGCTGGTAAAGCTGCTGTTGGAACAGAAAACAGTCTCTGTCTTAAGAATATGATCACGGAACCATGCAAAATTCACTTTTAGATGGTAGTGAGCATTTTAAGGAGCCTTAAGAGTCATACCCTGATTCTCTCCTTTGCCCAAGTTACTCTCTGGTAGTAAGTTGGCACTGGGATACTCATTCACTTTTGGAGGTTAGGAAGACACTAAAGTAGTATAGTGTTATGTGTCCCTGGGTGGAATGAAAACTTAAATGTGCTTGCCTGGGTCTAAGATGCTACCAACAAAGACTAGGAGGATAAAAATCCCATTGAATACAGGTACGTGATTTCTTTGATTTAGCTTTACTATAATAAGTTTAGACAGACAAAATTGTGCAATTTGACTCGAATAACTTTGTCTCATCCTCAGCTCAATACCTGATTCCCTGAGGACGTAACTTCCTCTATTGCTATCCAAACAAACTTTTAGCTAGATGTTACATATAATGGGAGCTGACAAAAAATTCACATTAAGGATTTAATGACAAACTGTTTAATTTGCCCCTTGTTTCCTAGAGGGAAAATTCAGACATCACTGATAGGCTCCTGTGAAAATGTTTTGAAGGTAGCTCTGAACTACTCTGCACAGGTATCCATCCAAGATCATGTCAGGTGGTTGTAAACTTGAATGCCAGAGCAAGTTGAACCTGGTTGGAAGGTACTTTAGGAGTTGAAAAAGTTAGTCACTCAGTCATGGGTGACCCCCTAGACTGTAGCCTGCCAGGCTCCTCTGTCCATGGAATTTCCCAGGCAGGAATACTGGAGTGGGTAGCCACTCTCTTTTCCAGGGGATCTTCCTGACCCAGGAATCAAACCCATGTCTCCTGCATTGAAGGCAGTTTCTTTACCCTCACTAGGGAAGCCCCTGGAAGGTACATAATCAAGTTTAAATTTGAATTATTCTCCTCTGGAAGGTACATTAGAGGAGAAGAATTGAAATTTGAATTTGATTATGTATTCCTTGAGAAAATGAAATGAAAAAGAACCTCTCAAGGCAATCCTCCTCCAAAGTGGGCCATAACAAATACATTTACTAAACCTATATAATCAAACAGAAGTTGGTTTAATATTGTGAGCAGAACCACAGTTTCTTATTTTATCATTTAATTGGAAAGGTTGGAAATAGGCACAACTCTTGATAAAGTTAATATGGTTTGATTAATCAAGAGAAGTGCCTTCAATTCAGGTAAACATTACAGTAACTCTAAAGCACAGGTCCTTGAACACTCTTTCTTCCTTGGCCCTTGTATCTTTTATACCAGAACCTGTTTATATGCTTTTGTGTAATTCAGAACCATCACTAGACCATTACAACAATTAGGTCTCAGATTCCTTAAGTTGGAACCAACTCTCTGGAGGTATACATTATTCCCCAGACTCATATGTGAGCAAATATAAATGTATTTAAAACATACAAACATGCGCGTGCACACACACAGACGCATATATACACATATGCAATGTCACTGTAGAAAAGTATACTGTTTTGGTTAATTATAGCAGCATGACAAAAAATCTCAAAACCTGCAACTTTAATCTATGATCATTTGTTTAGCTTTTGAGTCTGCAATTTGGGGAGGGCTTAGTGAGGGAATGCTTCATTCTACTCCATGTGCTTAGGCAACCCACTTTCAATAGTGGAGAATTGCTCGGTTGTATCCGACTCTTTGCAACTCTATAGAATAGATCCCCAGGCTCCTCTGTCTATGGAATTCTCCAGGCAAGCATACTGGCATGAGGAGACATTCCCTTCTCCAGGGGATCTTCCTGACCCAGGGATCGAATCCTGGTCTTCTACACTGCAGGCAGATTCTTTTCCATCTGAGCCAATAGAGCTCACTCATGTGGTTTGCAAAGTGGTGTTTCTTTTCGCTGGGAGCTCAGCTGGGCCTGAGGGTCAAGGACCTCAGTTCATCTTCACCTGATTCGCTCTGTGGGCTCCCTGGTTTATTCTTAGCATGGTGGCTGGGTCCCAAACGTGAGCATCCCATGAGACAGGAAGTAAATGCTGCCAACTTACTGAAGCCCCAGTTCAGAATTCAATGATGTTACTTATTTTATTGATCAAGCAGTGACAGATTTTGGATTCAAAAAGAAGAAACATATACCTTACCTCCTGATGGGAACAGGGTCAAGAATTTGGGGTCCATGTTTTAAATGTTACATAGTTCTGAGTTTGTGTGTGTGTGTGTGTGTGTGTGTGTGTTTTGACAACTCTATGCAACTAATAAGACTCTTGCAGGGTCTTATTAGTTCCCTGATTGTCCTAATCACTGGAAAGCTAGGGAACTCCCCCCATTTTTAAAAAAAATTTGGTTGCACCACGCAGTTTGTGGGATCTTAGTGCTTCTACCAGGGTCTGAACCTGAGCCACAGCAGTGAAAGTGCTGAATCCTAACCACTAGATCACCAGGGAACACCCATGAAAATATTTTAATTCTCTTGATAAAATCTACTACTTGATATGCAAAAAAATTCAGTGTACAGCAGCTTTTCAGAAACTATCTACTTTTTAAAACCTAGTATAATTCCTTTAGAAAATATTCATATCATTGCTTATTTCTCATTATTGATACTGCATTATTCCTAAAACCATCAGAACCACTCTTGTGATTTCTATTAAAAGAGTGTTTTTTGGTTAACCTTATTTAATAAAACTGAGGTTAATTCATTATGTTATGATAAATCACCCAATCTGAAAAGTGACTTCACCCTGGCAAAACATTTTCATAATATTTCATATTCTGTTGAATAACCTGAAAGAGTTAATGTACTGCCCCCACCCCTCCCTCCCCACCCCTGCCCTGGAGGCTATCAAGCAAGTCATCAGAAAGGGATTTAGGTGCTGAAAGAATCAAATTCATTATGTAAAATGGTACATGAACTCTCTATCCTTAACTCTGGGAGGACTTTTTGAAGCAAATGGAAATTTTGCCTCTGTTAGGTCTACTGTGCAGATTACTGCAGATGAATTTAAAATCTTGGCCAAATAACAAAGAAATAAAGGAAAAGCACACACACAGATGCCCCAAATTTAACATACAACATAAGCATATCTATTTCTTTAGTCCCATTTACAGGCTTTCCAATAAATTGAAAATAAACAAAACCTTCTGGCTTTGCATGTCTGTGGGGAGTTTGGGATTTTAGGTACACATATTTAAGAATCTTTTGCATAAATCTGCATATGTTTACATGTAATGATAGACATACTGCCGCTTCCCAAATGTGTCTAGGATAATTTAATCTTCTGAAACATTTTGCATAGCATATGTAGGTGTAATATGATCAGAAACATTACCTGAATATATGTAAAGTACACTTAGCTCATCCTTACATAGTTCTCATATCAAAAGATGTAGTTTAGAATGAGATAACCATTTTCAGGTGTTATTTCTGTACATGTGTGGAACTCAAATTAAGCCATAATAAATTCATACACTGAGCTTTTTAAAATTTAAATTAAAAATATTTCTAGATTACTGTACATTCTTTAAACTGAATCATATTTCTTTAGCTATCTTCTTGGTTTTTCATTGCAATTATTACATTATTTTTTAAAGTTCAACATTGTGAGTTGGAGATTACTGAAAATTTCTTTAATAGGGCTTGTGAAAGCACTTACTCCAAAACAATAAAAGAGCAAACAGTAAAAATAATCACAGAGCAACGTTGACCTAAACATAAATTATCTGTGAACCTACAACACTGGTATTTTTAAAGAGAGAAATATTTTAAAATTTACAAAATTTATTGAATCATATAGAGTCTGTGCTTTTGCTTTTGTGTTGATAGAAACATACCTTCTCTTTCTATTTATTTCACTGTATATCTCTTTGTTGCAAATCCCTTAATTTGAGTAAATGTTTAATGTTTTATTTACCAGGAGTTGCATGTCTACTATAGAATACCATAAAAACATAAGTAGGCAAAAAAGAACAAAAATCACCTATAATCCTATCATTGACAACACTGTTAACAGTCCATTTAGATTTTCTCTTTCAATACCATACTTCATTTGTTTAAAATATGGTGTAGATTTTTTCCACTATAGAATATATATGTATATACTAATAACTTTTTATAATTTATTAGAATTTTTATAATTCTAATAATTTCTGTAACTTTTTTCATGTCTTCTAAATATTCTATAACATCTTGTCTAATTATCTTCTTTTTGAAAGCAGCTCTCTTGGATTCTCTCTTTCCATGTATAACTTTAGAGATGATCTCCAAATGAATATGTATCTCTTTGAACAAAGAGTTTAAACAAATTCATATCATTTTCCAGAAAAGAATTGAAAATGACTCGTCTGTTCGCCACTTGACCCTTTCCAGTCACCCCCTCCTCTTACATGATTGGGGGCTATTATGGTGTGTCCCTCTTTCTTTTACATAATTAATCTCCATTTATATTGTGAGTTTTGGCACAGCGCCTATGGTGAGAGAGATTTCCCTGGTGGCTCAGACAGTAAAGAATCTGCCTGCAATGCAGAAGACCTGGGTTCAATCCTTGGGTCGGGAAGATCCTCTGGAGAAGAGAATGGCTGCCCACTTCTCTATTCTTGCCTGGATTCCATGGACAGAGGAGCCTGGTCGGCTACAGTCTACAGGGTTGCAAAGAGTCAGACACAACTGAGTGACTAACATAATGCTCTGAGAATGGAATGACCACTGCTGGAGCATTTTTTTTCATGTTCACAAGCATAAAGTTGCAATTTTTAGGTGTATTATTTAAAGACCTATGAGACTCATTCACTCATGGAGAAGATAAAAATTTAAAAGCTCCTATCATCTTATTTTATATATCATATTCCAAACTCTCCAATAGTTAACACAGACTTATTTTATACTTAGAAGATCTTGTTAGGTTTTGGCCTGTTACTTCTAGAACTAGCTCTGTTACTTCTGGAATGAATACTAGAATTTTAAGTGTAGCACAACTGTTCTTCCATTATCTGCTCCTGCCTTGCTTTCCAGCTTCTTATTCCAGCATTCTCTAACCGCAGCTCTTCCATTCTTGTTGAATTAGCTGAAGGAAACAGGCTGTTCTTTCTGCTTGGAATGCCATTTCTTCTGTTTTTCCTTGGCTGGCTGTCTTCTATACCGTCAAGACTTAGCTCATGCTTATTAGGAAGCCATCCTTGACCTCCACCATATTCTGAATGAGGTTCCCTTTCTCTGTGAGCTGAACTGCTGTGTTTTAATGTTCCAGTTGTTCCTTCAGCTATGAACTCCTTGAGGACAGAAATGAAGGAAGGGAGTTAGTCTGCTGTTATGTGTGTAGCCCTACATATGGCCTTTTTTGGGTTGTCTTTGATTCTTTCCAAGAATAAATTGGGCACATGCAAGTATATTCTCTCTCTACATATTGGAGAGCATATGTATGCCAGAACCCAATGATTTTCCTGCTGTTGACTAGAATCTAGCCTTGGGTAATAAGCATGCTCTGTGTTATTGAAAGAGTCTTCAGTTGTTTTTTGTTTGTTTTGTCTATGCTTCAAATCTGTAAGTAAAAGAATCCATATGTGACACTTAGCTGTGTCCCTGATTCACGCATGTAGTCCTCATCTATGTCCTAGCTGCCAGGTGCCAGGTGCAGTGATAAGCATTGGGGCCACAAAGAACTGCCATTGCTTAGGCAGAACTGAGAGTTTGCCCACAGTTTGTCTTTAAAACTCTGAGGTAAGCCTTTGCCCTACCAAATTCTTTTCCTTTGTTGGCTGTTTTTACTGATATGCTATTAAACTGTGAGATCCTAGGAGCTATGGAATATATTAACATGATTCCTGCCATTGAGCAGCCTTCAAAATAAATAAGCATGGGAATGCAAAAGGATAATGTATATACGGGGCACACGAGATGTATAAATGTTTTAGAGACTCTAGTAATGTAAGCAATAATATTAACTAATATTTTACCTATAATACCTATTGCATAGACTTGTGAGAATTAAATGAGCTAATACATATAGAACACTTGGATAGTGCCTGGATGTATCAAGTCTTTTGTGTTTTCTGTTATTACTATTTACTAATCTGCTCAATGTTTTAAGAATTTTATACATATGTATGTATATATGAACCTTTTATAATTCTTATTCACTTTCTTACATTACCACATAAAATTATTGTATTATTGGCATCATCATCCTTATTATATAAAGGAATAAATTGAGACTTAGAGACGTAAGTAACTTAACATAGTAAAGTTATCTAGAATCCAGGTCCTTTCTCTCTCAATTTACATCTGCTTCCACCGCCCAGAGCTGCCTCACATTTCTCTAGCAGTTAGCTTCCCTTTGATTCTGCTGCTCTAAAGTTAACCCTAAAATGATTTTACTTTATATTTATTGGAAGTACTAAGTGCCTCTCGGTTGTAGATAAATAGAGGGCAGTGGTGTCAGTGAGACCGAAGAAAAATGGTAGAACATTTTCCTTTTAATTTTCTACTCACTTAATTTTTTAACATCATATGGCTCTAGTAAAGGTCACACAGAGTTCACTATGCAAGGTAATGGTTATTTTAAAGTACTTTACTCAAGTCTCCTCTAACTCAACATACAATTAATTTTAGATTTTGTATCGATAATTTTCCTCGGTAAAGATAAATTAACTCTTTAAATCAAAGCTATGGAAGTTGAGTATTGACTGCAGTGAATAATAAGGCCTCTTTAATTTCTCCCAACAACATCTAAAGGGTTGTAAATTTTCAAATCCATGCTTCTGATGATGGGGAGTTCAGTTATTTTTAAACATAAATTACAAATCCATAACTAGCTATTGAGGACAAATTTTAAAACAACTTTATTATTGTGTTTTTCTAGTCACATTTTCCTACTGAAAAGGCTCTTTTAAGGTAGTTTAAATGCAGCTTAAGTGTTAAATTTTGTATTGCTTTATAAAAAAATATGGTTACCACGCTGTACATTATATTCTCATGACTTACTTATTTTATAACTTGAAACTTGTACTTTTGACCCTCTCATATTACTTTGTATTACCTTCACATTACTTTGAAGATCTCTGAAGGGACTAATTATTTACATCTCTGTTCCTTCAAAATTATAAACCAATTGAGAAATGGACATAAGAGTCAAATGGAGATGAAGCTACTATCATTATTAACAGTAAAATCAGACTGTGACATATGGCTTAGATTTAAAGCTAAATCTGGTTTAGCTCTGAATTGATTTTACTCACCTAGTCATTGTATAGGACCCAGCAACTCGGTACCGTCTCTTGAAAGGATAAGGTCTGCCCAGATGGGCATAAAACTGGGGAAAGAGGAGATGGCAGATTCTTAGAGAGAATGAGCTATGCATGCTCAGAGACCTTCTTCCTGTTGCCTCACTTTACATCATCTCCTTGCTCTTCTGTTAGAGGTGGCACAGGAGGACTGAGTAAGTGATGGGTTTGGGAGATCGAAGAGTGTTGGAGAGAAAACAGCAGCTGTCTCCCAGTATTTCTTAGAAATTCCTATTTTAAAGTCTGAGGTAAGAAATGGGCAAATAATAGAACAGTTCCTTTTATGTATTTATATATTTGTAAATTCTGAAAGGACCTAAAAATGATAAAGCAAAGCATTATGTCATGTGATAATAATAACCTACTGAGAAAAACAGGCTTTTTAAAAACCTGTGACAGTGGAGCATATTAAATACAATAACTGTAATGAAAAAGGAAGCGCAGGACACTATGAGGAATTGTGGAAAGGCCCTCACTCAGCTTAGGGGTATTGAAACTTTTGGAAAGTTTCCCAGAAGAAAAACTATAATACCTGAATTGTCAATGTAGATCACCAGGTAATGAAGGGCTGCAGTTATCATGATGGTCTATGGGAGAAGAATGTTTATAATGTTATTGACCCAGAGAAGATTTGATATTCAAAAGTATCTAGGAACTGAGACTGTTCAGGAAGAAACAAAACAAAAACACATAGTTCAACACACAGTTCGGTGTTGGAACACGTAAGAATGAAATGAGAGAGGCAGGTAGGAGGCAGACCTTGTAGGAGCTATACATTATGTTGAGAAATTCATATTTTTTTGAAAATGTAGTGAGGAGTCATCTCTAGATTTAATGAGGAAAATGGTATAGTCACACCAGAGATGTCTTGGTATTTGTGTGGAAAACAGATTGTTGGACCATGGTCGGGAAGCCAGAGAAGATTTAAAAGTTATAGAAATCTGGATGAGAACAAATAAAGGTAAGGAAGGAGCATTTTGTAGAAGTATTAAGATGGCACAGTTTATGAGTTAAGTAGAAAGGTATTTAGGTAGATATAGTCAATTATTGAGTATGGGCTAAGGAAAGGAAGAGAACATTAATCATCAAGACATGTGACACTTTCTAATTCACTCTAAAATAATTTTCTATTTCTTATATGTGTCTGTGTGCTCAGTCATGTCCAACTCTTTGCGACCTCATGGACTGTACCCTGCCAGGCTCCTCTATCCATGGACTTTTCCAGGCAAGAATACTACAGCGGGTTGCCATTTCCACCTCCACGGGATCTTTCTGACCCAGGGATTGAACCCACATATCCCGAGTCTCCTAATTGGCAGGTGGATTCTTTAGCACTGCATCACCTGGGACACCCTTATTTCTTATATATTTATTCTATAATCCCATAAGCATAATATTATCAACATTTTTTTTCTAGAATGCAGAGAACGAAGATATTATAATGGTAAAACACAATGAAATTTGCTGGGGCTTCCCCAGTGGCTCAGCAATAAGAAAAAATCCACCTGCAATGCAGGAGATGCATGAGATGTGTGTTAGATCCCTGGATTAGGAAGATCCCCTGGAAGAGCACCTGGAAACCCACTCCAGTATACTTACTGGGAAAATCCCATGGAGAGAGGAGCTTGGTGGGCTATGGTCAATGGGGTTGCAAAAAGTCAGACTCAACTCAAAAAGTTGCCTCAACTAAGGCAACCGAGCATGCACGCATGCACATAATGAAATTTGCTAATTGAACAGTCTTTATACATCTGTATTTGCAAATGAGAATGTGGATTACTAGGAGAGTATACAAGAATATAACAAAATACATAATTTTGTTTTAGTCTCAAAATCCTAAAACTGTTGTAAAAGATGAGAATATTCTAGCAGCTCGTTAAAAGTCTAAGCCATTAAGAGACATATTTTTGTTTCAAAATAGAATTTATGTTTACAGCATTTACATTATATGCAACCTAATGAAATCCCTATTTTTCCTAAGGTTAGATTTGAAAGCTGCCAAAGTTTTACCTTGAGAAGCTTTATGGTTATATATGTGTGTGTGTACATATATAAAATTTACCTTCAGTATCAGTTCAGTTCAGTTGTTCAGTCGTGTCCAACTCTTTGAGACCCCGTGGACTGTAGCACACTAGGCTTCCCTGTTCATCACCAACTCCTAGAGCTTGCTCAAACTCATGTCCATCGAGTCGGTAATGCCATCCAACCATCTCATCCTCTGTTGTCCCCTTCTCCTCTGGCCTTCAATCTTTCCCAGCATCAGAGTCTTTTCCAGTGAGTCAGTTCTTTGCATCAGGTGGCCAAAGAATTGGAGTTTCAGCTTCAGCATCAGTCCTTTCAACAAATATTCAGGACTGATTTCCTTTAGGGTTGACTGGTTTGATCTCCTTGAAGTCCAAGGGCCTTTCAAGAGTCTTCTTCAACACCACAGTTCAAAAGCATTAATTCTTCAGCGCTCAGCTTTCTTCATGGTCCAACACTCACATCTATACATGATTAATGGAAAAGCCATAGCTTTGACTAGATGGACCTCTGTCGGCAAATGTCTCTGCTTTTTAATATGCTGTCTAGGTTGGTCATAGCTTTTCTTCCAAGGAACAACTGTCTTTTAATTTCATGGTTGCAGTCATCATCTGCAGTGATTTTGGAGCCCAAGAAAATAGTCAGTCACTGTTTCCATTGTTTCCCCATCTATTTGCCATGAAGTGATGGGACTGGATGCCATGATCTTAGTTTTTTGAATGCTGAGTTTTAAACCAGCTTTTTCACTCTTCTCTTTCACTTTCATCAAGAGGTTCTTTAGTTCCTTTTCACTTTCTGCCAAAAGGGTGGTGTCATCTGCATATCTGAGGTTATTGATATTTCTCCTGGAAATCTTGATTCTAGCTTGTGCCTCATCCAGCCCGGCATTTTGCATGATGTACTCTGAATAGAATTTAAATAAGCAGGGTGACAATATACAGCCTTGATGTACTCCTTTCCCAGCATATATATACTCCTTCAGCATATATCAATAAAAATACATTGAAATATTTTTCTTCTTCAAGTAATGGGAGCATTCTGATTCATTAACATTCTTGAGCTTAATTCCCTTTGAAGAGAAAAAATAAGACAAAAAAAAAACACAAGCAAAAAACGTTTCTCCAAATACGTCATTGTACAAATATAGTGCTCACCAGATTTATTTGTCTGTCTGGCCACTTTTTCTCAGTTCCTTCTGCGTCCTTGATCTGGGAACTTCCTCTCACCTTCTTCATCAATATGATCCAATAAACAAAGATGATCATGGAACTAAGGGAAGCAGTTGAAGGGGCACTTCATTCAGCCTACGAGGAGGTGGGCTAGGGAAAATTTCTCAGAAGAGATGATCAGTGTAGGAGAATACCATGTAATAAACAGTCATGGAGGTAACAGTGGCCAGCATGACCCTGCACTGAGACAGTTAAATAAGTTTGCAATAGAAAAATGAATGCCCATATTGAGTTAAATAGACTTCTTCCTTGAGAAGGCATAATACAGAATAATACAGAGTAGTAGGGACTTAGGAGCTGTTGTCAATAAATGTTTCATTCCATGTAGCTTGGGGATAGAAAAAAATCTGCTCAAAAGTCAGTAGACGAATATAGCACCACTATATTAGAGAGAATTATATAGAGAGAATCTGAGATTAGCAATGGGGAGAAGGTCCTTTCTGTTCTCTGGAGCACTCCCATACCAGTTCTCAGTCCATTTTTATGGTTCAGCTGCATACATGCCCTTGAGTTTTATAAGACACTAAATATTCTTAGAATACACACACTATAGCTCAATATGTTTTCTATTGCTCCCAAGTGAAAGAGTTCTACATAACACAGACATAATATAGAAAGTTTTCTTTAGCGGTTGTTTTTGGGGCTACCTGAAAGGATAAAAACAAGCAACAAAGACAACAAAAACCAAAACATGTTTTATGATAATATGATGTCTCGCCTCTGAAACGCTTTCCTACATTTTTTGTCATTTGCAAATACTTTCACCAATGTATTATAACTTCTAAGCTTTAACATTTTTCAGAAAAAACAAGGGGCAAACTGGTTTTGCGAAAGAATGCAGACCAGTAGTTTTAGCAGAGTTAGGAATAGGATCTCAATAAAATCATTATGAATCCAACTTGTTCAATAAAGGTGTAACTACTCAACCAATGTACAATTTACAAGAATGAGAGATAAATTTACAAGAGTGAGGGAAGGAACGGTGGTCAAAAATGGACTGGTAAACATGCCACTGCATGGATTTTATGGAAATATTGCAACAAGACCCTCTGCCTGGGGTGGATGTAGATAAGACAAACACAGGTAAGAAATCTGAGCTCTTTTAGAGGGTATATGTTCTGGATAATCTCTCTCCAATTGAAATATACTCGTGTCCTCAATGTTAGTTTCCAAGGTAACAATGAATGATCCACCAATCTAATTGCTACCAATGGAGATTAAATGTAATGGATAACTGTGGTAATTTCCAGAGCAATTCTAGTGACTATAGTCGCTTAGATATATAGCACTTTAACCCAAAATGATTTGTTAGAGTGGTGAAAATTTCAGATATCAGGGAAAACTGATGAGTGGGGCTGGTGAGATCTCATACATTATGCCAGATGTGTTGTGAGTTTCTTGAGCATAGGACAGTGATTATGGTTTTGAGATGGCAGAATCAGGAACAAAAACAAAAATAAAAAGGGAGTGTTGGCCCCCTGAGAACAATATGCCCCCAGAGTTGACCATAATCCATTGCTGCTTACCCTTCCACACATTTGATAAAAGAAGCTGGATGCCACTTTTACCACCATCTTCTCCTGTTGCCCAGAGATATGTGCAGAGAGCAGGGAGCAGAGAAGATTTCTTACCTCACATCTAAAGTTTGGAGCAGGTTCATGTGATTGGAGGAGCCAAAGGCATACTCCCTAGGGAAAAGAGAGGCTGTGGATATAAAAATCTACCATTTCAGATTTTTGGGTGAGGTAGGCTATGCCTCCCACCCAAAATCCTAAAATGGGAGATTACCCAAACATAGAAAGAAGATTTAGAATAAGAGCAGCCAAAAAGAAAAAGTCTACTTCAAGTATCCCCTTGAGATGGATTTGGAAGGCTTACATGTACAAGATGTCATGCATCAGCCCCGGTCCCTGTTTCTGTAGCTAACACTGAATAAATTGTCTTTCTTTACCAGCTCATTTGCACTTCTCTGCATTTCACAGTGATTATCCAGCCACTCATCAATTCCTACTTTCCTTCTTCACTCCACTTTCCAACCACCGCCACCACCATGACTCAAACAGTTTTCAGGTTGCAAATGCTTGGCAGATACATGTAGTACTTGTTTTCTTTAAAGAGTGAAATCAGTGCTCAGAACCATGAGGCAGTTGACTATAATTTCAGTCCAAAGGATATTTATACTATTTTAAACACAAGATCTTCATGGGAAAAAATTCCATAAGGAAATGGGGAAGACGCAAAAGAAACAATAATGATCAGAAACATTTAAGATGATTCAATAATGAAAATTATCCAACTGACTTGAATCAATTTCCAGTTCCAACATGTAAAATTTTGTGATTTTGACTTATTTACTTAACCTTTTTTACCACAGTTTCTTCCTTATTACATAATTCAGAGAATTGTTATGAGGATTAAAATAACATATTTTTGACTTCTTTGATATTCTCTTTGGATAAAGATTGTTTACAAAAGATGTAGAGCAGGGTGTATAGCATATCACTATATATAAAATGGAGGGAATAAATTATATTTATTTTACTGAATTTGCATAAATAAATTTTTAAATGTTATAAAAAACCCTGCCAGCAATAATTACTGTAAAGGTAGGGGGAGTAACTTGGCAGATAGGAGACAGCAATGAATGTATTTTGCTTAATTTTTATATTTGAAGCATATATTACCTAGTCTTAAATTGTATATTAAATTTTAAAAAGAAAATTAAAAATATGTAGGAAATAAAACATATGTAGACATTTTAAAAAATGGTGAGGAAAATTCTGAGAAGTAGGAATATGAGAAAAAATTAGTCTGACATACTAAAATACAAAGTATTGAACATTAAAACAGTGTGATAATGGTATAACAACAGAGAGACATATCAAAGAAAAAGATTGGATATTCTAGGATAAGTACAAATACATAATCAGAATTATGTATATGTTAAAGTTAGTATCTAAAATCAACTGGGGAAAAGATAGACTACCTAGGAAGGGGCATTAGAACAAGTAGGAAGACATCTGAAAGCAATAAATTTGGACCAATACACAATGTTTATTGGGATATATTTTAAATAGGTAAAATATTTAAATATAAAAAATTAACTATAAAAGTGCTAGAAGGAAACATGAGCTGTACGTGTCTATACTCAGTCCTGTTTGACTTTGCGACCCCCTGGACTATAGCCCTCCAGGCTCCTCTGTCTATGGAATTTTCCAGGCAAGAACAGTGGAATGGGTCGCCATTTCCTTCTCTAAACATGAGGTGATTCACTTATAAATTGAGGGTGGAAAGAACTTTTCGACTTGATTAAAAATCTGAAGGGCATAAAGGAAATGATTGTTAAACGGAAGAGACAGAGAGACAGGCAAACAGAGACAGAGAGACAGAGAGGAAGATAGAATTTTCTCTTATTCTAAAATTAAATCATAGCACTGACAGATTTCCCAAAGTCTGACAGTACTCTGATTGTAGGAGGTATACATTTATATAACTTTAATGGTGAGTAAATTGGCAAAGTATATTAAAATTATAGAAAATATTTTAAAATTGCATATTCTTTGACTGAGTACTTCTACTTCTGGGAATCTAAACTAGAGTTCTACTTGCCTCTGTACAAAATCACAAATATACAAGGGAATTTATTCCAGGATTTTTTCTGTTAGTTTGAACTATATGAAATTGATATTTTATGTGGTTCAAAAGCATTTGAATGCTGGCAGTTTAATATGGTTCAGCCTGTAATAGCAAATGATTGAAAAAAGTATTTGTTAATAGGATGTGGTTCAATAAATTATACTGCATTAAGTTAAAGTAATAGCATGAAAATAATTAAGTTAATCTGTTCATTCAACTAGGGAAAGATTGCCAATATATGTTGTTATATGGGGAGAAAAAAGATACTTTGACCAAATGTAGCTTATATTGTATTTTGTGTAAAAGTGAGGAAAAGTGGGTGAATATAGTTAAGTGGATAAAAATACAAAACCTTAGAATTTATACTGGTTAGCTTTTGCAACGAGATGGGTCAGAGCTTCTGCATATGGACCTCATTACTATTTGGAAGTGAGAGATGTGTATGCAGTTGGGAAATGTATGGCCCTCTGGGTGGTGGGTGACTTTGTGTATCATGCCTAGAGGTGTGTATGTGAGGGAATTTGCACTGAATATGTTTTAGGGTGTCTTAACATTTGAACTCCATGGATGTTTCACCTATGTACAAATTAAATATATCCAGTATTTTCTATCTAAAACAAGGAGTTTCTTCATTGTTCCTGTGAGACAGGAGATTTTTTATTCATGTATTTCTCATTGTTGTTGTTGTTCACTCACTAAGTTGTGTCTGACTCTTTGAAACCCCATGGACTACAGGATGCCAGGCTTGTCAATAAAATATTCTGATGTACAAAATTATCTTATAGGCAGTGCCAATATTTAATGGGTTAAAATAAAATAAGTTTAGTTAGAATTTCATAAACTTTTCAGAAAATGTTTCAAGCAGCCTGCTTTGGTACAGTGGCAGAAATGAGGATTTGAAGTCTCAACTCTGCCACATTGGTGCCTCCTGAGTGGTCTTCAGAAAGTCACTTAACATCTCTAAACCTATATTTTCTCACCTGCAAAACTGGAATAATAGTTTAAAACACTTTTTATAAGTCAAAAGTATTTGAAATTTTGACATGTCAAAAGTCTTGTAAATTAAAAGCAAAGTTGTTTTAAAGAATAAATATTTATAGTAACAGAAATTACTAAGTTTGGTTCTGTAGATAAGAAGTCCAAAAGAATTTTGCTGTATGAACTTCTATATGCATACATAGAGATTATTACAGACTCACAGGGAATGAGTCACTGAGTCGAAAGTAGGGTAAATATGAGTATATAATGGGCTTCCCAGGTGGTGCTAGTGGTGATGAACCCGACTTTCAATACAGGAGACATAATGAGATGTGGATTTGATCTCTGGGTTGGCAAGATCTCCTGAAGAAGGAGACAGCAACCCACTCCAGTATGCTTGCCTGGAGAATCCCATGGAGAGAGGAGCCTCTCAGGCTAGCGTGTTACATGGGTTCAGACACGATTGACTCAACTTAGCATGCATGCATAATGTGCCATAGTACAATCAGGGCTCGGACAGACACTGTGCTCATGTATTCACCATCTCCCACCATGACCAACAGCAGTACAAGTTGTGTTGTTCAGTCATTCAGTTGTGTCTGACTCTTTGTGACTCCACGACCTGCAGCACACCAGGCTTTCCTGTCCTTCACCATCTCCTGGAGTTTGCTCAAACTCATGTACACTGAGTCAGTGATGCCATCCTACCATCTCATCATCTGTCATCCCCTTCTCCTCCTGTATTCAATCTTTCCCAGCTTCAGGGTGTCTTCCAATGATTTGGCTCTTTGCACCAGGTGGCCAAAGTATTGGAACTTCAGCTTCAGCATGAGTCCTTCCAATGAATATTCAGGGTTGATTTCCTTTGGGATTGACTGGTAGTTTTTATTTACTAAGTCCTAATCATTTGTTAGATTTGGTGTGGTGCACCACATTTATTTGTTTCAAAGTTTCCATGGATAACTGCCTTCTTGTGGTGAAGGAGCTTGTGTGATTTAATGAAGGTATGAGCCATGTCATGCAGGGCCACCTAAGACAGATGGGTCATAGTGGAGAGTTCTGACAAAACGTAGTCCACTGGAGGAAAGAATGGCAAACCACTCTAGTATTCTTATCCATGAGAAATCCATGAGGTATAATAAGACAAAATGATATGACACCAGAAGATAAGCCCCCAAGGTCAGAATGTGTTCAATATGCTACTTGGGAAGAGTGGAGGGCAATTACAAATAGCTCCAGAATGAATGAAATGGCTGGGTCAAAGCAGAAACAATGCTCAGTTGTGGACATATCTGATGATGAAAGGAAAGTCCGATGCTGTAAAGAACAATATTGTGTAGGAACCTGGAATGTTAGGCCCATGGATCAAGATAAATTGAAGACGGAGAAGCTCTATACAGTCAACAAAAACAAAGCTTGGAGCTGAATGTTGCTCAGATCATCATCTCCTTATTGCAAAATGCAGGCTTAAATTGAAGAAAACAGGGAACACCACTAGGCCATTCAGGTGTGGCCTAAATCAAATCCCTTATGATTATACAGTGGGGGTGCAAATAGAATCAAGGGATTTTATCTGTTAGGCAGAGTGCCTGAAGAACTGTAGACAGAGATTCATAACATTGTACGGGAGTCAGTGACCAAAACATTCCCTAAGAAAAAGAAATGCAAGAAGGCCAAGTGGTTGTCTGAGGAGGCCTTACACATATCTGAGGTAAGAAGACAAGAAAAAGGGAAAAAGGAAAGATAGAGTCAACTGAATGTAGAGTTCCAGAGAATAGCAAGGAGAGATAAGAAGGCCTTCTTCAATTAAAAGTGCAAAGAAGTAGAGGAAAACAATAGACTGGGAAAGACGAGATCTCTTCAAGCAAATTGAAAATATCAAGGAAACATTTCATGCAAGGATAAGCACAACAGACAGGAATGGTAAGAGATCTTTTTAATCTCTTTTAACATAAGCAGAGAGGTTAAAAAGGGGTGGCAAGAATAAACAGAACTATACAAAAAAAGATCCTAATGACTTGAATAACCACCATGGTAAAGTCACTCACCAAGAGCCTGACATCCTGGACTGTGAAGTCAAGTGGGCCTTAGGAAGCATTATTACAAACAAGGCTACTGGAGGTGATGGAATTCCAGATGAGCTATTTAAAATCCTAAAAGATGGTGCTGTGAAAGTGCTGCACTCAATATACCAGAAAATTTGGAAAACTCAGCAGTGGTCACAAGACTGGAAAAGATCAATTTTCATTCCAATCCTAAATATGGGCAGTGCCAAAGAATATACAAACTACTAGACAACTGTGTTCATTTCCCATGCTACCAGGGCTTCCCTAGTGGTTCATCTGGTAAAGAATCCGCCTGCAGTGCGGGAGACCTAGTTTTGATCCCTGGGTTGGGAAGATCCCCTGGAGAAAGGAACAACTACCCACTCCAGTATTCTGGCCTGGAGAATTCCATGGGCTGTATAGTCCGTGGGGTCACAAACAGTCGGACATGACTGAGTGACTTTCACTTTCACATGCTACCAAGGTTATTGTCAAAATCATTCAAGCTAGGCTTCAGTAGTACATGAACCAAGAACTTCCAGATGTACAAGATGAGTTTAGAAAAAGCAGAGGAACAAGAGATCAAATTTCCAACTTTTGTTGGATCATAGAGAAAACCAACTCATTCCAGAAAAACATCTACTTCTGGTTCATTGACTCTGTGAAAGCCTTTGAACTGTGGATCACAACAACCTGTGGAAAATTCTTGAAAAGATGGAAATACCAGACCATCTTACCTGCCTCCTGAGAAACCTGTATAAAGGTCAAGGAGCAACAGTTAGATTTTACATGGAACAAAGACAGGTTCAAAAATGAAAAAAGAGTACGACAAGACTATATATTGTCACTCTGTTTATTTAACTTACATGCAGAGTACATCATGTGAAATACCAGGCTGGTTGACCCACAAGCTGGAATCAAGATTGCTGGAAGAAATATCAACAACCTCAGATATGCAAGTGATACCAATCTAATGACAGAAAATGAAGAGGAACTAAGGAGCCTCTTGATGAGAGTGAAAGACGAGAGTTAAAAAGCTGGCTTAAAACTCAACATTCAGAAAACAAAGATCATGACATCCAGTCCCATCATATCATGGAAAATATATGTGGAAAAAGTAGAAGCAGTGACAGATTTTATTTTCCTGGGATCCAAAATCACTGCAGATGGTGACTGTAGCCATGCAATTAAAAGACACTTGCTCCTTGGAAGGAAAGCTATGACAAACCTAGACAGTGTATTAAAAAGCAGAGACATCACTTTACCAGCAAAGATCTATATAGTCAAGGCTGTGGTGTTTCTATTAGTCATGTACAGATGTGAGAGTTGGACCAGGAAGAAGACTGAGCACCTAAGAACTGATGCTTTTGAATTGCAGTGCTGGAGAAGACTCGTGAGAGTCCTTTGGACTGCAAGGAGATCAAATCAGTCAAGCCTAAAGGAAATCAGTCCTGAATATTCATTGGAAGGACTGATACTGAAGCTTAAGCTCCAATACCTTGGTCATCTGATGCGAACAGCCGACTCACTGGAAAAGTCCCTGATGCTGGGAAAGATTGAGGGCAGAAGGAGAAGAGAACATCAGAGGACGAGTTGGCTGGATGGTATCACCAATGCAATGGACATGAACTTGCACAAACTTCGGGAGATGGTGAGAAACAGGGAGGCCTGGCCTAGTGCAGTCAATGGGGTCGCAAAAAGTTGGACACGACTGGGCGACTGAACAACAACATTTCTTTGACTATGACCTCCTGTTTGTGTATTTCATAACTGTTATTTTTTATTAATATTTTAGAGTACCTATTTAATAGCTTCTTGAGTACTAATGTTCTGCTGAAGATGCCACTTTAGGAAACTATGTGCTAGAGAGCACAGTAAAGGAGTCAGTCATCTTTTTCTGGAGTAAGGAAAGAGCTATTTCATGGAAAGTTAAAGATAGGTGAATTAAATTATATATATCCATTTTAGTGGTGTGAGTGAGTGAAAGTTTCTCAGTCATGTGTAACCCTTTGTCATCCCATGGACTGTATAGTCCATTGAATTCTCCAGGCCAGAATACTGGAGTGGGTAGCCTTTCCATTCTCGAGGGGATCTTCCCAACCCAGAGATTGAACCCAGGTCTCCCACATTGCAGGTGAATTCTTTATCAGCTGAGCCACAAGGGAAGCCCAATTTTTAGTGGTAGCATTTTGTTAATGGTAGTATATAATTTAATATATTGACAAGTTTTATATTATTTGAAAGTGAAAGTGTTAGTCACTCAGTTGTGTCTAACTCTTTGGGACCCCATAGACTGTAGATCATCAGGCTCCTCTGTCCATGGAATTTTCCAGGCAAGAATACTGGAGTGGGTTGCTATTTCCTTCTCCAGGGCATCTTTCTGACCCAGGGTTCGAACTCGGGTCTCCTGCATTGCAAGCAGATTCTTTACCATCTGAGCCACCATCACAGAATGATTTAATACTCTCATGTGTTATATTAAATATAAATTCGATTTGTCCCTGTAGAATATCCTTTCTTTATATTAGGGCTAGTTTTCAGAATGAGAAAAAAGTTCTCTTGACTGTGGTACTACATCTAATTCTGCAGTCAAATGCGAGCATTCATTTCACCTAAAAATAATATTCAGGAAGTCCTGCAGTCTTCGTGTTTATCTTGAGTCTCTTCTATTTGTTTATCTTGAGTCTCTTTCATTTGGATGAGTGCCCTCAGGTATTTCTGGACTACCAAGTCAAAGGAAGATTATACTGTATATATTTAAAATTTTTTAATTATATTGTGTTTTCATTATTAATTATAGTGATGCACACACTATATTTTCAAAGGTTTTTGTTGTTCTTGTTGTTATTGTTTTTAAGTCCATGTAGGTGAGAGTAATCATAAAGTTGTTCTTTTAAACACTGACAGTTCTTCCTTCCTCCTGGAATTCTCAACTGTTTACACATTTCTTCACGGTTGTAGTTAATAATATGTCCCCAGAAAATGACTACTAGCTGAAAGTTTCCTTTTAACTACATGGCTAAAAAGGATATAGTAATTTCAGTTAGTAGAAAAATATTGCACTCATGGCATATGGCCCGGATTTGAGTTTCTGAAATGGATATTAATGTAGCCGTCCATATAAATATTGTGGGAAAATAAAAACATGTCATTTTGAAATGTAAGTGATTAAGAAAAAGGCTAATTTCCTTCAAACTTGGAAGAATACTGAGATTGTGTATACTTTGTGAGCAAATTTTATTGCAGACCAGAGAGCTGAAGATACTAGCTCAAGGTTAACAGATATGTTGTTGAAAGAGTCAGAATTCAAAGGCTAATTCCCTCTCCACGGCTCTTTCTATTACCTGTCTTCTGTCATGATTCCTAATACTTTGCCTTTAGACAGTTTATAAATTTTTGTTCTGCAAATTCTCTTAGGGCTTCATTATGCCAAAGGCTGAGTTGCTGTCATTTTCTTCCTCTTCTTATCTTGGTTTCCAAAGAAAATAAAAATAAAACACTCAGGGTTTATTTAGCACCTATTTTGGACCCATCAGTATTTGAGGTGAGAATAGATGTAAGTCCTATTCATGCCCATATATTTCTCCAATGGTAGCACAATTGCTGGTCAAATACTTTGGTTTCATCTGAATACTGGAAAACAAATAATTATTTTTAAATTATTAAGAAAGAATTCCAATCTTTTAGTTTCATTCATTTTGATTAAAATCAACAATATTAGTGGGCTAGATGGGTGAAAGGGGTTAAAAAGTATAAACTTCCAGTTATAAAAGGAATCATAGGGATATAATATATAGCATGTGACTATAGTTAATAATACTATATTGCATATTTGAAAGTTGCTATGAGTAAATATTGAAAGTTTTCATCACATGAGAAACGCTGTAAGCATATATGGTGATGGATGTTAACTAGATGGATGTATTTTGGTGATCATTTTGCAATATATATAAATAAAAGTATTACATTATGAACCTAAAACTAATATAATGATATGTGTCAATAATATCTAAATAAAATCAGCACCGATGCTGTTCTAAAGCTTGAACTTATCCTTGTGCATCCAACTGTATGCTTGACATCATTTCTTGGATTCTTAATAGGCAACACAAAGTTAACATGTCCAAAGCTCAAAACTTCATCAATTCATCTATTTCCCAATGGCTCTTATTTCTGCAAATTTTGCCAACATTCATTCAGTTGCTTGGGCCAAAAATCTTGAAGTCATTCTCAATTCTTCTCTTTTCCTCATGTCATCTCTATTGGCTTTACTTTAAAAATTTATTATGAATTTAACATCTTATCATCGTTTTTATTATCCTCCTAGTTCATTGTTCATACTATTGCAGTAGCATCCTAATTGTCTCTGCTTCTACTCTTTTGCTACCATAACCTAGTCTCCACATGTCGGCTACATTAAAACTAAAACTGGATTATTACATTTCTGTTCTCAAACATTTTCCCAGCACACTCAGAACAAAATGCAAATTTGAAGCAATTTTTTTTGCCTATAATAACCAATATGATCTTAAACCTTTTGTTTATTCTCATCTCATTTCCCACTAGCTCGCTTAGTTCTACCCACACTATTGCTTTGGCTGGAATTTGAACCTGCCCAGCATACTAATACCTCAAGGCCTTTGCCCTTAGTCTCTCTGCTTAGGGTGATCTTTGCTCAGATATTAGTAGTATTCTCTCCTTTACTTTATCCTCTTATTTTTTCAAATATTGATTCTTTTGAAATAATTTTCCTGACCACCTTACCTATTGTGATACCGTCTATATTCCATAACCAATTACCTGCTTTATTTTGGTGGGTTTTTTGTTTGTTTGTTTGTTTCTTATTACAGCTTAACATTATAATATGCACTATATTGGTTATTGCCTGCCTCCTTCAGTTGAATGTTAGCTGCATAAATGCCATTGTTTGCTGCTGTATTTCAAGTGTCCAATGCAGAGCATGGCTCATAGATGATATTTTGCAATGTAAACAAAACTAGATACACACAAATATCAAATTGTAGTTTTAAGCTCTTTAAAGGACTGTTGACTGAGTCAAGGAGATGTGCAAGTGTTCTCTGAGGAAGAGTATCTCTGCGCCTAGATCTAAAGGGAGCAATGAAAATTAACTAGGTTAAGAGCAAAGTAGAAGTCTTCTGAGTAGTGTGAGGGCTTTCAAAGTGTGAGAATATGAAGCAAGAAGGCCTTGTTGCTGGTGCAGAGAAAGCAGAAATGGGCATGGGCAGAGGAATGTTAAAACATGCAGAGATGGAGAGGTAAGTAGGAGCTTGATCATGCAAGGCTTTGTTCTTTATGTTGATCATGTATTGTTGTTGTTTTTTTTATCGTAACAACAATAGAAAGCCTTTTTGATGTTTTAAACAGGATGGTGTCATGTCAAATACATGTTTTTAAAATATCTATATAATGATAAGACATGAAACCCTGGCATGCTGCAGTCCATAGAGTCAAAAAAGTTGGACACAACTCAGCAACTGAACAGCAGCATAATTATAGTGTGAAGTTTGAAACAGGGAAAAGTGGTGGTTAAACTAGTCCAGGAGAGAGATTATCAATAATTTACCATCCGGTAGTTGGTGGAAGTACTGTTTCCCTTGGGTCTGAGTAATAAAAGGGTACATTATCTACAGAGAAGTATAGAAGAAAATGTAACCAATTTTTTTGGACACTTGAGAAATTGGTTACAAAATTTGTAACAAAAATATGGTTACAAAAATGTAACCATAAGCCCCTTATGTGCCAGTACTGTGTCACTCAGTCCTGTCCGACTCTTTGTGACCCCATGGACTGTTGCCCACCAGGCTAATCTATCCGTGGGGTTCTCCAGGCAAGAATACTGGAGTGGGTTGTCATTTCCTTCTCCAGGGAATTTTCCTGACCCAAGGATTGAAATTGGGTCTCCTGACTTGCAGGCAGATTCTTTACCATTTGAGCCACCAGGGAAGCCCCTTATGTGCCAGTAATCCTAAAGAATATTGGTGATTAAAATAGTCTTTTCACTTGATATATCATTGGAGATGATAAACAATAGCTTGACTAGAGATTCAGCCATTTATTCATTTAAAAATATTATCTAGTACCATTTATGTGCCAGGTGCTGTGATAAAGATGGGAATGCATTTGTGAACAAAATGGTAAAACTTTCTGCCCACAAAGAGCCTATATTTTTACAAGGAAGAGATTGATATTATTAATATTGAATACATATTTAGCATCTCAGGTAGTGGTAAGTTTTCTTGATATGCCCAAGAGGGAACCCTAATTAAGCAATTGTAAGGGCCGGAGAAGGCAATGGCAACCCACTCCAGTACTCTTGCCTGTAGAATCCCAGGGACGGTGGAACCTGGTGGGCTGCCATCTATGGGGTCGCACAGAGTCGGACACGACTGAAGCGACTTAGCAGAAGCAGCAGCAAGGGCCAGGAGCTCAGAGGAAATAGCTGTGCATAGGACATATAAGGTATAAAATACAAGGTATTTTGAAAGTCATCTATTGGTAGATAGCTCTCTAATCATGAGTACACAAAGAAAGAGCTTAGAAATGGAGTATGAAGTAAGAAAAAACCTGTCTAAATCCTAGCACTGAGATGCCCCTATCTTTAATACCCAGGTAGAGAAAGATGATCCTTTAAAGGAGATAGAAGAAACAGTTAATTAGACATAAGAGCACACCAAGGATTGACATAGATATTATAAGATGATCAAAGGATCAATAGCTCAAAGAAAATTGGTCATAGCACAGGTGCTACAAGGATGTGCTGCTTATTAGAAAAATTTGAAATAGCCTTTATTGAATATTTATATTTTCCCATTAAAAAGATGGACAGGACTCTGGGATAGCTATGGTAATGTTCCCAATACAGTAATTTTTGTGTCACTGTCTTGATAAAACATCACTTAAATGACTTTTTTCTTATGAAATGGAGAAGAATTTTCAAAGGCTTGTGCTTCATGATGTAGTCTCGACTTTTCAACTGTAACCTCATTTAGGTGGTAAACCTAGGTGAACCTTCTTTCCCCCTGCCTGAACCTTTTGCTCCCAGCCATCTCACCATTTAAGTGTTCCTTCAAAAGTCTGAAAATTTCATATTTTTTTATTTTGCTTATAGCATTTGATTTTTCTGGAATGCCTTCCTCATCCAATCAATGATAGATCAGTTCTTGTCGTATCTCTTCTAGAAAGTCTTCCTATTTTTACTCTGATTCATGAAAATAATTTAACAATACTCAACCATGATCAAGGATGGAGAGAGTTTATTATGTGTTTGTGTTCTCTGCAACATCTAGCTCACATCTCTATTTGTTAAATATTAAATAATTATTGAATGGCTATTATGAGTCAAGCACTGGAAAGAGTCAAACAAATTGCTGGTTGAACAACTATAGTTGCTTTCCTTTTGGGTGCTAGAATTAAGCCGTTTGACAGAGCACAGAACTCTAGTATTCAGGGTGGAGTGCAAAGAAAGAGATAGTACCTAAGCATCTATGGCTAATTTCATGTCCTTTTGTTTATTTGTTTCTTACATGGCTCACATTAGTTTCCATAGTATCACTGTTTAAAAGAAAAGAACAATTCCTTCTTTCCTTTGAAAATGATGAAACCTTAATATTTAAAAGCCTTTCTGTGAAAGCTATTGCTATGAAATATCACAACATCATGTCTGATGGTTCAATTTAAATATTAATGAAAACCCTAAGCTTTATCTGGAATAGTTAATTTGGAATTTCAATTCTTATACACCATCCTCGTTAAAAAAAAAAAGGGGGGGGGAGAGAAGAGAGGGGAAGCCTATATGTTCTAAAGGATTTGTGAATAAGATTCCCCAGCAGATGCACTGTTTACAGACAAAGCAGCACAGATGTTACCTGTCTGTCACAGGGGATGCCAGCCTGTAATGAGGCTCACTTGACTTGGTGTGCCTGTATGTGTGTGAGTGTGTATGTGTGTGTGTGCATGAACATGACAAAGCTAACTCACTGCAAAACCCAAATAGTAAGTACCTGCAATCTGCCATATACATACCATGATCTGTAGGAGAATATTGGGGGCAAGGAGAACAAGAAAATAAGGCTCTGGTCTCTGAAATCCAGTTTAAAATGGAGCAGAACAAGCGTGCATTTAAGATTACCTGGAATCTGTGAATCTATTTTTTGATTGATAAATGACAAAAAACCTCAATTACATGACATCAAATAATAAATGTTCATGATTTTATGTAATATATAGGAACATTCTTAGGTTAAATGGCCATCCGGAAAATGTGTTTCTGTGTCCCTATGGATTCAGGGCATAGGAAAGCCTGCTGCTTTTCAATCTTTTTGTGAATGCCCCCAAGAAAGTATTCTTGAATTTAGCTCGTTGTATTGTATGAATAGTGATTGATCTTGTCAGGAGAAAGCCAACCACACTTAGCCCCATGCAAAGCCAACAGCTAAGGCCAATATCTTAGTCAAGTTCTCTTTGCCGCTGCTTCAGCTGTCAAAGTCATTGGTGCAATGCAGCATTCAAGGTAATTTCCATTTAGTGGTGAAAGCTGTTTTGTTCAATTTCTTGGCTTCTTTGTCTTTTTACTTGCCCCCTATCCATCTAATACCATTCTCGTGTCATTGGCACACTTACATTTGCCTCACCTCGCTGATTTCTCCCCACCTGCATGACATGCCTAGAGCCCCAGTACTGCTGATGCATTATCCATCCAGGGCTTTGTTGTGTGGTGACATTCCAGAGCAGAGCTCAGCCCACGGGCATCTGCCAATGTGTAGGAACTCTCCTCTCCGGCAATTATTCAGTTTGATTACACGCGATGATAAGCTATTAAGAGGCACTCATGCACAGCCCTTTATTTACCAACAGTTGAAATCTCCCTGTTTGCTTCCACTGTGTAAGAAACTAATTGTGGTGAAGTAAACAAACGGGAAGGGCAGTCACCTGTGGTGGGAACAGTGCTGCAAGGTAGTGCATTTAAGACTCCCAAAGAGAAATGATGCCAACAGACCTGTTGGATCCATTTCCAAAATTAACACCTGTAAGTAGAGCACCTGGGAAAGAAATAGATCTAGTGATCATGACCACACAATCTAGTTTTTACAACTCCTGTTTCTGTTTTTAATCATTCATATATACATTCTCTTAGGCCATCAACAAAATGCAAATTAGGGTTTCAAAGAAAGCCTAGACAAAGGAAGTTCTTTATAGCAACAGCTATCCAAAATTTTATGAATCCATTTATAATTTGTAGATAGTTGCTTTATTAATTAGGTTACAAGTGTATTTTCTGTGTAATAATTCACAGCAAATAGCCTTGCATAGATATTCTTATGTCAACATTCTCTGACTCTTAAAAAAGTGCATAATAGAAGGTGTGTGTTGAGTGCACATAAGTACCAGTTGTTTGTGAGTCTTTTTAGACTGTTAGATCTAAAATAACAGTTGTAAACAGAATAGAGTCTTTCATTCTGGAAAATATCTGTAACAAGACATCTTTAATTCTCTCAAAATCACCTTAAATAATCACAAGCCTCCAGTCTGGAGAAACTCCATCTTACCTCTAATGTCCTTTTATCGCTTTTCCACAATCCCATTGGCCCTACACCCAACACAGGCATTTTGGAGTCTGGAGGAAGAAAGAGGAAATTTGTTTATCAGGTAGTGTTGGAAAGTTAACGGCTTTCCTTTGAGGGTTTCCTTCCTTCTTTTCGCTGCATTGAATTTAGAGCCCGTCCTCCTCTATTTTTATCCCCACTTGTTAATGCACTGCCTCCTCCCAGGGCAGCATCAATAAAGAGACTCCAACTTCCTGTTTTGAGTTTGTTTACACTCAGCCACAACTGGGAATATGATTTCTAGCAGTATACAATGAAATCTTGCTTTTGCAGGGGGAAAAGAAGGAGATGAAAACTGCAATGCCCTGTGGAGTTCACAGCAATGAGAATGGACTGTGCCCTTGTGAATATACTACCCCTATTTTTGTATTTATAAACTATTTTCTTATGTCCATATGGGTAGTTGCTTCAATAATATGCACATTCCACACATTGTATGTAATGATAACTGTAGGGGTGACATTACTAATATATTTTCATACACACCCACATTTGCACATAGGTACTAAGGTGACATGTCTATTTTCTTTTATGCATATGTTTTCCAGTGATTCATCTCTGAAAGTCAGCAAGTGAGATAAATGTTTTAGATATAAATACAACTAACACCCAGAAGCCCAGTTAGAACTCTGGAAAAGTTTTCTAAACACACTGTCTTCCTTCAGTAAGACCATCAAATCACAACAGTTTATGAGTGGCTACAGAAATATAAGAAATCTTGTTAGTACATACAGATTGTCTGATGTGCCTTTGTGATGTTTTTATACTGAATTACCTATTTCCACAAACAAGTATCCAAAATATCTAAATATTTTTTTCAGAGAATTATAGTTAAATTGCCATTATTTTGGCAATGCAGACATTATGAGCTTAAAAATCATTTCTGGAAGCCTATAAAACATTAAAATATGGGTACTGCAAAATTTAATTGGAAATCTTTTTGGAAATTTACAAAATACCGAAAAGTTATTCTTATGTTTCAAATTTCTCTGATGATAAAATTGTTACCACTTATTTTCTGATTGCTAAACCAAGATAAAGAAAATTTCCAGCTTCTCCATTTTCCCAATCTGGTTGTACTATCACATGTTCATAAGTATTATTCACAGAGGCTGGAATTTCTGATCAGTAAATGTTTTATTTTTCATCAAAAATGACCCTAAATTTATTTTAAAATGCTTTTTAAATGATGCAGAATAAATATAGAATGAAATTCTTTAAAACGAAATTGACAGCTTTGTTTAAAAACTACAATAAAAATTGTAAGTTCACAAGTCTTATATTAAATAAAAATCACAGAAACAAGTCAATCAAGACACTCTCCAGATATTTTAAGAAAAATGCCAATATTCAAAGACATAAATCTACCTTTATAAACATAAAACAGTACTTTTTCATTGAGATTCTTATGAGGATTCCAATTTATTCAGGTTCTGAACCAGAAAATATTCTTCTAAGTTTTATTTGAAATAGAAATTTCCCTTGATAGTGGCATTTGATAAAAACCAACTATCATCCGTTAGTCTAATAGGACATTGACTCATAGTTTCTGAGTCCTAGAATAGACAATCTTTCCAAATTTCAAGGAGTTCATGATATACTGGATATCAAGTTGTTTAACTTTGGGGGGTATTACAGTTTTCAAGATACATAATCAGAAGGAATATTCTCTTATGATTTTGTGTATAGATCATCCAGCAGTGCCACCATAAAGCAGCTAAAACTGGAGGAAGACAATAATTTCTACAATGTCAAAAAGCCATTGGCATTGCCATTGGTATTAGCCTCTTTATTACAATAACCACTCTATTAATACTCTTCTATAGTGGACACATTTAGTACTGTGAATAGGATAATTGTCAATTATAAAAAACGCAGAAGAAAATTTAGAAATATTCTCTCCAAATTATCTTCTGGTATTTTCTGTTATGGACTTCCCTCATAGTTCAGGCAGTAGAGAATCTGCCAGCAATGTGAGAGACCTGGGTTCGATCCCTGGGTTGGGAAGATCTGGAGAAGGCTCATGGCAACCCACTCCAGTATTCTTGCCTGGAAAATCTCATGGGCAGAGAAGCCAATTTTTGTTCATTAAAATAAGATTTAATCCCTTATTTTTAAATATATCTGGTAAAGAGAACCTGCGTTTTGCTATGTGGTTTCTTTCTCCGCGAATGCTCTTCCTTTGTTGATGTATTTGACCAAATCTACTCCATTCTTCAAGAAGACCCAGTTCTTAGTGGCCCATTGCATACAACAATTTTCTCTCTATGCAAATTTTCTCTCTTCCTTTCAAGTGCTCTCACAGATTGACCTTTGGCCCCAGTTCCTGTAAAGCCCTGACTCTGCTGTGTAGGGATATCTTTGTCTTATTCTGTATCCTGACTGGACTATGTATTTTGTGAGGGCGAGGATCATGTCTTCCTTGCCACAGAGCCTCAAACCATATCCGATATATGATACTAGACAAAGTGCTAGGGAAGTTTTAATATAAAAGTACACAGCACAAAGAATTTACTGCTATACTTTCTCTTCATTGCTTCCAAGCTCTTGTTTTGTCTTGTTTGGAAGGTGATGATGTTTTCCAGGGGTAGGGAAGGGAGGGAAGGATTGGAATAAATTGCAAGCATCTGCAGGGCAGGGACTTTGCCTTATTTGTGTCAGAGACCCCAATACATGCATTCTCTGTAGAGAGCAGACAGTATTGTAATGAGTCATTCATCTTTAAAGCAGGTCGTAGTCTCAACTGAAAATAACTCAGGCTTGTCATTTATAAATGTTATAATAAAGATACTCTTTATAAGCAAATTCACTGTCTGATGTTAGAAAAAATTAAACATTATTAAAAGTGCTTTGACTGTAGGTAATCCACAATTAATGCAAAACAGATATCCATGCTAACAAAAGCATTGTCTTTTTATTGTCTTCAGAACATTCACTTATTCATTCACATGTTCATTAATTTATTCTCTTATTCATTCAATAATTATTTATTATTTACCAGTTACCTATTGTAAGTACACAGTGCTAGTTTTCATTTGATTTGCAGTGTGGTGATGAAGACAAATGTTTAAGAGATAATAACAGAAATAATGATAAAAATACAGCTGCAGAAAGTGCTGGTTGCTACTAGAGAAAGTGTCTGGGAACCTTAATCTTGTCAAATACTGGGTGGGGGTGGGAGGTTGGGATGGATCAAGGGAAAAAACCTTTGAGGAAATGCCAATTAAGCAGAGTCCAGGAGCAGAAGGGAAAGCTGGCAGTCAAAGGACTGAAGGGAAAGAAAAGAAATCAGTGAGCCTTTGAGGTAGAAGGAATGATAAGGTAATGTTCTAATGCCTTAAGGTACATTTTAAAAAAGGTACATTTTACATGAGGTAAGAACAAGGTGAGTGGGGTGTGACAAAGCAGGACTTGGGATATCAGTTTAATTCAGTTCAGTTCAGTCATTCAGTCGTGTCCGTCCGACTCTTTGCGACCCCATGGACCACAGCACGCCAGGCCTCCTGTCCATCACCAACTCCCGGAGTCCACCCAAACCCATGTCCATCAAGTCGGTGATGCCATCCAGCCATCTCATCCTCTGTCATCCCCTTCTCCTCCTGCCCCCCCCCAATCCTTCTCAGCATTAGGGTCTTTTCCAATGAGTCAACTCTTCGCATGAGGTGGCCAAAGTATTGCAGTTTCAGTTTCAACATCAGTCTTTCCAATGAACACCCAGGACTGATCTCCTTTTGGATGGACTGGTTGGATCTCCTTGCAGTCCAAGGGACTCTCAAGAGTCTTCTCCAACACCACAGCTCAAAAGCATCAATTCTTTGGCACTCAGCTTTCTTTATAGTCCAACTCTCACATCCATACATTACCACTGGAAAAACCATAGCCTTGACTAGATGGACATTTGTTGGTAAAGTAATGTCTCTGTTTTTTAATTTGCTGTCTAGTTTGGTCATAACTTTCCTTCCAAGGAATATGTGTCTTTTAATTTTATGGCTGCAGTCACCATCTGCAGTGATTTGGGAGCCCCCCAAAATAAAGTCAGCCACAAAGCAGGACTCAGGATATAAATTGAGAATTATATAGGAATCAAAGGAAAATAAATGTCATTCATCAAGTTGCTGAGATCACCATTTATATTTTTAGTATGCTGAAATTATTTAAGCAATTATCAAGAAATTTCTAAATTCCATCCCATAAAAAATCTTTAAATTTTTGGTAATTATTTTTAGGGAATTTGAAATTGGGAAATCTGGGATCCGATTACAGAAATTTGTGACATTAAAGTAGGCCTGATTCTCGTGAGTGGAAAGAGGAGATGGGATGTGATGAAAATTTAAAGATGTGGAACCATGCCTAAATTGTGGTTAGCCCCAGTGAACTCAGTTTTCCAGACCAAACAAACAAATATGTTTTAAATTTGCTGTTACAATAATAATAATAATAATAATAATAATAATGGCTCAGCCAGCTCTGGGCAAGTGATGATGAAGAACTGACCCTACTAGAAGGACTGAATAAAAGGGCTCACAAAGTAAGAGCTTTACTAATGAACTTTTGTGCCTTGCCTCTCTATTTAAATCCCATAGGTAAAAACTTGCTGTCTTCTGCTTTAGAGAAATACAGAGCCTATGTGCATCAACAGACTCTAAAGCAAGATACATCACCATGACAACCATAACTCCAGTCTGGGGCCAGAAAATAGATATCCTATGATGTACAGAATATTATCGAGGTGGTAGTTTTGTGCAATTCCCAGGGATCTGGTAGCAGAGACAGGGTATGAGTAAGAAGTTATTATATACTGTTTATCATGTAGGTTAGTAGGCAGCATCTCTACACAGCTCATTTCCTCTACCATATCCTACCATTATTCAGAGATGGTTATCGGTCTGATAAGTATGGCTTTGGCATTATGGGGAGGAGGTTGGCTACTGACAAATGTTTCCTCGTGATTTTGACTATTATCTTAAATTGATTGTAGGTGGCTTTTTAAATTGCTAGGCATTATCATGTATTTTCTTTCCAGTGTTATTCTTGGAACACTTCAGGTTAGAAATAAATACCAAATATTCATCTGTTATGTTCATGTATATATTAATTTATACACTATAGGAGATTTAAAATACCTAGGATCTTCTTGTGGCATATCCACATGGCATATTAATGCATTTGCTCTGTTTGATGGATTAATATAGAAATGATCAGTATAGGATTAATATTTGTAAGTGATAAGTTATTAGGAATCTTATGGAAAAGAATTATAGAATTAGAAGCTACACTGCTAATTACACGGCTTCTAGATTTTTTCCATTTCTGTGAAGTTCAAACAAAAAAATTTTGGAAAAAAGGAAATTTTCATTTTATTTAAAGTGAATTTCATGTATTATGAGGTTCACAGCTAGGAAAACAATGTTATTTTAAACTTTTCTTACATTAATAGAAAATATAAAATCTTTTTTTATAGGAGAGCTTCAAGTTAAAAATATGACACTGTTTATATATTCATGAAAACTAGTAACTCATTGTTTAAAATCTGGAAATTCTACTCAAGCATATGAAATAGTAAATGAGAATATGAACATCTTTTATATTCACAACAATTTAAGCATGCACAATTTTGTTCCTGTTTCTTTTCATATATACATAGACACATCTTCAGTAGCAATGATTTAATCTCTCAACAAATCTTTTGAGGGGAGGAAGATTGACATGAGCAAGTGAATTCTGAGTGAAAGATGAGGAAAGAAAAAATCACTTTCAAATATTTTCATGACTAGAAGGCCCGCTTTTTGTTTATATTCAATTTATACTTGACTCCTCATTACCATATATCTTTATTCGTCTTTTCATTAGCGGGGATTCATAGCAACCTAGAAAGAGACAGACCGCCATTGTAAGCTTTCTTGCACAATAGGGTGGAGGACAAAGTTGTCTTGTTTGTATAACTTTGGCCTTTTTGACATTACTGGGGAGTAATAGAGCGCCCTTACAGAGAGCAACCCTGATTATAGACATGGGGATGATGAATGAGCAATTCATCCAAAGATTCCTTTGGATAGGCAAACAGTCTTAGACCTGTGAGTGAAATACTCTCCAGGCAGCTGGGGAATAGGTCAATTCAATGTCATTCTGTCCCTGAAAGTACTTTCTGTTCTAGGCATAGGGTCTTTTCAAGGCAGCAAGAAGTATCACACAGATGACTCAGCGTCATGCACAGGTGCTGGTTGGATTCAGTCCTCAGACCTGGGATTATAGCCTATTCAGATCACCAGTGAGATGTTAAAGAATTCCAGTTCAGGATCAGAAACAAAGCAAGCATTCTCCTTTTCTTTTTCAGTTGGTTTTCCATGATCCATTTCAAATATGAATCCTCTATTTATTTTCCTAACATTTATCGTCAGATCCCTGCCTTAGATCCTGACTTACTAACTTTTTGTTTCTCTTTGTGATATCACTAAGCTATCTTTTTTTCAGCCTTTTCACTTCATCTACAAAAGTGGGGATAAGATCATCCAATTCAAAGTGATATTTCCAGGACTAAAGACATGACACATGGAAGACTATTGCAAAGTATTTGGGACATAAGAAGTTGGTTGTCTTCCAAACACATAAATCAGATTTAGCTCTCTTGAGTATTTTGTTCTCATTCTTCAACTGTTTCTGGTAGATGAACTATTAAAGATAAAAATGTAAAACCGTAACTTAACTAATAGGTCTCTATGAAAAACCAGAATTCAATAATGAAATTTGAGGCTTAGGACTTTATGGTCTGCATTGGTAGTTTCCTAGTTCTGTATTTATGGACCTGCCATAGATTGGTATGGGATGTATATCTTCTCAATAATATAAAAGAAATTGGAGAAGTTGGAGATAAAGTGAAATCTCCAATTCTTTATCATTAGGTAGCTTACCTTTTGGAGTCTCTTGCTATCACTGTGGGGTTAGACTAGAGTTATTAGAGAGTGATAATAATTGTAAGTTGAAGTAGTACTTGCAAATATCTTCAAGGTGATGGGTAATCATTTAAAATGCTTTTCTGTGTGTAAACTCAGCTTGATTTAGAAATCAGAAGGAAAAATAAAATATAACTTTAATTAGATAAAAGTGCATTTGATATCTTAAGGGTATTTTGCATTATTAGACATTTTTAAGACCATCAAATCTCTGTAACATGAGGCAGAGTGTGGTCAAAAGTCTCTATCTTAAAAACTATGTTGAAGATTTATAGCTAGAAATGTGATTTTAAGGGAAGCATAATGCCGGAACTGCTGTTATTGTATAAGCTTAATGCTTACTAAAATTTCACAATATCAGAAAATCCAGAATAATTTTATTTTCTCTTAATGGTTGCTAGGGATATTGTACCATTAAATGAAATTTCATTTGTAAATATTGTATTGTGGTAAAGACTGTAACAATATAATTTTGGTCAACATCATTTCAGGATCTGGTTTAACATATCCAAACTGAAGGAGCTGCTAAAGTACGTTAGTCAAAGGATCAAAAACTTATATGGTAAGAGCTCGTAGAAACAAATCTTGCATTCAAATCCTAAAGGTTATACTCAAATGTACTATGAGTTGAATTCTAATTTCATAGTAAGTCTTAAAGCTTTGTTACAATTAGTTTTAAAGTTACTGCCAAAGTTGACTGTGTTCATAAAACTATAAATCTTGGAGAAAATATTCTGGTACTTTCCAAAACATTGCAATGGAACAAATAATTTTTAATAATTTCCAAGAATACATCACTATTTTATTTCTTTTTAAATAATATTCTCAATTCCTGAGTACATATTTTGGAGGGATAATGTTAGAGTGCACACTCTAAGACCTACTTTGAGGTTGGTTTAGGGTGGAAGCTGATTGCAATTTAATTGCTTCAACTTCTGATAACAAACAAAGGGAAAGAAAGCAATACTTGAGAAAAAATATATCCTGAAAATAGTCTTACTTATTGACGTCTTATAATACCTTCCTAAAATTTTAATTGTCAAGGAGTAACTAGTCAATGGAATGAATGTGACATTAGCTATGTCTCATTAATGTGTAGGTTACTATCTTAGTTACTTATTATTCATTCAACAGACATTCACTGAGCATTATAAGGTGCACAGTATCTTTGTTAAATCTTGAGCCATTTGAAATAATGTAGTTTTATAGAGCAGGGATAACCTCAAAACTTAAGTAGAAATATATACAAACTTTCAATAATTCAAGATAAAAATGTTTGATAATGTCATAGAACTTCAGAGAAAGGGGAATGCAATTTATGAAAGAAAGACAATTAAAGATATGCCATATGAGGGAGAGTTGAGCTGGATGGACATGATTTGTATGGATAGACAGAGGAAGAAGATAGATAGCATTCTGAAATAAAAGGTAACATAAATAGTAGTCTGAGATCAAGAAAGAGTGTGTTGTGTTTAATAGAGAGTCAGGATACTATAATAGTCTCAATGGATTATTTATAGTAGTGTAAAATGAAGTTATATAGAGTTTCGAAAGGCAAGCTGAGGTTTTAGAATTTATACACTGAAAACTAAGAAGTTATGAGAAGTTTAAAGGAAATCCTATCCTGCTAATACTACTGAAAATTGCTGCAGTATTTCTGAAAATTTTCATATCCTTTGACCCAAAATTACTACTTTCAGGAATTTATCCTGAGGGGAAAAATTAGAGGTGATTTTAAAATGAGTATTCTACAATACTATTAATTATATTTAGAAACTGAATTTTGCCTGAAAATGTTCAAATATAGGGATACAGTTAAATAAATTAGGATATCTCTTGGGAACATGAAATTCTCATTAAACCCGAGGAATTAAAAGAATATCTATGACACAAAAATGTAGTGCTATTTAATAAATCAGACAGGCTAAAAACACACTGGTAGTATAGAAAAAATACACTAAAATATTAATGCTGCTTATCAGCGCATGAGTAATATTCTGGGCGATTATTTTCTTTTGTCCTTTTCAGGACAGCCTTTTTACATGGAATATCTATCATCCTGTAGCACATAATACTTTTCAAAAAATAAGTAATCATAAAATAATCTGTGGCAAGATGTTGATATAAAGATTTCTATATGGTAAAGAATCTGCCTGCCAATACAGGAGATGCAAGAGACATGGTTCAATCTCTGGGTTGGGAGGATCCCTTGAAACAGGAAATTGTAACCCACTGCAGTATCCTTGCCTGGAAAATTCCATGGACTGAGGAGCCTGACAGGCTACAATCCATATGGTCTTAGAGAGTCAGACATGAATAAGTGACTGAGCACACACACACACATATTTAGGAAGCTCAAAGTGTGAGAATGTGGAGATGAGATGCAGGGAGGGAGGTGGCATACGCAGCTGTATATACCTGAGATGAAGATTGGAATGCAAAGAACAGACAGGCGAAAGAAACATGATCAGGATTTTATATTTGGTTGGAAATAAAGTATGAAGGAGAAATATTGTCAAAATTACAAGCCTAAAAATTGAAATGAAAATCTGTACTTTCAATGATGAAATCAATGATGATTTTGATATTGAATTATTAGATTTTACAACTATGATAAGTTCTCAAAATATGAGGATGCAAAAAAGAAGCAGCTGAAAATACGTGTTTAAGGATCAAGTAATATTTTAATCCATTAGAGATCATTAGTTAGAAAATGAAAAGAGAGCAGAAAAAACAGAGACCCAAACCTGAGTTTTGGAAAATAATTAAAATCCAAAATAAGCTAGCAAATAGCCTAGAGAAAAATAGTCAGTGAATGGGAGGTTGGAGAAAGAAGCAATCCACCATGTCACTTAACTACAAAAAATAAGAGAATGTTTCAGTGTGACAGTTGTTAGTGTTTTCAAATAGTGTGATGTTCAGAAAAAATACACGTGAAAATAGAACATTAATAAAGGGATAAGCATTGCATTGATTCATGTGAAGCCTTAGACTTAAAAGTTGGATTAGAAATTGGTATTTAGAAATTTGATACAGCATGGAGAAGCTATGAATATTTGAAAATTGTCTTTTGCTACATACCTATAGTCCATGTGCACAAAGGCTTCCATGGACGAACTGCATAATGCTTTCTGTATTAAGTTTTATTTCAAGCAAATAACTTAGATATAAACAAGAGTTTCACAAAGTAAACTATTTGGGGAAATACTGAGATATGCAAAGTTAAGGAGGTTTCTTTAAAGAAAGACCATGCAACTTTCACTGTTTTGAAATGCAGTGTTCATTTCCAAAGAGAGGCTTTAGAACAAAATTATTTCTGAAATTAATTGCGGATAGGACTCATTTTCAGGGAGCACCTCTTGACAAGTGTTTCATGGACTTGATAGTGGGAAATGATGACAGATTACTATAGCAAGGGGGTAGCCCCACTGTAACTCCAAGAATACCCTGTTCTACAACTTCACTTTTGAAGCTTTAAATTCAGAGCAACAGAGTTGTCAATTTACTGTGCATTCATGTGATATCCTTCTCATCTCTCTTCACAACTTTTATTTGGAACAAACTAACAAAATATTCTTCAGAAGGTAACTGCAGCTGATATAGGACCTTATGGATACGATTTAAAAAAAGACAAAACATAACTTGCTCTTTGACTATATTTAGTATCTTGATATTTTCCTTTAAAAAGAGCTATCATTTGGCTATAGTAAATATTTTAGCAATAACTTGAGGAAAATTAATTTCAAGACTAAATTATTAACCTCATATTCAATATTCTCTTTCTAGTTATCCCACAAATACGGACTATTTCTCAATAACATACCTGAATTGGATGAACTTTCTCCTCTCTGTCCACTTAACTGACTTTTGTTCCCTAAGCATAATTTCATCAAAAGTACTTCTAGAACTTCTAGAATGAAAACTCTCATAGTACCCTATGCCTACTGCTATCAAACCATTTACTACTCTGCATTATAGTTGTCTGCTCTCTGGTCTTTCTTTTAACTGAATGTGCTTTGAACCATTAAATATATAGTGCCTAGGATCTAGTCACTGCTTAATAATTGTTGAATAAATGAGTGAATTAGTGAATGGATCTTTTATGCATTTTGAATTTTAAAGTTTCATGCCAAGTGGCTAAAAACGTTATAGAGAGATGAAATAATTCAGAATACTATAATTCCTGAACCGTTTCCTCTGAAATTTTCTTTAACCAGTAAGTGTTCCAGAATTCAAGAATTTTTATTTAAAGGTTTAATTTACAATATGAATCAAGAGATTTCTCCCAGTTCTTCATCCTCCTTCATCCTTCTTTTTCCTGTTTTCTTTTCCTTCATCCCTTAAAACGAACAGATGGGCTGTTCCTAAGTTTTTGCAAATCTACTTGCTGAACATTCTTACAGACTAAGCAACAACTGAAAATGAAATCCAACAGTTGTTTTACTGCTCTCTCATCAACCAGAGCAATAAAATGATTCCACAGGAGCATTTCTGCCACTAGAAATGGCGTTAGTATTGTTTTCCATTTTCTTTTACTTTCATAAATGATAATGGATGATTTTTTCTTGTGTTTCTCTCTCCTCTTTCTTGTCTTCTACATATGCCAATGATTTCAAGCTCTTTTAGCTTCAGGAACTTTCTTTAAAAATATCTTTTGTACATTTCCCTGACAGAAAAGTGGAGCTCCGCTGGGTGGCACCTGGGGAAATGTAAATACTAGGGGATGAACTCGCCCATCTTTTTGTTTTATGCCTCTTCAGTGGCCTCTGTGATGTATTTATGGAACAACATTGCAAAACTACTGGGCTGAAAGTCTGCAGGACTGAAAGAATGGAGGACTCTGTAGTTGGCATTTTAAACTCTCCTCTTGTATAGCAGGACTTGCTGGACCCCATAATTATGGCTAATTCTTCAATAGTAATCATCAGGTGATACAACTTTTAAAGTCATTCAATAAACTAAAAACAGAATTACACACATAAGGTGTGTTTTTTTTCTGAAATTAAATATATATTTTTTTAGAAGAGGAAGTAATAGAGGTCTAGATGATTTAGATCATTAATACAAATGAGACATAAATAAACCTCTACTCTAGTAATCTGAAACTTTCCCAGAACAATAACTACAAATTGTCAGCTTCTGATAGCTGTTTAATAGTTGATTTAAAAATGTGGTAGGACTCCATCTAGTTCACATTATGCAGGTGTCCACGTTAAAAAGAAATCATAATTGGCACTAATTAACACCACTGTTGGCAGTTTCAGCAAAAAGGCCAGACACAGAGTGGGCAGGAAGATCCGCCTGGCCTCTCAGCCCCAGACTTCCCAGCAGGTCACTGCTGAATTGCATTAAAAACCTAAGTTATTCTTGCCCTTCTAATTCTCTGGAAAGAGAAACTCAATTTGCTATTACTAACGAAATAAGCAATTCCAATACATTTATTACTATACATTTATTACATATATTGAAAGTTTCAGGCTAAGGATTATTGTTAGAAATAAAAATGGGTGCAAATATTATGCTTCCTCTTTGTTCCATATGAGAAGGCAATGTAGCTGACCACTGGTACAAGGTCTGCACAGTTACTGTCCACACAACAGACAGGAGAGATAATTCGTATCAAGTGTGTGACGGACTGGTATCAACTGATAACCATGAGCCTTTTTTTTAGGACTTGATGCAAATACCTTTCATATGGTCTTTGTATTTCAGTGTAATGTGTGAGTAATATTCCCTACCAGATCCAAATGTGATTTTTATCCTGTTTGCACACGCAAATGAAGTCGGCAATTAAATTTATTATCTTGGAATTCCCATCCTGAAAAGTGTTTTTATATTTTCCATGATGATAAAATTGTAAGCAAGAAAGAGTCTCCTCTTTGAGGGAAGAGAGTAAAGAGTGTGTCTATGTAGGTCAATCAGTGTGAAAAAGGTGATTGGGGTTGGTTTTCAGTAAGTGTAGTTACAAATTATTCAGACTTTCAAACCCACATTCGGTTTTGCATTCAGATGCAGGCCTGGGTTGAGGATAGGAGGAAAAGAAAGCCCTGAAGTGGGGTACCTAATCATAAGAAGGTTTGCAATTTTGTTAGGAATAATAGAGAAGCAATATTGAGAGAGCTGTGGGGTTAATGAACACGGATGTGGCTTTCATGTGCAAATTTCTTTTGATTAGATGAAACAACAATTCCCAGAGTTGGGACTGGTGTCCACACACCCAGGCCTGCATCTGCATGTAAATAGCTTCATTAGAGGCCAGATCTGTGTGCACTGATGAACTGTACAAGGCAGTCAAAAGAGTCTCCGCTTCATGGGCTGCTTTCTTGCTGTGTCTGTTTCCTGTTCAGAAAATAAGTGGTATATTTCTCTTTTCTTCCAATCTGTTAAAAAAATTGTTTGAGAATACAAAGGAGTGAGGGCAGCTGACTATTAACATATTTGTACTCTTTCTTATTCTTACAGACTGTGGCTTGGAAACATATCCTTTCATATTTCTAAGTAAATTAAACTTCCTCAAATTTACCTGGCAATTATCAAGGTTAATATTTTTGTAGTTTGCCATTTATTCAGTGCTGACAGGAGAATGGCTCTTGTATCGGACAAGGATATTACTGAATACATACAAAGAACTTGCCTGTCTGCTCATCCTATGTAGGTTGAACCAGACTGCTAAAATCCCCTGTGTTTTCACCTTATTATTCAGGACTTACTGCTAAGAAGAAGTCTCCTTTGTGAGAGAAAAGGATGCAAGATGTTCTCGATATTTGATTAATGAAATCCTGAAGCATCATTAGTTTGGAATATTTCTAGGGAATTTTCATCAATAGTCAGTTATCAGTTGAACCAATTTGCTCTCAGCTATAATCCATTTATTTTAGATGGAGGTCATAGGTGTCTGGTTTTAAGCTAACTTTGTGAACTCTGAATTTATAAGGACTGATACTATGTAATAGTGCTTCCCTGATAGCTTGTTGGTAAAGAATCTGCCTGCAATGCAGGAGACCCCAGCTCAATTCCTGGGTTGGGAAGGTCCACTGGAGAAGGGATAGGCTACCCTCTTCAGTATTCTTAGGCTTCCCTTATGGCTCAGCTAGTAAAGAATCCGCCTGCAATGTGGGAGACTTGGGTTCGATCCCTGGGTTGGGAAGATCCCCTGGAGAAGGGGAAGGCTACCCACTCCAGTATTCTGGCCTAGAGAATTCCATGGACTGTATAGTCCCTGGGATCACAAAGAGTCGGAAAAGACTGTGCCTTTCGCTTTCACTTTCACCTTGGGAGCATCCCCTGGGGAAGGGAATAGCCATCTATTCCAGCACTATTCTTGCTGGGAGGAATTAAATGAGTAAAGGAGCCTGGCAGTCTGCAGTCCAAGGGGTTGCAAAGAGGTGGACATGACTGAAAGAGTTGCCATGTTTTTCTATTCAAAGAATTTTAGGGTACCAATTTTAATAACTTTATTGTGGTTTAATTTACAGATAATAAAGTAAATGTATTTTAAGTGCAGTGAAGAATTTTACCCAATCTGTACACAATAAATAAGATACAGAACTTCCTATAACCCCAGCAGATTTCCTTGGGCCCTTTCCTACTCGACCTTCCCTCTTCCTCCAGCCTTTCATGACCATTGATCTGCTTTTGATCAATATATAAGGTTTGTCTTTCTTGCAGTTTTAAATGAATGGCATCACATGTATGATGTGATGAACTCAGATGTATGAATTCAGATGAAAAATCTGATTTTTTTTCTCAGCATAATGCTTTAAATATTCACATCGCTTCTTGCTTTATATTGCTAAGTAATATTCTTATGGAGAAACCACAATTTTTTTTTTTTATTCGTTTGCCATTGCTGCTAAGTCGCTTCAGTTGCGTCCGATTCTGTGCTCCTCCATCCACCAGGCTCCTCCGTCCCTGGGATTCTCCAGGCAAGAATACTGGAGTGGGTTACCATTTACCTGTTGATTTTCTTTTCGGCTGCTTTTAGTTTCTGGCTGTAATAAATACAGTTGCAATAGACATTTGTCTACAAAGCTTTGTTTGGACTTTCACTTCTTTTGAGTAAATACCTGAAGGTATAACTGCTGGTTCATATGGTAAGGTTATGCTAAACTTATTAGAAACTTCTGAACTGTTTGCTAATGTAGATGTACCATTTTGCATTCTCATTAACAATGTTTAAGAGTTCCATTGTAGCCAATATATAATATTAACAATATATATATTAGATATAATGTATATTATATCTAATGTATATTAAAAATTAATATAATATATATAATATATAATATACTATATATAATAACAATATATATTATTATATTAATATATATAATATTAACAATCTTTTTAATTTTAGCTCTTCTAATGGTTATGAGGTGGCAATTCAATGTAATTTAAATTTGCATTTCCCTGAAGATTAATGATGTTGGGCATCTTATCCTGTCTACATTGGCCATTAGTATATCTTCTTTTGACTCAGATGGTAAAGAATCTGGCTGCAATGCAGGAGACCAGGGTTTGGTCCCTGTTGGAAAGATTCTCTGGAGGAGGGCATGGTAACCCACTCCAGTGTTCAAGCCTGGAGAATCCCCATGGACAGAGGAGCCTGGAGGGCTACAGTCCATGGGGTTGCAAAGAGTTGGATGTGATGAAGCGACTAAGAACACATAGCTTCTTTTGCGAAGTTTTGTTTCTATTTTTCCCACTTTAAATATTTTTGTCATACTGTCTTGATTATTGAAGATTTAGAGTAAGTCTTGAAGTCAAGGACTGTACTTTTTTTACTTTTGTTCTTTATAAAAATTTTAAACTACTCTAGATTCTTTAAATTTTCTTGAAAATTTTAGAGTCACCTTTTACCCAAAGAAACCTGCTCAAATTTTGACAATAATCATGTAGAATCTAGAGTTCACTTTTAGCATAATTAATATTTGACCATATTGAATATTCTGATTTAGCAACATGGTGTATCTCTTGTTTAGATCTTAAATTTTTCTCAACAGTCTTTTATAGTTTTCAGTGTGCAGTTCCTGCAAAAACTTTGCTCATTTACCATTAATATTTTTTGCTGTAGGATGCTGTTGTAAATGTTATTTTTAAAATTTTGATTTCTATCTTTCTCTAGAATATAGAAAGGCAACCATTTTTTGTATATTAGTTTACCATTCTGGAAACTAACTAAACTCATTTATTAGTTCTTTTATTTAAAGTGTTCTGTGTGTTTTACTCTATTGTATGATTTTTGAAAGGTTATCCTAAGCCATATGCTGTGCTAAGCAAAGAACAAACATTACTTCATTCAATATTTGGAATAATTCTTGAGATATGTTCTATTATTTTTTTAACAGTTTTATTGAGGTATAATTGGTGTACAAACAACTATACATATTTAATGTGTACAATTTGATGAGTTTGGACATATGCAAGCACTTTTGATACCATCTGAAATATCAAGGTAATAAACATACCTAATACTTCTCAGCGTTTCCTTTTATCTCATTTTTTAAACAAACTTTGAAATGTACAATATTGCATTGTTAACCCTATTTATTATTATTAAGTTGCTTCAGTCATATCCAACTCTTTGCGATCCCATGGACTGTAGCCCACCAGGCTCCTCTGTTCATGAGATTCTCCAGACAAGAATACTGGAGTGGGTTGCCATTTCCTCTTCCAGGGGATCTTCCCAACACAGGGAACAAACCTGTGTCTCTAATGTCACCTGCATTGGCAGGCATGCTCTTTACCACTAAGGCCACTTGGGAAGACATTGTTAACCGCAGACAATACTAGGTGGTATAGCAGGTGTCTAGAAATGATTTCTCGGACACAGTTGAAACTTCATTGAATAACACTTCCCATTTCTCTCATCCCTAAGCCCCTGGCACCACTATTATTTTCTGTGCTTCTGTGACTTTAACTGTTTTAGATACCTCATATAGATAGAATCATGCAGTATTTATCCTTCTGTGGCTGGTTTATTTCCCTTAGTTAAATAACTGTTAGTGAGGTTGTATAGAAATTGGAACTTTGGACACTTTTGGTGGGAGTGTGAAATGGTGCAGCAACTATAGAAACAGTATGAAATTTCTTCAAAAAATTAAAACTAGAACTACCATATGTTCCAGCAATCCCGCTCTGGATATATATCCAAAATAATTGAAATCAGGATCCTGAAGAGATATCTGTGCTCCCAAGTTCATTGTCATACTACTTACAATAACCAAGACACAGAAACAACCCAAGTGTCTGCCAATAGGCAACTGGATAAAGAAAACGTAGTATACACATAAAATGAAATATTAATCACTGTTAAAAAAAGAGGAAAGTTTGTCCGTTTGTAATGTCATTTAGTCATTCTTAAATATTGTTTTAACTCTTAAATCAAACTTACATTCTTGAAATTAACCTCATGATGTAACAATATTCTTTTAACACATTGCTGATTTTCGTTTGTTTATATTTTGTGAAGGTTTTTTGCCTCTGTATCTGTGAAGGCATTGATGGGCAGTTTTATTTTCTTGTAATATCTTTTTCTGATTTTGGTATCATGGTCATGTTTTCCTTGGAGAATTCACTGAGTTTTTCTTTCTCCTCAGTAATCTGATAAAATTTGTGGAAGAGTGATTCTTTCTTAAATGTTTTATGAAATTGATTAGTACAGACAGTTTGGTCTTGTCTTTTATTGTGGAAACATTTTAACTAAAATTCAATGTCTTTACTAGATATAGGAATACACAGATTTTCATTTTTTAAAATCACTTTGGTAATAAGTCTTTGAAGGAATTAGTCTATTTCATCTGAGGTTTCAAATTTATTAACATGTATTTTGTATAATTTGTATTATCATTTTAATACATGTGAGATGTGTAAACTCCTATCTTTCATTTTTAATATTGCTATTTTTGTCTTCTATTTGACTTGCTCTTCCTTTTTAGTTTATACACATTAAAACTTAGATCATTGATCTGAGAGCTTTTTTCCTAATCTAAGGATTTGAAATTAAGATAACATTTTTCCTAGACACACTGTTTTAATAATATTCCACACATTTTGAGATACCATGTTTTCATCTTCACTCAGTACAAAATACTTCCTAATTTTTTTTGTAAGTTCTGCTTTGAACTATGAGTTATTTGTGTTTAAAAATACTGAGATATTAGGGATTTTCTATATATTTTTCTGTTTTGGAATTCTATTTTCATTTTGGTCAAATATATGCTCTTACGATTTCATTCTGTTTAAACTATTGAGACTTTATTGTTTTGATCTAAATTTATTTATTGTTTATGGTATAACTATGAATATTTCACATGTTCTTAGAACTAATGTGTATTCTGGTGATGTAAAGTAGATACCCTATAATGTCAATTAGATCAAGTTTCGGACAAAATCATCCAGGCCTTCTATATGGTTCCAGATCTGTCTCTTTTCCAGATTTTACTTTTAAACTATATCTTTGTATTAAAAATGATTTTCTCATAGAGAACAAATAGGTCTTGCTTTTTTACTGTGTGTCCATTTCCCCCTTTAATTAGGGTAATTATATCATTTCCATTTAATATGTCAAATTTATTAGATTCATATCTGTACTAAGTTATGTTAAAAAAATTTCCCTGTTCTTTTACTTTTTCCTGTCTTATTTTGCATTAATGGAGGAATTCTTATTTTGTATTAATTGAGTAACTTTTGGTTTTCCATTTGAATATATTGATTTATTTACTATTTCTCTTTTTAAAGTTTTTAAAGGAGTTGCTATACATTTTGCAATGTATGTTTCTTAACTTATAAAAATCTACTTCCAAGTGATATTATACTGCTTTACATATAAGAACAGTTTTGTTTTCTAGTTTAAGCAAGTGAGTTGATATTCACATAAGAGTTTAATGTAAGGTGACATTCAACTTTTGTGTGACAGGTCCAGAATATTGGATTGAAATGCATATCTCAGCCTATTGCTGCTTGCCTATTTTTCATAGGAAGCACATTATTGCTGTCCTGAAGATATACACTTTTGGTCTTAAAAGTACTGGTATAAAAAATCAAGGCTGTATTGACATAGACTTTTTAAAGAACATAAGACAAGGACAATAAGGTTAGGAACATAGGGGTTGTGTTCTTTTATATCCGTGTTTCTACAAAGCACAGCACGGGGTCAGATCGGGTTCACCTAGAGTTCTAAAAAGATATTTGATTGAAAGATAAATATATGACTTAAAGAATGGTTAGCATAACACCATTACATTGTCCAGAGTGTCCTTTAATACCTCTTTTGGGCAGAGTCATCAACCTTATTATAATTTCATGTATCTGAAAATATTTTTACAAGGAGGGGTAAACTTCTTGGGTAAAGGTCTTTAAAATCTTTTAATATAAAGCTATAAATATAATCCTTTGAATTTAAATTGTTTATTCTTCTATAATGCTGGAAGGCATCAAGAGCCTGAGTGATTTTTGGAAGGTATAATAAGTCAGGGTGGTCTCTATCTCTTTTTGTTTGCTTTATTCTGAGGCCCTGGGAAAGCCATGACTAATGAGGAGGATTGGAATATTAAGAAAAATTTTGGAGTTAGGAGAAATCTTAAAGACAAGAAGATGAATTAGAATATTGTGAAGAAAACTACCTTGTACTGTATGTCTATGCATTTTCTTATCCAAGATATTACTTTTTCCTAAGACTAGATGCTATATTTGAAAAAGTTTTGTGGAATCTGCCTTGTTCTATTTTTGACTGGTTGTTGTGAAATTTAACATTAAATGTTTCACTTTTTCGAGATGGCACATGAGAAAAAAGTGCATTTTGGGGATTGTTTTTATTAATTTAAACAAATTATGAATTAAGATTTTATTTCCAAGAGTAGTGATCATCAGCTATTTCTACTGTTAGAAGAAGAAAGGTGACATATATTTATTTTCTTCCTAAATTATTTAAAGATGATATTTCCTTATCAATTTATTTTAATTCATATGTGTACTTTAATAAATTTTACTGTTTTTGTTTTAAAATGGAATTATTACAAAGAAGTTCTTTTTAATCTTTTAAGAGATGAATTTAACTCAGAAGTATTTCTTTTCACAGTCTCACTTATGGCTGTATTCAATACCATTTTTCAGAGGATTTATTCACTTTAGAGGAGTTCTTTTGTGGAAATAGAAAAGTCACATAGAAATTGTCTTCCCTCTCTGTGATTGTAGGCTGCCAGTGACCCTTCAGAACTTTGGGTCTCAGTGAATCATCCCCTGAGAGTTAGGGACAGGCTTTCTTCTGGAACTTCATTAAGGAATATTAATTTCATTTGAAGTATTTATCAGAAATTGAAATCTACTATATTCTTTGATTTTCATCTTATAATTTGGCAGATCATTCAATTTATTGAAAATCTATAATGAATCTATTGTGATAAAAGGATGAAAGAAGCATGGTTTCTGCCCTTTTAAGACTTAATTTGAATAAGGGAGATGATATAGACTGAATGTATGACCCCGAATTCATACACTGAAATCTTAATCCCCATTACAATGATATTTGGAGATGGCACATCTGGGATGCAATTAGGTTATGAAGGTAAATTCCTCATAATGGGATTGGTGCCTTCTAAGAAGAGACACATGAAAGCTCTTTCCGTATTCTCTTTTGACCATTCTCAATTGACCATCAGTTGACCATTGATGCAATGAAAAAGTGGCCATCTACAAGCCAGGAAGTAGGTTTTCACCAGATACCAAATCTGTTAGTGCCTTGATCTTAGACTTCCCAGCCTCCAGAACTGTGAGAAATAAATGTTTATCGTTAAGACCACCAAATCTATGGTATTTATTATAGTAGCCCCAAATGACTAAGACAGAGCTAGGATGTAAACATGAAGAATGCAATGTTGTTTATAAAGATTTGGAAGCAGGAGAAAGAACCTTTCAATGGTAGATTGAGCAGAGCCTAATGACAGCAGGGTTTTTACTGACACTGGCTGGAAGAACACTTTATGAGTTATGGCATTGATGAATACAAGCATGCTGGTACAAAGGCAGCTCATATTCTAGCAATGGCTCCAGTTTTGTTCATGTTGATGATGTTAGGTATCTGAAGTAGAGAAGCAGGAGTTAAAGCTGAAAACCTGTACTTATATTGTTTTCAGAAGGTAATTGCAAGATTATGTAGTCTAACCTAATTTTGTAAATGAGGAAAATGAGGGACACGATTGTTTAGTGTCCAGTGTGTAGTTCAGATTTTCTTGAACTCCGTTTTGCCTCTTCAGAGAGTGTTACCAAGGGGACATACTCCTGAGAGTCCTAATCACCTTGCCATGTGCTCACATTTGATTTGGTAAAAAAATGGTAATCACTGAAGTATTTTGAGGAGGGAAGTAACATGACCAGAGTCATGCTGAGGAAAATGCTTCTGACAGCTCTCTGGAAGACCAATTAGAGTGGAGAGAGCCTGAGAATGGGAAATAAGCTATAAGTTGATTTAACAAGCCAGAAGAGTAAGGTTTCCCTGGTGGCTCAGATGGTAAAGAATCTGACTGCAATGAGGGAGACTTGGGTTTGATCCCTGGGTTGGGAAGATCCCCTGGAGAAGGGAATGGCAACCCACTCCAGTATTCTTGCCTGGAGAATTCCATGGACAGAGGGGCCTGGTGGGCTACAGTTCATGGGGTCGCTAAGAGTTGGACATGACTGAGCAACTAACACATACGTGCACATGCACACACACACACAGAAGAGTAAAACAAATCTACACTATAATCAGTTCAGTTTAGGTCAGTCGCTCAGTCGTGTCCGACTCTTTGCAACCCCATGAGCTGCAGCACACCAGGCCTCCCTGTTCAACACCAACTCACGGAGTTCACCCAAACTCATGTCCATTGAGTCGGTGATGCCATCCAACCATCTCATCCTCTGTCGTCCCCTTCTCCTCCTGCCCTCAATCTTTCCCAGCATCAGGGTCTTTTCAAATGAGTCAGCTCTTTGCATCAGGTGGCCAAAGTATTGGAGTTTCAGCTTCAACATCAGACTTTCCAATGAACACCCAGGACTGATCTCCTTTAGGATGGACTGGTTGGATCTCCTTGCAGTCCAAGGGACTCTCAAGAGTCTTCTCCAACACCACAGCTCAAAAGCATCAATTATTTGGCACTCAGCTTTCTTTTTAGTCCAACTCTCACATCCACACATGACTACTGGAAAAACCATAGCCTTGACTAGATAGACCTTTGTTGGCAAAGTAATGTCTCTGCTTTTTAATATGCTATCTCGGTTGGTCATAACCTTCCTTCCAAGGAAAGTGTCTTTTAATTTCATGGCTGCAGTCACCATCTGTAGTGATTTGGGAGCCCCCCAAAATAAAGTCTTTCACTGTTTCCACTGTTTCCCCATCTATTTGCCATGAAGTGATGGGACCAGATGCCATGATTTTAGTTTTCTGAATGTTGAGCTTAAAGCGAACTTTTTCATTCTCCTCTTTCACTTTCATCAAGAGGCTCTTTAGTTCCTCTTCACTTTCTGCCATAAGGGTGGTGTCATCTGCATATCTGAGGTTATTGATATTTCTCCCAGCAATCTTGATTCCAGCTTGTGCTTCCTCCAGCCCAGCATTTCTCATGATGTGCTCTGCAATAAGTTAAATATATATATGCCACACACTACTCTACACTATAATAATAGCAGTAATAAGAAAGAGAAGATGAAAATATATGTTTATATAGATAAGTTCTTTACTTAGTGTTACTGATTAAATGTTTGTATCCCACTAAATTTAATGTACTGGAACCTTAATCTCTAATGTGATGGTATTTGGAGGTGGGGTCTTTGGAAGATAATTAAGTCACAGAGGTGGAGCCCTCATTAATGAGGTTAGTGACCTCATTGTATGAACAGAAATGAGAGATTTTGTTTCTCTCTCTTTACTATGTTAGTATATAGCAAGAAGCCTGCTCTATGCAAATCAAGAAGAGGACCCTCACTAGACACCAAATTTGCAGGCATCTTGATCTTGGACTTCCCAGTCCCCAGAACTGTTAGAAATAAATGTTGGTGGTTTAAGCTGCCCATCTATAGTAATTTATTGTAGCAGCCTGAGCTGCCTGAGACACTTAGGGTAGAAGTTGCTGGATTTATTGTCTCACAGAATATGAGATACCAGAGTGAAGGGCCAGTGAACAGTGAATCAGAAATTTGGAGTCATTTTGATTTTGAATAAGGCAGCATTATTAACAGAAAAAGGCCAACCCACTGACCTAATAAGAATCATGCTCACAAACACATGAACACACACATGCATACACACAGGCAGATGAAATCACTCTGAAAAGTTTTATTTCTGTTATGGAGAAAGCATCTTTCAAAAAGCTGCATCAGTTAGACAAGCTAGAAGCTGTGACATGGAAACAATTCCTCTGGAGCCATCAGCCATGAGGACTAGCTATGTAGTGGAGATATATCAGACAATAGGCCAGGCACTGAGATCATGGAAGCCTGTCTCTCTCTTCCAGAATGTAGCACATAACAAAAGGAATGAGTGAAAAGGAAACTAGGATGTATTCAAATGTGCTGGATTATAATTATTTAAAAAAAATTAAAATACCCATAGCCCAACCTCATATTTTATATGATGGAAAGCTAAACAAATAAGCATATTATTTTATGTAAAATGACTGAATTTGACAAGCTGGTCTGTAGAGTGAAAAAAAAAAAAATTGTTCTAGAATCTATGTATCCTGGTTCTCTGTCTAATTATCTTTCTATTGTTTTAAAGATTTGGGTTAGAAACACACCAAAGGCAAAACAGTGAAGAAAAACTATATTAAAAGTTAAAAACACGTGAAAGGTCTAGGAGAGAATTAAGTTATGTTAGTTACTTGTGCACTGATTTTGCAAGGTACATTCTGAGACATGTAGTACCAGCTTCTAAGGTTCAAAGGGCTATTCTTATTTATATATTCTATTAAATAGTAGCCTTTAGTTATTTTTGCTAACCTTCCTATTCTCCTACTTTAAAGGGAGAAAATAAGGCATCAATGTAGTCAAATGGCTTTCCAAATGGCTTAGTGGTAAAATATCCGCCTGCATTGCAGAAGACGCAGGTTTGATCCCTGGTTCAGGAAGATTCCCTCGAGAAGGAAATGGCAACTGCTCCAGTATTCTTGCCTGGGAGATCCCATGGACAGAGGAGCCTGGTGGGCTGCAGTCCATGGGGTCACAGAGTCGGACACAACTTAGCAACTGAGCATGCAAGCACACACAGTCAAAATAGTTGTGTGTCCTCTTCACTCTTCCTACCTAGGAGGCCCAAACTTACAAAGGCTCGTTTTCCTGAAAGCTTTTCAATTCCTACTTGTATAACTTTAAGCAAGTTACTTGACACTCCCTGCCCGATTTTCTTCAATTATAAAACTGATGTGGTGATAATATGACCAGATTATGGGGTTGTTTAAGACTAAAATGAGCAATACACGTAAAGTACCTATAGCGATTGTTATTAAACAATGAAAGTACTAAGTTGTGTCCAACTCTTTTGCAACCCCAAGGACTGTAGCTCTCCAGTCTCCTCCATGCATGGGATTTCCCAGGCAAGAATACTGAAATGAGTTGCTGTTTCCTTCTCCAAGGAATATTCCTGACCCATGGAACGAACCCAAGTCTCCTGCATTGGCAGGCAGATTCATTACCACTGAGTCACCTGGGAAGCTACTTAGAGGAATACCTGGCATATAATGTGTTCATTTTTCTCTTCAAAATTAGCAAATGTTCTGACTAGAACAAAGTATGGTTCTTTCCTCATAGTGAACCAAAATGCTGCCTAATTATAGCTTTATGCGTTATGTACTTTCTTCATGAAACCCTTCTACCACTTTTATGAATACTCTTTCATCATTTTTCTGCTCATAGCCAAGACTATCTGATAGAAATCAGGTAAAAAAGAGGGAGTGAAATCATATTTTCCCTAATAATTTATGTCCATTTTTAAGGTTTTATAAATGACTGAGTGAAGAAGCAGGAAAATTGGAAATATTCCAAAGTCATGTTATTGCATATTGGTATATATCAGTTGATATAATTAAGACATATCTTCTCACTTTCTTTTTTCTTTTTCCCTGGACTTTTGGGTCCAGATAATTGTGACCTGAGTAACTATTCACTATTCCAAATTATAATAAAAGTTGGAGGTCTGATGTAATTGTAAAGAGAAGTAGAGACCAGCTAGACCTGTTCTATGATTCATAATCCGAACTATGCACTGAATCAGGACTGATGCTTCTTGTGTGACTTCCAAGGATTTACTTATATAATAGCTACTTAGCGAGGATGCATCAAGTGTAATGATGAATGAATGGTACATCCATTAAGAAAGCTGCAATAGTCTCCATTCACGATATGCACTGGTATACCATATATCCATCCAAGCCTGCATTTGATTTACATCTACTGAGACAAAACCTAGTAAACCAGATAAGGAGGATTAATGGTAGATTAATTGTATAGGGGAAGCAAACTAGTCAGTTATGTCTTTTTTGTGTTCATATGTTCTTTGAGAAGAACTGTGAGAGATTAATGAACACGCAGATTTGAAATCTCTAGTGGTATCTTAACCATTGCCAAGAAACATAATCTATAGCAAGAAGTAATTGAAAATGATGGGGAAAAAAAACAAACATAAAATTTAGGAAAATGAAATTCCTGTCTCCTGGATTAGGACTAGGGTGGCACAGTGGCAGAACCAGGAAGATTATGCTCTTTGATGTTCAAAAGCCCATGTTTTTATGGGTTTAATTATTCAGAAGAGAAAAAAAATAATAGTGTATGAGAAGGGCAAACTATATTGATAGAAGCTACTTTTTTGTAGGGGGAAGGTTTACTTTCCATTGGAGGTAGATTTGGGCACAAAAGGGAGTTTCTCTGTATTTTGGCCTTGGGCAGCTGAGCAGCAGTTTAGCTGTTGGTAACACACACACACACACACACACACACACACACACACACGCACACACACACACAGTATACCTATCTCAAAAACGAACAAAAGAACAAAAAACAACCTGTTAAAAAGAGCCTGTGTTTCCCTATCTTTTGCCTTTCTTGGCACCTCTTCCTCCCTCCTGTCCTTCCTTTCTCCCTCGCACAGTCCCTTTGTCTCTCCTTCCCTCCCTCCCCTTCCTTTCCTTCCTTGCCTTTTCATATTCAGGTTAGAAACTATTCTTTCTAGACTGAGAAACCTTCACTACTGTAATCGGTCCACGTGCATCACCTCAGTTCATTAGTTTCAGACCACCTCTGCCCTCTTGCGGCCATGTAATCCACCTACCTATGCCCCAGCTCTGAGCTCGAAATAGGTTTTGCCGGTGGAAGGAAAGGATTGTGTCAGTCAGAAGAAACTGACATTTCAAACTATAACTAACTCCTTATTTTTCTGCCCTGTTTTACACCATTGCCTTTTAAAGCAATTTGGCTCTGAAACATGTAAAAATTGTACATCAGTGATCATTTTAAAAACAACATACTGTAAATACTTCATGAAGTGATTTGTCTTCTGAGGAAGTTTGCACTTAATGCCTTTCACCTTCTCATGCCCTATCTTGGATAAGTCATTTTATATTAGCAGATAATATCCAAATATAGAAATAAAAATCACTTACTGTGTAGTACAATATATGAAGTTGTAAAAATATTTCAAGAAGACCTACAGGTAAATTCCTGATCAAAGTGATTTGGTTAAATCATATCTTTATATAATACTTATAACAATATAGCAAGAAGAAATCATTTCAGGTAGAATTATTAATTATGTCTTTTTAATAGGTTTTTGAAACTTGGTTTTCTAAGAGATTCTTAATTTCAATATCAAGTAATACATGAACCAATACATTCATCTCTGAAGCCATTACACTTCATTTTATATACTTCTCTTTTATATCAAGATTCCAGTGTTCTTTTGGGTCAAAAGAATAAAGCCAAAGCCAAAGCCAAAGCATGGATAAAGAATTCTTTTATTAAATTTGACGTACATGTCCCTGATATTCCTCATTGCACGGTCTTTTATTTTCAACTTCTCATTACCATTTTAAATTAGGAACAGAGATATTTAACTTACTCAATATCACGATTTAATGAAAACTAAAGAGCTAATTCAGAGTAGCACCATATACTCAGCTACTCTGAATGCTCAGCAAAACTGACAATTCCGTTTAAGGAGAACATTTTTTTCCTTTATTTGGGCTGTTGTTTAAAGACTGTATTAGGTAATTCAAATGTTACTATTAAAATGATTCCTAATTAAAATATTCAAGAAGATGGGTAAAGGAAACAGACTGAATGTTAAAATCTGGTGCTACTGCAGTGTTGCTGTGTGAGACATTGTCACTCTGAAACACCTAAGAGTCAGGGCAGTGCTGTATTTATGTGTGTGGGTGCTGTCACTTTAGTCATGTCTGACTCTTTGCGACCCTATAGACTGTAGACCACCAGGCTCTTCTGTCCATGGGATTCTTCAGGCAAGAATACTGGAGTGGATTGCCATGCCCTTCTCCAGGGGATCTTTCCAACCCAGGGATTGAACCCACATCTCCAGGGTCTCCTGCATTGCAGGCAGATTCTTTACCCATTGAGCCACCTGGGAAGCCCGATGTTGTCAGCAAACAAAGAACAACAAATCTTCTTTGATAATAATATTATATATGATTTTTTAAAAAATCAATGTCTTTGTGGGAAAAATCAGAACCATCACAATTCCTAATATTCACTTTATGGTTTAGTATTGGTCATGGTTTGACCATCTGTTGGGTGCATGCTCTTTACAAAATTTAGGGTCTCTGAATATCCTAAACTAGCTCTTAGCATTATCATGCCATATGATTAAACTGATTCTTTGGAGAAAGAGAAGAATAATGGCTAAATGAGCAAAATATAGGCTATTGCAAATATTTCTAAGATAATGGCTTTGATGCTTACTTAAGCATGGTTACCAGTTATTGATCACTGTGTAGACTTCTTTACCAAAAATACATGCTCCATTCTCTATAAACCTAACTATCATTGTCTCTGAAATGGGAAAGATAACTGTGATAATGTGTGTGTGTGTGTGTGTGTGTGTGTGTGTGTGTGTGTGTGTGTGTGTGTGTGTAAATGTGAAGGTTTCTCTCCTTCAGAACTGAGTGAAAAGGGATGACATTTTTCATCTGGATTGTATTTGACTATTCACTTACCATTTTAAACTCTCCTGTGACTTCTCCTCTTTGCCATTAGAGCATAATCTAACCCAGAGAATAGAGCCAAAGGGAATTGTCTTAGGTTGGTTTAGAGGAATGAGTAACTTTCCTAATTACACAAATAAACACAGAGCATTCCTCTTTATTAATGTGTTAAGTCTAACCTTGTGTATGCAAAAAATAAATTTTTCCCATCTGAAAGATAGTTAATTTGTGCACAGCACATAAAATCTGCTACAATTGTTTAACAAAATAAGCATGAGATAGCTATTTCTTTCTGAAAAATCATACTAGCTTATGATTTTAGCATTCAGTTTCTCTAACAGAAACTAAATCCATCCCTAACCTAAAATAAAATATTTTCTTTGCAAAGTATTGTCTTGAAGAAGCAAGCAAACAAACAAAAAGATACTAAGCAGAAAAAATCCTGGCCTGCAAACTCCGTTCTCCCCTCAGTAGGCACCCCTGGTTCAAATATGCACTTGATACCGGAGTCAAGCTAGACCTGTTCTGTAATTCACAATCCACACTCCACATTGAATCAGTCCTGATGCTTCTTATGTGACTTCCCAAGGATTTGTGTTTATAAAATGAGCTATAACTATTTTCCTCTACTACAAAGAAAAGACGTTATTTCTCATTGCCTTTCCTCGGGGTTTCATGGGACAAGAAAATAAGCAATTAAAAACAACCACATGTGTAAAGCAGCATGTTACATGACTTGCCTCAAAGGTTAAGCAAGAAACTAAATCATTGCAAGTTGGAATGTGCTTGCATTATAAAATTAGAACTTCCGAACACATTGTGTTGCTCAGTTTTCAAATCCATAAAATAAGCAGGGCATTTGGCTTTCATTACAAATTTAATGTGATTATTTGGAAATAAAAATTTAAATTCTAAATCACGTGAAGTCCTTCAAATGCAAATATTTCAAAATTGCCGTATTGTCAAGGACTTTATAGGGCAAATTAGGAAGACAATGTCTTGAAGTCAAGATTTTAAAACAGCAATTAAGTTGGATGAATTAGAAATATATACCAGTAAAAATCTCGTTTGTTATTCAGTGTTCACTGGAGATTAGTTATTATTAGATTTTTATTAAGTATGTATTCATTGAGCAGTAGTGTTATTTTTTATCTTCAGCTGATGCTATTTCCTATGAACAAACCATGCTTTGTTATCTGAAAGATATTTGGGAAAATAAATAAAATCACCTCCCTGTGCCCTCTCCTGCTCCTTTCCTCTCTCCCTCCGTTTCTTTCTTACTCCTTCCCTCCGTTTTCATCTTGTCTTCTTTCCTCCTCTCATCTCATCTCTGTCCCTTTTTTTTCCTTTCCTTTCTCTGTCCCATGAAATGCCCATGTGCACAGGCATGATGGATGCCTCGTCTGGTGAATAAACTGGCAGTGTTGATCTACAGCTCTATGCAGAACACATCTTTCTTCTAAAGCTGCAAGGCACACATTTAAACTCAAACCTCAGAGATTGCAGAACCTAGATTGCAGTACAAATTGGTATGACCAACCAGACCCAGCAACCATCGATCTTCATTCTTTCTGCCACCCTGTAAACTGAAACCTTTTGTAGCAAGAGGTAACTAAAATTCTGAAGTCGACTTGCAATAAAGGGAAGCAACAGCTTCAAGATTGGACTGAAATATCTGACAGCTCTCTGAAACAAAACAAAAACAAAATGTACCCAGGTTTCAGTTTACGCTCTATTTGGTTTCTTTTCTTGTTAAATAAGCACTGGCATATAACTCATTAGACACCTTGTGGGCAGCGCCACAAAGATGTGGTCAGTTCAATTTAGAGTAAGTAGGAGGTGTATAATTCAGCGTTTACGATTCTGGATAAATCAGGTTTCAGCATATGAGATTTTTGCCATATACTTCAAATATTCTTATTTCCCTCACTGCTGGCTCAAATTTGAATTTAAACAGGCATATAAACAATACATGGAGGAAAAAAAACCACACAAGTTTTTCTATAACAATTTCCATTAATACTGAAACCTTGTTTGAGGCAGTAAACTAGAGAAGTTGTTTCCCTGATTCATTCCTTTACTTTGGATGTGGACAGAACTGTGTCTAGGAGGCTCAAACCAAAGATCATCCATTTTCTCCATTCCCAGGTGGTTCTAAAATATTTTTATTTCCTCTTGGAGATACCAAGTATTGCTCAGAGAATGCATTTTTAATAGAGGGTTTCAGCAGATTCTCTCTACTTGGTATCTCATCATTTCTGCCCTACCCATAGCATTTCCTAACACAATGTGCCCATACCCAGGGATCATGTGACTCCAAGAGTAAATTTACTTGAATCTGTTAAATGAGTAGATAGAGTGCAGAGGTGGTTGCAAATCTTTCTTTTATCAAGAAAAGCAAAAGCAAATGAACAGAGTGTTGCTTATTTGAGAATCACTTCTTCTCCCTCGAAGGCAATCAGAATGTTGTGGAATATGGTTTCCACAGTTATCAAAAGGAGGTTCACCATTAAATATCAACAAGGAAAATAAAACAGCAACGTACTGTTATTTACCAGTTAAATTGTCAAAGATTGACAAATGAATAACAAATTTACTTAATGCTAGTAATGCCATGATGGTATTGACATCACTACTTGTAGTAGAATATTAGCAAAAACTGGTAGGAACCATTCTCCTATCTGAATATATACCCCTGGCAATGTGACTGCAGCTCCTCCTCAAGAGATGGAGTGTATTTGCCCTTGTTTTCAGTCTGGGCTGGCTTTGTGATTTGTTTGGCCAACAGAACGTGGTAGAAGTGATGTTTGTGTCAAACATAAGCTATTTTTTTGTCTGCATGGAAAATTCTGGAAGACTTCCTTTCTTTTTCTGTCCTTGACATGGTAGAGAACTGCCTGTCACTGCTCCTTCAGATCATTCATCATGACCTTATTAAGTAAGAGTCTGATATTAAACTCATTCTCATCCTTCTGATTCAGGTTTAGAATTTGGTTTCTCCTATCTTCTCTCTGAGAGACTGATATCTACTGCTTAATTCTAGGTATACCTTACTTTTTGAATAAATATGTTGACCAAACCCTATGATTTGTACAGGGCCAGAGTCAAATGGGGTAACTAAGGCAGGTGAGGACCTTATCTCAAGTACAAACTATAGTGAGTCATCATAAACACATTTACCAAGAAAATATATAGCTTAATGAAATACATTTAAAAATGGAAATTTATGCCAAAACTCCTGATTCACAAAATATCAAAATTTTAGGCAAAGACAGGATGAGTGTGAGACCACATGGCATAATCACTGGACACGGTGTGTCTAAATCTCACATCTTAATTTTTCAACTTTTACTGTAAGGCCCTAGAGGATTCATTTGTGTTTTTGCTATTCAGTCACTGAGTCATGTCAGACTTCTCTGATCCCATGGACTGCAGCATGCCAAGCTTCCTGTCCTTCACCATCCCTCAGAGCTTGCTCAAGCTCATGTTCATTGAATCAGTGATGCCATTCAGCCAACTCCTCTGTCACCTCTGTCTGCTCCTTTCCTCAGTCTTTTCCAGCCTCAGGGTCTTTTCCAGTGACTTGGCTCTTTTACCAAGTGGCCAAAGTATTGAAGCTTCAATTTCAGCATCAGTTTTTCCAATGAATATTCATGGTTAATTTCCTTTAGGATTGATTGGTTTGATCTCCATTCATTCCAAGGTACTCGCAGAGTCTTCTCCAGAACCAAAATTCAAAAGCATCAGTTCTTTGGTGCTCAGCCTTTTTTATTGTCCAACTCTCACATCTGTAAATGACTACTGGAAAAACCATAACTTTGACTATACATATCTTTGTTGGCAAATAGATGTCTCTACTTTTTAATATACTGTCCAGGTTTGTCATAGCTTTTCTTCCAAGAAGCAAGCATCTTTTAATTTCACGGCTGCAGTCCTAAGTAATTTTGCAACCTAAGAAAATAAAATCTGGCACTATTTCTACTTTTTCCACATCTGTTTTCCATGATGTCATGATCTTAGTTTTTTAAATGTTGAGTTTCAAGCCAGCTTTTTGACTTCCCTCTTTCACCCTCATCAAGAGGATCTTTAGTTCCTCTTCCCTTTCTGCCATTAAGGTGGTATCTTCTGCATATCTATTTCTCCCAGAAATCTTGATTCCACCTTGTGTTTCATCCAGCCTGCATTTCACGTGATGTACTTTGCATATAAGTTAAATAAACAGAGTGACAGTATACAGCCTCGTCATACTCCATTCCCAATTTTGAATAAGTCTGTCGTTCCATGTCCAGTTTTAACTTTTGCTTCTTCATGTAAGTTTCTCATGAGGCAGGTAAGGTAGTATCATATTCCCATCTTTTTAAGAATTTTTCGTGGTTTGCTGTGATCCAGACAGTCAAAGGCTTTCGCCTTTAGTCAGTATGTAGTCCATTTAGTCAATCACGTTGTCAATGAATTAGATGTTTTTCTGGAATTCTCTTGCTTTCTCTATGATCCAACAGATGTTGGCCATTTGATCTCTAGTTCCTCTGACTGTTCTAAATCTATCTTGTATATAGATTTGGAGATTCTCAGTTCATGTATTATTGAAGCCTAGCTTGAAGGACTTTGAGTATAATCTTGCTAGCATGTAAAATGTAGTAGTTTGAAAATTCTTTGGCATTGCCTTTTTTGGAATTGGAATGAGAACTGACCCTTCCAGTCTTGTGCCCACTGCTGAGTTTTCCAAATTTGCTGGCATATTAAGTGCAGCACTTTAACAACATCATCTTTTAGACTTTAATAACTCAGCTGGATTTCCATCACCTCCGGTAGCTTTGTTCCTAGTAATGCTTCCTAAGGCCCACTTGACTTCACATTCTAGGATGTCTGACTCTAGGTGACTGACCACATCATCATGGTTATCCACATCATTAAGACTTTTTTTGTATAGGTCTGTGTATTCTTGCCACCTCTTCTAAATCTCTTCTGCTTCTGTTAGGTCCTTGCCATTTCTGTCTTTTATTGTGCCTATCTTTGCATGAAGTATTCCCTTGGTATCTCCAATTTTCTTGAAGAGATTTCTAGCCTTTCCCATTACAATGTTTTCTTCTATTTCTTTGCATTGTTCACTTAAGAAGGCTTTCTTATCTCTCCTTGCTATTCCTTGGAACTCTGCATTCAGTTGGGTATATCTTTCCCTTTCTCCTTTGCCTTTCACTTCTCTTTTTTTCTCAGTTCTTTGTAAGGCCTCCTCAGACAATCGTTTGGCCTTCTTGCATTTCTTTTTCTTTCAGATGGTTTTGGTCACAGCCCCTGTACAATGTTACGATCTTCCCTCTATAGTTCCTCAAGCAGTCTATCTGCCAGATCTAATCCCTTGAATCTGTCAGCTCTACAGATTTGTAGCCTATGAATTGCAACCCTGTGAATTGTAGCCTGCCAGGTTCCTCTGTGCATGGAATTCTCCAGGCAAGAATACTGGAGTGGGTTGATGTGCTCTCCTCCAGGGAATCTTCCCAACCCAGAGATCAAATCCACATCTCTTATGTCTCCTGCATTGGCAGGCAGGTTCTTTACCACTATTGGTGCCAGGTTCTAGTACCACCTGGGAAGCCCTATGACATATTACTACTCAATAAATGTTACTGATTTCTAATTCTTTTATCTAGGTATGTATTTTTTCCTTTTGAAGATTATTCACTAAACAAGTCTTTTTTAGTACCTATCAGTGTTCTTGGGATCGCTTTTAGCAGTGTCTTTAAAAATATGATTATGATGGTAAGCAAAAATAGGCCTGGGCCTTGAGATCAAGGAGCTTACATTCCTATGGGAAAGGTAGACACTAATGAAATAATCACAAACTCATATTTAAAAACACAATGTTAATAAGTATGTAATTGAGGGGTTATACAGAATTAGGCAATACTTTCTATGTAAGTGCTAGTCTGACATATGTATACTAATAATCGGGCGAAATGGAGAGAAAAGTAGCTTTCCTAAATAGAGGATGGTTTTTTGCAAATGACTGAATAAAAGAGAGCTTGAAGACATTGGAAGAGGTCAACAATGTTAGTTGCTCTAAGAATGTCAAATGGATTTAGTGGCATAGATATCATTGGTCACCTTAGGGAGAGCTATGACTCTGTGTTTGACTTAAGAAAGAAAAAGTGAAAGTGAAAGTGAAGTCGCGCAGTCCTGTCTGACTCTTTGCGACCCCACTGACTGTAGCCTACCAGGCTTCTCCGTCCATGGGATTTTCCAGGCAAGAGTACTGGAGTGAGTTGCCATTTCCTTCTCCAGGGGATCTTCCCGATCCAGGAATCGAACCAGGGTCTCATGCATTGCAGGCAGACGCTTTACCCTCTGAGCCACCAGGGAAGCTTAAGAAAGAAAGGTAGCTGACTAATGGACCTATGAAATAGCAGTAATTCTGTTATAGAGAGTGTGATTTTTTTCCCAAGGTTGTAGACAGACAGGGAGATGATAGAGAGCAGAAGGAAAGTTTTTCTTTTGTTGATTGCTTGCTGATAAAAGAGACTTGATAATGTTTAAAATCTGTAATAGGAAGTGTTCATATTAGTGCAAGAGTTTAAATACACAATAGAGCGGAAAAGTAATCAATTCAATTAAATGCTTATGAGGAAAAAAGGAGTAATTTTCAAATCACCATCTGAAGGTAGGTGGAGAGGTTATAAATCCCCAGTTATGATGCAGAGAAGGGTAGGATGATTGCAAACATAGGTGATTTGTGTTGAGTAGTGCAGAGACAAGAGAACACATTTCCATCATAAAATCAGAGGTGTCCTCATTATTACTGTGCTGTGATCATGTTGTAAGTGAGTTCAGTTTCAACCTCAAGTAAAAGAATGAGATTTTCTCTATACCATCCTGCCAAATGACCAGGAGTTTCCTTTGGGCTTTGAGTCATCCAGTATGGAACTGGGAAAAAGACTTCCTATTAAATAGGCATGGTGGCAAAAGAAAAATTCCGACATTTGTAATTGTATTCATTTTCTATGACTACTATAGTATTACTACAAATTTAGTGACTTAAATAAGACAAATTTATTTTTTTCGCTGTTCTGTAAGTTAGAAGACTGATCTCACTAGACTAAGATCAAGATGTTGGTGGACTGCATTCCTTTTTGGACACTTGAGAAAAGAATTAATTTCGTTGCTTTTTCCAGCTTCTGGAGGCTATCTGTTCTCCTTGCCTATGATTCCCTTTCTTTACCTTCAAAACCCAGCAACATTGGCCAGGGTCCTTTAACACCGCCATCTCTCTGGCTCTTTCTTTTATTGTCTCATCTACCTTTAAGGACGCTTGTGATGGCTTTGGGCCCACCTGACTAACTCAGGACAATCCTATTTTAAAGTCAGTTGATGAGTAACTCGGTTTCTGAACTTTAATTCCCCTTCTCTCATGTGATGTAACTTATTCACTGGTTCTGGGGATTAATATCTGAACATCCCATTTTTTTTTTGAGGGGATGGTTATTCTACTTATCACAGTAATGTAATGGAAGATTGCCTGAGACTTTGGGTTCAACCTATGCAATGTTTCTTTCATGAAGTCTCTCGATACCAGTGCTATGAAGACAGGCCAGTCAACTAGCACAAATTCAGATCCAATATTTCTAGCCATTTAAATGGCAATTTTTGCAGGTTCTTTACTATTACTCATCTAACACTTCTGAGTAGCAAATCCCGTCTCAATCTGCTCTCCTGGTTTGAGATTCTAACCTTCTTCTCCACTATTTTCAGAACTTCCAGCATCTCTAAATGACTCCACAAGTATTCCTTGCCTGTCTGACAGTCACCATAGATTACAAATAATGCTAATGATACTTAAGTGATTAGAAAAGATGTCTTCCTCTTCTCTTGAAACCTATGAGAGCTCTGTCTTTTGTAAATCCATGATTTGAGTGTCCGCAATTTACGAAGGAATGAATAGGGGTAGGACATTGGCATTTGGATTTTGCCCTGGGGAAGTCATCATCCCTCAAACCCATATCCAGAATGGGTTGCATAGAATGGGCTGAATGACTTCCTCTGAAAGAGCAAAAGCAAACAAACAAAAAAACCCAAATGTAATCTAAGCTACCTTTTGTTAAAGGTCTTTCTTCTCTTTTTGTCTATGTAATACACAGTATTTTTGAGGAAAGATTACTCATGCCAAGAGGCTACTCAAAGTCATATTCAGGCTAAATCGGTCTATTTTTTTAATGCCAAAGACTCATTATAGTAATTGACGCATTGCTGTGCTCTAACGTTACAATTCTCTTCTAGGAAACAGAACATTGGGAAATACTCCAACCTCTTGTGGAGTGTTAGCCTAAATTATCCATAGAAATCATCGATACAGTACAATGAGGCAGAAGGAACATTTGCTCATCCACCTATTAAGCCACAGGTCTTGGAATAATGCACCCTACATCCTGTGAAACAGGACAGAAGGCTTGATATGCTTGACTTTTAAATTAAAAAGATTCTTTAAAAGGAGAGAATATGGAATGGGAAGCACTTAGAGTTGAGAATAGGCCATAAAGATGAACTGTTGGCTTCCGGAAGCAACTTCTGGAGACTGTCAGTACTGAGGATTTGAACATGCTTCTGTTTAGAATTTGAGAAGTACGCACAGTCAACAGTAACTTTCAATGGAACTGCTATCCAGTGCCAAAAGACTAGGTTTATTTACAGTTCTAGTGTATTAAACATTAACTTATAAGGTCAAAGAAATAATCATTCATTCAAAACATTTTTTAAGGTCCTTATCTTGATGCCAGCTATGTAGCAAGTGCCTAGAGATACAAAAACGCCTGAAACATGTTTGCAAATGAGGAACTTTGAAGGATAAATACAGTGAGAAGTATTTTGATGAATTTTAAAATATCAGGAGACATCCGTCAGACAGATAAATGGGGATGGAGATGATCCATGCACCCATGATTGGAGGGGTTAATTCCAAACTGAGTAACTGACTTTGGGAAAGGCAAATGGGAGGTGATGCAATATATACCTGTGTGCAAGGAATTATAATGGTGGTTGTTACATAAGATTCAAGCAGAAGTAGGGACTGTAAGTATTGAAAAAGAAAAGACAGTAACTACCACCAGGTAGAAGGTATTCTAAGACTTGTAACAGTTTTAAAGTTAATCACTTGTGTATCAATTTTACAACTTTAACTGACATACATTGTGCATGGACTGTTCACTTTGACACTTTCTTTAAGGAAACCCAGCTTCTTAATTGAATGAACTTATTTTAAAAATCTTATATTAGTTCATTAAATTTAAAATTATTACCTTTTGCTATAAATTAAAATTGGGAAGTAAGGTCTCAAAACATCTTCAAAAATCATCAAGTTCTAAACAGATACAATTATCTGCCAGTTAGAGTCTTAACATTGATCATAGGTATCATTCATGAAATTAGCATGCAATGGTAAGGGAAGTAAATATTGTGGAAAAGACAATGAATTCCGCTTTTGGTATGATGTCTTTGAAAGGCCAGCGTTTGGGCATTTAAAAAAAAAGTTCAGAATCAAAGACTGGCTTAGAAGTTTAGCTCCGGATCACTACAAGTTATAGGAGGAAGATGACATTCCAAGAATGAAGGATCATAAAGGTTCATGAAGTTATAAATAGTCAGTGGGCAGATTCATCTAAGTAATCAGCATTACCTAGGCTAGAGAAGACTAAAGATATTGGTTCTTCTTTTTTGCTTTCCTTCTTTTTTTCCCCCATGTTCCAATTCAATATTAACCAAAATTATCTTCTATCACCCAAGGACATAACTGATAAGAAAGATAAATTTTTCTTTGGGGCATGCCCTTCTAATGTCACACTTGTGCTTCATGGTGATAATTTCCTTTGCTCCCTTTCTTCCTTGATGTCCCAATTTCCATGGCTGGAGTATGTCTGAGTTGGGACTTTTATGTGCCTTACCTGCATGGTGAAGCTTCCCTACACATGCAAGTCATACCCCACAGATTCCTGCAGGAATGGCCTTGTATCACATTTGGAATGGCCTTTTCCTATATTATATATCTTTATGACCTCACTCCCTCTAATAGTAATTTGATGCTAGGTGAAATAAATGTTTAAGAGTCATGATAATATGATCATATATTAGTGTAAAAAGCATATCTTACATAAGAAAAAGCAAAAATATTTTAATGATAACTTTCTAGGAACAGTGTTTTTACTCTTCTGATCCAACCTATCATTGACATTAAATGCCAGTGAATTTCAAAACAAACATTTGAGAGGTCATGTTCTGTTCTTTCAGTCTATGATGACAGAGAATTACAGCCCAATTTGATACTCATTTTCTCTTTGACGAAGATGGTGGTTAGTGGGTGTGCTAGATCTGCTTTTGATACCCATCAACAACTTGGCACTTGGAACAAAGCAATGACATTGGAAAGAACACTTACTAGATTGGGGAGGACACTTTTGGGGAGGGGTTGAGTTTTCCAGGCTAAAGTCATGATTTTCAATCACCAGGAAATGCAGAAGCAATATCCTCAAGCAGTCCAGAGGGCTTGTGGCAGGGTACACAGGCAATAGGCAACGGTATCTAATAAAATAAACAACTCTCATGGTAATAGAAGAGCTTGATGCTGGGGGGTAATTAAGCCATATTAGAGTGCAGTAGCATATGCACTCTACTATATACTGTGTCCTTTCTATATCCTGTACTATTTTAATTTTTAATTTGGTTTGCTCTCATTTATAAGTTGCATTGTGAGTGTTTCAGAACTTTTCCTCTTTGGAATATCTTTACCTCACATTCTAAGATACTCTCAACAGAGGCAGAGCAAAGATACCCTTTCTGGTATTTCCCCTGCAGCATTTGACCTTGCACATAGACTATACCCAATAAATTATGGTAGTTGGATGCTTTAAGTAATATTCTTTGTAAAGTAGTAAAGTCTTACCCAACATATTAAGTAGAAATATAGATGTGAGGGAATTAGTTTGACAATAGCCAAGCCTATAATAGACAATGGACTTTAAAAAACATAATGCTATTTAGTTTAAAATAAATTGAGAGAAATAATTCACCTTTATGGTGGATTAAGACATTTCTACTAATGAGACATGCAAATGTTGATGATGTTCTTCTAAAGTGTCATAGGATAAAAGTAATAGAGTTGGTCAATAAATCAGTTTTGAACAAGGAAAAATAACCATAAAATTTAGTACAATATAAATTAAATATGTTATTTAAAAAGATTAGTTCTGAGAATATGATTAATTTGGTTAATTATTTGATTTCAGGTTTGTTTTTTTAATCTCTATTGTTCTGGGAATAGCCAATGAATTGAATATATATATATAATAGAATATATAATATATATATTATAATATAATATATATGTTATATATATTCTATAATAGACTATACCCATTAGACTATTCTATAATAGAATATATATTTAATATAATATATATGTTATATATATTCTATAATAGACTATACCCATTAGACTATTCTATTATAGACTATTCTATAATAGAATATATATAATATATATAATTATGTTATATATATATATATAATTATATAATATATAATAATGATATATAATATATATATATATAATGTAATATTATATCTATATTATATATTATATTATATATATACATATAATATAATATATAATATATTGTATTATTATATATAAAATATAAATATATATAAATATAAATAATATAAATTAGTACTAAATTATTATATATATAAATAATATATAATATATAAAAATATATATTATATATTATATTATATATAATATATCCCCCAAGCAATGAAACTGCAACATGATATCAAGGGCAAAAATGCAGACTCATAGTTAAGAAAAATAATGATAATCTCCAAGACGAGATGCCCGGAGGCTAGTCTCCCATATATTACCAAGTACTGTGAGCTCTGAGGGAAACTGTCTTTGGTCTGAGGGATTTGGGATATGTCTTCAGTAATAATTTAAAAGTTTCTTTCTGTACCTAGATTTTATTATTTTATTACCTACAACTGTGGTTTGTAATATTCTAACCTACTAAAGCTGTGTTTCAAAAAAGTGTGACACAGAATGAGACTATATAAACCAGATCAGCGCACTGAATCAGGAGTGGAGGACTTAGTCTCTGTTTGATAATCCCTTCCAAACCTCCTCCTATACTAGTCTCAAAGAATTCTGTGGTATAATCAACTACAATTTAGTAAGAATTTGTTTTACCTAGACTACACTCATCAATATTAGTTTAACAGAGAATAAAATAGTAAATAAAGTAGATGTGGTACGTGGAGACACACATCTTTCCCTTGCTCCAGATCTATCAATGTTTTTATTTTAACCACACCTATTCTCCTCTTCTTTTTCTGACCTTCGATGTAGTCCTGAATTTGGCCTTGCCTTCCTTGGTTTAATCGAATTTCCTACTAATCCTAAACCCTATGCTGAAATGTTTAGATTGATTTTCTCTGCCTTAAAAAGTCAGCACTGATTCCCACTATATCTCATCAGATGATTCTAATGTTTTATGAATGTCATCTCCACTCTTCCTAATTCTTTTTCCGGATCAAGCGTCAGTCCTTTCTCGATTTCTTCCAACTCTGCTGTATTTAAAGTTTCAGTGAATTAGGTACTAACTTGTACACTGCTTTGTCTTATTTGCTATTATTTTATATATAACTCTTTTGACTCCTGGACTGTTCTCTTAATGGGCATGTATAATCAACTGAAAAGAAGTCTTAATTTTTTCTATCCTTTTTAAACAAATTTTCCTATATAATCAAACCCCTTTAGAACTGCCAGAGTTTACATAGTGCTAAAGGTTTGGCGATGCCTCTATTTTTGAATAATGTTGCTTTTCAAAGGTTTTCCTACTGACTTCAAATTGTGAAGACCATGAGGTGACTTACAAGTGTCTGCTTTAGCACAGTTTTCTTTATCTTTTGCCTTCAATTCTATGTTCTTACCTCTTTCTGGAATATGGACTAAGCTGTGGAATCTGTACATCTGTGGAAATACTGTAGTTTCCTTCACCTTTTGCACACGTTATACCAAATTTTAGAGAAAATCTGAATCTCCAAATCATGGTGGATTGAACGTAGTATTATCATCCGAGAGAATCAGATTTGATGTATGGGTCCTAAGGATGGAAATTTCTAGTTGATGCAAGTACTCTGAAACCAGAAAGAGAGCAGATAGGGACCACACACCTAAAAAGTTTGGAAAAGTTGGTTGAGACTTAAGAAGTGGAAAATAACAAGGGGCAGGCAAATATATCACTAGCAAGATTTTTAACTCCAGAAGAAGAGCTTGAATGAAAACCAGTAATGAGGGCAGGATTTATATATTTGGGCTAGGAAAGGTAAGCAGAGATGTAAAAGGGTCTGTGGACCTAAGGACAAAAAGAAACTCAGGGCTTTGACCCAGGACCTTCAAGGCTGAGTTTATAGTAAAGTAACGAATATAAGTCACCAGGAGCAGAGTCTTCTTTATATAGTTTCTGCATAATAATCAGAGCTTCTCTGAGCATGTAGTAAGCTCTTGATGATTGATGACATGTGTTTGCATTTTTAGAAACTTAAATTAAACCAATCAATATTATTTTTAATTTTTATCATTACTATTATGTTTATCTTTTAATAGGATGTTTGTTGTTTCATCTTAAACTTAGAGAATAACATCATTATTTTATTTGTTTTCCCATAAAGCACAGTGTTTTTTTCATTCTCTGTGTTTAGCAAATTATATGGATAATAATTTCAACACATTTTTCATCCAAGAAAGCCTATGTTCTGAAGGCAATAGAATAAAATACAATAGGCACTGACATGAATTTAATTTTTACATGTAAGAATCACTGATGCTAAAATAAGTCTTGAATAAAACCTTCAGCAATAGATGTGTCACATTTAAATTTATTAAGAAAGAAATCTTTAGATAGTGAGCAGACAATGACTCTGCAACAAATTTAATAATATTGTAATCTCATAGTGTCTTATTGATTTTTAAAAATGTATTATTTATTACTGAAAACATATGTTATGTAGGAAATAAATAAGTTACTTTTTTAAAGCAGCAGAACTTGGTTGCTTGGTTATTTAATACTTGAATATATTTAAAATGTCTATATCCTTTACACATCACTCACAGATATAAAAATAATAAAATTATTATATACTATATCAAAAAGATTGAGAATTGTTCTTGGGAGAACACATACCTATACATCATAGGCAAATCAAGAACTAAATGCCAAAGAAATTAATGTTAGAGAGAAAGTTTCCAAGTTGAGCTACAAATACAAAATCAAGGGGCAATTTTAAACTCCTAACCTGAGACATGAGATAAAACATTCCAAATAAATGTCTTGAATGTTGTAATGGACACAGTGATTCTACACCTCCAGGGATGGTTTAAAATGCATTCACATCTTGCTGAGATATTATCTATAATATATAAGAAATTTAAATCAAAATACCTTTCTTACCAAAAAACGCTGTTTGTGACAAATGTGAAACCAATGTGAAAATTCAAGGTCTCAAGAAGATTTTGCTCAGTAATGAGATAGCTTGATACCACCTATTGGAAAAAATAAAATAGATAGTAAAAGAAACTGCCTCAAGGTTTGAAGTCTGATGTTATTCAGAAAAAATATATATAAGATAGGCAAAGCTTTTGTTAACCGTAGTACTGAGCTGAGTAAACATTATAATTTTAATATTATTAACAACAAGAATTACCATGATTGTATATTGGTTTTGACATAGATGTGGTACCCAGGTTGAAATTTTAACATGTGATAAAACAGATTTTTTATTTCATATAAAAAGTAATTGTAAACATAAAGCAAAAATTTTGTGCATTTACAATAAAGGTGATGGCCCTGTGGCTAATTCTGACCTTGTTTAGAACTATCAGAGCTTTGTGGGCTAAAAACAAGCAATGAACAAAGAAAGATTATGAACAATATGGAGAGATAGACCTGATGTTCTTATTCTGTTTTCATGATCACATTATGGAGCGTGAATCTTCTTGTGAACTGTTTAGATGAAGAGTGTTAGAAAGGAACTGTGATGACTTGATTATAGTTCTTTGGACCTTTCTTTGCTCATTTGGTGAATAAAGGTAACACATCATAAAATTGCCCTATCTAAAACACAGAAGCTGCGAAGAAAGGGAAGATAAGAATTAACAGGGCTTGATCAACTTCTCTTGTTGACTGTCTTACCCAATCATAAATCCCTTCTAAAAAGTACATATTAAAAATGCTTTGAAAATTGTTAAGAGCTAAAACTAAGATGTGATTATTGCTATTGACATTAGTTAGATGGATAATGGATGCAAAATATCTGGGTGTCTTCAAACAACAGCATTTAGGATCACTAAATGGCAGATACTTGGGTTCTTTATTGTCCTCAGGAACCAGGAAACTAATAGTGTTTGAATCTTGCTTCAGCTCATAGTTTCTGATGATTAACTATTAAAAGGTGTGTGCTGTGTGTGCTAAATCATTTCAGTCATGTCTGACTCTTTGTGACGCCATGGACTGTAGCCCTCCAGGCTCCTCTGTCCATGGGCTTCTCCAGGCAAGAATACTGGAGTGGGTTGCCATGACCTTCTCCAAAAGGTATATTGGTTAATTAATGTAAGATGTCAAAAATAGAAAAACTGTGTTTTAGGGTATACAGGAATTCTCTGTACTATCTTTCCAATTTTTTGTGTGAATCTAAAACTTTTCTATAAAATAAAGTCTATTATAAAAAAGTGATGATAAGATACATTTTTAATAGCAAAAGACCTGAATAGATACTTCATCAAAGATACACAGCTGACAAATAAGAATATGAAAAGTTGCTCATCATAATTTTACATCAAGGAATTGGAAAGGAAAATAGCAATGAGATGCCACTACACACTTATTATTAATAATATGACTAAAATCCAGAACACTGACAATACAAATGCGGACAAGATGTAATTCAATAGGAACTTTCTATTTTTCACTAGTTAAATGCAAGATAGTAGAGCTTTGTGGTGTTTACCCGGAGGAGTTGTCAAATTAGGTCTACACAAAAATCTGCACACAAATGTTAGTTATAAATAAAACAATTTGGAAACATTCAATAGGTGAATGGATGAATTGTGATTCATTCATCCAATGAAATATTCTTCAGCAATAATGAACTATCAAGGCACAAAAAGATATGCAGGGACCTTAAATGCATACTGTTAAATGAGTTTTTTTAAGGCTACATACTGTATGATTTTAACTATGTAATATTCTGGAAAAAGCAAAACTATGGAGACAATAGAAAGATCAGTAGTTGCCAGGAGTTTATGGGAAGGGAGAGGAGAAATGAAAAGCACAGGGGATTTTTAAGACAGGAATGTTACTCTGTATGGTACTATAATGGCAAATTGTTGTTATTATTTAGTTGCTAAGTTGTGCCTGACTCCTTTGAAACCCCATGGACTATAGCATGCCAGGTTCCTCTGTCTATGGGATTTCCCAGGCAAGAATACTGGAGTAGGTAGCCATTTCCTTCTTCAGGGGATCTTCCTGACTCCAGGGATCTTCCTGATATATGTCTCCTTCATTGGCAGGTGGATTCTTTATTACCGAGCCATTAGGGGAGCCCATAATGGCAGATACATGTCATTATATGTGGGTCAAAACCCATAGAATATACATAAATAGTTAGCCCCAATGTAAACTATGGACTTATTTAATAATAATGTATCAGTATTATCTCATCAAATGTACAAATGTACCTCTCTAATGCAAGCTGTCAGTAAGGGGGTATTGGAGAGTTTTGAACTTACTGTCCAGTTTTTCTATAACCCTAAGATTTCTCTAAAAATCAGTCTATTAACTTTTAAATGTGATGTTTGTTATTAATAATTTTCCCCACTATCAATTTCCTCTTCAAATATCATTGAATTCACAATTGCACAGTGAACCACTCATCTGAGAGCTATTATCAAGTCTTAAGTGGAAGCTGTGTCTGAATGTATTAAATATAACCTTAGGATATGAATTGCTGTGAAAAATTCTAAATTATGGAGAAATATTTTTTAGGTTAACAAAAGTTAAAGGAATTCTGTTTCTACCTTTTACACATCTCTCAAAATTATCAATTTCAGGGAAAAATATAACAATATAAATGTAGTTTTTTTTAGTATACTGTCTTTTGAATCATGGTTATCTTATGTGAAGGTGAAGAGATCTTTGCTATTTATCTAGAAATTATACAGTATGCACTATTGGTATTTTTATGGGTAACCATGTTGAGGAAACCATTGGTACTTCTATCTAGTTATAATATTGAGGCTCCAAATGAGCCTAATTCCCTCTATGTGGTTGTTTGGTCATTAAGTTGCGTCCAACCCTTTTGTGACCCCATGGAGTGTAGCCTGCTAGGCTCCTCTGTTCATGGGATTTTCCAGGCAGGAAGCTGGAGTGAGTTGCCATTTCCTTCTCCGGATTCCCTCTGTACCTAATTAGAAATTTCATACATCAGTATGAACTGTTTTATGTTATAAAGAGATTATTTCAATATGAACAGACTTTATATTTACAAGAATACATAAGAAGAATTAAAACACCCAGCTAACAAATGCAGTATTCAGAGATACATCTATGAAAAGGCAATTTACTCTCTTTGAAATTTTCAAGAACTTGAAAGTATAGTATAGAACACGAGTTTAGAATAATGAATATTTATTGAAGCTTAAGGTTTTGTATAGACTTCATAGAAAAAGCTGCTGTCCAGCAATATCCTGACATATGAACATTAATGATGGAAAATAAAGCTAAAAACAAAATGGTAGTATTAAAATAGTAACTAGTTACCATTCATTTTGGGAGCGTTTCCCAGGTGGCTCAGTGTTAAAGAATCTACCTGCAGTGCAGGAGATGCAGGTTCAATCCCTGGATTGTGAAGATTCCCTGGAGCAAGAAATGGTAACCCACTCCAATATTCTTGCCTGGAAAATCCCATAGACAGAGGAGCCTGGTGGGCTATAGTCTATGGGGTCTCGAAAGAGTCAGACACGACGGCAATTAAACAAGAGGAAGCCCGGTTAGCATATGTGTTGTAATTTTCTTCTTTCAGCTCTTAGGAGTGTAGCCAGTGAAAACAGAGAGAGGCCAGGATGCCTTTCTAAGACTCCTTCTCTTCTCTCATAGATTCCTTCTTTACTTCTGTCCTGAACACTGCTCAGATCTACATTCAAATGCATTGACTCTTGCTTCTTGGATGACATCATTTCTTCTTACCTTTTTTGAATGATCTAGGAACCACATTCATCTTCAGAGAGTGAGAGTGTTAGAGTCACACCATAGGAGAATAATAAGTTAAAATTTATTGAATTTGCTAGAACTTCTGAGGTTTTTACATGAATAATTTTATTTAATTCTCTTACCTCTCATTAGATTTCATTTAACAGTTGAAGTAAATAAGGTACAGAATGGCCTATTCCCTGGCTGGTGTCGTACAGCTAGCAAGTAAAACAAGGATTCAAACCTAAGTAGCTTAACCCAATAATTCACATACTTAACAGGTAAATGAAACTGCCCCATGCTAGCACTGTATTTTGTTTTTCATTTTTCTTTTTTTTTTTTACCTCTTATATTGCATTCGTCTGCAAAAGCCTACCAGTGCTGAATCAGTTAAACTAGTGTTACCAAGTCTCCTAACTATGAATGTAGAAGAAAAATCTTAGGAGAAAACCTGCGTTAGTTCTATCGATCTGCTTTTGCAGAATTGAAAACAAAAAGCCATCTTGAAGCACATCAATAGAATTATGGTTTCCCCTGTGAGAATTTACTGCATCGGCGTTCTGATTTGTTCTCTTCTAAAGAAGGAGCACAGAAAAAATTATTAGGTGCTAAAATAGGCTGGCCCTGATGAATTGCTGACAGCTTCACATATCTTTCTAATGTTTTGTTTTCCTCAACTCTTGCTAACGTTACTCATCTTGCACTTTAACAAATTATAAAAGGTTTATTCAAATTTACTTTTCTTTTCTACAAAGATTGAGGCCCTAGAACATCAAAGCAGGATACAAATTAGAAATCATTAAGTGAGGTTCTGGGATTAATATATATATTAGGTTATAGCTTTTCTTTCATTTTTCTCCTCTACCTTATATCTATTCTGTTCATGGGAACATTGGCTAAGGATATTATATATCCTAGTTATGCATTGACAGCACTGAGTCTTTGTAATGGTGAAACACTACTGCTTTACAAAAGACTTTCTGTGATTTAAATTACATATATTAATATGTATATTCAGTATTAATATGCACACATGTGTAACATATGTAACTTGCATATATAAACCCATATGTATGGGATATGTGATATGTGTATGCATATATATACATACATGTATAATTTATATGGCTTATGCTTATAACTCATATATGTGATATGCATATATATATACACATACAGATTCACATACACACACACACACACATACACATAAACAAGCATGTATTACATATACAGGCACACTATATTTCAGAGCCTAATCTCATGCCTGCCACAAGTCAAATGTCTTTGCATAAACCCATTTTGATCACTTTTTTCCTTAGAAGCAAGTCTTAGGGAAGGTAGCAATTATAATTTCCATATGTTGAAATCAATCAGATCATCTCTAAAATGTACCATTTTCTAAAAGATCTGAAGAAGAAATACCCTTTGTATTAAAACCAACACCAGCAGCAATAAAAGGCTGTATCCTCAGTGTTTTGCTCTGTTGTGGTTGACTCTGTCAAGGGCATCTTGCCTTTTGTTTGTTACACTGCTTTGTGGAAGAAAAGATTTGTTTGCAGATACTATGGTGCCTGTTAAGTCACCTGGCTTCAGTGATTTCCTTCTTACATGCTCATCTACACAGCTTATCCAGCTCTCACTGCGACCTCAGGGCATTATTTTCATGGATAGATTCTGTAAGTCATCATTTCCATTGGGAACAAAATATTAGGCTAATGGGCAATGCAACCACTGACTGAGAACCACAGACTTCAACAAGCAGAGTGCTCCTGCTCTCACTTGATTATGCAGAATATACCAAAGAGAAGTGAAAGACACAATGTTGCTTCATTAGAAAGTATTGAGGGGACATGAGATGTAGGAAGGTTAGTAACAAAAAATTTCTTTGAAGTTTTGGCTTTCAACATGAAGTATATTTAATCCTTGATATTAAGTCAACCACTTCATTTTAAGCATTAGAATACAGTTGGAAATCTTTCCTTGCTTAACACTGTCACTATTCAAAAGAGCCTTATTGACTATTAACAATCAGAGAACATTTTTGAGAAGAGGCTGTGAAACTACAAGTCCTTCCAAGTTGACCTTTTTGGTGAAGCAGTGATCTGATGCCACTGGTTGAGAGTAAAATGCTTTATGCTTTGTGCTTTTAAAATGGGTTATAAGAGACATGAGGTTGGTTTCATTAAATTACCTTTTCTTTTTTAACAAACACCATCTGTTTGGATTTGGCAAGTCTCCCACAGGAAAGAGGAAAAAAAAACCTAATGATATCCTCAAATATAGAGTATAACTTTTTCCTTCATAATTGACCCTGGTAATTTACTGAGATTAGGTTATGCTGGTTCAGAAACACAGGTTGTAAATTCACAGTGTTAATTTAATTACTAGTGCAAATATTTGCACAGATTTTAAAAAGTTATTTGAAAAGCCATTTTATATCTATACTCATTTAATTTTCCCAATAGAGATGAGGAATAATGACTGCAATATTCTGCCTCCCATTTTATAGATGAGGAAATAGGGGCTGAAATGTTTCAGCTTTTTAAAAGATGATATGTTGAGCAATGCTTCATTGACTACAATAAAGCCTTTGACTATGTGGATCACAACAAACTGGAAAATTCTTAAGAGGTGGGGATATCAGACCACCGTATCTGTTTCCTGAGAAACCTGTATGCAGGTCAAGAAGCAACAGTTATAACTGGACATGGAACAATTGACAGGTTCAAAATTGGGAAAGGAGTACAATAAGGCTGTATATTGTAACCCTGCTTATTTAACTTCTATGCAGAGTATATTATGTGAAATGCCAGGCTGGATGAAGCACAAGTTGGAATCAAGATTGCCAGGAGAAATATCAACAACCTCAGATATGCAGATGATACCACTCTAATGACAAAGGAACTAAAGAGCCTCTTGATGAGGGTGAAAGGAAGTGAAAAAGCTGGCTTAAAATGCAGCATCCAAATAACTAAAATCATGAACATCTGGTCCCATCACTTCATGGCAAACAGATGAGGAAAAAGTGGAAGCAGTAGCAGTTTTTATTTTCTTGGGCTCCACAATCACTGCAGATGGTGACTGCAACCACAAAATTAAAAGACTCTTGCTCTTTGGAAGAAAGGCTATGACAAACCTGGACAGCATATTAAAAAGCAGAGATATCACTTTGCCAACAAATGTCCATATAGTTAAAGCTATGGTTATTCCAGTAGTCATGTACTGATGTGAGAGTTGGACATAAGAAGGCTAAGCACTGAAGAATTGATGCTTTCAAGTTGTGGTGCTGGAGAAGACTCTTGAGTCCCTTGGGCTGCAAGGAGATCGAGCCAGTCAATCCTAAAGGAAATCAACCCTGAATATTCATTGGAAGTACTGATGCTGAAACTGAAGCTCCAATAATTTGATCACCTGATTCAAAGAGCCAACTCATTGGAAAAAAGTCCTGATGCTAGGAAAGATTGAAGGCAGAAGAAGAGAGCAACAGAGAATGAGATGTTTGGATGACGTCACTGACTCAATGGATGAGTTTGAGCAAACTCTGGGAGACAGTGAAGCACAGAGAAACCTGGTGTGCTACAGTTCATGAGGTCACAAAGAGTCAGGCATGACTTAGTGGCTGACCAGCAACAACAGTGAGTAAATGATAGAGCTAAGTCTGAAATTAAAATTACCATTCTACCAATCCCATATTATGTCCACACTACCCTACTCTCTAGGCAAGCAAAAATGACATGAGCTTCCCTGGACATGATAAAGATGAGACCTTAGATAATCAGAGTGCAGAGTTGGAGTAAGAAGCATTGACTGCTCCACATGTGTGGGCCATGTAGTACTTTTTGAACTTCACTGGTGCAATAGTAAAGAATCTACCGCCAAGGCAGAAGGCAAAAGAAACTTGGGTTCTATCCCTGGGTTGGAAGATCCCTTAGAGGAGGAAATAGCAACCCATTCTGGTATTCTTGCCTGGAAAATTCCATGGACAGAGGTGCCTGGTGGGCTACAGTCCATAGAGCTGCAAAGAGTCAGATATGACTGAGCATGCATGCAAGGAAAGACAGAAAAAATGAAGGAATAATGGCTAAACAGGCTGCCTCTAAAGAGAAATTTGCTGAGGCTACTTGATGGAAATAGCCCAGCCATTTTGGAATGTTTGACCAGTAGCCTGGATAATGGGAGACGCGAGAGAGTCAGCAAATATAAAAACCACAGCTGCTCAGGATTTGATGAGATGACTTCTTTCAGCATCATCAATTATTGGGGATGATCAGACTTCAATTCTGGGGGAAATGAGGCGGAAACCAAGTGAAAGTAAGAGCAGACAAAAGAACGGCTCAGATGAAAAAAACCAATGCATGGTGCTGTCATGGTCTTGGTGATTGCTGCTGAATGCATTATTGTTTTTCTTTAACTTCGTAAGCACTATCAAGTAGTTGTCAATGGCTCTGACTAAGGTGCTTATAACAACAGTGTTATCAGTGAGCAGAGTTCAAAATCAGTGACATGGAGGGTTTCTATCTCTGGGTTTGAAAAACTTGATGGAGGCACAGTGAAGGCAGCCTCAGCCCAGGGATTCTTTACCTGTGTGGGACTGTTAGAGCTCTGCTTTGCCTTGACATAGGACTAGAGAATCCCAAGGTACACTGGAACCCAAAGTGACATTCTGCTGATTCCTGATCTCTCTAAATTAAAAACATGGCAATATTTAAATTAAATTCTCCTTTGCGTTTCTGAATCATGCTCCTGGAAATACTCAAACATGACAAAGATTGAAGAGCTGAGTGACCAGAGTATGAAGCATTCATAAGGAAGATGCATTTTGTCTGGGTCTGCTGAACATCCTCAGCTGCCTATGGTTCTAATTCTCTAGAGAGTCCATAAAGTAATCTTTCTTTAAGTCCTTTGCTCCTCTTTCTAAATTCTTTAATGAACAGTAGAGAACACTGTAATAGTGCTTGGAATAGCTCCGGAGGAAGAAAAATGGTTTATATGAGTACAACCTCAGCTTCAAGGACAAAAGTATATTAATTAATAGGAACATATTTCAAAGTTCACTTTCAAAGTCTGCCATTTCATTACTGCTTTGGCCAAAGTGCAAAGTGATGATGGTCTTCATTATTTAACTCCAACAGAGCTGCCATCAAGTGTTTCTGATTTTCTTATTAAGAAAAGAAGGATGTTATCCTGCAGTTTGCTTTTTTTTTTTTCCCTTCATTCCACTCCTTTCAAAGACAAAGTGCTGCCCTTCTTTTCTGCTGTTCATTCTCTGGTCCATTCTCTCTCTCCCATTCTCTCTCCTTATGTTTCCCTTCTGTATCCTCACCCTTCCCCACTCCAGTTTTTCTCTCTTGGAGCTTTCTTTTATTCTTTATATCTTTCTGATATCCACTATGCACCATTTAGGATCTAGAAAAGGAAATGTGATTTTTTTTTAATAATTACAGCATGAATTGGAAAATAGAAAGTCACAACAGAAAAGTACAAAGAATGCAATACATGTTCTGAGAAGAGAGCAATTCCCTTTAGCTTAGCGATGGAGAAAGGAAAGATCAGTAAAATTTGACAGAGAGAGGCTCTCAGAGTTGAGTCTTAAAAATATGGGTAGAATTTGGCCATGCAGTCATGTCAAGACAAAGGAACTATATGAATAAAGGCACAGAGGTGGAATAAGATTCAATATTTGCAGTCATTCAATTTGTTTAGTTGAATGTTAAATAAAGGGAAAGAGTGGAAAATGAGGATTTAAGTCAGAATCTGATAATGAGTAATTATAAATGCTACATTGAGTAATTCAAAATGTATTCATTAAGTAAGGGAACCAATTTTTTTTTCTTTTTTGAGATCAGTTCTATGGCACACTAAGATTAATATGGTAGTGACATATAGGAAGGTTTGAAAGTGACTGTTGTAATAGCCCCTGTTAGATTAACAGGTGTTCTTTTCTGTTTAGTGATTGTTGCACACTGGGTCTCCTGGAAACACAACAGAGGTTTCTTAGGGATGCTCTTGGGATCAAAACTTGTGGAAAGGAAAGGATGGCAGTACAACTGAACAAAGAGAGAATTTTCCAAAAAAAGATCTCAGCTGACACCAATGGGAGTTCTGGAGCTGGCAGGGCTCCTTAGAATTAGGCCAGGCATTGAAGATGGGCTGTCCTAGGAGGGAGCCATGGCCTCAGGCAAGGTGATCAGGCTGTGCAGGTAATTCCTTAAAAAGCTTGACCACTGAGTGCTGTCTACACAGTACTTCCCATAGCTGATGGAATGATTCCTTCAGTCCTGGTGGGAAACCCTGGCAGCACATCACAGAATTTACTGCAATTGTCTCATTTCTCTCTTCATGTCTAAGGTTTGTCCCAATAGAATTCTGAATATTCCTTTCTCAGCACACTTTTCGCATTGAATATTTATTACAGGCTTACTTATTTATCTTTGCAACTAGAAGATAATCCGTGTGTGGACAAGAATTGTGTTCTTTCTATCTTTGTATTCACAGCATCTGGGATTATAGGAAATAGTTGTTCTAGAGATAATGTCTGAAAAAAAGAATTAACTGCTTTAATTCTTTAGGGATTCCTAACATTTTTGAACTGTGGTGATGGAGAACACTCTTGAGAGTCCCTTGGACTGCAAGGAGATCCAATCAATACATCCAAAAAGAGATCAATCCTGGGTGTTCATTGGAAGGACTGATGTTGAAGGTGAAGCTCCAATAATTTGGCCACCTCATGCGAAGAGTTGACTCATTGGAAAAGACCCTAATGCTGGGTAGGATTGGGGGTGGGAGGAGAAGAGGACGACAGAGGATGAGATGGATGGATGGCATCACCGACTCGATGGACATGGGTTTGGGTGGACTCCGGGAGGTGGTGATGGACAGAGAGGCCTGGCATGCTGCAATTCATGGGGTCGCAAAGAGTTGGACATGACTGAGCGACTGAACTGAACATTTTAAATGAAAAAGATAATTCTTTCACCATTTTTAATCTTTTTAGGAAATCTTGGTTTAGTCAGGCCATCTTGAAACCTACATTGGTATCTATCATGTGCTTCCTAATCTCTGAAACTGGTGTGGATTATCAAAGTTGTTAACCATTGTTGCCAATGTGTACGCTCTTTTATTCTAAGATACTGCTAAATATTTAAGCTTATCAAATGAATGGACAGAGTGCAAAGGAGGATCCCATGATAGAAATTATTTGAAGACACAAATGAGGCAAGGTATGATTCCTGTACTCTAGAATTTATAATAATCTTGATAACGCTCATAAAGCTTAATCAACTCAGAAATAACCACAAAGGCATGTACAATAAATAAGGGAGGGGGGAGCTGAATAATTATGGGAGAAGGAAGCATTGAAAGAAGGAATAATCAAAATGAAGATAGTTTACGGAGAAAAGATATGGCATTTGAAAATCAGTTCAGTTCAGTTCAGTCGCTCAGTCGTGTCTGACTCTTTGTGACCCCATGAATTGCAGCACGCCAGGCCTCCCTGTCCATCACCAACTCCCGGAGTCCACCCAAATTCATGTCCATTGAGTCGGTGATGCCATCCAACCATCTCATCCTCTGTCATCCCCTTCTCCTCCTGCCCCTAATCCTTCCCAGTATCAGAGTCTTTTCCAATGAGTCAACACTTTGCATGAGGTGTCCAAAGTATTGGAGTTTCAGCTTCAACATCAGTCCTTCCAATGAATACCCAGGACTGATCTCCTTTAGGATGGACTGGTTGGATCTCCTTGCAGTCCGAGGGACTCTCAAGAGTCTTCTCCAACACCACAGTTCAAAAGCATCAATTCTTCGGCACTCAGCTTTCTTCACAGTCCCACTCTCACATCCAGACATGACCACTGGAAAAACAATAGCCTTGACTAGACGGACCTTTGTCGGCAAAGTAATGTCTCTGCTTTATAATATGCTATCTAGGTTGGTCATAACTTTCCTTCCATGGAGTCAGGTCAGGTCAGTTGCGCAGTTGTGTCCGACTCTTTGCAACCCCATGAATCGCAACACGCCAGGCCTCCCTGCCCATCACCAACTTACGGTGTTTACCCAAACCCATATCCATCGAGTCAGTGATGCCATCCAACCATCTCATCCTCTGTCGTCCCCTTCTCCTCCTGCCCCCAGTCCTTTCCAGCATTAGGGTCCTTTCCAATGAGTCAACTCTTCGGATGAGGTGGCCAAAGTATTGGAGTTTCAGCTTCAACATCAGTCCTTCCAATGAACACCCAGGACTGATCTCTTTAGGATGGACTGGTTGGATCTCCTTGCAGTCCAAGGGACTCTCAAGAGTGGTGGATTCATGTCAATGTATGGCAAAACAAATACAATATTGTAAAGTTAAAAAATAGAAAATAAACTAATTAAAAAAAAAAAAAAGAGTCTTCTCCAACACCACAGTTCAAAAGCATCAATTCTTCGGTGCTCAGCTTTCTTTACAGTCCAAATCTCACATCCATACATGACCACGGAAAAACCATAGCCTTAACTAGATGGACATTTGTTGGCAAAGTAATGTCTCTGCTTTTTAATATGCTGTTTAGTTTGGTCATAACTTTCTTTCCAAGGAGTAAGCGTCTTTTAATTTCATGGCTGTAATCACCATCTGCAGTGATTTTGGAGCCCCCAAAAATAAAGTCTGACACTGTTTGCACTGTATTCCCATCTATTTCCCATGAAGTGATGGGACCAGATGCCATGATCTTAGTTTTCTGATGGTTGAGCTTTAAGCCAACTTTTTCACTCTCCTCTTTCACTTTCATCAAGAGGCTTTTTAGTTCCTCTTCACTTTCTGCCATTAGGGTGGTGTCATCTGCATATCTGAGGTTATTGATATTTCTCCCGGCAATCTTGATTCCAGCCTGTGCTTCTTCCAGCCCAGCGTTTCTCATGATGTACTCTGCATAGAAGTTAAATAAGCAGGGTGACAATACACAGCCTTGATGTACTCCTTTTCCTATTTGGAACCGGTCTGTTGTTCCATGTCCAGTTCTAACTGTTGCTTCCTGACCTGCACACAGGTTTCTCAAGAGACAGTTCAGGTGGCCTGGTATTCTCATATGTCTAGTTCTAACTGTTGCTTCCTGACCTGCATACAGGTTTCTCAAGAGACAGGTCAGGTGACCTGGTATTCTCATCTCTTGAAGAATTTTCCACAGTTTATTGTGATTCACCCAGTCAAAGGCTTTGGCATAGTCAATAAAGCAGAAATAGATGTTTTTCTGGAACTCTCTTGCTTTTTTGATGATCCAGTGGATGTTGGCAATTTGATCTCTGGTTCCTCTGCCTTTTCTAAAATCAGCTTGAACATCTGGAAGTTCACGGTTCACGTATTGCTGAAGCCTGGCTTGGAGAATTTTGAGCATTACTTTACTAGCGTGTGAGATGAGTGCAATTGTGCTGTAGTTTGAGCATTCTTTGGCATAGCCTTTCTTTGGGATTGGAATGAAAAGTGACCTTTTCCAGTCCTGTGGCCACTGCTGAGTTTTCCAAATTTGCTGGCATATTGAGTGCAGCACTTTCACAGCATCACCTTTGAGGATTTGAAATAGCTCAACTGGAATTCCATCACCTCCACTAGCTTTGTTCGTGGTAATGCTTTCTAAGGCCCACTTGACTTCACATTCCAGGATGTCTGGCTCTAGGTGAGTGATCACACCATCGTGATTATCTGGGTTGTGAAGATCTTTTTTGTACAGTTCTTCTGTGTATTCTTGCCACCTCTTCTTAATATCTTCTGCTTCTGTTAGGTCCATACCATTTCTGTCCTTTATTGCGCCCATCTTTTCATGAAATATTCCTTTGGTATCTCTAATTTTCTTGAAGAGATCTCTAGTCTTTCCCATTCTATTGTTTTCCTCTATTTCTTTGCATTGATCACTGAAGAAGTCTTTCTTATCTCTCCTTGCTATTCTTTGGAACTCTGCATTCAAAAAGGAATATCTTTCCTCTTCTCCTTGGCTTTTCACTTCTCTTTTTTTCATAGCTATTTGTAAGGCCTCCTCAGACAGCCATTTTGCTTTTTTGCATTTCTTTTCCATGGGGATGGTCTTGATCCCTGTCTCCTGTACAATGTCACGAACCTCCGTCCATATAGGGCCTAAAAATTCTTTAACTTCTTTTGCAGAGAAAGATGGAGTGTCTGTCTCCTTCCCTGAACCTGGACAGGTCTGTGACTACTTTGACCCAAGAAAGTATAGCTAAAGCAACCATCATGTGACTTCTGAGGCTAGGTCAGAAAAGTTGATACAACTTCTACCTGGTTCTCTTGAAACACTAGCTCCACAGAAGTTCTGTTTCCAGAAACGATCAGTTCAGCTCTCATGCTGTCAAGAATCCAAGCCACGTGGAGAGGCCATGTTTCAGTGCTCAAGTCAACAGTCTCAACTGTGGCACCCTTACGAATGAATGAGACATCTTGGAAGTAGTACCTCCAGACAGCTGTTACAGCCTCCTATCATTTGACTCTTTCCAGCTAAGTCCCCAGACATCATAAAACAGTAAGGGTCAATTCTAGTGTACGTTTCCAGATTTCTAGGGTTAATTAAATGGTCATTGTTTTACGCCATTAACTTTGGGATGACTCGCACATGTTAAACAGTGAAGATAAAAGTAACAAAAGACTATTTTGAATAATTGAATTTTCCAAAGAAGAAGAGGGCAACAGAGGATGAGATGGCTGCATGGCTTCTCCAATTTATTGGACAGGAACTTGGGCAAACTCCAGGAGGTGGTGAGAGACAGGGAAGCCCATTGTGCTGCAGTCCATGGGGTTGCAAAGAGGTGGACATGACTTGGCAACTGAACAACAACAATTTTTTTTTAAAGTTGTCTGTTCTCAAACACTCTTTAAGCTGCCTTACTATTTTTAGAAATTCCACACATTTTAAAATTTCTATTGTTCAGAGCTGTAGGTGATTGCAAGACTTCCTCATATCAGTAGACAACAAAAGTGACAATTATTACAATTTATCATAAATGTAATGACATATTTTGAGAGTTTCCTTTGTGTCAAATATTATGTAGGTACAGTAAGAAATTATTAATGTATTTTTTATCCCTATCTTATTCCTCTAAGTTAGGAACAATCGTTATATTTTACATATAAATATAACGAGGTTTAAATAGCCCATAAATGATTAGCCTGAGGATGCTCATTCTTCCTATTCAGAGAGAGCTGGGAAGTGAATCTAGGTTGGGTTGACAGCAAAATCCAAAGTCTTAACTGCAATGAAATAGGACTTTTATTCTTGAGATAAAGTTGAAAAATATATAAGAGGAAGATAGTGTGAAATGGCTTTCGGTAGTACTGCCCCTGTATGGGAAAATAATGAGTGTGTCATAATATCTTAGTAACTTTTTATACACTAATGTGAAATATGGGGCAGAAAACTCTGGCTTGATTTCTCCACAATATTTAGAGTAAGAGGAGGATTTGAATTACTATGTGTGCTGCATAAATTCAAGAAGATGATCTAAAAAGAATTCAACCAAGCACTGGCCCTTGAAAATAAAGATTTCTCATAAAGTAAAATGAATTATTGTCCTTGCCCATTGCACTAAAACTCTAACATGACAGTAACCAGGAAGCTGGAAAAAAAAAATCATTTCAAGTAGGCCCTGTTTTGTGGCTTTAGCCCCACAGATTGATTTTATATGCAGGTTTAGCACTCAGCAGCTGCCAAAAGGCATCAGTGCAATAGCCCATTCAGAGGAAAACAAAATTTGAAAAGAGGACAGCCGGCAAGGACATGCTGTAAAAGGCAAAGGACAGATATGAAAAAGATCTCCTGGCCCATGCTCTCGATCTGGACGTTTACAATATCTAATAAGAGAAGAGAAGACAGAGAAAAGGCTAATATTAAATTTAAACATGACATAAACATCAGCTGCTCATTAAATCTTATGCATTTCTGTGAGAACATGGGGTGAAGATAACTAGCTGAAATTATATCATCCAAAGTAAGAAGTCCCATTAGTGCAGATGATGAGATTCCAGGAACTAAATACATATGAGAAGTGATGAGATCCTACAAAGATTTGAACAAACCTTCAAACATTTTAGAGATGGCTTGGGTCTGTAGGAGGGAAGCAGTAAATGATTGAGATGATCACTCTGGATAATTTTAATACCTTTGTCTCATGTTAAGATGCTATAAAGTTATGGTGTTCAAGAATTATGAAGTACCAGTATTGAGAGGATGCAGTGATCTTAACTTGGAATTTAATGGAGCTTTCACCATGTAAATGAGGAAATTCAGCATTAATGTATGAATTTATATTTCCTTACTTTGAGAAATTATGTATTTATATATATAATTATATAGCTCCAAGAAAGAATCTTTTAAAAAAAATGTTATTTTCCTTGAGATAAGATAGATTTAGATTCAAGATTTTGGAAGTACTGGAAAATTGAATACATAATTATTCACATTTTTATTTCTATAATTCAAAGGAATATCCCTCAAAATTGTTAGTTTTATTTAACAAGTTGCCAGCAGTAGGTTTAAGAAGAAATAATTCAAAGCACATGAAGCTTAAGATATGAAAGGACTTAGTGTGTAACTGAGCAGGGTGTCAGTGCACTGACCAAGGCCATGTGATGCTGGAGCAGGGACCACTTTCTGTGATAGATCTGCTGTTCACAATATGGTATCCTGGTGGTATACTAAAGTGGCATTAGGAAAGGGACTGTGGAGCCTCTGATATGGCTTGGATCCCACCGTGCTCTGCAGGTTTCAGTAAAGCTTGACAAAACATGCTGTCTGCATGGGGGTTCAGATGTTCTTCCAGATCTAACTACTGTGAGCTCTTCAGTGACTCTGTAGCAAGGTGGAGTGGGAATTACAAATTTTCTTTTAGTGATTTCTTCTTTTGAAATCTTGCAAATAATATCTATATGCTTACTGCCAATCAGTTCAAAATTAGCTTAGAAGGCCAATAAGGTGTCTTAATACTTGAATCAATACAGAATATTGATGAAGAATATTAAAGAAGATGAACAACATGTATTTTGGATAATAAATGACAAATGGTACTATCTTTAAGCAATAGATTATACTTGCAGGGCGGTGGTAGAGGAAGCCTCCAGCAGAAATATTGAGCTCAACACATTTTTTTTTCCCTTTTTATCACAATTCTAGATCAAGGCAAGAGAAAACTCTGATAGCAGAGCAATACATTCTAAGACTGAGTTTATCAAATATGTGCCTATCTGGCTAGTAGTAATGGCTCTTTGAAACATTTGACCACAGGGGAGATTTCCAGGTGTATTCCCCAACCCCTTCACCAGAGCTTTCTTAATTTTAGTTAGCAATAAGCAAAGCAAAAATTCTTGTCCAGTGTGTGGCAACTCTGTGAAGTGATAAGCTGAATGACTCAGAGAACCTTCACAGTCCTTAAGTGGCATTTTGTTTTGTCTTTATTAATACTACAAATAATTGGGATGTTGATCCCTATTCTACTGAATTTAATCTGGTAAAATTTATTATAACATTATTCACAGTATTTCAGCTGATTTTAGCATTCAAGAAAGCTGTGTTGCACAAACTAGACAGTGCAGTTCAGTTCAGCCACTCAGTTGTGTCCGACTCTTAGTGACCTCATGAACCGCAGCACGCCAGGCCTCCCTGTCCATCACATCACCAACTCCCGGAGTCCACCCAAACTCATGTCCATTGAGTCGGTGATGCCATCCAACCATCTCATCTTCTGTCATCCTTTACTCCTCCTGCCCTCAATCTTTCCCAGCATCAGGGTCTTTTCAAATGAGTCATCTCTTCCCATCAGGTGGCCAAGGTATTGGAGCTTCAGCTTCAACATCAGTCCTTCCAATGAACACCTAGGACTGATCTCCTTTAGGATGGACTGGCTGGATCTCCTTGCAGTCCAAGGGAATCTTAAGAGTCTTCTCCAACACCACAGTTCAAAAACATCAATTCTTTGGTGTTCAGCTTTCTTTATAGTCCAGCTCTCACATCCATACATGGCTACTGGAAAAACCATAGCCTTGACAAGACAGACTTTTGTTGGCAAAGTAATGTCTCTGCTTTTTAATATGCTGTCTAGCATATTTTTCCTTCCAAGGAGTAAGCGTCTTTTAATTTCATGGCTACAGTCACCATCTGCAGTGATTTTGGAGCCCCCTAAAATAAAGTCAGCCACTGTTTCCTCATCTATTTGCCATGAAGTGATGGAACTGGATGCCATGATCTTAGTTTTCTGAATGTTGAGTTTTAAGTCAACTTTTTCACTCTCCTCTTTCACTTTCATCAAGAGGCTCTTTAGTTCTTCTTCACTTTCTGCCATAAGAGTGGTGTCATCTGCATATCTGAGGTTATTGATATTTCTCCCAGCAATCTTGATTCCAGCTTGTGCTTCCTTCAGCCTAGTGTTTCTCATGATGTACTCTGCATAGAAGTTAAATAAGCAGGGTGACAATATACAGCCTTGATGTACTCCTTTTCCTATTTGAAACCAGTCTGTTGTTCCATGTCCAGTTCTAACTGTTGCTTCCTGACCTGCATACTTGTTTCTCAAGAGGCAGGTCAGGTTGTCTAGTATTCCATCTCCTTCAGAATTTTCCACAGTTTATTGTGATCCACACAGTCAAAGGCTCTGGCATAGTCAATAAAGCAGAAATAGATGTTTTTCTGAAACTCTCTTGCTTTTTCGATGATCCAGCAGATGTTGGCAATTGATCTCTGTTCCTCTGCCTTTCCTAAAACCAGCATGAACATCTGGAAGTTCACAGTTCACGTATTGCTGAAGCCTGGCTTGGAGAATTTTGAACATTACTAGTGTGTGAGATGAGTGCAATTGTGTGGTAGTTTGAGCATTCTTTGGCATTGCCTTTCTTTGGGATTGGAATGAAAACTGACCTTTTCCAGTCCTGTGGCCACGGCTGAGTTTTCCAAATTTGCTGGCATATTGAGTGCAGCACTTTCACAGCATCATCTTTTAGGATTTGAAACAGCTCAACTGGAATTCCATCACCTCCACTAGCTTTGTTTGTCATGATGCTTCCTAAGGCCCACTTGACTTCACATTCCAGGATGTCTGGCTCTAGGTGAGAGTGAGTGATCACCCCATCGTGATTATCTGGGTTGTGAAGATCTTTTTTGTACAGTTCTGTGTATTCTTGCCATCTCTTCGTAATATCTTCTGCTTCTGTTAGGTTCATACCATTTCTGTCCTTTATTGAGCCCATCTTTGCATGAAATGTTCCCTTGGTATCTGTAATTTTCTTGATGAGATCTCTCGTCTTTTCATTCTATTGTTTTCCTCTATTTATTTGTACTGATCACTGAGGAAGGCTTTCTTATCTCTCCTTGCTATTCTTTGGAACTCTGCATTCACATAGGTATATCTTTCCTTTTCTCATTTGCTTTTTGCTTCTCTTCTTTTCACAGCTATTTGTAAGGCCTCCTCAGACAGCCATTTTGCTTTTTTGCATTTCTTTTTCTTGGGAATGGTCTTGATTCCTGTCTCCTGTACAATGTCATGAACCTCTGTCCATAGTTCATCAGGCACTCTGTCTATCAGATCTAGTCCCTTAAATCTATTTCTCACTTCTGCTGTATAATCATAAGGGATTTGATTTAGGTCATACCTGAATGGTCTAGTGGTTTTCCTCACTTTATTCAATTTAAGTCTAAATTTGGCAATAAGGAGTTCATGATCTGAGCCACAGTCTCCTCCCGGTCTTGTTTTTGCTGACTGTATAGAGCTTCTCCATCTTTGGCTGCAAAGAATATAATCAATCCACTTTCGGTGTTGAGCATCTGGTGATGACCATGTGTAGAGTCTTCTCTTGTGTTGTTGGAAGTATGTGTTTGCTATGACCAGTGCATTCTCTTGGCAGAACTCTATTAGCCTTTGCCCTGCTTCATTCTGTACTCTGAGGCCAAATTTGCCTTTTACTCCAGGTGTTTCTTGTCTTCCTACATTTGCCTTCCAGTCCTCTATAATGAGACTGGGCAGAGGAACCATTTTTAACACCCTCATAGATTTCATTTGGAAAGGCTTGAGTTCATAGGGAATTCAGTTCAAGTAGCCACTTCAATTACCCCTTGTTTATAGTCAGTGCTTTGGAAATAGGGGTTAATAACATTTCCTCAAACATTTAAGAGCACATGATTTATTTTAGTAATTTTTCCTTCTGTATTAAAATTCTGATAGGTAATATACTTTCTCTAAAATCCTTTGCCTTCACTTTCAGTCCTTTGGTCTTTTCTTTCTGTCCTTATAAATAGAGAAAAAAATTGTCCACCAACATATATAAAATCTCACACTCTACCAGAAAAGATAATATACTTTGGAGGCTATGAAAACTGAGTTTGACCTCTGTCCTGAAACTATTTCTCACCCCATGTCCACTCTTGCTTTCCACATATTTATTTTCATGCTTGTATTAGGAGACTCTTGACAAAATAGAGCCCACTTAAAGGATCAGACAATACTGAAGAACGTGTTTAGACAATACATTTTACTTATTCACATTTGTATACTTAAATGAAAAACACTACAAAAAGTCTCAATTTTGAAACCAACTGCATGCTGACTAGGATTTTGTTACAGAAATTCTGAGATGATATGGGGTGAGGATTCTCAGGTCAGATTTCAGAAATGTCTGTACCTTCAGTAACTGCACATTTATGTTCTTACTCACTATGTGTCTTTACTCATGTTATTCTTGTCTATAATTTTCTCACCGTTTTATTGTTTTTGTGATTTTGTCTACCCAAATCCTACCCAGGGCAAAGGGCCTATCTCTAATTCATCTCCTCCTAGAGCTCTTTTCTAATTTGCAGAATATCTTTTAAATTTTTCCTGCCCTGATTTTGCCAGTAAGACCTTAATTACACAAGGTGTTATATGGTTATCTCTATGTGTTTATTTCACATGAATCTCCAAATAAACTCTTAAACTTTTTAAGACTGTGTCTTAAATTTCTCTTGTAAATTCGAGCAGCTAGCATAATGTTAAATGCATTATAGTAGGTTTTACGCATTAAAGTAGGACCTCTCTTGGAGGAGGTCGACATTAGCCCCACCATAGAGCTACCAGAACTTATACAGGACTGGGAAACAGACTCTTAGAGGGCAAAAACAGAACTTGTGTGCACAAGGACCCAGGAGAAAAGAGCAGTGACCCCACAAGAGACTGACCCAGACTTGTCCATGAGTGTCCAGGAGTCTCCAGTGGAGGCTTAGGTGAGCAGTGGCCTGCTGCAGAGTTGGGGGCACTGAGTGTAGCAGTGCATGCATGGGACCTTTAGAAGGAGGTCTCCACTATCTTCATCACTTCCACCATAGTTTGGCCTCAGGTAAATAACAAGGAGGGAAAACAGTCCCACCCATCAACAGAAAACTGGCTTAAAGGTTTACTGAATATGGCCCTGCCCATCAGAACAAGACCCAGTTTGCCCTTGAGTCAGTCTCTCCCATCAGGAAGCTTCCACAAGCCTCTTATCCTTCTCCATCAGAGGGCAGACAGACTAAAAACCACAATCACAGAAAACTAACCAATCTGATCACATGGACCACAGCCTTGCCTAACTCATTGAAATTATGAGCCATGCCATGTAGGGCCACCCAAGACGAATGGGTCATGGTGAAGAGTTCTGATAAAACGTGGTCCACTGGATAAGGGAATGGCAAACCACTTCAGCATTCTTGCCTTGAGAACCCCATGAGCAGTATGAAAAGGCAAAAATATAGGACACTGAAAGATGAACTCCCCAGGTCAGTAGGTGCCCAATATGCTGCTGGAGATCAGTGGAGAAATAACTCCAGAAGGAAAAAAGAGATGGAGCCAAAGCGAAAACAACAGCCAGTTGTGGGCATGACTGGTGATGGAAGTAAATTCTGATGCTGTGAAGTGCTATATTGCACAGGAACCTGAAATGTTAGGTCCATGAATCAAGGCAAATTGGAAGTGGTCAAACAGGAGATGGCAAGAGTGAATGTCGACATTTTAGGAATCAGAGAACTAAAATGGACTGAAATGGGTGAATTTAACTCAGATGACGATTATAGCTACTACTGTGGTCAAGAATCCCTTAGAAGAAATGGAGTAGCCATCAGAGGCAACAAAAGAGTTAAAAATGAAGCACTTGGATGCAGTCTCAAAAATGACAGAATGATCTCTGTTTGTTTCTAAGGCAAACCATTCAATATTATAGTAATCCAAGTCTACACCCTGACCATTAATGCTGAAAAAGCTGAAGTTGAATGGCTCTATGAAGATCTACAAGACCTTCTAGAATTAACATACCCAAAAGATGTCCTTTTCATTATAGGGGACTGGAATGCAAAAGTAGGAAGTCAAGAAACACCTGGAGTAACAGGCAAATTTGGCCTTGGAGTACAGAATGAAGCAGGGCGAAGACTAATAGAGTTTTGTCAAGAGAATGCACTGGTCATAGCAAACACCCATTTCCAACAACACAAGAGAAGACCCTACACATGGACATCACCAGATGGTCAACACCGAAACCAGGTTGATTATATTCTTTGCACCAAAGATGGAGAAGCTCTATACAGTCAGCAAAAACAAGACCGGGAGCTGACTGTGGCTCAGATCATGAACTCCTTATTGCCAAATTCAGACTGAAATTGAAGTAGAGAAAACCACTAGACCATTTAGGTATGACCTAAATCGATTCCCTTATGATTTTACAGTAGAAGTGACAAATAGATTCAAGAGATTAGATCTGATAGACAGAGTGCCTGAAGAACTATGGACAGAGGTTCGTGACATTGTACAGGAGGCAGTGATCAAGGAAATCCCCAAGAAAAAGAAATACAAAAAGGAAAAATGGCTGTCTGAGGAGGCCTTACAAATAGCTGTGAAAGGAAGAGAAGTGAAAGGCAAAGGAGAAAAGGAAAGATATACCCATGTGAATGCAGAGTTCCAAAGAATAGCAAGGAGAGATTAAGAAAGCCTTCCTCAGTGATCAATGCAAAGAAATAGATGAAAACGTTAGAATGAGAAAGACTAGAGATCTCTTCAAGAAAATTACAGATACGAGGGAACATTTCATGCAAAGATGGGCTCAATAAAGGACAGAAATGGTATGGACCTAACAGAAGTAGAACATATTAAAAAGAGATGGCAAGAATACACAGAAGAACTGTACAAAAAAGATCTTCGTGACCCAGATAATCACGATGGTGTGATCACGCACACTCACCAAGAGCCAGACATCCTGGAATGTGAAGTCAAGTGGGCCTTAGGAAGCATCACAACAAACAAAGCTAATGGAGGTGATGGAATTCCAGCTGAGCTATTTCAAATCCTAAAAGATGATGCTGTGAAAGTGCTGCACTCAATATGCCAGCAAATTTGGAAAACTCAGCCATGGCCACAGGACTGGAAAAGGTCAGTTTTCATTCCAATCCCAAAGAAAGGCAATGCCAAAGAATGCTCAAACTACAGCACAATTGCACTCATCTCACATTCTAGTAAAGTAATGCTCAAAATTCTCCAAGCCAGGCTTCAGCAATACGTGAACTGTGAACTTCCAGATGTTCAAGCTGGTTTTAGAAAAGGCAGAGGAACCAGAGATCAAATTGCCAACATCCGCTGGATCATCGAAAAAGCAAGAGAGTTCCAGAAAAACATCTATTTCTGCTTCATTGACTATACCAAAGCCTTTGACTGTGTGGATCACAATAAACTGTGGAAAATTCTGAAAGAGATGGGAATGCCAAACCATCTGACTTGATCAATCCTGAGTGTTCATTGAAAGGTCTTATGTTGAAGCTGAAACTCCAATACTTTGACCACCTCATGCAAAGAGTTGACTCATTGGAAAAGACGCTAATGCTGGGTAGGACTGGGGGCAGGAGGAGAAGGGGACGACAGAGGATGAGATGGTTGAATGGTATCACCGACTCGATGGACATGGGTTTGGGTGGACCCCAGGAGTTGGTGATGGACAGAGAGGCCTGGCGTGCTGCAATTAATGGGGTCGCAAAGAGTCGGACACGACTGAGCGACTGAACTGAACTGAACTTATTGCTGATAAAGAGAGATGCAAATATCCAAATCCTCAACAAAATATTAGGAAATCAAATTCAACAATACTTTAAAAGGAGCATATAAAATGATATAGAGGAATTTATTCCAAGGATGCAAGAATGGTTCTATATCTGCAAATCAAGCAATGTAAACCTCAACTTAAGAAAGCCCACGTGTAATAAGCCCATAGCTACCGTCATACTCAAATGTGAAAAGTTTAAAGCTTTTTCTCTAAAATCTGGAGAAAAAAGAGAATCCCTACTCTTACCATTTTTATTCATCATATTACTAGAAGACCTAGCCAGAAAAATTAGGCAAAAATAATAAATAAAAGACACCCAAAATCAGATGAGAAGTGTATTCTCTCTGTTTGCATCTGACATGATATTATGTGTAGAAAATCTTCAAAAATCCTGAGGGGAGGTGCAAAAGCCTGTAAGAATTGATAAACAAATTCAGTAAGTTGCCAGATACAAATTTCATCAAAGACAATATAAGTCTTGTTTCAATACACCAACAATAATCTATCAGAAAAATAAAGAAACAGATCCATTTACATTACATCAAAAATAATAAAATACCAGGAATAAATCTAACTGAGAAGGTTAAAATCTGTTCACTAAAGACTGTAATCAATGAAATAAATTAAAGAAGAGGCAAATAAATGAAAAGGTATCTTATGTTCATGGATTGAATGGATTAATAATATTAAAATCCTCATGTCATACTTCCCTAGTGGTCCAGTGATTAAGAATTACCTGCCAATGCAGAGGACACAGGTTCAATCCTTGTCTAGGAAGATACTACATGTCATGGGGCAAATAAGCCTGTGTGCCACAACTCCCGAAGCCTTTGCACCTAGAGCCAGGGCTCTGTGACAAGAGAAGACCAGTGTACCATAATGAAAAGTAGCCCCACTTGCCATAACTGGAGAAAGCCCACACACAGCAATGAAGAGGCAGTGTAGCCAAAAAAAAAAAAAATAATTAAAACAAATTCCCATACTATGCAAATTATCTACAGATTCAGTGCTACCTCTATCAAAATTTCTATGGCATTTTCCCACAAAAATAGAAAAAAAAATGCTAAACGTGTGGAGCCACAAAATGTCTTGAATAATTAAAGCCATCTTGAGAAAGAAGAGCAGAGTTGAAGGCATCGCACTTCCTGAATTCAATCGATATTACAAAGCTATAGTAATCAAAAGAGTACTGTATTGGAGTAGAGACAGACACACAGATCAGTGAAAAGAATAATAGAGAGACAAGAAATAAACCCATACATACATGGTGAATTAATTTAAAAGAAAGGAAACAAGGAGGAAAGGAAACAACAGTCTCCTCAATAAATGGTGTTGGGAAAACTGGACAGTCACATGCAAAATAATGAAACAGGATCCTCATCTTATACTAGGCATAGAGATCAACTCAACATGGATTAAAACCTTGAACATATAACTTAAACTCCTAGAAGAAAAATAGGGGATAAGCTTCTTGGCATCAGTCCTGGCTATAATTCTTTGGACTTGAAACCAAAAACAATGATAACCAAAGCAAAAATAAGCAAGTGGCACTACAAGTAAAAAAACCTCTGCAAAGGAAGCCATCAACAAAATGAAAAGGCCTCCTACAGAGTGGGAGTAAGTGTTTGCCAGCTATATATCTGTCAAGCGATCAATACCCAAATTATATGAAAAACTCATACAACTCAATAGCAAAAAAGATAAAAATTCAAATGGCAGAATAACTGAATAGATATTTTTCCAAAGACCTACAAGTTGCCAACAGGTACATGAAAAGATGTTCAGCATCACTAATCATCAGGAAAATTCAAATGAAAACCACAATGAGATATCATCTCGCACTTTTCAGAATGGCTCTCATCAAAAAGAAAGGAGATAAGTGCTGGCAAAGACGTGGATTATTGGGAACCCTTTTTTACTGTTTGTGGAAATGTATATTGGTTCAGATACTATGGAAAAAAGTATGGAAGTTCCTCAAAAAAAAAAAATACAGTTACAATATTATTAAGAAATCCCACTTCTGGTATATATCCAAAGGAAATGAAAACAGGACCTTGAAGAGATATCTACAGTCCCATGTTCATTGCAGCATTATTCACAGTAACCAAAATATGAAAACAACCTAAATGTCCACTAACGCAAGATGTAATAAATATATATATAGCATATATTATACACACACGTGTGTGTATAATATATGTATACATTTATATATATATATATATAATGAAATAATATTCAGCCAGAAGAAAGATATCATCCTGCTGTAAAGATTATATATCTAAAGATTATATAAGGTAAATTAAGAATAATAAGATACAGGAGATTAAGTTCCATAGTTTGACACTGGAGGCCTGAAAGCTAACTAGGGGAGATTTTTAAAGATTTAAATGATTGAAGAAACGTTCTGTGTTCATATATTGAACAACTCTATTTTATAAAAACGTTAATTTTTCTGAAATGTGTGTATAGTTTCACTATAATTCCAATCACATACGTTTATCAACTCCACATTTTAAATGCTTCTAGAATTTGCCTTCTTCTCACTGCCTACTCTGCTAGTACATCTTAGTTGACTCTGCCATCATATTTTGCTTGGACTGTTGCACTGACCCTTTAGCTTGTCTTGTTGCCTCTGCTCTTGTTCCTGTACAGTATAATCTCACCAGGATCTGCAGTGACATGTCTTTCCTTGTACAAAGCACTCCAGTGTTTGCCAAATTGTTCAGAGTAAACATCAATACTTATAAGAACCTTCAATGCCTTTCTTGATCTACCCCTATCCCTACTACCTCAGATCTCATGTCACTGCAGCAGCCAAATGGTCCTTCTTTTGTATCTTGAACATTTTTGGCACACTCCATATCAAGGTCTTTGCTCTTGCGAAGTGCTCTACCCTTTGCGTAGATGGGTTTTTCCCCAGCTAGCCACAGCTTGCACCAATACTTCCTTCAGGCACTTAGTGACTTCAGATCCACCTAATAATAACATTTAAAAATGGAACTATCAACAGCAGGATCTACAGCAGGGCCTGACATTCATGCGTTAATGTATTCAGTAAATGACTGTTGAACAGATCTGATACACATGTACTATGACTTGAAGGATGCCAACATTGAGAAGATTCGGTCTTTGTCAATGAAAGTGTCAAGTGAGGAAATAAGTATAATACAAAAACTAACATTTATATGGGAGCTGCATTTTACAAAATATGTACAGTTTACATACTGCTTACACTTGAACCTCCCAAACAACACTATGTTGAGAGAGAGCAGGTGTTTCACAGGTGTAAACTCGGAGAGGTTAAATAATTTGCTCAAGCCAGAAAGCTGTGTCTCAAAGCTTGGCTTTCTGACTTTGAAACTTTTTTTTTCCCCTTTGGTCACACAAGATTGCATTCTCTTTGCACTTTGGGGAATACAATAGAAGAGTAAAATAAAGTCTATTCCTATAATAAATTTGAAATCTTTGTGGGTCATAGCAGTGGCATGAGAAACAAAGTGAATCCCATGACACTCAGTTTCCTTAGGTTAGTTTATAATTTGTAAAATGGAAGTCATGCATATACGATTATCTAAGGGGACATTGAGAAAATTAGTGAGGCCATGTTTATGAAAAATCTTTAAATTACATAGAGAAAAGCATTATCTTCAGAAAAGGAACTATTAATAATCCATATTGTTCTTATATACAAGCTTAGCATATGATCTTGTGAAAGGAAATCCATAACTGTTTAATTCTAACTTTGAAACTTACTATTATTTAAAAAATAATGTGTGTGATTTGATTTCTAAATATTGCTTAAGTTCTTTAATAAAAAGGGAAATACAGATATATTTTCTAGTGGAGCTCAAATTTGTAGACCATCTCTCCTACCACTAGGAGACTGAAAATAAAAATTAAGTACTTCTAAATTTTTAAACGCTGGCAGCTGAAATATTGAGAAAAGAATAAGAATAAGATCAGGAAGAAAAATTAAAACAACGTTGAACAAAAGAATTGAAAGAGAACTATTTTATTTCTCATCTCAGCTGGAGAAATTGTAAGGTTAAGAAAAGATTACTAATATATGAAAATGGCCTTTAGTTAATAAAAACTGCAGGGTGACTAAGGTATTATCTCCTTAAGAACTTTAATTTCATTATGACTATGCTTTTTATAAATAAATTTGTAAAAAATGATAAAAGAAGTATTTATATAAAAAATACATATATTTTCTAAGTTAGAAAGTTGCATAAAACAAGGTTTAACTACTATTAATTAGACAAGCATTGGTTTTTAAGCTTACTAAAATATGTGTGCTTTATAAAAATATTGGTTTATGTGTATACCTAAAATTGATGCACCGTATATAGCCACTACAATTTATTTTTGTAAAATGTATGGAAAATCAAGATAATGCAAAGAAAATTACAAAATAAATGTTCAATGTTAAACAACAATTTTACAAATTTAAGTTAGCTTTAGAGAGCATTTTATAATACATCAAAGTTAATTTATCTCTCTTACAGAAGTTTTATCAGATTTTCTGTTTGGGAAATATTGCAAATCATTTTTCACTTTGATGTATTTGCTTAAAATAAAGTTTAATAATATTTAATATTCTAAAATAATATTTAATACATTTTTAAAGCCTTAATTATTTTTTGGCTGCCCTAGGTCTTCATTGATGTGTTTGGGCTTTCTCTAGTTATGGCACGTGAAGGCTTCTGTTGCTGCAGAGTATTGGCTCTAGGCATGCATCGTCAGTAGTTATGGCACACAGGCTTGGCTCAGTTGCTCCACAGCATGTGGAATCCTCCTGGACTCATGTCCCTGGCATTGGCAGGCAGATTCTTAACCACTGGACCACCAGGAAAATATCTAAAATATTTTTGATTTTATAGTCTGTTATTCAGAATGTACATTTCCCCAAATATTTCATGTTACTATATTTTTATGATAAATAAAAATGCAATACAATTCAGATTAAATAGGTTTCTGGTCATTTGACATGTCAAAGAAGGATCTTGTGACAAAGTCAAAAGTGATTGTTAAGTTTATGTGTCAACTTTGGTTTGGCTATGGTGCTCTGTTGTTTGGTCAAAGACCAGCCTAGGTGTTGCTGTGAAGTCATTATTTAGACATTATTAATATTTAAATCAGTAGACTTTGCATAAAACAGGTTATCCTCCATAATATGAGTAGGCCTTATCCAATCAGTTAAAGGACTTAAGAGAAAAGAATGAGGTCCCACAGAAAGGAAGGGATTCTGTCTCCAAACTGTCTTCAAACTCGAGACTGAAACATCAACTCTTACCCTAAGTTCTAGGCCATAGACCTGCCCTACAAATTTCAAACTTGCCAGTATCCACAGTTGCATGGGTCAATTCTTTAACCACGTGTACACCTACATGTATTCATGTACACACATGTGTACCTCATATTGGTTCTGTCTGGAGAACCCTGACTGATACAAGGTTTATAGCCATACCCCTCCCCTCAAAATAACAGACACTGCATTCTGTAGAAACTCTCCTGGTATGAGAACAGACAACAGAACTTTAGACAGAATTAAAGAAATAGTGGGGGAAAGGCACATGGCCGTTCTCCTCCTGAATTTTGTTTTTAACTGCAGTAAATGCTTTGATATAATGTACCTTGAAATTTTACTTGAAAAATTAATTGGATTTGGCTGGGATGAAAATAACCACATTAGCAGTGCTAAAAATTGGCTTAAGACCATTACTTAAAGTGTTGCAGAAACCAGTACTTGAGAAACCAAGCACCACATTCGGAGAGCTGGAGAACTCCGGTTTATTCCGCCAGCTTGCCCAGAGGAGTTAACACTCCAAGCTCTGAGCCCCAAACAAAGGGGTTACAGAGTTTTTATAGATAGACTATAGTGGGCAATACTGGCTGCTAGTAGGCTGATTTAAACTAAGGAGTTTTGTGTGTGCGGGAACAACAGTTAGGACAAGGTGGTGGAATGCCTGACCTTTATACAGACAAGCATGGTTAAGCAGGATTACAGAGGCTGCGCAATTGCAAACAGCAGGACAAGGCTGAGTGAGATAAGCTAATATTCTAAGTCCCCACTTCCCAAGACTACGAAGTGATCCAGACTTTGCAAGGAGCAAGCTGAGTTACAAAGACAGAACGAGCAGGAGGTTATGTAAAATTTTAACTTTTCCTTTTCAAAAGCAGAAAAAAAAAATATCAAAATAGACTCTTAATGAGTTAGACATATAGAATTAGGGGAACATTTAGAACAGAAAAGAGATTGAAAGTCAGTGATACTTTTATGAGTAAAATTGGATATTACCTCCCTGGAAAGGTGATAAATCTTTTCAACATGATTTCAGAGGTGGATGGTTGGAATTCTAGAAATATTTATGCAAAATGGAAGATGGTGTTCTAAGCAGAATGGATGTGGATTGGATTTTATGATGACGCTATCGTAAGAGAATGGCTTTGATTAACTAAATATTCGTTAATCCTCCCCACTAAAGAGAAACATAAAACTCTATAGACAGAGCACTTGAGAAATACTTAAAGAAAGATGAGACAAGTGCTCTAGGTTTCTGCCTTGGTATCTCAATATCATTCTTTTTGTTCATTCTTGAAGATAACCACTTAAGAATGAACATGAGGAATATTTTGCTTCTATAGCCAGTCAAATAAAATAATAATTAAGGTCACACAAAGAATTTTACAACTGTAGCAGTCTTGTAAAAGGATGGTGACCAGATCAGTGAACATTGGAATATGTGATCAGACTATAAATAAAGGATTTTATTTCATCAGAAGCACAGACATTTTTCAAAACCATTTCTGGCCATGAATGGTTTGGAAAAGGTAAGAGGATGGACAAAGGATTCTTAAACTTTTTATTTCTCATAATTCATGTGCTGGTCATTTGCTATTTGATCACTAGTCTCTTTTTCCAACTAACTTGCTTTGCTCTGTATCACAGATCATCATGTCTATAGACTTCTGGTTATATTCAGCAAGTTGTAGGCACTGGTGAGTGTGAGAAGGGGGTAAATGGGTACTTCTTCTCTTGTTCTGCCTACAGTAGCATTTCTAGCAGAGATTATGTGTCCACATCGGTTCCAGGTTCTGACAGGAAGTCACTGTTTCACAGTTCCAGCTCCTGCCTGCAAAGTAGTGGATTCTAATGCACATTAGGCAAGGCTTCTTCTTACACCACTTCCTCTGATTGTCCCTGTTGCCCTAAAAATAGTTGATGTCTTCCTGCTGTTGCTTCATGGTACTCAGTTTGGCCATTCAACTTTTTTATCACTTGCTTAATCAATTCTCTATATTAAATTTCCTCAGTATGAAAGAACTAAATAGATATCTTATTCTTACCTCATACAGTTCTTACAATTGATCACATAATTCTCTCCTAAGAGAATTGAATTTCTCCTAAGACAATTTAGGTATAGTCTCATATGAAGCCAGAAAATTGAACTTTCTGACCTCTCAACATCTTTCCAAAAATTGTCATAACCTGTTACATTTTGCATTGTCAAGTGCAATCCAAAGGAGTCATAATCTTATGGTTCATGGCATTTTACATTCTATCACTTTTAAAATAAATGCTTCAACATTGCTCCCCCAAATCCTTTTTTATTTCATTTTTGAATAGGGGATTTAAAAATTATTGTTGTCAAAGTATAATTGACTACGTAGTTGTTGACAACAATGGCCTTTCTTTTTTTCCTATGGATCTTATCTATTTTAAAACTAATTTTGTTTTTGGTGTAGCTAATTACTTCAGAAATAACCCTAGGCTGAGTGTAAATGCCAGTTTTTAGGAGAAAATTTATAAAGACATTATATATTCCAGTTGTGTTCTATTAAACAGTATTTCACTAGAAACGAAGTGAATACCTTCAAGATTCCTTATTGTGCTGCCGTTGAGATCTTTGCCATGGGCCAACCTTGAAGGTTAAACTGGAAAACAGTAACTACATTTTAACAATTAAGTCACTTGAATTATCACAGATTGTTAATGGTTTACTTAGAGGACTTATCTACAGAAAGGCTTTGTGTGTGTGCATGTGTGTGTGAAGTTCCAGGATTTATTCTCTTGATCTGTATGTGGCTCTTTACCCATATTTTAAACATTAATATAGCCCACAATATCTTCAAAATTGTCAGAAATCTGGCCACTGTGCTAAGCTGGACTTGGAGTGTAACCCGGTTACACCCTGGGGAGAGAATGAATATTAAAAGCAGCATGCACTAAAAAAGAAGTCCATTGGGAGAACAGCAAAATTCTGTTCTGCCTGGATCTGAGCTCAGTGACCCAGATGCAGCAGAGTCACCTAAGCACTCCCCAAACAATCCTCTAACTTCCAGAGTGAACAGCAGGTAGGACTTCAAACTCAGAAAATCATAGTTAACATGTGCAGAAAATGCTGAAATGTTGGCATATATCATAAGGAATATATATGCACTGAATGTACTTAAACATGTTTGAAATCTTAAATTTAAAACAGATTACAGTAAAAAGCAAGCAAGCATATATATGTATGTATATTTGCATAGATGTTTGTATGTATGCATAGATATGTGTGATATACACACATATATATTTATATGTGCATTCATATCTATTTACCTTTGAGTTAAAATCTGTGTGTTCTCAATATTTAAGAATTCTCTCAATCTGTTTAAGACATATACTCAGATTCTACCATATATAGCATGTGTCAGAAAGCCATACATTGATTGAATGTGAAATTCAAAGGAAATGAAAGATTCATTTTCATGTTTTTCTTCAAAAGGTCAGAGTCTTTTTTTTTTACATGTATTGACTTCTTGTTCTGCATCAGAATTCTTCTCAAAAAAGTAACTGAAACTCTCCAGACTTTTATAAAAAAAAAAAAAAAAAAGTCCTTCAGATATGATATTTATTTTATAACAAAAAAAGAATCAATAAGAACTCTTTAGGATTACAAGATTCACCAAATACTGGAGGGATTTAAAGGAGAGATTCTGTTACATTCTCCTGCCAGGAAGTCAGATTCAATTTGCTGCCACACTTTTGTTTTTGTTGTGGTTATCTTAAAGTTTCCGTGTAGTTGTAACTGAGAAGTGGAATTCCTAACAGCAAAAGAATAGAGAAAAATGTTGCAAGAGTTCTAAAGGCTTCTATGAAGAGAGATTTCTGTCAAAATAAAAATAAAAAGTCAAACTAGGCTAAGGGAGTCTTAGAAGCTTTGGCTTTTGAGATACAAGCACCACAGGAAAAGCTATTTTGTCAATCTTGATCTAAATTTAACAAGCAATATGCAGGTGGTGAAGCATTTTGTCAACTACCTGTGGGTAATGAGGCTTCCCTTGACTATATATGAATTTTCAGATCTTTAATTATATGCCAGAAATTTCATATCTAAATTGGAATTAATATCTGTTATTTTACTTGTTAGCAGTGACAGTTCAGTAACTAAACCTTAAGGAGGCATTTACCTACATTTAAGAAGAAAAATACAATTGTTAAAACATATTATTTTAAATTTATAAAACCCAGGTCACATAGAATCAGATAATTTGTTTGTTACAGGGATTTATTTAGTGTTCTATTTACCCCTTAGAACTTATATTTAGTGTGATATGAAGATACTTGAACAATACTGCTTAGGTTTGATGGAATTCCAGTTGAGCTATTTCAAATCCTGAAAGATGATGCTGTGAAAGTGCTGCACTCAATATGCCAGCAAATTTGGAAAACTCAGCAGTGGCCATGGGACTGGAAAATGTCAGTTTTCATCCCAATCCCAAAGAAAGGCAATGCCAAAGAATGCTCAAACTACAGCACAATTGCACTCATCTTATACACTAGTAAAGTAATGTTCAAAATTCTCCAAGCCAGGCTTCAGCAATACGTGAAGTGTGAACTTCCAGATGTTCAAGCTGGTTTTAGAAAAGGCAGAGGAACCAGAGATCAAATTGCCAACATCCACTGGATCATCGAAAAAGCAAGAGAGTTCCAGAAAAACATCTATTTCTGCTTTCTTGACTATGCCAAAGCCTTTGACTGTGTGGATCACAATAAACTGTGGAAAATTCTGAATGAGATCGTAATACCAGACCACCTGACCTGCCTCTTGAGAAACCTGTATGCAGGTCAAGATGCAACAGCGAGAACAGACTGGTTCCAAATAGGAAAAGGAGTACATCAAGGCTGTATATTGTCACCCTGCTTATTTAACTTCTATGCAGAGTACATCATGAGAAATGCTAGGCTGGAAGAAGCACAAACTGGAATCAAGATTGCTGGGAGAAATATCAATAACCTCGGATATGCAGTTGACACCACCCTTATGGCAGAAAGTGAAGAGGAACTAAAAAGCCTCTTGATGAAAGTGAGAGAGAAGAGTGAAAGAGTTGGCTTAAAGCTCAGCATTCAGAAAACTAAGATCATGGCATCTGGTCCCATCACTTCATGGGAAATGGATGGGGAAACAGTGGAAACAGTGTCAAGTTTTATTTTGAGGGGCTCCAAAATCACTGCTGATGGTGATTTCAGCCATGAAATTGAAAGATGTTTGCTCCTTGAACGGAAAGTTATGGCCAACCTAGATAGCATATTAAGAAGCAGAGATATTACTTTGCCAACAAAGGTCCATCTAGTCAAGGCTATGGTTTTTCCAATAGTCATGCATGGATGAGAGAGTTGGATTGTGAAGAAAGCTGAGCTCCAAAGAATTGATGCTTTTGAACTGTGGTGTTGGAGAAGACTCTTGAGAGTCTCTCGGACTGCAAGGAGATCCAACCAGTCCATCCTAAAGGAGATCGGTCCTGGGTGTTCATTGGAAGGACTGATGTTGAAGCTGAAACTCCAATACTTTGGACCTCATGCGAAGAGTTGACTCATTGAAAAAGCCCCTGATGCTGGGAAGGATTGAGAGCAGGAGGAGAAGGGGACGACAGAGGATGAGATGGCTGGATGGCACTGCCGACTCAATGGACATGAGTTTGGGTGAACTCCAGGAGTTGGTGATGGACAGGGAGGCCTGGCGTGCTGCAATTCATGGGGTCGCAAAGAGTCGGACACAACTGAGTGACTGAACTGAAAACTATATTTTTATAATAGCCATATGGCCTGACTGTCCCTAGGAAAGTACTTTGCTCTCCATTTCCTTTATAAAGTGCTATAGTTTAGTGATAATGAAATAATATTACAGTTCTCAGCACATTCAGCAAATGTCATGATGTCCTATTGACTGAACAATGTGGTGGTATCTATATTTACTATTTGTCAGAGTCAACCTTGTTCCACGTAGCAGCAGTGTTCTGAGATCTTCCTGTAATGACAGCAAAATGTACTGAGTTATCCCATTTCATTTGCTTATAATCTCTCATGTCCAAAATAAAATTTATTCTCATTCTCTAAATAAATACTGCACAGTCACTGAGAACACTATTCTCAGAGCCACAACCATGGTTCTTGAGCCACACCACCTGAATTTGAATCCGCCCTGTTAATAGCTAAACTGGTGACTTTGGGTAAATTAATTAGCCCCTTGAGATTCAGATCACTCATCAGTAAACCTGGAATAATGATACAAACCACCTCATAGCATTGTTATGAGGATTAAATTAGTTGATATATTCAAACCAGTTCTGCTACTCAGTGAATAATGGCAGTGCTCTCCACCTTGTCCTTCAAGGTAGGAATCTGAGGGTCATTCTGTTTCCCTCCTTTAGCTAACCATGATCAGATTGTAACAGTTCTTTTACTTTTCAATCTATCAAAATTCTTTTTCACTTTTCTCCCCATTGTCTTTGAACTGGAGGTCTTACAATTGATGTCTCTGTTCTTTTGGATTCCATTAAAGTATTCATGGAATTTCCAAGCTTAAATCTGTTCACTGGCTTCCTGGTGATTGCTGCAGTGGTCATCAGATTATTTGAAAAAGCTTTTCATCTTTATTCATAGGGAAGTTTACATGAGAGTCCAATATGTACAAAAAGTTAAGAACTGAAATTCCCTAGTAGCAGTGGGAAGTGGGGGTGAGAATCTTACCATTCACTCTGCATATTACCTCCCCTTGGGATTTTTCTTGGCTTCTCTTTTGTTTCTTTTTGATGCACTGGGTCTTAGTTGCTGCATGTGGGATCTATTTCCTTGACCAGGGATCAAGCCTGGAGCCCCTCCATTGGGAGTGCAAAGTATTAGCCACTGGACCACCAGGGAAATCCCCTACCTCCTCGTGGTCTTAGACTGGCCTTTAGGCTCTATAGTCTTTGCACCTCTTCACATCCCCATCATCTCTACTCTCCCTTTGTCAAATACTCTCATCTGTGGACTCATAAAACTAATAATTTTGTGTATAATTTATTCTATTTTTTTTAATTATAATATTTATTATGCATGCTATATCACTTCAGTTATGTCTGACCCGTTGTGACCCTATGGACTGTAGCCCACCAGGCTTCTGTCCATGGAATTTTCCAGGCAAGAATACTGGATTGAGTTGCCATTTCCTACTCAAGGGAATTGTTCCAACCCAGGGATCAAACCCACACCTCTCATATCCCCTACTTTGCCAGGTGGGTTCTTATGATAGCATTGGGCCCACCCAGGTAATCCAGGATACTCTCCCCACCCCAAACACTTCAAGCATAAACTCAAAGCCCCTTTTGAAATATAGGTAACATACTGATAGCTTTTAAAGATTAGGACATGGAACTCTTTGAGGGAAATCGTTCTGCCTACAACACCTGGGATACTTGTCAAAATAACACTTTGATGATGTTCATGATAATACTTTGCTCTTTCATAACTTGTGTATCATTCTCAAATTTCTTTGTTCTTATTTCATTTGATCTAAACAATATTTGGCCAAAAATATGTCTCATGTAATATTCCCTTGACTGTCTTAAAAACTTTATATATCTGGTATATATCTGAGTATCTACTATATCATAACTTGAAGGGATAAATTATATTTTGTTCATTTCCAGACAACCATCATTTGTTTTGATTAGTCAAATGATGAATGAAGAAACTGAAGTTCAAAGGGGTTATGTAAGTTCAAACCAGTATTTAAAGTGATTGAAACTACAGCTAGTTTTCAGAGCTTCTGAGATATTAATCAAAATTCTTTCCAATTTATCCCAGTGCTGACCAGTTGACCACATATGTTCTTAATATGTTGTTATAGTGATCATAAGAGTTTATAAATACACAGTAAAATATGTAGTGATATAAGTTTCATACCATTATTATGGTAATTATAATGTAAATTTCTCAGGGTTGTAAAACTTCCCAGAAATAAATGAAAGTGTGTAACAAGAAAAGCTATAGAAAAATTCTCAACCCAAAAATCATTTATATATTACTTCAGAGTAAGCCTCTATTTTTTGTCAGCATCAGAAGTACTGAAGTAGTATTAATTTAGGCATAAAAATATCCGATGTAAGTAGATGAATTACCAACAAAATTGAGTGTTCAGAAATTTTTTTTCTGTCCTATCTGATAATTTGCTGATGTTGAATAAATGAATAATTGAATGTTGGGAAAACTTGGAGTCTTAGGGGGAGAATGCAAATTTGGAAAAACTAAGGATATGATGATTTCAGTATACTTACTAGAACTGACAATTAAGAAGCAGGAACCCTTTAAAGGTATTACTTTTCATAAAGTCTTTGTGTGTTCAGTTCAGTTCAATAACTCAGTCATGTCCAACTCTTTGCGACTGCAAGGACTGCAGCACACCAGGCTTCCCTGTCCATCACCAGCTCCCGGAGCTTGCTAAAACTCATGTCCATTAAGTCAGTGATGCCATCCAAACATCTTTTCCTCCATCATTGCCTTCTCCTCCTGCCTTCAATCTTTCCCAGCATCGGAGTCTTTTCCAATGAATCAGTTCTTCGCATCATCAGGTGGCCAAAGTATTGGAGTTTCAGCTTTAGCATCAGTCCTTCCAATGAATATTCAGGACTGATTTCCTTTAGGATGGACTGGTTGGATCTCCTTGCAGTCCAAGGGACTCTCAAGAGTCTTCTCCAACACCGCGGTTCAAAAGCATCAATTCTTTGGCACTCAGCTTTTTTATAGTCCAACTCTCACATCCATACATGACTACTGGAAAAACCATAGCTTTGTCTAGATGGACCTTTGTTGGCAAAGTAATGTCTCTGCTTTTTAGTATGCTATCTAGGTTGGTCATAACTTTTCTTCCAAGGAGCAAGGGTCTTTGAATTTCATGGCTGCAGTCACCATGTGCAGTGATTTCAGGTCCAAAAAAATAAAGTCTGCCACTGTTTCCCCATCTATTTGCCATAAAGTGATGGGACCGGATGCCATGATCGTAGTTTTCTGAATGTTGAGTTTTAAGCCAGCTTTTTCACTTTCCTCTTTCACTTTCATCAAGAGGCTCTTTAGTTCTTCACTTTCTGCCATAAGGGTGGTGTCATCTGCATATCTGAGGTTATTGATATTTCTTCCGGCAACCTTGATTCCAGCTTGTGCTTCCTCCAGCCCAGTGTTTCTCATGATGTACTCTGCATATAAGTTAAATAAGCAAGGAGACAATATTCAGCCTTGACATACTTCTTTCCTAGTTTGGAACCAGTCCATTGTTCCATGTCCAGTTCTAACTGTTGCTTCTTGAGTGACATACAGATTTCTCAGGAGGCTGATAAGGTGGTCTGGTATTCCCATCTCTTTAAAAATTCCAGACTAAAGAGTCATAATTTGAGGCATGAATATTCCAGGGAAAGTCTAGATTAGAATCCCAAGACCTTTACTATTGGTGAGTTGAGTATCACTTGGTGGAACCAGCTAGTGTTTTTATTTACCCTTTATCTGATATGTTTTCTAATTTTTAAACAAATATTTATTTTATTGAAGTATAGTTGATTTATAATATCAGTTTCAGGTATACAACATAGTGATTCAATATTTTCATAGTTTATATCCCATTAAAAGTTATTACAAGATAATGGCTATAATTTTTACGTTATATAATATATCCTTGCCTCTTACGTATTTTATACATAGTGGTTTGTGCATCTGAAACCTATAACCCATAATGTGGCCCTCAAAGATTTCCTTTCCCCACTGGTATTCACTAGTTTGTGTTATATGCCTGGGATTCTGTTTCTGTTTTGCTATACACCATCATTTGCATTATTTTTTAGATTCCACATTTAAGTAATGTCACATTTCTCTTTCTCTGTCTAGCTTTTTGACTAAGCATAATATTCTCTAGGTGTATCCATGTTACTGCAAAAGGCAGAATTAATTCTTTTATGACCAATATTCCATTATATATATAATATGCCATTATACACACACACGCACGTGCGCACGCGCACCGCATTTCCTTTATCCATTCATCTGTTGATGGACACATTTATTGGTTCCGTATCTTGACTATTGTAAATGATGCTGCTGTGAACAGTGGGTGTATGTATCTTTCCAAATTGGTATTTTTGTTTTTTCTGGATGTATACCCAGGAGTGGAATTACTGGGTCATAGAATGGTTCTATCTTTAGCTTTTTGAGAAATTTAAATACTGTTTTCCATAGTGGCTGCACAATTTACATTCCCACCAACAGTGTAGGAAGTGAAGTGTTAGTCGCTCAGTCGTGTCCAACTCTTTGCGACGCCATAGACTGTAGCTTGCCAGGCAAAAATACTAGAGTGTGTTGCCAATCCCTTCTCCAGGGGATCTTCCCGAGCCAAGAATCAAACCCAGGTTTCCTGCATTGTAGGCAAATTCTTTACCATCTGAGCTACCGGGGAAGGATTCACTTTTTTACACATCATGCCAACATTTGTTATTTGTGGACTTTTTAATGATAGCCAGTCCCTAGACATATAGTTGATAAACAGTATTAGTTTCAGGTGTACAATGTAGTGATTCCGTGTTTTTATAATTTATACTACTAGTTGGATTTTCCCTTTTCTGTAGAGTCTTACTTTTTTTCCCACTTACAGAAGACCCTTTAACAGTTCAGGGTAGGTTTAATGTTGATGAGTTCTTAGTTTTTGCTTCTCAGAGAAGTTCTTTATCTCTTCTGTTCTACTTGATAATCTTTCTGAGTAAAGTATCCTAGGTTGCAGAGTTTCCCCTTTCAGCACTTTGAATACATCACGATACTCCCTGGCCTGCCAAACTTCTGCAGAGAAATCAGCTTACATGGACTGTTGGCTTGTGTCGGCCACCCCGGATTTACGATGTGCTACCTGTCCAGACACGTGTGGCTCTACTCAGAGTCAGTTTGGGGTGCAAGTTCCCTTTTTCTCTCACAACCAATCACTGACCCTGTCTTCTCTACCCGTACCCTGCTGTGGAATCACTCTGTATGGCAAGTGGGCCTGCATGGCCTCCTGCCGTGTGTTTGGGGTGAGTTGTGGTGGAGTGGCTGCCATCAGAGGTCTAGGTTGTTTCTGATGTGATGCTTCTGTAAGCACCAACCATGGCCACTGCTGCCCCACCCAGGCTCCACCCCGGGACCAGGTCACCTCTGTGTTCCACAATTGAGTCTTTTCCCTAGTCGTGTCTCAGTGGTCCCCCAGCCAGGCAAGAAAGCTTGTCTTCCCTGCATAGAAGCCCAGGACTGGGGCGCCCTACCTGTGGCTTGTATTGCTTGCTCCCCAGGGCAGATGTCCTTCCATGTTAACTTCCATTTCCTCAGAGTCCCTTCCCAGGAACACGGGTCCTAATGTGATCACTTTTATTCCCTTCATACCCATTGACACATGCATCTTACTTATAGCCTTGGTTGTATAAGAATCCTTTGTCAAGTTTCCACTTAGTTTTCTGTTAGAATTGTTCTGCAAGTAGGTGTAATTTTGAGGTATCCATGGTGGGAAGTGAGTTCCACATTCTTTCATTCCTTCAACTTAATCTGAACCCCGATCTTCATTTCATTTTTAATCACATGGAGTAGTCACACTACTGGAGAAGGCAATGGCACCCCACTCCAGTACTCTTGCCTGGAAAATCCCATGGATGGAGGAGCCTGGTAGGCTGCAGTCCATGGGGTCGCGAAGAGTCGGACACGACTGACCGACTTCACTTTCACTTTTCACTTTCATGCATTGGAGAAGGAAATGGCAACCCACTCCAGTGTTTTTGCCTGGAGAATCCCAGGGGTGGGGGGAGCCTGGTGGGCTGCCGTCTACAGGGTCACACAGAGTCGGACACGACTGAAGCGACTTAGCAGCAGCAGCAGCAGCAGTCACACTACAGAGAGGTGTGTGCTTTTTCAGCAGACAAATAAGACTAGTCTTCATCCTGGGAAGAATTCTCTCTGGAGCTCCATTTAACATTGTGTTTTTCATCAAAATGCTCTGAAGACCTATTAGAGCCTAGGGCACAACAAATTAGGCATAATGACCTCCGGCTTTGCTACTTACAGCAAGGACATGCCTCTGTGTTAGTCAGTTGGGAAGGATAAAATGTCTTTGGTGTTTAAAAGGAAAGAAAGAAGAAGAGAAAAGAAAAAAGAAATTCCTCTTACTTTTGCTTTGTATATTACCAAGACAAAGTGATAGAGATCTCTAGTCTTCTACATAAACATTCTTTGCCTGACTTTTATTGACTTTTCGCCTTCAAGATCATTAAACTCAATTTAAGTTGCTACCAGTTTTGCCTCTGTGAAAGAGTTCATTCTTAGTCAGCCCTAGAACTCTTGGGGGATTTTATATCTAATAAGAATATCTATTAAACATGTTTAATGAAAGTTGACAGCTAAGTATGATATATGAAGCACACTTTTTTTTTCCCTCCTACGGAAATGATCCAAGATTGACACAAAGTAGATCTCCAGGGTTAATCTTCAGGAAAATTCTGAAAGACTAACAGAAGACTCTGCCAGTGCTAGGATGTCATAAGGATATGATCTTAATAGAATAACCATAGTTGAAATGCCATTGGCTTAATACATTTAGAATAAACCAAAGCGTTGAAAGCCTCTTTCTTTTTATTTTTCATTTGTGCCTGGAGATGGCATATTAATCTGTACAGGTCTGTGCAGATCATTTTCAAGAGAAATTTAACATGGAGGGACACATAGTCAAGCAGAATTTAAGATCAGAAATGCAAATTTTATGAACTTAATAATGTCATCATTTGTTTGAAACCAAGTTGTTCATTTTCTGTTGCATAGATTTCATTCTGACCTTAATAAGAAAATAGCACATTCCTCTGTGTGTGTGTGTGTGTGTGTGTGTGTGTTTTCCTGTGAAGTTGTAATATTAAAAAAGCATAAATCAAGCTTGTTTTGATAGATGAACAACACAATTTTGTAACAGGATAGAAACTGAAAAAAAAGGAAAGAAGGGAAAGAAAGACTGAATAGCTGATAAAAGATGAGTTGAACTAGGAGGATTGATGTTAGAGCTGAAGGCAGCATTAGAGATTAGATGCTCATTGGCTTTTCAGCAAGCCTGGTGACTCATTCTACATAAATGAAGTTTGTGATATGTAGTGAAAAGCTTTCTATCTTCACTGCAAGCAAATTAGCAGGTATTTTGTGGCAGGAATGTTAATGTTATCTCGCAATTTGTTTCTGAGCAGGAACACATTAACAGAGCAGGTTTGAAAAGAATTTCACTTTTATAACATCAGGTGCCAAAGGTATTAGAACAAGGTCACCTCTGTAAAGTAATGAGGGAAAATTAGGTTATAAACATGCAGTGCCTAAAAATATATTCAGTCTGCTCTGCAGAGTGAATGCAATATAGAATTGGCCCAAATTGCTAGTTTTCTTTTACTCCAAATAACACTCAGGCCACAAACTGAATCCAAAGAGTTAAATAATAGAGCAAGACACTGTAGAGGAGGGATCACTGGAGCTCATAATAGAGAATCAATCAAAATCAGTCATGTTCAAATATCTGTATATATACACAAACCAGTTCATAACTTATAAAGTAGGACATTTGGAATGCTTTATGCAATAAACCTCAGAGGTCTACATTTCTGTTTAGGAGAAAACAAAGAAAGGCAAATGAAAGACAAAGGCAAAACAAAACATTGTTTGTCTTCACTGATAGTTAAAACATAAAACAAAGTTGAGTGATTGCTGGGAATATTATCACAATTAAAAGCTAAAAGATAAAATGACAATAAAGCTCTTGAAAAGTGGGGTAATGGGGGTATGAATGATTTTACTCCTTTTTGGAATACATATAAGAGGCAGGATGGGTAAAGTGTATGCAGAAGACCCACCAGATCTGGGTAATCTGGTCTTGGGCAGGATATCATCTTATATTATGGACCATTAAGACACCAAAGGCTTGACTTTTTTTTTTTAATTAATTATTTTTTTTTTATTGAAGGATAATTGCTTTATAGAATTTTGCTGTTTTCTGTCAAACCTCAACTTGAATCAGCCATAGGTATACATATTTGGGTAATCATGCTTACAGATTTTCCCAGACTAGGACTAGACAAGATGGTGTATTTTCTCACCTTGCCCTAAATATCATCAACACACATGCCTGACCTCCAATCTCCTGGACTGTAGCTTTGTCTTATTATTTATTTCTGCAACTAAACTAAAGCTTGCTGTCTTCATTTTGTCCAAATATGATGAGACTATATAGGGTGATTAAAATATAACAAATCAACTCTGACCTCAATCTGCAAAAGTCCTTCAGAGTAACATAACATTTTACTTAAGCAATTACTTATAAGCAGAAAGGTGAAAGGAAGAGTGTTTTGAGTAGCAATTGATAACATTTTTGTTGATTTGAAATTTCATTTTAGTAAGAATTTAATTGTAAGTGAAAATAAATCGATGGCTATGATAGCCACTTCTTAAAAAACCAATGGACCAGAATCAGTGACTGGTTCCTATTGATTGTATCCATCATGGAACTTAGTAGGTCCGGAATTTGGATGATTTAATTTGTTGACCTAATAAAGGATTAATCGTCTTACCCAACTTTTTATTTTACAGGCAAAAAATATGAGACTTGGAAAGATGAAACTTGGAAACATGAAATGACTCACCCAGATTCACAAGGTAATTATTGATAGAGTTATAAAAGATTTGAACATAAGTCTTTAGATTTATTTCTATTTATTTTATTGACTAAGAAATAATTTGATTTATTTTATTGACTAATGCAGCATGCTTCTCAAGCCTGGCTGGGTTTTGTTATCACTAATTCAGGCACTGCTCCAGACCAATTAAATTCAGAATCTCTGGGGAAAAGGTACACCATGCAAATTTTTATAACTCTTCTCTTAATGTAAGGCAGAGAAAGGACTGAGAGACACTGGACCATTTTAGATTTCCTTTAGAAAATGTTGCAATTCCTTTAGCCCAGGAGTGCAATTTTGGGCTTCCCAGGTGGCAGTAATGGTAAAAAAAACCCACCTGCCAATGCAGGAGACATGAGATGTGAGTTAGATCTCTGGGTCAGGAGGATCTCCTGGAGGAGGGCATCGCAGCCCACTCCAGTATTCTTGTCTGGAGAATACCGTGAACAGAAGTCTGGCAGCTACAGTCCATGAGGCCACAAGAGTCAGACTTGACTGAAGCAACTTAGCACACACACACACAAGTGCAATTTTACCCAAGGTAATATTCAGAGGAAAAACTTTTCAGGGTCCATTTAATGGCTAGCATAGAAATTGCCCTGTATATGTTTCCAGTGTTTCTGTCATGTATTCAGTTAACAGCAGGACATGTATCCAGAAAAGAACCAGTGTTAAGGTAACACAGATCTCATTTTTGAAGCAATCTTTAAAATGAGAGGTCTGGCAAGATGAAACTCAGAAAATAAATCAATGCTTGTCTAAAGGTTATAGAGTAACTTGGGAACTATTTGAGCTCTAGTGATTACAAGATCAGAAGATTAAAAAATAACCCTGCGGGTGTGCTTTAGGAACCATTTCCTCTGAAGATATATGGGAGATTTATGATTGAGTTGAAATCACTTTTGATTGGAAATAATTCTAGCTCAGGAAGAACATTAAAGTAGAAATGGCGGGAAGAGCATTGTCAGAGAGAATATGTGCTTTATTCACATTATAAAGGCTACCATTTACCACTGAAAATAATAGAAACTACTTAATAAATTAATATGACAGTTAATGGGTAAGTTAACAACCAAAATCATATTACTACTGACTATGCTTAGGACTTTATTTTTGGGGGGCTCCAAAATCACTGCAGATGGTGATTGCAGCCTTGAAATTAAAAGAGGCTTACTCCTTGGAAGGAAAGTTATGACCAACCTAGACAGCATATTAAAAAGCAGAGACATCACTTTGCCAATAAAGGTCCATCTAGTCAAGGCTATGGTTTTTCTAGTCGTCATGTATGGATGTGAGAGTTGGACTGTGAAGAAAGCTGAGCATCGAAGAATTGATGCTTTTGAACTGTGGTGTTGGAGAAGACTCTTGAGAGTCCCTTGGACTGCAAGGAGATCCAACCAGTCCATCCCAAAGGAGATCAGTCCTGGGTGTTCATTGGAAGGACTGATGTTGAAGCTGAAACTCCAATACTTTGGCCACCTCATGTGAAGAGTTGACTCATTGGAAAAGACCCTGATGCTGGAAAAGATTGGGGGCAGGAGGAGAAGGGGATGACAGAGGATGAGATGGCTGGATGGCATCACCAACTTGATGGACATGAGTTTGGGTAAAATCTGGGAGTTGGTGGAGGATAGGGAGGCCTGGCGTGCTGTGATTCATGGGGTCACAAAGAGTTGGACATGACTGAGTGATTAAACTGAACTGAACTGAATGCTTAGGACAAGTTAAGGGATGGGATCAGGCAAAGATGATCAAAGTAGTCCTGGACCTTAAAGGTTTAGATATGACTCAAACATGACAGCTGTTTGGAAAGCTAAATAGCAAAAGAAAAGATAATTTAGTTTAATGCTATAGTAGATGATCACTTATAAGGCATTTATGAAGTCAGATGAATGTTTAGAAAATAAGTCCTTTGGGGGGTTCAGAGGCAAAGAAATCAAAGGTTCCCAAATGACCATTTTTTCAGATAAAATCTAAGTGCCTTATAACTTGGAGAATGTAGATCCTTATTTATTTTATTGCCTGGGGTTTTGAGGGTTTTTTGTTTGTTTTTTAGTTTTACTGTTCATTATTTTCTACTTAATGTAAGTCTTCATGCTGCGGTGTGGGAGGAGGAGAGAAAGGATATTAAGTTTTGAAACTAGCCTTCCCTAACTTTAAACAAGAGAAAAGACACACATGGTTGCTTATCTGTATGTCATATTCACCAATACAATTTCCTTGCCCTCTCTTGTTTGATTCAAAACTTCCTGTCTATATGAGACAGCACGTGCTAGCTAAACTTATTATGGTAGTCATTCCACAGTATATATAAGTCACATCATTATGCTATACACCTTAAATTTGTACCATGAAATATGTCAATTATATGTCAATAAAGTTAGGAAAAATAAGTAAAAACTTTCTCTACAAGTGGTATAAATTATTGCAAACAATTATAAGTCTGATTATATTTTTAAAGCTAGTTATGATTTTAAGTTCCACAGGATTTAAAGAGGATTCCTAGAGAACAAAATGGTGAATCAAAGAAATATGTGATACTATATTTATAGGCACTGTGATATATGGCTATATATTGGCTTATTCATTTATTCAGCCACTCTATAAAAGTGAATTGAAAACAATAAATAAGTACTACTAGGGCCAGATATTGTGACTGCTCCAGGGTAAAGATGAAATTTGGTCTCTCACTGAATGGAGCAATAATATTATGTTTAGGAATAATATAGGCCCAGAGCTAAGTAAAATGCAAGACACAGTGTCATAGGAAAGGTAAAAATATTCAGCATCTATCAAACCTGCTCCTCTTTCAGTGTTCCTTATTAGAGAGAATGGGAGCTATTCAGTTTTGTATGTCAAATACATAGGAAGTAACATTAAAATCCCACCGTACCTCAGCTTCCATTCTTAGCCATTGGCAAGTTGTCAATAACTCATATTCAATTTTTTATCTATTCTTATGTCTTTACTCCATTTCATGTGTTTCTGCTCAAGTTAAACTTAGGTTTACCTCCCACTTGCATTAATATAAATACAGTAAGTAGCCTCCTAACTAGTCTCCCTACATATGTTCAATGAGAGTAATGTTTTCAAAATGCAAACCTGGTCATATCCCACCCTCCTTAAATTTCATGACGGTAGTTTCTGTCTCTGCAGTTCATTATATCTTAAGCAGCTAACATATTGTCAGACACAAAATAAATGCTCAATAAATAAATGAAATGTAAAGTTGGGAGAAGTATCTTGATACGAATTCTCAACTATTATGAAACACTAACCCAAATGAGAGACACTATTTTGCCTGTTGTAGAGGGGGTTGGTCACACAAAACTTCAAGAACTTAGATTAGCTGACAAAGTACCATTAGTGATTCATAATGTGTCCTAAGTATCCCTAGTGGCTCAGATGTTAAAGTCTCTGCTTGCAATGTGGGAGACCCAGGTTCAATCCCTGGGTTGGGAAGATCCCCTGGAGTGGGAAACGGCAACCCACTCCAGTAACCTTGCCTGGAAAATCCCATGGACAGAGGAACCTGGTAGGCTACAAGTCCATGGGGTCCCAAAGAGTTGGACACAACTGAACAACTTCATTTAAGTACATATGCTTGTTTTATAAATATCTGCGTATGAAGATAAACCTGCGTGTATGTAAATAAATCTAAATATATATGCACATTTTCATCCAAAGCCCACCTAAAGGGAAATGGGTGGAAATTATGTCACAAAGAATATTATTGGTACTGTAATAAACACTTAGTGAAACAAGAAAGAAGTTTTCCTGTTTATAGTGTAGAAGTCATTTATAGTTTTTGGCCATTATTATCTATTTCCCTTTTTCCTCCCAAAGAGCACCCATCTTCCTCAGTGAACAACCCTTCTGCTACTTTCACTCTTGCTGATTTGATGGTTGTTGACTCCTTTCCCACTTCTGGATCTAGGCATTGCTTTCTCTTGGCCAGAGTAATTGTTTAAAGGAGGGGTGACTGACCCAGTCAGAACTAGTGAGTTGTAATTAAATATCCACTGGGACTATAGAGTTTGAATTAGAGGATATAAAACTGAAGTCATTGCATCCACTTTCGGACTGCAAAGAGAATTCCTATCAAAGAATGTAGCCAACATAAAAAATGCAGAGCTGAGTGAGAGCGATCAAGTCCTGGTAACATTATGTGAGCTCCTGGATCTTGGCAAGTTGGAACCAGATCTATTTTGTACATGAACTGGTAAAGTCACTTTTAAATTAACTTATTTGGGTTGGTTTTTGCCACTGGTAAAGAAGAGACACTTATAGTATCATGTAGCTTCCATATTCCCTGGGTGGCTGGGATGTACCTGTTCATCCTAGGCAACTGGTTTCCTCTTTGAAATGTGATAGGTTGTATTCTTGGGCTTCCCTAGTGGTTCAGGTGGTAAAGAATCTCTCTGCAATGCAGGAGACCTGGGTTTTATCCCTGTTTTGGTAAGATCCCCTGGAGGAGGGCATGGCAACCCACTCCAGTACTTTTGCCTGGAGAATCCCCATGGACGGAGAAGCCTGGCAGGCTATAGTCCATCGGGTTGCAAAGAGTCAGACATGACTGAGCAACTAAGCACAGCATAGCACAGGTTGTATTCTGGCCTGGGACAGGGTTTCTTAGTGAGTCACACGGATTTCAGAGGTATAAGCAGTAACCACAGAAATGAAACTAGCCTCTACCTTACAGATTGTTCTGTGGCACTTAGCTAGTTTTGGTGATGATAGGTTGCACCTGTTACTAAGAAATGTCTGATGGCCAAAGAAACTTACAAAGTGATCACACGCACAAGACAACAAAGGTGAAAAAAATCCAAACTGACAAAGCGTAATTCTGCTTAACAGAAAACATTGATTTTATGACTTTTATTGAGTGAAAACTCAAACCAGGGCCTCTATGCACATTCACCTCTGTGAACATTCAGCTTCAAGGAACAGAGACTGGTTTTAGAGTGAAGGGTGAATAACTTAGAATTTTTTTGTATTTTAGGTAAAAATTCCATCCCCCCTTTCATTCTATAATTCATTCTACCTTCTGTTATTTTGCCTTCCTCCTGCTGAGAAAGGATCAGTTCGATCCCTGGGTTGGGCAGATCACCTGGAGAAGGGAAAGGCTACCCACTCCAGTATTCTGGCCTGGAGAATTTCATGGATTGTATTGTCCACAGGGTCGCAAAGAGTCTGACATGACTGAGCGACTTTCATTTTCACTTTTTCTGTTATTTTGCCTTCCTCCTGCTGAGAAAGAAGGGCCAGCTGGGGGTAGTAACGTGAGGACAATGCCATACAGTAAGGTGAGAACCAGTGGAAGGTAAGGAATAGTCTGACAGTTGCTGAGCTAGTCCTGATCAGTTGTCTTTGACACTCGAAATGGTGAAAAGATGAGCAGTTATGTCACCATATCCTCCTGTAAGTGGTTGTTTATGGGTGAAATGGTATCTAAAGAGGACCCCTTGATCAAAGGAATTTGGAACATGGATGAATGAGGAAGAAACCAAGAGTGGTAAAAAAAGAAAAAGTTGAAGCCAGAAACTTGGCTGACTGTTAATGGCTCCATCATGGCGCAAGGCGTTCTTAGAGAAGCTCCTGCCAATATATCCTTCAGACTGCCATCAACATGAACTTTGGAAGCCATATATCTGATCATGTACCTAATCCTTACTCAGTTCAGTTCAGTCACTCAGTCGTGTCTGACTCTTTGTGACCCCATGGACCACAGCACACCAGGCCTCCCTGTCCAACACCAACTCCTAGAGTCCACCCAAACCCATGTCCATTGAGTTGGTGATGACATCCAACCATCTCATCTTCTGTCATCCCCTTCTCCTCCTGCCCTCAATCTTTTCCAGCATCAGGGTCTTTTCAAATGAGTCAGTTCTTCGCATCAGGTGGCCAAAGTATTGGAGTTTCAGCTAGAACGTGAGTCTTTCCAATGAACACCCAGGACTGATCTCCTTTAGGATGGACTGATTGATTCTCCTTGCAGTCCAAGGGACTCTCAAGAGTCTTCTCCAACACCACAGTTCAAAAGCATCAATTCTTCGGTGCTCAGCTTTCTTTATAGTCCAACTCTCACATCCATACATGACCACTGGAAAAACCGAAGCCTTGACTAGATGGACCTTTGTTAACACAGTGATGTCTCTGCTTTTTACTATGCTATCTAGGTTGGTCATAACTTTCCATCCAAGGAGTAAGCATCTTTTAATTTCATGGCTGCAGTCACCATCTGCAGTGATTTTGGAGCCCAGAAAAAATAAAGTCATCCACTGTTTCCACTGTTTCCCCATCTATTTGCCATGAAGTGATGGGACCAGATGCCATAATCTTAGTTTTCTGAATGTTGAGCTCTAAGCCAACTTTTTCACTCCCCTCTTTCACTTTCATTAAGAGGCCCTTTAGTTCCTCTTCACTTTCTGCCATAAGGATGGTTTCATCTGCATATCTGAAGTTATTGATATTCCTGGCAATCTTGATTCCAGCTTGTTCTTCTTCCAGCCCAGCGTTTCTCATGATGTACTCTGCATATAAGTTAAATAAATCCTTACTCAAGGTACTGGGAGTAAGTGAAATTATAGACATCTTTGCCGTCCTCGTGGGTCTTATTCTTGAATTATAAATAAAAATAAAAATAAGCTGAACCAAGGCCAAATGTGAAACATAGGAAATATATAATATGAAATCAGAAAGGTGGGTATTTCATTTGGGGAATTTTTCATGGAAGAAGGAAAAACAGTGGCTTGAAGTGTGGGGGATAAATACATTAAGAAAAGAGAAAAGGATTTTTGGTTGAACACTTGCATAAACAAAGCTCGAGGGAAAACAAGGAAAATGTTTGTCAAATGGAGAAAATAAAGAGAAGAATTTGTGAAATAATACCTCTGTACCAAATTTATAAAGTATCTTTTGGCAAAAATCATGTGTCTTTCTTTTATAATTCATCCTCATAGCAATGATTTCTTTTAACTAAATTACATGAGGGAAAATATGTTTTTAATTCACACTTGGATATTTTTAGAAATGAAAAAAGTATGAATTTAGTGTATCATTTTTGATGATCTGTAAAACTTACCAGACCCAGAGGAATTCCAATTATTCTATTAAATTACTCTGTAATTGAACTAACATCTCCACTCTCAATAAAACAGGTTCTAATGTCCAAAGCAGTGTGTGAGCTACTGCTGAGTGTCTTAATGGCTCCTGTGTTTGCCTACATACTCTCATACTAGCCTCCAACTAATTACTTTGTAAAGCACTTTGGGATAATTTGGTTGTGAATAGTATTGTATAAAGCAAACACATTTCTTTTCTCAAACAGTGGCTCATGTTGGGAGTTGAAGAGCTACAAGTACATTATTATTATTTTTTTTTACCTTAGCAGTAGATATTTTATGTTAGGCATGCATGCATTTTCAGATCTTCTTTTAAAGTGATGTATTTTCAGGAACAGGCTACAAAGACCTTTCTAAGAAGGACAGAGAATTTTAGAGAACAAAGCATATTAAACAAACAAAAGTGAAAAAAATTTTTCACTTTATGTAATGTAATTAATGGAACCATTTCTACTGACAAAACCATTACATAAAATATTTATTTTGTTGTAAAGTGTTTCGTTAATGAATATGAAGTCTTTTATAAATAATTTTCATGAAATAATTGTTTTTTAATATCTATTGCATTTTCATGCAGCAGACCGTTAGGGAAAATTCTTTCATCACAAAATAAATCCCAGCAAAGTAAATTTTTAAAAAATCATTTAAATATTGATTACTAGTGAACTGTGTCTCATGCTATGCCTTCTTCAAGAATTAGTGGCACTTTTATTCCAGGTATATACCCATTTCTTCATTGATCATATTCTTTTTCAGGTACTGGAAATGGGATTTAGAATATGTGTCTGAAATTGGCTATTGTGCACATAGACAAGGAAATACTTGTGTTTCTATAACTGCCTAGCTCCCATGGAACCCCCTCTCTGGTTTCAGGTTAATTGTGGTCTGCTGCAATCTTTTCTATATAACTGTTTTCCCCTGAAAACTTCATCAGATGATAAAGGTCCTTTTACCTCTTTCTCTTACTAACATTCAATATTATGACCTGTATTTTGATTTCCTGGGGAAAAATGATCATTCACAATTTGCAAGAAATATGTGTCATGTTTCTTTGTCCATATCTAAAAGTACAGGGAAGTATTTAACACTCTTAAAAATTGTAGGTATTCTTAAGTACATCATGATTTATTGATAATGGCTTGGTAACATTATCTTCCTATAAACAAACCTAGACATTGAGTACTAGAGGAACTAGGGCAGAATGTAAATTTTGCCCTTTAAATGGAATGACCGTTACTTATGCTCAGTGATGGAAATGCATATGCATATACATGTCTTCCTAACCTGGATGACAGATTTGAGAATCTTCATGTCCTGTGAGCCCATTTGGAGATGGAATTAACATTTTTGTCCCTTTGATAAACCACTAACTGTCTTAAATGAAGTTTAATGATCCTTAGTGAGTTATTAGTGGATTGTTCCATTGTGTAATGGTTATATTAGTGAAATCTCACAACAGTATCGTAGCTGTATCCAAAGGCATCTGGAAATTGATGCATCTCTACAGAAGGAAGTGATTTCTTTGTTCTTCCTAGTGTGTCTCATTACGTTCTTTTCCTTTTTAATGTACCTACCATTATTAAGAGAATATGAAGTTATTATCTGAATTTCAAATGGATTACTCCATGTGAATTGTTTCAGGATATGTGATTGTGTTATTCTGGAGAATAATTATACAAGATTCTCAAGGGTCATGTGTTCTTGATGTTAAAACCCCTTAAGGTAAAACTTTAAAATGCAGTTTTATTTTATGAGGTTTTACATTTGTGGTGGTAAGGGAATTCTCAGTGATATTTCTTCTGAAGCAGTCTGTGTTTGGGTACATTACAAATATGTGATAACTCATATTGAGAGTTGTTTGTAGACTTCAGATTGCAATGCAAACTAAATACTGACACCAATGTCTGAGCTTTATTCATGGTTTGGGATTAAGGTGTCATCATGTACCAATGAAGTTATATGTTGCCATGAACTGCAGTCAAGGAGACTTACTTAAAATGTTTGTGGGGCTTCCCTGGTGGTTCAGATGATAAAGACTCTGCCTTCAATGCCAGAGACCTGGGTTCAATTCCTGGGTTGGAAAGATCCCCTGGGAAAGGGAATGGCTTCTCACTCCAGTGTTCTCGCCTGGGGAATTCCATGGATAGTTAAGCATGGTGGGCTACAGTCCATGGGGTCACAAAGAGTTGGCCATGACTGAGCAACTAATACTTTTGAGTATCTTGATTTGGAAATGTAGAAGTTCAAGGGATATTTTATTTTCATGTACTGCTACAAGTTTAGCTATTGATAAATAACAAAACATACTATAAGTTAGAGAGGACAATCAAAGGCAATGAATTAAAAGAAAAAGTTCAAGGATTCTCTCCTTCATTCATTATCCAATAGCCTAGAGACTGAACTGCAGTGCTGAGAGGCAAGTTGGGCTTTTAACTCAGTATGCCAATGTGGAAAATGTCCAGACCATGATCACAAAACAGCTGTTTTCTTCCATAATAGGGTGAATTATAGTACATAGTGGAGCCAAGAAATCTCTGAGCATTTGTGCAAAAGGTTCTTTTGCCAGCCAGGGAGCAAGCATCAACAAGCATTGGCTTTGGAGGAGTTGGCATCTATGTTACTATTTCTCCATGGCAAGTCTTTCCTATGAGAAGTTTTGTTAAACGCTTCCTTAAGGATTTAAGATGGTCATGAGCAAGAGAGCACCGTAAGTGAAAACAAGGGTGGTATTTTCACAAAATGCCTTTACAAAATACCATTTTTAGAGTACTTATTTATGTGATCTAAATGCAGTTCTTAAAGATAACATCATTAGTACTTGAAATACTTTATACATATTAATATAATCAAATTTAGAAACCAGGAAACCAATTGAAGACATCAACATCAGGTCAGAAAATTTGGAGATTACGTGAAGTTATACTTTATCTCTGAGAAGGAGACTCATGACCTTCCTTAAAATATTAATCAGATGCAGAGGTCATACCAATCACACTCCAGAAACGTAAAATAAATCACAGTAAAATCAAAGCAAAGTTTTGGTTACTAATTGCAGAAAATTTCTAAGAATGGGAAAAAGGGAGACATTTTGCATGGAGAAAATATTCTTCCTGTAGAAAAATCTATGAATGAAAGCTAAGAATACAACCTCAAAATGGAGAGAAATCAAAGATGAGCATTATACCTCTTTTTCTGGCAAAGTTTACACTAAGAGCTCCTGAATCAGGGGCAGTGGGTTGTATCCTAGTCACAATAACCAATGTAACTTGAATTATATTCCTAAGTATATGTAATCTGTCTCTTAACTTTCAATTTGTGTCATTGATACAGAATCCCAAGTCAAATACTCTAGTAAAGATAAAATTGACACGAACAACATTTTTAAAGTCAAACTTTTACTTCTAAACTTGTAGTTCTCTGGGCCATCTGTGAAATTTTTCAAAAGCTTATATGGTGGGTTTTCACCCTCTGAATATTCTGAATCAGAAATTTGGAAATAGGATGATTTTCTTTATTTTAAAAAGTTTCACAGAATTTTAAGAACTACAGCATTTAATATTAATAATTCCTGAATTGCAAAGAGAACATATTCACCTTTGAAAACTCCAAAGGATTTGTTTTGCATGCTCTGTAAGAGCATATTGCAACCCATGACAACTGCAGACAGCCTATGTCCATTTTATCCCACATTTACCTTTAGTCAAAACAACACTGCTCCATTGCATTCATGTCTGGTTCGTCTGACAACCTGTTGACCTTATTCTCTCAGGTCAGTTACTAGTAATTTGCCTATCCTCACTGGTTACTCTAATTTCCTCTTATGGGTTATAGTACATTTTATTTTTCCTGGTTGGATAACCTTGAAATAGTATCTAAGTAAAAGACTCCTTTGCTTAGTTTTCTTGGATGCTTATTAGAATTAATGGTAAATGTACAATTGTTCATAGTAGTCCCTTGTGGTTCTTTGTATATTTCTGTGATATCAGTTGTAACATCTCCTCTCTCATTTCTGATTTTATTTGTGTTTTCTCTTCTTGCTCTCTTTTTATGAGTCTAGTGAAAGGTGTTTCAATATTATCTTTTCAAAGAACCACCTCTTAATTTCATTGATCATTTCCTTTGTCTTTTTTGTCTCTATTTCACTTATTTCTGCTATAATCTTTATTATTTCTTTGTTCTACTAATTTTGGGCTTTCTTCTTCTTTTTCTAGTTCCTTGATATGTAAAATTAGGTTATTTATTTGAGACTTTTCTTGTTTCTTAAAGTAGGCATTTATTGCTACAAACTTTCCTCTTAAGTAAGTAAGTAAGTGTTAGTCATTCAGTCGTGCCCGACTCTTTGTGACCCCATGGACTGCAGCCCACCAGGCTCCTCTGTCCATGAGATTTTCCAGGCAAGGATTCTGGAGTGGGTTGCCATTTCTTTTCCAAGGGATCTTCCCAACCCAGGGATCAAACCCGGGTCTCCTGCACTGTAGGCAGATTCTTTACTGACTGAGCTACAAGGGAAGCTTGCTTTTGCTCCATCTCACAGAATTTAGCATGTTATATTTTCATTTTTGTTAGTCTCAAGGTACTTTTCAATTTCTCTTCTGATTTCTTCTTTGACTTTTTGGTTGTTCAGTATCATTTTGTTTAATCTCCACACATCTGTGAGTTTTCCAGTTTTCATTAGATAATAAATTTCTAGTTTTTCTACCATTGTGGTTGGAAAAGATGCTTGATATGATTTCATTCCTCTTAAATTTAGTAAGACTTGTTTTATGGCCTAATATATGACATATCCTGGAAAGTGTTATATGTGCATTTGAGAAGAATGTATATTCTTTTGTTTTATGATGAAATGCTTTTTATATATTTGTTAAATTAATCTGGGCTAATGTGTCATTTAAGGCTGTTTATTCATTGACTTTGTGTGTGGATGATCTATCTATTTAAGTAAATAGAGTATTAAAGTCCCCTACTATTAGTCTGTTGCCATTTATTTCTCCCTTTGGGTCTATTAATATTTGCCTTATATATTTAGGTGTTCCTATGGTGGGTGCAAAAATGTTTACAAGTGGCATATCCTCTTTTGGATTGACCACTTATCTTTATGAGTAATAACTCCATCTTTGTCACTTATTACAATCTTTGTTTTAAAGTCTATCTTGTCTCATCTGAGTATAGCTATACAAGTTTTCTTTTGGCTTTCATTTCTATGAGATATCTTTTTCCATCCCTTAACTTTCAGTTCGCACATATATGGATTCCTGTCCAGACTGACTATTCTCAAAAAGACAAGAAGTAACAAGTGATGGTATGGATATGGAGAAAAGGAAACCTTTGGGTACTCTTGTCGGGAAAGTAAATTAGTGCTGCCACTGTGGGAAAAGTATGGAGGTTCCTCAAATGATCAGAAATAGAACAAACATATGATCCAATAATTTTACTTCTGAATATTTATCCAAAGTAAGCAAAAAAATAACTAATATATCAAAAAGATATGCACCACCGTGTTCACAGCAGCATTATTTGTAATAGCCAAGATATGGAAACAATCTGTGTCCAGCTATTAATGCACATATGTACATATGTGCTTGTGTACATATATACATACATATATATTATGGATCTTGAGGGCATTATACTAAGTGAAATAAGTTACACAAAGAAAGACAAATACTGTATGATCTCTTTTTTATGGAGTCCTTCAAACAAACAAACGAAACAATAACAAAACCCAAGCTCACAGATACAAAGAACAGATTGGTGATTACCAGCAGCAAAGTTATATGGATGTGGAAAAGATGTGTGGGGTGTGAGTGTGTGTGTGTGTTTGCATGCTCAGTTGTATTCAACTCTTTGCAACTCCATGCACTGTAGCCTGCCAGGTTCCTCTGTTTATGGAATTTTCTAGGCAAGAATACTGGAGAGGTTGTCATTTCCTACTCCAAGAATGGGTAAAGGAGGTCAAAATAAAAAATAAAAACCTTCTATAAACTTAAGTGGGGTTCGCACATGTACTATGAAAAAAAAGCTTGGGCCAATTTTGAAATAAGTATGAAGTTCTGTTCTAGAGTAATCATCATCAAGCTGGGTAAAGAACTACCCACTATAAGAAAAGGATTTTACTTCCAGACCACACACATACATATGAAGCCAGAAAAAAAAAGTTTGCTGAAAATCTTTATCCCTACTATGTATGACATAGCCTATTTGTTATACTTTTCTATTCCATTGAAAATATTTGAGGAGTGGCCATTAATTGGTTGAAACCTCTAACTCAATAAATACTTTTACAAGATGCAAAAAAAAAAATTAAGGGCAAAGCTTTTCATCTATTATTCAGTTTAGGATTTAAGACAAGTAGAAGTGTATGTGTTTGGACACAAGTTTCTATGTGTTTGGGCCTTCAAAATGTCACCTAATTTGGAAATAGGGTCTTTGAAAATATAATTAGTAGAGGAACTCAATATGAAATGATCCTGTATTTAGGGTGGGCCCTAATTTGGAAACAAATGTCCTTTAAGAAGAGAAAAGGACACACACATGGAGGAGAAGAGGAGATGAAGACGGCAGCAGAGACTGAAGTGATGTGTCTACACGCGAAGGAATTTCAGGACCAGAAGCCAGGAGCTGTAAGGAGTGATTCTTCCCTAGAGTCTACAGAAGGAGCATGGCCCTAAACACCCCTTGCTTTCAGACTTCTGGCCTTCAGAACTGTGAGAGAATACATTTCTCTTGTGTTCTCATCTAGCTGGTGATGCTTTGTTACAGCAACCCTAGAAAAGTAATACAGTGAGTGCTCAGTAAATCTTTGTTGAGTGGTTGTAAATGAGTGAATGATTTCTGAAGTCTTCATGTTCACTTCAAAGACTGACCTTCTCTGTAGGGATAGTTCAAGAAGGAATTTATAATATAGTACTTTTCAAGCAGTAGGTTGTGGGCCATTAGCAGATGTTTCAATGAGTTTTGCTCAGTATTTTAAAATACAATATAATAAATATTATTAGTTCAATATAATAGAACTATTAATGTGCCATACATTTTTAAGGTAAAAGTGTGAAAAATATTGTGTGTGTGTGTGTGCATGCGCATACTATGTGGCAATGTCAAATTTATATTACTTTGGGCTACAGTAAAATAGAAATATTTGAAAGCCAGTGATCCTGCCACATCTTATTCACATGTTTAGTCAAACCAGAAGGTTTTCTTGAATATTGGAATATACAAAGTATGTAATTTTTGTCTGTGTCATTGTAAACTTACTGTCCTTATAAATTATCGGGAATACATACTGGAAAAGGAAAGAGTAAAACTTTTTTTATTTGAGAATGAAATAATTTATACATCAGAATGTGTGTGTGTGCCTAGTCACTCAGTAGTGTCTAACTCTTTGTGACCCCATGGACTGTAGGCTGCCAGGCTCCTCTGTCCTTGGGGATTTTCCAGGCAAGAATACTGGAGTGGGTTGCCATGCCCTGTTCCAGGGGATCTTCCCAACTCAGGGATCGAACCCAGGTCTCCCACACATACATAGGAAAAAGAATCTTTAAAAAAACTACCAGAAATAATAAATGAGTTTACAAGGTTGCTGGATAGATGATCAACATACAAAGGTATATTGTATTTCTATATCCTAGCAACAAACAGTTGAGAATTAAACCTTTCAAAAATACCATTTAAAATAGTATCTAAAAGCATAAGGCATGTGGAGATAAATCTAGAATATTTGTCAAGACCTGTTCACTGAAAACTAAAAACACTGCTAAGAGATATTTTTTAAAAAGCTAAACAGGATTACAAAATATGAGAAAAATAAATTTCATTATTTTCTGACTAGGTTCAAGGACACCCTCACCTCCTTTAAAGAAAGAGGTCTGTGAGGTAATGCCTTTAAGATCTTTAGAGGAACTTCTATTTGACTGAATAGTTGTCTGAGACACTGCTTTATGTATTTCTGCGATCATAACCAAAATCGTATTGTCTCTCTCTGGCTTGATTTTTGTTTGGAAGTCCTTTCCTAATTTGAGAATCTTGGAGAGGCTAAAAATATTAGGCAGTTTTGTTTTCAAGCCCACTAAGTATTGGCTCCTTTGTATTCATTTAACTTATCTTCTCCTCTTACCTTCTACTCTAGGATTCTTGCACAGCTAGCTGGAAGGAAACCAACAGTATCTCCGACATTCTGTTTTCCCTAGATGGTTCAGCTCATTAAGTAGGTTCCTCATTATCCACATTGCTTCAGGAAAGAGTTTTGGTAAACTGTTCCACTAAATGAAAGACTGCCTTTCCTCCAGTATTTGATAATCCTCACTTTCCTTTAAGTCCTCAACTCGTTCACTGGGTTTCTACTGGCACTCTTCACAGTCATTTTAACTCACCACCCACTTCTGAAGCCACATGTTCTGGATTTTATTTTAGTGGCATTCTATTTCTTTTTTTTTTTCATTCTATTTCTAAGTAGCAGAATCTGTTCCAGTTATCTATTTCTGTGTAAGAAGCAACCCCATAACTCAATGCCTCCAAGCAATGACAGCATTTGTTTTACCTATGAACCTACAATTTGAACAGGGCTCAGCAGGGTCAGTTTGGGACAGCATATCTCTGTTTCATTCTACAGAGCTGGGTGCCGTTCATTTGCATGTCTGGTGGTTGGTGATAGCTACTGGCTGAGACTTTAGGTAAGACTAAATATTTACATGTGTCTTAGGCTGTTTTGTAATATGAAGAACTTGTCTCAGTGATAAACATCTCAAAATGGCGAGAAAAAATCATGCAAAAGTTGTATTACCAGTTATGAATGGATCTTAAAAGTCATATATCATCATTTCTGTCATATTCTAAATATTGTTGCTGTTGTTCAGTTGCCCAGTCATGTCCAGCTCTTTGCGACCCCATGGACTGAAGCAGGCCAGGCCTGTCTGTCCCTCACCATATCCCGGTTTGTCCAAGTTCATGTTCATTGCATTAGTGATGCCATCCAGCCATCTCATCCTCTGATGCCCTCTTTTCCTTCTGTCCTCAATCTTTCCCAGCATCAGGGACTTTTTCAGTGAGTAAGCTGTTCACATCAGATGGCCAAAATACAGGAGTTTCAACTTCAGCGTGAATCCTTCCAATGAGTATTCAGGGTTGATTTCCCTTAAGACTGACTGGTTTGATCTCCTTGCTGTCCAAGGGACCCTCAGTTTTCTCCAGCACCATAGTTTGAAGGCATCAGTTCTTTGGTATTTTGCCTTCTTTATGGTCCAGCTCTCACAACCATATATGACCACTTGGAAGACAATAGCCTTGACCATACAGACCTTTGTCGGCAAAGTAATGTCTCTGCTTTTCAGCACACTGTCTAGGTTCATCATAGCCTTCCTGCCAAGAAGCAAATGTCTTTGGATTTCATGGCTGCAGTCACCATCCACAGTGATTTTAGAGCCCCCAAAAGAAGAAATCTGTCACTACTTCCACCTTCTCACCTTCTATTTGCCATGAAGTATTGGGCCAGGATGCCATGATATTAGATTTTTTAATATTTAGTTTTAAGCCAGCTCTTTCACTCTTCTACTTTACCCTCATCAAGAGGCTCTTTAGTTCCTCTTCGCTCTCTGCCATTAGAGTGGTATCACACATATCTGAGGTTGTTGATGTTCCTCCTGCCTATCTTGATTCCAGTTTGTAACTTATCCAGCCCAGCATTTCTCATAATGTACTCAGTGGACAGAAATGGTATGGACCTAACAGAAGCAGAAGATATTAAGAAGATGTGGCAAGAATACAGAGAAGAACTAAACAAAAAAGATCTTCATGACTCAGATAATCATGATGGTATGATCACTCACCTAGAGCCAGACATCCTGGAATGTGAAGTCAAGTGAGCCTTAGGAAGCATCATGACAAACAAAGCTAGTGGAGGTGATGGAATTCCAGTTGAGCTATTTCAAATCCTAAAAGATGATGTTGTGAAAGTGTTGCACTCAATATGCCAACAAATTTGGAAAACTCAGCAGTGGCCACAGGACTGGAAAAGGTCAGTTTTCATTCCAGTCACAAAGGAAGGCAATGCCAAAGAATGCTCAAACTACGGCACAATTGCACTCATCTCACACACTAGCAAAGTAGTGCTCAAAATGCTCCAAGCCAGCCTTCAACAGTACGTGAACCATGATCTTCCAGATGTTCATGCTGGTTTTAGAAAAGGCAGAGGAAACAGTGATCAAATTACCAACATCCGTTGGATTATCGAAAAAGCAAGAGAGTTCTAGAAAAACATCTATTTCTGCCTTATTGACTATGCCAAAGCCTTTGACTGTGTGGCTCACAGCAAACTGTGGAAAATTCTGAAAGAGATGGGAAAACCAGACCACCTTACCTGCCTCTTGAGAAATCTATATGCAGGTCAGGAAGCAACAGTTAGAACTGGACGTGGAACAACAGACTGGTTCCAAATCGGGAAAGGAGTACGGCAAGGCTGTATGTTGTCGTCCTGTCTATTTAACTCATATGCAGAGTACATCATGAGAAATGCTGGACTGGATGAAGCACAAACTGGAATCAAGATTGCTGGGAGAAATATCAATAACCTCAGATATGCAGATGACACCACCCTGATGGCAGAAAATGAAGAACTAAAGAGCCTCTTGATGAAAGTGAAAGAGGAGAGTGAAAAAGTTGGCTTAAAGCTTAACATTCAGAAAACTAAGATCATGGTATCTGGTCCCATCACTTCATGGAAAATAGAAGGGGAAATAGTGGAAACAGTGACAGATTTTATTTTGGGGGGCTCCAAAATCATTGCAGATAGTGACTGCAGCCATGAAATTAAAAGACACTTACTCCTTGGAAGAAAAGTTTTGACCAACCTAAACAGCATGTTAAAAAGCAAAGACATACTTTACCAACAAAGGTCCATGTAGTCAAGGCTATGGTTTTTCCAGTAGTCAAGTATGGATGTAAGTTGGACTATAAAGAAAACTGAGTGCCGAAGAATTGATGCTTTTGAACTGTGGTGTTGGAGAAGACTCTTGCGAGTCCCTTGAACTGCAAGGAGATCAAACCAGTCAATCATAAAGAAAATCAGTCCTGAATATCCATTGGAAGGACTGATGCTCAAGCTGAAACTCCAATAGTTTGTCCAGCTGATGTGAAGAACTGACTGATTTGAAAAGACCCTGGTGCTGGAAAAGATTGAAGGCAGGAGGAGAAGGGGACAACAGAGGCTGAGATGGTTGTATGGCATCACCGACTCAGTGGACATGCTTTTGAGTAAACTCCAGGAGTTGGTAATGGACAGGGAGGCCTGGCGTGCTGCAGTCCATGGGGTACAAAGAGTTTGACATGACTGAGTGACTGAACTGAACTGAACTCAGCGTATAGCTTAGAGAAACATGGTGCCAGCAGACAGCCCTATTGTACTCCTTTCTCAATCTTGAACCAACCAGTTGGTCCATACAGGGTTCTAACTGTTGCTTCTTGACCCGCATACAGATTTCTCAGGAGACAGGTAAGATGGTCTGGTATTCCCATTAATTTAAGAGCTTTCCACAGTTTATTATGATCCACACAGTCAAAGGCTTTGGCATAGTTGATGACACAGAGGTAGATGTTTTTTGGAATTCCCTAGCTTTCTCTATGAGCCAGCGAATGTTCAGGAATATTCAGTCACAGAGTTCAGGAAAGGGTTATCGCCTCCATCTATTGATTAGAAAGATGGCACATTTCTGGAAAAGTATGTGAGCTTGGAAATATTGCTGTAGTCATTTGGGGGAAATAAAATTTGCCATATTCTCACTGTGCCCATTCCTTATCACATCCCTTATCTGTAAATGGTAACCACTATGATTTTCTTGGTTTTTATTTTTGTTCTCTTGTTTTTTTCTGGTTAGTTTACCACATATATGGACTCTCCCTGAATATATATTATTTACTTGTTCAAGGTTTTAAATTTTATATATGTTAAGATATGCTTGATATATTCTGACATTTACTTTAGCAATTGAATATTTTTTTCTTTTGAGAACATTCCAAGTTGATGGTGTAGCTGTAATTTATCCATTTTTACAGCTCTAAGGTGTTTATTTATGCCAGTAACACAATTTGCCTATTGTATTATTGATGAACATTTAGATAATTTACAATTTTTGCTGTTATGAATAACACCCATATGCATATTCTTTTACATATCTCCTAGGTACACATGCAAGCATTGTTTTAGGGTATATATTTATGAGTGAACTTGGGTTATATTTGCATGCTCAAATTTATTAGCTGGTCACAAATTGTTTTCCTTGGAGGTAGTATCAATTTATGTAACTACCAATAGTGTAGGAGTCTTCCTTTAGATCCATGCTTCCCAATCTGGTAGAAGTGAGAGGTATCACAAAGTATAGTAGTTGTATTCTCTGTGTAATGATGATTTTGAGTATCTTTCTACATACTTTTTCTTACAGTGTGTGTATTCCTGTCTTCTACATGTGTTTCTTATGTATTGTTGATTTTTTTTGTGGCTGATAGATTAGGATTTTTAAGTATATACACTGTATATTAATTTTTGTCAGTGTCAGTATAACACAGATCATCTAGTTATTGAGCTCTTTTTTAATTTCTTTACTATGTTCTTGACATATAAAATTACACAATTCTGATTACAATTTAATAATTAATCACATTTGTATAATTTGTTTTTGTGTTGATTTAAAAAAATTTCCCTGTATCAACCTCTTAATTATATTATCCCCCTGGAGAAGGGAACGGCTGCCCACTCCAGTATTCTTGTCTGGAGAATTCCATGGACAGAGGAGTCTGGCTGGCTACAGTCCATGGGGTTGCAAACATCAGACATGACTGATTATATTGTAGCTTCTCAAAGTTTTCAAATCATATTCTTTGCATGTGTACATGTTAAGTCGCTTCAGTCATGTCCAGCATCTCTTACATCTCTCGCATTGGCAAGCAGGTTCTTTATCACTAGTTCCACCTGGGAAGCCCCTTATTCCTTGAAAGTGAAAGTTGCTCAGTCATGTCTGACTCTTTGCAGCCCCGTGGACCATACAGTCCCATGGACCATACAGTCCATGGAACTCTCCAGGCCAGAATACTAGAATGGGTAGCTTTTCCCTTCTCCAGGGGGTTTCCCAACCCAGGGGTCAAAGCCAGGTCTCCCACATTGCAGGCAGATTCTGTACTAGCTGAGCCACAAAGGAAGCCCAAGAATACTGGAGTGGGTACCCTATCCCTTCTCCAGGGGATCTTCCCAACCCAGGAATCGGACCAGGGTCTGCTGCATTGCATGCTGATTCTTTACCAAATGAGTTATCAGGGAAGCTCTCACATTTACCAATTTTTCTGATGGGAATTGATCAAAAAAAAAGATTATAGTAGGAAAATATGGTAGTTAGCTCTATGTGTTAACTTGATTGTGATAAAATCTGCCTTGATAGCTGGTAAAACATTATTTCTGAATGTATCTTTGAGGGTTTCTGGAAGATATTAGTATTTGATTCAGTAGACAGTGTAAAGAGATACACTCTCACCAATGGGGCAGGCATCATTCAACCTTTCGAGGGCCAAGATTGGGGAAAAAAAAAAATGAATGAAGGGCAAATTTCCTCTCTCTTGTTGAGCTTGAACATTTTTCCACTCTCCCTTGTCATACATTTGAATATGCAATTTAGTTATCAAGTACTATAAAGTCTTCCTCTGCAGTTTGATCATCATCAGTCTCTACACACTGCAGCAACAGTTGAAGGTCCTCAATACTCTGTTTGATTATTACAAATCAACCTGATTGCCTCAATTCCATTATCAATTCAGTACTATCTTTTTCATACATTAGCTTGCAGATAAAACTTTCTGAACAAATATTCATATAAAATGTCTCTTCTAAAAACTGTGTAACAACATAGACATTAAAAATATGGTTTTGGAACTTGATGGACTTCTTGTACTGAATATGTTCTTTGTTTTGTATTCTCTCCAGATCCACTCTATATTCACTTCCACCTTTTTCTTAGCCTGCAGCAAGGGGCTGAAGAGTCACAAATTACATTATATCCTTCTTGCTGTTCAGTTTCTTGTAGATTTTTGAAATTCCCTGCCTTGTCCTTACAATCTTGGACTGATTGTTTATGTTATACTGCCAAAGCCACATTTGCCATCAATAAGATCTCCATATAATGTTCTCCTTCCAGTTTCTGGTAACAGTTTCTTTCCCACACTCCTTCATATAGGGATAGAATTATGCACGCCCTCTTCTTCATCCAGTCACTGGGCATTGCACAATCCTTACTGGTTTTCCTACATGATATTTTTATAGATAATCTTTTTATTAAACTCTCTTGCATTATACTGATTTTATTGTGCTATCTTTTTCTTGACTTGAAAATTGTCTTTAAGTCCTGACCTTGCAATTTGCTACTGGGTAAACTTGAAAAATTTACTTAATGTTGTCATGGCTTATTTTGGTCATCTGAAATGTGATGAATAATCGTGCCTACAAAAGTCACTGTGGCATATATAATGCTTAATGTATAACTTGCTATTATCTATAAAATAAAACTGGAATCCTTAAAATTGAAATTAAAGACATGTCAGAGGGAGAGGAAAGGCAAAACCTATTCTCCTTTCCCATATAACAGGAAGAATATTTTATAATACCTTCCTCACAGATATCCAGATCTTCTCCAGTAGAATTGAGCCACAGTTGCTTATGAGGAAAACCAGCTCAATAGAGGACCTGTAAATTGGCTTTTCCTTTTTGCCTGTTTCTCTATTCTGTCCTCCCACTCCTCTATACTAGATCCCTTCCACAAACACTTTATATCTGAACCCTTATTTCAGATTCTATTCACAAAGAAATATTAAATTAACAAAAAGCTGCTGGCATTAATTTGGGGTATTGTGGTCAAAACAGTTTTGGGTTATAAGGTAAAGATCAAGTTCTAGTCACTAGTACAAAATGTCTGAGAATTGCTAAAGCTAATATTTTAAACTCTTCTACAAAAAAGCATTTCTTGTTCCTTAAACTTTTATCACCAATATTTTATAGACATTTATCACCAGCTTTTGAGACCAGGAGAAAATAAAAACTGTGTGTGTCTCTATGTAGTGGTATTGACTTCATATGAAAGGTAAAGGAAGTAAAGATATAAAACTCAGTGGGTAACTACACAGTAAATGGTGGAATCATTGGATGTTTCATCTTGGATGTTATGTTTAATTTTATTGATACGAGTATGGCTGTTTCATTTGGAAATATCTAATTTATGGTTATATCAAACCAGTTTTATATGATTGCATTTATTATGTGGCAAACATTTTCCATTACTGTATGAATTTTTATATACACTAAAAATCAGAGAACTCTAAATCACAGAAAAAAAAAATCCCATAATAAAAATTACTTTTCTCAGAATTTATACCTCATTTTTGCTAGTTTTGACTGGATTTCACTGTAATACACATTCAATGTAATTTAGCAGATATTTACAGGGTGATAGTGCAGTGTAACTGAAGGCTTAATCCTCAAAATTCTTTATCCCTAAATTCAGCTAGTTTGTGAAGTCCAAACATCTGATTTTTAACATGCCACTGAATGTAGGAAAAGCATAAAGCTCTAATAGATCTGCTGCTGCTGCTGCTGCTAAGTCACTTCAGTTGTGTCTGACTCTGTGCGACCCCATAGACGGCAGCCCACCAGGCTCCGCCGTCCCTGGGATTCTCCAGGCAAGAACACTGGAGTAGGCTGCCATTTCCTTTTCCATCTAATAGATCAAGGCCCAGCTTTCTTAAAATCTAATGATATAATAACAAGAGGATATCACTTAGGGTGCAGAAAAAAATTAATATGTCAGGTAGACCTCAAGGACTTACATGTTTCCACTCTCAAGCTTGATGGTATAAAACACTCCGGGATTGTCCACTATGAAAAATATATCCCATTCTGCCTAGATTGAGCATTCTTCACCAAACTATTAATGCACCTCCATAAGAAACTAGACAGGCATTGAGAAGCTGTATTTATTTACTCATTTGTAGCCTTTTCTAGTATATTTTTTCCCACTGAATGTTTGCTGGTCCAATAAAATATTCAGAGTAAAAGAAATAAGTCTTTTAGACTAGTCTTTAGAATGGTGATACCTCTGGAGAAGGAAACAAGAAAATATGATGGCTGGGAGAAGAATGATTTAATAGTACCTGTAGTATTTATTTTGGTTAAAAAATCTGAAACAAATATGGTAAAAGTTAATGTTTAAAAATTTTATTTGGGAGCATACATAAGTAAAAATTAGGATATAATTTAATTATATGACAAATGGATCCCAAATACAGAAGTTAAATAAAGATGAAAGTTACATTCATTTACCTACATGATAGTGTGGAGGTAGACAGTTCTGTTTCACAAGGTCAAAAGGGAATCTTCCTTCCTTCTATTTCAGGCTCTACCATTCGCCTGGGTGTTTGCCTGTATCGCATAGTTGGAGCTGGCACATCACAATCCTTCCATCTCTAGCCTATGAGAAGGGAATTATAGAGGCAGTGGAAAGCAGGCAAGTTCCTTTTCTGGGCATGATGTAGAGCTTGTACATATCACTTCTACTCATATTCCATTTGTGTAAGTCCTTGTCCACACACAGTACAAGGACACTGAAATATGATCTTTAACTGGGTAGCTATGTGCACTGCTAAAGCTCTGAGAACATGCGTTCAGTTCTATTACAAAATCGAAAAAGGTCAGAATGAAATTTAAGGGGATATTAGTTTCTGCCAAAATGCATGTCCCTTACATTATGTGTTATTCATTTCCCTCTATTTTCCCTATGTTTGAAATTTAAAAGAAAAATAATTTGTTAAACACTTAGGGAGTTAATGAATTTAGTAGGAACAAATCTTGTCATCTAATATACTTTGTAGTGGTTTCTTTTCTTCAATAAAGTAATAGAAGTGAAGTGAACAGTCATATCCAACTCTTTGCGACCCCATGGACTGTAGCCTGCCAGAATCCTCTGTCCATGGAATTCTCCAGGCCTGAATACTACAATGGGTAGCTGTTTCCTTCTTCAAGGAACCTTCCCAACCCAGGGATCGAACCCAGGACTCCCACATTGCAGGTAGATTCTTTACCATCTGAGCAACCAGGGAAACCCAATCACCATTCCTACATATATTGTTAATAGATGGTGAATCTAGAAGGAAATTATTGATAGTATCTTACAGAGTTTCATCTTGAATTATGCAATAAATGTTGTATGAGGTGGGGAAAAGAAAGGGAACTGGTAGCTATTAAGGCCTGCTGGGCGGTGCTAGTGGTAAAGAACCCACCTGCCAATGCAGTTTAGGTGTTAAGAGAGGCCAGTTCAGTCCTTGGTTTGGGAAGATCCCCTGGAGACTTACCTAGGGAATCTCATGGACAGAGAAGCCTGTCTGGCTATAGTCCATAGTGCTGCACAGAGTCGAACACGCCTGAAGATATAGCACAGTGTAGGCAATGCTGAACTTTAAGTGTGTAATTTAATTTACTAGACTTTATTAAAGATAGACATGTTATTATCACAATTTGCAGATAAAAGTGATTATATAGCTGGCATTAAAGATGTTTACTGAATGTTTGCAAGAAAAGGTTTAAGATAGAATCAGTTCATTTCAGTTCAGTTGCTCAGTCATGTCCGACTCCAATGAACACCAGGGCTGATGTCCTTTAGGATGGACTGGTTGGATCTCCTTGCAGCCCAAGGGACTCTCAAGAGTCTTCTCCAACATCACAGTACAAAAGCATTAAGATAGAATATTGCATGTATAATCAGAATTATGAACTGAAAGAAGCATATGAATATAATATAGGTAAAGAATTATATAAGAATTATATATAGGTAGAGAATTACTAAATTAAAACCATTGATTTATATGTAAGCAGGTAATGACTCATGTAAGGAAAACACTTTTAAAAACTTTAAAATTATGGTTGTTCAGTCGCTTAGTCATGTCTGACTCTTTGCGACCCCATGGACTGTAGCACGCCAGGCTTCCCTGTTCATCACTATCTCCCAGAGCTTGCTCAAACTCATGTCCATTGAGTCAGTGATGCCATACAGCCATCTCATCCTCTGTCATCCCCTTCTCCTCCTGCCTTCAATCTTTCCCAGCATCAGGGTCTTTTCCAATGAGTCAGTTCTTCACATCAGGTGGCCAGAACATTGGAGCTTTAGCTTGAGTATTGGTCCTTCCAATGAATATTCAGGACTGATTTCCTTTAGGACTGACTGGTTGGATCTCCTTGCAGCCCAAGTGACTCTCAAGAGTCTTCTCCAGCACCACAGTTCAAAAGAATCAATTCTTTGGCACTCAGTTTTCTTTATAGTTCAATTCTCACATCAGTACCTGACTACTGGAAAAACCACAGCTTTGACTAGACTGACCTTTGTCGTCATAAGATACTACACTTATGTAAAAATGCTTATGTAAGAAAATACTTACTGCAAATAGGTTTCTGAGATATTTATTGTGTAAACAAAAGTGTAAAGTTTAAAATCAGCTGATGATTCAGTTAACAGTGAGTTGGTGCCAACAACGAAAGCTATTGCAGATTTTATCAGTAGAAACCATGATACTATCTGGCACATGGGAGGTAATATCTTCTTAATATGCTGTTAGTCATGTAGTTCGTGCCTATTGTGTTCATTTTGAGAGTCTTCATATTGAGACACATTAACTGCCAGCAGGGTGTCTGGACTAAAGAGATCAGAACGGAGAAATATTTAGAAATTGTGCTATATGTACAATTACAGTAAGGACTGGGGATATTTAATATGTTAAATGTTTGCCATCTTAAACTTTTGAAGGATTTTACTGGGAAATATAGAGTGTATTATTTGTATACTATGTCATTCAGATGTCTAAATTAAAACCATTGATTTACAGGTAAGTAGGTAATGACTCATGCAAAGAAAACACTCCTAAAAACTTTAACAATTATGGTTGTTCAAAAGTGTAATGTTACATACTTCCTGTCAAGAAAAGAATTCAAACAGAATAGATTCATCTCTAAAGTGTATCCAAATTTACAGAGAGTAGGGGATGGTAGTAGATATGTGCCCTTTTAACTTTAAATTGTGCAAACTATTTTTATCTCATTCCATTTTTATGTTACCAATCATTGTTCACTGTTATCATGAAATAATGTCGTGATATCATGAAAGAAAGATAACAGAATATACTGTAGCATTTTTCTAACAAAATCTGAATACCTGAAAGCAGAATTTTTTTCTTTATTTTTTTCCCATAACCGTTTGATATGGGAAGAATTCTCATGCAGCCCATTAAATAAGTCTCAACAAGGGCATTTGTAAATATGAGGAAGAATTTTTTTGGTGGCACAATGAACAAATAATACCACTAGAATGTATTGGGTAGATGTCTGTGATGTACTTATTCACTCAGTTGCATCCGACTCTTTGCCATCCCATGGACTGTAGCCCACCAGGCTCTCATCTGTCCATGGGGATTCTCCAGGCAAGAATACTGGAGTGGAAGAAATCAAAGAGGACACAAACAGATGGAGAAATATACAGTGTTCATGGATTGGAAGAATTAATATAGTGAAAATGAGTATACTACCCAAAGCAATCTATAGATTCAATGCAATCCCTATCAAGCTACCAATGGTATTTTTCACAGAACTAGAACAAATCATTTCACGATTTGTATGGAAATATAAGAAACCTCGAATAGCCAAAGCAATCTTGAGAAAGAAGAATGGAACTGGAGGAATCAACCTGCCTGACTTCAGGCTCTACTACAAAGCCACAGTCATCAAGACAGTATGGTACTGACACAAAGATAGAAATTAGATCAATGGAACAAAATAGAAAGCCCAGAGATAAATCCACGCACCTATAGACACTTTATCTTCGACAAAGGAGGCAAGAATACACAATGGAGAAAAGACAAACTCTTTAACAAGTGGTGCTGGGAAAACTGGTCAACCACTTGTAAAAGAATGAAATTAGAACACTTTCTAACTCCATACACAAAAATAAACTCAAAATGGATTAAAGATCTAAGCGTAAGACCAGAAACTATAAAACTCCTAGAGGAAAACATAGGCAAAACACTCTCCGAAATAAACCACAGCAAGATCCTCCATGACCCACCTCCCAGAATATTGGAAATAAAAGCAAAAATAAACAAACGGGACCTAATTAAAATTAAAAGCTTTTGCACAACAAAGGAAACTATAAGCAAGATGAAAAGACAGCCTTCAGAATGGGGGAAAATAATAGCAAGTGAAGCAACAGACAAACAATTAATCTCAAAAATATACAAGCAACTCCTGCAGCTCAATTCCAGAAAAATAAACGACCCAATCAAGACATGGGGCAAAGAACTAAACAGACACTTCTCCAAAGAAGACATACAGATGGCTAACAAACACATGAAAAGATGCTCAACATCACTCATTATTAGAGAAATGCAAATCAAAACCACAATGAGGTACCATTTCACACCAGTCAGAATGGCTGCTATCCAAAAGTCTACAAGCAATAAATGCTGGAGAGGGTGTGGAGAAAAGGGAACCCTCTTACACTGTTGGTGGGAATGCAAACTAGTACAGCCACTATGGAGAACAGTGTGGAGATTCCTTAAAAAACTGGGAATAGAACTGCTATATGACCCAGCAATCCCACTGCTGGGCATATACACTGAGGAAACCAGAATTGAAAGAGACGCATGTACCCCAATGTTCATCGCAGCACTGTTTACAATAGCTAGGACATGGAAGCAACCTAGATGTCCATCAGCAGATGAATGGATAAGGAAGCCATGGTACATATACACAATGGAATATTACTCAGCCATTAAAAAGAATACATTTGAATCAGTTCTATTGAGATGGATGAAACGGGAGCCCATTATACAAAGTGAAGTAAGCCAGAAAGAAAAACACCAATACAGTATACTAATGCATATATATGGAATTTGAAAGATGGTAACGATAACCCTATATGTGAGACAGAATAAGAGACACAGATGCATAGAACAGTCTTTTGGACTCTGAGGGAGAAGGTGAGGGTGGGACGTTCTGGGACAATAGCATTGAAACATGTATATTATGATATGTGAAACAGAACACCATTCCATGTTCGATGCATGAGACAAATGCTCAGGGCTGGGGCAATGGGATGACTCAGAGGGATGGGATGGGGAGGGAGGTGGGAGGGGGGTTCAGGATGGGGAACACATGTAAACCCATGGCTGATTCATGTCAATGTATGGCAAAAACCACTACGATATTGTAAAGTAATTAGCCCCCAACTAAAATAAATAAATTTATAAAAAAAAAAAAAAAAAAAGAAGAAGAAGAATACTGGAGTGGGTTGCCATGCCCTCCTCCAGGGGATCTTTCCAACCCAGGAATCAAACCCAAGTTTCCCTCATTGGAGGCAGATTCTTTACCATCTGAGACACCAGGGTAGGGGTCAGTTCAGTTCAGTTCAGTCGCTCAGGCATCTCCAACTCTTTGTGACCCCATAGACTGCAGTATGCCAGGCCTCCCTGTCCATCACCAACTCCCAGAGTTCACTCAAACTCATGTCCATTGAGTCGGTGATGCCATCCAACTATCCCATCCTCTGTCATCCCCTTCTCCTGCCTTCAATCTTTCCCAGCTGAGTAGGGGTGAGGGGTGCTAAATATCCTGTTCCAAATGCTAATAGTACCATTCAATTCATTAAGAAACATTGTAGGGGATATTCCACCTCAGGAACTGACTTCTGATTCATTTAGTCATTTAGAAACCGTAATATTATCTACTTTTCTTTCAGTTATGTGTACTGATGAGCAAGCAAGCCCATGCCCAGGACAGATTTGGTGAGGGTGGGGAGGACTCAGGGGCAGAACTATATAAATATCTTTTGCTAGTATCAAAGTTGAGCTTCTTCACATCCAGTGGAAAGTTTCCTTCCAGTGAATAGCGTTGTCAATAGCTCTGTGCTTCCTTGAGGAACTTTGAGAGGAGTTGGAAATGTGTACTTCCACCAGGTAATAATACTGCATCAACTCCTTTTACATTCAATGGCCTCTCAAAAATTCTCTTTTTTCCAATTTATTTTATTGAAGTATAATTGATTTATAATATTGTGTTAGTTTCTACTGTACAGCAAAGCAATTCTTTCTTTTTCATACACTTTTCCATCATATTTATCACAGGATATTGAATATAGCCCCTGTACTGTATAGTAGGTTGTTGTGGTTTCAGTTCAGTTCAGTTCAGTCGCTCAGTCGTGTCCGACTCTGCAACCCCATGAATCACAGCACGCCAGGCCTCCGTGTCCATCACCAACTCCCAGAGTTTACCCAAACTCATGTCCATCAAGTCGGTGATGTCATCCAGCCATCTCATCCTCTGTCGTCCCCTTCTCCTCCTGCCCCCAATCCTTCCCAGTATCAGGGTCTTTCCCAATGAGTCATCTTTTTGCATAAGGTGGCCAAAGTATTGGAGTTTTAGCTTCAGCATCAGTCCTTCCAATGTTGTGGTTTATCCATTCTATATATAATATTTTGAATCTGCTAATCCCCAACTCCTAGTCTATCTGTCCCACACTTCCTCTTCCCCTTGGCAATCACAATCTGGTCTCTATGTCCATGTGTCTCTGTTTTTTAAATAAACTCATTGGTGTCATATTTTAGATTTTACATATAAGTGATAGCATATGGCATCTGTCTTTCTCTTTCTGACTTATTTCAGTTAGTATGATAATTTCTTGGTCTATCCATGTTGCTGCAAATGTTTCAGGTCATTCTTTTTGTGACTGAGTAATATTCCATTGTATATATGTACCAAATCTTCTTTATCCATTCATCTGTTGTTGGATGTTTAAGTTGTTTCCAATGTATTGTCTATTGTAAGTAGTGTTGCTTTGAACATTGTGATGCATGTATCTTTTTGAATTATAGCTTTGTCTGAATATATGCTCAGGAGTGGGATTGTAGGATTATATGGCAATTCTATCTTTAATTTTTTGAGGACCCACTGTACTATTTTCTTTAGTGGCTGCACCAATTCACATCCCTACAAACAGTGTATGAGGGTTCCCTTTTCTTCACATCCTATCCAGATTTGTTATTTTTAGGATCTCACTAAAAGTCTTTATTCTTTTCCTTAAAAGAACGTATATTACTTAACTATGTCTTTTGATGTCTTTCCATCATATCACTGTCCCTTTGGATAACCTGAGTCACTCATGATAAAATCTAACATTTTAAAAGGCAAGACTTTCTGTGAAAAGATAAATGAATGTCTGTGAAACTATTACTGGAAACATTAACTTACTAAATTTCAGTTATTCATTCTATCTTGTTGTTCAGTTGAATAGAGATCATGGCAGATATTCAGAAAGAATGTGTTCTATCACTATCAATTTGACCTCTGAAGGTTTATTTTAATACTTTTTGATGAAGTTATATAATGGTAAGGTATAGATAATAACTGCTAAAGTATCTTTTGAATTTTAGAAAACAAATATTTATGATGGAATTTTTAATAACATAAAAAGTAATAGTATATTATTGAAGAGAAACAGTTCTAGATTGTTCAGAATAACTTAAAAGAAATGTGGTGGGTTTGTGTTCTTATTTCAAGAGGCCAAATGTATAAATAAAATTCCCTATATTTATGGGATTATTTAAAAAAAATTTCAGATATTTTTGCACAAAATATCTCTCTAATAATGCACAAAAACTAGTCCAGTAAAATAAAGTAAAGAATAATACCTGTAAACCTATAGTAAACCTGATAACCTTGGGCTATCTCCCCTCAAAAGCAACATGCCAGACACACACAGCGCTTATGACACTTTAAAACTCTCATTGAAATTCAGGTTAAAATAGTAAACAGTACAGAATAAACCAATGAAATACATTCAGAACACAGAAAAAAAAACTAATAAACAAAACACCAGGCTCCAGCATTGTCAAAACTGTACTGCTGAGTTAAGAAGTCAGGCAAGAAAATCAATTTTCTCTAATACATGAATTTAATGAATAAAAATTCAATATGAAGACAGAGGAAAAATAACCCAGCATTTCTAAACCAACCTAAAAATGTCAATAAAAAGGGAGGAACAGTGTTCATCTGCATGTTTTTACTTATTTATGCAACTGACATTCATTAAGCAACTACTAATGACTAGAAATAGCACTGGGCGTTTGAAATTCAAAGCTGCCTCTAAAACGCAGCTTCTGTTTTACCAGAAGTATATTTACTAGAGCAAATACAATGTGATAAAGATTTTGTTAAAGTAAAAGATGTATAGAAAACAATTTTAAGAGGGACCTGATCCAGATTGGGAGGTCTGGAGAAGGATTCTTGGAAAAGTTGACATCTGTATCAAGCTGTGAAAGCTAAGAATGCGTTAGTCAGATGAAGCGATATAAGCACCAAGCAGAAAAATAACAAGCGCTCAGGGGGGAGGTGAGAACCTGGGCTAGCTTGTAATGCAGATTTGATATAATTCAGTTTCTAAAGCATAGGATGAACCCCTAGCAAGAGATGAGTTTGGAAGTGTCCATAGATCATGATGTGTGCCTTTCTAAGTATTGTGAAGGTGGTGGCGAGTAAGGCATTCAAGGGTCTAAGATACAGCACTGGTCACAATCTTGGTACAGTTGATTTGAGGATTTTCCAAATGTTGCATACGTGTCTTATTTACAATAAGACTGATAGTAAATAGAGGTGTTGAAATCTATTTTGGTACTACCTATGCTTTGAATGAAGATATAAAGTTGGAAACCAAGGTCTTCATATATACTGGTACTGTGAACACAGAAAGTGATGGAATGTGATGGAAAAAGTTATACTTTGAATTACTAATCCTTTTTCTAGGCCATCTCACTGACAGAAAAACTTATAATTCCATATGAAAAATTTTGTGAATTCATAAGCACTCTATCCATCTAAAGCAGTTAAGTTTAATATGACAATGACTAGGTTCAAGTACACATCTCAGATCTGAGGGGCAACTTGTTTACTGAGATAGATGTAGAATATTGATAACCTTTCAGCTGGGGATGTTGTTAGGTGCACAAATAAAACCTACTCCTACCTATTAGGTGGGCCTCTTTGGAGTTAGTGATCGACAATGACAAGGGTTTTGCAAATATTGCTTTGGCATTATGAATAAAAATTTTTGATCACTGTATTTGTGACAAGATCTTTGTGCATGCTAAGTCACTTCAGTTGTGTCCAACTCTGTGACCCTGTGAACTGTAGCCCACCAGGCTCCTCTGTCAATAGGATTCTCCAGGCAAGAATACTGAAGTGGATTGCCATGCCCTCCTTCAGGGGATCTTCCCAACCCAGTAATCAAACCTGTGTCTCTTTTGCCTCCTGCATTGGTAGGCATGTTATTTATCATATGTTCTTTATCCCAAGATCCTTGTAGTTAGAGTTAATTGCTGAAACATCAGTAGATATCTCAAATAATAGAAATTATATTTGAAGACAGTTTTTAGGAGCTAGAAACAACTTCCTCAAGGCAAAACAAAAACAGTCTGTAAATTCACGTCATCCTATTGAATTTTTTACAAGTCTGCATTTTCTCACAAGACCTAAGGTGTCCACTGTGCCTGGCCCATTTGTCTTCATCTCCTCTTTCCCTATCTGCTTAATTACTCCAAATAGTTTTGTCTTATTTTTTCGGACACAGTAAGATGCCCTTTTCTTTGTCTCCATCTTCTTATAACACATATTTCTCTTTCCTCTTTAAACCACGAGTTTCTTAAGAGGTTTGCTCACTGTGAAAGAAAGAATAGCCTGAACATGAGAATACTGACAGCAATGTTCCTCCTTCTTGTGTTATATACCAGACAGATCACAACGTGTCAATGTCTAAAATGTGATGAGGGACTCAAATGCTATTCCTTCTAACTACTACTTCAGTAATTTTAAGGAATATTTTATGCTTTGAAAGACAGAGGCCACATGCAGTGAAACACAGTTAACCAGAGTATTTAAAGGAAATCATTTTAATTGTTGGAATTCCTGGCTCTTCTTCCATCCCTAAATAATACACTCCTCCCCTACCAAAATTCACTATTTTTGTTTAAAAGTTTATTACAAATGATTTGCTTTTTTTCTGCCAGTTCTTCTGGTTCAATCTATATAGGATAAGAAGGCTATTGTAACTGAAGGTGGGGTCTGGCTGCTTGCTGCTCAAAAGCCAATAAAGAATTCAGGTTGGTGGAAAGGGAAGTTTGCTATTGGGTGTGTCAGCAATGGCAGAGGGGGTCAAACACCTGTGCAAAGGCCAACAACCCCCCTCCCACTGATAAAACCATTAGAAGAGCTTTTATAGACACAGGGAGGGACTAAATGCAGGCCCAGCACGGTCAGCACTGACAGTCATCTGGAAATTGGTCATTGGTGGCCTGACCACATCATCTTGATTGTTTCATGTACAGTTTATCTTTAGGTCCAGGGTCAGTTTGTTTCCATTTCCTTGAGATCAATTCTTAGAATTTTGGCAGTTTATTTCATGGCTACAGTCTGGTCATCGTGTAGTTAACTTCTTCCACCTGGTGGGGGTTTCAGTATCTATATGACAGCTCACCGGATATGGCTCAGAATAATGTCTATAGCCCTTGAGAAGGAATTGAAGGGTTTTAACTGTGATTAATGACTGCTGCTGCTAAGTCACGTCAGTCGTGTCTGACTCTGTGCGACCCCATAGACAGCAGCCTACCAGGCTCCTCTGTCCCTGGGATTCTCCAGGCAAGAACACTGGAATGGGTTGCCATTTCCTTCTCCAATGCTTAATGACTAAACTGTTATTTAATCTTGTTGGACTGTTTTTCTTCGTTTCTGCCTGTTTTCACTTCTCAGATTAAACTTATTCTTTGGCTAAAGTTTTTCCAGAGACAAAAGGCAGGCAGGGGACACAGGAGACAAGGACTGCAGTGTCTTGCTACGTTTCACTATGACTATGGAGTGAAGCTTTCTTTGTCTGTTTCCTATCTGAAGAGTTCATGGTCTGTATTTCAGAGATTCAGCTAAACCACACTGAACCTAAGATATACACTGAATCCTTCCTTTTTAAGGGTGGCACTATTGATTTTATTTCCATTTGCTTGCTTTAACTTTAGTTATCACTGTGAGAGTTGCTCAGTCATGTTCAACTCCTTGCAACTCCATGGACTATAGCCTACCAGGCTTCTCTGTCCATGGAATTTTCCAGGCAAGAATACTGGAGTGGTTAGCCATTCCCTTCTCCAGGGGATTCTTTACCATCTGAGCCATCGGGGAAGTTAGCTGTCACTAATCTCTGAATAATTTTGAGTATTAATCTACAGTTCTTAAGTATATTTGTTGCTCTGCTATACTGATTTGATACTCAAAATAGTAGTAACACAGCTTGCCTGTCTGTAGAAGGAATTTAAGGACAAGGTGGTAGTCATTTCCAGAATTGCTGATGGTAATCCCTTAAAGTAAACAGATGGTTTGCTTTCATAGCTCTCTGGATGTTAAGAGATAAATCGTCACTAAATTTGAAAACTGTCTTTTCTTAATCAGAAGAATGGTATGTTTGGGAATAAAAGAGATTATACTTTGTGGAATAAAAGAGGTTTTACCTCCTCTTTAGAAAGGACAACTTTTGAATCAGCTGCAAAATCTTCTCCAAGAACTTCTTGCCTAGAAAGGGCTGACACAGAGTACAAAACATCTGCATTCTTGCTATGGGAAGTATTCTGGTCTCCACATGTGATACTGACTTCTATATTTGCGAGCATTTTGAGTACTCTTTCATGGAAATGTAGTTTATTTACAGTTATCAGCACTGGTGTTGTGACATCTCATACCATCTTATAACCCTTATATGCATATTTTGCCTTAGTTTTAATTCCAGCCAGAAGAATCCAGGTATTCCCATCACACTACCACTTTATTGTCATTATTTAACTTAAAAATGAGCAAAAGTAAGTTAAGAAAAGAAAGGTCAAATTGATTTAGGTCAAAACAAACCAGAGAATCTTGCAGTCTTAAAGACATGTTAAAAATGGCAGTAGGGTTTTTGAGAACAATATATATTTTTTTTTCCTTTGCAGACAATGACTGATAGCTTAAAAATGTTCCAAGATAGAGACATCCCTCATCCATCTCCACCTTTTTGGAAGGATTGCCCTAGTTATTTTGATATTTGGGGAGCTTATCCGCAGATAGATACAATGTTATTTCCTGTAGTATTTCTCATGTGTACGTGTGCTAAGTGATGCAATACCTTATGTCAAAAGATAATAATACAAATTTAGAGCTGAGCAGAGATATAATTTAAATAAGCAATCAAATTTAATGTTTTTAAGGCAAAGAGAATCATGCCTCTGTCCTAAAACTAGTTCATCATGAAAAATGAACTAGTTTTTTTTTTTAACTTTACTCACATAAACAAATTTTAACATTCATAATAAAATATGCAGAAAACATATGATGAGAGCTGGTCCATTTTGATAGAGCAATAAATCACCTAACATCGTGCATTAAAAAAGTGAGGACAGTTCATCAGGAAGAGGTGGCATATTATGGAGAAAAACAAACTTGTTTTTTAAAGCTACTCCACAGGCTAATTTATTATTACATTATTATTTCCCTCTAGACTTCAAAATAGTGTGGTGGAAAAGATTTTATACTTATCAGGAGTTCTAAATCCTTAAATTTTCAAGCGTTGCATTTTCAATTCTTTATATACTAAAAGGAATAAAATGTTTCAGGCTCTCTCCTTATTTTTATTTCTGTTCAAAGATGCGGCAGGAGCTGTCACAAAGAGGATTATCCAAACGTGCTGAATTTAAAGCATGTGTATGGATAAAGAGATATATGATTCAAGAGGAAAGAACAATACCTCTTGTGTGGATGTGTTTTTATCACTAGAACTGATTCCATGCAATCATTATTATGCAGATGAGTTGGAAGCAGCTAAACATTGTGAGCTTCTAGCACAACATAATTAAATAAACACATTGTCCTTTGTATTTCCAGGAAAGTGGCTGTAGAGCTGTAGCCTTTTGGCAGCCCTCCAGGGCTGGTGGGCATCTGTGGCAGGGTATTTTTGTTCTCTGATGAATGAAAACTACATTTGACAAATGGTCTCACACTCTGAAGTGGGGGGGATGGGGAGAAGATATGGGTCAAAGTACATTACTTCAGATTAGTTCTTTGTAAAATATTGATATGTTATCTCAATAATATATTGTAAAATACTCCAGTTGTACAATGAGGCACAGGTTTGTGACTGTCACATCACATCTTAGGATGTGGCAAGGACACAGTATAAGGGTATGTACAGATCACAATCATTTACTTGTGTCTGAAAGTGCAACAGTTGAGACAAAGTGTGAAGTTAGATAAAAACAGATGAGAGTGGGACTGTGTTGAAGTAGGAAGCAGGCTCTAAACTAGGGACAGTTTTGTAAAGAGAGAACAGATTGAATTCCAGAGAGAGACCAACTGTTGTTTAGTTGCTAAGTTGTGTCCAACTCTTTTGCCACCCCATGGACTATAACTTGCCAGGCTGCACTGTCCATGAGATATCCCAAATAAGAATTCAGTTCAGTTCAGTTCAGTCGCTCAGTCGTGTCCGACTCTTTGCGACCCCATGAATCGCAGTACGCCAGGCCTCTCTGTCCATCACCAACTCCTGGAGTTTACTCAAACCCATGTCCATTGAGTCAGTGATGCCATCCAGCCATCTCATCCTCTGTCGTCCCCTTCTCCTCCTGCCCCCAATCTTTCCCAGCATCAGGGTCTTTTCCAATGAGTCAACCCTTCGCATGAGGTGGCCAAAGTATTGGAGTTTCAGCTTCAACATCAGTCCTTCCAATGAACACCCAGGACTGATACTTGGTGGTATTAGCATTTTGGGTCAGGTAATCCCTTCTCATAAGGGCTGTCTTGTGCATTGTTGGATGTTTAGTAGCGTCCATAATGTCTACCCACTACATGACAGTAGTACACCCTCTAGTTATGACAACAAACAATGTCTGCAGACATTGCTAACTGTCCTTGGAGGACAGTTGTAATTCCTGTTGTTATTTTTCAGTTGCTCAGTTGTGTCCAGCTCTTTGCCACCCCATGGACTGCAGCCTACCGGCCTTCTCTGTCATTCTCTATCTCCCAGAGTTTGCTCAAACTCATGGTCAGTGAATAGATGATGCCATCCAACCATCTCATCCTCTGTCATCCCCTTCTCCTACCTTCAATCTTTCCCGGCATCAGGGTCTTTTCCAATGAGTCAGTTGTTCACATCAGGTGGCTTAAGTATTGGAGTTTCAGCTTCAGCATCAGTCCTCCCAATGAATATTCAGGACTGATTTCCTTTAGGATTGACTGGTTTGATCTCCTTGCTGTCCAAGGGACTCTCAAGAGTCTTCTCCAACACCACAGCTCAAAAACATCAATTCTACGGCACTCAGCCTTCTTTAAGGTCCAACTCTCACATCCATACGTGACTAAAGATTTGGTCTCTATCTGCCTCAAACATGCTTCCCTGGTGATTCAGAGAGTAAAGAATCCTCCTGCAATGAAGGAGACACAGGTTTAGGCCCTGAGTCAGGAAGATCCCCTAGAGTAGGGCATGGCAACCCACCAGTATTCTTGCCTGGAGAATCCTGCTAGAAGAGCCTGGCAGGCTACCGTCCATGGAGTCTCAAAGAGTCAGACACGACTGAGCAACTAAGACTTTCACTTTCACTTTGCCTCAAACGCTACCATACCTAAGACAGAAAAACTTGAGGGACTGTATATTACCATTATTGGTTTTAGCATCATTCTTGCTTCCTCATAGGCCAGTCTTGAGCCTGTGTTCAACTTCATGAAAATCAGATTCTAGCCTGTGCTTCGTTTTTTTAAAAAGTGGACTTCTCTTTTCCCTATGTCTCTACACTGTTAATCAGAAAACTGTGCCACACTTCTGGTAAAGAAACCACTCCCTTACTCTTATCAGGTGTTATTCTGCTTTCTTTCCAAGAATATAGTAGCTTTCCGCCTTTATACTCCAGTCTAATAGTTGTCACTTAGATATTCAAGATGAATGTAAATGATGCTGCTGTCTTCTTTACCAAAAATCCAAAGTAGGTCATGTATTTCACAGCATGACTGAGTAGAGTTCCACGCTTTCTCAGTGAGAAAAATAGTGAGCTTTATTGTCCAGAACCAAGTGAAGCAAGAGAACATCTACATTTACCTGACCAAGGCAAAGTCATAATGCCCTAAAGGCAGAGATTGCCTTAGGTTGCAAATGCTCCCTTTTGGAACTGAAAATTATTGAGCAAATTTATTAAGATAATGTATGGGAAGTAGTTTGTCATACAGTTTTCTTGTGGTAACTCTAGAGCTTCTTGTTAGAAAGACTAGTGGAGAACAATTTATACGTTATCACAATAAGCCCTTAACAATATCGATTGAAGTGAAATGAAAGTCGCTCAATTGTGTCCGACCCTCTGAGACCCCATGGACTATACAGTCCATGAAATTCTCCAGGCCTGAATACTGGAGTGGATAGCCTTTCCCTTCTCTAGGGGATCTTCCCAACCAGGGATTGCACCCAGGTCTCCCGCATCGCTGGTGGATTCTTTACCAGCTGAGCCACAAGGAAGCCCGAACAATATTATCTGCAATTATGTCTTTTGTCCATTGAATCTACATCTTCTGAAATACCTCCTGATATAAGTGGATATTTACTTAATTTGAAAGAGAATAGGTGTATGAAGAGGTTTGTTTCACACCTTTAATTGGGTTGATAGTTGTTTGCTTTGTGTAAAACATCCAGTAGGCTTCAAAATAGCCATTGATATCATCTTATTTTTCTTCTATGTTCTGTTCCTATCTCCCTCTCTGCTCTTCCCTCCACTGATGACCAAACTTTGTACTCAGTAAATAAGATCCAATCATACATCTACTCTTTTCACCTTCCCATTGCAAAACTGTCAACTCACCTGCATCTGTAATCACCTACACTGTCTGATTTTCCCTCAGTTACTTTGGATGAAGTGTCTCTTTTCCAATTAAACTTGTCAGGTGTGACCTGGATTCCACCTTCTCAAAATGTGACCTCTGTAATTAGCCACTTCTCTCCTATTACTCTAGGGAGGCAAAGACAGCCTAAACTAAGATTATCTGTGGAATCACAAAGAATGAATAGTTGAGAGATGAGGTAGGGCAACATCAGTAAGAATTATTAATTGATCTTCTTGAAAAATAAAGGAGAGAACAGTGAAGATTGCAGCACATTTTCTAAATAAATAGATACCATGGATTGGAACTGAACAAATAAGAGGTAGAACATTAATCTTATGATTTAGGGTTGATTCCGGAGAAGGCAATGGCAAGCCACTCCAGTACTCTTGCCTGGAAAATCCCATGGACAGAGGAGCCTGGTAGGCTGCAGTCCATGGGGTCGCAGAGAGTCGGACATGACTAAGTGACTTCACTTTCACTTTTTACTTTCATGCATTGGAGAAGGAAATGGCAACCCACTCCAGTGTTCTTGCCTGGAGAATCCCAGGGACAGAGGAGCCTGGTGGGCTGCCGTCTATGGGGTCGCACAGAGTCAGACACGACTGAAGCGACTTAGCAGCAGCAGCAGCAGCAGGGTTGATTCACACACAGGGAGAATTACTTTCTATCTTTCCCAAGTGGAAAAAGTCCTTGTGTCTTTTTATGCACTTACGAGCTTTCTAATATGTCCATGAATTCTCCAATAATGTTGTTTCTGAAAGAATCCTTTACCACTCATACTTTAGGCAGAACCTTTCTCATATCTTATTTAATATTGTGCTGTGTGCCTAAGAGTGGTTCATATATTCACCTTGATAGTAGAATCTCTTTATGATGATGGTGGTTCTACTTTCTTATACTATGTTATCATAATAATAGTAAGGACCTTGGGGGAAGAAATATTTTTTGAAAATCTAAAATGAACACATTATGGCTGTGATTGTTTCACATATTCTAGGAATTATTAGTTCTTTCAATATATAATTGATAATATTTATTCCCTCCCCACTGAGTTATTGTATCAAAATATTAGACTTGTTTTCCATTTTCCCAGAGCTTTTTTATTTTGGACAGAATTCACTTACCAGTACATAAATTTTATTCAAGAAATTTAAAGTGCTATAACCTATTTAATCTACTAGGTTCTTCTATGAAATTGATAGATAGCCACGATCTCAATTTCGATTTGAAACAGGATTTAAATGTATTAGTTTCTACCAGGTGTCAATATCTATTGACTTAACAAGCTTGTTACACACACAAATGCTAACACACACACACACACACACACACACACACACACACACACACACTGATTTCAAGTTTTTATAAACTGACTGTCACAAAATGATAGGATTTACAAGGTTCATCCAAAGATATCACATCTTCATAAATATAATGACTTGTGTCTACACACTTGTGTTTATATCAGCTGTACTTCATGGGTTTGGAAGAGGGCAGTAAAAAAGGACCAATGAAAGGCACCAGTAGAGGAAAGCCAATAATTAATACAGTAATAAGTTAGTGGAGGGTAAAAAACAATTAAAAATCAGTATCCATTCCTATTTGACCAGTCTCTGGTTGAATGAGCATATGAATTTCTTGGTACAACATTGGTTTCAAATTGTGTACCGTTTTCCCCCTGAGCACACTTGGATCAAGTTATTGGTTGAAGACTGAATCTAGAATATATTGCTATTTTATATCAAATGAACTTAACTTTTAAAAGTTTTTATAATAAGAAATATTCTGAACTTACATTCTAGAACAGTTCAGGTAATTAAACACTTTTAACAAAGACCTCAAGTTGTGGTGAATGTCCTTGCACTGTAACATCCCTATATACTGTTCTCAGTATGAAACCTGGATATAAAAATGTGAATAATTTCCTTTGTAATATCTGTAGAGAAAGTGAGATGACTTGAGATTACCAAAATTATTAAAGGAATATAATTACTCTTTAGGGGTAACATAATTACCCTAAAGGAATATAATTACCCTCTAGACTTGTCTAGAGTAGAGATGATCACATCATAACTCACAAAGATTTTTAGGCCTTAAACTGCTTAATTCTTCTTCCAATATTTTCATTTCTCCCTCACTTGTATGTTCAGGAAATTTTATATGTGTAGGTATATATATATGAAGAATAAAGTCCTGAATAAAGCCAGTTTTTAAAAATTAATTTTAATTTTCTTCTTTGAAAGAATCACAATAGCCAAGCAATTATCTGCATCTTTGTAAAATTATGTTTTGTCTTAAATTTTGGCTCTTGGTTTGGCATAAAAACTTTTCTGAAATAAGTGCTCTGTAAAACAGGAATCTCTTGGTAGTTTCCTTAAATACAGTTATAACCACAATTTTTAATTATGTCACAACCCCAAATTTTTCCAGGAGTAAGATATTCATTGTAGTTATAACCACATAAGATTCTGATATAATAATATGGTAGAATAATTACATCCTTTAAAAATATATTTGTAAAGATAGATCAAAATATAATTTTTGTATTTCTTTCATAGCTTCCCTCATAGCTCAGTGGGTAAGGAATCTGCCTGCAATGCAGGAGACCTCGATTTGATTCCTGGGTTGGGACGATCCCCTGGAGAAGGGATAGGCTACTCACTCCAGTATTCTTGGGCTTCCCTTGAGGCTCCGCTGGTAAAGAGTCCCCCTGCTATGTGGGAGACCTGGGTTCAATCCCTGGGTTGGGAAGATCCCCTGGAGAAAGGAAAGGCTACCCACTCCAGTATTCTTTCATAACCACTAAGAAGCTGTGGTACTTAGCCCTGATTGTTATTGGAGTCTTTCTTGCACCCCCAAATCCACATATAAGACGTATCAAGAAAAGATCGAGTCATTTCCATTATTTCAGTCATCCTGTTAACATGACGTGAATCGCCCGTACAGTTTTCCAAGCACATTATCAGGTACACTTGTTGGTCTCAGCAAAGCAACAACAGAGGAATTAGCATGAAGAAGTGATCTGACATTTAGAAAACAGGGATTTTGTTTCTGCCTTTATCAGTTCGTTTTGTCACTTCAGCATTACTCCTCCTCTATGGGCTTGAACCCTTCTGTCCACAAAGTGTCTTGTTTAGTTCAGTGTACCCAGGGGACCCTCTTGTGTTGTATTCCACTCTTTGCCAGCCAATGGACTGGAGCCCACCAGGCTCCTCTCTCCATGGGCTTCTCCAGGTAAGAATACTGAAGTGGGTTGCCATGCCCTCCACCAGGGGGTACCAGACCCAGGGATCGAACCCTTATGTTCTTATGTCTCCTGCATTGGCAGGCAAGTTCTTTATCACTAGCACCACCTGGGAAGCCCCATCCAGGGGCTCCATTTATCATTAAAAATGATAAATGGAGTCCATGGGTCACAAAGAGTGGGACACAGCTGAGCAACTCACACTTTCACTTTTTCAAAGGTGATTTACCTCTTACCTGTTGACTACAGAATGTGCTGTGTGATTAAATAAACAAAAGGCTTTGAAATTATAGATGGGGCCTTTTTTATTTTTCTTTTTTCTAGCAGTATTCGGGGCATTATTTTCTGTTTAATTTTGAGTTGGACATAGTGGAAAATACTCTCAGAGACAGTAAATATCTACATCTTTCTCAGTGTGCTTTCTATCTAAAATAGTTCATTTTCTTCTGCTGTGTTTTCTGTTGTTCCTACAGGTTTATGGAGAATAGCAAATACAAAGATAAATGTATTATTACCTTTCATATGCTGTAGTAGTAGCAGTGTTAGTCACTAAGTTGTGTCTGACTCTCTGGGAACCTGTGGACTGTAGCCTGCCAGGCTCCTTTGTCCATGGAATTCTCCAGGCAAGAATACTGGAATAGGCAGCCATTTTCTTCTCCAGGGGATCTTCCCAACTTAGGGACTGAACCTGGGTCTCCCACACTGTGGGCAGATTCCTTACCACCTGAGCCACCAGGGAATCCGCCCCCATGCTGTAAGGTTATTCTAAAGTTGTCTTTCTCTGTAATAATATTCTTGGATTTTTATATAATTTTTATTTCATTTCTCTCCGGTTGTACTTTAGATATTACACATATTTTACGAGTGGTTTTGCTTGTTTTTTGCATTGCTCTTATGGCACATAAAATTCTAATTTTATTAGAATTTTATATTCTAGTATTCTAATTGGCCTGAAAGGGATAATGCATCTTCCAAAATTAAGAATGAAGTTCATATTTGATGAATGTGGTTGGCTTTTTCAAAAGAAGTAAAATAATTTCAAAGGTTGCTGGGCAATCCCTTAAACTTAGCACCTCTCTGAAATTTAACCCTTATTTTAAAATAAATTGTACTTAAAATTTGAAAACATTGAAATCTCTATTAAATTAATCATCTATAGAATTTTTAAAATAGCCCTGTTATTTTGCTCTATTTTATGGGAAACAATTCTTTCAGCCTTGGCTTATACTCTCAAGATAATGGGTTCCATCTTCTTAATTTATCTCAATTCTTACCTTTTGATAGGAATTTATTATTTTCACAGCAGTAGGGGAGAATCATTCTTTACCAAAATGCAGCTATCTGCTATTTATTGAAATAAACATCTCTATCTGACACTGTTTCTCAGTATCTAAGAAAAAGAGTTGTGGTCACTCTCTGCCTTGGCTCATTCCTTTGTGTTTGTTTTTAATTATGCTAACTTTTGCATTTGACATATAATGCTTTCTCATTTTAAAATTAATTTTTATGTTTCTTTATTTACTGATAATACTTGTACACGGAAACAGCACATTGCAAGCATATTCACCCGATAGTGAAAAGATCTGAAAGTCTTTCTGGAAAGTTAATAGTTGGAACTCAAAAATAGATCCTGCTCATAACAAGCATTTTCTTTTCTATTTCTACTAAACCAGAGAGAAGGTTTCATTTTATATGCATAAAGCAAAGTCCATTGTATACATTAAACCAGCTTTGTGACAATAGGGAATCTTCATGGGCCTAAAAACAAAAATCAGTAAAATATTTATAAGAAAAAAATGGCAAGGAAGACCATGCAATCCCTGGTTATCATTCCATGTTATTAGGTGATGGCTTAAGCCATTTTTGAATTGCAAAATGCAATTATTATTATAAAATCTTTCTCATCATAAAGCTACACTCTTTCCAAATTGATACAGGTTATTGCACTGCAAGGAGATAGTGCTTATCTCCACTCAGAGCTCAAACAGTTAATGTTCAGCACTTGGGACCAATTTGGCTGACATGAAAGAGCCCCTGGAGTGGTAATGGCTCTTTTCTGGTGATCTGTATATCACTGCACTTAAGTTCTAGAATGCCAGGAGTGCTTCAGATATGAATTTATTTTGTTACTGGGCTTAATGCACCCACTTGAATATTTAGATGAATCACTTTTCTGTCAAACAAATTTCTCTTTTGAATATCAAGCACTTAAAAATAATGCTGATAAATAGGCAATGGATAAAATTATGTTCTGCTTGATCAGAGTTTGTATTTTTCCACTTATTCTGGAACCACTAAGATTTGAATAATTCTTCAAATCCTTTTTGGACTGGAACAAACATAAATAAATATGAAATTGACTTTAATTTTACAAGACCAGTTTTTCATGGCCGTCATATATGACCATTAAGCTCAGGCATCGCATAACTTTACAAACACTGGTCACTTTTAATCTTTGCAAAGAATTCCCCCTGTGTCTGGATGGTGTACAATTGGCACAATGGAACATGGATAGATGTGAAGCAAGTAAGGGGTTTGATTAAATCATCATTATGAAATTGCATGGTAGGTCAGTGAGAAAATCAGAGCCTTACCTGCTTTGAATGACCTACCTAATGGCATCTGATCTGAGACTACAAGTCAGAATTGAGTTAAGAGTTCATCTAGTTCAAACTCATTACGATATAAGTTAGGTAAACTTAAGTTCCTACTCACCAAAGGGTTGAACTAAATCCTGTAGGTAGCTAGTAGCTGTCAAAGCTAGATGTAAATTCCAGTCTATAGATTTCTTTTCCAGTGCTCTGTTTTCAAAACTCTATGCTAACTCTCATATCTTATTAACATGTTGACAGTCACCTCTCCCCTGATTATAAGAGACATCACTGGGAAGTGACCTTACAATAATAGAGTTGTGGTTTTAACCTCCCTTGAAGTCCATTCTGCTATAGGGATTCCACAGTTTTGATCTTGGCTTGTTAACCTCATTAGCATTGATTCTCAACACCTGTGCCTGTGGTTAGTTGGGAGGCTAGGGTGTGTATGACTTCTTTGTACCAGAGCCCACCACCAATAATCATTTCTCCCATGACCAAATAGAGTATGAACAGCCAGAAATACTGAATCCAGAATCTTGTATGGACATTGAACAGGTTATTATAAAGATTTCACTTACATGCATATTTGATAATATTTCATGCAATAGAGGTTTTGGACAATAGGCGAAGGAATGGCAGATTAAGTTAATTCTCTTTCTTTTTTTCCTAGTGAGGATGATAAGGTTTTGTTTACTTTCCTAATGAGATGGTGATTTACATGTTTTAGAGAACCACTTACTCTAGGCCCTCTATGCATAGTTTCAGCCTTGCAGATCTGAACTGGAGGCATGTTTAAGTCCAGAGCAGATGTGTGCAACTGGGCAAACCTTTTGGCCATTGCTCTTCCTTGGAATGATAATCCACATGCCGGGATTTCAAATGAGTTTAACACACATTTTCTTGATTAATGGAAAATGGCAGAGTGTAGGAGACTGAAACAGTTTGTGCTTTGCTTGATTAATTAATAAGGGACTCTCTTTTCCCAGCCTCGACTCATTATGCTAATGAAGTGTCATCAATTAAGGCTTTCCCTTGATTATTGAATCTGTCAGGTAGCTCAGTGAAAATGCTGCATTCCTTTGCTGTCTGGGTGGAATTTCCGTTACAGCTTTTTATGGACTGCTTCTTCCATTAGCTGCTGTTTGTTCTATTTTCTCATTATTGTATCTTTCTCTTGACCTTAAGAGAAGTGACTATCAAAACTTGGAATGAACTGGAAAACGTTATCTCTGGAAATAGGGGTCAAGAAAATGTGCTAACAGAAAGATACACACCATTTTTCATTCAGAATTCATTTCTAATTATTAATGATATAGTAAAAAATTAATCAAAAGAATATGTTGAACTTTATAAAGTAAGCCTTTGGCATTGTCATTAGATTAGATAAGCAGTTCCAGAAATACATCATGAACCATTTCCACCCTACTATTCAAATTAAATTTTTAGAGGAAACCCCCCTCCCCCACACACTGGAAATATTCTGAGACCAAAAGAGTGCTGATTTAAATGCTTTATTCTCTTTGAAAAAAGTGAAAGTGAAATAGTCACTCAGTCCTGTCCGGTTCTTTTCGACCCCATGGACTGTAGCCCATCAGGTTTCTCTGTCCATGGAATTCTCCAGGCTAGAACACTGGAGTGGGTAGCCATTCCCTTCTCAAGGAATTATCCCAACCCAGGGATCAAACCCAGATCTCCTGTATTATAGACAGATGCTTTACCCTCTGAGCCACTGGGGAAACTCATTACTAATTTGTTTGCAGATATTACTTAGATTTGGGTCCACTTAAAGATGACAAAAATGTAAAAAGCATAGAGCATAACCAAATACAGCCACTAGATTGGGTTTAAGAAACGAGCATTTTTATATTTATTCGTGGCTTTTGCTCCTCAGCACTGAAGAGGAGGCTTTTGCTATGGATCAGTTTTGTACCCTCATGTGATCTAATTCACTGATTAGGGTATACCTTACTTTAAGGTTAGGTAGTCTCCATTAATGAGGGGCTGCTAAGCCATGTCCAAAGGCTGTAAGTAGAAGACCTGTGGAAGGCGCTCACAATCATCCATTTTGTCTGCTTTTGGTAACTGTCATCTTGTGGGAGAAGTAATAATTAATTTGTTTAATTTACTCATCACTTCACCTAAAGTAAAAAATAGTTGTATTTTGTGGTATATCTCTGGTCTTGAAAATTTTTTTTTTCAACTGGTGGTATCATCTGTTTAATTCATTCATCAGCTTCTCTGTTTCCTTAACTACAGAACGAGGAGACAATATTCATTCATGGCTGTTTTTCTGGAGATTTTGAATACATATGAATATACATGTGTATATATATATATTTCTTATTATAAATCACAATATCACATCTTCAGTGGCCACATCTGAAGTGAGTAGGGTGGAGAATGACCAGCTTGGAAGTTTCACAGTTCAGACAGCTATCTTCCTGATGGTATAGTTCCTGGCATTAATTGGTTGATGAGCACATACTCTTCTCTTATTACCACATGAGAACTTCTTTTCCACTTTTCATTTTAATATGTATCAGACTTACAGAAAAATTTCAAGAATAGTAACTAAATGTTCATATCCATATCACTGAAATTTCTAAATTGTTAATGATTTTGTGTGCTTGTAATTTCTGAGGCAATGCAATTCCATTGAGAATGAATTTGCTTCTGATAAGTTCCGTGTTCCAGTCATTTTCACATTCTAGTTAAGCAAGAGTTTTTTCCATGCTTTCTTGATGGCTCAGACAGTTAAGAATCTGCCTGCAATGCAGGAGACCCAAGTTTAATCCCTGGGTTGGAAAGATCCCCTGGAGAAGGAAATGGCAATCTACTCCAGTATTCTTGCCTGGGAAAACCCATGAATAAGAGAAGCCAGCTGGGCTCCAGTCCGCGGGATCGCAGAGTCAGACATGATGAGCAACTCAATACACAACAAGCTTATAGAAGTTTTATATCTATTAATATATTTACTCTTTATAACAACCAAATGTGGTAGGTATTACTTTAACTAAGGAAGAGAAAAATGAAACATGAAAATGTTAAAGACTGCTGATGTTCACACAGATAGTTGGGAGGTGAGCTAGGATTCACACCCAGGCTGTTTGACTCCAGGATCTGTCTGTTTAACTACTTTATGGCTCTCTTTCACAAAACACTAAATTCCTACCATGAGGAAAGTTTCTTAGAGGAAGCGACCATTTGGCATCAACCATGGAAAAGTATTGACATGTCTGTTAAACTGATTGTATCCAATTTCCTTTTGGTTAACTGTTGGTTACTGACTAAACACAGTATTGTTCATCATACTGTTTTTAATCTGTTGATCTGTTATACCACATACCTATTCAGGCCCTGAAATCTATTTCTCTAAAAATAATCACAATTAATCAATTATATAAATATGGCATTCCTTTCTATACACATTTTATTCTGTATTTCAAAACAGGCAGGACACAGAGATTATGTTATACACGCAGCATGACTTTAGTTATGAATGACAGAATCGTATCTCATATCCTCAGATCTATGGTACTCATCTATTTCTCTCACTCAACCAACACTGCAGTATTATAAATATAACAGTCTTACAACTTCAAATTTAATGACAGCAGGAACATGTACACTTTGGTGAAAAATTGGACATAAGTTGTTTTCCACAATGAAAGTGAAATTTTATTGTTAAGAAGAAGAAACTGACTGAGAGTAATTTAATTCTAAAAAATATTTTATCCCGGTTCATCCTGTCTGGTTATCATGACTTTAATATAAAAAATAAACCAAATAGAAGATTAAAATGATGACAATGAATATATACACACTGCAGTTGGTAGGGCTTAAACTAATTTTTCATTCCCTGGGTAATTTGATCTTCTACCACTTTGTTGCAGAAGGTTATTTACCATTTCTCCACATCACATGGAACAAATGCAAGTAAGACTATTGAATGGAATACTGGCTCTAAGAGTTGAATGAATTGCCCTTTCTGCACAGCCACCTGCACAGAATCTGAGGCTTTGGGCTCATCCTTTAAAAGAGCTGCAATCTCAGGCCTGAATTCTGATGATTACCCATCCCTGAACCGGTCCATCCTTAGATTAGATTCATTTCTCACCAAGATCCTTCTGAGAAGATAAGACAGTATTCCATATTGAGGCAGTCAATATTGCCTCTGCTTGGCAGCTAGTGGAGGTGATGGAGTTCCAGCTGAGCTATTTCATCATCCTAAAAGATGATACTGTTAAAGTGCTGCACTCAATATGCCAGGAAATATGGAAAACTCAGCAGTGGCCACAGGACTAAAAAAGGTCAGTTTTCATTCCAGTCCCAAAGAAGAGCAATGCCAAAGGATGTTCAAACTACCACATGAGTGCACTCATTACACATACTAGGAAAGTTATGCTCAAAATTCTCTAAGCCAGGCTTCAACAGGACATGAACCGAGAACCTTCAGATGTTCAAGCAGGATTTAGAAAAGGCAGAGGAACCAGAGATCAAATTGCCAACATCTGCTGGATCATCGAAAAAGCGAGAGCATTCCAGAAAAACATTTATTTCTGCTTTATTGACTATGCCAAAGGCTTTGACTGTATGGATCACAATAAACTGTGGAAAATTTTGAAAGAGATGGGAATACCAGACCATCTGACCTGTCTCTTGAGAAACCTGTATGCAGGTCAGGAAGCAACAGTTAGAACTGGACATGGAACAACAGACTGGTTCCAGATAGGAAAATGAGGACGTCAAGGCTGTATATTGTCACCCTGCTTATTTAACTTATATGCAGAGTACATCATGAGAAACACTGGGCTGGAAGAAACACAAGCTGGAATCAAGATTGCCGGGAGAAATATCAATAACCTCAGTCATGCAGATGACAACACCCTTATGGCAGAAGGTGAAGAAGAACTAAAGAGCCTCTTGATGAAAGTTAAAGAGGACAGTGAAAAAGTTGGCTTAAAGCTCAACATTCAGAAAACTAAGATCATGGCATCTGGTCCCATAACTTCATGGGTAATAGATGGGGAAACAGTGGAAACAGTGACAGACTTTATTTTTTGGGGCTCCAAAATCACTGCAGATGGTGACTGCAGCCATGAAATTAAAAGATGGTTGCTCCTTGGAAGGAAAGCTATGACAAACCTAGACAGGGTATTAAAAAACAGAGACATTACTTTGCCAACAAATGTCTATCTAGTCAAAGCTATGGTTTCTCCAGTAGTCATGTATGGATAAAGGATGCTGAATGCTGAAGAATTGATGCTTTTGAAATGTGGTGTTGGAGAAGACTCTTTGGAGTCCCTTGTACTGCAAGGAGATCAAACCAGTCAATCCTAAAGGAAATCAATCCTGAACATTCATTAGAAGGACTGGTGCTGAAGCTGAAACTCCAATACTTTGGCCACCTGATGTGAAGAGTCAACTCATCAGAAAAGACTGTGAAGCTGGGAATGATTGAAGGTAGTAGAAGAAGGGAATGACAGAGGATAAGGTGGTTGTCTTGCATCACTGATCCAATGGACATGAGTTTGAACAAGCTCTGGGAAATGTTGAAGGACAGGGAAGCCTGGCGTGCTGCAGTCCATGGGGTTGCAAAGGGTTATATATGACTGAGCGAATGAACAACAGCAGCAGCATACTTAGATTTCTTTATGGGTCGGTCTTTCTTTAGTGCTATAACAGGTTTGGGACTCAAAGAAAGAATTAAAGGTATGAACCAATGACAGCACATAGAAGGTTCCAATGAACTACAGAATTATTCCTGAAAGCAGAAGAAAAGAGTACTTTCTGAAAAGAGAAATCAACTTTAGTATTAGCTGATGGAGCTAACTAGGCATCAATATGCTCAGAAATGAGTTCTATTATATGTCTTCCTCTCATTGTAAAACTCACAACACCAGAATAAAAGTGTGTTCCATACAAGCAAGTAGTAAAGTATATCATTTGTATTCAACACCACAGTTCAAAAGCATCAATTTTTCGGCACTCAGTTTTCTTTATAGTCCAACTCTCACATCCATATATGATGACTGGAAAACAATAGCTTTGACTAGATGGACCTTTGTAGGCTAAGTAATGTCTGCTTCTTAATATGCTGTCTAGGTTGGTCACAACTTTTCTTCCAAGGAGTAAGTATCTTTTAATTTTATGACTGGAATCACCATCTGCAGTGATGTTGGAGCCCAAGAAAATAAAGCCTGTCACTGTTTCCACTGTTTCCCCATCTATTTGCCATGAAGTGATGGGACAGGATGCCATGATCTTTATTTTTTGAATGTTGAGTTTTAAACCAGCTTTTTCACTGTCCTCTTTCACTTTCATCAAGAGGCTCTTTAGTTCCTCTTCACTTTCTGCCATAAGGGTGACGTCATCTGTATCTCTGAGATTATTGATACTTCTGGCAATCTTGATTCCAGGTTGTGCTTCATCCAGCCTGGCATTTTGCATGATGTACACTACATATAAGTTAAATAAGCAGAGTGACTATATACAGCCCTGACGTACTACTTTCCCAATTTGCAACCAGTCTGTTGTTTCATGTCTGGTTCTCACTGTTGCTTCCTGACCTGCATACAGATTTCTCAGGAGGCAGGTAAGGTGGTCTGGTATTTCTATCTCTTGAAGACTTCTCCACAGTTTGTTGTGATCTACACACTTAAAAGCTTTGACATAAAATCAATAAAGCATCAGTAGACAATTTTCTGGAATTCTCTTTTTTTTTTGATGATCCAACCAGATGTAGAGGATCTCTGGTTCCTCTGCCTTTTCTAAATCCAGCTTGAACATCTGAAAGTTCACAGTTCATGTCCTTTTGAAACCTGGCTTGAAGAATTTTGAGCATTACTTTACTAGCGTGTGAGATGAATGCAATTGTGTGGTAGTTTGAGTATTCTTTGGCATTGCCCTTATTTGGAATTGGAATGAAAACTGACATTTTTCAGTCCTGTGGCCACTGCTGAGTTTTCCATATTTGCTGGCATATTGAGTGTAGTACTTTCACAGCATCATCTTTTAGGATTTGAAGTAGCTCAACTGGAATTCCATCACCTCCACTAGCTTTGTTCATAGTAATGCTTCCTATGGCCCACTTAACTTCATATTCCAAGATGTCTGGATCTAGGTAAGTGATCACACCATCATGGTTATCTGGGTCATGAAGATCTTTTTTGTATAGTTCTTCTGTGTATTCTTGCTGTTTCTTCTGCTTCTGTTAGGATTGGAACAGAAGCAGAAGATATTGGATTGGAACTTTCACTACAACTTCTGACTTCCAGGGAAGGACGAGGTGCTGGAGATTGAGTTCAATCACCAATGGCCAACACAGGCCATGCCTGTTTAATTAAGCCTCTGTAAAAACCCAAAAGGTCAGGGTTCTGAGAGCTGCTTGACTTGGAATATGACCCCCAGGGCAGTGTTGGAAACTGCAAACTGATATTAGAGAAGTTGTCCTCACTTTTAATTCAAATGATTTTGGGGTGGAGACACTTCCCATATTCTGTATACTTGGAAATTCCGTGGACTACTATGGGAAATAGCTCAGTTGGTAAAGAATCTGCCTGCAATGCAGGAGACCCTGGTTCGATTCCTCAGTTGGGAAGATCCGCTGGAGAAGGGACAGGCTACTCACTCCGTTACTCTTGAGCTTCCCTTGTGGCCCAGCTGGTAAAGAATCTGCCTGCAATGAGGGAGACCTGGGTTCAATCCCTGGGTGGGAAGATCCCCTGGGGAAGGGAAAGGCTACCCACTCTAGTATTCAGGCCTAGAGATTTCCATGGACCATATAGTTCATGGGGTAGCAAAGAGTTGTAGAAGACTGAATGACTTTCAAAAAAAAAAAAAAACTGCAGGAAATAACTTTTCTTATGCTGATCTCTTGCATATTTGGGTCCAGTATTTTTGGTTTTTAGTCTATCCTATGCTAATTAATACAAAGGATAAAATCTATAACATCTAATTGCAACTGTCAAGATCTAAGAAATGGATTAATCTTACTTTAAACTAATGTAGGGGATAATTTAGAACTCTCAATTTACCTATAAAATGTTTCAAAATTTACATAGTGAATGAGAGATAAACAGGCTAAAGCACCTTAAAAATTATAGGTTGCCTATATTTCCTAACACTATACTGATAATGTTTAACAGTCATTTTGAGTTTTCTTTGTCCTAATTTTAAAAAATAAAAGCTGAAATAATCTCCAGGTTAATTTATGACTATATGTAGAATGAACAGAGAACACTATTACTACTTGTTCCCTTTGCTGTTGTATTCTAAGATACTGAAGCATTAGAAAGAAGTCTATTGTGATGTCATTTGAAAATAAACTATTTTTTTCTATTGAATCTTCATATCCCTGGAAGCTGAATATGTTACTATGATTCAGAATGCATAGTAACATAAAATTTTGCAAACCAAAAAAGAAAATACAGCAATACACAATTTAGTATTCGTATTTGTTCCAGGATTTCCATTACAAGCCTCATTATAGAAAATCAGTAACATGGAAAGGAGATAGTTGGACCCAAATATTAGATATTTTTCTAATATGGAAATAAAAGTACTTAAAGTTAATACTTTTATTTCAGCATCATATAATTGTCATTTCAATTTATGATATGTTAAAATTTTCTTTGTTTTCATATAAACTCTTACATCTCCCATTTTGTTTTTAGGTGATATAAGTTGGAGCCTCAGGTGCCAGTTTTTTGTTTTCTTTTTTTTTTAAGCCTCATTTTCTTTTTCTTGATATATCTAGGAAATTAAAAAGTAAAATAGGAAACATAATGTTCTGATAAGAAAACAACAGGCTTCTTGTGCTGAAGTAAGTACAAGCAGTAATTCTGCATTGCAGTTATTACTACAGAATCAATAAGTATGGAACTAGAAAACAAATGTATCTTGCTGAAAGTTTAATCAACCAGCAATCTCTGGTAGTGCCCTTTTGTGAAACAGTGTCATTTTTATGAAGAATTTATTAACTTACATTTTATTTTTGAATTGCTGCCTTCAAGAGCAGTGTCATTATTTAAAAACTATACTCTGCTAATTTCTGTGTCAATCATGTTCTAAAGATACATATAGGATTGAAAGAAGGACCAAATGGAGAAGGCACCAGATTTCACCAAAATAAAGTATTTATTAAATGTTACAACTACAGCTGTTACTCTTCTAAACAATTAAAATGTGATAAATTATGTAATAAAATGCATGTCGTTGAGTTTACAGCATGTTCTTTAAAAAAAAAAACAATAAAACTAATACATATTCATCCTATGAGGGCAAAAGAGAAGAAAATAAAATTTACCTGTAATTCTGCCAAGGAATAATCAATTTTCTGTCTGACTCATTTCTACCTATCTAGCCATCAATCATCATCTATCTATATCTATTTATATCCTCTGTGTGTACTTTCAAACTTTCTAAGCTTTGTGTATGCTTCTTTATTTTTAGGAAATTGGATTATACAATTTTATTTTCTCTATTGCACACTTCACATATATTGTATTTTTTCATATCATTAAATATTCCAATAAAATATAATTTTAGATAGCTTCACAGAATTTTTTACATAGAAATATTGTGTAGTCATCTATTTACCTGTAGTCAAACATCTACTGTTTCCTGTTTTGCCTCTTACTAATATTTTTTCCTTCAATATCTTTTTTCACAACTCTATGGCCCAGTTGTTACTCCTTACAATTATCAATTCTTAGAGATGAAATTTTTTGGTCACAGAATAGCAACCTCTTTTTAAAGTCTTGCTGTATACTAGGAACTGTACTGATCTTTGGGGGCATGGTGGAGGAAGCTGGGAGAGGGGAGATAAACACTGCCAAGATAATTTCAAACTAGAGGTACTAATTTAATTCCAACCTATGAATACCTAGGAGGACATATTCACTATACTCTAGGCAACATTATTATTTTCATTATTAAAAGGTATGGTAATTCATCAGCCAAACTGTACCTAACTGCTACTTAATTGAATATTTAACTCATAGGTTATATTCCATATATACTCAGATGTTTGTCATTTGTATTTCTGATTTAAAATTTATATTTTTGCATTAATGGTATAAACCAGAATGATGTCTAGACATAGAACTCATACTGGACATTTTTCCTTTTGTTGCCAAATTTTTAATGGAACTGCTCTGTTTAGGTATAAACTGTGACATTGACTAAAATCTTGGGATTTTAAACATAGCCTTTAACTGAAGAGCAAAGGAGAAATAACTTGCTTATATTACCTATTTTTCTTTTAGTTGTTTTGTTCTGCTATTTCATCACCTCAATTTTTCAAAGTAAACATTGAAATAACTATTCTATATAATAACTTATATAGAAATTAAAATTGCCTTTTCTGTAACATACAATGATGTGTAAAAAAGTACCATCAGAAATGGTTTTCCTCACTAAAAATATGTCTTTGGTTTAATAAAATAAAAATCATCAAAGTTAGACCTTAATAAACTAGAATGTGGATAATTACTCATCTACAGGATGCACCGTTTAAAATTTCATTACCAGCTTTAAAGGTCTTGATATGCAAATTGATTTTGTAAATTTTAAAGAGGGTAATACTTAATCTACTAAAATAAACTATTTTTAATAGTTTTAGAAACACAATTTACATGCAAATATATTATATGCTAACTTCAGCTATTTCTTGTCTGTTTAATAAGCAAGTCTGACAAAAGAAGCCTATTCAGCAACACTGTTAGCTACTAGTTTGGTGTATGTTATTGATTGTATTTCTAAATCAATTATACTTTTTTTTAAAAAAAGCAAACATGATGGAGCACATCCAAGTAAGTGTTGTTTTCTTCAGTGCTTAATTCTGAAAGTTCCTATTCTGACTGTGATAATACTACCACTATTTAAAACCTTTAAAAACTGTCTGCTTTGGAACTATCTTTACTTGCTCTAAAGTACTCTTTTGAATAACTTGTTAGTTGCAGTTATATTGTGATTTTGTACATCACAAAACTTTGGAGCCAAGTAGTTGTGTTTAGTTGTATTAGTGTTGGCCAAATGCTCTTGTGAAAAAGATACCACATGAACAAATGCCTTTTTGATGAAAAGTACTGTCATTGGACATCCATATGCACTTTGTTAGCTTCTATCAAATATAATCTTTCAGATTCCTCAAAATTTAAACATAAATATCTTGACTATTTAGCCTTTTTGCAGCTTTTTTGGTTATATAATTGAAAAATAGGAATTTAAAATTTTTAAGGTGTGCAACTTGATGATTTGGTATTTGTACGTTTTGTGAAAGACCACCACAATCAAGTTAATTAGTATATCCATCACTTCATATAGATATCCTTTAGCAAATTTCAAGAACGCAATATAGTATTGTTAACGTTCACCATGTTGTAATTAAATGTCCAGAAATTTATTTGTCTTGTATAATGGAAACTTTGAACCCCATTGACGAACATCTTCCTATTGCCCCCAATTCCTTACCTCTGGCAACCTCCATTCTACTCTCTGCTTTTATGACTCTGACTATTTTAGATGCCACATATAAGTGAGATCATGCAGTACGTGACTTTCTCTGTCTGGCTTATTTCACTTAACATAATGTGCCTCGGGTTTATCCATGTTGTCATGATTGGAAGGATTTTTTTCTTTATTAAGGTTGAATAATTCTTCATTAATGCACACACACAGACATAAACACACACACACACACACACACACACATATGTATATCACATTTTCTTTATCCGTCCATAGTTTTGCTACATGAATAATGCTGCTTTGAGCATAAGAGCCAGATATCTTTTTGAGATTCTGATTTTAATGTCTTTGAATATACCCAGAAGTAGTATTGGTGAATTATATTATAGTTCAGTTTTTCACATTTGGGGGGAAACATCATAATGTTTTTCATAGCAGCTGCACTGTTCTCATCAACAGTGTACAAGGGTTCCATTTTCTTCACATCCCACCAACACTTGTTATTTTTCGGGTTTCCAGTAAAAGTCATCCTTACAGATATGACATGATATCTCATTTTAGTTTTGATTTGCATTTCAAGCATATCTTGATTCTTGTTTTTGCTTTGTGTTTAAAACGTATGCTGCAATCTTAGAAGAAACTTTGTTCTTATTCAAATAAATTCACTTCTACATGTTTACAGTCTGCCTCTCATGCCACATTTAATTAAAAAATACTCTTGAGCACAGTTTGAAAACTGAAATAAAATAGAATGTGATTCTTTTTCTAGTAGATATAGAAGTATCTTTATGTAATTTAGTGATTTGACAGCAACCTCTATAAGATACTAATTTTTAAAATAATGAAGTTAATTACCAATTAAATACCTGCTCAAACATATAAGCAGAACTAAAGATATGAAAAGTGGCCTTAGGAAGGTACAGATTGGAAATTTCTCATAAATCAATAATTTCTTGCTTTTTAGTTTGGGTAATCGTACATAATGATCACTCATCCAGAAGATAAAGCTATAACATTGTGACAGAGAAAACACATATTTAGAATGCTGTATTTGTATTTTACCCACCTTGATGCTAATAAAAATAATACTAATATGTAAAAACTGTCAAGTGACCTCAAAGACCATGATGATCTTCATAATACTAGAGTGGTGGCATCTTCATTGAAAAAAGCAATTGGTCGGTTATTTCCCCTAACCAACCATTACAATATTAGTGTTTTCCAGGACTCAGTCATAGTTTTTTTCTTTTTTATCATCCATGCTTTACAGGGGTCTCTTTATCCATTACTACATATACCATCTCCACCTAAACATTATTGACTTTAGAGTTAATCTCCAGACTTGAACTTTCTTGTGAACTTCAGACTTCTGAGTCAAGTTTTCTATTTCATGTCTTCATGAGAATGTTCCGCAAGCATCTTCAATAATAGTACATTTAAACCTCAGCATCTTTATTTTTTGATTTCAAATTGCTTTCTACTGTCATTGCCTCTGCCACAGTCTGGACACTTCTCATTATCCATTACCCAAAATTTCTCTCTGGGATTGTTGCTATTGTCTCTTTACTGGTTGCCCTACTTCTTACCCTTTTATCAGTTTAATATCTATACTTAGTTACGTCTCTGACACACGAATAAAACTGCCATTTTGTGCTTTAATTGCTGAAGTGGCCCCTTAGCTCAATTTTACACATTAGAAATTCATGACATATTATATAGAGAACTATGTCAACAAGGCATTCTGCACTACCACTTTAGCAAAATAGTTGTTCTGTTCTAAACTTGCCAGTTTTCTCATTCCACTTCGGTTTTGTACATGTCTTTATCCATGCCTGAAAAGTTCTCTAATGCTTTTCTGACAAGGAGCTCAATAAATATGTTTTACATCTCAGTCAAAACTCATTAGTGAAGTCATCTCTGATAACTCACGGTGAACATATGCCCCCTTCCTCTCAACAAGGGTGCCATTAATTGCACTAGAGCAACTACTAACTTAAGGTCCGATATCTCAGTTTTTCTTTCTGTAGATTTAAGCTGTCTTTAAGTAAAAGATCATGTTTTGTTATATATGCACTAGTTAGCATAGTGCTTAGCCTGTGACAGAACCTAGTGTGATGATATCCAATCTCTTTGGGGGCCAGAGTGGAGTTGGATATGTTCACTTTGGTGGTAGGCTCTGATTCGCCCATACAGATTCAGGTTCAGAAAGTGTCTGTTTATCTGTTTTGCATATTGATCTACAGGAACAATATTTTGGAGAAGAAAGTATTTAAATTTTTAAAATAGTAGAAAAGGAACAAAATTTGGAGTGAAACAAATTTTACTATAAGTCCTCTCTAGCATGATTAGTAATTATTTACCCTTGAGCAAATTACTGACTAGTCTTTAAAATAAGACTTACCATCTATACACTGCATAATTGTTGTGAAAAGTAAAATGAAGGTAATATTTTTATGATAAACTCATAGTTTTGTAGCTTAATCATTCTTGTATTAAATGATACTGAAAAACAGAACCAAATTACAAGTTGGATGAATAAATTTACATATAAGAGATCTGCATTTATAGGTACGAAGAATCATGCCGTAGGGTTTCTCAGTATTTTTTTCAATGGAGAAGTCTAAGAAAAACATTTTTCTCTTTGAATATTTGGGTAAGCAAATTTGAACAGTATGCTTACTATATTTTTTCAATACCAATTAAAATGTAATAGTGAAGTATTTTTCCAGAAATGTTGCTATAGAATTTTTTCCAGGCTTCCCTCATAGCTCAGTCAGTAAAGAATCTTTCTGCAATGAAGGAGACACAAGCTTGATTCTTGGGTTGGAAAGATGCACTGGAGAAGGAAATGTCAACTCACTCCAGTATTCTTGCCTGGAGAATCCCATGGACAGAGAAGCCTGCCAGACTACTGTTCAGGAGGTCTCAAAAGTCAGACGCGACTTAGCAACTAAACCACCACCACTTTTCATGGAACTTCTTTTCACATTTAACAGAACATTATTTTTCTGTGAATCAATCATTAAGATTGAGTTTAGAAAGTTATATTTAACCCCATAATTTATCTTTCAGTGAGATATAAAATGCAGTATTTTAGTAGTATATGAGTAGTATAGAAACAAAAAGAGTTTGGGTAATATTCCTGGTCATTTTCCTAGCACTACACAGTAAAACTTTCTATGATAATGAAAATGGTCTATAAACTGTGCTGTCCAGTACTGAAGCCTCTAGTATCATGCAGCTATTAAGAACCTGAGATGTGTGCATTGCAACTGAAGAACTGACTTTTTCTTATTCAATTTTAATTGATTTAAATTTAAATAGGCATATGTAGCTGGTGACTTTTTATTAGACACCTCAGTTCAAAGCAATTCTGTTGTGGATAATTACCACAAGTTACCTGTCATTAGTGGTATGGATTAATTTTCCTTACTTTAACCTGAAAGTTGAATCATGCCCCATTTTTTTCTTAGTAACTTTTTATAGTTCTATCATTCATCAATTTGATGAAAGTCATTTTGAATCCAGTTTAATTTCCTGCCACTGCCACTTCTTGGAACAAATAGTTCTTTAAGTTTATTGTCCACTTTGAATAAGGGCTTCCTGATCCTTATTGTAAGATAACTTTGCCCAATTTCAGTGTTTTACCACCACTATATCAGAGTTAGGCCAAAAAAAAAAATCCATTGATAATTTATCTATTATGTTCATATCTATATGATTTTGATCCCATTTCTTTTATAATTTTATCTTTGTGAACTAAAAAATTGCCATCATGTGAATATATTACATGAGTCTACATCAGATTCTAGAAGCACATTGTTTTGCGTTGATTCAGGACACTGACTTTATATCTACCATGGTCATTTTTTAATGCATAAGAATTTGCTGAATGTTTTGATTACCAGTGCAGGGTTAATATACTAGTGGTAGGAGAAGGATAGCAAACAAAAACAAATAGCAATAGCACTTAAACTCCTTTTATTATCTCTCTTTATTCTGAGTTACAGGTCATTATACATAATTTGAATTTTGTGCTTGTATACTCTTTTCTTTGAACTGTCTTAGTCTAGATTGTGTCTTCCACTCTTCTGCTTATTTGTACTGAACTGTGAGACCTTATAATTATTTCACCACTGTCTTCATTTGCCAAGAAGTTTGACTTTATCCAGCAACTTCAAGATTTCAAATCTTATAGACTTTGTGGGTTGAAAAGATCATGATACACCCTAATCTCTATCAGTTCAGTTCAGTTCAGTCACTGACTCGTGTCCAACTCTTTGCAACACCACGGACTGAAGCATGCCAGGCTTCCCTATCCATCACCAACTCCCGGAGTTTGCTCAAATTCATGTCCATCTTAAAAGCAACAGAAACATATTAAACAGCTTTGTCAACACTCAGATTTATTGTGATTTTTTTGCAGTCATTCAGTAATCCTTTAAAAGACTTTTGAAAGAATTTTTGTAAATAATTTTAAAAGTCTAAGTAGGTTACATTGACTCCCTTCCCCTATGATTATTTCTTCTCTCTAATATCTATAAGTTAATCCAACACAGTTTACTCAGATTTTGCCAAGAACTGTATATGTTGCTTTCTGTCAGACCCCATAACTAATTCTAAAACTCATCTATGTCTGGTTCTTTCTTTTTCTAGGCACATTCCCAGCCCCTTGGAATCAGGCACCAATAAGTAAGTCATTATGTTTAAGATGTTTTAGAGTTCATGTTTTACTTGCATTATGCAGTTACCTCTAACCTTTGAATTATTAGTATGTTTTGATAGAATCATATCTCTGTTATTTAAAGTCTCATTTAACTCTCCTATTGTGTGTATCATCTCAGTTAAAAAAAAAAGAACTTAAATGCCATGCTCTAGGTATGTTCAGCGTTAGTGATCATGCCAGTTTTCAAAAACTGGTTTATTATCTCACACTCTAGCCAACAGTCCATCAGAGTTCTACTTGCTCTACATTCTCAACAACACTTGGTTTTGTCAACTAAAATAATTGATCATTGTAATTGGTTTGCAGTAATTTGGCATTTTGATTATAATTTATGTATTTAAAGTCTGTCTGTGGTTTGGGTGCTCTCTTTTGAGAATTGTCTAAGTCCTTTTCCTGTTTTTTAAAGTGTGTTGTCTGTATTTTTCCAATTAACTTTATATAGTTTTAAATATATATATGGGTATAGATCTATTGTAGGGTGCAGGTATTGGAAGTATTTTCCAGTTTGTAAAGTCCTTTTTTTACTTGCTTAATGACATCTCTTGATATTTTTAATCTAGATCAATTTGAAGATCAGTTAAGCAACATTTTTGCCTTTTTGCTTTTTACCTTTGTTCTCATTGCCTTTTTAAGAAATCTTCAACTACTTCAAAGATTTTCTTCTATAATAAACTATTCTTTTCTAATATATACATCTAAGTCCTGTGCAGCTTTTCACAGTTTTGGATATAATTTAGTTTCCGTTATCATTCATTCCATGTCATATTATTCCAATTTAAGTATTATAAAAATTAGGGGTTTAATATAGGCTTTAGAATTCACAAGGATGGGGGAGGAGATGGGGGGATGAAAGCACAGAGGGGCTCCAATTGGGGTATAAAAGAAATAGTAACTAAATGGCTTCCACTGGAATATCTAGATATATTGGATAAACTGAAGCTTGAAGAAAGTTTTAGAAAAGTCTTCACATTTGGCTTATTGATTTAGAGAAGCTTGTAGGGAGGTCTGTGAATATTGCTATGATGGTATAATGAAGCTTGTATGACAGTCTTCAAAAACTAATGGTTTCTGCCACATTTTTGCTTTGGTCTCAGTAGTACTGTAGCTGGTAAGCGTTCTTTGGGAAAGTGACCCCAAACCAAACTTACATTTTCATAGAATCTGAGTTATTAACAGTTCTTTTGGGACCTGTTTGTGTTGGTTATTGTAGTTTTGCATTGAATTTACCACGTGACATCAAAGTACTAGAAGACTCCTCATAAAATGTGTTCGAAACACATTCCTCCCTTCCTACATGGCGTAGGGGCAACCCAAGTTCCTCTTGATGTTCTCCATTCAGTATAGAAGGAGACTCAGCTGAGAGCCTTTAGCCACCAGCACTCCCCAAAATTGAGGGCATGAGTGCGTCAGTCCAGGAGGAATAATCTGGGTACCGTACCCCCGTCTGTTACTGTCCTACTCTTATGCTGCTCTCCGCCTCTTATTTTACATCATAATTCAACGAGAAGCTCTGCTATGATTTTGGTTGGTCTTTTTTCTTGAGATATAAGAAGATTAGTGTGATAAGATTGCAAGCCCTGCTGTAGCTGGTCTCAGGAGTGAAAATGATATGCCTTGTCTTCATTCACTTCTGTCCGTTTGAGATGCCCTCTTTTGGAGCACTTCTGCCAGTATAGGGTACCTACCAAGACCCTTATCCTTCAGAATTCTTAACATCTTCTCAAATCATAGCTATTGCATTTGTCCATTTATTTTCAAAAATGGGCAAACATATATCAAAGCATATACACATGGATGCCCTGAGTATCAAACATAATCTTTACTACCTCTCCATCTAAGAACAGCCCTACCTCCTCATGATGATTATGGTCAATTATATCTTCCACACTGATAATTCCTTTCCTTGCCTGCTTCTTTCTTGATGTAAGGAACCTTGAGTGACCAAGAGATTAGCATAATTTAAAGTTTAGTGGTACTCTTTCTATTCCCCGTGGGGAAATATTTGTCTCTGGGAACCAAGACGTCTAAACCCATATTGCCATGGGGGCAGGAAGCTTAAATTCTCCAACAAAGACATTGAGTTTGATGCTAAGCAAGGCTACAATGACTTCTATCTTTGGTAACCAAACCCATGTTTTATCCTATCTATTTAAGACACAGGAACATTAAATAATCATTGATTTAGCATAAAAGTGAATATTGACAAAGGTTTCCCCATATTTATCAGCTATCACATCCAAACTTACTTGTCTCAGTTATGCCTTTAAAAGGCATTTCCATCACTCCGTCAAGTGAACAATTTCTAGGCAGTGAGATGGATGATAGAACCTATGGAACCTCTGTATATCAGTTAAATTTCATACTTTCTTTTCTATAAAGAGGAGTCATGTTATATGAGATCATGGATAAGTGGATCACACCAGATATGATTCTGTCTGAGGCCTCACAGGGAGTAAAGCATACCCTACTGAATGTGTGTTAATTCTACTCAAGCTGAATCTCTGCCCTTTCCAGTATGGAAGGGATCCAATGCAATTAACTTGCTCTCAAGTAACAGGTTGTCTCTTCAGAAGTGAAGTGAAGTCGCTCAGTCGTGTCCAACTATTTGTGACCCCATGGACTATACAGTCCATGGAATTCTCCAGGCCAGAATACTGGAGAGGGTAGCCTTTCTCTTCTCCAGGGGATCTTCCCAACCCAGGGATTGAACCCAGGTCTCCCACATTGCAGGCAGATTCTTTACCAGCTGAGCCACAAGGGAAGCCCAAAGGATGGCATTATATCAGGAACTCAGAATTAATCTCTATTGCTGACTTTGTCAGCAGCAGAGGCTGGAAGTCCCTACAGTTGGATTTTATACATAGTCTTTATTGCTTTCTCCATGGCTGCTGTGTCTGTAAACCCATTGTAGGTCCTTTTGGGGGAAAGAATGGGGAAGTCATTATTCTATTGATTTGCTATTGATTTGAAGAGCCCTTCTTCATGGAAACTCAGTCTTTCCTGTGATCATGAAATTCAAGGTTGAAACTGACTTAAGTCAAACAACTGGGCAAGGGACCAATTCTTAAAAGGAAAGACAACTTCAACATCTTGGCAACATTTCCTTAATTTTTTTTTTTTTTAATTTTTAGGTTGAAGAGTTTCTTTATTGGAAGCTCATTAGTTTGTGACTTGGGACATAGTGATATATTAACCATCTCCTTAATTCTCACAGGGTTATATCCCTTTTGCTACCACTTTGACATTCAAAGTCATTTTAGTACTGCCATCTGGCCTCTATCACTTAGGGTTCCTATCATCCACATTGCTGTCAGGGTTTACTGTTCTGAAACAGCATCTTCTATTAAGTTCTATACCAATGAATCACATTGAGCTTCTTGGTGATAGTTAATGCCTCTTTCCCTAGGATATTCCTTTTTTTTTTTTTAAGTGTCTTTTACTGAGCCCTTGGTATAAAACTTAGAAAGTTGGTGAATTTTTTTGACCTTAGGTAGTGTGTCTACTTAAGCATATCCATTTCTCTGAGAATTTTAATCTTTTCCTCAACTGTCTTTTATAGAAATTCTGACATTTCTATTTATTTACTCTTAGCCATCACTTTCTCTAACCTCCAAGAGCCATCCTAACAGGGTGTTATTTATCATATTCTGGAAGTCTTGCTAAGATGATAAACTTTGTTTCACGAGATAGTCTCATACCTGTAAACTCCCCAATTATTCAACTTTCACTTCTTCCCCTGTTTGTTCAGACCATGTAAACTCCCTAGCATCCTGTCAGTATATGATGACTACATCTTGAATCTCCTTTCAGCTATACTCCTGCTCCTCTCTTAGTACTTCCCTGGTCATGATCTGTTATAGCTTAATTGTACTTACAAGCCTGGTGGTCCATATACGTAGTGAGGGTAGATCTTGAAGAAGGGGCATGCTTTCTTGTAAGCCAGAGGCCTCCACATCACCTTCAATCAAAGGAGTGCATTTACCTTTAATACGGAGTAGTGGGCCATTTCTGAGCACTGTAGGACTCAGAAGAATCTAGAGATCCAGGATTTTTGAAAGCATCAGTCTAGATATCTCTGTCACATTTCTTAATGTCCCCTTCTCTCCCAGTACCCTGAACTTAGTGCCTAAAATATGCTAAATGACTTTGAGAATTGACAGACTTTTGTAACTACTATTATAAATAAATTTATAAATAATTCCTGGGTCAAATCCTTATGTTTTCATGCACTCAGGCTGCTTAGGATGACAGTCTACTTACATACTGACAGTCCTATAGCTTTCAAACTATGACTTTAATTGGCAAATAATCACTTTCACCTTTTTCATCAACTTTTTTTCAATGCATTAGAAGTATCTACAGAAAGCCCTTCAATTTCATAGGTACTATAATTTTTACTTGTCCAAATTTCTTAAATGCCAGTTTATTGCCCCCACTATGAGTCACAAAACTCCTAGAAGAAAACATAGGCAGAATACTGTTTGATATAAATCATGGCAATATTTTTTTTCTGTCTCCTTAAGGCAAAGGAAACTAAAGCAAAAATAAATAAATACAATCTAATTAAACTTAAAAGCTTTTACACAATACAGGAAACTATTGACAAAATGAAAATACAACTTACTGAATGGGAGAAAATATTTGCAAACAATATAACTCTTAAGGGGTTAATATCCAGTATATTTTAAAATTTCATACAAATTAATATCAAAAAATAAATAGCCCTATTAAAAATGGGCAGAAGATCTGAACATTTTTCCAAAGAAGATATACAGATGATCAATGAGTACATGGAAAGATGCTCAACATAGCTAATTATCAGAAAAATACAAAGCAAAACTCCAATGAGATATCACCTTACAACTGTTAGAATGGCTTCACTATAACAAATGTTGGTGAGGATGTGGAGAAAAGGGAACCCAGGTACACTGTTGGTGGGAATGTAAATTGGTGCAGCCACTACAGAAAATATTATGGAGGTTCCTCAAAAAACAAAAAATAGAACTACTGTAAGACCCAGATAGAACTAAGTCAAGTAATGGCAACCCTTGATAGAGCACTCATATTAGTTTTCTTTCCTTATCTCAGTCTCTCTGTTCTTACTTTTGCTCCTTTGGAATACTGCCCAAATAAAGCACTTGTTGAGAAATAATTGTTTCAGGCTAGAATAACTAATTAAAGTACCCTGAGTAGTAAAATAGAAAGGGCGAAATGTTTAGTGAGTTGTATTTCCAACAAGGGAAAGAAAAGCGTGTATGATTTGTTTCTTTCACTCTTGCCTAAGTAAAATTATGGAAGTCACGATTTTACTTGAGTCATCTTGGAAGGGACTTCCCAAGCAGGACATTTTGGGGCAAATGTTGTGTAAAAGATAAAAGGTGACATTATTGGCTATTACTGATTATCATTACAAATGTCTATCTAGGTTAAGATTCTTTTTCAATAAGAACAAATGATGAGCCTGCTCAACATGCTATCAGGTGACTGAAAGATTTTCTACTCTTGATGCTATATGTGGAGGTCAGCACTGATGTTTACTTAAAGTATGATGAAGAGAACTCTATGTTGAATTACTCAATGAAAGAAATGCTATTTTATTAAGCTTGTTCATAACCTCCATATTTGCCACCATGAAATTTTATACTTGAGTCTATTAAACAGGAAGCAGGGTACCTGGTAAAAGAGACAGTCTGTCATGTATAGAGGGAAGCCTCCACTGCAGTGGTGCCTTTTGGTGAATATTCATTTGGGAAACAAATATTTTCACAGAAAATTTTGAGCAGTATACCATATGCTTCTACTCTAGGCTTTCTGTTCTCAAAGTTCCAAACATATTCTATCCATTTTCCTGACAAATCTTTTAAAAGTGTAAAACAGTATCATAAATCAGTATGTCCACATTTTTATTTAAGTATCCTTACAACAAAAATGAGCAATCAGAAGTACCACCTCATATTTCATTTGCTTGTAGGATCTTTCTTCATCACTGTCTTTCCTGGTCATGTAGAAGTTACGTGGTGGCAACATATTACGTGCAATCATCTTTAAAAGAGGCCAGATGGTTTTTACTCCATAGACTTGTCATTAAGAAATCTTCATGGGGCCATAAGTGTAAGATGGAAGCAAGGTGGCAATACTGTAGAGTTTAAGCCAAATGTAACTATGTCTTCTGGAGCTACTCAGGTATAACCTGACTTTCACCATATTCTCACAGTAATGGATTCTTCCTATTCACACCTAGTTTCATATCCTGGTAGAACAGAAAACTATCAGCTCATGATAACTCATTTTTCAAATAAGAAACAAAAAAATCAATTTATAATAAAATAGTGATATTTCAATATGTAAATATTCAGACACAACTATACTAGAAGACATAACAAAAGTAGAAACACTCTGTTTGTCTGTTATAAATCTAAACTAACACAGTTGAATTGTGGTGATGACTAAAATGTTATGAGGAAAATTGCCATTGCAGAGCAAATTTTCTAAAATAGTAAACAGTTCTTGGTACATTTGGAACAAAATGATGCACAGACTTCTCATGATTTGTTTTTGTGATTTTTAAAAAAATTATAATTAGATTTTTTATCTAGTTTTTAACTTACAGTTGAATATTGAATGCTGAAAAGGAGTTCAAATGATAGATAATATTGGAGCTGGGAGAAGTTTAAGAAAGGAGGAAAATCAGGTATCAAGAACAAGTTTACCTGAGAAACTAATTCTTTCAGGGCAATGTGCTTAAGCCTGTTTTTACCAATCTGATTCTTTTGATGGAAAGATTTCTGTTATTTGGCCACATGTTAATAAAACATCATACTATCTGCAGTCCAAGGAGCAGATAAATTATTACTCTAAAGCATTTCTGATAATGAAATTTTTCTTGCCGGGGATTAGATTAAGATAGGAAATGTGACCATTATTGGCCACTGTTAAAGTATTTGAAATTTTCTCAAGCTAAGAGTTTCCACTGGTGTAGAAAGTAGTCGATAAGAAACATCCTTTCTTCATTTGTTGGATGTTGTTGGCTCTGTATGGAATTGTAGCCATCATGCAATCATGAAAAACATGTCAAAACAAAAACATGGAAAAAACATGGACTCTTTATCCTGACAGTGAGTATAAATTCACCAACAGTGTAATATTCCTGATATTTGAACTTCTCATTTCTTGAGATAATATATACACTTATTGTTTAAGCCATTTTAATTTGAATTTCTGTATTTTGTAACCGATGTTCTAACTGATATAGAAAGTGCTGAAGAGTTACTTTAGCATTATACTTTTCAGTGTCTAAACTATACTCTAACACCAAAAAGTGCTCAAAAAGTTATTTAAATTAACCATTAAATGAAATATTTTCACTACTGAACCTAAGAAGTCATCCTATTTCATTAATAGGTATATGAAAAAGGCATTTTTATTTCCTTTGTTCCCATAAGCACTCAATAATCTATAGGGAAAAGAAAAGAGTGGCTAGTCTATTAATATCTCTAAGTTTAAATACTTTATATATGTGAAACTTTCACATATTGTCAGTGAAAATATTAAATATAACAATTTTTAAGAAGTGTGTTAGATTATTACAGTTTTTATATTATTATAAAGTTTAGCATCTACTCAAATCACACACAACCTAGAAATTCTACTCCAAAGTGTTTCCCCAAGAATAATGAAAATATATAGCTAAAGACTTGCGCATCATTGTACGTAACAATTTCAACAATTATCACCCCCAAATGGAAACAACACAAATATGTCCATCAGCAGGTAAATGATAAACAAACTGTGGTATAATCATAAAATAAAATGATGTTCATAGTTGAGACACTGAAAAGTATATACATGCCACATCTTCTTTATCCATTCATGTGTCAATGGACATATTTTGCTATTGTGAATAATACTGCAGTGAACACGATGGTTCAGATATCTCTTTGAAATAGTGATTTTATTTTCTTTGTTTGAATCCCTTAAGTGGGATTGCTATATTATATAGTATTTTTAGTTTTAGTTTTTTGAGAAATGTCCACACTGTTCTCCATACTGGCTATACCAATTTGCCTTTCCATCAACAGTGTACCAGAATTCCTTTTTCTCTACATCCTCACCAACACTTACTATCTCTTGTCTTAGGATAGTAGCCATTCTAACAGATGTGAATTGATATCTCACTGTGGCTTTGATTTGCATTTCCCTGATGGCCTCAATAAAGTTTGAGGAAAGGAAAGAGCTATATATTATTGTGAGTTTTTTTGCCAGACCAGCAGCTGTGGAAAATTTAAACAATACTGATATTGCATCTGCTCTTAGGAGGTTACAAATTATGTCTCTTGTCTGAATAAAATTTAAGGTAGTTAAGCATTAGAACATAAAAATTATTTCTAGATATTTTGAATGAAAGAATAAACCCTAAAAAAATAAAGTAAATGAATTTTACCTGAAGATAAGTTGCAAATTCTCTTTCTTTTTGTCTGAATCACATATAGATTCACACAGTTTTTCAGGGTCAGTCTAATGGATGTAAGACCAATTCATGATGAAGTACTTTCACCCATTGAGACAGGAGTAAAATCATTCTCTTTTCTCTTATGGAATTATACTAGGTAACTATAGATTGGGGTGAATAGAGTAGAAGATATTACTTATACTAAAGAAGAAAAGATGTGTGGATAATTTCTTTTTCTGGGGATTTGTCAGATTTGTGATTATACTGATTATCTTGTCCTTAGCTGTAACATTTTCTTCTGTGGCTGCGAATTTTCATCATTTTATTATGGGCCAATCATCCCTTATTTAGAAAATGATAACATACACCTTTATTTTTCTTAAAGTTATCCTGACATCTGAAAGTTTTGCAATCACGAAATTATCTGGTGTTATTTATATCTTTATTGTTGTCAATTTTAAGGTGGCTGCCATTCCACTTATTGATCTTTCTGAACTGGTTTTCATGGTAAGAAGTAAGTACACTTATATTTACTTTAGCAATATTCATTTTTCTCATTTTTCATAAAACATTTCTAATGAGAATAGACGTCTTTATTAGCTCTCCCTTTCCATTCATTTCATTTTCCAGCTGCCATTCGTTTTCCAGTTTCCATGTTAAATTGTATGAATAATTAAAGTTGGACTTTTAATTTTCTTTTCTGGGCATGATTCCATTGTTTTATTTTGTGAATATTCTTAGTGGCAAATATGGGAAAATATCCCTAGAGTCTAAAGATTAAAATCAGACATATCCTATTCATCTTGTGCTCTAATCAAGCATAGAACTCGAGCAATTTTCTCCCTCATGGTAGCAGCCTGCCGTAAATCAGGTGTGTGATATATTTTCTCTGTCCCTTTTCAGCTCTGATAACTTTGTGTTTTGACAGATAACCTAACTGTGTAGTTATGTTTTCAGCATGTGATATCCTCTTTGTAAGAGCCACTCAAAAACTGACAGATGTTGGGGCACATGGTGACTTCTACCTAAAGTGTAAACACAATGGAACTGTTTATATAAAGTCAAACCATTTGATTATATATAAACCTCTTCAAAACTCTGAGACGTATTCCAAAAGCAATATTATCCCATTTGAACTTACCAAAGTGCTTTAAATACTAAACCATTTGAATATTATGACATTCACTCTTTGTGTTTACTAATCACAAATGACGTAAACTTAAATTTTGTTGAAATGTTATCAAATTAATCTGCTGTAATATCTGTACGTGAAAATCAGGCTCCAATGGCGAATGAAATATTGAATATTACTGGATACACAGAGGAGATTAGTAATCTTCTCTGAATTTGAAACAGTTGTGAAGATATGGAACATTTTCAGGAATAGAAGCAGGTTATTTGAGTGACAAATCACATATAACATGCAACTTTTAAAAATACTTAGTGAAGATCATTTATGGTAGTCTTAGCAGCAAGATTCTTCAATTATACCCAATGAACTAGAGTATAATCACCAATCTCGGTTTTATACAATACTGATGTTGCGCATTCTATGAGTTTTGATAAATGTATGATAGGGATCGACCATTTTAGTGCCATATGGAATAGTTTCTCTGCCTTAAAAATCCTATGTGTTCTGCCTGTTCATCTCTCCTTCCTTCTGAACCCCTGGCAATCAATGATTTTTATTATCTACATAGTTTTAACTTTTCCAGAATATCATACACATGGAATCATATAGAATATTGCCTTTTAAGGTTGACTTTTTTCACTCAGTAATTAACATTTAAGATTCTTCCATTTCTTGAAGTCTCATTTTTTCAACACTAAATATCTGTTGTCTGAATGTATCACAATTTATTTATTTGTTCAGCTGCTGAAGGACATATTGATTTGTACAACTTTGGGTAGCTATTAATGAAACTACTATAGACATCTTTGTGTAGGTTTTTGTGTGAATTTTCAACTCCTTTGGGCAAATAAACACCAAAAAGTTCAGTTGCTGGGCTGGCTGTCTTCCAAAGTAGCTGTTCCCTTTTGCATTCTCACCAGGAATTCATTGTTTCACATCCTCAGCAGCATTTAGCGCTGCCAGTGTCTTGAATTTTGGCCATTCTAATGACTGTATAGTGCTTTGTCATTGCTGTTTTTGCATCTTTCCCAAATGCGCATGATGTGGGGCATCTTTTCATATGCTTATTTACCATCTTCTTATCTTCTTTGGTCTTTGACCATTTTTTAATCAGGTTGCTTATAATTTCCACCATTCCCAAAGGCTTCAGACTGTCCCTAAGAACTGTCCCTAAGTTCTCCTTTACCCACTTCTTTCTGCTCTTGACAGCCACTCATCTGATTTCTAACACTATAAATTAGCTTTACTTATTCTAGATAGTTACATAAATTAAATCTTAATATTGTAATTTGTGTCTCACTACTTTTGCTTAACATAATATTTTGAAGATTCATCCATGTTTTTTTTCATGCACTGAAGGTTTTTTGCTTTAACTGCTGAGCTGTATAAATATACCACAAGTTGGTTTTACATGCTTCTCTTTTGTTTCACAGATTTTTAAGATCAATTTCCTTATTTCTCTTTGGTATTCTGGAGTGAACATGTGTTAAGCTTTATTTCTAATCTTTCAAAAACTTCAGAGCTCTGTATCCAATTTCTTATACCAAAATATTTGAATTTATTCTTGATTCTTCTTGTAGTTAAAAAAATTTTATTTATTTATTTATTTTTGGTTGTGCTGGGTCTTCGCTGCTGTATGGGCTTTTCTCTAGATGGGGTGCATGGGCTTCTCATTGCAGTGGCTTCTCTCATAGTGGAGCACAGGCTCTTGTGCTTGGTGCAACTCTTGTGCTTGGTAGTTGGATACATGGGTTTAGTTATCCTACGGCTTGTGAATCTTGCCAGAGCAGGGATCAAACCAGTGTCTCCTGCATTGCAAGGTGGATTCTTAACCATTGGACCAGCAGGGAAGCCCCAGCTCTTCTTGCTCTTTTCCTCTTATGATAATGACTGTGTGTAGACTAAACCCTTTAATTCTGTCCTAAACATGTGCTCTATTTCTCCATAATCACTGATGCCATTCTAATTTATCCACCAGTATTTCTTGCTTAAGATTTTGTAACTTTTGCATAATTAATCTCCAAACATAGTCTAAGGGGTCTCTGAACTATTTTTCCCCATGTATGCTTTTAAACAGAAAATCCTTTCCTGCTTACAACCCTTCAGATTTTTTTTTCAATTATAAATAAAGTGACTATCATGAATAAAGTGTACATTACTTTGATTACCTCAATGATGTAGTGGACTCTCATCTTCACTAAACTATAGCTCCAGTAACCCTCATTTAGGACTTTCATGACTCAGGGCTTTTGGACAAATTTCTTTCTGTTTTTGTATGCATATTCCTATTCATATTTCAAATTTCAGCTAAAATTACTGCATCAGGGAGATGTTTCTTGAGTTTACTAGTTAAATGAATCTCTCTTATTAAAGGTCACAAATCATCCTACATCCTGTTTTTTTCCCTCTTATCTTTTGACCATAATTCAGTTATAAATCAATTTGCTTAATGTCAGTGTCTTTATGTAAATAACTTTATCAGGTGAGATGCCATGTTCATTTCATTCATTGCTGTATTCACAGCACTTAATAAAGTACTTTAGTGTTTTAGGTTATTAACAACTGTTTATTGATTGAACTGTGATGGCAAAGAGTATTTGTAACTGAGTATATCAGTGACCTGCACTGAGAGAATAAGAGGAAAGAGAAAGAAGGCAAGATCTGGGGAAATATGGACAGAAATACAGGGAAAACAGGACTAACAGAGGTGGAAGAGGACATGTTCTTCTGCCTTAAAAAAAGATTATATCATTTGTTACTACAGTCAGAAGAGAAGATACTCCAAAGCAGCTATATCCAAACACCCCAAAAATTCTTGTCTTAATAGAGGTAAACTAATATTTTATGGTATTTAAAGAACAGTGAAATGATATAGGACTTTAATATTAGAAAGTTATGAGATAATAATTCATGTCCTAACTGGAACACAGTCATTATCTTATTTTGAACACTAAAACTAGAAGGGACCAGCACACTATTTTTGACATTTGTCTCTAATAAGAAATTTTACCTTGAGGAGCATCTATAGTGTGTTTTCACTCTGGTACTTTTACTTAGTGATCTAGGATAGTTATTTAAACCTTTCCTAGCCTCAGTTTCTTTCTTTGTATAAGATAATATTCATTTCGTAGCTTTGTTATGAGGATTAGATGAAGTAATATGTCATCATTAAGCCCACACCATAGTGATTTTCACACATGTGTTTGGAAACTCGAGGCTATTGTATTTTTGTAATGTTCTTATTTTGTCATCATAACTGCCATTATCACTAGAAGAACATTTGGCTAAGGGTAAGGAAATTGTATTCTTTCTCAATAATGGAAAAAACAATCTCTGGGCAAATGCATTAACTTCTAATTCCATGCTGTGATCTCAAAAATATGGCATATGGTATTCACCTTGTCAACAGGAAAGGACTCCTGTGAGTAAATGAATGTGATGTAAATGAGTGAATGAATGTGAAGGCGACTTGAACATTGTAAGTTACCGTTAAGATTGGACCATAGCTTGGAAGCACTGATTCAGAGCAAAATTCTAATGAGGACAAGTTTATGCATTTAATTCCTTTATGTAAAAGTTTCGTTCAACAGCCTGGAAGGGTGTTATCTCCCGGGGACTAGCCAGTGTTCATCTGTTTTCTCTAGATTACAGAACAAGGGTGATCATTTAAAAGTGTATGTGTATCAGCCAAATATACAAACATTTTGAAAGAAAACAGTATTCTAATTAGAGGTCTGAAAGTCTTTAGTCTTCATGGATTTAATGTGCCAATTTGATCATCTGCGTTATTTTGTGTGAGTTTTCTTGTGTTGTCCTGTATTGTCATCTCTATTTATTTCCAGTGTTTATCAGTCTACCTTTGGCCTGTAACCACTACTTTGTCATCTTCCTGACTGACGCCTTTGAAAATGTGTCAACAGTTACTGTGTTTTACATTTTAACATAATGTTCTACATAGCATTGCATTTAGATTTCCTGGACATAGAGTTTTTCTCTGGTGAAAGAGAAAAAAAGTTTAGTTTAGACCTTTATAGAATTTAGTCAGTTGCACACAGAATATCTTTCTTTATTCATTAGAGACAATATAAGAATGTCGTGGAAAAACATGGACCCTGAAGTCAGTGAAACCCAAATTTGTGTGCTAGCTCTGTCATGTAATGCTTCTCTCATCTTCAGGAAATTATCTATGCTTTTTAAGCTTCTGATCCTTTTTCTATAGTATGGGAATAATAGTAGCCACTTTACACATGGATATCATAGAAATAAATGAGATGATATAAAACACAAACATTAGTGCCACACAAGAACCAAGACTACACGAGAATGTGAGAATTAGATTCTGTTTCATGCTCATTCCAAGTTACATGCATACAAAAGGGACTGGAGACCAATCTCACCCTATTGCCACCCTCCTTTACTTATAGAGCAATTAAACGCAAGCCCAGTGAGGATCATCTGTTTAGTTGTGGGAACAAGGGAATGACATACTGCTTTACAGGGAGGGCACAGCTGAATCCACAGTGCAGGGAGAGAGACATTAATCGTTATGCATACAAGTTATCTGGATGTAAACTGGTCAGTTGGACTGTTTGATCTGTGTAAATTAATTTTCATATAGAGATTACTTGGGCCTGTGAGGTCTTGGAGCTTGAATCTGCAATTTAAGAGATATTGGCAACTTACTCCCCCTGAATGGGAAGAGCGTATCATTCTTAGAGCTGGATTCTATTATGACAAGACCCACCTACTCATTGTGGTTTTGGATGTCAGGAATACTCTTGCCTATTGTGAGGAGAGTAGTGAAAAGAAGTCCATTCTTTAGACTGGCATTGGTCAGGTCCAGGTCTAGAGATACTTTTGGAGGATACTATCTTTGAAACTTCTTATAATATATAGTGAGCATTTTACCTCCTGTTCCAGAAGGCTTCTGGGAGTGATCAGATCAATATTCACTCTATTTATAAGACACTTTGGAATGTGCCAAGGCTGTGTTTCATGAAATTTATGATTTATAAAACTCAAGAGGCATTATTATACCAGTACAAACTAAGGCTCAGATAAGCTCAGTAACTTACCCCACATTCATATGGTGAAAAACTGGTGGTGCCAAAATTTGAACTCAAGCAAGCTTACATGAGATTCATTTTTCTTGTGCATGGCTGGCAGACAAGGAATCAAGAGGCCATGGAGAGAAGTCACCTTAAGGAAGAACAAAAATTGACAGGCTATGTATAAAACAAAAAAGCTACAAAGATAAGTTACAGGGAGATACAGCCAATATTTTATAATTATTTTAAGTATAATCTATAAAATATTGAACCGCCATGTTATGGACAACAGCCTGCCAGACTCCTCTGTCCATGAAATTCTCCAGGCAAGAATACTGGAGTGGGTTGCCAGTTCCTTCTCCAGGGTAAATCAACTATACTTAATTTTAAAAAGTGGACTGGAATCAATATTAGGACTTAACTGTTTCTGGACACATCCTAAGTGATGATTTAAACAAATCATGGAATATTTATATAACAGAATAGCATACCAAATCTATACATATTGATATGGATCTTCTTTTAAGCCATGTTTCTAAGGAAAAAAATTCAGTATGTTGTTTCATGTTGGAATTTCTATAAAGCAATATTTGTGCAGCACATAATATTTCTGGAAGTTCATACATGAAACTGACGTGGTTGCCTGTGTATAGAAGTACTGGGTAGAGGATAATTTTGGGGTTGGTGGCACTGACTGTACTCAAATTATTTTTTATACTTAAAACAGTTCTGCTTAAAGTAGTTTAGTAAGGAAAACTGTATTTTAATATTGAGAGAGCACTTTCAACCTTATCTCAAAGTGGTCTACATTTTTTAAAAAAACATTATGTTTTATGTCTAAAAGAAGATTAGTAATACAGGTAGAGGCAATATTGATTTATGCATAGTGATCTTCCCTTAGTATTCTAGATAATCTCCAAGTTTATTCTGTCAGCAGAAAGTATGATTAGAATTTAGTGAAGGTATTATTTTTCATCTAGAAACTGAAAATATGAATTCTTTAAAAACAAAAAAAAAAAGCAAAGGACAGAGCATTCACCTATTTTACTCAAGCAATTTACACTTTCAAAGTGGTAAAGAGGCCAGGTTGATAACACTGAACTGGTACATCAAAATAATTAAGCTTTAATCTCTGATTCAAAGACTTTAGCTTAGGGGTCATGAGGAATCAAGAAGACATTTTCTTTTTAATCAGTCTGAGATGATTAGTAACTTTGCTTGTGGAATGATCATTTTCCAAGTACAGCAATGCAAGGGTGTAGTAAAATAGAAGGAAAAGATTAAGGAGTTTAATTTACTTGGCATGTTATAACTATGTTTATTAAAATACTAAGAATTACAGCAAAACTTTATTATTTGTTAATATTACTTTTGCCTCAATGGGGGTTATATTGAGAAAATAATATTCTAGACATAAAGGCCATTGCCAAGCTATATTTTTTAAAAATATATTTTTCTACTTTCTTATAAAGTAACCCCCTGGGTACTTATAATGAAATCTATTTTTTTGTTGGAATGTAATTTTTCCCCCTCCCTCAGTAAGCTTTCCATCTCTGTTTTATTGCTGTAATGTTGTTCAAATAAAAAGACAGGTTCAGAATTCTGATATATTAATCAGCATGCCTTATATCATAAGAAAAAGGATAAAGGGGACTGTGAATTATTTCTCAACAAACGTTTTGTTTGCATAATGCCACACTTGGGATCTTCTTTCTGGTTTTATGGTTTTATCATGAAATTAAATGGATTCAGTAAATACATGCCAAGAACTGTATTAAATGTAGAAAATCCAAGTTAAATAAAAAATACCTTCCCCAAAATAGAATTGAAGGTTTTGTAAAGAGGTCAGTGATTTTAACTTACTGGGTCTTATAACTTTGGCTTGTTTTAGTAGTCAGAGAGTCTTTTTCAGGGTCAATAGGCATTCTTTGATTTCCAAGAAAAAAGTTGACAGGAAGTTGGTTTCAATAGGGTTGAAATATGCAAAACAAATACCAATAAAATATGGACAGCTTTCTAAGGATTTCTCATGACAGTGGTATATTATGTAATAATACTTTATGATGGAAACCATCTTTGCTATGAGAAACATTGTATATTTAGAAAGGACAAGAATATATTTATCAGGGCCCGAATATTTGGCAGGAGTTCCTCAGAGTTTAAGGGAAAAAAAAATGTATAAAAAATGTTGGATAAGGATGTAAAAGATGTATGCTATACTTCCAAACAGCAGCTTGTCTTTCCAGCCTGGTCTTGCAATCTGTGTCCTTTGTGGCATGAGCCATAATGTTTTTGCTGTATTGAGAATTTTAAAGTCTATAACACAATCATCATTTAGTGGAATAATTACTGTTTGTTAGAATTTTCAGAACTCCCCAAGTACCCACATGAACTGCTTTACAGACTGCAAAAAAGCATACAACACGAATTGAGAAAAATAAGACTAAGATATGGTTGTATAAGGAATGTTGCTGACTCTTTGCTTTACTTATAAGGTTCACAAATAATTGTGATTTGGGGTCGAACACATCCAGAAGTAAACTTTAAACAAACAAAAATAAATGGTTTCTTTATTGAAATAATATGAAGATTGTGTAAATATTACTAAACTCACATCATTAAATAAGATCAGTTTGCTATTACTCATTTGTTATCTTAGCTCAATATAATTCTTATGAATACACTTATAAAATATAAACAATACATACTGTGTGTGCATATATATTTATATATATATAAAACTCTCTCCATAATACCTTTTCAAGGATTAGCATTTTCCCTTTTTAATTTTGTGTTTACTTTACTATCTCTAAAAAATATGGTTATATTACTGTTTCTCTTTATAAATGAAACATAAACATCTATTGACATTATTATTATGGTATTTCCTCAACAGTTTTGCTGCTTTCCAGCAAAACTTTCCAGCTTTCCATTATCATTGATAATGTTTAATAATTTAAGTAGTATATTTAAACATTTTTCCTGTTAATTTCTACTTACACATTGTAAATTTATGTACAATAAAATTCATTCATTCTGTTACCAAACTCAGGTCTGGCTGCTCACTATTCAAAAGTCAACACTCAAGAGACAGGTGCTGGTAGGAACAAAAAGACTGCTTTATTTAGATGGCTGGTAATCTAGGGAGAAGGCAGAATTGTGTCCTGTCCAGAACCTGCTCTAATGATTTTACCACAGAAATGTTTAAAGGGAAAATGGGGAGTAATCTCAGTTAATCACTGAGTTAGGAGGTTGGATTTTTTGCTGATTCCCATTATGCACAGGCTTGTTGACTCCTTGTGATCTTTAGATGCTATCTTGTTCTCACCATCTGCTTATGAGATTGCCAAAGGAAGAAACTAGGGGAAAAGATCTAGTCATTTGTTAATTATTTATTCTTCATTTCTACTTCTTTAATTTAAAAAAAGGAATCAACAAGTTAGGCAAGGTACGCTGTTATCAAAAGATTTGAAAGTTGTGCATGGGCTGGGGGTTAGTTAAGCATGGGGGCATCTGGTATAAAGGTTGGTAAATATATAGTTTTGCTAAAATGGTGAGATGAAAGCGGCCTTCTGGAGAAAGCTGCTGCCTGCAAAGAGCTGCTTACAAATCCCCACACTCAGACATTATTCCATTTCTATTGGATTATGAGTAAAAGTCTCCCTATGTAACTTCTTCATGTTGACACAGGGCACCACATGCATAGAGTGGGTTGATATGGGTCTGTAGTGTTTCTTTGCTAACAGTTTTAGTTACCTACTTATATACTGGTAGAACAAGCTGTAATTATTTTGATGATGTCCACAAAGATACACATTATTATGAGCAATAGTGTTTATTAATCCTGTTCTCTTGAGGCCTGTTTTTAGAATTGTGCTAGCCATAGATTCAGTACTGTTCAAGATGGAGCAGCTTATATTTGCCATGGCTGCAGTCTGGTCATCATAGTGCCAGGCGAGTGTATTCTCCTCGGTTCTGTCTCGTCACAACAAAGATTTGGAGTGACGGACATTAAAGCTCTCAGCGCGTCACAGCTCTCGGGTTTTGGACAGACCGTGTTATAGCTCTTAGACAGATCAGTGTTACAGCTCCGTGTTACAGCTCTATTTTATTTAGAAAATAGCAGGAAAATTCATCCTCATTCTCGAGGCATGAGGGCATGCCGACAGGAAGATGTGAAGAGAAGAGAGTGGGGAAGCATGCCAGGACGCAGGGGAGAGAGAGAGAGAGACCCCTGGCCCTTTGGCTCCTCTTTTTATATGTTTTTTTCCTCCCCCTGGGCCTGCCCTATGTAAATTGCGCTAGCCAGGAGTGCTGTTTGTTCTACCTGAGGTCCTCACTCCGGTCCTCGGACCTTCCTTTGACCTTCCTTTGTTCTATTTTCATGGGCATTTCCCTTCCTTGTCTTTTAGCCACCGCCATTTTGGACTCCTGTTTCCTATCCTAACTACCTAACAATAGGATTAGCTTTTTTCCCTCTGGTGATAGTTATAGTATCTGTAAAACAACTCAGGAATGTGCATCAGACACAGAAAGATTCTGTGACTCTATCGTGCAAATCATTGACTGTTTTGTGCATACTCTTTTGTGAGGAGGTCTGAGACACTTTAGCTTTTCTACAAACAGAAACAGGGGACGTGGAGGAGTCTTCATGCTTGGGAGGGTCCAGAAGGGTTCTACTTGGTTTCAGTTTTGATATATTTGTTTGAGTTTTGACAAATACATAGAGTTGTATAACTACTAAAATGAGCAAGGTATAGGGCAATTCTATCATCCAGAATATTCCCCAGTTCTGCCCTTAGTAATCAACCCTTTTCCTCATCCCTAAAACCTGACATCTACCACTTAACTTCATTCTCTGTAGTTTTGCCTTTTCTAGTATGTCATACAAATGAAATCAGGAAGCACATAGCCTTTTAACCCAGCATCTTTCCCTTATAATATGCTAGAACGATGGGGTCACAAAGATTTGGACATGACTGAGCAACTAACATTTTCACGTTCACTTTTCAGTGTGTATATTGTTGCTTGTATCAATAATTTACACCTTCTTATTGCTGTGTATTATTGCACTGTATGAATTTACCAAAGTTTGTTTATCCTTTCATCAGTCAAAGGGTGTTTAGGTTGTTCCCAGTTTTTAGAGCACATGATTAAAACTACTGTGAACATTCATGTACAGGATTTTTTTGAACATAAGTATTTTTTCCTTGGGTAAATACTTAGGAGGAAGGTTGTTGGGTCATATGATAAGCATGTTTACTTTTTTTTCAGGAGTCATTAATTTTATTTGTATTGCTAAAGCAACAAAGAAATATGTATTATATATGTCAAAGATTTTTATCTTTGTGAAATTTTGTAGGGGATTTTATGTATGGCTCTTAATAACAATATACATTTTCTATTTTCTAGGTAAAATATTATTAACTCTAGTCATTGCAGTGTATATTTTATCCCCATGATTTATTTATTTTATAACTGGAAGTTTGTACATTTTGATCCCTTGATTTACTTCATCCACTCCCTCACCTACCACCTCTGTCAACAACCAATCTGTTCTTTCTATAGCTTGGCTTTGTTTGTTTAATTTCACATATAAGTGAAAATAAACAGTATTTGTCTTTCTTAGTCTGACTTACTTCATTTAGCATAATACCCTCAAGATTCATCCATGTTGTTGCAGTAAGATTTCAAACTTTTTAATGGTTAAATAGTGTTCCACTATATGTATCACAGTACCTTTATATTTTTGTACATCAATAAATACTTAGCTAAACTCTTGACTGTATCACTTTTGCATTGCTAGCAGCAATGTATGAAATTTCAATGCTCTGCAAACTTGCCAGGGCATGAGACTTTATCAGGTTCTTTTTGTATCTGTTGTTTGCTGATCTTATAGATGTGCAGTGGTGTCTATTTTTAGTTTTACTTCACATTACCCATAATGACTAATGATATTGAACATTTTTACATATATCTATTTGCCACTGGTATATCTTCTATGGTAAAGTGGGTTATTTTATTCAAATATTTTATTATTTTATTGGGTTGTTTTCTTGTTTTTGAGTTTTAGAAATTCTTTATATTTCATGGATCCAAGTTCCTTGCGAGGAATAATTTACACATATTTTTGCCAATCTTTAGTTTGTTTTTTAATTCTTCTAACAGTATCATTCACAGAAAAAAAGTGTTTTTAATTTTGATGAAGTCTAATCTATCACTATTTTCTTTGGGGGAATCATGCTTTTGATATTACATATAGGAATCCCTTGTCTGTTCCAAAGGTCATGAAAATGATTTTCTACGTTTTCCTGTATAAGTTTTAAAATTTTACATTTTATAAGTTTATGATCTGTTTTGAGTTAACTATTATTGGGTTGGCCAAAATGTTCATTTTTTTTCCCTATGAGATAACTCTAGTAGTGCATAGTTGTCTTTAGTTTCATTCAAAACAATTTTGTTAGATTGTATTATATTGTATATTGTATATATAGATTGTATTATAACAGGTATATATATATCAGCATGAATTAAAAAAACATCAAAACTGGTGAATTTTTGTGTAGCCATTTTAATATTGAAGATGAAAGAAAAAAACAACATTTTTGGCATATTATGCTTTATGATTTCAAGAAAGGTAAAAGTGCAAGTGAAACACACATACAAAAAAGATTTGTGCAGTTTATGGAGAAGGTGCTGCGACTGATGAGTTGTGTCAAAAGTGGTTTGAGAAATTTGGTAATGGAGGTTTCTCACTGAATGATGCTCTGTGGTCAGGTAGACCAGTTGAAGTTGAGAGTGGTCAAATTGAGACAGTAAGTTGAGAAAAATCATTGTTATACCACATAGGAGATAGTTGACATACTCAAAATATACACATTAATCATTGAAAATCATTCAAATCAGCATATTAGGTTAATCACTTTGATGTTTGGGTTCCGCATAAGTTAAGTGAAAAAAATCTTCTTGACTGTATTTCCATATGTAATTTTCTACTGAAACTTAATGAAATCATTCCACTTTTAAAAAACAAATCATGACAAGTGATGAAAGTGGATACTGTGCAATAATATGGAATGGAAGAGATTGTGGAGCAAGTGAAATGAACCAACACCAACCACACCAAAAACCGATCTTCATCCAAAGAAGATGATGTTGTTGTGTATATGGTGGGATTGGAAGGGAGTCCTCTATTATGAGCCGTTCTGGAAAACCAAATGATTAATTCCAAGTATTGCTATCAGGATAATGCAAGACTACATGTCTCTTTGATGATCAGGCAAAAATGGTTACAGCTTGCCTGGGAAATTTGGATTCACCCACCATATGCACCAGACACTGCACCTTTGGGTTTTCCATTCACTTCGATTATAAAATTTTCATCATGGAAAAAATTTCAATTCTCTGGAATACTGTAAAAGGCACCTGGAACAGTTCCTTGCTCAAAAAAACAAGAAGTTTGGGAAAGATGAAATTATGAATTTGCCTGACAAATGGCAGAAGGTAGTCGAACAAAATGGTGAATACATTGTTTAATAAAGTTCTTGATGAAAATGAAAAATATGTCTTTTATATTTACTTTAAAAAAGAACGAAATTTTTGGCCAACCCAATATATAAGCTGAGAGATCGGTCAAAGCTTTTTTTCCTTCTTTTTCCTTCTTTTGCATGCAGATATTAAATAATTCATCAAATTTTGTTTAAAAAATTTGTTTTAGACATTGGCTCGTCTTTGCATATTTGACAAAAATCAATTGACCATAGTTGTGTTTCTCTATTTCTTAATATTCTCTTCCATTGATAGACATGTCCATCTTTTCATTGATACCATGGTGTTGTGATCTTTGCAGCTTTATATCAGATAGTGTGAATCTTCCAACTTTGCTGTTTAAAAAAAAAAAACTTTTTGTTATTCTAATTCTCTTTCCTTTCTATATGAAGTATAGAGTCATCTTGTCAATATTTACAATAATCCTATTGTTACAGAGACAGGATAAAATTCCTGAGAAACGTGTATGGACAGTACAAGCCCACACTAAAAGCCAGGACTAAGCCAATGTCACTATAGTGCACTGGTTGGAGAGCTACTGTAGCATTAACTGGGCATTGATGCTAACTCAAATACCATCAGACAACATGGCAACAATGACGTTACTGCTTCTGGATAGTGGATACCATATCATCATCAATGGAATGTCCTATAGAGTTGTTGATTTGTTACTATGTTCCCCCAAGGGTAACATGTTAACACAGTTCCCAAATGAAATAGGAAGTTCATATTCCTGGTGACTCAGACTGTAAAGAATCCGCCTGCAATGCAGGAGACCTAGGTTTGATCCCAGGGTTGGGAAGATCTCCTGGAGAAGGGAAGGGCTACCCACTCCAGCATTCCTGGCTGGAGAATTCCATGAACAGAGGAGCCTGGTAGGCTACAGTCCATGGGGTCAAAAAGAGTCAGACATGACTGAGCGACTTTCATTTTACATGCTGGAAAAAGGGAAAAAAAATTGGACAAACTTACACTAAATTTTATTAATTTCTTTGTAAGCTGCACTATTGTCATCCTAGAATTCTTTTTTTTACACTTGCAGATTATGCCTCCTCTTCCACTGATATTACATCACATAGGCTGAGGCACATCTTCAACAGTTTCTCATACTACGCGACTGACGCTGACTTGTACCTTTGTGTAAATTAGTTTCCCAAATTGTTTCTCTTTTGGATGGGAGGGCTGATTCTCAGCATTTCCATTAATGACATGTGAATAGGTAGCAAATATAAAAGCTAGCTTTTACTCTAATTTCCAAAAAAACTAAAAATAAAATTGAATTAAATAAAAAGTAGAAAATATCTGACATACGAACACCAATGCTAGAATCCCTAGTGCTCTCTGAGACATTGTTCACTTTCTTTTGAGAGTTCTTAAGTTATGTCTGAAAGTAACCAGTGTCTCTGCCAATGCAGGGCTTGCATGTGGACAGCTTGCATAAAGCAGCCTGGTCCTGCAATTACTTACAAAGTCTTTAAATTATTTAAATTTTTTCTGTCCCATTCAGACTTCTGCACAATATAACCACTGTCATTAGGCTTGTGCCCCTGAAATTTTCAGGCCCACCAAAGATCATTGCTCCCATGACTGTTGTTTTAATTTGCTCTTTTTTTGTGAACTGTAGCTTTCTTTATTTCATCTGCTATGAAGATTATATCTACAGGTTCTCCTGTTCACAATGCATGTGGTGGTTTTTTTTAAATATATCTGCCATTTCAGTGGGCTTCTGTTAAGGAGGAAGAAAAGACATATAAGCAGAGTTCACTGTCTGAACCAGAAACACATAAAGGAGTTCTACTATGAACTTTAAACTACTCATAATAAGGAATTGGGCTTCCCAGGTGGCACTAGTGTAAAAGAACTCAGCAATGTAGGAGACATAAGTGACAGGAGTTCAGTCCCTGGGTCAGGAGGATCCCCTGGAGGAGCACATAGCAACCCAGTCCAGTATTCTTGCCTGGAGAATCCCCATGGACAGAGGAGCCTGACAGGCTACAGTGCATAGGGTCGCATAGAGTTGGACACGACTGAAGTGACTCAGCACGCATGCACACCATAAGGAATTATTGATACTCCTTGACCAAGTTTGACAAATGAATTATTTCATGGAGGGGGTGAATTTTCCTAAACTTCTCTTTCTTTTTTTTCTGTGTCTCTCATTTTTCAAGTTTCCCACATATCAGAACTAGTTTGTTGACTATGTTCATTCCTCCAATCTGGATTCCTGTAACTAATTGCATAAATGTTTAATATTATTTCCTGTTATCATTTCTTGATGTTCTTATTTTAAATAACAAATATGCTTGTTAATTATCTCAAAATATTTCCACTGGTATAGAATGAAGCATGGGCTCCAAAATCACTGCAGATGGTGACTGCAGCCATGAAATTAAAAGATGCTTGCTCCTTGGAAGAAAAGTTATGATCAACCTAGACAGCACATTAAAAAGCAGAGACATTACTTTGCCAAGAAAGGTCTGTCTAGTCAAAGCTATGTTTTTTCCAGTAGTCATGTATGGGTGTGAGGGTTGGACTATAAAGAAAGCTGAGCACTGAAGAATTGATGCTTTTCAACTGTGGTGTTGGAGAAGACTCTTGAGAGTCCCTTGGACTGCAGGAAGATCCAACCTATCCATAGCAAAGGAAATCAGTCCTGAATATACATTGGAAGGACTGATGCTGAAGGTGAAACTCCAATACTTTGGCCACCTGACTCATTGGAAAAGATTCTGATGCTGGAAAAGATTGAAGGTGGGGGAAGAAGAGGACAACAGAGGATGAGATGGTTAGATGGCATCACCGACTCAATGGACATGAGTATGAGTAAACTCCGGGAATTGGTGATGGACAGGGAGGCCTGGTGTGCTGCAGTCCACGGGGTCACAAAGAGTCGGACACAACTGAGCGACTGAACTGAACTGATAGAATGAAGCAGTGATGTTAATCAAACTTCTCAGAGCAGAAAGTTAACTTATGGCAGAAAGATAAACTTGAAGTTCACATTATTAACCATTATTGTGTATGATTTTCCTTTAAATCACTCCAGTGTATTAAAAGAGTTAATTTTTCTGCCAAGTTACCTGTCTTAAAATCACATGATAGTTTAAGGACATTGAGAACACACTTCAATCCACAGACTCCTGTATTTTTAGAACTGAAAAGCACAATGCTGTAGCTCTAGCTTAACCCCACTTTCTCACACATGCTAACAAAAATCCTAGAGCTTAAATGATATGTTGATCAATTCAATTATTACAAGAACTGTTACCAAGTTCCTCATTTGCATACCCATTGTTTTCCTAAAACTTCTATTTTCTTTATTTACCTTAGAATACCACCACTGCACAAAACAAACTATCCATACCTTTTTCACCTCACTTATCCATTGCTGTATTCTGTGTTGATGTGTAAATGCCTGGTCTATTAATCATTTAAAGGAAGGTGACTAAATTCAGGTGCACATCAGATGCAGTTTGACCAGTAGTAGGTAAAATACTAATTTTACATTTATCTAAAATATTCCTGAACTAGTGGTTTTCTGAACAGCATTTGAATCTGTGTTATGTTTACATATTTTAGACTTTATGAATATGTTATTTGCAATTGTTTGAGCAATAAAAAAATAAAATTATAAAATATCTTCTGTCAGGATCCTCAGAGCACTATGTATATATAATAATTACAACATTATAAAATTATAATAAGCAATTATCCACTAGGACAAATTTAGGGAGGAAAAAGTTTCGAGTAGTGTTACATAAATATAAAGAGAATTAATTGTAAACAAAAAAACCCTGCAAACATGATTAAATGGAAAGCCAAACACACACAAATCGAACTGAACACATTTGTCTTTGGGAAAGAAATGATAAAAATGTTTTGGCAGTAAAATGAAATTGCTCATAAGTCATTTCAAAATAATAACATACCCTGGATGATTTTATTGCTTTTATAACTTTAAAACTGTGACCCAGTGTCTTGTATATGCTTCCTTGTAAAGTTATAATCTAATTATAAAGTGACCAAATATTAAAGAGCTGCTGTGAATCTGCTGCTGCCTCCAAATGTTACTTTTGATGTTTAAAGCTCTTCTAATGAAAATTGCATGCACTAACTATCAATAGAAAAAGATTAAATACTACAGTGCAGTGAAGTGAAGCAGAGATTGGTTTTTCTTCCTGTTAAGGTTATGATTGGATTATTGTGAACTTAATATTTGTTCCAAGAGAAAATGCTTTCTTTCTTTAAATATACATTACAATAATTGAATAGACAAAGTTATTCCTGGAAGTTAAGGGGTATTTTAAAACCAATAGAAATAGTTGTATATTGTCTCTTCCCTCTATTCTAAATGCCTCTTTTCTCAACTCCAACTCTGCTGTTATTTATGAAAACACTATACAAAGCTCCAAGGGAAAGAAACACTATACAATGCTCCAGAAATTTATTGGAATCTTTTGTTGTATCTCTGTTTCTATTCAGGTGTGTGTGTGTGTGTGTGTGGTGTTTGAGTTATTGATGAAAGAGGAGGGACATCTAGGGCTAGGGTCTGGTTAACTTACTTAGCTCACTACTATCTTTCACAGCCCATGGGAAAACTGTTTTCTTGTTCTTCACTGTCTCTGTCCCACTCATTCTTCTACTTCTTTCTACTTTCTTCTAGCATCCTTTTCAAGAATGCCACATTTCAGTATTCCACTCAGGCAGGTCTTTAGTTTTCCCCTGGGAAATACCTCTCCATGCTACAAAATCAGACTTTTGTCCTGTATTTTTCATGTCTACAGTTATTCCTTAAGGCAAATTTCAGTTCTTTAAAGTTAAGATTCTTTCTAAACTCACACTAAAATGTAATGTGAATAATGACTATATTGTCATGTTTAGGAATAATAATCTAATATAAGTCTACTTATGTTTCAAATAAATATGTAATAGATGATGAAATTTCAGGCAAGTGAAATTAGCTCCCAATAGGATTCTACACTCTGATCATCGGACTATGAATATATTATTTAACATGTCAAAAAGAACTTTGTAGATGTAGTTACATTTCCTGATCAATTGAATTCAAAAGAAGATTGACCAGCAGCAGAGGCCCAATATAATCACATGATCCCTTAAAAGCACAAGGCAAGGCAGAAAGGGAATTTAGAGAAATCCAAAGCACAAGAAGAATTCAATGATTCTTTGCTTGAATTTTAAGAGAGTAATGTGTCAAGAAAGCAGGGACTTCAGTTCTACAACCATAAGAAGCTGAATTTTGTCCACAACCTCATAAGCTAATATGGTGCCCCAGAAGAGAATAGTATCCCTGACAGATATCCCAATACCTTATCACCGCTGCATCATTCATCCGTTTAAAAATACTGCTTGTTAAAATGTAAGCCATTTAAAAAATAAATCAAATAAAGCTCTTGTACCTTTGTTTATCTTTTCTAAATCTGTCCCTAATATGTTTCCATGTACCAGCATTCATATTGTATCTTCTGTTGTCCAATATTATCCTGTCCAATGTGTTTACTCAATTCTGTTACATATAATGAAATATCTAAATGCTAAGCATTTATGCCAGCTAGTAATAGCTAATCTATTTATTTTTCAGCAGCTGCATATACTCTTTCAGAGTGTTGTCACTTCTCTATTTAGCTGGAAAGACTGACAAACAAAATCTGAAAAAGACTAATGTTTGCAGAACAGAGGGTTTCATACCTCCCATCTCCCTAGCTGAATATTTTCAAATTTTATGCCTCATCTGCTAAAATCTCTTTCAACACAAACCCCAACTGTGCAGCTGTGTAAATCATGCATTCCCATGACCAGGTGTGCCAAGGATGACTGTGGAGATACCCCTGTTAAAGTAATCCTCCCACTAGAAGAGACACTGATAACATTGATTTTTGGATGTTGACAGGCTGGATGGCTTAGAAGCCAGATAGTTTAGGATGGTCCCAGAATGTTTTCATTTGAAGCATGATGATTATACCTGTGTGTTACAAAGTTTGGGAACATTAGGAGCACCTTCTCTGTGCTAATAATTACTGGAGAGCATTGTTCTTTGCAGACTCAGGAATCCTTAACATGTAGGCTGAACTTGCCCTGCTAAGATTTTCCTGTTTTCCTTCTGCTGATGCTGAAAAAATAATAATACAAATCGTAGTTTTTCATCTCACAAGCATCAATTACTCAACATAATCAAAAGAAGACATTCATTTTTTAATCTGTCATCTATCTTATATCTATCTATCATGGAGCTACCCTGAGGCCATCAGTCATTATGCAAGTTGGTTGTTTATTTTTTTAACTTAGTTTTATAGCATGACTCTTAAGAAATGGCTACCTTGGACATGCCTATGATGACCACAGTGAAGTAAAATAACACCGCCTTACTGCCTTGAGAGAAAATCACTGACTTTTATTATAATAGTATGGTTTATGCTAGTGTTCTCTTTCAATGAAGGTCTAATATGAAAAATGGTGTTGGGAATATTTTAAATCATCACAAATCAGTATATATTATTCCATCAGTATAATGTTTAGATGTATAATACATATTTTCCTTTCAAAAGAGCTGAAAAGTAATGTGTTTTGTTTACTGGATGTTCCAAGCCGATGATGATAGCATCCTTGCTTATGTCTCTTTTGTATGTTTACTCTGAACTCCTCAGAAGTTAAAGAGAAATAATGGTTTTCACTGGGAGCTTTGTTGTTGTTTGAAAATAACAAGCTTGACACTAGCAAATAGTGAAGTGTTAAGTCAATTGAATAGGGGAAGAAATTTAAAACCTTTCATATCCTTAATACAGGTAATAGGAAAGAGGTTTGTAAATTAAAATTTGTGGTTGCTTAGATTTTGATTTTACTCAGAAAGTCACTGAATTGCTTTTGAAATTACAACTTTTAACAACTGTTAAACAGGAGTAATACTATAAGTTTCTAATCCATATCAGAGACCAAATGTTATGTGGATTAATGCAATAATTTCTACCAAGATTTTTGGTATATATCAAATGGGCTGGGTGAACACAAGACAGTGATGTTGTTTTTCATGAAATTGTGATTTTTGTGTGTGTGTTCAGTTTCTTTTAAATCCCTCCTTTTTCATTTTTCTTAAGTTAGTTGCTTGCTGTCTTGATTCAATACTAACCTAGATTTTTCTGCTGATGTTGATTTCTATTTTTCTACCCACCATCTCTTGAAACACTCCTCACTCTATAGGCTTTAAAGTGTGGCATTTGGAGTCTTAGAAAAACTTTTGCCTGTGGTTTTAATACAATGAAGAGCATGCAAAATTTTAATCACATCCAACAATGTATTGTATAAAAACTTATGCTTAAACTTGTATTGAAAGAAGCTGTTGGTAATTTCAAAAGGTATAATCTCTTAAATTTTATTTTGAAAAATAATTCTAGTATAATGGCTTAGGACTGTACTTTCAGCTTCGTATTTATCAACCTACAACTTCTTTATGGCTTATATGGGCCTTGTGGCTCAGCTTGTAAAGAATCTACCTGCAATGTGGGAGGCCTGGGTTTGATCCTTGGGTTGAGATTTGTAAAGGCTTCCCTGGTGACTTAGACAGTAAAGAATTTGCCCACAATGCAGGTGACCTGGGTTTGATCCCTGGGTTGGGAAGATCCCCTGGAGGAGGGCATGGCAACCCACTCCAGTATTCTTGCCTGAAGAATCCTATGGACAGAGGAGCCTGGAGGGCTACAGTCCATGGGATCACAAAGAATCAGACATGACTCTGCGACTAAGCACAGCATGACTTATTTTGCCTGTTTTTTCTCTTGATTTATAGTTCATGTTGACAACTAATTAATTGTCCTATTTTAATGTTTTGTTCTTGTTCATATGTCTAAAACTGGAAATTATAGACCACTTCCAGTGAAAGTTAAAGTCCACTTCTAAGATTCTGCACATTGTAATTGGTATAAGTTCAGTTCAGTCGCTCAGTTGTGTCCGACAGTTTGCGACCCCATGGACTGCAGCACGCCAGGCTTCCCTTTCCATCACCAACTCCCTGAGCTTACTCGATTCACGTCCATCGAGTCAATTATGCCATCCAACCATCTCATACTCTGTCGTCCCCTTCTCCTTCTGCCTTCAATCTTTCCCAACATCAGGGTCTTTTCCAATGAGTCAGTTCTTTGCATCAGATGGTCAAAGTATTGGAGTTATTAAACAATTTATTGTTTTCTATATCCATGTATTTGTCTACTAGTTTTGAAAGTCAGTTAGAGGAGACTGCAGTTTATTATTTTAGCAAAAAACTAAGAGGTAATCTTAGAGGTAAGAGGTAATCTTACCTGTTCTTTCAAACATATTTATTAAGTGCCTTTTGTGTATGTTTTACATTTAAGAACATAATTTTATAATATACACAGTAATATATATATATCCATTATGAAAGGATTTATGTTATAGTAACCAAATTTCTTGACTGTGTTTTTTTTAATTTAAAATTAAGGAGATTACCTATCAGGCATAATATTAGAAAATTCTGTTGATAATGTGAGTTCCCATTTAAACCTACCTCAGAAAGAAATTGTTCACAGTTTTCATAAGCCAAATGTCTCCCGACTTCAAGTCTGGTCTCCTCCCACCGTAATACTATAACCACTCATTTGCAAGGGATGCAGTTATTGTGGAGGTGCTGATGTTGTTGGTGTTTCTTTGTTGATCTGGGAGAGATTAAGAGGAGATACTTTTACATTTGTTCTTCCTTAGAAAAGATTCCTATGTATCTTTTTATTAATCAAAATAGATGGAAAACATATGGCTTGCTAAACCATGTGATGCACTAAAAATCTCAAGTTATCAAGAATAAACATTAAGGGTGCTATGATTGCATCATAGTTTTGCCATCACTCATATTCACTTTAAAGCCTACACTTTTTGCTTAACATATATAATTAGGAAAAGAATAAAAGAAGCAGAGAATTGAGGCGTTCAAAGTTACCATATGTGATAGAACCTGTTCTGAGACTGGAACAAATTAGCTCATTTGAGTTTTCTGCCTAAAATTATACACATTAGTATTTAACATGAACACGACATGTAATAATAAATATCATGATTCCTTAAGATAATAAGAATGACAATGATTATGATGATTTGTTAGCACTTGGTAGTGATAAAATTTGGAACGTAGCTTAGAATTCATCTAATCCAACCTCTCAGACACTCCAGTCTCTGATAGCTCAGATATTTTTTATTTTATTGGCCATTTCTGTAAATGGGAACTCACTATCTGTAGACAAAGAATAACATCTTGTTTTAAATATGTATTGTGACAAAAGGCATGCCCTCAAATCTCATCACTTTAAAAAAATTTCTTCCCATTGGGAAAATTTTACAATTATTATATGTGGGGAAAAATAATGATTAAACTAAAAAGAACTTAAACTTCTGGGTAATACTTGTCTCTCTTGTATAATTTCTATTTTACATAAGACCTAAAAAGTGGTGAAGAATGATTCTCAATGATTCTAAAAAGATACCAATTATTATTTTTATTTCATAGTTCTCTGTTTCATAACTAACCATGGCATAGAACTGTAAACTAAATACCAAGGTAATCTTTTACTGTGTTCTTCTGTGTCTTGAAATTGTCTATATTTCATGTTTGTTTTGCTGTTTGGAATATAATGTTCATTTAGAGAAGATTCAATAAGTTGATCCTTTCTTTTTCTTGTACTGAAAAAAGCTAAGATATGCCTTTTTGTTCTCCTGATTTTGCAAATACTTATTGACTTATTCTGTAGCATAAAAACTCATTCCGGCTTCTGATTTTGTGTTCAGATGACATGACATGACATCAGAAGTTTTAGATTCTTCCTAAGATGGGCCTGAATCTAGTACTAGCTGTGTCAAGCTACTTTTCTTTTTTCTATGACATGTGTTTTTGTTTGTCAATAACTTGACTCATTTTTATTGTAAACTTCATTTTGAAATGGCTAACTACAACTTGACAAGATTGGTGCCTTGATTTTATGCACACATGTTAGTTGCCAAAGCTGAAAATACCTTAGGAAAGAGCAAAATGAAGAGATCCCACTAGGAGGCACTATTCTAGATATACCCAGTCACGTACTATCTTTGAACCATGACAAATTCTTGGCCTCCGCTGATTGCCACACATAAATATTCTTCAGTTTTTCTTCCTGCAAAGACACGGTAATCATATTAGGTAGCAGATAGTTAAGCCTCAGTCCCATTCCTTCCTTTTGATGGGTAGCAGTATTTCCTAGGCTTTATCTTCTCTGCAAGTAATTTCAAGTCAGGCTATTATTTGTTAATTTCACTTATTAAAATCACCATGGTTGAACATGGGTTTACAACTCTTTAATGTTTAAGCAGATAAAAATTTCTCAATCATGTCTGCTGCTAGTGGAGGTGATGGAATTCCAGCTGATGGATTTGAGCTATTTCAAATCCTGAAAGATGACGCTGTGAAAGTGCTGCACTCAATATGCCAGCAAATTTGGAAAACTCAGCAGTGGCCACAGGACTGGAAAAGGTCAGTTTTCATTCCAATCCCAAAGAAAGGCATTGCCAAAGAATGCTCGAACTACCGCACAATTGCACTCATCTCACACGCTAGTCGGAGAAGGCAATGGCACCCCACTCCAGTACTCTTGCCTGGAAAATCCCATGGACGGAGGAGCCAGGTAGGCTACAGTCCATGGGGTCAAGAAGAGTCGGACACGACTGAGTGACTTCACTTTCACTTTTCCCTTTCATGCCCTGGAGAAGGAAATGGCAATCCACTCCTGTGTTCTTGCCTGGAGAATCCCAAGGACGGGCGGAGCCTGGTGGGCTGCCGTCTATGGGGTCGCACAGAGTCGGACACGACTAAAGCGGCTTAGCAGCAGCAGCAGCAGCAGCAGCAGCACACGCTAGTAAAGTAATGCTCAAAATTCTCCAAGCCAGGCTTCAGCATACGTGAACCGTGAACTTTCAGATGTTCAAGCTGGTTTTAGAAAAGGCAGAGGAACCTGAGATCAAATTGCCAACATCTGCTGGATCATCGAAAAAGCAAGAGAGTTCCAGAAAAACATCTATTTCTGCTTTATTGACTGTGCCAAATCCTTGACTGTGGGGATAACAGCAAACTGTGGAAAATTCTGAAAGAGATGGGAATACCAGACCATCTGACTTGTCTCTTGAGAAACCTGTATGCAGGTCAGGAAGCAACAGTTAGAACTGGACATGGAACAACAGACTGGTTCCAAATAGGAAAAGGAGTACATCAAGGCTGTATATTGTCACCCTGCTTATTTAACTTCTATGCAGAGTACATTATGAGAAACGCTGGGCTGGAAGAAACACAAGCTGGAATCAAGATTGCTGGGAGAAATACCAATAACCTCAGATATGCAGATAACACCACCCTAATGGCAGAAAGTGAAGAAGAACTAAAGAGCCTCTTGATGAAAGTGAAAGAAGAGAGTGAAAAAGTTGGCTTAAAGCTCAACATTCAGAAAACTAAGATCATGGCATCTGGTCCCATCACTTCATGGCAAATAAATGGGGAAACAGTGGAAACAGTGTCAGACTTTATTTTTGGGGGCTCCAAAATCACTGCAGATGGTGATTGTAGCCATGAAATTAAAAGACGCTTACTCCTTGGAAAGAGGGTTATAACCAACCTAGATAGCATATTAAAAAGCAGAGACATTACTTTGTCAACAAAGGTCCGTCTAGTCAAGGCTATGGTTTCTCCAGTGGTCATGTATGTATGTGAGAGTTGGACGGTGAAGAAAGTTGAGCACCGAAGTATTGATGCTTTTGAAATGTGGTATTGGAGAAGACTCTTGAGAGTCCCTTGGATTGCAAGGAGATCCAACCAGTCCATCCTAAAGAAGATCAGTCCTGGGTGTTCATTGGAAGGTCTGATGTTGAAGCTGAAACTCCAATACTTTGGCCACCTCATGCGAAGAGTTGACTCATTGGAAAAGACCCTAATGCTGGGAAGGATTGGGGGCAGGAGGAGAAGGGGATGACAGAGGATGAGATGGCTGGATGGCATCACCGACTTGATGGACATGGGCTTGGGTAGACTCCGGGAGTCGGTGATGGACAGGGAGGCCTGGCATGCTGTGATTCATGGGGTTGCAAAAAGTCGTACACGACTGAGCGACTGAACTAAACTGAACTGAAGGAGCAAAGAAGGCACAAAATTATGTAAAATCTGTAACTTTCCTTTCTTTTTCCATCAGAATATTCTTTTTAGCCTGTCACATGTAATCTTGTCTATTGTATTAGGATCAGAACATTGTCCCTTAATCCTGTTCACTTCCCATATCAGAGTGACTAGTTTGTACTTATACCACACATCATCAGTGCCTATCTCAGTTAGGGATGACCTACACAGTAAATACCTTGAAGGACAATGGAATAATAATCTCACTGTTTGCCCATGAGTAGCATCAAAGCCCCAGTCTTTTTTGGCTTCCAGAATTCTCAGGGAACATTTTTTCCTAAATCTTGTCATGGCAACTTACTTATTTACAGCTGTTTACAGGAGGCTTTTTGGCACACTGCTTTTACTCGGCTCTGGTCACTTTTTTTCCCTTTCAACTGACTCGGTTAAACCCATACGTCTTAGAGGTTTGCAGCCACTGACTTTCTGTGCATCAAAAGTCCAAATGTAACTTATGTAATCTTCACATATCCTCTGCCATCCCCTTCTCCTCCATATCTATGGTTACTCCTTATGTGCAGTTTTGGTTCTAAGGGTTCAACCAACTACTTACTGTCTAGTAATTACTATTATAAAAAATACATATACAAGTAGGCCCATGCCATTCAAACCCATGTTGTTTAACTTTCAATGGTATATATATATATATATATATATATAATCTAATTTGCAATTCTTTACTAATTGGCTTGACTTCCCCAGTGGCTCAGTGGTAAAGAATCTGCCTGCAGTGCAAGAGATGTGGGTTTCATCCGTAGGTGGGGAAGATCCCCTGGAAAAGGGCATGGCAACCCTGTCCCGTATGCTTGCCTAGAGAATCCCATGGACAGAGGAGTCTGGTGGACTACAGTCCATAGGGTTGCAAAGAGTCAGACACAACTGAAGTGACTGAGCACACACGCACTAATTTACTGGTCTATTAACTTCTAAAGGATAAATATGGTTTATTAGCTAGCCTGAAAGTTGACATCCTAATGTTGAATCTTCACAGTTTAACACATTTTGCTTCTAACTATTTATGATACCTTCACACTTTTCCCTATACAGTATACTTATGATATGTGAAAAAAAGTGAAAGTGTTAGTTACTCAGTCATGTCCTACTCTTTCCAATGCTATGGACTGTAGCCCAGTCCATAGCCATCAGGCTCCTCTGTCCATGGAGTTCTCCAGGCAGAATACTAGAATAGGTAGCCATAATTATAATATAGTCATATCCAGTTTAGCTTATGAATGTGAAGTAGATATATTTTGGTTCATACTCTGTAAAAATTTGTTTGAGTGATATTGATGGAATCATCTATATTTGGATATATCATCTATATTAATTTTTATCTTTAGAGGTTCTTCAAAATAGACTTGAGATGGATTGCCTTACATGAATTACAATGAGTGCCTTGTCTTTGTTTTTGTTCTCCCTGTTTCGTAATGTAATTCATTTTGCAGTAGGATATGCATCTATTTTAAAAATTCATTAAAAGCTTACTCTTACCTCCTACTGAATATGCCTCAAACTGTTTATGTAATGATTACCTTATTACTTGGAAAAATTTCAATTTCTCTGAAAAAAAAAATCCCCTTTTTAAATGTATCAAGTTAGATTCTTCTGTTTTACCTTTTCAAATAGACTTTAATTTTTAGAAGAGTTTTATATTCACATCAAAATTAAATGGAAAGTATAGAGAGTTGCCATACACTATCTGCCCACACAGCACCCCAGCCCCACCTCTCCAATGCAAAATGATGTCTCTGCTTTTTAATACACTGTCAAGATTTGTCATAGCTTTCCTTCCAAGGAGCAAGCATCTTTTAATGTTTGGGCTGTAGTCACCATCCATAGTGATTTTGAAGCCCAGGAAAATAAAATCTGTCACTGTTTCCACTCCCCCCTCCTATTTACCATGAAGTGATAGGACCAGATGCCACGATCTTAGTTTTTTGAATGTTGAGTTTCAAGCCAGCTTTTTCACTCTCCTTGTTCACCCTCATCAAGAGGCTCTAGTTCCTCTGTGCTTTCTTACTTTAGAGTAGTATCATCTGCATTTCTGAGGTTGTTGATATTTCTCCCAGCAATCTTGATTTGAGTGTGGGATTCATCCAACCTGACATTTCTTATGATGTACTCTGCATGCATATAAGTTAAATAAGCAGCGTTACCATATTCTGCCTTGTTGTACTCCTCTTTCCCAATTTTGAACCAGTTAGTTGTTCCATGTCTGGTTCTAACTGTTGCTTCTTGACCTGTATTCAGGTTTCTCAGGAGACAGGTAAGGTGGTCTGGTATTCTCATCTCTTTAAGAATTTTCCACAAGTTCTTGTGATCTACACAGTCAAAGGCTTCATCATAGTCAATGAAGCAGAAATTAATGTTTTTTCTGGAACTCCCTTGCTTTCTCCATGATCCATGTACATTCTATGGTATTAACAAATATATAATTACATATATCCACCATCATAGTATCATACAAAATACTTTCTCATTCTAAAAATTCTATGTGCTCTGCCTACCTATCCCTTCTTCTCCCTTAATTCCTGGAAACCACTGATCCTTTTATTGTCTCCATAGTTTTGCCTTTTCCCAAATGTCAGAAACTCAAACCATACAGTATGTAGCCTTTCAGATTGGCTTCTTTCATGAGTAATATGCATTTAAGATTTATCCATGTATTTTTATGGCTTGATAGCTCATTTAATTTTAGCACTCAATATTATTTCATCATCTAGATGTACCCTAGTTTATTTATACGTTCACCTATTGAAGGACATATTGGTTGCTTCCAGTTTTGGACAATGATGAATAAAGCTAATGTAAACATCTGTGTGCAGATTATTGTGTGGACATAAGTTTTTAACTTATTTGCATACATACCAAGGGGTGTAATTGCTGGATCATATATTAAGTGTATGTCTATATTCCAAAATAACTCTGCAATATGTATTTGCACTATCAGTGAATGAGAGTTCCTATTGCTCTATATCATCTCTGCCATTTTGTGTTGTTAATGTTAGGACTTTTGTCATCCTAATAGGTGTTTGTTGGTATCTCATGGGTATTTTAACTTTCATTTCTCTGATGACATATGATGTTGAACATATTTTCGTATACTTATCTGTCATTTATGTATCTTCTTTGGTAAGGTGTCTGTTAAGGCTTTTGATCCTATTTTTAAATCAGTTTGTTCTTTATGGTTGAGTGTTAAGAGTCTTTTGTATTGGGTTGGTCAGAAAGTTCATTTGGGTTTTTTTCCATAAAATGTTGTGGAAAAACCCAAGCAAACTTTTTAGCCAACCTAGGACATTTAGAATAACAGTCCTTTATCAAACTTATCTCTTGTAAATATTTTCTCCCAGTCTGTGGCTTATCTTCTCATTTACTTCATAGTGTCTCTCACAGAATGGCAGATTTTTGTTTTAATTAAGTCCAGCTTATCAATTATTTATTTTATTGGTCATGCTTTAGATATAGTATCTAATATATCCTTACTCAACCCAAGGTCATCTATATTTCCTCCTACCTTATCTTCTGGGAGTTTTGTAGTTTTGTGTTTTACATTTAGATCTATGTTGTGATGGCATAAAGTCTGTCTAAATTCATTTTTTAGCATGTGGATATCTACATGTTTCAGCACCGTTTGTTAAAAAGACCATATTTTCTCCGTTTATTGTGTTTCCTCCTTTGTCAAAGATCAGTGTTTTACTTGAAATGGTGTAATGATTGGTCCATTTCACCTGCCTTTACTAATCAAGGTCATTTTAAGACTTGCTTGGGTACCAAGCAGCAACTAGCCTAAGCAGTAAGATGTTTGCCCAAGTTGTTTTCCAGAAGCTTGGAGTCAGCTGCATCTAGTTCAAGATGAATTGATTGAGACTGGATAGTATCACAGACCACTGACCCTTCAACTGGGCATGCTTGGTGACCTTTTGAACATGCAGAGGCCTGTAACTCAGGTATGTCTGTGTGTGGAATGATTCCTATATCTTTTCCCACACCTCAGATCACCTTGCTTCTTTATTTATTATCCATAAGAGCTCTGAACTCCTTGCTTTTAGGGAAGCAGATTCGAGACTAGTTCTCCAGTCTCCTTGGCCTTGGAGATAAACCCTCTTTGCTGTAAACCTCAGTGTATTGACTTGCTGTGCATTGGACAAAACCAACCTGGTTTGGTAACATACTTTTTCAATGTTTCTTATTATTTGTTTCTTATATTCAAACTACTATTATGTCTTGCATGCATTTTTTTAATAGTCTAAACTTAGTTTAAACATGCTACTGCATAATCAGTAACTAACCAAACAGAAACGATTCTGCTTACTAGCTTTTTAGAATTTCCTTCTAAATTCACGGATCTTTTAGGTTCAGTATAGAATCTAACTAATGGAAATAGAAGCTAACTATGCCTAAAAGGAGAAAAGTTCTCATGTTTTAGTAAAAATGGAAAATATTGATCACTATTTTGAAGAAACAGTATTTCTGAGTTGAAACTATAAAATAACCTGAAAATGTTGAATGTTTGATACGGAAGAATGAACTTAAAAATGATGAGGATCACTGAGTTTTCATACCATGATAGTGGGGGTGGGGGTAAGTCTCTTTCTCTGCATGCATTTTAAACTGGAAGTGGAAGACCAAACATATTTTGTATTTGATATCATTTGATATGAAATGCTTGCTGAACTCTGCACTAGTAAATTAAATGTGGTAATTTCAGTCAAAGTTGACGATGCCAGATATGGTGCTAGGAACAGAGAAAGTGACAGAGAGAGTGTATTTGCAAGACTGTTAAAAATAAAAGTAAAAATAGTGAAATATGATGTGGAAAAAGATTGTCTAAGAGTCAACATACAGGTTCTAGAACCATGTTGCTGTCACTTACAAGTATCTGTTTTATTCAACATAAATTGGAGAGTGAATAAATAGTTGGTTTTATTTTGTCTTCTTCAGCTTTAAAATTCTAAACTTCTAATACAAGTCAAGCACAATTCTGGGTTAATCTAGTTCAACTCAGCAGCTTTAGTGACTAATTTAAATATGTGTTTCCTTAAAACTACATGCTTTTAATAATAATATGTGTAAGAAATTTAAACTTCAAATTTTTCCACTATTTTTTCTTTTAAAGGCAAATCAGTTATAAACCGGAGAAGGCAATGGCAACCCACTCCAGTACTCTTGCCTGGAAAATCCCATGGACAGAAGAGCCTGGTAGGCTGCAGTCCATGGGGTCGCGAAGAGTCCGACATGACTGAGCGACTTCACTTTCACTTTTCACTTTCATGCATTGGAGAAGGAAATGGCAACCCACTCCAGTGTTCTTGCCTGGAGAATCCCAGGGACGGGAGAGCCTGGTGGGCTGCTGTCTATGGGGTCGCACAGAGTCGGACACGACTGAAGCGACTTAGCAGCAGCAGCAGCAGTAATAAACGCATATAAGTGATTGTAATGATTTGAATTTCCTACAAATTTCTGAGTTTTTATTTGGCATTTGTTTTGGAACTCCAATTCAAATACTTGGAATTATAGGATTTTAGGATGAATAGGAACATTTTAATTCCACGCCCATCCCAACCTTAATTTAGGAAACAGTAAACTGTGATACCAGAGAAGGCAATGGCACCCCACTCCAGTACTCTTGCCTGGAAAATCCCATGGATGGAAGAGCCTGGTAGGCTGTAGTCCATGGGGTTGCTAAGAGTCGGACAGAGAATGTAAATGGTTTGTACATTGTCACATAGCTAATTTATGGTAAAGTTGGAAGAACAAGCTAGATTTCCTGATCTTCAGCCAAGTGACCTTTGCACAATAAGCTTAAAGTCCTTAGCAATTAGTATTGGTTCAATAATCCATTGATAAGACATTTAATTCTTTATTTGACAGAAATAAGTTTTGACACACATTAATTCATTTTATCCTTTCAACATCCCTGAAGGTTATTATCATTCTCATTTTTATACACACATTAGAAGAGATTAAGTATTATGCCCAAGGTCATATAACTAATAAGGAATGAAGTATGAGTTTGAAGCATCACTTTTGCCTGACTCCAGATCCTAACCACTTTCAAGGCATTAAGTTAACTTCTTCAAGTTTCCACTGAACATTAGTATAATAATTGTTCTGAAGGGCACCTTAGTGTGTCTTTCAAATTAGTCTTTATCAGGGCTTAGTAATAATCCAAATTTATCCAAATTTATGGTTATTTTCTGGTACTGCTCTATTGTGAGGCTTTCCTTAAAGTGAGGCTGACATTAGGATATGTGCAATAATAAATGGGATAAATAGGGTGCTTATATAAGCTTATTAACTAATCACTATGGTTGACTAGAAGTGATTCACACATTATTTCATACTTTGAACATATTTTTAGTGTATTTGTGTTTTCATGCACATATTGATAATTGTTCTGATCATCTTAGTTTCATACTATCAAAATGATCTTAAATGCTGATCCAAAGTCTGATGTATAACTTTTCCGAGAATCTTAGAGTCAACTTTCAGAATAAAAAGTTGTCACTAGAGGTTTCCCAATGCCTTTCTACTGCATTTCTGAATTAACAACAAATGCAGATTTGTCTTTGATGGCTCTTTTATAGCTGCATGCAGCTGGAGAAAAACCAACTGCCAAGGGAACTCAATTTTCTTTATCATCAATTTGACATTGGTTAACAGATGGCTTCTGGATACCATGGTAGTCTTCTTAATTTGTCTTTTTATGTAGTGCTGCAAATACCCTTGGTTAATTGCCTGATTATTACATCTAATTCTTTGTCAACAATATACCTCATTGTTTTGGAACATATCCTAGGAGATAGGTTATAAAAGGCAGATATTTGAGTGTTGAACTGCTACCATGCATTTGAAACATAAAGCAGGATACCTAAAGGAAGGCAAATATATTCAAATATTCCCATCTTAAAATACAAGATGCTTTCTCTGAATTATTCCATTTCCCCAGAATACTGTGGAGTCTCAAGAGCTGATGTAATACAAAAGATAGAAGAAAACAGATCTAAAAAATACCAAAAAAACAAATTGAAAACAAATTCAGAGACACTTTAAGGTAAAACATCTTTCCAATTGAACATTAACCTAAGGTTAACTACAACTGAAGTCATTTTTCTTCTTTTTTTAGAATTTAAGTAGAATTTAAATATTACACCTGGTAGAGTGAAAAGTTTTCCACTGTTTCAAAGGTGTAAAAATCAGCTTATAGTTGGTTGAATCTTTGGCATTCCTTAAAATGCAAATATGAACCATTTCTCTGACTACTTTGAAAGTTCAAAGAAATGAACAAACTTTTAAAATAGAGTTCGAGAGAGCTGATTCAATCAGAAAGTATTGCACACAGTATTACATATACAGGCATTCTTGTACATATACAAAGAGGAGAATTCAATACCTGATGAAAATTCATTTGATCATTATAGTACGACCTTAGGTTCCTTATGTTGTCCATTATGACTGTAGTATATTGACTTCCCAAACATACCAATTAAAACAATTATCAATTTTTTAAACTTTTTTCTTAGTTTTTTATTTTCCTCTATTCATTGTTAAATAGTAAGGCTAAAAGCTTTCTCAGAAAATGGCACAGAATTATACTTGTGCTTACTATTGTACTTTAACAAGATAAATTGCTCATTTACTTTTTTAAGCATTTAAAGAGAGTCAAAAAATGAACTCAATGAAATCAGAAAACCTGCAAAATAGTACTTTGCTGCCATTATGATAGAAGATTAAAACTATAACTAATAGTAAATAATCTGTTGAAATTTATGTTGCCACCCATGAGATATGAAAGTTCTTAGCAATTAGTCTAAAATGTAAACTTGGCAATCACAAACAAATTTGATACTTTGAAGTAGATTTTCTTACTATTTAATTGTCAAAGAAAGTCCATTTGGAGAAAGCTGTAAGTTCTTCAGCTGTTCCTTAGAAAACCCAGATTTAGCAATTGAGCTACATAAACCACAAAGATCATTTCTAAGGAATGTCTTCAATATCAAAGTTGTGTATTTGCAATTAAGTAATTAAAAATAATACAAAGTGGATTCACATATGTGAAATCTTGAGTTAATTTAATAATGCTTCTGTTGTGTTCACTTCCCTTTCTTTTCACTTCTGCCCTTTTAACATATATCATCTTGTTCAAAGTGACAAGCAGATGAAACTAGTTATTAGCCTCTAGCCTTCTAATATAATAATGTAGTAGAATGAAAAACGGAGAAGGCGATGGCACCCCACTCCAGTACTCTTGTCTGGAAAATCCTATGGACGGAGCCTGGTAGGCTGCAGTCCATGTGGTCACGAAGTGTGGGACACGACTGAGCGACTTCACTTTCACGCATTGGAGAAGGACATGGCAATCCACTCCAGTGTTCTTGCCTGGAGAATCCCAGGGACAGCGGAGCCTGGTGGGCTGCCGTCTATGGGGTCGCACAGAGTCGGACACGACTGAAGCGACTTAGCAGCAGCAGCAGCAGAAAGAAAAAAGAAAAACCTTGACTAGAAGAAGTCTTTGGTTAATTTTCATGCTCTAACACTTGCTACTTGTGTCACGCAAGAAAGATAATCATCAGAAAGTAGCCCTGGTAGTACCTATTTTATAGGAATGCTGTAAGAAATGCTATATGTAAATATTTTATAGTGCTTAGCAGAGTGCAAAATTGAGTCTCAATATTTTCTTTCCTTTCAAAATATAGTCTGCCAACAAGATCCAGAAAAACTGAGGCAAAATTCACCCTGTGACTTTATTTTAATCAATAAAATATGGGAAACGTAATGAGCTCATTCAATGATTATGTTATATAAGACTCCCTTGCTGGTTTTGAAGAAGTAAATAACCATTTTGAGAGGCTTAGTTGGCAAGGACCTGAGGGAGGCCTTTAGGAGGTGAAGGCACCTTCCAACCAAGAGGGAGCAAGAAGTCAGGGCCTTTAGTTTATAAGCACAAGAAAATGAAGTCCTCTGTCAATTCTAGTGACTCTGAAGCAGAGTCTTCCCTATTCTATCCTCCACACGAGAATCCAGATTTGGCCATTATATTATTAATAGCATTCTTCCCAAGAACCCAGTTAAGATAAAACTAGATTCCAGACTCACAGATACTATGGAATAATAAATTTATGTCTTATAAGCTGCTAAATTTATGCTAATTTGTTATGCAGCAATAGGAAAACTGATCTAGTAAATTCCCTCGGCTAAGTTCTATTTTTTTCCTTGTTTTGTATTTCTTTAAAACATGTGAAAACAAATTTATGAATCTGAACTTTTTGAAATTGTTAAAATCACAAAGCTTTATACAATGTATCACTCTACATGCATATATCAGCTTCATCATACTCCCCAAAGGCAGTCACCACTTACTGCTTCACATTTTTACCTCTGGTAAAATAGTCTTCCAAATTCATAAATCTATATGGAGATTTAAAATTATTTAAAACTTTTTTCTAACATTTGTCATGTACAAAAAGAAAATGTTTGTTGATCCTTGGTTTTAGAGAGATTTGAAAGCTAGGAACTACTTGCAAGGAACTACTGTACTCTGTAACGTTATATCTTAAATTTCATGGACAATCTGTGATCTGAAAAAAAGGGAAGCAATGAGCCCAATCAGTAGAAGAGACTATTTTAAGAAAGATTCTTATGCGGTATTGCTGCCAACTGGCCGTATATTACAGAAACTTATTCTTGTCTCTACACCCTTAATTTACGCAATTCAGCTTATGTTTTATAGATATAAGCACTTTGTGATTTGTGAGTGTTTTATTGTTCATAATGGTGCCTGGTGCTTTTCAAACCTGGCTGATCACAAAATCATACTCAAAGTGTATTATTACTCATTATTATTGTTAATGTTATTATTTTGATCATTATCATCAATAGTTATCATCTCTGGATATTCTGATTCTGTAAATTTGGGATCTGGCTATGGAATCTGTGTTACAATAACTTCACAGATTATTCTGATCAACTTGACTGGGAAACAATTTAGAGATTTCATTCGTACACATATAATACTATAATAGTCTATACCATTTCATCCTTCGGAAGACAGACATAAGATGCAAGAAGTACAATTCCACAGGCTCCAGAACAAAAACCACAATCTTAGAAAGCTAACCAAAATTATCACATGGATCAAAGCCTTGTGTAACTCATGAAGCTATGAGCCATGCCATACAAGGCCACCCAAGATGGACGGGTCATGTTAGAGAGTTCTGACAAAATGTGATCCACTGGAGAAGGAAATGGCCAACTGCTCCAGTATTCTTGCCTCAAGAACCCCATGTACAGTACAAAGAGGCAAAGAGATATGACACCAGTAGATGAGCCCCGCCCCAGGTCAGGAGGTGTCCAACATGCGATGGGGGAGAAAAAGAGAAATAGCTCCGGGAAGAATGAAGAGGCTGGGCCAAAGCCAAGATGACGTTCAGTTGTGAATGTGTCTGGTGGCGAAAGTAAAGTCAGATGCTGAAAAGAACAGTATGGCACAGGGACCTGGAACGTAAGGCATGAATCAAGGTAAACTGGACGTGGTCAAGATTGAACATTGACATCTTAGGAATCAGAGAATTAAAGTGGACAGGAACAGGCAAATTTAATTCAGATGATCATTATGTCTATTACTGTAGGCAAGAATCCCTTAGAAGAAATGCAGTAGCCCTCAGAGTCAACAAAAGAGTCTGAAGTGCAGTACTTGGGTACAATCTCAGAAAGAACAGAATGTCTCAGCTTGTTTTCAAGGCAAACCATTCAAAGGCAGAGAAATCCAAGTCAGTGTGCCAACCACTAATGGCTAAGAAGATGAAGGTTCTATCATGACCTACAAGACCTCATAAAACTAACGCCAAAAAAAGATGTCCTTCTCATCATAGGAGATTGGAATGCAAGAGTAGGAAGCCAAGAGATACTTGCAGTAACAGGCAAGTTTGGCCTTGAAGTAGAAAATGAAGCAGGGCAAAGAATAACAGAGTTTTCCCAAGGGAACACGCTGGTCATAGCAAACACACTCTCCCAACAACACAACAGACAACTCTGCACATAGACATCACCAGATGATCAATACTGAAATCAGATTGATTATATCCTTTGAAGATGGAGAAATTCTATAGAGTCAGCAAAAACAAGACCTGGAACTGACTGTGGCGCAGATCATGAGCTCCTTATTATAAAATTCAGGCTTAACTCGAAGAAACCAGGGAAAACCACTAGACCATTCAGGTATGACCTAAATCAAATCCCTTATGATTATATAGTGGAGGTGACAAACAGATTCAAGGGATTAGATCTAACAGACAGTGCCTGAAGAGCTATAGATGGAGATTCTTTGTACAGGAGGTGGTGACCAAAACCATCCCAAAGGAAAAGAAATGCAAGAAGCAAAATGGTTATCTGAGGAGGGCTTACAAATAACTGAGAAAAGAAGAAAAGTGAAAGGAGAAAGGGAAAGATATACCCAATTGAATGTAGAGTTCCAGAGAATAGCAAGGAGAGATAAGAAAGCCCTCATAAGTGAACAATGCAAAGAAGTAGAGGAAAACAATAGAATGGGAAAGACTAGAGATTTCAAGAAAATTAGAGATACCAAGGGAAACATTTCATGCAAAGATAGGCACAATGAAGGACAGAAATTTCAAGGACAAAACAGAGGAGAAGAGATTAAGAAGAAGTGGCAAGAACACACAGAAGAACTGTACAAGAAAAGGTCTTAATGACCAGGATGACTATGATGGTGTGGTCACTCACCTAGAGCCAGACATCATTTAGTGTGAAGTCAAGTGGGCCTTAGGAAGCATTACCACGAACAAAGCTAGCAGAGGTGATGGAATTTTAGCTGAGCTACTCCAAATCCTAAAAGATGATGCTGTTAAAGTGCTACATTCAATATGGCAGCAAATTTGGAAAACTCAGCAATGGCCACAGGACTGGAAAAGGTCAGCTTTCTCTCCAATCCCAAAGAAAGGTTATGTCAAAGAATGTTCAAACTACCATACAATTGTGCATATTTCACATGCTATCAAGGTAATGCTCAAAATCCTTCAAGCTAGATTTCAACAGTACATGAATGGAAAACTTCCAGATGTACAAGCTATATTTTAAAAAGACAGAGGAAACTGAAATCAAATTGCCAACATCCGTTGGATCATAAAAAAAGCAAAGGAAGTCCAGAAAAAGAAATATTAAAAACTTCTGCTTCAACTGACTATGCTAAAGCCTTTGACTGTGTGGGTCACAACCAACTGTGGAAAATTCTTAAAGAGATGGAAATACCAGACCATCTTATCTGTCTCCTGAGAAACCTGTATGCAGGTCATAAGCAATAGTTAGAACCAGACTTGGAAAAACAGACTTGTTCAAAATTGGGAAAGGAGTACATCAAGACTGAATATTGTTACCCTGCTTACTTAACTTATATGCAGAGTACATGCAAAATGTCAGGTTGGATGAATCCTAATTGGGAATCAGATTGCTGAGAGAAATACCCACAACCTGAGACATCCAGTTGATACCACTCTAATGGCAGAAAGCAAAGAGGAACTAAAGAGGCTCATAATGAAGGTGAAAGAGGAGAGTGAAAAAGCTGGCTTCAAACTCAACATTCAAAAACTAAGATCTTGGCACCTGGTCCCATCACTTCATGGCAAATATAAGGGGGAAAAGTGGAAACAGTGATAGATTTAATTTTCTTGGGCTCTAAAATCACTGCGGACAATGACTGCAGCCATGAAATTAAAAGACGCTTGCTCCTTGGAAGAAAAACTATGGCAAACCTAGACAGTATATCAACAAAGCAGAGACTTCTCTTTTGCCAGCAAAGGTCCATATAGTTAAAGCCATGGTTTTTCCAGTAGTTATTTAAGGATGTGAATGTTTGGACCATAAAAAGGGCTGAGTGCCAAAGAATTGATGCTTTTGAATTGTGGTGCTGGAGTAGACTCTTGAAAGTCCTTTGGACAGCAATGAATTCAAACCAGTCAATGCCAAAGGAAATCAACCCTGAATATTCACTGGAAGGACTGATGCTGAAGCTGAAGCTCCAATAGTTCAGCCATTTGATGCAAAGAGCAAGCTCATTGGGAAAAGACCTTGATGCTGGGAAAAATTCAGGGCAGGAGGAGAGGGGGCAACTGAGGATAAGATAGTTCGCTGGCATCACCAACTCAATGGACATGAGTTTGACCTAACTCTGGGAGATATTGAAAGACAGGGAAGCCTGGTCTGCTGTGGTTCATGGGATTGCAGAGTCAGACAGGACTTAGGGACTAAACAACAATGGTCTGCAAGTCACTGTAAGCTACAGTAAGCTACATGATAGGAAAAGCAATCACTCTGGTATAGATTATATAAAAAAGCAATTGCAAATGAAAACAGTTTAAGAAATCTTTCCTAATGTTTTATTTTCCTTTCTCATTTGATGTATTTTTATTGATTCTTGCCCTGGAGGTTATTTTGTGTCCACAGCAAAGTACATCTTCTCCTTGTCTCCTATCCAGAAATTCTCCTTCCCTTAGAAGCTCTGATGCTGGAAATGTTTAAAATCATCAGCCAAGGTTCAACTATACAGGTCAGTGTTTCTAGTCTTCCTTGTTTTGGGCTTCCTTTTCTCCCTGGTGGATCAAAGCAGGGAGCTGACAGTATCATTTCGTGTCCTGTTGTAATTAAATTCGTTAGCTGTACTTCATATTCAGAAGTTGCTTTTGACTTATACATTAACTTAATTTTTTTGACATAACATTCTTCAAGCATAGCAAATAGTGTATGTACTTTGTTATAAATATGCAGTGTTTTGGCTATACATGATCAGGAAATGAACATTGTAGCTGTTATTTTGTGGTTATGGAGACTCAAGCAATTATAGGAGGATCTAACCTCAAATATAAGAGAACTGTAGCTGCCTTACTTTCATCTTCTCTAATCCTTTTAAATAGGTAGCTAGCTAACTTGCTAGTTAGGATTCACATATCATAAAGATTACTCTTTCAAAGTGCATAACTCATTGGTGTCTGGTATATTCACAGAGTTGTGCAATTATCACTGCTGTCTAATTTTAGAACTTTTTTTATCACCCCTAAAATAAATCACATGTATATTATTCACCTTCTATCTCCCCAGCCTCTGACATGTAATCTACTTTGACATCTAATCTACTTACTGTCCTTATGGATTTTATTATTATGGAAATTTCATATAAATTAAATCATATACTATATGGTCTGTTGTGACTGGTTTATTTCACTTAGGATGTTTTCAAAGTTTATTTATATTGTAGCATGTATCAGTACTTAATCCCTTTTTTTGTAGCAAAATAATATTATATTGTATGAGTATACCACATTTTGTTTACCCATTCATTAGTTGATGGACTTTAGTTTGTTTCCACTTTTGTACCATTATAAACAAGGACTCTATAAACAATCAAGTACACGGTCTTTAACGTACACATTTTTTTTCATTTATCTTTGATATATATCTGGGAGTGAGTTTTCTGGTTTATACTGTAACTTATATCTAATATTTTGAGGAAATGCCAAACTGTCTCCCAAAGCAGCTAAACCATTTTAGACTCCCATCATCCATATATGAGGTTTAAAATTTCTCCACATTCTTGTTTACACTTGTTATTGCCTCTCTTTTTAATTTTAACCATCTTAGTGGCTATCCCGTTGTGGATTTCATTTGCAATTCCCTAATGACTAATGATATTGAACATCTTTTATGCAGTTATTAGCCATTTGTCTGTCTTCTTTGAAATAACATCTGTTCAAAATCTTTGCCTATTTTTTAATTGGGTTGTTTTGTATTACTGGGTTGAAAGAATTCTTTTTATATTCTGGGTATAAATTTCATGTCTTATCACATTCTTGGTGGTGTCCTTTGAATCAGAAAAGAAATTTAATTTTGTTCCCTCAGTTTTTTTAATTGTGGTAAAATACACATAACATAAAATTTACCACCTTAACCGTTTTAAAGTATACAGTTCAGTGGTATTAAATGCATTCATATTATGCAATCATCACCACCATCTCTTCAGAACTCTTCTCATCTTGCAAAGGCTAAAACTATATTCATTCACTGATAAACTCCCCATTTCACCCTCCTTCCAACTCCTGGCAAACATCATTTTCCTTTTTGTCTCTAATTTTATTACTCTAGATACCTCATATAAGTCTGCATCCTTGCTAACACTTTTTGTTGCAGTGATCCTATTTGATGTGAAGTGGTATATCAGTGTGATTTTGATTTGCATCTTCCTAGTGAATAAAAATGTTGAGCATATTTGCATGTGTTTGTTGACCATTTGTATGTCTTCTTTGGAGAATCATCCAAGTCCTTTGCCAATTTTTGAATTGAATTGCTTGATTTTTTGTTGTTGGAGTTTCTATACATTCTGCATAGTAATCCCTTACCAGATATACATATATGAATATTTTCTCCCATTCCACAGGTTGCCTTTTTACTCTGTTAATTGTGCCCTTTGATACACAGGAGTTTTTAATTTTAGTGAAGCCCAATTTGTCTACTTTTTTTCTTTTATTTTCTGCATCCTTTGTGTCATACCCAGGAGATCATTGCCAAATCCAATATCATGAACTTTATGCCCCATATTTTCTTCTAAAAGAGTTTTTTTTCTTTTTTAATTTTTATTGGAGTATAGTTGATTTACAGTGTTGTGTTAGTTTCAGGTATACAGCAAAGTGAATCAGTTACACTAAGTGAAGTAACTCAGACACAGAAAGACAAATAACATATGATATCACATGTGGAATCAAAAAACATGGTATGGATGACTTTGTTTACAAAACAGAAGTAGAGTCACAGATACAGAAAACAAACTTATGATTACTAGGGTATAAGAAGTGGGGAGGAATAAATTGGAAAATAGGGATTGACATATATACACTGCTATATATAAAATAGATCACTAATAAGAACCTGCTGTATAGCACAGGGAGTTGTACTCAATACTATATTGTTCTATATGGGAAAAGAATCTAAAAAAAATAGTGGATATATGAGATGAAAAAGAAATTTTATTTTGATTGAAACCAATTTATTTTTATTTTCTTTTGTTACTTGTGCTTTTGGTATTATAATCTAATAAATCATTGTCTAATGATTATATTAGATTAGACAATGATCACAAATTGTTGTCTAATCTAAAATCACAAAGATCATGGTTTCTTCTAAGAGTTTTATAGTTTTAGCTCTTTGATTTAGGTCTGTGAGCCATTTGTAGTTAATACTTTCTTTGGTGTGATGTAGGGAGTCCAGATTCATTCTTTTCATGTTGCTATGCAGTTGTCCTCACACAATTCAATAGTTCAGAAGGTTTTTCTTTCCCCCATTGGGTTGTCTCAGTACCTATGTCAAAAATCAATTAACCATAAATTAATCTATATGTTACCCTTTCTGAACTGATCACTTATCTGTACCTTTATATATATACCACACTCTCTTGATCACTCTACCTTTGTAGTAAGTTTTCAAATAAGATAGAATGACTCTTCCAATTTTGTTTTTCCAAATGATTTTGGCTATTCTGGGTCCCTTGAATTTCCATATAAATTTTAGGATCACTTAGCCAATTCTTGCAGAAATGCAACTGAACTTTTGTTAAGGATAGCTTTGAATGTATAGATGAAGAATGATCAATATTGGGTTATTTAATTCATGAAAATTGATTATCTCATTTATTTATATATTGACTTCTTTCCTCAGTGTGGTGTTGTTTTCTGCATACTGATACCATGCATACTTTTTATATTGATCCTTAAGTGTTTCATTCTTTGGTTGATTCTTTTTGAATTTCAAGTTCCAGTTCCCCATTGCTGGCATCTATAAAAGCAATAGAGCCTTGTATATGGACCATGCATCCTGGGACCTTGCTATACTTACATAGTTTCAAGGTTTCTTTGAAGATTCTTTGGAATTTTCTACACAGTCATTTTGCATGCAAATAAAGACTGTTTTATTTCTTCCTTTTCAATCTGCATATATTAAAATTAAATTTGTAGTCTTGCTGCAATAGCTACAACTTCTCACACAATACTGAATAGGAATGGAGAGAGAGGTGACTATTGAATTGTTCTCTAGAAGGGAAAATCTCTTACCACTAAGTAAAATTTTAGCTGCATTGTCTGCTGTCAGTGTCATAATTAGCTTAATATGCTATCTCATTTGGTTTGCTAGTATTTTTTTGAGAATTTATGCATGTATGTTCACAGGAATATTGGTGTATAGCTTTCTTTTCTTATGATTTCTTGGTCTGGTTTTAGTATGGTCATATTGACCTAATAGAATGAGTTGGGAAATATTTCTTCCTCTTCTTTTATTTGGAAGATAACATGAAAAATTGGTGTTGATCCTTTAAATGTTTAATAAGATTCACCAGTGAACCATCTTGATGTGGGTTTTTCTCTGTGGGAAGTTTCTAAATTACAAATTTAATTTCTTTGCTTGTTACAATGTATTTCAGGTTTCATATTGTATATTGAGTCACTTTCAGTAGTCTGTTTCTAGGAAAATTTCCTTTCTACTTTGTTGACATATAGTTGATCATAGTATTCTTTTTTTTTTTAATAAATTTATTTATTTTAGTTGAGGGCTAATTACTTTACAATATTGTAGTGGTTTTTGCCATACATTGACATGAATCAGCCCTGGGTTTACATGTGTTCCCCATCCTGAACCCCCCTCCCACCTCCCTCCCCATCCCATCCCTCTGGGTCATCCCATTGCCCCAGCCCTGAGCATTTGTCTCGTGCATTGAACCTGGAATGGTGTTCTGTTTCACATATGATAATGTACATGTTTCAATGCTATTCTCTCAGAACGTCCCACCCTCACCTTCTCCCTCAGAGTCCATAAGACTGGTCTATGCATCTGTGTCTCTTATTCTGTCTCACATATAGGGTTATCGTTACCGTCTTTCAAATTCCATATATATGCATTAGTATACTGTATTGGTGTTTTTCTTTCTGGCTTACTTCACTCTGTATAATGGGCTCCAGTTTCATCCATCTCAACAGAACTGATTCAAATGTATTCTTTTTAATGGCTGAGTAATATTCCATTGTGTATATGTACCATGGCTTCCTTATCCATTCATCTGCTGATGGACATCTAGGTTGCTTCCATGTCCTGGCTATTGTAAACAGTGCTATGATGAACATTGGGGTACACGTGTCTCTTTCAATTCTGGTTTCCTCGGTGTGTATGCCCAGCAGTGGGATTGCTGGATCATATGGCACTTCTATTCCCAGTTTTTTAAGGAATCTCCACACTATTCTCCATAGTGGCTGTACTAGTTTGCATTCCCACCAACAGTGTAAGAGGGTTCCCTTTTCTCCACACCCTTGCCAGCATTTGTTGCTTGTAGACTTTTGGATAGCAGCCATTCTGACTGGTGTGAAATGGTACCTCATTGTGGTTTTGATTTGCATTTCTCTGATAATGAGTGATGTTGAGCATCTTTTCATGTGTTTGTTAGCCATCTGTATGTCTTCTTTGGAGAAATGTCTGTTTAGTTCTTTGGCCCATTTTTTGATTGGGTCATTTATTTTTCTGGAATTCAGCTGCAGGAGTTGCTTGTATATTTTTGAGATTAATTGTTTGTCTGTTGCTTCGTTTGCTATTATTTTCTCCCATTCTGAAGGCTGTCTTTTCACCTTGCTTATAGTTTCCTTTGTTGTGCAGAAGCTTTTAATTTTAATTAGGTCCCATTTGTTTATTTTTGCCTTTATTTCCAATATTCTGGGAGGTGGGTCATGGAGGATCCTGCTGTGATTTATGTCGGAGAGTGTTTTGCCTATGTTTTCCTGTAGGAGTTTTATAGTTTCTGGTCTTACGTTTAGATCTTTAACCCATTTTGAGTTTATTTTTGTGTATGGTGTTAGAAAGTGTTCTAGTTTCATTCTTTTACAAGTGGTTGACCAGTTTTCCCATCACCACTTGTTAAAGAGATTGTCTTTTCTCCATTGTATATTCTTGCCTCCTTTGTCGAAGATAAGGTGTCCATATGTGCGTGGGTTTATCTCTGGGCTTTCTATTCTGTTCCATTGATCTATATTTCTATCTTTGTGCCAGTACCATACTGTCTTGATGACTGTGGCTTTGTAGTAGAGCCTGAAGTCAGGCAGTATTCTTATAATATCATAGTATTCTTATAATTCTTTTTACCTCTATAAAGTCAGTAGTAACAACTACTTTCTAATTACTTATTTTAGCAATTTGATTTCTTCGTCCACATTCTCTCTCTCATTCTTTGGTTCAATCTAATGAAAGATTAGTGAACCAACTTTTGATTCCATTGATTTTTTTTTCTATTCTTTGGTTTATTTCCACTCTAATTTCTATTATTTCCTTCCTTGTACTTACTTTGGGCTTACATTGCTTCTTTACTAATTCCTTAATGTGGAAGGTGAAGTTGATTAAATATCTTTCTGTTTTATTCATATGTGTGCTCAACTGTGTCTGACTCTTTGTGACTCCATGGACTGTAGCCCACCAGGCTCCTCTGTCCAAGGGATTATCCAGGCAAGAATACTGGAGTGGGTTGCCATTTCTTCCTCCAGGGAACCTTCCCAATACAGAAATCAAACCCGTGTCTCCAGCATCTCCTGCATTGCAGGTGGATTCTTTACCAGGGAGGCACCAGGGAGGCCACTATGTATTCATAAATAATAATTTTCTCCATGCACAGTTCTAACTGAATTCCTTAATTTTTGTCATGTTGTATATTCATCTTCATATATCTCAAAGTATTTTTTATTTTTCTTTAACCCACTGGGAATTTGACTGCACTGTTTAGTTTCCACCCATTTCTGAAATTCTCTAGTTTGCATCTGTTATTTCTAATGTCCTTTCACTGTAGTAAGAGAACACATTTTTCATGATTTATGCCATCTTAATTTTATAATTATTAGCACTTTACATTTAGTAAAGCTTGCTTTATGGCTTAATATATGATCTACATTTGGGATGTGCTATATGTGATTAAAAATGTTTACTTCTGTTGTTGGGTGGAGTGTTTTAATTGTGTATTAGATCTACTTCGTTCATTGTGTTGTTCAAGTCTTCTATTTCCTTGTTAATCTTATGCTGAGTCTTGCTCTCCATTATTCAAAGTGGAGTATTGAAGTTTCTCCAACTGCTGTTTAATTATCCATCTATCCCTTCATTTATGTCAGTTTTCAATTCATGCTTTTTGTGTGTTCTATTACTAACTACATATGTGCTTATAATTGTTATGTCTTCTTGATGATTGGTCCCCTTTTCACTGTAAAATGTTTTTTTTTCCTAGTAACAATTTTTGCCTTAAAGTTTATTGAATCTGAAATTATCAATAATATAGCCTCTTTGACTCTCTTTGGTTTATTGTTTGCATGATATATCTTTTTCCATTCTTTTATTTTCATTCTGTGTCTTTGTATATAAAGGGTGTCTCTTATAGGCAGGTCAAAATTGGATCTTTTTTTTAAATTCAGCCAATTTTTACCTTTTGTTTGGAATGCTTAATCCACTTACATTTAATGTAATTACTAATAAGATAAAGTTTATATCTGCTGTTTTGTAATTTGTTTTTTATGTGCCTTATGTCTTCATCAGTCCTCTATTCCTTCATTACTGCCTTCTTTGATGCTAAATAGATATTTTTCTTGGGTGCTATATTCATTTCTTTGTTGTTGATTTATTGTAATTTGAAATATCTTTTAAAATTGTTGTCTGAGGATTACAAGTAACATCTTAATTTATAATAGTCTAATTTAATGTCAACTTAATTTCAATACTGCACAAAAATTCTGTGCCCAGAAGCTGGATATAGAATTCTTGGTTGATATCCTCTTTCAACACTTTGCCTTCTGGCTTCCACTCTTTCTGATGCAAAGTCAACTCAATCTTATTGAAGATACCTTGTATATGATTTTTCCCCTCTTGCTGACTTCAAGATCTCTTCTCTATTTTTCACCTTTCACAACTTGACTAGGATGTATTTGGGTATGGATATCTTGAGTTTAACCTATTTGAAGTTAATTGAGGTTCTCAGATAATGTAGATGAATATCCTTTATCAAATTGGGAATTTTTTCATTTTCCCATGATTAGAGACATAATGCTTCTAATGGTCTTTCTGTTCCTCTTTTCTGGACTCCACTTCTTGACTACTATTATGCAATATTGGTACATTTCAAGGCGTTCAAGTGTTCTTTGAAGCTGGTTAATTTTATGTATTCTTTCCTCTTTCTCTTCCTCAGAAATAATTGAAAAATTCTTAATTGACCTACCTTCAATGTTAACCTCCTGTCAGCTCAAATCTGCTTTTGAGCAATCCTAATGGATTTTTATTTCAGTATTTAATTGTTTTTGTCTTTTGATATTCTCTATATAGTCAGATATTGTTCTCATACTTTTCTTTAATTCTTAAGATATGGCTTCCTTTACTTTTTGAAAGTGTTTGTAATAGCAGATTTATACAATATTTCTAGTAAGTCCAACACCTGGTTTTCCTAAAAGATTATTTTTTTTGTTGTATTAATTTTTTTCTTTCTGTGTATAGGTCATACATTTTTTTTTCTCTGTATATCTTATATTTTTAAATAGGAAACTGAACACTTGAAATAATATGGATACTCTGGAAATGAGATTTCTGTTCATCATCACAGTTTGTTGTTGTTATTTGTCAGTGATTTTCCTAGACTAACTCTATGAAGCTTATATTCTTTATCATGTGTGGCCACTGAAGTTTCAGCTAACTTTGTTGTCAACTAATAATGGAATAGATGTTTTATTAAATGCCTTGAACCAGTGGATCTCCCAACCTTTGCAGAGAGGCTTTCCATATTTGATGTGGTATGGTTTTAAGTCTCCTGCTGAATTATGCCTCATCCTTCATTTCTAGATTGTGTAGATCCTCAACTAGAAATGAGAGGTTAGGAAACACTTAGGTATTCTGAGACATACACACATACTCAGGAATAATATTGAGCCTATCAAAGCCCCATATCGACATCTCATAATACATATTTTCCTTTTAAGTTCTTTGGCTGCACTCTTATTTGGTTAAACCAGTGTCACTTTGTCTGGGAACTTCGAGAGTAAACAATTGATGCTGATTGTTTTTGGCAAACACCCTAGGGTAGAGTTTTCCCACTGAGAAAGCTCTGTTTCAGATCAGATGAAAAGCCTTGTGAGGGAACCTTTTCCTGAGATCTACTAGATAAATAGTGAAAAGTGAAAGTTGCTCAGTTGATTTTGATTCTTTGTGACCTGTGGACTGTAACCTGCCAGGCTCCTCTGTCCATGGAATTCTCCAGGCAAGACTACTGGAGTGAGTAGCCAATTCCCTTTTCCAGGGGATATTCCTAACCCTGGAATCAAACCTGGGTCTCTTGCATTGCAGGCAGATTCTTTACCACCTGAGCTACCAGGGAAACCCAATACTACATAAATAAATGGGTGACAATTCTCTGTGTCTTTTATGGCAGCTCTGTGTCTATTAGACTGCTGGTTTTTAAGGCTACCACAGAGCTGGCAAGAGGAAAATATGCTAGGGCAAGTTAAAACATCATATTTATTGTTCTTACTGAGATTTAGCTGTTTGTTTGCTTTTCTTTTTTTTCTGTTGTTTTTTGGTATAAATCATTCATGGATTTTTAAAGCTTCTTCTGATTTCCAGAATTTTGAAAGAGCTGATTTTGACAAACTTATTTTTTTGTCTTCTGCTTGGTTTTTACAAAGGAACAGTTTTTCAGAGGTCCTTACTCTGCCATTTCAGAAATGATTTCTTCTCCTTAACCTAATTCTAAAGCAAGGAATATTAAATCTCTCACTATGTGTAGGAATTTGATATTATCATTGTCAGGCTCCTTTGTCCATGGGATTTTCCAGGCAAGAATACTGGAGTGGGTTGCCATTTCCTTCTCTAGGGGATCTTTCCAATCCAGGGATAGAAACTGGGTCTCCTGCAGTGTAGGCAGATTCTTTACCAATTAAGCCACCAGGAAAGACCCACTACATGTAGGAATTTGATATTATCATTTGAATTACATTAATAGGAAAGAACTTGCTGAATGATTCAGAGTAAACCTTATTCCTGGTGTTGGATAGCAGGACATATCTACTTATGCTCTAGTCTAGTTCAGGATCACTGTAATTGCTCCATGACTTCACAACTTCACAGTACAATTTAAGAACTGCATTGACTACTCAAAGTTATAAACAATGGTTCTGATTTTTCAGTAGTATGTTTTAGGCCCATCATTTTAATGCTTAAAAATATGGACTTGTGTTTATCTAAATTTCATAGATTTGTATTTTATTCCCAGTATTAATTAGTGTGATTAGCTCTCAGTATCTATGAAATCTTTTCTTAGACTATTAATTCTTTGAAGACTGAGTCTTCGTTGTGTTCAATTATTAATATATCACATCTTGTAAAGTGTCTTGTACTTTTTGTTACTTACTCAATCTAGAAAATATATTAAGAACCTGGTATATACCAGTTACTGTTACTTATAGCAGAGATAAAAGATGGAAAAAAGTGTGCATTGAAGCCCTTATTTCTCCTAGAAATTTAATGAATATTCTTCCTTTGTATCCTTAGCACAATATATTCTTATGTGTTTAAATTTTCCTGCATCTTAGTGAGAACCAAAGAGAACAAGTGAGACCTTAATAGAACATTTAATATAAAGTATCACAGTGTGCTTACTTTGAATGTTTATGAAAATTGCAGGGGACTTCCCTGGTGGTCCAGTGGTTAAGAAGGACCAATGCAGGGGATGTGGGTTCAATCCCTGGTCAGGAAACTAAGATCCCACACGCCATAGGGCAACTAAACCTGCAAACCACAACTGGAGAGCCTGCGCACCACAGCTACCGAGCTTGCACACACTAGAGCCCACGCTTCCCAAGAGGAGAAACCTGTGCACCACAACTAGAGAAAGTTCACATACTGTAACAAAGAACAAGAATGATACAGCATGGCCAAAAATACATTTAAAAAATAAGGGCTTCCCTGGCGGTCCACTGGTTGAGAGTCTGCCTGCTGATTCAGAGAACATGGGTCTGATCCCTGGTCCAGAAGGATCCCGCGTGTTGAGAGGTAACTAAGCCCATGCACCACAGCTACTAAGTCCACATGCCACAACTACTGAAGTTCACACACCATAGAGCCTGTCCTCCACAAGGAGAAGCCACCCCAACGAGAAGCCCACACTGCACTAGAAAGTAGCCACCACACACCACAACTAAATAAAGCCCACACCCAGCAATGCAGACCCAGGATGGCCAAAAATAAATGAATAAATTTTTCAAGCGAGAAGAGTTAATAAGTACATAAATAAAAAATTAAAAATAAAGTAAAACTATGAAGTGATTTCTACAAAAATATAAAAAGAAAATTGCCTAGAGATCCATAGAGATACTGGCTCCAGGTATTAAAATTATTACTAAGCTGAAATGATCCAGCTAATTTGCAAGTTCATCAGTAATAATGGTTAAATCCTTTCAATATTGAAGTAGTATAAAAATTAAATATAAATAAAGATAAGAACATGCTAAGAAAATATAAATTAAGAAAAATATTTTGGTGTCTTCCAAACAGTTGTTATTAAAAATATTCTGACTTACAGGTAGATTACTATGTTCTGCAGCTGAAAAAGACAGAAAATGTTATGGAATTTTTAACTGACATTGGGCCTCTTCTGTAAGACTAGGGTATAGAATATAGTATCAGAATTAGTATTAATATTTGATGATAATAGGAATATTCCAGATCCCATCCCTGTTGGCTAAAAAATGGAAGTGTAATTGAATACATGAAATGGATGTCATTTGAAGGAAAGCACAATGACTAAATGTGTTTCCAAGATGGCTCAGTGGTAAATAATCCACCTGCCAGTGCAGAAGCTGCAGGAGACTCAGTTCAATCCCTGAGCCTAGAAGATCCCCTGGAGGAAGAAGTGGCAGCCCACTCCAGTATTCTTGTCAGAACAATCCCATGAACAGAGGAGCTTAGCAGGCTGTAGTCCATGGGGTGACCATAGGGTCTCAAAGACTCAGATGTGGCTGAGTACACACACAATGACTAAATAAAAAAATATGATTTCTATGTTTAAAGATCAAAAATGTCTTAGCTCAGACAGCTATAACAACGTACCATAGATAGACTGAGAGACTGCTGACACATTCAATTCCTGGTAAGAGCCTTTTTCCTTGTTTGTAGTTGACCACCATCTAGCTGTATCACAGGGCAGGGGTAAATATTTTTCTTCATTTATATGTAATTTTCTTCTTATAAGAACACTGATTCCACAATGGATACATGACCTCATCTAAACCTAATTACCTCCCAAGGGATCCATCTCCAAATACCATCACAGTGGGAAGTTAGGGCTTCAAAATATGAATTTTGGGAGACAAAAACATTTGGTCCATAACAAAGCATAATGTAAATGAACATCTAGTTTTAGTAACTGAATGCAGAAGATACTTCTTGAGACTTAACATTCTACAAGCATTGAGGGGAGAAGATAATCAGACAGAAGAATGAAAATTATCAATTTGGTCCTCAAGTTTAGTTTCCAGATTTGTGTCCAGATGGAAAGATAGAAAATCACAAACAAAGTATCATATACATTCCACAATATCAATATTGTTATGCTTATGGTGTAGATCTACTGGAGATCATTTTTGGAGCTTGCCTTTGAAATTTTGATGGACTCCTTTCTAATTATTCTCCCCTCCCCCCATACTCCCTCTCTTACAAAAAATTTCTGTGCTTATAGGAGAACATATTATCTTAATGAATTAGCAAATGCTTTCCAAATAACAAAGCTCAAGAGTGTTTATTTGCAGTCTTGTTTTATGTAGGTTTTAATAATTTTTGTTTATAACTTTATAAAACAGTTTAATTTGACTTTTTATTACCATATCATCCTCATATTCTTTAATAATATCATAAAATATAAAAATCATATTTTTATATTAGTAAAATGTATTTCCCCTATGATATTTAACATATGCTTTATTATAGGTCTCTCATGGTATCTCTCATGTATTTATGTTTATGAAACCTTAACATAAAGGGAATTTTATAACACTTAAAATATAGACTCTCAGCAAAATTCTTCCTTCATTAACTCCCTTTCAAGGCAATAGAAAACCTAATATTTTTAAGTAGAGCAGTTTAAAACCTAACATTTTGTTCATATTAAGATTTGCTTTGATGTGCTACCTCTACTTGTTTTTTTTATGTAAATGAACAGAATTCAGGCGTTGATGATATGCCTCTGGGTTTCCTTGTTGCAAATTTATAGAATATTTAAGATGTTTAAGACCACACTTGTTTAATTATTGGATCCATCTTTTAAACCCAGTTAGCTATAAAATACATATGTGTTTCCAGACTGTATCTTCCAACACTGAGAAAATCTGAGACATGCTGTGAGCACTTTCATTTCACATGATTGCTTTGAAATGAATACCATAGGTTTCTATTAAGAAGGCATTATGGAAAGAACAGTTTAAAGAATTATAGTGGAGGAAAGTCGTTGGATTTGATACTACTACTTATTAATTGCTCTAGGTGATGAGTGTGAAACTTAATTTGTCTTAATCAGTGTGAGGTGAAGAGAGCATAAATTAATTTGACATGCAAATTTTGCTTTCGTAATGATGCTGAAAGTATTCTGATAGCAAGAAAAAACAGTATATTCATCTCATAGGTCAGTGACTACTATGCCCTGCCTATAGCAACATTGTGCACAGTGTTCCTAAGCCTGAAATGTTTTAAATCTCTACTCTAATACTATTGATCTTCTTGATAATAAATTGATAAAGCAGACATGACCTCTTGCCTGACAGCTGTTGTGACTAAGTGTGGCATATAAGCAGTGTAGGATCAGGAAGCAGCACATTATTTAGTCTTTAGATAAACTTAACAAAAAGTAAATTGTACCTAGCTAGCAGTAGTCCTCAAACAAAACTTTCAGCCCTTTCTCACTACTTTCTGAGTCCTTAGTGAAAGCAAAGAAATCTTTAACATCTCCAATTCTGATGTCAACAGATATGATAAGCATGTGATAAACTGTTCCTTTTCCGCCAGGAACAACGATATTAAATTAGTAATTATATGTGTGTGTGGTCCTCTTAAGAAAAAGTTACTGTGTACTATTTTCAGAGAGCTCAGTATTTTGAAATCTGTACTCTCTTAAAATACCACTGGTATTTTATTCATGTCTGACTCAGTTTTACATTTCAGAAAAATATACAAAACTAAAAGCAAAGTAAAACAGACCTATGTAACATAATACTTGCTCAGTTAGCAACTATTTACTGCAATAGCTCTGGAATATCGTTACTATGTTTTCACCAAAATCTCCTTTTGTTCCAGTATGATGACTTTTCAGTTAAAGGCACAGTAAATTAATGTGCTCTAAAAAGTAATACTTTGACATTTTAATTTCAGGCAAAGACACAATAATTTACTTGACAAAACAGTTCCTAGAATAATAGTAGAAAAAAATAATTGAATTGTGTCCTATGTCTGGATGAACCTAAAATGTTCTCTTTTGTATGTATGCCAGTAAAATGGATGAAGAAATAGCATCTTCTGTTTATTCATGCATCTCTTGTGCACGTGAACAATTTCCATGTATTTCAAAGAGTTTTTTTGTTTGATTGGTTTTTCTGTTTTGCTCTAAATTTATTAAGCGATGTTTGGGTACAGGACAACCATGAGCCATAGAGAGGGTGAAAAACTGGTGATGAAAACAGTGCAATAAAAGACTGCACCAGCTAAAAAACAACTGCTTCTCATATCTTTTCTGTCACTACTATCTTTTTTTCTTAAGAACAAGAAATTTATATTGCATAACTTTTAGGTAAAATATGTGTTCTTTTCTAAATTTGTTTATTTTGGGCTGCTTTGGGTCTTCGTTGTTGCATGCAGGCTTTCTCTAGTTGCGGCTACTTTTCCTCATGGTGCATGGGCTTCTCATGGTGGCTTTTCTTGTTGCGGAGCACAGGCTCTAGGCATATAGGTTTCAGCAGTTGTGGCCCCTGGGCTCTAGAGCACAGGCTCAGTAGTTGTGGCACACAGGCTTAGTTGTCCTGCAGCATGTGAGATCTTCCCAGACCCCAAGGATCATACCTGTGTCTCCTGCATTGGCAGGTGGATTCTTAAGCACTACACCACTAGGGCCGGCTTAACAGGTTAAAAAACAGCCACCTGCAATGCAGGAAATGCATTCAGATGTGGGTTCAATCCCTAGAGGAAATGGCAACCCACTCCAGTATCCTTGCCTGAAAAATCCCATGGACGGAGGAGCCTGGTGGGCTATAGTTCACGATGTTGCAAGAGTCAGACATGACTAAGTGTGCTCACTGCCACCACAGACCACTAGGTAAGCGCTAAAATATGTATTGTTTTGCAAATTGTTTTTTCCATATATAAACATATTTTTTTGTCTCTTGATTTTTTTTTTCTGTGAATATATATATATATATATATATATATATATATATATATATATATATATATATATATATATATAAAAACTTTCACTTAGTGGTAAAATTTCCAGAATGAATTAAGGCTCTTAAGCAAGAGATGGATGAATTTCCAAAGGTCGTGGTGAAGAATGTTTTTATTCCTTTTGACCTAGAATCACACTTAGATTCACAATCTGAACACTTTATGAAGGATTTGTAAACGTGTTTGCCTGTGTGCCATTTCACGTGAAATTATTTAGAAACATAATTTTATTTCTGTTCTTCCAAACAAAGGGCAGAAAACAATTTAAATACGTTTTAGATTATATATTAAGTCCTTTGCTTTTTAAAGTCAGAGTAGTTTATTAGAAGCAAATAAGAAAGCTTAAAAATGAAAATTTCCATTCAGCCATCAATATTTGATATTCGTACTTTGTCCTCTTGAAACCAGCACTTATCCTTTCAATGTAGCAGTCCTTATAGAAGGTAGTTTCAGGAGTCAGGAGAGCACCTCTTTGCATATAACAGCTTTAGTAAGCATGCTGAAAAATCCGGAGACACTAAACTGGTTCCAAAGTGATGAAAGTGAAAGTAAAAGTGTGAGTTACTCAGTCATACCTGACTCTTTGCAACCCTATGGACTACTGTAGCTCACCAGGCTCCTCTATTCATGGAATTCTCCAGGCAAGAATACTGGAGTGGGTTGCCATTTCCTTCTCCAGGGGATCTTCCTGACCCAGAGACTGAACGCAGTTCTCCTGCATTGCAGGCAGATTCTTTACCATCTGAACCACCAAGGAAAACCTCCAATGTGACGAGATCCAGTTTAAAGAAACAGAGTTATCACTTTAGAAATATTTTGTGAACTTGTTGGTTTTACTAAGCACTGAAACCAACAGTGTCAGCACCAGCTCTGTAGTGCAAAATTCATCTTTACCTATAATACACAGTTGAGTCTGTCAATATCATTGCCATGGTGATGTTCTCCTTGAGGAAAATACTAAAAGAAACATTAGTAATGCTCAATAGGTGCAACTTTTTGACTTTGCAAGCTGGAATATTATTAAACATAGATTCTTTAATATCTTGGCAAAATACTATTATTGAATGAAAAGAGGAGACAGATTACATCACAGTGATTTGAGGAGCATTTAAAAATACCTCACATGAAAATAAATAAAATAAAATAAAAATACCTAACATATAATGTGCATTCCTATATGCCAGGCACAAGGCATATGATCTAATTTATCCTCAAAAAAATGTTATGAAGGTGATATATCTTTTCTATGAATAAGACGATGAGAACTCACAATGATCAAGTTCATTGTACAATATCCTACTGATATGGCATTGTGGAGCCATATCAGTGCCAAATCCATTGTTTAAAATCTATTCCAGAGGCTAGATGTAAACTAATATACCATACTGCTTCTTATAAGAATGAGATACTCCATCCAACCCTGTCTCCAGTGTTTCCCATGTAATTCTCTCAGATGAAGTCATCTTACTTTTGCAAACCTTTTCATCCAGCTCATCACCCATACCAAGATTCATAGCATCTATGAGATCTTAATTCCAGTAACTATTAAGATATTCAAAAATAATTACTGAACACTCTTGATGAGTAACCGCTCTAGGTGGTTGGAGATCTGCTTAGTAAATGCAACAAATAAGATCCCAGTCTTCAGGAAAGAAGAGCCTGCCAAATACTAACGTGATAAAACCAGCGCAGTGGTGAGAATATCTGTGTGTGAGAGAAGTTAATTTCTCATCATATTATCCTATTCTTGCAAACTTCTTGTTTCTTTATTTCTATCACTTTGATCACAGAATTTTCATTTCCTAGATATTTCCAGTCTCATATAGGTAGCACTCTCACCCTTGATCCAGTTTCATTTATTTTTTTTTATAGTAAAGCTCTGTAATTTAATATGTCAACTACTTTCTAACTAACTTTTTCATTTCCCGTACGTTTAAAATTTTTTTCTTGCCCTGCTGACAGCCAACCTTGGGTTAAAGCTATCAGCCACTTTTTAGAGAAGAATTATACCGTGCTGATTGACCCATTAAAATGTATTATCTTTATCTTCACTTAGACCTTTAGTATTTCTCAACTGTCTGTATTTGTCTCTGATATGTCTTTGTTCCTTGTCCCCTGATAGGAACAACGTAAGTGCTTTTCTCATAACCTCTACCCCTGCTCCTCACAGTAAGGTGATCTTCTTACTTCACTGGAACAAGAACAACAATCAAAAACAACACTAAACAAAAAACTAGGCATACGATCTTTCTCAGTGATGTGCTCTTGATATCAATGGCATTTTCAATTACTTCTCATTTCCTTTGTTCTGCCTGCCCTGCGCACTTTAGAGGCAGTATTGTCCTCCCTTTGGTTTAAGTATCCCTTCCCCATCCACACCGTAACTTCGTTTTCTAAGCAAGTACTTACGCTTATACTACTCTGGAAACATAAGTAATAATGACAGTGAAATTCTCAACGTTTATTCCTACTTGATTTTGGTCTTTTTCCTTCTTCATTTCTTCTTCAAATTGAACTGGGAGGAGTGTTTATTGAGTGACCTTAATGCTTGAGGCTATGCCAGATGGCTCTGTGGTCACTTTAGGGTGGGGTCTGTCAGGCTGATCAGAAGCTTGTGTCCACTGGCCAGCACCCGCCTCCCCTGGGCAATGCTAGAGGAAAACAGAGGAGCCCTTACTTTTTGGCTGAACCTTTTATAACCCCACCCTTGTTTCAGATCGCATAAGCCTGCATAGTTGGAAACCTCACTAAACTCACTTGGGTATTTAAATGTCCAGACTCATATTTAGAGATAATTACTTATTTTAATTTGTATAAGAACCTATAATTCTGCATAAAAATTATTTTGTTGACACTTTAAACATTCGTTTTTTTGTTTTGAATTTTTACACCTATGGAGTATAAGATTAGACATGTATTCAAATACTCATTTAATCAGTTTCCTGGTGGTAGACATTTAGAATCTCTTTTTGAAATGAAAAACCACTTAGTTATAAACTTTTTTATTCATGAATTCTTGTAGTATATACCTGTTTTCACTGTAGAATTTCATTTGTTTATGGATAATCTGTCTTTTCCCTTCAGCTACTTTCAAATTTTCGTTCTTTGATTTCTACGGTCATATTTCTATCTGTCCATCTATCCTTGCTGTATGCTTATGTCTCAAATCTAAAAATTCATGTGTTTCTTCAATTATGGAAAATTTTTAGCCATTATGTCTACAAATATTTTTTTTTTAATCTTAGCTTTTTGTTCTCCAGAATCTCTAGATCTTATTCTGTCTTTTTGTTTCTTAATCTCTCTTTAATTTGGTTAGTATATATCTTAATGTTAGAGTCTGGAAATTTTCTGTATATTTTTAGTTATCTCTAATCTACTATTTTACCCAGCTATCTACTTTAAAAATTTTAAAGCAATGTTTCTCCTATTTAGATGTTTATTTCATTTCTGAAAAGTCTAAGACCGAAGGTACTCTATCTCCCTGTCTTCCTGCTCTAAACGATCAACTTTCTTCATTTGGTGAAATACATCTTTATTTTTTAAAGCTTTGATATAACTGATTATTTTCTCACTTGTACTCTCCATATCATAGATGGTAGATGTAATTTCTGAAACTAATCTCCGTGCGTCTCAATTTTTTTTTAGTTATGTTAATCATTTTTTTTTTTTTCATCTTATTTTCCTAGAGACTGACCTTTAAATGTTCTAAGTTACTAATCTTTTTCAGCTGTATATACCTAAGGTATTTATATGTAAATGATTTTGGTTTCAGTTCTAAAGTCCATAATCCTTTTTTAATAACTACAGTATCATGGGTTTAATATTCTTTTTACCGCAGTATATTTAAATTTTTGTTATTGTCCTAATCAATGTTTTCCCTATTTACTCTTCTGACTATTGAGTTTGGTGCTCCTCTAATACTATTTTTAAAACTTTCCTATATGCTCATCTTTGTTTTTGAGTTTTCCCCTAGTTATTTTCGGATGCTCTACTAGTTTCTGAAATTCTTACTCAGGGGCTCATGAGTAACAGTGACACGTGCTACCAGACACTAGAATTCTGAATTCTGGGTATAAAATCTCATTTATTTTCCAGGTCCTTGCTACTGGCCCGTCCCTTCAATGAGAATTGCTATACCTGTGTATTGCTCCAGTACAAGGGCAAGTGATTCTCTTGCTAACACTTGGTACCATGTTCAGAAAGGGGCTAGCTGATTTATATGGCTGATAGAGCTTTCTAAAGCTTTCTAGTCTTCTGATAGTATTTTGCTTATTTGTATTTCAAGGTTATTATAGATCATTTTACTTTTTACAACAACTGTATGTACTTTTGAAGCTAGAAATTTTAGACTATGAATTATGCTTTTGTAGCCATTTTGCCATTTTAATCTATTTTCTTATTGTGTTTTTCATCACAATATCACTAAGGATAATTAAAAGCCCTTTTTTTCTTTAACAAAATTGATTTTGCTGATGCTAAGTCCTCTTAAATTGTCTCCTAATTTGCAAAACTTCTTTATGCCTTATTTCCTTTCTTTGACTCATGTGTCTTTTGAATTCACCTTCCCTAACTCTTTTTTTAGTTGGTTAGTTTATATGTTTTACTTCACTTCTGATGCAATTATCTCTCTCTTTCTTTTTTGCCTTCAAGTAATTTTTATTTTACTTTATTTTTTTGGTCATGTAAAAAGTTGAACATATATACTATGTGTTGTGTGTTAGTTGCTCAGTCATATCTGACTCTTTGCAACCCTCATGGACTGTATCCTGCTTGGCTCCTTTGTCCTTGTAATTCTCCAGGCACGAACACTGGAATGGAAGTCCATTCCCTTCTCTGGGGTATCTTCCCAACCCAGGGATCAAACCCAGATCTTATGCATTGCAGGTGTATTCTTTACCATCTGAACCACCAGGGATGTTTATTTACTGTAGACAGCTCAGTGAGTTTGGGAATAAGTGTACATCCATGAAGGGCTTCCCAGGTTGTGCTCATGGTAAAGAACCCACCTGCCAATTCAGGAGACGCAAGAGAGCTGGTTTGATCCTTGGGTCTGGAAGATCCCATGGAGAAGGGCCTGGCAATCTACTCCAGTATTCTTACCTGGAGAATTCCATGGACAGAGGAGCTTGGCAGGCTACAGTTCAAAGGTTGCACAGAGTTGGACATGACTGAAGTGACTTAGCACACATGCACGCATACACCCGTGAAAACAACACAACCGTGAGGGCTGTAGACATATCCATCAACTCCCAAAATTCCCTCCTACCCTCTTTTATTATTTTTTTCCTGTGGAAATAACACTTTGTATGAGGACTACCTTCTTGGAAAATTTTAAATACCTGATACAGAATTGTTGGCTGTAGGCACCATGCTATCCACTAGATATTTACACTTGAAGCTTTACATATTTGCATAACTGAAACTCTCAAAATCAAAATAGAAGATATAAAATTGTCCCTTTTTGTAGTTGACATAGACATATATAGAGAATCCTAAATATTCCACTAAAATCTCCCTATTTGAACTGATAAATGAATTTGGTGAAGTCAGAAGATACAATCAACATACAAATCAGTTGCATTTCTAACGATGAACTACCTGAAGAAAATATTAAGGAAAGAATCCTATTTACAACAGCCTCAAAAAAAAAATATCTAGGAGCAAACTTAACCAAGAAGATGAAGTATCAGTATAGTGAAAACTATAAAATTATGAGGAAAGAAATTGAAGAAGCCAGAAATAAAACGAAACTCACCCCAAGGTCATGGATTTCAAGAATTAATATTGTTGAAATAAACATACTAACCAAAGTGATGTACAGATTGAGTGAATCCTTATCAAAATTCCAATGGCATTTTTTTCAGAGGTAGAGGAAAAAAAAGTCTCCAAAATCATGTGAAACTACAAAAGACCCTGAGTAGTGAAAGCAAGCAAAATAAAAACTGGAGGTATAATACTTCCCAATTCCTATTATACTACAAATCTATGGTACTGGCATAAAATTGACACACAGACTAGTAGAACAGAATAGAGAACACGAAAATAAATCCACACATTTATAGTTCACTAACTTTTCACAAGGGGTCCAAGAATACAAGCTGAGGAAAGGATAGTTTCTTCGAGAAATAATGTTGGGAAAACTGGATATCCATTTGCGAAAGAATGAAATTGGACTCATATCTTATACTATACAAGATCAACTCAAATAGATTAAAGATTTAAATGTAAGACCTGACCCACAAAACTCCTAGAAGAAAATGTGGGTAAAAAGCTCCTTGACTATACAAAGGTTTTATTCAATCAACAAAATGCATAGATTAAAAATTTAAATGTAAGACCCCTAAGAAACTTCTACAACTCAATAGCAAAAACAAAAGAAAAAGAATCTGATAAAAATTGGGCAAAGATCATAAATAGACATCTCTCCAAGGAAGATATAAAAATGGTCAATATGTATATGAAAATATGTTTAATATCAGTAATTATTAGGAAATGAAAATCAAAACCACAATGAGATATTGCCACATACTTTTTAAATGACTCATTAAAAAATGCAACTACAGTTGTCAGTGCTAGAGATGATATGGAATAGAAAGAACTATGGTATGCTGTTGATAGGAAGGTAAATTGTACAGCCATTATGAAAGACAGTATGAAGTTTCCTCAAAAATGAAAGTCAGAACTGTCATATGATCCAGCAACCTCACTTCAGGGTCTGCATATAGAGGAAATGAAATCAGGATCCTGAAGAAATATCTGCACTTCTGTGTTCACTGCAGCATTATTCAAGATAGCCAAGATAGGAAAAACAACCTACATTTCCATCAGTGGATGAATGGATAAAGAAGACGTGATATATACCAGGGAATATTAGCCTTAAAAAAAGAAAGAAAATCCTGCCATTTGTAGCAATGTGGATAGACATGGAGAATATTATGTTTAGTGAAATAAGCCAGACACAGAGAGTCAAATATCATATGTTCCCATTTATACATGCAATCGTAAAAAGTCAAGTTCATACAAGCAATAAACAGAATGATTATTTCCAGGACCCGTGGATTCAGGAGGAATAAAGGAATGATGATAGTCAAATCATACAAAGTGAGAAAACTCTTCTGAACCACCTAATTTTTTCTTGGAAGTTTTTCTCACCATTTTATCCATGTTAATAAATGATCAAAATTCCCCAGAGTTTTATTCAATTGGTCATCATTGTTCATATTTAACAACGGCCTGTGATGATTTTCTCAATATAAATAAATTACCATATAAACCTAGATCTTATTATCTAGTACATTTTCCCCTCAGTTATATACTCTAAATTATTATCCATTAATCTTGTGAATTTCTTTTAAATATATGATCACATGACAACTTGGTGATTTCTAAACTTCTTGCATTAGATTCTGAGTTTGTGAGAATTTCTCTCTAAATACTAATAACAAAGCAATAAAAACAAAATACCTGTAATAAAAACATGTAATATGTAAATACTGTAATAAAATAAAATAAACCCCTGAAGTAAAAACATGTAAAATACTGGTAATGAAAAGTATAACTGATGTTATGGCAGTTAAGGTCTGAGGAGTTCATGAGATCTGAGTAACCGAAAACCGCTCTTATTTAAGGCATTAAAAGGCGTAAAACACCTGCAAAAATGGCTATCAAAAACAAATATTATCTAGACAGCAAAGGCCATGTCATATTTTGTCTAACTATTTGAATTTTACCAGAAGGAAACACTAGCTTGGAGATACTGACGTGATATAGCTGCTGTGCCAGGTGTGTATGACATATCATGCCTTGTTAATGGTACTGCTCGCTCATCCAAAATATTCATCACTAATGGCCATGCATCCCTTGCATACAATTTCGGCAACTGAGCAGTATACCCTGGGTGGGGTTTTTAGGAACAGAATATTTGTATTATTATTATGAGGAACACTCTTCTTTCATTTCTGAGTCTCTGTGGTTTTCTCTTCTCCGTCATCATAAGAGGTTTGCAATTTCTTTGGGCACTGAGCCATTCTGGAGTGGTGTATAATTTGTTTTGTTCAGTGATTTCTTATCATGCATAGACGAAATGCCTTTTTTATCACTCATTTAAATTATTGTTTTCCTCTGGTGATGGATTTTTACAGCTTCTGTATTGACTTTATTACTTGTGACTAAGGCGTGTTTTCTCATCAGGAACCCATCAGAGGTTTGCGTTTAGTATTACTTCACCGTCATTCAGAACTACATTCTCTGAAATATCTCTACTCAATCTGAGGCAAGGAGTCTCTGGGTTAAATAGTTCAAGAAATAACTCCTTTTCCCCTCATAGCCTCAGCCTTCACTGCAAATTATTTTAGACTACTACAATCTGTATTAACACAGTTAATTTATTTCCTGTGTCCTCTATTTTATGTTTGTGTTTTTGCCATGAACAGAAAGAGCTAAGCAATGAAGCGATATGAGCAGGTTTCTTTCCAAACTCATCGCTGTTGTTGTTTAGTTGCTAAGTCGTGTCCAACTCTTTTGTGACCCCGTGGACTGTAACTCACCAGGCTCCTTGTCCATGGGATTTCCCAGGCAAGAATACTCGAGTGGGTTGCCATTTCATTCTCCAGGGGAATCTTCCCAACCCAGAGATTGAACCCATGTCTCTTGCATTGGCAGGTGGATTCTTTACCACTGAGCCAACAGGAAAGCCCTCCAAATTCATCATTCACTAAAAAAAAAAAAAAAAAAAAAAAAAAAAAAAACTGAGATATATTCTTAATAGCTATATTTCTTCTAAATTTTCTGCTTAGTTAATTTCAATGGACTCAAATTTCTTTACTCATTTAGAAAGTTAAATAATTGGAAAGAAGTTTTCAGTGCTTTTACATCCCATCCTCATTCTCCAGATAGAACCACTTGGAAATTGTCATGGAAGGTAAAAAATCTGTCCTGTTTCTTAAGATCCTCAGAAGTGAAAAGTCTACTTCGTTCTTTAATATTTATTCTACGTCTCTCATTTCTTGTAGTATTTGCTAAGGCCCAGCTAAAATCTTGATAATAATTGACATCTATTTCATTTCTTCATTCCAAATCAAATATAAAATTTTTTTTCCAACAAGTCACAGTGCTGTAAAGTATGAGTATTTCAGTCAGACACAGATCTTGTCGTTACAAAACATTTTAGGCTTTAAAAGAAATAAACTACCTAATTAAACAGCTGTGGAATTAATGACAAAAAATATGCACATGGTGGTATTACGGTTCACAGAAATGTTCAGTTTTTTTCCGTTGGAGGGACAAGAACACACTCTTGAGAAGAGCTGAGTTGGAGATATGTCAATGCTTGAAGAAGAGTTACATGAAACCCAGGGCATTAGGATGTATTAGTTAAGATCTAAGATTCCAGGAGAAAGAAGTTGGAGTTTATTCTGGTAGGGGCAGAGCAAAAGCTTATTTGAATCCTAGTTCTGTCTTATGGCTTCAGACAATTTACAGAAACATCTCTAGAGCCTCAGTTTCTCAACTATAAGATAATGATAATAACCTATAGATTTCAACATATTTATGAGAATAAGGTGAGACAGAATGTTCAGTGTGTTTATTATAGTTTTTGGCATAGAGAAAGTGGTAAGTAAAAGAAAAGAAAGCTGAAATCAATAATGATGACATTATGATATTTTATGGTGGCAGTGGGAAACCATCAAGAAATTTTGAGCAATGAGTGTGACTATAGCCATATTTCAAGAAATTTAATCCAAGAATAGTATATAAATGTAACTAAATAGTGGAGGTATAGGAAGTAGGGAGCATAGTTTTATAGAAAATACATATTCTAGATATTTTTTAAAGGCCAAATTAAGGATAGTGATAATATTAAATTTGGATATGGGAAAGATTCTAGATATAATATTAAATCAAGGAGAAAAGATTTTTAATCTGAAGTATCATGAACTTTTATATGTTTAATTATTAGTCCTTATTTTAAAAAAAAGTCCAGTTCCTTTTGCTTACTGCTTATATGTTATAAACTATTTGATCACAGCTGAAACTCTTGCCATCCCTCTCTTGTGCTGTGGATTAAAGTAATTAAAACCTTCATCTCAATCAATTTACCTAAAGCCTTTCAAAGATTGGCAGTAATAATCCTGTCAATTGAAAAACTGAATTTCACAGTCTTTAATTTAGGACACATATCAAAGTAGGAAATAGATCATAGTAAATTATAATTTTACTTTCATTCCTTCAAGAGAAAGCCATTTTTAGCACCTGAATGGCAGGAGGAATTTCTTCTGAGAAGATTCTCTACAACAGAGTAGTGTAAACATCATTGAATTTTGGTAAATGTATTTCATATCAGTTGAGAATTTACCCTCTGAAATCAAAAGGACCTATACTTCATTCAAGCACTGTCATTTACTTGGCAAATTTACCCTTTCATTTAAGTTAGCTTACTTATCTGTAAGTTAGAGGTAATGAGAGTACTCAATTTACAAGGTTGTTTTGAAGATTAAATAAACTATGTATTTATCACATTTACTGGTACACACATGTACACTGCCATTATTATCATAAATGTCAAGCTTCAAAAGATGGTAGATACTCACCATTGGTTGCCCCTGAATTGTTCATGGCTCTATTTTGCTCCATTTACTTTAATTCTTAATCACTAACTTATAAAGGCATGAAAAATAAATTAGTTTTGCATTACCAAGTTTGTTTCTAAAAAGCTCTATTATGTGTTATCAAGATCCAAGAACTATTGAAGAATTGCTCAGATATTCAGAGTTCATGAGTCAAATTTCTTCCATATTGGTGCCTCGAAAGTAATTAACCTCCAAATAATCTTGGATTCCATGGTGGAAAAATAAATGAGTTTAAAGACATGATCTCAGTTGATTTTGGACTTCACTCCTATTCTGCTTCCTGAGGGCAAATATGAAATCATTGTTATGATTTTGAAATCTGTTGCTTTTCTTCTTCCTCTGACTGTGTAAATCTTACTAGTAGTTTGATTTTTAGTTGACTCCTCTCAAGAAACCTTCTTCCCAATATTGTATGCAAATAATCAGAGAAAAATAAGGCAGGAGGAACCCTCAAGCAGATCTGTATGTAAACAGTATCAGGCAGATGTCAGAGATCGTGTAATTTCCTTTGGTGGTCTGCTGTTGTGCTTATATTCCCTTATTTTCTGAAAGTTATATCTGTCCTTGATCTCTCTAGTTAAACTTTAAGCTGATTTAATCTTGTTCTTTCCACTGTAGGAATCAGGAACATCTGGTTACCATCTCTTCCTTCCTAATCTTTTACACATTTGAAAACTATTAATATATCACCACAAAATTTTCTCTATTGTAAACTAAATTATTTCGGTTTCTTTCATCTTATCATTCCTCAAAAGACCTATTTGCCAACTCCTTAATCATTTGTGTGGCATGTATATAGCCTTTGTTTACTTCTCCAAACTAACTCAAAATTAGAAACTTTTAGGCTTTTCTGAAAATGCTAAACATCATTCATGAGCAAGTGGAGAAATTATGCTTTCCAGAGTTTATACACTGGAAAAATTTAAACTGTGACCTAAAATATGCTATCATTTCTAGGATGATTCTTTCCAGCATGAACTTAAAAAAAAACTCCCTGCTCTTTTATTTGTTACCTGCAATCGATGCACTCACTGTCTTCAGACACACTTAGAGGAGAGACTGTTTTAGCTATAAATTTAAGGTATTTATATCAAATTAAAAGTGTCATAATAATCCCAGAATAAGAAATAGAAAAGACCATTTAGTGAAATTTGGGGTTAAAAATCATATATTAAGTGCAGAAATATTCATAAGTAAATCTCTGCCCGCCTTCTGTCCCCCGGAAGTCTCACCTTCACCATTTTTCATGGAAGCTTGTGCTTTGCATTCACAGAATTTATCACAGTTTGCAATGTTACGTTTGTTTACATGGTTAACGTCTAGCCTCCACCCTGCTTTAAGCTTCATGAGGGAAGGAGTCTTGACTATTTTTCTTGAGCTTGTATTTTTGGTGTTTAACATGTAGTAGATAACCCAGATATATCTGTTAATTGCTTAAATGAATGATACGTTGTGATTGCACCTGAAGAGATGTACAATTCCTATTTTCCTATTAAGTCTGAACTACCATTTTATTTATCCCATTAAGGTGCATGATTAAAAGGAAACACAATCAGGGAGGAAATAATATGTCATTATTGAAAGTAAACATATTAACCCAAATTTATTGACCCATTCTTAAGAAAAACGTGAAGACCTAAAAAAACGGAGATAGCAGAGGTCAATTTGGATGTGTGTGAAGTGGGAGAAGTAGATGAGAAATCAGTGGTTTTTGCTACTTTAGTCAGAATCTGTAGTAGGAAAACCTTGAGAGCAAGGTATGTCTTCTGTGAAATGTCTTCTCTCTTTAGAGTAAATTGGTCTTGAGAGTTGTAGGGATGCAGAGAGCACTACAGGGCTGGGGAACAGAGGTAAAACTTTCGTAACGTAACTACTGTAAGATTGAATGGCATTTTATCATGAAGTAAACACCAGAACTTTTAAAATAACTCTTCTGTAATAATTTCTTTGCTTATAGCAACTTTTCTATGATAAGTATGCAAATAAAGTCTTCTCAGTCTCTATCAGTACAGGATAATTCTCTTCACTCTCTAATCTTTTACAGGAGGCCTATATATCTTGTTTACTTCTTGTTCCTGCAGGCTAGGAATGTAATTTCCAGCAAAATTCTTATACTATAGTAGCATAAATACACTATAAATATTTTGTAAGATAAGAAATAGTCATGAAAATAATCTAGAATTTACTAGATTCTAGATTTCTAATCATCATGCAACTCAAAATAATTTATGTATCTATAAAATATAAATTCTTATTAAAAATATATAGATGTAAAATATAATATATCATGAAAATGATAGATGAAAATGGTGTAGTACTAGACTGAGCTAGAAAATGAGTTTGGTCAAGTTTGTATCACTGATGCTTTGTAAAGTTGAATGCATCTCTGACCTTTTCCTGTGTTTTAGTTTTCAAATCAGCAGACCAACCTTACTAATACTTTAAAACTTTCACAGACTGGAAAATGTGTACTCTTTACTTTTCTCTGTCCTTCAACACCTGTATAAAATGGCATCCTGTTCAGATATGGAAATATCTCCTCTACTGTTTCCTTATTTCTATCAGCATACAAACAGACTCTCCTTAACATTTTATATGAGAGTGAAACATTATTCTGGGTTGTTATGCATCCTTCCATGATTGCCTCTCTGTTTTCAATATCATTGCTGCCAAACTCAGTTTTATGAAGCACTGGTTCTCTGCCAAATTGCCTTGTTAAGGAACTTCTAATAGTTCATTACTACTTATTGATGCCTCTGCACTGTTGCTGAATCAAATCCAGGAAACAGAGTTTGGGTGAAGTAGAAAAGAATAGCTTTATTGCTTTGCCAGGCAAAGGGGGATGCAGCAGATTCCTGGCCTCAAAAACTGTGTGTCCTAGCCTGAGAGGGCTTAGTGAGACATTTTATAGGGATGGGCTTCCCTGGTGGCTTAGATAATAAAGAATCTGCCTGCAATGTGGGGGACCCAGGTTTGATCCCGGGGTCAGGAAGATCCCTTGAAGAAGGGAATGGTTACCCACTCCAGCCTGGATAATTCCATGGACAGAAGAGCTCCATGGACTGGTCAGCTACAGTCCTTGGGGTCGCAAAGAGTCAGACACACTGAGCAACTAACATTTTCACTTCATAGGGATAGTTCAAAGGTGGCGTTGCTGATAAGTTAGAGTGTGTCCACTCCTTTTAATCTGGTCTCAGATAAGCTTCTCCATTCCTTCAGTCTAGCCTCAGGTAATCTTCTCTGGTATGAAGAATGCTGACATCTTCTGTTTGATGGGTTTAATTCTATGAAGAGCTTAGTTCACTTCAGTTCAGCCTCTCTTTGCAACCCCATGGACTGCACCATGCCAGGCTTCCCTGTCCATCACCAACTCTCGGAGCTTACTCAAACTCATGTTCATCGAGTTGGTGATGCATTCTCATCCTCTGTCGTCCCCTTCTCCTCCCACCTTCAATCTTTCCCAGCATCAGGGTCTTTCCCAAGAGTCAGTTCTTCCCATCAAGTGACCAGATTATTGGAGTTTCAGCTTCACCATCAGTCCTTCCAATGAACACCCAGGACTGATCTCCTTTAGCGATGGATTGATTGGATCTCCTTGCAGTCCAAGGGACTCTCAAGAGTCTTCTCCAACACCACAGTTCAAAAGCATCAATTCTTCGGTGCTCAGCTTTCTTCACCGTCCAACTCTCACATACATACATGACTACTGGAAAAACCATAACCTTGACTCGATGGACCTTTGTTGGCAAAGTAATGTCTGCTTTTTAATATGCTATCTAGGTTGGTCATAACTTTACTTCCAAGGAGTAAGCGTCTTTTAATTTCGTGGCTGCAATCACCATCTGCAGTGATTTTGGAGCCCCCAAAAATAAAGTCTGTCACTGTTTCCACTGTATTCCCATCTATTTCCCATGAAGTGATGGGACCAGATGCCATGATCTTAGTTTTCTGAATGTTGAGCTTTAAGCCAACTTTTTCACTCTCTTCTTTCACTTTCATCAAGAGGCTCTTTAGTTCTTCTTCACTTTCTGCCATAAGGGTGGTGTCATCTGCATATCTGAGGTTATTGATATTTCTCCCGGCAATCTTGATTCCAATCTGTGCATCTTCCAGCCCAGCGTTTCTCACGATGTACTCTGCATATAAGTTAAATAAGCAGGGTGACAATATACAGCCTTGATGTACTCCTTTTCCTATTTGGAACCAGTCTGTTGTTCCATGTCCAGTTCTAACTGTTGCTTCCTGACCTGCATACAGATTTCTCAGGAGGCAGGTAAGAAGATCTGGAATTCCCATATCTTGAAGAATTTTCCACAGTTTGTTGTAATCTACACAGTCAAAGGCTTTAGTGTAATCAATAAAGCAGAAGTAGATGTTTTTCTGGAACTCTCTTGCCTTTTCGATGATCCAATAGATGTTGGCAATTTGATCTCAGGTTCCTCTGCCTTTTCTAAATCAAGTTTGAACATCTGGAAGTTCACAGTTCATGTAGTTTTGAAGCCTTGCTTGAAGAATTTTAAGCATTACTTTACTAGTGTGTGAGATGAGTGCATTTGTTAGGTAGTTTGAACATTCTTTGGCATTATCTCTCTTTGGGATTGGAATGAAAACTGATTTTGCATTCCAGTTCCCTAGAAAGAGAGGACATTAATGAAGAACTTAAAGACATTATTATGTGTCTCCCTAGACGGGGAACCAGGACCCTCTCCAAGGCTAGACTAATGTTTCTTGGCTGTTCCTCCCTTGACTCTGTATCCCTTTCCTTCCTGGACTAGTAACTGTTCACATCTGCCCTTTGGAACTCAGGGAAAGTCATGGAAGCTAGAATCTGTTTCCTAAAAGGAATTGGGGAGACATGGAAAGCCTTCATGGCCAGGAGCTCCACAGGTTCCTGCTTGATTTCACTATCACATTACATTTTGCTTTTTGAAACCTTTGAACATGTCTTAAGTGATACTGCATCTTGCTTTCTGAATATACATTTCACCCTTATTTCTTCTTTACTGATGCATAAGTATGCCACTGTAGATAGTTAAAAATAAAATAGAACATGTTTCCCCTTGTCCCTTATATGTGGAGATGACCATATGACATGATTGGATAATGAGATAATGAGAGGTGAATTCACTAGAAGCTTTCAGAAAAGGTAGGCTTTTCTCTGCCAGGGCTTCCCTGGCAGCTCACATGGTAGAACATCTGCCTGCAATGCAAGAGACCCAGGTTCAATCCCTGGGTTGGGAAGATCCCCTGGAGAAGGAAATGGCTACCAATTCTAGTTCTTGCCTGGAGAACTATGGACAGAGGAGCCTGGTGGCCTACAGTCCATGGGGTCGCAAAGAGTTAGACATAACTAAGTGACTAACAGCAGTAGTAACAGGCTTCCCTTTGCCTATCATCTGTCTGGAACACAGATACTCTGCTGGCAGTGCCAGACTTAGTTGTAACCAGCAGGCTAAAGATGGTAAGACTGGCAGAACGAGAGAAGAATCTAGGATGTAACAGTGTCTTAGAGCCTCTCTACTTCCCCAAGCTGTCTACCTCTAGAGTCCTTGTTTCACGGGAAAAGTAATCTCTCTTTTGGTTAAGCTATACTGACATCAAGTCTCTGTTTCATACAACCAAACATAAATAATACACTGATAAATGCTGCTGACCCAAGTCTTACCTTTTCTGAGATGCTTCCTCTAACAAACCAACAAGTCTTTGAATTTCTGCAGCACATATATTTTCTACTACACTACATTAAACTTTTATTTGTTCTGTAACTTTGTTCACTTGTGTTAAGTTTAACACTGTGCTAGATTGTACATTCTTTAAGGTCTGGGACTACTTCAAAATTTAATAGAATATAAATTCCTGAAAGGCAGAGGCAAATTTTACATCCAAATCTATTTACTACTTTTCTCTTCCTTCAGTATCACTTGTTCATCATAAGTACTCAAAATAGGCTTTGGATATATATGCATATATATATTGGGGAAGGCACTGGCAACCCACTCCAGTACTCTTGCCTGGAGAATCCCATGGACGTAGGAGCCTGGTGGGCTTCAGTCAATGGGGTCGCGAAGAGTCGGGCACGACTGAGCGACTTCACTTTCACTTTTCACTTTCATGCATCAGAGAAGGACATGACAACCCACTCCAGTGTTCTTGCCTGGAGATTCCCAGGGACAGAGGAGCCTGGTGGGCTGCCGTGTATGTGGTCGCACAGAGTCGAACACGACTGACGTGATTTAGCAGCAGCAGCAGCAGCATATATATACATATGTGAAATTTTATTTTAATTGACTCAGTGATTAATGCTTAATGATACTTATTCTAAATTTATTTTTTAAAATGAAATTTATCATTTAGATGTATCCTTTATTGGGCACAGTCTCACTCCAATATGTGTAGCAGATAATTAAACAAAAACAAAACTTTTATGCTCAATTTCTTCTTTTCCCAGTGATTGTAATCATATAGAAATTTTGTGAGGAATTATTGATTAAGGTGAAAAAAACTTAAGCTTTAAGTTTGGTCATTGCCCAAAGTCAGGAAAAATATAATGCAAAATGAATAAATTAACATGTTTGTTTATACTTCTATCCTCAATCAATTATATTTGAATGAAGGGGTACCTGGGCTTCCCTGGTAGCTCAGCTGGTAAAGAATCTGCCTGCAAAGCAGGAGACCCTGTTTGATTCCTGGGTTGGGAAGATCCCCTGGAGGAGGGCATGGCAATCCACTCCAGTATTTTTGCAAGGAAAGTCCCCATGGACAGAGGATCCTGGCTGGCTACAGTTCATGGGATTGCAAAGAGTCGGACATGACTGAGCAGCTAAGCACCGCACAGCAAAGGGATACCTAGAGGATAAACCTGTGTAGAGTGAAACAGCTGCAACTTAGAGTTTTTCTGACAATGTTTAATCTTTATAATAAAGAATCTTGTGTATTATTATAAAACTCTAATCACTCTCTCCTAGGTCTGGGTGAACAGATTGTGTTAGTATTAAAATCACAGCAGTCATTCTAACATAAAAATCACCAAGGGAAAAATGAAGATATGAATGCAATAGGAGTTTTTTCACACTCTATAAAGTTTTCCTCTTGTTAAGCATTAAAGATTTTCTAGTGTGTGCCCATATTAGCACTATTTCTAAAATATCTGACAATTGTTACACTGCCTATAATAGATGAACTAGTATTGAAGATAAAGAATGTACCTACACTAGCCATTTGAAATGAAGTTGTTTGGAGAATGTGGAATTGCTTCCATCCTAAGAAAACCTTTACAGCTTATATAGGCACTTACTGTTTTATGTGCTTTCTATTGTGCAAGTTTGAAATGTGTTCTTTTTTTTCATTTTTATTTTTCCAGAATGTGTTCTTTCCGTTCATTCCTCTTAATTTTCCAAAGTACACTCCTGCTCTTGTTGGAAGAGAGTGGTCTAAAGTCTATGGCAGTGCTAACATAAGGGTGCATCACACTACTTGGGTCTTACCTGGTTTCCTGATTAATCCCCTGTGAATGCCAATTCAATATCTCTTCCCTACACGCACCGTCTTCTCTACCTCATCTTTTATGTTTGTGCTAGATTAGGCCCATGCTATAAAGTTGACGGGCTTCCCAGGTAGTGCAAATGGTAAAGAAGCTGCCTGCAAGTGCAGGAGATGCGAGAGATGTGGGTTTGATCCCTAGGTTGGAAGATCCCCTGGAGGAGGGCATGGCAACCCACTCCAGTATTCTTGCCTGGAAAATTTCATGGACAGAGGATCCTGGCATGCTACAGTCCGTGGGGTCATAAAGAGTCAGACATGACTGAAGTGCCTTAGCACGTACAACGTGCGTCTTGCTTTGAAACAGTGAATCTTTCATCTATTACTTCAGAGTTTAAGCTATAGCCCTTTTACAGCAATCTGCTCCTCCATAATTAAAAAAGAAAAGCTCATATTGATACAGTAAAGAGTATGAATTTAAGAAATAAAGACATCTTTAGGCTAATTGCCACTGCTGCTGTTCCTAAGTCTCTTCAGTCGTGCCCGACTCTGTGCGACCCCATAGATGGCAGCCCACCAGGCTCTTCTGTCCATGGGATTCTCTAGGCAAGAATACTGGAGTGGGTTGCCACTACCTTCTCCAATGCACGTATGCAGAGTAGGTTGCCATTTCCTTCTCCATTAGGCTAATTACATTTCCTAAATTTAAAATATCCAAAGGTCCATGTGATTTTACTCTTTACCTTGGCCTTTGGTCATTAAAAATCTTGTAGTGGATCTTTCCTGGTGGTCCAGTGGTTAAGAATTCACCTTGTGATACAGGGGATGTGGGTTTGATCCCTGCTTGGGGAACTAAGATCCCATATGCCTTGGAGCAACTAAGCCCATGTGTGGCAACTACTGGGTCCGCTGCTCTCTGGAGCCCACGTGCTGCAACAAACGATCCCACGTCCCACTTGAAGCAGCAACTCAATCAGAAAACAAATACTCCATCCCAGAAAGCCTTGGTATTTGGTGGGTTATCAAGTCAGATATTCAGGTACAAGAACTTGACACATCAGAAAAGGGTTTTTTTCAGTGTGTGTCCGGAGCTTAAAGTCAGGGTCAGATTAGCTCCAAGGAGACAGTCTTTCAGTTTTGAAACAGAGCTAAAGAAATTCATCCATATTATAAACATGACCTGATGTGTGAATATATGTGTGGGATCAATGTGATGAGCAATTCAGTGGCTAAAACAAAGTACGTATATGTGTATGTTTATGTCCTTGTGTTGAAATATTGTACATGCTTAGGCCTTTGATGGCTTCTGCTGCTGCTGCTGCTGCTAAGTCGCTTCAGTCGTGTCCTACTCTGTGCGACCCCGTAGACGGCAGCCCACCAGGCTCCCCCGTCCCTGGGATTCTCCAGGCAAGAATACTGGAGCAGGTTGCCATTTCCCTCTCCAATGCATGAAAGTGAAAAGGGAAAGTGAAGTCGTTCAGTCGTCCCCGACTCCTAGTGACCCCATGGACTGCAGCCTACCAGGCTCCTCCATCCATGGGATTTTCCAGGCAAGAGTACTGGAGTGGGGTGCCATTGCCTTCTCCGTTGATGACTTCTACTCCCCACCAAATATTCAGTTTGGCTGCTAGAGGTGTATTTTCAAAGATATTTACATTTTGCCTACCTACTTGATAGTGTTGTATTTGGACATGAGCTTAGTTTTCTGAAGATACAAACTATTTGTGTGAAACTCTTGTTTTCCTCTGATTTTTAAGTGTATATAAATCATTATTATTATCTCTAAAAGATGGTTCTGAAGGTCAAATTCTGCTGGCAGAACAACAACAGAGATAGAGTGCATGGTAAATACAGCTGCAAACCTAAAACTGCACAGATCTTTAATGCTTCCCTTTGCACTCTTTGTTGGTGAGGAGTGTTGAGGGAAAGTGATTGCTTTTTTTCTTTTATCAGTTTCTATTTGTGGGGTAAACTTTGCTTTCTTATCTTTCTAATTTACTAGCCACAATGAGTTTAGCTTTCTTGCTGATGACTGCACAATTTTCTGACTTCCTGTAATGCTCTCTTTGATAACAAGGATAAACATGAAGATCTAAAAGTGCTTTCTGTGATTCAAAAACAAAAGCAAAACTTAGCTGTCCTGTTAACTGAGGGCTTTGCAACTAATTTTCTCCTACTTTACTTCTGTATCATCTATGAATTCTATACAATGCCATCCCTATGGTTTCCTATGGTTTTACATTTAAAAATTTTTATTTGGTTTACATATGAGACTCATCACTAAACTATAAACATCTCAAGGGTAAAAAAAAATGAGTGTTTTTGATGTGAGAGGGGTGAGTAAGATTTTTATCCACAAACTTTGGTTTTTAAGACCTAAGTCTCACCCTCAACAGAGGAAGTAAATGAAAGGACACTGAAAGGTTCTGAGAAGTCAAAAGTCAAATAAAGTGTCGTTATTTCATTATTCACTGCTGTTTGCTAATCCCACTGTCTGTGTCTGAAAGATCAGTCAAAAGTCATCTCCTGAGGACAAATCTAGTTGTTCACTACCTGCATGTTGACTTTAAATATAAATTGTCTAACTGAAAATGAAATAAAAACAGTGAGGGTTATCAATTTTGTTTTTCTAGTAAAGTAGCAAAGGTATAAAGTAAAATTTAAGGACATTTATTTTTGAAAGAATAGGGAGTAATAATTTTGATAGGTGTATATCTTGGAACAGGCTTCCCTGGTGGCTCAGAAGGTAAAGAATATGCCTGCAATGCAGGAGATCTGAGTTCAATCCCTGGGTCAGGAAGGTTCCCTGGAGAAGGGAATGGCTACTCACTCCAGTATTCCTGCCCGGAGAATCCCATGGACAGAAGAACCTGTGGGGTACAGTCCATGAGGTCACAAGGAGTCAGATACAGTTGAATGACTTACACTTTACACTTCAAGTCAGTTTTTCTAAAAATTTCCCAAACTTTTTGACCCAACAATCCTAAGAAACAGTTCTACAAAAATAATAACTTGAAAAAATTTTTTAAAGTAGAAAAATATATGCTGTGGTATTTGTTTCAGTCTTGTTTTTAATAAACATTGGAATCTGTCTGAATTGACTTTAGTAGGAAATTGGCTGAATGAAGTATGAACATACATGCAACATACTATGTCAATTGAAAAGGAATGAATCTTTATATACACACTCGCCTGAAAAGGTGTACACAAAGCGTTTTAGCTTTAAAAAGCATCAAGGAGAGACTTACCTGGTGGTCCAGTGGCTAATACTCTAAGCTCCCAATGCAGGGGGCCTGGGTTTGATCCCTGGTCAGGGAACTAACGCAACTAAGAGTTTGCATTCCACAGCCTAAGATTCCACACGCCCCCAACCAAGATCAAAGATCCTGTGTGCCTCAATTAAGACTTGGTGCAGCACCCAGCATAGCCAAATAGATTAAATAATGAAAACAAAAATTTTAAAATGGCTTCCCTTGTGCCTCAGTGGTAAAGAATCCACTTGCCAAAACAAGAGGCACAGGTTCGACCCCTGGTCCAAGAAGAGTCTACATTCCGCAGAGCAACTAAGCCCTTGTGCCACAGCTATTGACCCTAGGCTCTAGGGCTCGTGAGCTGCAGTACTGAGCCCATGTGCTACAACTACTGAAGCCCATGTGACCTAGACCCATGCTCCACAAAAGAGAAACCACCACAATGAGAAGCCTGCATACTGCAGCTAGAGAGTAGGCCCTGCTTGCCACAACTGATGAATAGCCCTCACAGCAACAAAGACTCAGTGCAGCCGAAAATAAATATATGTTTTTTCAAGCATTGAGGAATAATTTGATTCTATTGTGCTGAAAAACTTTGAAAAATACATGTATTGTTATATATATATATATATATATATTGCAAATTCATGTATATCTGACTTTATTTAAAATATACCAAAACTATGAATTTTGCAGGCCTAGAGAGAAATATGGAATAATATATATCAAAAACTTAAAACTTATTCCTTTGATGGAGAAACACCAAGGCAAATTTCATTTGCTCCTTTTATTTACAATGGGTGATTTTTACTTTTGGATTCATATTTGTGTGTATGGGGGGGGTTCATTTTCAAGTAATAACGATAATTAAAAAATCACCAATTTTGTATTCCTTAAAAATGGAGATAAACAAATCTTGCTTTCAGTATTTGTATGAAGAAAAGCAATTACATGAAATGCATGGCATATATTTTTGTCTTTCAAATTCACAGATGCATTATTATCAAGCTGTCATGCTCAATTATTGTTATGATGAGGACAATCTTATAATCAGTTTGCTATTCAAACAATTCACAAATATTCTCAAATGCCCACAGTACAAAATTCTTTTGTAATTCATAAGATGATTATTAGAACCTTCCCTTTCTCAGGACTTTAGAAATTTATAAAATCTATAGTTATGAGAGTGTGCTGAGCCATACTGGAGAATAATCATGCATCTATTCTGACCCTTTGACCTCCTGATTCCCACTGGCAACTTTAATACACACTTCAAGGAATATATGTTAACTACTACCAATTCAATTGACTTCAACTATATCTAATTTGTAACAATTGCTTAGTGAAATCTCAAGGCTCTGTTTTTCTTGATCTTTATCTCTCACAGAATCCAAGTGCTCAACAAATACTCATTGAATTTATCCAATCAATTATTTATACAATCATTCATTTTGTCATTCAGATCTTTATTTCTTCACAAAAGATAAGGAATAATTGCAAAACTACACTGGGAAGAGTATGGTTACAGACTCAAAATATATTTCAAAGATGAGAAAATCAAGGTAGAGAAGAATTGAGAGACTAAACTCAAGATATGTGATCTATTTCGATATAAATGTCATTTTCTCAGTGTCAGTATGTTTTTGAAAAGTTGTCACAGTTGCATTTAGTATAATACACATTAAATATCAATTAATTCAGCCTACCTAGAAATAGCTCAGTGACATTTAAAAATGTTTTTAGTTGCTATGTCACATCCATAAACCAGGTTCAGTTATCCTGATCAATGAGCCAATGTAGATGCTTTGATAGAGGTAAAGCATTAACCCAAAGCATAGAATAGTATATAGGAAGCTGCTTTTACTAATTAAGAATACAGCAACTTCAGTGAGAAAGGCTTCACTATATGATATTACTGGTAGAATTTTTTAATTGAAATTTTGTTTTGTTTAATCTGATTTTCCTTTCCTGATGTTTCTCTGTATTTGTGGATCCAGAATTACTGATAACAAATTATACAGTACTTAATTCATTCTTATGTTCACATAATCTTTATGTTCATTGAATCTCTGTTCATGGATGATGTTTAACATGCTAGTGACCTTAAAAGCTATGAAGCCAATTTACTGGTGACTGAGCTCCCTGTCATTATCTAGCTCCTACTTTGAAATATCAGAGAGCTGACCATCTTTGGGGCATACTGTGTTCCATGCCTGGAACCACACCTTAAGTTGCATATAGGTAAACTGAAATGTGTGTAGAGAAGTTTAACCAAAATGGTTAAAAAATAAGAGAAAGAGGCAAGGATATAAGGAATCAATAACCTCAAAAAAAATGGATGTCAATTTGATATTTTCCCTCAAATGTTCAGGGGGATGTTACATAGAAGAAGGATTGAAAGTATTCTGTACCTTTCCAGATGATCAAACTGGAGTGCAGAGATAAAAGCTACAGAAAGACCTGTTGGTAAACAGATTCTTTCTAGCTGGTAATGCTCTAGTTCCTTTCAGAGGTCATAGATGCTACCAGTAACGCCTGTGTCATTACCTGGGTTTCTTATTTAATCCTTAAAATAGGGAGGTGGGCTTCTACAGCATGTCACTGGAGAAAATCTCTTAATTTAGCATTATTACCAATTGTCCATTATATATTTACATAACTTTACTATTCCCTGAGATATGTTTCCCTCAGTTATGCACACTATAAGATTTTAAATGCCCCGGGGAAGTTCAGAAATCTGTCCTTGGCAATTTTACAGCATGATCAATATAGAAACTTAGCTGAATTTTGCTACACTTGTTATTAATGAACAGATGCTAATTGCAAGTGATTAATTTTTCTTTTAAGTGAAATTCAATACATTTTAAAATGTACTGCATAAATTTTCTTAGGATCCATGTAATATTTATTCATCTTTAGTTTTCAGAATTGAATATATTTTTATTTGTGAAAGCCAGGACTTTTTCTCACCTTTCCTTTTGGACTCCTTTCCAGTTCTCTGCTCAAAAGACTTGCATAGGAAGTTCATTGCTGGAGAAGAGTAATTCTAGAGTATGACTGTTCCAGAATTTGCTAGTTCCTTTTTTCCTTGAGGTTGGAATGACTAGCTCCTTTTTGCCTTGAGATTTCAATTTAGAGATTCACTTTCTCAGGAAGACTTTCCCTAACTCTAAACGAAATATGTGATCACTCCCACTCCAGTTTTGTACCGATTTGATTTTATTGAATTTATCAAAAGTTATAATTTTTTTTTTGTATTTTTAAAAATGTGTTTATGATTTTTCATCCTCACTGGAAATGACAAAGCTAAGATAATTTCTGTCTCATTCATCATTGGATTCTCTGCATTTTAGCACACAGTTCCTGGTGTATGTGCAGAAGTGTGTTTCAGTATATGTGCATATTTGGATAGACATTGTGTGGCATATACTCCACAAATTAATCTTTTCATTGATTCATTAAACACATGTTTATTGCAGACTCTCTAAATTAACAAATCCACTAGATCCAGCTAGGTGGCCTTCCATGTAAGAGTGAGAAATGGAGTTACTGATCGATATGCCAAAAAGGAAACTGAATATTTACTACCTAATCAAAGTCATTATTTTTTCTCAAAGGCATTTGAGGTATCCTTTTTCTTCTCAGCCTGAGATTTGGTATAGTTAAAACCTAGGTCATAATTTAACTTTGTTTTTATCATTTATGGGTATTAAGTTCAATCCCTGGGTTGGGAAGATCTCCTGGAGAAGGAAATGGCGACCCACTCCAGTACTCTTGCCTGGAAAATTCCATGGACGGAGGAGCCTGGTAGGCTACAGTCCATTGGGTCGCAAAGAGTCGGACACGACTGAGCAACTTCACTTTTTCTTTTCAACCTGAGAGGTAGTGTAACTAGTTAAAACCTAGGTCATAATATAACTTTGTTTTTATCACTTACGGATATCAAGTAGGAAACAGTGGTATATTAAGTTAAATTTCCTGTTTGAAGCAAAGAGGAAACATCTATGAAAAATCTGTAAGTAAGAAATACAAATTTTAAACAGAGGATAAGGATTTTTTACATAAATCTCGAATCAGTTAATTATCTGTCTCAGATGCTTGTTTTATATTTAAGCTTCAAAGATGAAAGAGGATAACTGTTAGAAGGTGATTGTGAGAATTTTTGTTTCTAAGTCCTTTTTCTTTAAAATAATAGGCTTAGGGTAATCTCTCTTGTTATAATTATAGAAAAACTGACTTCAGTGTGGATTAGAGTCACTAAAACAGATTAAAAAGAAACCCACTAATCTCACAAATATTTTATTTGAGAGACATATATTACATAGCCTGGAATTTTACTGTCCTTTCAAAAGGAAACTTGAAATGAAAAGAGAAATAGATGCTTATTGACTAATGCAGGGAGGGTAACCTTAGGCATATATTTCATGTGATAATTGCTTTTCTTTTGCATTTAGGAACTACAGGCAAAAGCAAGAAAAATGTAGCTGGTTTTATTACCCAAAGGAAAAGCAATCACTATGCTTGTCATGTCTATCTATGAACATTTCTCCCAACCTGGGAAATCTTTGAAAAATAAAATCATGTTGGTGGCTATCTTGCAGTGCACTCAATTAAAGTTAAGTTGTTAGATTTTTTTTCCCTAAGAAATGTCAGCCACTGCCATTACCAAGTAACTGACCAGGTCACATGGAAAATAAACGTGTTCACACTATTCTATCTGCCTTTGTCAGAAACTGAGCTAAAAAGAGGACTGATGAGTATCTCATGGATATTCATTCTGGTTTCACTCAGGGCAAATTATATTCATCCTGCAAACTCTCTGACCACAAACTATTCTCTTTTGCTGTTGCATTTACCTCTAAAATTGAGCACAATACAGAATGTTATCATTTAAAAGTGGAGATCAAATGCAACTGGTTTTTACATAGACTGGATGGAAATTTGAAGAAAGCTGCTTCATCAAACATTAATTTAAAATGGATGCAATTAGAAAGTGACTGTCCTATGGAGAGATTATAACTACACCTCTGATTTTATTTACAGTGAAGGAAGGTAGTAGAAAGAAAGAATGAGTGAATGAGAATATAATTGGGTTTTTCAGGTTGTTCTATTTGGAAAAGGTCACATTTCAGGGATTTTGCTGCCTTTCTTTTCAGGACAGAAGGTTAGATTCCAGAAAGCTTGTGTGGATATAGAAAGGGCAAATTGCCTCATCAGTCATCCACCCCATCTTCAAACACTCTAATCACTCTCATTCCAGTACTCTGCTGAGACAGACCCAAGGCCAAAGTCTGCTGCTCAGATACATGAAGAATAGTGTGTGTGTATCTATATATATAAGACCAAAGAATTCAGAAAAATTACAACAAAAACTACTGTTCTAACCTGAGATATGTTTTCAGAATGAGTTTCTCATGTATTTTCTTATTCCAGATCCTCTGTTCATCAACATTTGCCTTTTGTGACTGAGTTTTCTCTAATTTAGCTATTGCACCATATAATATTGTTTCCAGTTATTTCAGAGTTCTGAAAATGGCCAAAACTATTCAATGAACATTTCTTATAGACTATTTAACTTATCTGCCTGCTTCTAAAGTTTTATTGAAGCGTGGTGACATCATCTGAAGATGACTTCAGTTCTGGTGGCTTTTCTCCTGTAGATTTGTGCTAAAGATGTCTGCTTGATTCCTAGAAAGATGCAGCTATTATTAATTCTATGACTATTCAATGAATATTTGTTATTATGCTTTTACATTACTAAAAATTATCTCCCAAGAAGGAACTATTCTATCACTATTTTGTCCACTAGTGTTTTCAAATGACTCTCACTCAAGAATATCCAACATAACTGGTTTTACAATTATTAAAATTATATTCAGGTTTTACAATATCTTATATTATCCTGCCTATGCCTCCATCTTCTTAGCAATATTTTACTTATTACAGGTTTCATTTATATGAGAGACAAAAAGAAGTTTGCACAGATCACACCCTTACCATATCTGATTATATTAAATTCATTGAGCAGAGGAAACATTAGTGACCAAAACAGAAAAAACAAGGATGGAAATGAGGAAAATTCTTTATTATTTTCTTCCTCTCTCTCAGATGAGTAATTCTGTTACTTTTGATTTGTTACTTGAAATTTCTTAATGCTCCATATATGAACGCATTTTACTTGGAGTTACTTTATTTTGTTATGACTGAAAACATAACTTATCTCAGTAAGGTGATAAAGCATCATGCCAAGGCAACACGAATGCATGACTCTTCAGGAAGAAACTAGCTTAGCAAAGGAGTCAGGGCTTTATTACTGAGTAATAAAGAATCTGCCTGCCAATACAAGAGATACAGGTTCAATCCCTGGGTCAGGAAGATGCCCTGGAGAAAGGAATGGCAACTCACTCCAATATTTTCACCTGGACAATTCCATGGAGCCTGGCGGGCTATAGTTCATGAGGTTGCAAAAAGTTGGACATGACTGAGCAATAACACTTTCACTTTCTCATAATAAAGGTACACAATAAATCATTTAACAGAACTTGTTTGACTTAGAAGGTTTTCCATTTGCAACATTGACTATAATCAATACCAGTATTGGGAAAAAAAAACAACAAGGCTCTGGACTCCAGATGAGAAGTGGAATCATTGCTTGTAAAGGTCAATTTCTTAGCTGTAATGGCTGAAATCAGTAGTATGGAATTAAGAGCTAAAATGTCCAGTGGTAAGATCTGTCTCCTGGAAGTTTGAATTCAAAAAATTAACTACAATTTATGGTAATTTGGGACTTTGCTTATTACTGCTTGCTTATCAATTTTTGAATGTACATAATCAGAGAATTACAGAAAATTAAAGCTGAAATTGTACTATGATTTATCAAATCAAATGTATTCATTCTAGAGGCAAACACACACTGATACTTCCCCTGTGTTTAATTCTGCAAATGTCAAATATGATTTCAAACACTCTTCAAACATATGTTTATTTGTCCATTAAATATATATAATTCTGTTTCAGACTTATATTGCACACCTCTTTCTAACAATGTAGTATTTGTTTATTTGCCTTATGCTGAAGGCAATCTCCAAATATTTCCATTGTCTTATTAAATAAGGACATGACTACACAGGATGTAAGATACAGATAATGTGGGTGAGTAATATGCCTTCAAAACAGGTAAATCTAATTTGAAGATCACATAGTAAGCCTGTATCACTCTTCAGGTAGTATTTTACTGGAAAGTAACAGAGAATTTGCCTTATAGTATAACCAAAGAAGGACAAAAATCTGCTTAGATAACTGTCTAGACACACTGCCAGTTTGAAGTGGGGCCACTTGGGGTAACTGATGATATGGGAGCAGTAAGAATTGGAGAGAATACCTTATATTTTCATACAAGATTTATTCTGTGGGTTGAGTTTTGCAAAAGAGGAAAAGAATTTGGTAAGTAAAAGCACCAAAAATGCTTCGGACAGTATTTTTGTTACTCTTCTAAATTTGTTTATTTTTTGTTTCCTCAGACAATACCTTGAGTAAGTTTAAATCTGTATTTCATATCTGTATTGCATATACCAAGTAAAAAGCCTATGCTATATAATATAAAGTATATACAAGTGAAAAAGAATATGATTGGAAGTCTTCCTTTTATTCTAATATCAGGAAGATTCCTCTGAAGGTTGATATTGACAGTGAAAGTAGTTATTCCTTGTCAAGGGCGATGGAAAACTGAGATTTTAATTGTATAGATACCTGCCCACTCCCAAACCTCTCTTCAGATATCTTTAAAGGTATTGTCAATCAACAAAGGTTTCTGTTATCTAGATAAAGAATCTCCTTCTTCAGCAAAATAGCTGCTTCTCCCCAACTACACATGTTATAGTAATGCTAAATATTTCACTTACCTATCCCATTTTTTCATATCCTGTTCTACATAGATTTCTAGTTTACCCCCAGTGAAAATTGTATTGCTATATGTTCAGTTGTATGAATCAAGGTGGGAAGGCTCACCAGCTTGCTCATGTCTTTGTGTTTTCTTTGTTTGTTCATCTTTATTGTGATAGTAACACTTGGCTCTGTCCCTAAGGTCAGAAGACTTGGCACATTTATTTTAGATACTACTGTATAGTCCTAGAGTTCAGTATGAAAAAAAAGAAAAAAAGAAAATGTACATGTGAGTCACCATTGGTGATTGGAATGGGCATATAGAAATTGACCTACTTTATAGTCAGTTAAAAAGCAGAATATCAATTTAACTACCTTTTATTCCAATAGGCCAGGGAAGATACTCCTTATTTAAGAGACTATTAACTCCACTATTTTTAGCATATTTTTTTAAAGGTAAGCTAGTTCTTTGGAAAAACTTATTGCTTTCCTGCTTTTCTGTGTATGTGGCAAACAAATAACAGAACTACAGGCATACACACGAGATTTTTAGGCTATATTGAATACCAGAATAGTTTTGTTTCTCACTAATCTTCCCTGTTAAAGATAACTACCTCTATTTCTCTTTAGTAAAATCACTTGGTAAGTTTGTATAAAGAAATGCAAATAGAACACTTACACCAACATCACAGATCTAAGTCCTTTTTAATCCATGAAAAAGCAGACTTTTTTCCCTTTATTTTAAGAAGGTTAATTCATGGAAATCTCTACAGGACACTTTAAAACTTGTAATTCTTGATGGAGAAAAACATGGAGCTCTTTAAATATCAGAGCTGTGCCACAATGTCCATAAATAATTTCTACTCTCCCACAAACCAGAGTGCTAGGAAATGTGCACACACTGCAGATTTTTAGTGTTTTCTCCACTTGCATTCATATTACAATAAATGAGAATAGATTTCTAATATCCATTTCTATTACATGCATTAACTGAAGCTGTGGGGGAAAAATGAAAAATTTCCCATGATTTCAGTCACTGGGGAGGCCCATATGCTCATGTGTGGGCAGAACATTCAATATTTCTTCATTTTTTAAAGAATAGCTTAAAATGTTCTAGGGAGTGCTAAAGGTTATAAGGTTATAGAGCCTCAAAGCACTCTTTTCTGAGTTCAGTTGTAACCCTTTCCGTTAATATTGTTAGAAGGATGAATTAGTTTCAATTAAAAAGCCTGAACTGAGATAAAAATTAAACCAAAGTGAAATGTGCATGAACATATTTAGAGTGTGTACTTTTTAGCATTATTTTCTTTCCAGTGAATCATTAACATGAAAATGCACAAGAATGAATAATGAAGTCTTTCTGTCCACATTTGAAATTAAAATATGATACTTAGGACAACATGATGTTTTGTAAATGTCGTTTTGCCTACGTCTAAATTGATTTCTTTACTGTGAAGGAGTATAAAGATATAACTTTGCACAGCAGGTACTTCTTGGTGGAATATATACCTGAGTAAACCTATTATTTGGCAATACACATTATAGATACTTGCCAAAAAGGAATTAGAAAATCAATGACAAAGTTGGAAAGTGGTCTCTGAAGACTTAAATTAATGGAATTCTGCTAGAGACATAAAAGTTGTTTCCCTGCTGTTCACATCTGTTGCATCCTCGAGAAAAAAAAAGAGAGAGAGAAAACATTATGTGAAGAGCTGATGCTTGCATCGCTGACTCTTCCTGATTTGTGCTGATGATAGCTAAAGCTGAGATCTTGGCATCTTCTACTGCACATTGTCATCAGCAAGGTGGAAACATATCCCTGAATTAAATTAGAATTCTATCCGAAAACCTTATTTGTTTGACAGAAATTCACTTTCTAGTCTAGTGTGTAGAAATGGAACTGTTTTAAAAGTTACTACAACAATATTTGAAAATATTACTAAATACAACCTACCAGTAAGAAAGTAATTTTTGAAAAGTTTCCTCAAAGAGAGGGAAATTAATCATAAATATCATATGAAAGAATGAATCTGATCACAGCCACAGAGGCATGATGAAGGGATAAACCTTGAGTTTGTACCATTTCTAACATACTAATATTTGTTTTTCCTTTCTTTGTCATTTTATCTTTTTTTTACTTTTCTTTTTCACTTTGGAAATATATTTTCTAGTCTTCTACCTCCTTAGGTGCACCAGGATGACCCGGAGGGATGGGATGGGGTGGGAGGGGGGTTCTGGAGGGGGAAAACATGTACACCCATGGTGGATTCATGTCAATGTATGGCAAAAGAAATACAATATTGTAAAGTTAAAAATAGATAAATAAACTAATTTAAAATTAAAAAAAAATAAAAGTAGTATGCATCAGTGTCAGAAAATGGGCTAAAAACATTTACATGTGTTATATCAATTAACATTTATTCTGTGATTTAAATGCTATTATTATCTCCAATTTACAGATAAAGAACCAAGGCTTAAAGAGATTAAATAAATTGCTTAAGTATTCCATTAGTTGGTACAGAACTGGCATGTCTTTCTCAAGATTGCTCTAGGAATGGAAAGGAGTAGATATGGAGAAAAGACAAGAATACGTCTCGATAGGTTGTGGGCATCCTGGAAAGAGAGATCTGAAAAAAGCCAAGAATATATGCATAAATCTATTCACTTCAATAACTTGAAATGTAGGTGCTATGTTTTCATTCCTACTTGAATTGTTATCAATTGGTAGACTTGGAACAAAGCTTGTATTGATATAAAACAAATGTAAAAGGTAACAAGTAAAGTTCCTGGTGTGCATATGTACGTGAGTGTGCATGCTTAGTTGTGTCTGACTCTTTACAACTCCATGGACTATAGCCAGCCAGGTTCCTCTGTCCGTGAAATTTTCCAGGCAAGAATACTAAAGTGGGTTGCCATTTCCTATTCCAGGGGATCTTCCCAATCCAGGGATCGAACTCGTGTCTCCTGCATTGGCAGGCAGATTCTTAGCGCCACTGGATGCAAAAGTAATTCAGGATGAAATACAGAAAGAATGCTATGTTAAAAAAGTTCATGATAATTCTCAGCAGCTTGGCAGATGAAAAACCATGAGAAAAAATGGAAACAAAAGAGTCAAGGATTAATATAGTTTCATTACAAATTATAAAATATTTTCAAAATTAAGAAGAACTAGCCCTTCAACATCTAATGGAACAATAATGAGATTTTGCAGTCAGGAGAAGGTTGAAAAAATGGTGTTTATAACCTCAGAAGGAAAAGGTAACTAGTGGTGTTGGTTCCAAAGGAAAATGGATGTAGACACTTTCCTGCAGTGGAATTAAGTTTGAGGGCATGTGCCTGGCAAACAGAGGTCATCCTCAAATACATTATCCTCTTTTATTTGTTTAGAAGTTTTTACTTTTATCAGTTATCCTTGCACATATCCTTGTCAAGTATTTCTACAGGTTAATTTTGAGAAACAGCATCCCATTGCCATTCTTTCTCAGCAGCAATTGCTTCTATTTGTTTTACTTTGGAAATTGACTCAGTGTATCCAGATAATGGCCTCCTATTATTGTTCTTTTTGGTTTTTTATTGTTGTTGGGGTTTTTGTTCATTTATTTTTAGTTTTGGAACATTACCTTTTGGCTTCTCTCTGTTGAGAATAAGGGCTTAGCAGTTTCTTCCCTGTTTGCTCTCTGATTTTTCTTCTGGAGTTAATTTTGCTTTTTTGTTTGCTCAGTTTTCATACGTGCATGTCTCTAATTCAGCCCAAACTTTTGCCAATTGCCTGCATCATCTCTCAAGGCCTTTTGGTGCAACATGTCTTCTGAAGACTTAATCTTTATGAAAAAGTCTCTTTCAGAATCATTTCACCTCGATTGCAGCCTGGATGGGCTGCCCCACGTATCTGTCATCCTGGAACCTCCTTTGCACATCATTAGAGGGCTTCTTTATCACACTGCTTTGTTTCTATCATTTATCCATCCATTATTTCATGTATTCACATTTATTGACTGTGTAAGCCATTTGGGAGGCACAGTATACTGGGGGGGGGGCAACAAAATTCATCTCTCTCATTGGCATTATACAATCAGTTCAGTTCAGTCACTCAGTCATGTCCAACTCTTTGTGACCCCATGGACTGCAGCATACCAGACTTCTCTGTCCATCACCAACTCCCAGAGCTTACTCAAACTCGTGTCCATTGAGGCGGTGATGCCATCTAGCCATCTCATCCTCTGTCATCCCCTTCCCTCCCACCTTCAATCTTTCTCAGATTCAATCTTTCAATCAAAAGGAAATAGCCTGCAATAATATTCTCCGCTTCTACGTGGATGCCTAATACCAAGTACAAGAAAAAAATAGAAACTCATGGTATTTGGTAGATAAATACATGATCAGAGTGTATCATGTTCTGTTTGAGAAAACAGTTTGAGAAATCCAACAGAATTTCCTTACTTTCCATCTTACTAGTCCATTCTAGAGTTTATTCTACTGTCCAAATAGTGTTTGGGAGGCCCTAAAGGTGAAACCTCTTTCAGAAACTTTGGAACCTTCAGTAAGATTTTTCTACAAAAAAGTATTAATGAACGTTTCTAGTGACTAAAAATGAGTTATGTGAACTTTGAGGGCCATGGAAAACATGTATTTATTTAAGTAATTTTATTTATATATGTACTGAAGTGAAAAAAATACCAGTAAGACAAATAGGAAAAGAAAAACACAAAAAAAGCAAAGGTGCCATCATTATTGTCTTCACCTTCAAGTATCCATGAAATCAAAACCAAGCCCCAAAGCTAGATATAAGTCTGCATTAAAGAGAATGGTACTATATCTTACATATTTACTTTTTTTCTTCTGAATAGTCTGAAGTATAATATTAGTAATTAACTCTTGTTTCCCAAGTAGTTCTCTGACTCCTTCTGGGAAAAGATTTTTATAGGTAAATTTTTAGAACTTTGTACATATTAAAATATCTTTATTCTCCAGAAACGCTTAATTGATACATTAGGTCATTACAGAATTTTAGGTAGGAAATACTATCTTTCATAAATCATTTTCAGAATTGTAAAGAAGTAATGCCATTTTGATTCCTGATCTTTTGCCTAGGACACATTTTCCTTCTCTAGAATCTTTAAGAAGCTTCTTTTTGCCCCCAGTTTTCAATAATTTCTGCATGATGTTTGGGTCTGTCTTCCCTGAAAGGAAAAGTGAAAGTGAAAGATACTCAGTCGTGTCCGACTGTTTGCAACCCCATGGACTGTATAGTCCATGGGATTCTCCAGGTCAGAACACTGGAGTGGGTAGCCTTTCCCTTCTCCAGGGGATCTTCCCAACCCAGGGATCGAACCCAGGTTTCCCACATTGTGGGCAGATTCTTTACCAGCTAAGCCACAAGGTAAGCCCAAGAATACTGGAGTGGGTAGCCTATCCCTTCTCCAGGGGATCTTTCCCACCGAGGAATCAAACCGGGGTCTCCCGCATTGCAAGCTGATTCTTTACCAGCTGAGCTATCAGGGAAGCCAATAAAATATTCCCTCCCTTTTTTTTTTTTTCTACCCAGAAGTCCAGTTTGGGGGCATTATTTGAGCCTTTTGGAAAGACCTAATATTATGTTCTTTTCTCTCCTATAATCCATCTCTTTCACTCTTTCCCATAATATCTAGAAGATATATTTAGTATTTCCTTAGAACACATTATTGAGTCTCTTAGCACTGACACCAAAAGGTTATGACACCAAAAGATTAATGTGCAAAGTTCCTTTTAAGTTTGCTGAATGTTTCTTTACCAAAGGACTTCTTTCTTGTTGGTAGTTCCTTTATCTTATATCTTTCTGGTATACATTATTTTTACATTTTCTTTTCTCTGTATGTAGTTGATTTTTTTTGTAATGTTTTCTTTCTTTTCGTTTGTTTTAATTAGCATCTTGCCTATCAGTAGCTTTCGAATCTTTCTAGTATTTGTTGCTTTCTCATATTTAAGACTGTAGCACTATGTAGCTTGTGAAAGCGCTGAGCATGTGAGTGGAAAATGCAGATACAAGCTTTAGTATGGGGTGATCTAACGATATTTTAATTCACGATACATGTTCCTTCTTTTCTTCTCCTTTTTCTCCTTTTCTTTCTGTCCAGAACTGTTCCATCTCTTCCCTTTTCTTAGACTGCTAAAATTCCTGATAGAAGACTCTTCAAATATTTTTCATGGAGAGTGAAGACCTGGCTTCAGTGTTTTGGTCACCCAGTGAAGGAAGGGTGCTGGATATAAATGAGCACCCGGTATAGGCATGCTCACATTTTCTTCAGTCCAAAGTCTGGTGCCTAACTTGCCTATTTTGAGACTCTGTTGCTACTTTGTCTTTTTAACTTTTTTATCCATGTAATAAACATACATTTGTTTTGCAAAATGGAGAAGAAATCACCTTGCTAACCAAAGCAGAGAAAGGAATTTGGATTCTAGAGTGATTCTTGAACAGGTTTTCAGCTATTAATAGTTTTCCTTAATCTATCCTTGTCCTCCACCCTGTATCCAAGATTGCCTAGTGACTTTCAAGATTCTATGGAAAGTATTAAAATCGTTCTGAACTGAACCTTTTTGAATTTATTGTTCAGATTTCTCAACTTTGTTATGTATATTCACACTCATTTTAATGTTTTCCAGCTTCCACAATTGTGATGCTACTGTCTTTTTTCTCTTTCTTTTCACTTCTGTGGGTTAATTATTTAAAATTCACATTACTGTTTATTTGGTAGAATTTCATTAGGCAACAAAATAGATGTATGTATTCAATCAGCTGTCTTTACTTTATACTTACCTTCAGCTTTTTTTTTTTTTGAACTATATTGGGAAGATTATATTAACACCATTACAATGTCTGGCACAGAATTAATTCTCAATATGCATTTGCTAAATTAGCTAATACATGAAGAATGAATGAACAAATGAACAAAGAAACTTGACTGTCTTTCTAGTGATATTGATGAGCAAATTAGTAAATATAATAGTAAATAGAAGCATTTGGGAATATATGTAGAATATTTGCCACTTGCAATTGAAGGTTAAAATTTGAAAGAACATGTATTATGAGCAGTGAACAGATGGCTGTGGATATGAAGTTAAAAATAGGATTTTAAAATTCTCATTGTTGAAGACATTGGATCTTACGGTACACAGAATAATGTAGTTAGAAAAGCATTTCTGTCTGATCAAAATAATTTAAGCTGAAATATCGGAGGAGAGAGTTTTCAAAACAAACTAGGTTTCATAAAAGAAGGAGGTATGTCATATCAAATATCATGGCAGCAAGGGTGCAAAAGGTCATATAGAGATATAAAGATATGATATATAGAGTGTCAGTAATTGTTTACCAAAACTATGCAAATAAACTGAAGACCTGATACTTTTGTAAAAGTAAGTGTATGTATTTTCATAGCTATGCCAGAAATTCAGTGGAATAGAACTCAGAATATGGCTCTTGCTTTTAAGAAACAATTCTAGTCAAAGAAGTTGGATGTAAGGAAGTACGTAGATGCAAAGTAATCTACAAACCCAGTTGGGACAGTGGTACTCACTAGGTATCCAATTTATACCCCAATTCTTGCAACTAGGCAAGACTAATGATATACCTAGTTCTGAGCAATAAATTACAGACAGAAATGATGTGTAATGTTTCTGAGACAGAGCATTGAAAATATACACATGATTTTCTAGCTGGCACACAGTGAATCAGTGAATTGTGAAATTCCAGGTAGTGGAGATCCTGTCAACCAGGGGATTGAATAACTACAAGGAAAATGAAACTCTCTTCACTACCAGACCTACTTCAGCATGTATCATGTGCAGGAAATATAATTTCTGTGTTGTTGCTTATAAGCAATTTACATGTTATGGTTAATTTACTAGTGCAACATGACCACCTAATCAAGATAAATTCATGAATGAACTTAGTAAAGATTATTAGAATGATAGAAAGCACAGTTTAGCTCAGTTTTAGCAATGAAGGAAAATACATATGTGAAATAAAATTTTACATTTCGACTGGAAGTTGTATTCAATTAAAGCAGAAGAATTGATCTTTTTTTATTTGCCTGGCTGAAAGTCAAGAATTTCAAGATCTGTTCCGTTTGACTAATTAACAATTACTAAACAGGAGTTAGAGCATGCAACTAAATTGGCACAAACTGATCATGATTAGAAAATATAAATACATATTAGGATGTAAAGGATCTTCGCTGTAGCTCAGATGGTAAAGAATCTGCATGCATTGCAGCAGACCTGGGTTTTCCATCCCTGGGTCAGGAAGATCCTTTGGAGAAGGGAATGGCAGTCCACTCCAGTATTCTTGCCTGGAGAATCCCATGGACAGAGGAGCCTGGTGGGCTACAGTGCATGGGGTCGCAAAGAGTCAGACACAACTGAGCGACTAACACTGGGCACTATTAGGATGTATAATCAGATATGTAAACTTCAGGAAATATGTTGAGAACTTCATAGAATAAAAAGCATCACAGCATGGACTGAAATTATAAAAAGAGATAGATTGAAGATAAGAGCTGTTTGCAAAATAGCAAAGTAATGTTAAGATATCTTAAGAAACAGTAAAAGGAAAACAAGCAGCTGAAAATTTTTTCATAATCATATAGATTGCTATTCCATCAGTTTAGATTTTTAAAGGGTCAAGAAACACAAAAGCAAATAAAAAATACTGACTTAAACCTCAAAGGATATTGACAATGAGATTAGACTATAAATGAGACAACCAGAAACAGAAGGTTTTTAAATTTTGTTTTGGTCATAAAAAAGAGAGACCCGCAATTGAGGCGATGTTTATAGAAAACAAAATTAAACAGAACTCAGTTTTATTTTGCTGCATCAAAGATGTTCTTGAAATTGAGAAAGATAACATCTTGCTTTAATGAGGAAAACAAATGAGATAGTTAGGGGTGCATGAAGAGACTATATATGTAATTTAATTTCATCATAAACACCAGGCTTGTATATATTAATAAAATAGTGTAAAAATATATGTTTATATCTGTACCTCTCTTTCTTTCACATCATAGAATAGTTGGAAATATTAAAGAAATCATGGAGATTGGGAATAGAATCAAAACTGAAGTTTGAAATTTTCAAACAATATGAATTCCAAGATTTATAAATTAAGTAAAATAATCATCTCCAGAAAAAAAAAAAAGTTAGAAAATGGACTCTTAAACAAAGATATTACAGTAATCATAAAGGAATTTTAGGGGGACTAAGAACCAGCACTGATTCAATAACAACCAGTCTTTCTGAACTAATGTTACTTATTTACTGAAATTATATTTCTGAGTTGAAAAAAATTAACATACTCTCACATAATGCATATTGTAGTAAATTTTTAAGTTGATGAGTAAATAGAGTCATGAGAAATCTGACCTCTTTGCCAAATACTAGTGAGGGTAATGGATAGATGTCTGTTGTCTTGTTCTATAGTTGGCACCCTCAAAATTTTAATCATGATTTTGATGAATCATAAAGGCATGTTTATTGAATTTCATAATGACACAGCTCAGAAAGTATGCTATTGCTCTGCAATAATGAATCTCTTTATTGAAATAAATATGGAATGACCAGAGTAAAGTTGAGCAAGGAGAAATCTAAGGTTTGTCAGATGACTCAAACTCAAATTTACAAAATAGAAGCATAGTAAACATAGGAAGGGAGTTTTATTTCCAGTCCACATAATTTGAAGAACCTGTCATTCATCCAGCAGGTATCTGTAACTGCCTACTATGGGCCAGGAACTTTGTACACTGAGGATCTGTCAAATAATAAATGAGATCTTAATCCTAGAGAAGGAAGAAACCTATAAAAATTTTTAAATATTTCAGAATGTGTAATCCAGAAAGGAGATTATACTTTTCTGTTTAGTTCTAAGAGATAAGAACCAGTGGCCTAACGTCTAAGTATTCAATAAAAACAAATCCTTTCTATCCATTCAAACTACTCATCAGCAGAATAGGAGGCTTGGTAAGGTTTTGGCCCCACATCTTTCTGGCAGATTCTTATCTGGAGTGGATGCTGTTCTGGTGTGAAGGATGCTGTTTGAGTCTCTCAGAAGATGCTTTCTATTATCCCTCGCAAGACGTTATTGTTAAATTAATCTTAGCACAGTGTACTGAAATACATATCATGGATGCTTTTATTTCTTTAAAATTACTCAGTTCATGGCTAGCAGAGCATTGGGGATATAGTCAGTTTCAGTAACTTGAGTTTCAATTACAAAAACACAAATGAAGTTTTGAGAAATAAAGCAAAATGCATAAGAGTATTAAATAGCATATTTTATACAGCAATGAGGTGTTGCTGTCACGTTTTGTTTTACTGCAAGGTGTGTATTTAAAGAAAGACACATAAGTTAGGTTAAGCTCAAGGTACAGGGTTTTCAGCTCTTATGTTTTCTCACAAAAATACCATAGTTCTAAATGGGAGTCCATCGGGACACAAATACATTGCTTGTTTTAGTTAAGGGAGAAATCTGCCGTAGGAAGGGAGTTAGATGTGATTTTGATTCCCTGCAGGAGAGAAGAGTTGACATCATTAGTATTAAAAGCCCATCAATGCCCAGCATGTCACTGAGGCTGTAGTTGGAAATGCGAAGTGATACTGACACACAAATATTTTCAGGGTCATTTGCAAAAAAGAGCAGAGTCAGAACTAGACACTTTAGACTTACTGAACAAAAAAGGAACTTGAAAAACAAAATAGTTAAGTTTACAGAGGTATAGTTCTATTTTAAGGTTACTGTTAGTTAAAGAATTGACACTAACTCTAAAGCTTTTCCCACAAACAAACAGCACAGGAGAGACATGAAGTGAGTTCACTGTTTATTCTGCTAAAATTTAGCCAATAGATTCCACACAGATTCTGGCTTAAAAGGTTAGAAAAACCTTGCTATTCTAATTATTATTTCCCAGAGTGACCTCTGGAAGATTAAGGTGAAAAAGAACAACAATGAAAAACACAGCACAGAAAATCTGAGCAATAATTCCACTTTAATTAGACAAATTTATATTTGAAGTGGAAAATCCAAAGGAAGAATACAGGTCATTGTACAGCAGTTTATATTATTTTTAAGTTCATGCATTTTAGCTGTAACTCCTCTATAAAACAGGTCAACTGTATTTTAATTGAGATTTTACATGGTTTGATTTCATGTGCTAATATCTTACAGCTATACTTCTCTTTGTTGTTTTCCAGCCCCCAAAACTGTGAAGGGGATCAGAATTTGCCACCCCAAAATATGTCTCTGTCATAAGGATATTTTGCTTTGGTTATTTTTCAAAAAACAGCAGAAAGGGGAGAAGCTCTGAAAACCAAGTAGAAACTACCCTTTTGTAAGATACATTTATGTTTATAAGGGAAATCTCCATTTGTAAGGGAGTCTTCCTATTAATATACCAGAAAGTGTGTGTGTGTGTGTGTGTGTGTGTGTGTGTGTGTGTATGTGTGTGTGCGCATGCGCTCAGTCCCTCAGTAGTGAATGACTCTTTGCAACCGCATGCACTGTAGCCCACCAGGCTCCTCTATCCATGGAATTTTCCAGGCAAGAATATCGGACTGGGTTGCCATTTCCTCTTCCAGGGTATCTTCCTGACCCAGGGATCAAATGTCTCCTGCATTGATTGGCAGGCAGATTCTTTACCACTGAGCCACCTAGGAAGTCCTCAGCAGGAAGAAAAGGGTGGCTCAGTCTCTATTGTTGCTGTTTAGTGGCTCAGTCGTGTGTTGGATACAACTGAGCAAGTAAACGACAAACAAGGACAGCTGGCTCCTCCACCCCCAACATTTTCTTTTGTCTTTTAACTGGAGATGATATTTAAGTTGGTGGCTTGGGTTATTTTAGGGAGCCAATCAGTTTTTCAGAGTCTCTCCCAATTATGCAGGAGGTATACATGCTATCATACTTCTGATTTTTTTTTTTCCTGTTAATCTATCTTTTAATACAGGGTGGTCTCAGCAAGAACCTAAAAAGTAGAAGGAAGTTATTTTTCCTCCCCTACAACTGCCTTTAGTTTCACTTTTTATGCTTCATTTATGGAAAGAATAGAGAACCTGGATGGAGCATATTTTCGCAATTTCTAACTGCCAGTGCCATTCAATGGCGTGCATTACCCCAAGCAAAAAATAACTTTCTTCTTTTTGTTCATTTCTTTGGAGATAAGAGTAGCAAGTATTTGCCAAGTTTAATAAGCCTTTAGAGTTTGAAATTGAGGATTTATCACTGTACTTAAATTTCAAGGCATAAATACTATTTGACTATCATAAACTTTACAAGTGATAAGAAAAAAGAAAAGCTCTAAATAACTCAGCAGTAAGTTCATCAGCTTAGCTTCACACTCTCCCTTTCTCTCCAAGCTAAGCCAGTAGAACCACTGTGGCCATAACTCAAACAGAATAGAATAAAGAAAGTTGAAGTTGAAATGAATATCCATATCCATATATATATATTTGTTTCTGTCTTCTGTAGTCTGAGCAAGTGTCTTTTTCTCAAATATTTCCATGCATAGGAACCATCTGGGGATCCTATTAAAATGCTGATTCTGATGCAATAAATCTGGGCTGGTGGGGGGGTGGGGTGGTACTGAGATTTTCATTTCTAGTTAACTTTTAGGTTATGGGGATATTTCTGGACCTAGATCACACTTTTAAATAACAAGGGTCTCTTATCTTAGTTTCTTTATTCTTCTCTTGATGCTGTTGACCTAAAGAAAAATGAACAACACAAAAGTTGTGGATTTAAGTTGTATTCAGGGAACTTACTGAGAACTGTAGCCTGAGAAACAGTCTCTCAGTAGTTCTAAAGAAACTGCTCCAAAGAGGTAGAGGGAGAAGCCTAATTTATATATGATTTTTTGGCAATAGAATACATACAATCAAACATACATCTTGGTAAAAAATGACTGCTATTCACAAAGAACAGATTAATTCAACTTAATGATTTTAGTGCTTTTATTTGTATGGAAAGATGCAAGAATCTGGGTTTATTAAAATTCTTCCTAGATACACATCTGAGGGGCGTATTCTCCCAAAACACAGTGCTCCTCATCCTGTTTCTCTTCCCAAATTCCTCTCAAAGTACACTGTGGGTCAGTAACTACAATGGCCAATGACTTAGAGCTGGGTGCTGAGCAAATACTATTTATTCTTGGTTTACACTGTCTTCCTAACGTTTGAGTAGTTCTTAATCATGGATGGCCTTGGCCTGCATCAGCATGAAGCAAGGTTTTTGGTTCCTGGACAGAGATTGAGATCAGGTCACGGTGGTAAGAACACCAAATCCTTACCACCAGACCAGTGGCCAGTGATCGGGCCCTGGCCCTTCAACTTTGCAGAAAAAGAATTCCCACAAAGACAGAAAGTAGTCAAACAAGTAAAGTATGCATTAGGAGGAAAAAAAGAGTACAGTACATATGGACAGACACACAGGCGGACTCAGAGAGAGTTGCTGAGTCATACCCTTGTGGTATTTTGAATTATTTTTATGGGATATTTCTTCCTGGTTTCCTTTGGCCAGTCATTCTCATTTGCCTGGTTCAGAGTCCACATGTATAATATCTCAGGCTCCTCCCATGTATGCACATGCATCTCTTAGCCAAGATGGATTTCACCAAAGGGGCCTATGGGTAGGACATCATTTAGCATCACCCCCCTCTTGACCTCCAAGGAGCCTTTCTGTACATGTGTAGTCAGGGAGGTCTCCTGACTTCAAGAATGAGAAATATGTGGTCTGGCCTCTCTCAGTCATCCTGCTATTGATACTTTGGAGTTTCAGTCCACAGGGAATGAATCTCCAACCGCTTTACCCCAGCAGGCCCATCTACCACCTCCTCATTCTTATGCGAATCTTCTCAGTATTGGCTAGTTTATCTTGGTTTTCTGCATTAGATTTATGTATCTTTTTGCCAGAAATGTTCTACTCTTTAATTTTTTTGAACCCTTAATTGTGGTATTAACAGGGAGCGGTGGAGAGTGTGATGCAGTATGATGGTTAATTGTAGTGTTTCAGAATAGGCCTCCCCTAACTGTGCCATTTTGGCATATGGATTATTTTGAGCTAAAGGCAATGGAGACCATGGCCTAAGAGAACTACTGCCCCTTCATTAACTACTTAGAACAATTTAAATTGTGGATTCCTCCCCCCCCCCAAAAATGTTGTTACCAGAGATAAATTTTATCTAAGTGGCCCAATCTTTATATGGCAGGGCAAACATTTAATTACCAAACATCTGTGACTAACCTCCTATCCCTGAAAGTCTTAAGCCTCCATCCCATTCCTTAGCTCAGGATAGCATATATACCTCATTTTACCTTCTGTTTTGCAAACTCTCATGTATGTGGTGCTCCTGTATTTATGAAATTAGATTTGATTTGCTGCTGTTAATCTGTCTCATGTCAATTTAATTCTTAGATCAGCTAAAAGAACCTAGAAAGACAGAGAAAAATTTTCCTCCTCTCTGACATTATCAGGAGTAAAGCCTATAAGCAAATCTAGCATGAAGTTTGGAGGAAGCTCCAAAGCAGAGTATGGAAAGGAGGGACACTGTTGAGTTTCAGCTTTCCCTCTCTATTTTGGGTATTAGATCAATATAAACAGCTCTAGTTTCCATTCATTGAGCATTTTCTCTATTCAAGGTCCTCATTTAACCCTTCTAATGCTATTTTAATTTTTTTAATGTTTCTAAATATTCTAATTAACTTAAAAGTTTATTTTACAGATAGGGAAAGATCATGAATCTCACTTTCATTTAAAAGATGAGGGTTAGTAAGTCTATATAAAGTTAACTAAACACTTCTAAACTCGATTTCTGGGGCAAGCATTACCCTAATTCCAGGACCAGATACGAGACTACAAAAAAATAGAAAAATAAATAAAAATTACAGATCAAAATTTCTCATAAACCTATATATATAAATCACCAACAAAATATTAGAAAATTGAATCCAGCAAAATAGAGAAAAAAAATTCTACACAGCAACGAAGTGAAATTTTTTTCTATGCATGTATAACCTGTTCAATATATCATACTCTATGAATGTAAACTACCATATCAATAAGATAAGAAAATTGATCATATCAGAAAACATATTTGAGAAAAACCAATACCATTAACGATAAAAAACTATCAGGAAACTAGGAAGAGGGAAATTTCCTCAACTTTAGAAATGCATCTGTAAGTAAAATCTATAGCTGACATCATAGGTAGTGGTGAGAGACTGGTTGCTTTCCCTGTAAGATTGTAAAGATGTCCATTCTTATCGCTCTTATTCTACATGGGATTGAGAGCTCTAGCCTATACAATAAGGGGGGAAAAGAAAATAATGTCAGTTTAAAAAGGAAAAAGCACAACTATGCCTATTTGCAGATGACATGGTTGCCTAGATAGAAAAAGTCATCTTAACAACAACAACAAAAAATGCTTGTATAAGTAGGTTCAACAAGATTGCTGAATACAAAATCAATGCGTACATATAAAATGATTGCATTTCTATATATTAATAGGGGACACATTAAACTTACGTTAGAATGCAGTACCATTTGTAAATGCCCCAAAGAATACGAAGTGCTTAGACATACATCTAACAAACATATACAAGAGCTATAGGCTGCAATGTATAAAATGTTGATGAAAGAAATAGAAGACTGAAGTAAATGGAAATACATATCATGCTCAAGAATCGGAGGATTCAACCTAGGATATATAAATTTAATGCAGTTCCTATCAAATTCCCATCAAGGTTTTTGCACACATAGATAAACTTATTCTAAAATGTATACTGGAAAGGCCCTAGAGTACTGAAAGCAATTTTGGAAAAGAAAAATAAATTGAGAGAAATTACTCTTCTACTATTTAGACTCACTGTATAGTTATAGTAGTTGTACAGTAGAGTGAAATAGATATTGTAATATTGTTACAAAGAATGTCATATATACCAATGGAACCAGATAGAGTAACCAGAAATAGATTCACACAAGTATACGCAGTTGATTTTTGACAAAGTTACACAAGCAATTCAATGGAGGAAAAAATTGTTTTGGAGCAATTTTACAAACAAAGATATTAAAAAGCAAAAAAACCCTCTACCTATGTCTCACATCTTAATAAAACAGCACAAAATGGATAACAGATTTAAATATAGAAGTAGGAGATTTTAGAGGAAAAAAAGAAAATCTTTACAACCTAGAACTAATTGAAGATTTCTCAAATTTGATACCAAAAACACATTCATAAAGAGAAGTTAATAAATTGAGCCTCATCAAATATAGAAATATTTTCCCCTGAAGAAAATGAAAAGAAAATGTACAGACTGGGAAAAAAAATCTTTGCAGATTACATATTCAACAAAGGGTTTTACCTAGAATACCTGAAGAACCTCCAAAAGTCAATGTTTAAAAAAAAATAATCCAATTAGAAAATACTTCACTGAAGAAGATGTATAGACATCTAATAAGTATGTGAAAATGTTGTTCAAAATCATTAGCCACTCTAGGAAAATGCAATTAAATCACAATGAGATAACACTACACATCTATCCAGTGACTAAAATTTTTAAAAAAACAATCAAATACATGTAAGGATTTGGAGAGACTAGATCGTTCATAATCGCTGGTATGAATGTAAAATGGCACAGTTATTCCGATTGGGCAGTTTCTTTTAAATCTAAAAATGGACACTACATAGGACCTAGCAATTGTATTCTTGGGACATTTGTTCCAGAGAAATGAGAACTTATAGTCACAAAGATACATGTATACCTGTGCTTGTAGCACTTCATTTGTAATAGGCCCAAACTGGAAATTACCTAAATAGCCTTCAGTGTGTTAAACAATCTGTAACATACCAATACCATGGACTACTACTCAGCAGTTAAAAGGAAAAAACGCTGATACATGCAACAACTTGGATAAACCTTAAAGAAATTATCCAGAGTGAAAAACTGTAACCAAATATCAAACTTTGATATATGGTGAATATATATAAAATACATATGTAATATTCTATATAACAACTTTTTAATTAATTAATTTGACTGCGTTGGATCTTTGTTGTAGTGTGTGAGATCTGGCATTGTGGCACTAGGGCTGAGCTGCCCCCAGCTTGTGGGATCTTAGTTCCCAGATTGGAGATTAAACCCCTGTCCCCTCTATTGAAAGGTAGATTCTTAAACACTGGGTCACCAGGAAAATCTCTACATATACGTTTATTGAAAATCTAACCAGTATATGATTCTTGAAATAATGAAACAATAGAGATAGAGAAGAGATTAGTAGTAGGCAGAGTTTATTGAAAGATGGAAGTGAATGTAGCTATAAAGATTAATACAAGGGAGCCATCTGTGATGGTAGAATTCTATATCTTGATTGTGGCAGCAGTTACATGAAAATATGTCATAAAACTCCATGGAAATTTACACATACACACCCAAATGAGTACATGTATAGCTGGTGAAATATGAATAAACTATGAATTGAACCAGTAACAGTCACCTGATTTTGGTATTGTGCTATTGTTATATAAGATATCAACACAGAGAGTATTGGATATGTGGCAAATTGGACCCTCTTTTACATTCCACTGCAAAAACCTTTTAGAGTTGTCAGTAGTTCATTTAAGATCCTACAAAGCTTGAAGAAGCCTTCCCAAGTGGCACTAGTGGTAAAGAACCTATCTGCCAGTGAAGAATGTGTAAAAGATGCAGGTTTGATCCCCAGGTCAGAAAGATCCCCTTGTGCAATACATAGCAATTCACTCCAGTATTCTTGCCTGGAGAATCCCATGGACAGACGAGCCTGGGTGGGCTACAGTCCGTGGGGTCACAAAGAGCCGGACATGACTGAAGCAACTTAGCATGCCCATAGCTTGAAGAACATGCTGCTGGCTTTCTAACTTCTCCAGAGCTAGAGCTCTTACCCTACTATACTCACCAAACTTCTAGCAAGTAATGTTCTGGTGTAGGGGTAGGAGGACAATGTCAGGTTGTGAAAGTTATTATCAGGTATACAAATTCTGTAACTAAAGATATATCCCGATCTACTATTTGGGAAACACCATCTTATGTGGAAAGTTGAATTTATAACCTTAGTGAGTGAAAGTCACTCAGTTGTGTCTGACAATTTGCGACTCCATGGACTGTAGCCCATCAGGCTCGTCTGTCCAAGGAATTCTCCAGGGAAAAATACTGGAGTGAGTAGCCATTCCCTTTTACAGAGGATCTTCCCAACCCAGGGATCAAATTCAGGTCTCACACATTGCAGGTGGATAATTTACCATCTGAGCAACCAGGGAAGCCCATGATAACCTTAGTAAAATGTGAATTCTTCTTTTCTTTCCTGAGCGACATTTCCTGTGCTCACTACAAAGTTTAAACTGTGTTGAGATGGAATTCTAGGGGAAAGCCTCCAATGTATCTGTTGGCACATCTTCATTATTAATGGTCAAATTCTACCCTCCTGAAAGGTTTTTGAAGGACAGAACTACTTTTCTAACTCTAATTGCAGTTTAATAATTTAAAAATTTTCCACACACTCAAAGGCTTTAGTGTAGTCAATGAAGCAGAAGTGGATGTTTTTCTGGAACTCTCTTGTTTTTTCAGTAATCCAACGGATGTTGGCAATTTGATTTCTGGTTCCTCTGCCTTTTCTAAATCCAGCTTGAACATCTGGAAGTTCACAGTTCACGTATTGCTGAGGCCTGGCTTGGAGAATTTTGAGCATTACTTTGCTAGCATGTGAGATGAGTGCAATTGTGCGGTAGTTTGAACAGTCTTTGGCATTTCCTTTCTCTGGGATTGGAATGAAAACTGACCTTTTCCAGACTGTGGCCACTGTTGAGTTTTCCAAATTGCTGGCATATTGAGTGCAGCACTTTCACAGCATCACCTTTTAGGATCTGAAATAGCTCAACTGGAATTCCATCACCTCCACTAGCTTTGTTAGTAGTGATGCTTCCTAAGGCCCACTTGACTTCACATTCCAGGATGTCTGGCTCTAGGTGAGTGATCACACCATTGCGGTTATCTGGGTCATAAAGATCATTTTTGTATAGTTCTGGGTATTCTTGCCACCTATTCTTAATATCTTTTGCTTCTCTTTTGTCCATACCATTTCTGTCCTTTATTGTGCCCATCTTGCATGAAATATTCCCTTAGTATCTCTAATTTTCTAGAAGAGATATCTAGTCTTTCCCATTTTATTGTTTTCCTCTATTTCTTTGCATTGTTCACTTAAAACTTTTTTATCTCTCCTTCCTATTCTTTGGAATTCTGCATTTGAATGGGTATATCTTTCCTTTTCTCCTTTGCCTGTAGCTTCTCTTTTTTCCTCAGCTATCTGTAAGGCCTTCTCAGACAACCATCCTTCAGGCACTCTGTCTATCAGTTCTAATCCCTTGAATCTGTTTGTCTCTTTGACTGTATAATCTTAAGAGATTTGATTTAGGTCATACCTGAATGGTCTAGTGGTTTTCCCTACTTTCTTCAATTTAAGTCTAAATTTGGCAATAAGGAGTTCATGATCTGAGCCATAGTCAGCTGTCTTATTTTTGCTGACTGTATAGAGCTTCTCCATCTTTGGCTGCAAAGAATATAATCAATCTGATTTAGGTATTGACCATCTGGTGATGTCCATGTGTAGTCTTCTCTTGTGTTGTTGGAAAAGAGTGTTTGCTATGACCAGTGAATTCTCTTGGCAAAACTCTGTTAGCCTTTGACCTGCTTCATTCTGTACTCCAAGGCCAAATTTGCCCGTTACTCCAGGTGTTTCTTGACTTCCTACTTTTGCATTCCAGTCCCCTATAATGAAAAGGACATCTCTTTTGAGTGTTAGTTCCTGAAGGTCTTGTAGGTCTTCATAGAGCTATTCATCTTCAGCTTATTCAGCGTTACTGATCAGGCATAGACTTGGATCACTGTGATATTGAATGGTTTGCCTTGGAAACGAACAGAGACATCCTGTCATTTTTGAAATTATAAAGGACTGCATTTCACATTGTTTTGTTGACTGTAAGGGCTACTCCATTTCTTCTAAAGGTTTCTTGCCCACAGTAGTAGATATAATGGCCATTTGAGTTAAATTCACCTATTCTGGTCCATTTTAGTTCACTGATTCCTAAAATGTCGATGTTCACTCTTGCCACCTCCTGTTTGACCAATTCCAGTTTATCTTGATTCATCGATCTAACATTTCAGGTTCCTATGCAATATTCCTCTTAGAGCATCAGATTTTATTTCCATCATTAGTCACATCCACAACTGGGTGTTGTTTTTGCTTTTGCTGCATCTCTTCATTCTTTCTGGAGTTATGTTTCCACTCTTCTCCAGTAGCATATTGGGCACCTACCAACCTGGGGAATTCATCTTTCAGTGTCTTTTTGCCTTTTCATACTGTTCATGGGGTTCTCAAGGCAAGAATACTGAAATGGTTTGCCATTCCCTTCTCCAGTGGACCATGTTTTGTCAGAACTCTCCACCATGACCTGTCCATCTTGGGGGGCCCTACGTAGCATGGCTCATAATTTCATTGAGTTAGAAAAAGCTGTGGTCCATGTGATCAGTTTGATTAGTTTTTGGTGATTGTGGCTTTCATTCTGTCTGTCCTGTGATGGATAAGGATAAGAGGCTTATGGAAGTTCTTGAGGGGAGAGATTGAATTTGGGGGAAACTGGGTCTTGTTCTGTTGTGCAGGGCCATGCTCAGAAAATCTTTAATCCAATTTTATGTTGATGGGTAGGGTTGTGTTCCCTCCCTGTAGATTGACCTGAGAGCAAATTATGGTGGATGTAACAAAGATAATGAAAATTCTTAAACAGATGAGAATACAAGACCACCTGACCTGCCTTCTGAGAAATCTGTTTGCAGATCAAGAAGCAACAGTTAGAACTGGACATGCAACAACAGACTGGTTCCAAATCATGAAAGGAGTATGTCAAGGCTGTATATTGTCTGCCACCTGCATATTTAACTTATATGCAGAGTACATCATGAGAAATTCTGGGCTGGAAGAAACACAAACTGGAATCAAGATTGCTGGGAGAAATATCAATAACCTCAGATATCCAGATGACACCACCCTTATACAAAAATCAAAGAACTAAAGAGTCTCTTGATGAAACTGAAAGAGGAGAGTGAAAAAGTTTGCTTAAAGCTCAACATTCAGAAAACTAAGGTCATGGCATCGAGTCCCATCACTTCATGGAAAATAGATTGGGAAACAATGGAAACAGTGACATTTATTTTTTTGGCTCCAAAATCACTGCAGATGGTGATTGTAGCCATGAAATTAAAAGATGCTTGCTCCTTGGAAGAAAAGCTATGAGCAACCTAGATAGCATGTTAAAAAGCAGAGACATTACTTTGCCAACAAAGATCCATTTAGACAAAGCTATAGTTTTTCCAGTAGTCACATACAGATGTGAGAGTTGGACTATAAAGAAAGTGGAGCATGGAAAAACTTGATGCATCTGTTGAACTGTGGATTTGGAGAAGACTCTTGAGAGTCTCTTGGACTGTAAGAAGATCCAACCACTCAATACTAAAGGAAATCAGTCCTGAATATTTATTAGAAGAGCTGATGCTGAAGCTGAAACTCCAATATTTTGGCCATCAGGTATGACCTAATACAAATCCCTTATGATTATACAGTGGAAGTGAGAAATAGATTTAAGGGACTAGATTTGATTGACAGAGTGCCTGATGAACTATGGACAGAGGTTCATGATGTTGTACAGGAGACAGGGATCAAGACCATCCCCCAAAAAGAAATGCAAAAAAGCAAAATGGCTATCTGAGGAGGACTTACAAATAGCTGTGGAAATAAGAGAAGTGGAAAGCAAAGGAGAAAAGGAAAGATATATCCATGTGAATGCAGAGTTCCAAAGAATAGCAAGGAGAGATAAGAAAGCCTTCCTCAGCAATCAATGCAAAGAAATAGAGGAAAACAATAGAATGGTAAAGTCTAGAGATCTCTTCAAGAAAATTAGGGATACTAAGGGAACATTTCATGCAAAGATGAGCTCAATAAATGACAGAAATTGTATGGACAAAAGAGAAGCAGAAGATATCAAGAAGAGGTGGCAAGAACACAGAAGAACTGTATAAAAAAGATCTTCACGACCTAGTTAATCACGATAGTGTGATCACTCACGAAGAGCCAGACATCCTGGAATGTGAAGTCAAGTGGACTGTAGGAAGCATCATTATGAACAAAGCTAGTGGAGGTGATGGAATCCCAGTTGAGCTATTTCAAATCCTAAAAGATGATGCTGTGAAAGTGCTGCACTCAATATGTCAGCAAACTTGGAAAACTCAGCAGTGGCCACAGGACTGGAAAAGGTCAGTTTTCATTCCAACCCAAAAGAAAGGAAATGCCAAAGTATGCTCAACTACCACACAATTGCACCCATCTCACACGCTAGTAAAGTAATGCTTAAAATTTTCCAAGCCAGGCCTCAGCAATACGTGAACCGTGAACACCAGATGTTCAAACTGGTTTTAGAAAAGGCAGAAGAACCAGAGATCAAATTGCCAACATCTGCTGGATCATCAAAAAAGCAAAGAAGTTCCAGAAAAGCATCTATTTCTGCTTTATTGACTATGCCAAAGCCTTTGACTGTGTGGATCACAATAAACTGTGGAAAATTCTGAAACCAATGAGGATACCAGACCACCTGACCTGCCTCTTGAGAAACCTGTATGCAGGTCAGGAAGCAACAGGTAGAACTGGAGATAGAACAATAGACTGGTTCCAATTAGGAAAAGGAGTACGTCAAGGCTGTTTATTGTCACCCTGCTTATTTAACTTATATGCAGAGTACATCATGAGAAATGCTGGGCTGGATGAAGCACAGGCTGGAATCTAGATTGCCAGGAGAAATATCAATAACCTCAGATATGCAGATGATACCACCCTTATGGCAGAAAGTGAAGAAGAACTAAAAAGCCTCTTGATGAAAGTGAAAGAGGAGAGTGATAAAGTTGGCTTAAAGCTCAACCTTCAGAAAACTAACATCATGGCATCTGGTCCCATCACTTCATGGCAAATAGATGGGGAAACAATGGAAACAGTGGCTGACTTTATTTTTGGGGGTTCCAAAATCACTGCAGATGGTGATTGTAGCCATGAAATTAAAAGATGCTTACTCCTTGGAAGGAAAGTTATGACCAACCTAGATAGCATATTTAAAAGCAGAGACATTACTTTGCCAACAAAGGTCCGTCTTGTCAAGGCTATTGTTTTTCCAGTGGTCATGTATGGCTGTGAGAGTTGGACTATAAAGAAAGCTGAGCGCCGAAGAATTGATGCTTTTGAATTGTGTTGGAGAAAACTCTTGAGAATCCCTGGCACTGCAAGGAGATCCAACCAGTTCATCCTAAAGAAGATCAGTCCTGGGTGTTCATTGGAAGGACTGATGTTGAAGATGAAACTCCAATACTTTGGCCACCTCATGCAAAGAGTTGACTCATTTGAAAAGACCATGATGCTGGGAAAGATTGAGGATATGAGAAGGGGACGACAGAGGATGAAATGGTTGGATGGCATCACCGACTCAATGGACATGAGTTTGGGTAGGTTCCTGGAGTTGGTGATGGACAGGGAGGCCTGGTGTGCTGCAGTTCATGGGGTGGCAAAGAGTCAGACATGCTTGAGCAACTGAACTGAACTGAACTGATGTGAAGGACTGACTCATTGTAATAGACCCTGATGCTGGGAAAGATTGAACGCAGGAGGGGAAAGGGGTGACAGAGGATGAGATGGTTGGATGGCATCACTAACTTGATGGACATGAGTTTGAGCAAGCTCTGGGAGTTGGTGATGGACAGGGAGGCCTGGTGTGCTGCAGTCCATGGGGTTGCAAAGAGTCAGCACGACTGAGCGACTGAACTGAACTGAACTGAACTGCAGTTTCATGAAGCCACCTACACAAAGACCTTTCTCTGGCTTAGTTTCATTTTTCATTCTGAAATGTTTAAAGTTACTTCTTCCTCCCCAAGTGAATTCTTTTCGAATAACTAGTTCTAAGGGTTCTTTTTTTTTTCCTTCTCTCTGTTTTAAGCATACAGAATCACATTTGCTTAACTCAGGGATTGCTGAAATTTCATGGGGATTTGGGGAGTAGGAGGCATCCTGGCATGGAGATCATTATTACTTTTGATCAGCCTCCAGTAAGCATTCTCCCACACCTTCCACTAAAAGTTTTCTCCTCAGGCTAATTGACTGTTAATGGAAGATAAGTAAGGCATTTAAACATCTGCCTCTTCTGTGAATCAGTATACATGATTTATATCATCCTCTTAAAAAACAGGATTTAGGTAGCAGTCATTCTGGTCTTTTTCGGTTTGTTTGTTTTTTTCTCCCTCACATCAGAAAGTGGGTATGTGGGATGGACTGAGAGGCAGGGTTTTTTTCTACTTGAGTTCTTCCAGGGCCAGTAGTGACCTGCTAAAGTAGAAGTTATAGGGGTATACAGAGAGCCACTTTTTAACATAATCTATAATTTAATTTTATTTGGAAAAAATTTACTTTTCATTTGAAAGTAGAGTGGTAGCCACCTAAATTAATTTCTTTCCTGTGAAAATTAACTTGTGAATTAAGATTTTGACGGATTAGGAGTCTATAAGCCCAGCATCTCATCTCAGAACTAATTTTTGGCCTCTTTAACACAACAACTTTAAAATGACAAATTACACCCTTTATTTTTCCTGGCTAAATAAATAAATAAAGATAAGGTCATTTAATTAGACTTCTTTCAAACTTGCTACGGAAATAGCTAGTCATTAGTGAAAAATGAAGAAGAATCTCTGGAGTAGGATGTGCTCTGACTGTGTATTGTTACAAGATGGACCAAGAAATGAATGAGTGGCTCCCCAAGAGAAATGCACTCTATGCACATGGTTATCTCAGCCAGTTGTTTGAAAAACAAACATTTTATGAAATATAAATAATTCAGTGAATTTCAGGAAGCAGTCCCTTATTTTGTAACTCCCTTGAAGCTGTTTCTTTTCTCAGGTTACACTTATTGTTCAAGCATCAATCAGCTCTTACAATAACTTTCAACTTGCCCTTCCCAATTTCCCCAGATGCAGATTGTAGTCATTATTATCCCCAGAGTTAACTTTCTCAAATGTAGATCTTACTATGATATCCTCTTTAAAAATACCTCCTTATGCTTTAGCCTTGCAGCCTCTCTGTGCCATGGGTAGCAGCTTTACTTTGGCTTGCTCTAAGATTTCCCTGTAATATGTGAACACTATGTAAAGCCAGATCATAAACAATTGCATCTATTCCGGGAATGGTAATTTTGTTTAAAAGTTGGATAAACTCTTTAAATAAATAATGCTGATTTATTATAGAATAGTGTGAAATGCCATATGATTTTCACTTTAAGAGAAGAAGTCTCAGAGAAATGTCATGCTTGTAAAATCAATCTTCTTTGGATTTTGTGTTCAAACTCCTTATCATAATGTATAATTCTTTTAACAATTGGACACCAGCTGACACCATATCCTGCAAGTCCTTACTACTTGCATTCTTCTGAGCTATCTCTGACGGACCACTAGTACCATTCCCCAAACTTCCCATGTTTCCATGTTCAACATTCCCATGTTCAGACTTCTCAGAGTTCATCTCTGAACTCTCATGCTGTTCTCTTTGCATAAAATACCATTCCCCATTTCTCTGAATTGTGAATTGCTATTCATCCTTGAAGTGTACAAACTCGATCAAGCTACATATATTATTCCTTCCTCTGTATCTTAAAAAATATTTCCCATAAATCTATTCAAGTATATTTTATGTTATATCATGCTTCTTTTATGTATGTTACTTTTACTAGTTATAAAAGCTTTAAAAGGATGTGTCTTATTCATTTTTTTTTCTCCCTGTAGTGTTTTATTATATAGCCACAAATCAAATACTTTAGCACTCCTCCTTCCAAAGATTGTGTTTAGATCCTCTTTCCTTCAGACTGTGCTGTACTTTATGACTCTTTCTAACAAATAGAATGTAGTGGAAATCACAGAGGATAACTTCCAAGACTAGGTCATAATCAACACAAAATTTAGTAGCAGGAAGTGGTTCTTCATACTGCCATGACGAGATGTAGAATCTCTTTGGAACTGGCTAGTGGATAACACTGGTAGGATTTTGAAAACGAAAATGTTGAAGGTTTTAAAAACTTGGAAAAACTATGTAGAAGAATGATGACAATTCAGAAAGCTATGTGTGAGGGCTAAAAATTAAAGCTATCAATATCTTACTGGAACCTGGGGGAAAGGGTTCTTTGATATAGAAATGAATAGGTAAGTGACAATGATTCCTGAAAAAATATAAAAAGTAAAAAATGCACCTAATGAAACTGGATATCTAGCTTTAGAAATTTCCGGAAGAAATGTTGGAAGATGCCATCTGATTTCTTTTTGATGCTTATGGCAAACTGTGAGAAGAGAGAGATGAACTAAAGTAAGTATTGTTAAACACAGAGAAGCAAGATTTGATTATTTTGAAAATTTTCAACCACTCCAGATAGCAAACACTGACAAGAAAACCTGCTGTACAGAAAAAGCCAAGATTGGGACTGTAAAATCTTTGTTAAGATCTCATAAAACTCTGAGGTGAAGCCTCAGAATACCATTCAGTCATAAAAAAGCTCCTCTAAAGATTTTAAAGGTTTGCCTCACAGATCCTCTAAATCAAATAGTAGAGGCACTAAGGAGCTTAAGGAAGTTCCCCAGCAACAAAAATCTAAAATAGAAAAGGGCATATGTCAAAAGAGACTTGTCAGTGTGACCTTTGGCACATCAGGATTAACAAGAGATCCACAACTATGAGTTTGAATGCTGCAACTAAAAAGATACTGCATGCTGCAACTAAGATAAATAAATAAATACTTAAAAAATTTTTTTAAACATTTTAAAATAAATATTAAAAAAAAATAAACATTTAAAAAATAGTAACAGAAGAAGATCCAGTTTTAAAAGAATTATTTTGGTGAAAACCATGTCACCTTGGACTGAAAGGGATGGTCTAAATTGGCGGTAATTTTGCCGATATTATTTTGATCCTTAACATTCTTGCACACACTGGATAAACTATCTGGCATGTTGTAAAGACATTCCAGCAACTATATAAAGTCCACATTTGAAGTACTGAGATATTTTACCAATAACCTGTGAGAAACTAAAGTCTTTAGCCAATGGCTATATAATTGAGCCAACTTGGGAGGGCATCATCTAGTCCAGGTAAACCTTAAAGTGACTGAAGCTCCAGCTAATATCTTGACTCTGACATCATGAGAAACCCCAAACCAGAACCACCCAGTAAGTTGCTCTTGTATTTCTGATTCTAAGAAACACTGATATAATATTTACTTTTGTATGCCATTAAGTTTGGGTTAATTTGTTACCCAGCAAGAGATAAGTAGAATAATTCTTTTTGTCATCTACTGTATTGCTTGGTGTGTTTTTGTCAGTTATTAAATATTTTCTGAAAGAGGAAAGGAGAGGAAAGTTGAAGGTATAGTGGATGGAATACAGAATAGAAACAATGTGGAGAGAAATAATATTTAAACTAACTTAAAGATTTCTCAATGAAAATTTTATTAATAATATATGTTAAAAGTTATTTGGCTTTAAGTTTAAAAGTAAAATTGGGACTTCCCTGGTGGTCCAGTCATTAAGAATCCATCTGCCATACATTCAGCCTTTCAGTATATTCCACAAATTTTATATCCAAAATGTTATTTTTCTTATGTTCTTGTATACTTAAGGAACGTCTAAACAAATACCAAATTTGTCTGTAACATTTATAACTTTATGATTTAAGCCGCAGAAATATTGTACACATTTGCCCAGTCCCTTAAAAAATAGTCTGACCTTTATTAGTTGTTGGTTTTTGGTTTTGTGTATGTGTATGAACTTTAAAAAAATTGTTTTATAAGTTCAAAAAGTTCTTTTAGGTCACCCAAGTAATTGCTGATTAGGTGATTCTGGGCAGTGGGATTATTAAAGCCTGTTGATGATATCAAAACAAGAAAATAATCACTTCTATTTCTAGAGTCCTGAAACTGTTACTTTGTCCTTCTCTTGACATTCTCTCCGACTCTTCTGACTCCATGGTTTGCACTTGAGCTGTTCTCACTGTGGAGAGAGCCCTGGATTCTCTTAAATCTAATAAAGTCCAATTAAGGACTGCTAGTTCCTAAGCTGTTTACCCTAAGGACACACGTTAATGATGAGTTTAAAATGGGGTCCTATTACAGGCTTATAGAGTGCCAGCCACCTTAGCACTTCATTTTTAAAAAGAGTGATAATTGGTAAGACTTTTGCAGTCCTATTTAAAAGATAAAGAAGTACAGTCAGAGAACTTCAGGACTTCATCAAGGTTACCTAGACAAAACACACTTAGAACTTCTTCAGTTGTGAATAGGTTAAATAAATGAATAACAGAGCTAAGATCCATTTCAACAAGACCCACAGTTTTAGTATTTAGATATATGTGTGTGTGTATATACATATGTGTGTGTGTATGTATGTATGTGTATAGATACATATTTGTATTTGAGGAAGAGGATGTTGTCAGGTTGCCTTCATTTTGAAAGATCTGTCCAGATTTTTATGAAAAGAAATTCACTGAAATATTGACAGAAATTCCACTTTGTGCTATGGAAGAGTGCAGCAGAATTTGTGGACTAGTGCTATGATTGCAGCTATGATGGTTATTCTTCATGAAAATTTTTGAACTGTAAAATTATACAGGAGAAAGAGTGAAGCTATGTATCACCATCGACCTGGGAGAGACAGCAGTGAGCAGACCTGAAGAGAGATCTTAGTTCCCTGCCCCAGAATTGAACCTGGGTAGACTGGATGAAAACTAGGAATCCTACCCACTAGACCACCAGGGCTAGAGGCTAGAAACAAATTGACTGTGGCTCTTCCCCCAACTTTAAAGCAAGACTATTTCAAGGAGGCAAAAATTGTAAAAACAGCTACAAAGTTTATTATTAGAGACATTGCACAATGTATGGAAAAGCATACAGAAAAGTAGTATGTTTAAGTCAGAGTAAGACTTAGCTACTGACTGACAACAAAGGTAGAAATACACACCCAGAGAGGAGTACAGGTAACCCGAGTGAGGAGGGGTGCTGTAGAAAGGTGCTTTAAATCACTTCTATAGGATAGTCTTTCCAGGTCTTTATTTACATTTGGCCAATTATTTTGTTTCTTTCTTCACACCTGACTGGTCCTTGGACCCTCCCTAAGATATGTATGCAACTTTTTGCTACGATGGATCCCAATGTACAAACCTATGGGTGCATGTCCACCTTTATTATGGGGTGGGATCCCCTCCCTTTTTGGGCACCAAGAATCTTTCTTGCACATGTGCAGACAGGGAGTCTTTCCTTGACCTCTGGAGTGGGCACCTATCTCTGCTTTAGCAGAGCTCAGCTTCTGCAGTAAGCTTTGCCTTTGGAGTGTCTGAGCGAGAACAAAGCTTGAATTTTACTCCACTTGACAAACACCAGCTGTCCAGCCCAGGGGCCCATTGATCTCCTACTTCACAATCACTACATTTTTGGAAATGAAGTTTGTAGCTTGTACATTTGATATCTCACACCCTTCTTCCACACCCAGCCTCTATGGGGCCTTTTACATGTGTAATAATTCATGAATAGGCCTCAAATTAGTACAGTTAATCCCTCTGTGTCCCAGGGCACTAAATCCTCAATAAATACAATTCTTGCTTCGGCATAGAAAGAAAATGCCCCGGTGATTATATTTTCCTTATTCAGTCTGAACCTAGGTATTTACTTTATTTATTAAATTAAAATATAATAAATAAAGGGGCTTCCCTGGTGACTCAGACAGTAAAGAATGCCTGTAATGCTGGAGATCCGGGTTTGATCCCTGGGTTGGGAAGATCCCTGGAGAAGAGAATATTCACCCACTCCAGTTTTATTGGGGCTCCCCTGGTGGCTCAGATGATAAAGAATCTGCCTTCAATGCAGGAGACATGGGTTTGACCCCTGGATCAGGAAGATACCCTGGGGAAGGGAATGACTACCCACTCCAATATTCTTGCCTGAAAAATTCCATGGACAGAGGATCCTGGCGAACTGTAGTCAGTGAGGTAACAAAGAGTCAGACACGACTAAAAGATTAGCACTTTCACTTAAAATATGTTAACTTTGTTGAAAAAATTGGAAGGAGTATATCTAATGATAATATGGTAATTAGAAGTGGAACTCTTCAAAGAGATGAACCAAGGGATAGTGCAAAAACATTATTATAATGAGAAATGAACAACACATCAGAGATTAGAAGCAGACTAACTCTTAAACATACACACACACACACACATACACACACACACATACACATGCATATAACAACTTCAGAATTAAATCATAGAACAGCATATGTCCTTAAGTGTATAAAACGTTTCATGACTCATATCTGTGGTCAGGATAGCTTTGAAGATGGAATACGGCTGGATGAGCTAATGGTGATGGCTTCCAAAAATTTGTAAATACTTTCAGTGCTCTTTACTTTGGGGCCATAGACATAGGTCACATATGTGCTTCCCAGAAATATATCTTAGCAATTTGTCTGAAGAATAGATAGAAACAACATGTTCCCTGTTTGTTCAGTAGTAGTATGGACAGTGAGATTTATCAATTCCCTGATATATCAAATTTCACCAGCTGTCTTGAAGTTGCAGAGCATAATGGTAAGATCTCAAAATCATTGCTCTGCCTGACTTTCACAAGATGATGCAAATTAAAAAATTTTTTAATGAATTAGATTTACTATATAATTTTGGGGTGATGGTAAAATGATCTGAAGCTAAATTTCTGTGATAATAATTTCCATTTTGTGTTTTATAGATATAACTGGAACATATTTATTTTTAAAAAGCATGAAAGGTAAAACATTAAAGAAAAAAACTTGTGCTATATTTTTATTCACATCAAATTTCACTTATTCTTAGGATAAATACACGATTTGTTCAAACCATTCCTTATTATTCAGCTCTTTTTAGGGAGTATTTCCTAAAGCAGGGATATTTTGAGAGATGTTTACTTTACTATTTATTTGTATATTATTTTATAAGAGATAGATATTTGATGAAAATAGGAAATTTGAGTACATCATTTTAGGGTTTCACCCTGGAAAACATTTTACGTGATAATAACACTATAAACTGTATTGTTCTGTCTTTATAATAATTAGTATTATCTCATGTTTATGGTTTACTTATCTGATACTGAAAGAGAAAGTATCCTGTATTAGACAAAGTGTGTGTGACTCTTTGAGGAGAGCATGGCAACCCACTCCCATATTCTTTCCTGGAGAATCCCCTAGGACAGAAGAGCCTGGCTTGCTGCAGTCCATGGGGTCGCAAAAGGTCAGACATGACTGAGCAACTAAGCATGCTCGCATATGACTCTCTGTTCCAATTTAGAAGTTTAGGAGCCTCCACAATTTATTGACTAAGATGTTTTCCTAATGGGTCAGTTTCCGGAAGACATCCTAAGGTTCAGCTCTTCCATGAAAATCAGGAAAAAAAAAAAAATACATGTAGAAAGATGGCACCTTAAACCTGCGACTTTAATGCAACAAGAATGCTGCCTGAATCTTTGTACAAGAAATAATGGGAAAGCAGATATGGTTACGAGGGTAAACAAAATATTTTCAAACAAAGATAAAGTAGAAAAGGTCTTCCCCTGGTTTTCTGTTGCCTCATGGACTTTGGTTTCTGTTTTAGGCCATGCAGTGTTTAACACCACCGTCAGTGAAGAACATTCATGTATTTAAATATTTCTACTGTTATCCAGCAAAACTATGAAGTGCTTCAAGAGGTAGATGAGTATGATTTTTTATCTTCCTGAGTACAATTGTACTAACACAATGTCTAGCTACGGCAAAGGATGTTTATCAAGGCCTACCTCAAGTCTATGATTAAATGCATGCCACAAAGTAGTAAATTTGTTTGTTCTGAAATTTATTTGCCCATGTGAAATTGCTCTACATCTTTTCCAATTTCATCCTGGAGGGTCTTTTTAGTCTTTTTTCTCTGTTGCAGTGAGGTCAGTTTCAACAGTTGCCACGGGATAGTGGAGTTTGAATATTTAGTAATTATGAGAATTCCCAAAAGATCATTCACCACTTACCTCACCTTTTTGTCTTGGGTTTTGTTTGCTGCTCTGTGCATGGTGTTTTTTCCAACTGACAGTGTCAGAACACGATTATTCCTCGCTCTCTCTTATTCTCTGGAGTGTGAGTCACAATAAAACAGAACTCGTAATCCGTTACCTTTTTCTAACAATTAGAAAAATAATGCTGGTAAGCCTCTATCTGTCTGGGCTCCATCTCCCTCCTTCCTCACCAAAAATATATTACAGCAATTGGAAAGAACAGTTTGTCTCCTTGAAAGCAGAGGACGAGCAAGGATACTAGTTCCTATATTCTTGTCTTTTAGTTTACAGCTGGATAAGTATGAAGAAATAAAGATGATAAAAAATAATAAATGTGTATGTACACCCCAATATGAAATAATATTTTACCAAATAATGAAATGTATTTTTTTCTTTAAAAGGTCACTTTGTTTCCATACCTGTTACCTTTTTTATTGTTGCAACATCCTTTAAAGAAAACAAAAGACATGATGCTGTGTGCACCTCATTGCCCACAGGCGGAAACAGAGGCACAGACTGATAAGGAACTCGCTCAAGGGGATGCCTATGACAGTGACAAAAGAAGGGTTCAAACCTTTGGAATTCAGCTTGCTTGTCTTGACAATACACTATTTTGCCTCCTAATTCCCCCCACCCCCACCCTAGTTCAGGAAAACAAGCAATGTCTTCAGTGAGCTAGTAATGTAAGAAGTTAATAAAGGTCTAAAGAGGCTAAACTACAGTAGCGGCACAGAATAGAATATCTGACTTAACCTTTAGCTGGCATCTTTCTAAAGGCAGAGACATGCTTTGTAAACCAGAGCAACTGTGCATGCAAAGGACTGACTTTAATTCATCTCATCACAGATGGAAATATAATCTGCTGCTATTTCCATATTTGTATTTTCTCTTTAGTTGTAAACTCAGCTTTAAAGCCTTATTACAGTGAAATATTAAAATATACTGAGAATGTATGAGATGTATACATTTAACTATCAAATCTATGCACATAAAAATGACCGTAACTTGAGTGATGGAATTAATGTAAATGGTTTCTTCTGAGTAAAACATGAGGATTTAAGTTTTAATTTTATGTATGGGGAATTCTTATTTGGAAGCAAACTTAGAAATCTAGTGTAAACACTTCATTTTAAGAAGAGAAAAAATAAGGTCCAGAAAAGTAAAATGAGTTATCAAAGACTGTCACATCTAAATATCTACCATAGATATAATTTATAATAGAAATCAGCTAAGTATTGCATCTATATTTTGAAGGAAAGAAAACTTTAGCTTCTAATTCTGAGAAGACCTGTTAAATAATTGTATGGAAATTTCTCATTCAATTTTATTTTTGGAGGGGATTTCTTCTAGGAATTTTTTGTTTTGTAAGTAGCAGGGAAAACAAGGCTTTAATTCTCTCTTTTTTTGTGTGTAAACAAGACAGCATATATGTTCTTGTGTAGATAGATAGATGAATGAATAGATAGAGGATGGATAGATTGATAGATAGCATATGTTAAAGTCTTAGAGGTCATAGGGTCAGTTTTGGAAGAAAAAATATTTTAATCAAATACTGAGGAGTAAATAGATATTATTCCAGGTGGAATAATAAAGAGAAGAAATATAAACATGAGGCAGTAATATGTACAAAGACACAAGCATAGAAAATCACTAGTTTATTCAAGATATTCAAAACAAGTAATTGTTTGACATATCAGATATAAGTAAGTGACAGTGAAATTGAAGTAGTTTAAAGGTAGATAATGAAGGATCTCATACGAGAAACAATGGATTTCAAATGCATAGCTAGTGGTACAGTAGATTTAGGTTGGGATTTAAACAGATTATTCCAGCAGCAGGAAGGGGAAAGACTTGAAAAGGGAAATATTGACCACAGGAAGTTCAAAAGGAAAGTTGCTATGATTCAGAAAAGAAATGATAAGAATCTGAATAAAGGCAGTAGCCGTGGGGACAAAGTGGGATAAACAGGAATAAGAGATATTTTAGAGACTGAATGTATAAGGCTTCTTTGCTAATGTTATAACACCTGTGAAGAGCATAGAGGCATCAAAGATGACACCATCATGCACATGAATAACTGAGACAATGAGTACAGGAGAAACAGGCTGGAGTGAGAATGAAGGCACTGAGTGCTGCATTTGATGTTTTAAGTTTTGGTTGCTAGTGTTTTATTGAATTGGAGATGTCGCAATCCAGTCATTGGATCCGCAGCTCAAGAGAGAGAACAAAAGAAGAGATAAAGATCTGAGAGTCACTAGTCATGTTTTGGTAGAAACAATCTTATAAGATTATCCCAGGAAGTGTGTACACAGAAATATAAGAAGGCCAAGAATAAAATCGCACAGAATACTAACGTGTAATAATGAATGTTTTAAGTGGAGCCAATAAGAGAAAACGAAATAGTATTCTCAGATAATAGGAAGTAAGCTAGGCAAACATGATGTCCAAAGAGGAGGAGAGAATTTCCACAAGTTAGAATGGTGAACAAGGACAGTTGTGTTAATAAGAGTCAAACAAATTCATGACTGAATGTAGAGCATTAGAGGGCTTCCCCAGTGGCTCAGTGATAAAGAATTGGCCTGCCAATACAGGAGGACTGGGTTCGATCCCTGAGTCAGGAAGACCCCCTGCAGAAGGAATGGCAACCCACTCCAGTATTCTTGTCAGGAGAACTCCATGTACAGAGGAGCCTGGCGGTCACAGCCCATGGGGTTGCAAAGTGTCAGACATGACTGGGCGACTAACAAACAAACAAAGGTATTAGGGTATGCAGTATTTAAACTAAGCTAGATTTTCAGTATTAGTCAAAATGTAAAAATAATGAGTATTAATTGCATTTTCTCTTTACTTATTGTTGAGATTTTTGTATGAATGAGGTAACAGGTCAAGAAAAAATATTACTGATTAAGAGAGATATTCCCACAAATTACTTTTATATGTAAACTTGGATATTATAAATTAGCGGGATTAACTAACAGCATTGTTGGTGGGTTGAAAAATTGAATATTACGTCAAAAATAGAAGATAACATCACAGTTACATTTAAAAGGCAAAGAGTCATTCTTAGGGAGAAGGTGATCATTATTTCTAGTGGTCTAGAAATGGAGAAAATTTTGTTTTCAATGACATTTTACCCTAAAAAACACAAAAATAAATTCTTCAGTATCGGGCTGAATTATAGGAAGCACTTAAAAGCAATCTTCTCAATCCACTTAGTTATGTTTGCCTTATTTTATATACTTTTGAGGTCTGTGTGTTTCTCATGCATAATAAGAAAAAGATGATTTTTGAGATTTATGAGGATGAGACAGTGGGTGCTTTCTTTCTGGATCGACTTTGGCATAAGAGGATGAGCTAGAGAGTGGGCCAGATCAGGAGCTAATGCTGCACATGCTTGAAGTGGAATTCAGTTTCTTTGTCAGAAGAATCTAATTAGTTTTTACAAAACTGGCAATTTTCAAAAAATAAGGTAAAAATCTATAACTCATTCTTTCTTAAACTAGGGAGATAGACCAAACCACAATAAGCCATTTTAATCTTAGTGCGTGAATACTTGCTATAGTAAAACACTGATAATAAAACATTCTATATCCTTTTTTCTTGGCCATGCTGCATGGCCTGTGGGATCTTAGTTACCCGACCAGTGATCAAACCTGAACCCGTGCCCCCTGCAGGGGAAGCATGGAGCTCTACCAGGGGAACTCCAGGGAATTCCCAAAATATTCTATATCCTTCCCAGCACTCTTTTGTTGGAGGACCACATTGTATCATTGAGATGAACTAGATAATAAATAAGGAATCTGAACTTCAGCCCCACTCTGTAAAAACTTCTGAAGAGAGAAGAAATTTTAAGGATTTATTTGTCCTTCTTTGTATAACAAAAGCTTACGTTGCAATAATATGCAAGAATCCTTCTAATTCTAAAGTTTTGTAAGTTACAAAACCCAGGACAGACATCATGTTTTCTAGAGGCAGTAGTATTAAACTAGGTTTGTTTGTTTGCTTAATTTACCCAAATGTACATAAAATGAAAGGCACAACTTATAAATCTACAGTTTGATAAATTTTGGCAAATAATGCAGCAGTCAAGATGTGAATCATTTCCATCACTGCAGAAAATGTTCCTGCCCACCTCCCATTCTACCTCAGGCAATCGCTTATCTGTTTCATCACTATGGATTAATTCTGGCTATTCCAGAATGCCATATAAATAGAAAAAATACCATCTGGACTCTTCTGTCCCTGGTTCCTTTCACAGAGTATACTATTTTTGAGATTCATTCATCCTTATAACTGCATTTATTAGTAGTTTATTTCTTATTGCTGAATAAGACACCAATGTAGGAATATACCACAATTTGTTTTCCATTCTCCTGTTAATGGAAATTAAGATTGGTTCTAGTGTAAGATTTTCTTTTTTGAACTTATATTTCATTACTCTTGTCTAAAATGCCTAGGATTAAAACTACTAAAATATTTTCCAGCACTGATGAACCTTCCAGTTATACCACATGCTCTGTTGTCGTTGTTTAGTTGTAAAAGTGTCCGACTCTTTGCAACCCCATGGACTGTAGCCCACCAGGTTCCTCCAGCCATTGAATTTTCCAGGCAAGAGTACTGTAGTGGGTTGCCATTTCCTTCTGCAGGGATTCTTCCTGACCCAGGGATTGAACTTGTGTCTCCTGAATTGGCAAGAGCCTCCTGAACCACCAGGGAAGCCCCAGTTGTGCTTAGTACTGTTGATGAAATCTGTGTTCAAACACTGCCCATTGTTTTATTTGGTTTTTTGTCTTTTTACTATTGAGTTTTTAAAAATTTATTTTGGTAAAAGCCATATATGTATAATGTTTTAAACATTTAACAATAGAGTTAAATGGTACTAAGTACGTTGTTGTGCAACCCTCACCATCATCCATCTCCCAAAAGTTTCACTTTCCTAAACTTAAACTCTTTCCCCATTAAACACTAGCTCCCCATTTCCCCCAACCCCACCCGTGGCATCCACCAATGTACTTTCTGATTCTATGAATTTGACTCTACAATGTACCTTGCATAAGTGGAATTAAATAGTGTTTGTTTGCACCCACTGTATATTGGAACATATATTTAAAGTTAATAAATATCCTACATACAGTTTGTACCTTTTTTCTTCCCCCTGTGTTATGCAGTAGGTTCTCATTAATTACCTATTTTATACATAGAAGTGTATGTATGTTAATTCCAATCTCCCAATTTGCTCCCACTACTTTCTCCGCTTGGTGTTCATACATTTATTCTCTGTGTCTGTGTCTCTATTTCTGCTTTGCAAATAGGTTCATCTGTACTGTTTTTTTCTAGATCCCACATATATACATTAATATACACTATTTGTTTTTCTCTTTCTGATTTACTTTACTTTATATGACAGTCTCTAGGTTCACCATCTCTGAAAATGGCACAATTTTGTTTATTTTTTGGCTAATCATCATCTATTAATACTATATATCTATACCACATCTTTAACTATTCCTCTGTTGATGGATATTTAGGTTACTTCCATGTCCTGGCTATTGTAAATAGCACTGCAATGAACATTGGGGTTATTGTTGAGTTTTTAAATGTTTCTTATGGATTCTGGGTACAGTTTTGTGTATGTGTGTGTTTATGTATATACACATATACATATGTGTGTATATTTTTTTCTTCCAATATTTTATGTGTATTTTAAATTTCATAATGGAATCTTTAAAAGGCAGAGGGCTTCCCCAGTGGCTCAGATGGTAAAGAATCTGCCTGCAGAGCAGGAGACCTGGATTTGACACCTGGGTTCAATCCCTGGTTTGGGAAGGAGTCTGGCAGGCTACAGTCCATGGGGTGACAAAGAGTTGGACATGACTGAGCAAATAACACACCTTTAAAAGAACAATAGCTTTTTAAAAATGTATTTTATTGAAATATAGTTGATTTACAATATTGTGTTAGTTTCTGCTATACAGCAAAGTGATTCAGTTATACACATTCCTTTCTATTAAGGTTTATCACAGGCTATTGAAAATAGTTCTCTGTGCTATACCATAGGACGTTGTTTGAAAAGTGAAAAGTGTTATTCACTCAGTCGTGTCCGACTCTTTGCAACCCCATGAACAGTAGCCTGCCAGACTCATCTGTCCGTGGAATTCTCTAGGCCAGAATACTGGAGTGGGCTGCCATTCCCTTCTCCAGGGATCGTCCTGACCCAGGGATCGAACCCAGGTCTCCTGCACTGCAGGCAGATTCTTTACATTCTGAGCCACCAGAGAAGCTCAGAAACTTGTTTATCCTTCATATGTATAATTGTTTGCAAGAGGTATTAGTCACTCAGTCATGTCCAACTCTTTGCAACTCCATGGACTGTAGCCCACCAGGCTCCTCTGTCAATGGGATTTCCTAGGCAAGAACACTGGAGTGGGTTGCCATTTCTCTCTCTAGGGGATCTTCCCAATCCAAGGGCCAAACCTGGGTCTCTTTCATTGCAGGCAGATTCTTTATCACCTGAGCCACCAGGGAAGCTCATGTATAATTGCATGCATCTACTAATTCCAAATCCCCAATCCAGCCCTCTCCTCTTACCCTCCCCCTTGGCAAACACGAGTCTGCTAAAAGAGCAATAATTTTTAATTTAAATTAAATATATTTAACTCTACAATGGTTATCACTGTCAGTGGCAGATGTCTCCTGTCTCTGTTATGCAATACTTGCCTATCTCTAGTTCGTAAAGATTTTCTCCTTTTTTTTCTTTAAATTTACTATTTTATTTTTAAATTTTATTCTTTTAGCTGTCGCAGTTATAGCTGTGGCACATGGGATCTTCAGTCTTCTTTGCAGCATGCAGGATTCTTATTTGCAGCACTCAAGCTCTTATTTGCAGCATGGGGGATCTAGTTTCCTGACCAAGGATCAAACCCAGGCCCCCTGCATTGGGAGCATGGAGTCTTAGCCACCGGACCACCAGGGGAGTCCCAGTTGTTTGTAATTCTAGTCCTCCAGCAGCAACACCCAAAAGAGTAGTACTTCTCTTCCACACCCCACATAGTTTTGGTGGGCAAGCAGGGAGCTTATTTTCCATCCTCACTCTAAGCAGGCTGTGCTCCTATGTAATGTTTGCAGGGCTGAGCAAAGAGATAATCTTTTGTCATCTACTGAGTAAGCTGATGGTGCCCCAGTTTACCCACTTTAGTGTCAATGGGGTCCAATACTGTTCTGAATTAAATAAGGCAGCTGGAAGCAAGGCTATGTGGCACCCCTGTCCCTTGTGTCTGCATGTCCAGTAGAAGCTGATCTTCAATAGGTGAATGGCTAAACTAATTGGTACATGTTATAAAATTGCATAGAACTAAAGCACCCATACACACAAAAGTGCTTGCAAGCTAGTGAAATCTGAGTAAGATATGTAGATTTTATCCAGTTCCTTAGTTGTCATAGTGAACAGTAGTTATAACCAATAGGGAAACTGGTCGAGTTTCTAGAATCTCTTTGTATTATTTTTGGCAACTGCAAATGAATCTATAATTATGTAAAATTACAAAGTTAAAAAATAAATAAGCCTATGATCATGTCCAACAACAGAGTCACTAAAATCTCTCTATTCGATCTGGGTCAGAATTCCAATATCTACCAGCACTGCTTGACTTCTAATATTTCTGTTCTGTTCTCGACTCTGTAACATCTGCTTCCTGGTCATCTCCTTATAGTCTCACCCTGTGTTTTCATAGCCCTGCCCTCATTGTAGGATTCCCAGGAAACCTCCTCCCATGGATTTCTGTGGCTCCAACGCTATACCTCCCTCCTCGTCCAGAGATCAAGCTGGTGCTGTTGTGGTGTTCACCTCTGATTTCTTCTCTTTTTAGGAACCATGGTATTCTGCTTCTTTCAATCCAATGCCTAAAAACAATTGACATATTTTTTTCCCCACTTTTTTGATTGTTTTTGTGTGAAGGCCAGTCCAGTAATGGTTAGCAATTACAGGTGGCAGCAGAAAATTCCAGGTTAGTTCTTAAATAATGTGCTAACACCAGGTAAAGTTAGCATTTGGGCACTGGAGTCTGCTTCCTTATTTATAAATTAGTCCAAAAGCCCTTTAAAAATCAAGTCATTTGCTCAACTAAATGAGTTACCACTCCTGCTAAATGCTACCTTTATAACTTTGCTGTGGGATTAACATTTTATAGAAGATGAATAAACTATTCTTGGAATTTAATTATGCAACTGTAAACTTGAGTTAAGCTAGAATATACATGAGTCATAACATCTATATTTTCAAAATATGTCGTGAACTTCACTAATGCATGGATTTATTCTCTTAATAGAAATAATGTTTCACAAAGTTATATTGTCATTAAGAAAACTTAAAACATCACCACATATTATAGTGTTGTAATTTAACAAAAAGAACTATGAAGTCCTCCATTATAATGACACATCTGAAAGAAACTGCATTTTGATATGAATCATCCCACCAACACAAAATAAGCTCTATAAACAAAGATTACTTCTCTTGTTCTTCTGTGAGATATTAATACAAATTTGAAGGAAAATTATTAGTTTGCTCTGATAGTCTAAATACCTATTTCTCTAAGGAAAAAAAAATAAGGCTTAACCAATACTTTACTCAAATCAAATTTATTTCAAATACAGTTATTCATCTAGAGTTATTTGAGATCATTAAATTCCTGCTTCAAAGTTATAAGATCAAAAAGGGAAAAAATATCAGATATAAACAAATTCTAAATTATAGATCGTCAGGTTGAGAACCTTAATATATTAAATCTCACTGGGTTGAAAATGCTTCTTTCTTAGTTGATTGATGCATAGTTCACCTTGATTTTTCCAGAATCCAGTGGGTGTACTGGGCTAAGCACCATGGTAGATACAAAAGGTATGGTGATCAGCACCAGTCCTTAGGTACTTATAGTTTCATTGACAACAACAAAAATAGATGTGCTTCCTTAAAAAATTACATTTCAGACAGCAAATGTCTTAGAGAAATAGCATGTTTAGTGTCAAAAATGTATAGACAACAAATGCTGTATCTTCGGTATTTATATCCACAGCTATTACCTCAACCTTAAATTCTCTCCAACTATTTAATCCTATGACTTTCATTCCTCTTCAATTTAGTCATTTCACAGCAGATTCAAAATGGCAGTGTATCAACATATGGAACTGTTGAGCCTACAAAATCTGTTTTTGTTCTTATCACAATTTGACTTTCTCTCTAACTCATCTGCCTCTTCAAGCTACACACATTTCTCTATTGTACTTGGATCTCATGCATGCATGCATGCTAATTCACTTCAGTTGTGTCTGATTCTTTGTGACCCTGTGGACCATAGCCCACCAGACACCTCTGTTCATGGGATTCTCCAGGAAAGAATACTGGAGTGGGTTGCCATGCCCTCCTTCAGGGGATTTTCCTGACCCAGGGATCAAACCCATGTCTCTTATGTCTCCTTCAATGACAGGCAGGTTCTTTACCACTAGCTCCACCTGGGAATAGGTAGTAAATAAGTCTACTTGCTGCTGAGGGCCTGAAAGAGTTTCTTTTATACTCTATGATGAGTTGGCCATTACACCAAAATTAAATAAATGAACAGATTCACAGACTACGGCTACGCTGCCAACTAGGCCCTCAGAGGCTGAGCTCCCTAGATAGGAGTCACACAACACAATGAATATCACATTAAAAGCACTGAAGCCTAAATACGAACACCTTCGTCATAATTGTGTTATAGCATGCTTAATATCAGGACCTACACTTTAGCTACTTTAGAGGAAAGCATTTAGACAAATCTCATTTTTAATTGGCATTTACTGGGGAGTTTTAGACAACAAAGCCATATATCTTAGTGATTGGAGAATGAATGGAAGCTGGAAAAGTGGACCTGATGACTATTATCTTATTATTTCTGGAGGCTTGACTAGGAAAGGAAGCTTGAGAATAGTGTGGTAAGTAGTTGGAAATGCAGGGTTAAAGGAAGAATACTTTCTTTCGTGAGATGTGAGAAACTTGAGCATTTTTTATGTAAAGTCAGTGAAAGAGAGGGATAATGATACAATACTATAAGTAGAAAAACAAACAAGAAATTAGAATTCCAGAAGACACTACTTTGTAACAACCAAAAGATTCCTTTCCTCTTAATCTTCCTCTGTGACCACCAAGTTATGATGCCTTAGATCTCTTCTACTCCTGATTATTGCTTCTGTAGCTATTTAATTTTGCTAAAGAAGTTTGAAAAATGTCATATATGTCTATGTATGTATATATATATATGATAAGTACAGTTATCAATATTTTATAGATAGGGAAATAGAAGTTAATGCAACCTGCCCCAAATTATAAGTTGGTCAGAAGCCAACTGGGTAGATATATGCACATTTATAACATTTTAGTTTTTAGCTATCAAATTAGACTCAATTTCAGAGTCTGTATGTGGTAATAATACCAAGAAAATAGCACTTGTGAGTAATTTCAGCATCAGGTTGGACGTTCTCAGTGTGTCATCCATCCATCCAAGAAACGCTTTTTGGGACTTCCTCTGTCTAATTCTGAGCTAGGAGGTCATTGAATACAAACCTGACTAGGATACATCCACAACAAGTTGCTTTGACAGCAAATACAGAAACTTCATTTTACCACTGGATTGGGAGATATCTTAGAGCAAGAATCATTTCTTATTTGTATTTCTGTATGTAATCCCTGGTGTAAAGTAAGCCCTGGGTAATTTTCATTTTGATGTATGATATGGTTCCTGTCTTCCTCTCCAACTTTATTTCTCTCCAGTCTGCCTCTTAATCTCTAGCATTCAGCTCCATGGGTCTCCATTTTGCTTCTGGAACATGCCAGGCATTGCCCCACTACCTCAGCAATCATTCTTTCTTTTGACTCCAGTATTCCTCCCCAGAAATTCTATTAGTTGGCTAAATCTTATATATTATTTCTTAGCTCCAATATGAATCCTCAGAATGGTCTTTCCTGACCAGACTATCTAAAAAGAGGCATCCTTTCACTTTTTAAGTTATTACCTTGTTAATTTCCATATAAATTCTTTGCAAATGCAATCTGTGAAAGTCTCCTCTTCCCAGTACCAATGCCTCTCCAGAGTCTGCCTGCCACTGTTTACTCTCCAGAGACTTAAGGTAGTTTGGTTTTAATCTTGTCTTAAGTTTATAATCATTATCTGCAGAAAGGTTGGTGTGCTGGAAACTTATAATTAACATGCTTTGATTTTTTTAATTCTGAAAAGATTCTGCATCACTAGAAAATTGCATTTTAGGTATTTTCTTAAAATTCATGTCGATGTATGACAAAAACCACTACAATATTGTAAAGTTGTTTTCCTCCAATTAAAATAAAGTACTTAATTTTAAAAAAGACATTAGAAGCTTATGTTTTTAACAATAGTTTTAAAATAAAAATGCAGAGATCTATTTCCTTCTAACAGGCTGCCTCTAGGCTGCTGTTTTACATATGTATATATATGGCTTAGAAACTTACAGGCAGAGGCTTAAGCATGAGGAGTATCTGACTCATTGATTAAAGAACTGCAAGTATTCTATAATAGCAACATGGGTCCCACATTTTCAGAAAATACTTGATATTAACAGTTTTCTGAATCAATAAATGTATTCTGTCTATAAGTCATTTTTCTTTTTCTTAATTACATTTTTATATTCCAAACTTACAAAAATGATTATGGCACATTATGAGGTAATTACTTGCCAACTTCATTTTAATTAACAATGCTATTTTTGAAGACAGTAGTGACACACATAACTCACATAGTTCGATATTTATTTTTTTGTTACTCTCCTTTTAACTCCAATGACTACTCTATTCCCTTCAAATCTGTAAAGATCAGAGCTTCCCTGGGCTCCAACTTAGTATGCTAAGCTTTATTTTAGAGTAAGATTTTGTAGTGGAGAACATTAGGGCTTTATAATGGCTAAGTCAGCAGACCTTTAACTCTAGTTATAATAAAGGGCATCTCAAGCGGAGAGATCACGCTCTTATAAAGATCTCCACAGTAATATCTCCAAGCTAAAGAGGAACAGGAGCCCCTGATTGGCACTTTGTTACTTGAATGGTCCCCCACTGATGAGGCAGAAAGGACACTAAGGATGATTTTAGCACAATTGAAAATCTCGCTGATGCCAAACTTAAAGCAGCACAAGCCATAATGCCATTTCTAAAATATGCTCTGGAATCATGAAAGCTTTGCTTTCCCAGACACCCAGTGCTTATTCTTCTTCCTACTGATTACTTGTAAAAGGCCCTCTCCATCATCATGTCTCCTGTCTTCCACTGCTCAAGGCAAACTTCACTCACATGCAGCACATTCTTTCTGCTGCTGGTGCCACAATATGAATGTGTTTTATTAAAAATTAAAAGTGTTGGTTTTACTTTCCATCAGGATGAAAAGTGAAGTCTCATTCTCAAGCTCCATCCTGCTTCATCACTCCCGTCATTCTTGCGCTGTACCTCCAGACACTGCTATTAATGAGTAGGCCACATGCCCAGAGACCTTCAAGGATGCCAGCTTTTCCTGAACTCTCAAGTCATGAGACAATAACAGAAGGCAGAGGACTTCTCAAAGGATAGGTAAGGAGGCATCATGCTCCACTGGGATTACACCTTTTTCTTGATCTTGTGTCAGAATGATGCTGAGAAAATTGTGTGTGGTGTCTTATCATCTTACAGCACATGGTTCTTAAAAGTCAAAAAAGCTATTATACATTGAGGAAAGTTAAAGGCCCAGAGAATTACCCCACAGCATTCAACTCTCTTTGAAAAATAAAAATAACAAGACATATCCTGGACGGTGTTCCCAGGGAAGTTTGTCTGCTACATCGCATGCTTTTGTAACGTTAACTTTCGGGCTTCTGTTGGTATTTTTTGAAAGCAGAGATGTAGTGTATTTTGTTAGTTGCCAACACTGGTTCCACAGAGTAGCATGCTTTGCAATTTGAAGGTTAAATTCCTTTCAAAGAGACTTGTTGGAACTGCTCTTCTCACTCCTATTAACTAGTGGAACTGCCTGACCTTTATAAGTGCAAGTCAATATTCACACTGTCAGAGGAGTATCAGTGGGAGTAATCTTTTCAGTCCCAGAGAGAAACAGTTTGCCAGAGGCAGATCATGACTAGAGAAGGGGAGTTGGCGAGCAGTGACATAAAACACTTTTAAGTGAATTCAAACAATGTCTTTGACACAGCTCGGAATTTTATTCAATTTTAGTTATAACAGCGCCTGCCGGTCCCTCTAAACTGCAAAGGTGTCATTTTGCAACAATAAAGACACGGAATGTGAAACGAAGCCTGTTAAATGAGCTCATCCCTTTTCATCCATACCTTTGAGAATGCAGGTGGCTCTTTCCCCCAAAATACACATCTCTGAAAACCATTCAGAAATGAACATTATTATTTTTAATGAGCACCAATGATCCTTTTTCCCTTCATGCACGACCTAATACTGGGGCGACATTTTAATAAACTAGGGAGAGGGAACTCTTTCTTTTTCCCCTTTTGTACCCCAAATTGCCATCAGAGTTTAACCTCAAAGCAATTTTTTCAAATAAGTCATTTTCCAGTGTGCTATTCACAAAATAAAAGTAAGAAAGGGAGCACTATAATGTTGGTTTCTATTTCAATTGGCTCTCTCTTCATTAATATATCATTATAATTACATGTGTGATCCAGTATGCTATCATAGGGCTTATCTTAATAGAAACATCTATCAATAGACTTATGTTTTAAAAAAATGAGTGAAATATTCAGTTGCTATTCCTATGAATAGATATAACATATTTTAGGGATGAAAAGAAATCTTGACTATTACTTGTGTGTTGTTATTAGTGGAATTAGTGCAGTAAGTTTGAAACTATTTTATTCGTATAAGGAAGTGAAGTCAAGTGAAGTCGCTCAGTCGTGTCCGACTCTTTGCTACCCCATGGACTGTAGCCTACAAGGCTCCTCTGTCCATGGAATTTTCCAGGCAAGAGTACTGGAGTGGGTTGCCATTTCTTTCTCCAGGGGATCTTCCCGAGCCAGGGAACAAACCCAGGTTGCCAGCATTGCAGGCAGATGCTTTACTGTCTGAGCCACTAGGGAAGCCCATTTGTATAATAGAATCGAGGAAATAATTTAATATATTATTATTATTATTAAGAATTAAGTTCCTCTCTGTGGAAAAAAGGTGATATGATAAGAAATTAAAGGAAAAAGGAAACGTTCTTGTTTTTTATTTGAATTAGAGATCAGAATAAAAGATATTTTAATATATATGGATAATACATATAGGTACATATAAGCATATATACATAATTGTAAGCATATATGCATGTAATTTTATAATTATGAAGAAAAGCACTCAAACACTGATGGGAATTAACTGACCAAAAAAAAGATGTTAAAAGGATTCTCACTGGCCAAATTTAGGACATACTAAGTATGAAAATAAATAATAATAGAAATGGATTATGATACTGAATTACAATCAGTTCATTAGATAGCTATTTTTTTAGATAAAATTTCAAGTAATGAATATCTTATTCACAAAAATAATAAGGCCAAATAAACTATTAAATATAGAAGAATTTATAGAGATAGCATTTCACCATTTCATAACCACCATAGCAATAATAGATTCAGGAAAAAGTCATCAATAAGTGATAAAAACTCCAGGTAAAATATCTCTGAAAAACAGGATATTTATGCAAGCTCAATGCCTCATTTTATAAATTATTTACTAATTACAAAGAGAAAATGTACCTTTTTTCAACAGATATATCTGGTGAAAACCATTTTAATCACATGACTCACCTATAATACAAACTGACATCATGTGCTTTTCAATATGATGAAGTCATCATCCAGTTAGTACTTCCACCTAAATTTCTTAACCTGAATCTAATCAGGAAACAAATGAAGAAACAATAAGAAAACCCAAATTAAGGGATATGTATACAGTAAAAGCAATCTAGAATAGAGTCTCTAAAACTGTCAACACTCTGTTGTATTTAAAAAAGAAAATAGTCTGTGGGAAGTTTATAGTTTAAAGGAAAGTAAAGAATATATGACACCTCCATGAAATGTGTAAGCCTTATTTGCATTCTGAATCTTAAAAATAACATGTTATTGGGATAATTGATAGTGGGTAGAATTTAATATAGGCAATTTATTAGATGATAGTATTGTATCAATGTTAAATGTCCTTTCTATGACAAATTTATTATGGTTATGTAAGAGAATGTCTCTATTCTTAGATGATTAATATTTCATGCTGAATTAATTAGAGATGAACTGTCACAATATTTGCAACTAATACTGAAATGGTTTGCCGAAGAATATGAGAGAGATAGATGCTGAGAGGAGAGAATAGGACTGAGAGAGATAAATAGAGAAAGTTGGTAAAATATTAACAATTGACATATATATATATGTATAGGGAAAGGGCACTTGCTGTTCTTCAAACAGCAAAAAGTTCTTGTAACCTTTTGATAAATTTAAAGTCTATATATATATATCCCCCACAAAAAAGAATAAAGACTGTTCATGTATTACATTATATCTTTATATTACTTCTAATATGATGTGTAACAATAAATCCCTTCTCAAATATAGTAATTTATATAGACAATTCAAATCACCAGAGAAATTTAGAGCTGTGAGGGTTTCAAGAGAGAAAATTATAGAGTCATAAATTCCCACTAACTGTATGTTAGCCTTTTGATCAGGTTTTCTCTTTCCCGTGTCTTAAAACTCTCTCCATTTGTTTTTCTCCTCCATTCCTCATTTAACAAGCTCTAATTTCCCTCAACTTAAAAATAACCTCCTTTTCATATATCCAAAGCCTACCCCCAGATGCCACTGTGCCTGCTCTCCTCCTTCACGTGTAAACCACCGACTCTCTCTCCTCACCTGAGACCCTTCCATGCACACCACTCACCACTCCACTGACGCAACTCTTGTTAAGGACACCAACAACTCAACTGTTGTTTAATCTGATGAATACCTGGCAGTCCTTTTTTTCTTCCTTGTTCACTCCCTAGAGATCATTTAACAAGGCTAATTTCTTTCTCCTTCAGAAGGGAAAAAAATCAAAGAAAATAAGAAAAAGAAACTTCCCCTAACTTCGACGTTGCTTTTAGGTCTTTTATTATCAGTCTCCTTTGCAGGTTCTGTAATGGCCCTGATTCCTTAACTATTTGTTTTGACAGATCTCTGTTCTAGTGGTGTTTTTTTTTTCTCCTATAATATCTATTAGGTATTTCATCTGATCTAATTTTTTCAATAGGCATCTATATGCTGGAGGCTACAGAATCTAAGCAGATCAAACATCTGTACTAATTCAAAGCTTTTATCTCCTGCTGACTTTAAGCTGTTTTTTTTTTTTTTTTGATGTTTGGCAGATATCTGAGATTGAACATCTCCAGATTATGTAATTCCATTAATGCACTATATGGTAATAGAATTTGTTTTTTTCAAAAATATTTATAAAATGCCTACTACACATCAGGTTCTTTACCAGAGCTTGCATTCATCAGACAACAAAAGAGGGAGATTCTTGACCTGGCAGAGCTTACGTTTAATTGTTCAGGCCAGAAATCTGAATGGCATCCTTAACGTAATCTTCTGCTTCACTGTCCCATCAAATCAGATATACTCTCAATTTACTCTTAATCTGTTCCTTTCTCTCTAAGAATAAAATATTCCTACTCTCCCTTGTCTATAATATTAAGCAATCATTAGAGTCAGTTTTAATCTCATGCCAAGTTTAAACCCAGGCCGTGCATGTGTGCTCAGTTGCTCAGTCGTGTCTGACTCTTTGCAACCCTATGGACTATAGCCCGCCAGGTTCCTCTGTTCATGGGATTTTCCAGGCAAATATACCGAGGTGGATTGTCATTTCCTACTCCAGGGAATCTTCCCCACCCAGGAATTGAACTTGTGTCTCTTGCGTCTCCTGCATTGGCATGCTATTCTTTACCACTGAGACACTTGGGAAGACCTAAACCCATGCAAGTTGATCAACTAACTATAACTTCATATTAGTAACCGTGCATCTAGAAACTAACCAGTTAGTAGCAGACAATTACCACTGCCACAGTCTCCATCCCCCTCTTTCCTGAAAGTCTGCCAAGTTCTGAACATTTTATTTTGTTCTGTTTTGGTTTCTCACAGCCTATGTAAGATCAGAAATTTGTTTTGTTAACAGACACTATGTCTCACATGCATAGCTCTCCCTTGATTACCAAGAGAAAAATTCTTTGTTCCTGATACTGGATGTTGACGTCTTTCCTCATTTCCACTTTCATTATCATTACTCTAAGTCATATATTAATCATGTACACCTGAGTTATTGCAACAGATCTTCCATTGATCCACTTGTCACTGTCTTTTTCTCTTCAATTCATTCTTTAACCTCAAATAATTCATTCTATGAGGCCAGTATTATCTTGGTTCCAAAACCAGACACATCACCAAAAAATTAAACTGCATTAAAGTTTTCTCTTAGGAACACAGAGGCAGAAATCCTTGTCAAAATACTAGCACACTGAGTTTAACAACATATGAAAAAGGTTATACGTCATTACCAAGTGGGATATATATACCTTGGTAGGACGCACTGATTTAGTATACAAAAGTCCACCAAGGTAGCCCATACTACTAGAATAAAGGACAAAACCACATGGACATCTCAACTGATGTAGAAAAAACATCTGACAAAATTGAACATCCTCTCATGATAAGAACACTTGACAAACTAGAAATAGAGGGGAACTTCCTCAACTTTATAAGGACATCTATTGAAAACTCACAGATAATAGTGAGTAATATGAAAGAGCAAATAGATTTTCCCTCTAAGATCAGGAAAAGTAAAAGATATTCACTCTTGCTACTTTTATTTAATATTGTATTGAATTTCTAGCCAGAGCAATTTGTCAAGAAGAAGAAATAAATGGATATTGAAATTCGCAAGAAGTAAAAGTATCTCTATTTATGTTACCGACCAGGTCCTTGGACTCCTTAATCAATAGAAATTGATAAGAGGCCAGATTAATTCAGGCAAAGCTTTACTGGGGTTCATGGTGCATCATGAGGGAGCGAAAACAAGTGACAGATGTCCTAGCTCATTCCCTAGGGAGGCAACTGTTCCCTTAAATGGAGTGAGGGTGGGGGAGATCAGTGGGTTGGGGTGGAGGGGTGGTTTAGGTGGTCTGCTCACATCCTTGGTAGTGCTGTGGGATCATGCATAGTACCCTATTTTTGTTCCCTGCACCTTAGAATGGCAATATAATTTTAGTCTTTTTGTATCCTTTTGTTCATAATATATCCCAACTGTGCATGTCTGCGGTTATCTTTAGTCTCTTACAATTTCTTTGTATTTTGTTGCTCAAGGAAACATTTGTCCAGGTGAAAGCACTGCAGTGAAGGCTCCAGGGTTCTAGCCTGTCTCACTTATGCAACATGAGTGACATGATTTGTATATGTAAAATTCAGAGTAATCCACAAAACAACTTTTAGAACTGATAGAGGAGTTCAGTAAGGTTCTAGGATATAAGATCAATATAGAAAGCCCATGTATTTCTATATACTAGCAATAAACAATTTGGAAATTATATTAATAAATCAATTTTATGTATAATAGGATCCAAAATAATTTAAAACTCAGGGATATATTTAACAAAGAAATGTAAGACTTGTACACCTCAGACCAAAAATCATCACTGAAACAAAATAAAGAAGCCCTAAATAGGAGAAGACTCTTGAGAGTCCCTTGGACTGCAAGGAGATCCGATCAATCCATCCTAAAGGAGATCAATCCTGGGTGTTCATTGGAAGGACTGATGTTGAAGCTGAAACTCCAATACTTTGGCCACCTCATGTGAAGAGTTGACTCATTGGAAAAGACCCTAATGCTGGGTAGGATTGGGGGCAGGAGGAGAAGGGGACGACAGAGGATGAGATGGTTGGATGGCATCACTGACTCGATGGACATGGGTTTGGGTGGACTCCGGGAGTTGGTGATGAACAGAGAGGCCTGGCGTGCTGCAATTCATGGGGTCGCAAAGAGTCGGACATGACTGAGCGACTGAACTGAACTGAAATAAATGGAGGAAATATCTTATGTTTATAGATTGGGAGACTTAATATTGTTAGGAGAGCAATACAACACAGGTTTGATCTACAAACTTACCACAATTCTTATTTTAAAAAATCCCAGTTCCAGCTTTTTGCAGAAATTTCTGTATTGATCCTAATAGCCAATACCATCTCAAAAAGAACAAAGTTGAAGGACTTACACTTCCTGATTTCAAAACATTTTACAAAGTTTCAACTATCAAAACACTGTGGTACTGGTATAAGAATAGACATATATAGCAATGGAATATAATTGAGACTCCAGAAATAAACACATACGATATAGCAAATGATTTTCAACAAGAGTTCTAAAACCATTTAATGGGGAAAAATAGTCTTTTCAACAAATAGAGGTGGAACAATGGAATGTCTTCTTGACCAAGAATGAAGCTAGATCTCCCATTTCACCTCATATAAAAACATCAATTCAGAATGGATAAAAATCTATAAGTAAGAGCTAAAACTATATAATTCTTAGACTGAAACAGAGAGGGATATTATTGTGACCTTGGATCATGCAATGGTTTCTTATATACGATAACAAAAGAATAAGTGACAAAAAGGGTATAAGCTGGACTTCATCAAAATCAAAGAGTTTTATTCTTCAAAGGACATCGTCAAGAAAGTAAAAATACTTGAGACTTGACTTCAGAATATATAAATGCCTCTTTCATTTCAATAATAAAAAGACAAATAACCCAATTTTAAAAATAGGCAAACACTTAAAACGATAATTCTTAAAGAAAATATAGAAATAATTAAAAGCACAAGAATGATGTCCAATATAATTAGTCATCAGAGAAATGCAAACCAAAATCACAATGAGATATCATGTCGTGAGATAGCTCACAATGAGATAACCACCCCAAGAAGGTTTAAAAGGTTTTAAAGATATAAAATAACAAAGATGGCAAAGCTGTGGAGAAGCAATAACCTTCATACATTGTTGATGGTAAATTAAATAATGTAGCCATTTTGAGGCAATTTGTTCCTCAAATTGTTAAATCCATAGCTATTATACTTGCCTGCGTGAGTGTTAAGTCGCTTCAGTCCTGTATGACTCCTTGCAACCCTATGGGCTATAGCCCACCAGGCTCCTGTGCCCATGGGATTCTCCAGGCAAGAATACTAGAGTGGGTTGCCATGCCGGGCTCCAGGGGATCTTCCCACCCCAGGGATCAAACCTGCATCTCCTGTGCCTCTTATATTTCAGGCAGATTCTTTACCACTGAACCAGAGCTATTGTATAGCCCAACAAATACATTCCTAAATACCTTTCCAAGAGAAGTGAAAACATGTCCACATAAAATCTTACATGTAAAAGTTCATAATGGTTTCATTATGACAGCTAAAATAACCAAATATTCATCAACTGATGAATGAATAAACAGATGTGGTATACTATTCAGCCGTACAAAGGAATGAAATATTGATACATGCTATAACATAAATAAGTCTTGAAAATATGATGCTAAGAAAAATAATCCAGTCATTACAAACTACTTATTGCATGTTTTCAAGTACATGAAATGTCCAGATTAGGCAAATACTTAGAAATAGATGGGGGGTTGTTAGGGCTGAGGAGAGGGACAAATGCAGAGTCAGTACTAATAAGAATGAGTTTTTCTTTTTCTTTAGGGGCATAAAAATATTTTGAAATTAGATATGATGGCTTAACAACTCTGAATTCCCTTAAAAACAATGAATCGTACATTTTACAGAGTGAAATGTATGGCTTGTGATTTATTTCCCAGTAAAGCTGTCATAAAAAAATTAAAAAGCAACTGAAAGTAATTGTCCAAAATGAAAATCTGACTTTGTTAATTTAATCTGTTTTAAAATGCTTTCCAATGGCCTCCTCTTATATTTAAGATAAACCTCAAAGGCTTTGATTTATACTTTTTGTACTCTTTGTATGGTGGTCTCTGTGTAACTCTAGTTTCATTTCTTGGCATTCCCTACCCCAAATATAGATATATGGAACTCTCTGCTTCTGTCATATTCAACCTCCTTTAAGTCTGTACCCTAGGACTTTGAGTTCTTTATGCTCAGTTCTTCACACAGCCCTTCTCCATCTTACTCTACTATGAAACTTTTCTTTGCATATCACTCATCATTAATAGGTTCAGTCCAGTTCAGTCACTCAGTCATGTCCGTCTCTTTATGACCCCATGGACTGCAGCATGCAAGGCTTCTCTGTCCATCACCAACTCCCAGAGCTTGCTCAATCGAAACAGTGATGCCATCCAACCATCTCATCCTCTGTCGTCCCCTTCTTATCCTGCCTTCAATCTTTCCCAGTTTCAGGGTCTTTTCCAAAGAGGCAGTTTTTTGCATCAGGTGACCAAAGTATTGGAGTTTCAGCTTCAGCATCAGTCCTTCCAATGAATATTCGGGACTGACTTCCTTTAGGATGGACTGGTTGGATCTCCTTGCTGTCCAAGGGACTCTCAAGAGTCTTCTGCAACACCACAGTTCAAAAGCATCAATTCTTTTGTAGTCAGCTTTTATAGTCCAACTCTCAATTCCATCCATGACTTCTGGAAAAACCATAGCTTTGACTAGACGGACCTTTTTTGGCAAAGTAGTGTTTCTGCTTTTTAATATGCTGTGTAGGTTGGTCATAGCTTTTCTTCTAAGGAGCAAGTGTCTTTTAATTCCATGGCTGCAGTCACCATGTGCAGTGATTTTGGAGCCCAGGAAAATAAAATCTGTCACTGTTCCCATTGTTTCCCCATCTATTTGCCATGAAGTGATGGGGACCAGATGTCAGGATCTTAGTTTTCTGAATGTTAAGTTTTTATTATTTTTTATTTTAGTTGGAGGCTAATTACTTTACAATATTGTAGTGGTTTTTGCCATACATTGACATGAATCAGCCCTGGGTTTACATGTGTTCCCCATCCTGAACCCCCCCTCCCACTTCCCTCCCTGTCCCATCCCTCTGGGTCATCCTATTGCACCAGCCCTGGGCACTTGTCTCAATGCACGAACTTGGACTGGCGTTCTGTTTCACATATGATAATATACATGTTTCAATGCTATTCTCTCAGATCGTCCCACCCTCACCTTTTCCCACAGAGTCCATAAGACTGTTCTATGCATCTGTGTCTCTTTTTCTGTCTTGCATATAGGGTTATCGTTACCATCTTTCAAATTCCATATATATGCATTAGTATACTGTATTGGTGTTTTTCTTTCTGGCTTACTTCACTCTGTATAATGGGCTCCAGTTTCATCCATCTCAACAGAACTGATTCAAATGTATTCTTTTTCAATGGCTGAGTAATATTCCATTGTGTATATGTACCATGGCTTCCTTATCCATTCGTCTGCTGATGGACATCTAGGTTGCTTCCATGTCCTGGCTATTATAAACAGTGCTTCGATGAACATTGGGGTACACGTGTCTCTTTCAATTCTGGTTTCCTTGGTGTGTATACCCAGCAGTGGGATTGCTGGGTCATATGGCAGTTCTATTTCCAGTTTCTTGAGGAATCTCCACACTGTTCTCCATAGTGGCTGTACTAGTTTGCATTCCCACCAACAGTGTAAGAGGGTTCCCTTTTCTCCACACCCTCTCCAGCATTTATTGCTTGTAGACTTTTGGATAGCAGCCATTCTGACGGGCGTGAAATGGTACCTCATTGTGGTTTTATTTTGCATTTCTCTGATAATGAGTGATGTTGAGCATCTTTTCATGTGTTTATTAGCCAACTGTATGTCTTCTTTGGAGAAATGTCTGTTTAGTTCTTTGGCCCACTTTTTGATTGGGTCATTTATTTTTCTGAAATTGAGCTACAGGAGTTGCTTGTATATTTTTGAGATTAATTGTCTGTTGCTTCGTTTGCTATTATTTTCTCCCATTCTGAAGGCTGTCTTTTCACCTTGCTTATAGTTTCCTTTGTTGTGCAAAAGCTTTTAATTTTAATTAGGTCCCATTTGTTTATTTTTGCTTCTATTTCCAATATTCTGGGAGGTGGGTCATAGAGGATCCTGCTGTGGTTTGTTGGAGAGTGTTTTGCCTATGTTTTCCTCTAGGAATTTTATAGTTTCTGGTCTTAGGTTTAGATCTTTAATCCATTTTGAGTTTATTTTTGTGTATGGTGTTAGGAAGTGTTCTAGTTTCATTCTTTTACAAGTGGTTGACCAGTTTTCCCAGCACCACTTGTTAAAGAGATTGTCTTTTCTCCATTGTATATTCTTGCCTCCTTTGTCAAAGATAAGTTGTCCATAGGTGCGTGGATTTATCTCTGGCCTTTCTATTTTGTTCCATTGGTCTATATTTCTGTCCTTGTGCCAGTACCATACTGTCTTGATGACTGTGGCTTTGTAGTAGAGCCTGAGGTCAGGCAGGTTGATTCCTCCAATTCCATTCTTCTTTCTCAAGATTGCTTTGGCTATTCGAAGTTTTTTGTATTTCCATACAAATTGTGAAATTATTTGTTCTAGTTCTCTGAAGAATATCTTTGGTAGCTTGATAGGGATTGCATTGAATCTATAGATTGCTTTGGGTAGTATACTCATTTTCATTATATTGATTCTTCCGATCCATGAACACGGTATATTTCTTCATCTATTTGTGTCCTGTTTGATTTCTTTCATCAGTGTTTTATAGTTTTCTATATATAGGTCTTTTGTTTCTTTAGGTAGATATATTCCTAAGTATTTTATTCTTTTCATTGCAATAGCGAATGGAATTGTTTCCTTAATTTCTCTTTCTGTTTCCTCATTGTTAGTGTATAGGAATGCAAGGGATTTCTGTGTGTTAATTTTATATCCTGCAACTTTACTATATTCATTGATTAGCTCTAGTAATTTTCTGGTAGAATCTTTAGGGTTTTCTATGTAGAATATCATGTCATCTCTAAACAGTGAGAGTTTTACTTCTTCTTTTCCTATCTGGATTCCTTTTATTTCTTTTTCTGCTCTGATTGCTGTGGCCAAAACTTCCAAAACTATGTTCAATAGTAGTGGTGAGAGTGGGCACCCTTGCCTTGTTCCTAACATTAGGGGAAATGCTTTCAATTTTTCACCATTGAGGATAATGTTTACTGTGGGTTTGTCATATATAGCTTTTATTATGTTGAGGTATGTTCTTTCTATTCCTGCTTTCTGGAGAGTTTTTTTTTTTTTTATCATAAATGGATGTTGAATTTTGTCAAAGGCTTTTTCTGCATCTATCAAAATAATCATATGGTTTTTTCTTTCAATTTGTTAATGTGGTGTATTACATTGATTGATTTGCGGATATTAAAGAATCCTTGCATTCCTGGGATAAAGCCCACTTGGTCATGATGTATGATCTTTTTAGTATGTTGTTAGATTCTGTTTGCTAGAATTTTGTTAAGGATTTTTGCATCTATGTTTATCAGTGATATTGGCCTGTAGTTTTCTTTTTTTGTGGCATCTTTGTCTGGTTTTGGAATTAGGGTGATGGTGGCCTCATAGAATGAGTTTGGAAGTTTACCTTCTGCAATTTTCTGGAAAGTTTGAGTAGGATAGGTGTTAGCTCTTCTCTAAATTTTTGGTAGAATTCAGCTGTGAAGCCATCTGGTCCTGGGCTTTTGTTTGCTGGAGGATTTCTGATTACACTTTCGATTTCCGTGCTTGTGATGTGTCTGTTAAGATCTTCTATTTCTTCCTGGTTCAGTTTTGGAAAGTTATACTTTTCTAAGAATTTGTCCATTTCTTCCAAGTTGTCCATTTTCCTGGCATATAGCTGTTGGTAGCAGTCTCTTATGATCCTTTGTATTTCTGTGTAGTCTGTTGTGATCTCTCCATTTTCATTTCTAATTTTGTGGATTTGATTCTTCTCCCTTTGTTTCTTGATGAGTCTAACTAACGGTTCATCAATTTTGTTTATCTTCTCAAAAAACCAGCTATTAGCTTTGTCGATTTTAGCTATGGTCTCTTTTGTTTCTTTTGCATTTATTTCTGCCCTAATTTTTAAGATTTCTTTCCTTCTACTAATTCTGGGGTTCTTCATTTCTTCCTTCTCTAGTTGCTTTATGTGTAGAGTTAGATTATTTATTTGAATTTTTTCTTGTTTCTTGAGGTAAGCCTGTGTTGCTATGAACCTTCCCCTTAGCACTGCTTTTACAGTGTTCCATAGGTTTTGGGTTGTTGTGTTTTCATTTTCATTCATTTCTATGCATATTTTGATTTCTTTTTTGATTTGTTCTGCGATTTGTTGGTTATTCAGAAGCGTGCTGTTTAGCCTCCATATGTTGGAATTTTTAATAGTGTTTTTCGTGTAATTGAGATCTAATCTTACTCCATTGTGGTCAGAGAAAATGATTGGAATGATTTCAATTTTTTTGAATTCACCAAGACTAGACTCATGGCCCAGGATGTGATCTATCCTGTAGCAGGTTTTGTGTGCACTTGAGAAAAAGATGAAATTGATTGTTTTGGGGTGAAATGTCCTATAGACATCAATTAGCTCTAGCTGGTCTATTGTATCATTTGAAATTTGTGTTCCCTTGTTAATTTTCTGTTTAGTTGATCTATCCATAGGTGTGAGTGGGGTATTAAAGTCTCCCACTATTATTGTGTTATTGTTTATTTCCCCTTTCATACTTGTTAGTATTTGCCTTATATATTGTGGTGCTCCTATGTTGGGTGCATATATATTTATAATTGTTTTATCTTGTTCTTGGATTGATCCTTTGATCATTATGTAGTGTCCTTCTTTGTCTCCTTTCAAAGCCTTTATTTTAAAGTCTATTTTACCTGAAATGAATATTGCGACTCCTGCTTTCTTTTGGTCTCTGTTTGGTGAAATATTTTTTTCCAGCCCTTCATCTTCAGTCTGTATGTGTCCCTCGTTTTGAGGTGGGTCTCTTATAGACAGCATATAGAGGGGTCTTGTTTTTGTATCCATTCAGCCAGTCTTTGTCTTTTGGTTGGGGCATTCAACCCATTTACATTTAAGGGAATTATTTATAAGTGTGGTCCCGTTGCCATTAACTTTGTTGTTTTGGGTTCGTGTTTATACACCATTTCTGTGTTTCCTGTCTAGAGAAGATCCTTTAGCATTTGTTGGAGAGGTGGTGTTGGTTGGTGGTGCTGAATTCTCTCAGCTTTTGCTTGTCTGTAAAGCTTTTGAATTCTCCTTCGTATCTGAATGAGATCCTTGCTGGGTACAGTATTCTGGGTTGTAGGTTACTCTCTTTCATTACTTTAAGTATGTCCTGCCATTCCCTTCTAGCCTGAAGAGTTTCTATTGAAAGATCAGCTGTTATCCTTATGGGGATCCCCTTGTGTGTTATTTGTTGTTTTTCCCTGGCTGCTTTTAACATTTGTTCTTTGTGTTTGATCTTTGTTAATTTGATTGATATGTGTCTTGGGGAGTTTCACCTTGGGTTTATCCTGTTTGGGACTCTCTGGGTTTCTTGGACTTGTGTGACTATTTCCTTCCCCATTTTAGGGAAATTTTCAACTATTATCTCCCCGAGTATATTTTCATGGCCTTTCCTTTTGTCTTCTTCTTCTGGGACTCCTATGATTCGAATGTTGGGGCGTTTCATATTGTCCCAGAGGTCCCTGAGGTTTTCCTCATTTCTTTTGATTCTTTTTTCTTTTTTACTCTCCGCTTCACTTATTTCCATCCTTCTATCTTCTATCTCACTTATCTAATCTTCTGCCTCTGTTATTCTACTGTTGGTTCCCTCCAGAGTGTTTTTGATCTCATTTATTGCATTATTCATTATATATTGACTCTTTTTTATTTCTTCTAGGTCCTTGTTAAACATTTCTTGTATCTTCTCAATCCTTGTCTCCAGGCTATTTATCTGTAACTCCATTTTGTATTCAAGATTTTGGATCATTTTTATTATAATTATTCTAAATTCTTTTTCAGGTAGATTCCCTATCTCCTCCTCTTTTGTTTGGTTTGGTGGACATTTATCATTTTCCTTTACTTGCTGAGTATTTCTCTGCCTTTTCATCTTGTTTAGACTGCTGTGTTTGGGGTGGCCTTTCTGTATTCTAGTAGTTTGAGGTTGCTCTTTATTGTGGATGTTCCTCCCTGTGGGTGGGGTTGGACGATTGGCTTGTCAAGGTTTCCTGGTTAGGGAAGCTTGTGTTGGTGTTATGGTGGGTGGAGCTGGATTTCTTCTCTCTGGAGTGCAATGGAGTGTACATTAGTGAGTTTTGAGATGTCTGTGGGTTTGGTGTGCCTTTGGGCAGTTTGTATATTGATGCTCAGGGCTATGTTCCTGCATTGCCGGAGAATTTGCGTTGTATGGCTTGCCCTGAAACTTATTGGTCCTTGGGTGGTGCTTGGTTTCAGTGTAGGTACGGAGGCTTTTGGATGATCTCTTATTAATTCATGTTCCCTGGAGTTAGGAGTTTTCTGGTGTTCTCAGGTTTGGGGCTTAAGCCTTCTGCCTCTGGTTTTCAGACTTATTTTTGCAGTAACCTCAAGACTTCTCCACCCATACAGCACTGATAATAAAACTTCTAGGTTAATGGTGAAAAGATTCTCCACAGTGAGGGATACCCAGAGAGGTTCACTGAGTTACATGGAGAACAGGAGAGGGAGGAGGGAGATAGACGTGACCAGGAGAAGAGGGGGACTCAAACGGGGAGAGAGCAATCTAGCCAGTAAACAATTCCCCATGTGCTCGCCATAGTCTGGAACCCTCAGAGAGGTTCACGGAGTTACATAGAGAAGAGAAGAGGGAGGAAGGAGATATAGGTGAGCAGGAGAAGAAAGTGGGGAATCAAGAGGAGGGAGAGAGATCTGGGAAGTAGTCTGTTCCCTAAGTGTTCTCCACTGCCCAGAACACCCACAGAGATTCACAGAATTGGGTTGAGAAGAGAAGGAGGAGGGGGGAGATAGAGGTGCCCTGGGGGAGAAGAAGGAGAGTCAAAAGGAGGAGAGAGTAATCAAGCCAGTAATCACACTCCTGAGTAAAAATGGGTACTAAAGATTGGGTTCTTAAATGTACAAAATTGATATCAAATACTATAAAACAAAGATTAAAAATCTAGAGTAGAGGTTAGACTCTTAAAAGTACAATATTAAAAAAAATCACAAAAAGTATAAGAAATATATATTAAGTTTGCTTTAAAAATAGGGTCTTTTTTTTTTTGCAAGGTAATAGTGGGTTATAAAAATGAAAATTAAAGGAGCAATAGAGGACTTAAAAAAAAAGTTTAAAAAATTAAAAAAAAAATGATAATAGTAAAAATATATCCAGGTCTTTCTCTGGAGCTGTTGCAGGCAGTGTGGGGTCAGTTCAGCTTCATATAGTTCCTTGTTCCTGCTTATACTTTTCAAGATCTATACAAGGCCCCTTCCAGTGTAGTCTGTGTTAACTACAGGGATTTTAATCTGTTGCACCTGTCACTTCCAAAGCTGTTCCTTCTGTTTATTTGGCTTCTGTTTGCAGGTCTCTTCAGTGTCTAATTTCCGCCCTGACACAAGGGGGTGGAGGTGGTCTCTTTAGGTTCACTTGTTCAGTCATGCTGTGGGGAGGGAGGAACACTGCAAACCAATATCACTGGCGTGAGTGTGGAGAACTCGCGGTGTCTCGGCCACACTGGGTTTGCCCCCGCTCACGACACGTGTGCTTTCCCAGTCTACCCTGCTCAGGCTTCAGGTTACTCGGCCAGGGAGTGGGCCCTGAGATGCATGCACTTCCCATCTAAGCCGCTCAGGTTTAGGTTTTCAGGTACTCCACAAAGGCGCAGACTCCGTTGGGCCCACGGTTTGTGCCACACGGTCTGTGCAGTTCCCCGGTCGGAGCAGCTCAGGCAGCCAGGTGTTTGGCGAGTGCACTCTCCCCTATTGGGGCGGTGCCACTTATCACCTCCCTGGTCCCAGCCTCGGTTTCTGGGTGCACCCGGCTCCGGTGTGCCTTGTGTCAGTTCTGGGGAGCTGGTCTCTGGCTGCGACCCTCCCAGCGGATGTCAACCATCTGGAATCTCAGGAAGTCTTTGCTTAGAAACTGGAAGCCTGTTTGCAGTTTGATAGGGGATGCCCTCTCTGGGGCCGAGTTTGCCCCTTTCTGGCTCTGGCCCTCCTTGCCTGTTGCATCCAGTGGGGGATGGGGCAGTCCGAAGCCAGCTAGCTCTTCTCTGTTATTGCTCAGTCCTTTGTTCTGTGAGCGGGCTGGCAGTGCCTTAGGTTTGGGCTTTTCGCAAGGAATAGTTCTCTCTCTCTCTCTGGCTATACCACAGTTTAGGTTGCTAGTTCACATTAGCTCCCTCAGATTGCCCTCAGGGCATTCAGCCCTGGTCCTTACCCTAAGCACTGCTGCCGGCTCCTCTCCGTTCAGCCCCCACTTGCTGGTGGCTGATGCGAGCGTCTGGGGGTACTTCTCTGCTGGGAGTTGCCTTTAGGCACATAATCTGTGGTTTTTATTTATTTATTTTTCCTCCCGGTTATGTTGCCCTCCGAGATTCGAAAACTTCCCCCAGACCCGCCGGTGAGAGGGTTTTCTGGTGTTTGGAAACTTCTCCTCTTTTATGACTCCCTCCCTGGGACAGGTCTCTGTCCCTAACTCTTTTGTCTCTCTTTTTATCTTTTATATTTTGTCCTACCTCCTTTCAAAGACAATGGGCTGCTTTTCTGGGTGCCTGATGTCCTCTGCCAGCGTTCAGAGTTGTTTTGTGAAGTTTTCTCAGCGTTCAAATGTTCTTTTGATGAATTTGTGGGGGAGAAAGTGACCTTCCCATCCTATTCCTCTGCCATCTTAGCTGAATGTTGAGTTTTAAGCCACGTTTTTCACTCTCTCTTTCACTTTTATCAAGAGGCTCTTTAGTTCTTCTTCACTTTCCGCTGTAAGGGTGGTGTCATCTGCATATCTGAGGTTATTGATATTTCTCCCAGAAATCTTGATTCCAGCCTGTGCTTCTTCCAGCCCAGCATTTCTCATGATGTACTCTGCATATAAGTTAAATAAGCAGGGTAACAATATACAGCCATGACGTACTCCTTTCCCGATTTGGAACCAGTCTGTTGTTCCATGTCCAGTTCTAACTGTTGCTTTCTGACCTGCATACAGATTTCTCAGGAGGCAGGTAAGGTGTTCTAGTATTCCCACCTCTTTAAGCATTTTCCACAGTTTGTTGTGATCAACACAGTCAAAGGCTTTGGCATAAGCAATAATCAGGAGTAGATGTTTTTCTGGAATTTTCTTGCTTTTTCTTTGATCCAACGGATGTTGACAATTTGATCTCTGGCTCATATATTGTTACATCTAACATTGGGAATGAAAAGCAGACCAGAAGAGACATGCCTTCCTAGATTTTTCAAGTATGGTAACATATACAGTATCTAAAGTATGGGAAACTTATGGTTTTCTATAAGATACCATAAGTTACCATACTTGAATATAATCCCTTGTTTGATTTTGTACCTCTCCCACTACACTGGAAAATCTATCAAAGTTGAAATTGTGTCTCTTCTGGTCCCCTTTTCATCCCCAATGTTAGATGTAACAAAATATATATTTGCTGAATGATTGCATCAATAAATGAGCTCATTCCAGTGTGAATACTCTTCTTGATGATGGCTTTAATAATAGTTTTAATCAATGAAGCTGAAAAGCTGAACATTTTTCCTATATTACATTTTCCTTAGGGAAGTTTTATCCTGAATTTGTATTCTATATTTATAATGTTGCAAAACTGATACCTTGATAGTCATAGTGGGACCATCCCTTTAGGTACATTTCTAACTACTGAATATCTGAGTCTTAACAGGCATCCTTATTTTTCATTTAAATAATACTTAATAATTTCAATAATTCATTTCTGCTTAATAATAGTGATATAAATACATTTTCACAGTCAGTCACATTGCTTGAAGTGTAGATAAGAATTTGGATTTTCTTTTAAAAAATAACTATATTCTTCCCTTCTAAGATCAAAAGCTTATTTTGGTCAGATATGTCAGACTCCATAAGCCTATGTCTGCTCAAAGTTACTTATGCAGAGATCAAGATTCCATAGGCCTCCTACAGGTTTCTAGTACTAATGTGAGTGTGAACTGACGTTGAGTGTGAATTGAACTGGTGACTTGCTTCTAGCCAACAAAATATGGCAACAGTAATGGGATAGTCCTTCTCTTGCTGTCAATACTGGATGCCATTCTGTCTTAGCAGACTTTGAATAAGAGTTTCTCCTATTGACTTTGAAGAAGTAATTTGCAATATTATGAGTGTGCTAACTCACAAGGAACTTCCAGAGCCTCTAGTTGCTGAGAGTTGCTACCAGCCACCAGGGAAGCAACAACTTCAGTTCTACAACCATGAGAAATTAAAATAGGACAACAGCAGCCTGGCAAACAACTAGATTGAAACCTATGAGATGTTAAACAGAGGTACCTAGTTTAATCATGCCTAGACTGCCGATTCATCAAAACTGTGAGATAATAAATGTATATTGTTTTAGCCTCTAAGTTTGTAATAATTGTTAAGCAGCAGTATAATTAATATAATATTCCTATTGCCAAACTCTCATCTAACCTTAACATTAAAAACTATTCTAGCCATATTTTGAAAAGTAGATAGGCAAATTGCATTTCATTATAACTTACTAGGGAAGATATAGAAGGTCCAAAAATTGGATTGAGAATTGAGACCTGTGCAGAGGCATGGCTAAAAAAAATTCCAGTCTGAAAAACAGTCAAGATTTGACTCAAAACTTTAGCATAGAGCAAAAGCCTGTTGGCAGTAAGTGGAAAATGTATTCAAGTACAGTATGTGGGATAAAAGAACAGGCATATTTTGATATCTAAGCAGACACTTTATGTTGCCAAGTTTGTAAAACCATTGCAGAGGATTGGCTTCCAGGCCCAACACTCAGTTACCTCAGAGAAACTACACAAAGTCAAGGCTCTATTCTAATAAAGCCAGCAACCGAAGCAGGAACAAAATTTAGGGCTGTTAATTAGAAAATTTCTCACTTATGAGAACTGGATTACATGTAAGAAATTCTGAAACTCAGGTATCTGTAATATAGTTACTTTTAGTTGAGTTTAATTCAGAGAGTTTTAGATTTCTTCCTCATCTGTGACAAAATAAATATCATTGGCATCTAAATAATTAAAGCAAAGATCTTTGTACTGAAGTGCAAACTAGAATACAAACACATACATACATAAAATGACCCTTTTATTCCACACGGTAACCTGCAGATCTTAAATAATGAGGACTGCCCTGAGAGGTTCTAGCTGCCTGATGATCACAAAGTACCCAGATTTTGGGTTCCAAAATCACTGCAGATGGTGATTGCACCTGTGAAACTGAAAGATCCTTGCTCCTTGGAAGAAACACTATGACCAACCTAGACAGCATATTAAAAAAGCAGAGACACTACTTTGCCAACAAAGGTCCGTCTAGTCAAAGCTATGGTTTTTCCAGAAGTCATGGATGGAATTGAGAGTTGGACTATAGATGCTTTTGAACTGTGGTGTTGGAGAAGACTCTTGAGACACTTGGACTGCAAGGAGATCCAACCAGTTCATCCTAAAGGAAATCAGTCCTGAATATTCATTGGACGGACTGATGCTGAAGCCGAAACTCCAATACTTTGGCGAACTGATGTGAAAAACTGACTCATTGGAAAAGACCCTGATGCTGGGAAGGATTGAAGACAGGAGAAGAAGGGGACGACAGAGGATGAGATGGTTGGATGGCATCACCGACTCGATGGACATGAGTTTGAGCAAGCTCTGGGAGTTGTTGATGGACAGGGAAGCCTTGTGTGTTGCAGTCCATGGGGTCGCAAAGAGTCGGACCTGACTGAGTGACTGAACTGAACTGAACCCAGAGTGGAGGAAGGAGGTTTGTACTAAAAGACAGATTTGGACCCAAGCCCCTGCCTCTGATAATGTTCAAAAAAACATCCACAGCAGCAATCCAAACTCTTCACACAAGATGATTTAATGAAAAGTATCAGCAGTTGGTCATTGGTTACCTCAATCCAAACTGAATCAATCCACAAAACATTTGGCACTCTTAACTTTGTTTTTTTCCCCTCAATTGTCTAACAAACCCACATCTCTCTTTGCCCTTATTCAATGAGCAGCAATCCTAGATTTTCTCTGCTTCTCTTAGATACACATTTACCTCTTAAGGGTTTGTAAGAAATAGTTATACAAGTTATTAAATGTTTGCTGAGGAATTCTCAATATAAACTCATTTTTAAATCATCTCTTAATATCAAGAGAATGCATAAGCAGTACAAACATACAGGCATGTCTGGATGGAGAAAAGCAACTTCAGATTATTTTATCACAATAGGACTCCCTGTCTCAGTTCACCCTGGTCCTAGAGAAAGAACTGAACATGTCAAACGTCTGTAGCTTAGAATAAAAGGAATATAGAGTCTATTAATGAGGCTCCAAACAATATTACTGAACCCAGCTCTTTTAAAGGCCAGCATTCATTTAAAATTCTCATTCAGATTCAGACAAAATTCCAAAATCTTGAGCCTTGTATTCCCAATTTCCCACCATCTAGACATACTGTGTTTTTCTAATCTTATGTATATTACTTTTTATTTTGTACTCCAGCCAAAATATGTACTTTCATTTTAATCTAGAGGGTCCTGTCCATTTTGTACACTTCACATGCATTCTCTGTTCTTTTTGTCTGGAATACTGTTTAACTGATATCACTTGTGAGAATATCACTGAATATCACTTCAATTTTCCTTAAGTTTTACACCTTATATTCTGCCTAGAATCATAGTAAAATGTTTTTGTCCTAAAATAAATATGTTCTAAATGCAGTTCTTGTTCTAAATTTTTCCCTATCTTAAGTTTATACCCCAAATCATCTTATAGCATCACTGCCAGCAAGATAGTTGACTAGATCTCCTAGAAAAAAAGTAGTCCTCCAACAGTAGACATTCTAAAAATGTTGAGTAAAATGTAACCTGCTCTAAAGAAAGTAAGTGAAGTCTACAGATGGTGAGAGTGATAAAGTAGAACTCAAGCCTGTTATGAGGATGCTAGAACTATAGGTGCCTTGAGGCTGTTTACAGATCTCATTAGCCTAGAATCTTGGGAAAATAAAACTTTTTCTAAGGTTTCCATATGAAGGGCTTTATCCTTTCACTGGAGATTGAAATTTGCTATTTATATTACCTATATGGTCCAAGAAGGACTTCCCTGGTGGCTCAGACGATAAAGCGTCTGCCTACAATATGGGAGACCTGGGTTCGATCCCTGGGTGGGGAAGATCCCGTGGAGAAGGAAATGGCAACCCACCGCAATACTTTTGCCTGGAAAATCCCATGGATGGAGGAGCCTGGTAGGTTACAGTCCATGGGGTTGCAAAGAGTCGGACACGACTGAATGACTTCAGTTAGCCTTAACCTTATGGTCCAAGAAACCATAAGTTGAAGCATTAATTTAAAACTGCTATTGCCTAGTGGTGCCTAGCAGAAAGAAATACAAATATTCTCTGAAGGGATTCAACCTCAATTCAGAACACATACGATTCCCACATGTAAATCCCTGCCAAACTTGAGCTCACAATACAAAATTTCCAAAAAGTACAAATAAGCCACCACAACTAAGAATTATTAGAAATAAGAAGCAGAAAAATGACAAATTCTAAATGCTACAGATAATGAAAATTTGAAAACAGAATATATGTTAAAAGATCATACTTGAAGAAATAAGGAAGTAAGAAACTTTGAAAACGTACCTAGCGTTGTTCAGTGAAGAACAAAGTTGCATCCATACTTCAGAAAAATATTCCAACTGGACCAAAGAGTTCCACATAAAATATGAAATGATGAAAGTACAAGGAGGAATCATGGAAGAATATTTTATAACCTCAGAGTGTATAAATTCTTTCTGAAAATAAAAATTCCAAAAACCACTAAAGAAAGGGCTGAAAAATTCCTCTATAGAAAATTAAAAAAAAAAAAAAGAAAACTTCTGCATGATAACATTGAACAACAAAGTGCAAAGAAAAATGAGAAAATGAGGGGGAAATTATAGGGGAAAAAAGATGAGACAGCGTCCCACGTATTAATAAAGTATGTCTACAAACTGAAAATAGAAAGATTAAAATTCAGCATAATATGAGTATAGGATATGAATATGTAGTTCTCAGTAACAGAAATGTAAATATCTCTTAAGCATGAAAATGCCTTTCAAACAACAATACAAGGGCAATGCCAATAAAACAACTAGGAAAAAGCATATCTCAGGTATCAGATTAATAATATTGCAAATGTCTGATGATACATTTTACTTTTTAGACTGTAGTTTACTAGACTGTAACATACATTGCAAATGGAACTACAAATGGCTGCAATCCTTAGAGAATGGAATTTGACAGAATTTTTAAGACAACAGATTCATGTAACTTTGATCCAGCAAATCTACATGAACATTAATTTATAGATTGCTAGTAATCACATGATAGTGTTAGTTGCTTAGTCATGTCCAACTCTTTGTGACCCCATGGGCTGTAGCCTGCCAGGCTTCTCTGCCTATGGAATTCTCCATGCAAGAATACTGGAGTGGGTATCCATTCCCCTCTGCAGGGGATCTTCCCAACCTAGGGATGGAATCTGTGTCTCTCGCATTGCAGGCAAATTCTTTACCATCTGAACCACTGGGAAAGCCCAATAACATGATATAAATAATCTAAATATCCATTATTAGAAGGCTGAAAAATAAAGGGAAATATATTAATAAAATGGACTGCTATGTTTCTATGTACTGACAAGATCACAAATTTAGTATGTTATAATAACTAAAGAAAAGAAGCCAAGTAAAAGAAGTGACAGTAGTATATCAATATTGTGTATTGTGTATTTTATATCAGTATTGTATATGTAAATAGTGATAATGTTTATCACCAATTGTGATAAAAAAATGAGAACAAATAGGTTAATTTCTTCAATAGATATGAAAATATCTCTATGTTAGCTCCAAATAGCATCAACAAACGTATTATATTAACAGTAAGTGATGGGAATCAGGTGAATGAGGGTCATAATATATCTTTGTATTGCTCAAGGTTATATTAGGAAAGTGAATCCAATAGCTGGTTAAACTGAAGGTATTTTCAACCCAGAGGTTTTAGGTAAGTATCAGGCAAGGTTAAAGAAATTAACAAGAAAGTTTGGGGCACCTAGAGATTAACAACTGTAGGAAGCCATTATCATATATGCTACCCATAGAAAAGGGGAGGAAATAGATTTGCAGGAATTCAGTAAGAAAAGATCACCTGATCAGACCTGTAGTTGGAGTGGGACTCAGTAACTGGCAGAATCTCTGTGCCAAAGCAGAGGAAAGGGGGAAGAAATATTTATATTTCCCTTCCCTCCACCCCTCTCATATTCTCCCTGTGCCTTTCATTAGACAACCTCAATCAGAAGTCAGATAGCAAGGAATCCCAGCAAGGTAGTCCATAAGGGTGAGACTCTAGGAATGCAGAGCATGAGAATGAAGAGTAAGAATATATTCTTACATGAAAATTAATATCAGAATTAGACACCATGTAGCATACAGATTGAAAAATTGAAGTCTGACAACTCTGTGTTAGTAAGACTTTGGCTCACAAGCAGTTCGTGTACATAACCAATGGATATATGAATTGTTGGCCCCTTCAGAAAACAATCCAACAACATATCTAATTAAAGTTGAAGATGTACATTCTCGTGAACCAGGAATTCCCTCCTAAAATAAATCATTCTAGGGATTTGCACCTGGTAACATGTACTGGAATGTTCACCACAGTTTCTCTGTAATAGTATCCATGAGAGCGTGCTAAGTCGCTTTAGTCGTGTCCTACTCTTTGTGACCCCATGGACTGTCTTTCTCTGTAATAGTATGCGTGCATGCATGCTAAGTCACTTCAGTTGTGTCCTACTTTTTGCAACTCCATGGACTATAGCCCCTCAGGCTCCTCTGCCATGGGATTCTCCAGGAAAGAAAACTGGAGTGGGTTGCCATTCCCTCCTCCAGGGGATCTTCCTGACCTAGGGATCGAAACCGTGTCTCATGCAGCTCCTGCATTGGCAGCATGGTAAAAAAATTTGCCTGCAGGAGCCCTGGGTTTGATTCCAGCGTTGGGAAGACCCCCAGAGTAGGAAGTGGCAACCTGCTCCAATATTCCTCCCTGGAAAATTCCATGGACAGAAGAACGTGGTGGGCTACAGTCCATGAGGTCTCATTGAGTTGGACCTGACTGAGGGACTAAACAATGACAAGATATCCTTCCAGGAAAACTAGTGTCCTTATGAGAACAGAAAGTGCACGTAAGTGGTGGTGAAAGTGCACAGAAGAAAGGACATAAAGATGTCACAAAAAGAAGGTGGACTTCTTAAAATTCAGGAGAGAAAACTCAGGAGAAAATAAACCAGTCAACATTTTGAGCTTGGACTTATAGCCTCCAAAACTATGAGAAAATGAATTTCTGTTGCTTTAGCCACCCAAACTGTGGTATGTTATTATAACAGCCCTAGCAGACTAATAGAGCATACAAATTATTTTTTGGTATCCACAGACAAAACTCTGAAATTCAGATATTTCTTTGCTTTTCAATTGAATTTTCTTTCATAATTCTCATAGGTATAACTTCCTAATAGTAAAATTCAGTGGTTATATATATATATATATATATATATATATATATATATATATATATATATATATTCACTTCAGTGTAACACTGAAGAAAAGACTGCTACTACCCCTTCTTTTATATTCTTTTTTGTTTGTGTTCATCATGTTGTTTTGCTGATTCTCCTCCGAAATCTTTAATCTGTTACTTAACTTCCACATTTGTTCTCCATCTGCTGAAATATAACTTCTCCCAAGTCTATGTCTTGCCTCTATTGTGTCTCTTCACCTTCCTCCATGGAATATCATTCAACTAAGTTATTTTCATTAGCAAACTCAAGTAAATAATTCCCAAAGTCATATCTGAAAGACCTCTCTCTCTCTCTCTTATTTCCCCAGGACAGAAACTAACTTCTGTTGTCTATTACCACTGGGTACTAGTCCTTTTATTATGCACTGACATATATTGTCACTTAGTGTCTACAGTTACTCTAGGAATATCACACTCTTAGTCTCTGCTGTTACAGTAGCGAAGACTATACAATGTCATGAGTAATGCAGTTTAGTGGAAAGGAGAAATAATCCAGCTAATAATGAGAAGACGAGTGCAGAAAGGATCTTAGAGCTAACCACACGTAGAAATGTGTTTCAGTCCTTTTTAATGCAAACTTTGCTATGGATTCTCAATCCTTGCCTATAATTACCAGCTCCACATTCCATTCAGTTCAGTTCAGTTCAGTTGCTCAGTCATGTATGACTCTTTGCCACCCCATGAACTGCAACACGCCAGGCCTCCCTGTCCATCAACAACTCCCTGAGTCCTCCCAAACCCATGTCCATCGAGTCGGTGATGCCATCCAGCCATCTCATCCTCTGTCATCCCCTTCTCCTCCTGCCCTTAATCTTTCCCAGCATCAGAGTCTTTTCCAATGAGTCAGCTCTTCGCATCAGGTGGCCAAAGTATTGGAGTTTCAGCTTCAACATCAGTCCTTCTAATGAACACCCAGGACTGATCTCCTTTAGGATGGACTGGTTTAATTTCCTTGCAGTCCAAGGGACTCTCAAGAGTCTTCTCCAGCACCACAGTTCAAAAGCATCAATTCTTCAGTGCTCAGCTTTCTTTATAGTCCAACTCTCACAGCCATACATGACCACTGGAAAAACCATAGCCTTGACTAGACGGACCTTTGTTGGCTAAGTAATGTCTCTGCTTTTTAATATGCTGTCTAAGTTGGTCATAACTTTCCTTCCAAGGAGTAAGCATCTTTTAATTTCATGGCTGCAGTCACCATCTGCAGTGATTTTGGAACCCCGCAAAATAAAGTCAGCCACTGTTTCCACTGTTTCCCCATCTATCTGCCATGAAGTGATGGGACTAGATGCCATGGTCTTAGTTTTCTGAATGTTGAGCTTTAAGCCAACTTTTTCACTCTCCTCTTTCACTTTCATCAAGAGGCTCTTTAGTTCTTCTTCACTTTCTGCCATAAGGGTGATGTCATCTGCATATCTGAGGTTACTGATATTTCTCCCGGCGATCTAGATTCCAGCTTGTGCTTCATCCAGCCCAGCGTTTCTCATGATGTACTCTGCATATAAGTTAAATAAGCAGGGTGACAATATACAGCCTTGACGTACTCCTTTTCCTATTTGGAACCAGTCTGTTGTTCCATGTCCAGTTCTAACTGTTGCTTCCTGACCTGCATACAGGTTTCTCAAGAGGCAGGTCAGGTGGTCTGGTATTCCCATCTCTTCCATTAATACCTCAAAAACATATTTCTAAAGCCAAATTCATAATTTTATCCTCATGTTTGTTTTTTCCATTGTCTTTACCACCTTGATTTCCATTGCCATCTTCTGAGTCACTTAAGCATAAAAACTTTGTATTGTTTCTAATTCCGTTCCTCCTCCTTGCTTTCCACACACAGTAAGTTACTTCCCTAAGCCTTACCCTTTTATTCATTTCCATCTTTTGCTTCCTATTGGTATCATTTCTAGTAAGGCTTTTCAAATCATATTTTAGCTGATATTTTCTTTCCAGTCCCCTTCCTCTAGAAGCTTAATTAGTAATTTTTTTTTTTTTTTTTTTTTTTGCTGCACTGCATGGCATGTGGAATCTTAATTCTCTGATCAGGGACAGAACCTATACCCCCTGCATTGGAAAATTGGAGTCTTAAACACTGGACCACCAGGGACATCCTCAGAGTAATCTTCTAGAAACCTAAGTATGATCCTACCAAGCCCCTGATGTAGAATTTCTATGTCAAGTCTAATACATTCCAGTGTTCCAGGGAAAATTGCTTTTAAGGCTTTGCCGCGGTTTCTTGACTGCCTCACCAACTCACTGTCATCTTATGCATTCACTTTCTTACCACTTCCTACTCTGCTTCCCATTGGCCTTGAAGTTCCTTTTGTGAATGCCATTCATGTCCTGGTTAAAGCATATCCTTGATTTATGATTTATTATAAAACAGAGCTTAATTTCGATCAAGTCCTGTGTATGAAAATATTTTTGGCTTGATATCAACCATATACTTGTAGCATTCCTTCAATCACTGAAGGATTTTTCCAGCCTGTTTTAAAGAAAAGGTTATGCCTATTTTGTAATGGAGGAAATACAGTGTTTAGGAATTATCCACTTATGGAAAGGAAAATGTATCTTTACATTATTGTTTCCAGGTGACCTTTTCTGATGGACTGAAGTTTTAAATTCTCTTTGTAACTGACAAAACTAGAAGCAGTGGTGCTGTGCTGTGCTTAGTCACTCAGTCCAGTTCAACTCTTTGCGACCCCATGGACTGTAGACTGCCAGGCTCCTCTGTCCATGGAGATTCTCCAGGCAAGAATATTGGAGTGGGTTGTCATACTCTCCATCAGGGGATCTTCCTCACCCAGGAATCAAACCCAGGTCTCCCACATTGCAAGCGGTTTCTTTACCATCTGAGCCACCAGGGAAGCCCAAGAATATTGTAGCGGGTAGCCTGTCCCTTCTCCAGGGGTAACCATGTCTATTTAACTAGCTTTATCTAGTGGCTGTTCAAAGCCATGCATGAAATACACAAAGATACAGAATAGGATAGGATGCCTTCCCTATCATAGTACATATGATTTCCCTTCTTTCACATGTGTGATCTCTATTTTTGAAAATTGGTAGGCACATCTCTCTGTGCGTGTGCCAGCACTAGGGTTCTAGTTGTGGAAATTCGGTTCACTATCTAGACAATATATGTGCATTCTCACATACAGTTTCAAAACTCAGTACTATTAGTGGCAGCAAAACATTGAATTTTAAGATTGCTTTTTTTCCCCCGCTATGGGCTTGCTAGGGTTGCTACACTGAGAATTCCAGACTGGGAGGACTGCTTTCTGCCTCATGCATGGAAACCTGCCAAAGAGGGAGAGGCTGTAGTTTAAATTAATGTTCAAGTGAGGGTACGGAAGACCTCGACAGTCCTCTAGAGGATTTGAAAAACATATTTACACCTCCTGCTTTGCCAACAGCAACAGCAAAACAAATCATTGCTCTGTGCAGGCAGCATGATGGAAGCATATTTAACTGAGGGGAAGTTAAAAACAACAATTGCTCAGATTACCTCAGAACAAGGCATTTCAAGAAGGCACTCTGTTTTTTGTTTTTCTGTTTCTTAGTTTTTTCAGAGAGAACAGGATATTCTCTATCTTATTCTCCACCCCTCCCCCATTCCAATCTAAATGATACTCTGATCTCAGAGAGGCTTCTTTCCTAAGCCCCTTTCCCTAATCTTTCCAAATAAGTGAAAATCCAGAGCTTACAATTCCAAAGCAAATATATCATTGACATTGTAATTGTATCATTGATATTGTAATTGTCAAAGGGGTAAAGAGTTGAAGCTGGCTTCTGTAACCTGTTTGGCTCTTAATCCAAGGTTAACAGAGGCAGTACTGAATTCATGGAGATATGATTGGGAAGAGCTATGGCCCATTCCTCTTAAACATCCTTGTTTTTCTTCATTCCATTTCTTGGTGTGGGATGGTAAAGAATGTGTTAAGATTTCAGGAAAATGTTTCATTCATTTTATCTTATCTTTTCCCTGCTTATCTCCATTTAAGTATATATTTAACTCATGTTGTATTTCATGTTGCCAATTTGCCGGCCTGTTCTCTGAAATTCTCAGAAAGTCAATCCATAAGACCGTTCTGTGTGTTTCAACAGTCTTGTAGACATCTGTGATATTACTACACTTGTGAACACAATATAACACCCAATTTTGTGGAAGTGAAAACTTACATTCCATTATGCAGAGTCTCCTTTTGTTTAAAATTTGTTGTAAAACTATACTGCTACATACTTCTCATTGAACCATTTAGTTTTCAGAAAAGAACTTAGTGAACTCACTTTTCTTTCTTTTTTTTTTTTTTTGAGTGGCAAAAGCCACTTCCTGTTTTCTTCTAGATCAATATAGTTCAGCTTTTCTGACTTCTAATCAAATGCTTTGCCTACATTAGCCTTGATTTGAAACACATTTAATATTTCTCAGATGTCCCTAGTTGTAATATATCAATTTTGATAAACTTAGTTGATAAAACAGCAGCAGTGTTTGAGAAGATTTACTCAAGTTTTGAAAGAAGTTCTACTGTGGGTATAATGCTATCAAGCAGAATTGTATGGTACAGAGAAATGTTTCATGAAAGGAAGAGTCAACAGATGTAGGCAACTTCATTGTTGTCCTTTTTTAAGAAATTGTCACAGTCAGCACAATCTTCAATAATCATTATGTTGTTGTTCAGTCACCTAGTTGTATCTGACTCTCTGCAACCACATGGACTGCTGCATGCCAGGCCTTCCTGTCCCTCACCATGTTCCAAAGTTTGCCCCAGTTCATGTCCATGTCCATTGACGATGCCATCCAGCTATGTCATCCTCTGTGCCCTCTTCTTCTTCTGCCCTCAATCTTTCCCAGCTTCAGGGAATTTTCCAATGTGTTGGCTTTTTGCATCAGATGACCAGAATACTTGAGTTTCAGCTTCAACATTAGTTCTTCAAATGAGTTTTCAGGATTGCTTTCCCTTAAGATTGATTAGTTTGATTGCTTTGCTGTCCAAAGGACTCTCAGGAGTCTTCTCCAGCAGCACAGTTCAAGAACATCAATTCTTTGTCACTCTGCCTTCTTTATGGTCCAGCTCTCACAACCCTACCTGACCACTGGGAAAACAATAGCCTCGACTATATGGAACTTTGTCGGCAGACTTATGTCTCTGCTTTTCACTACACTGTCTAGGTTTGTCATAGTTTTCCTGTCAAGAAGCAATTACCTTCTGATTTCATGGCTGCAGTCTAGTCACCATCAGCAGTGATTTTAGAACCCCAAAAGAGGAAACCTGTCACGACTTCCACCTTTCCCCCTTCTATCTGATATGAAGTAATGGAGCAGGATACCATGATCTTACTTTTTTAATATTTACTTTTAAGTTGTTTCTTTTACTCTCCTCCTTCAGATCAGTTCAGTCACTCAGTTGTGTCCGACTCTTTGCGACCCCATGAACCACAGCACGCCAGGCCTCCCTGTCCATCAACAACTCCCGGAGTCTACGTAAACCCATGTCCATAGTCGGTGATGCCATCCAACCATCTCATCCTCTGTCATCCCCTTATCCTCCTGCCCTCAATCTTTCCCAGTATCAGGGTCTTTTCCAATGAGTCAGCTCTTTGCATCAGGTGGCCAAAGTATTGGAGTTTCAGCTTCAACATCAGTCTTTCCAATGAATATTCAGGACTGATTTCTTTTAGTATGGACTGGTTGGATCTCCTTGCAGTCTAAGGAACTCAAGAGTCTTCTCCAACAATACAGTTCAAAAGCATCAGTTCTTCAGCATTCAGCTTTCTTTATAGTCCAACTCTCACATCCATACACAGAGAAGGCAATGGCAACCCACTCCAGTACTCTCTCCTGGAGAATCCCAGGGACGGGGGAGCCTGGTGGGCTGCCCTCTATGGAGTAGCATAGAGTCGGACACGACTGAAACAACTTAGCAGCAGCAGCAGCACATCCATACATGACTGCTGGAAAAACCGTAGCTTTGACTAGATGGACTTTGTTGGCAAAGTAATGTCTCTGCTTTCTAATATGCTGTCTACGTTGGTCATAACTTTCCTTCCAAACAGCAAGTGTCTTTTAATTTCATGGCTGCCGTCACCATCTGCAGTGATTTTCGAGCCCCCCAAAATAAAATCTGTCACTGTTTTCATTGTTTCCTCATCTATTTGCCATGAATTGATGGGACCAGGTGCCATGATCTTAGTTTTCTGAATGAAGAGTTTTAGGCCAACTTTTTCAGTCTCCTCTTTCACTTTCATCCAGAGGCTCTTTAGTTCCTCTTCACTTTCTCCCATTAGAGTGATATCATATGCATATCTGAGGTTGTTGATGTTTCTCCTGCCTGTCTTGATTCCAGGTAGTAACTTATCCAGCCCAGCATTTCTCATGATGTGCTCAGCTTATGGGTTAAACAAACAGGGTGACAGCAGACAGCCCTGTTGTACTCCTTTCTCAATCTTGAACCAATAAGTTGTTCTACACAGAGTTCTAACTGTTGCTTCTTGAGCTGCATACAGGTTTCTCAGGAGACAGGTAAGATGGTCTGATATTCCTATCTCTGTAAGAGTTTTCCACAGTTTGTTATGATCCACATAGACAAAAGCATTAGCATAGTCTATGAAACAGAGGTAGATGTCTTTCTGGAATTCCCTTGCTTTCTCTATAATCCAGCAAATGTTGTCTATTTGATCTCTGGTTTCTCTTCCTTTTCTAAATCCAGCTTAGAAATCTGGAAGTTCTTGGTTCACATAAGGCTGAAGCCTAGGATGCAAGATTTTGAGCATGACCTTACCAGCATGGAAGATGGGTGCAATTGTCCAGTGGTTAGCACATTCTTTAGTGCTATTCTTCTTGGCAATTGGGATGAGGATTGACCTTTTCCAGGCCTGTGGCCACTGCTGGACCTTCCAGATTTGCTGACAAATTGAATGAAACACCTTGATGACATGATCCTTTGGGGTTTTGAATAGTTCCACTGGAATTCCTTTATATCCAATAGCTTTATTAACAGCAGTGCTTCCTAAGGCCCATTTGACTTCACACTCCAGAATGTCAGGCTCTGCATGACTGACACCATTGTAGTAATCCAGTTCATTAAGATAAATTTTTTTTGTACCATTCTTTCATGTATTCTTTTCATTTCTTCTTGATCTCTTAAGCATCTACTAGGTGTCTAGTGTTTCTGTCCTTTATTATGCTCATCTTTGGGCAAATGTTCCCTTGATATCTCTAATTTTCCTGAAGAGATCTCTAGTCTTCCCTGTTCTGTTGTTTTCTTCTAGTTTTATGCACGGTTCATTGAAGAAGGCCTTCTTATCTCTCCATGCTTTTCTTTGGAACACTGCGTTTGGTCGGATTTACCTTTCCCTTTCGCCCTTGCTTTTTGCATCTCTTCTTACTTCAGCTATTTGTAAGTCCTCCTCAGATAACCACTTTTCTTTTCCTTTATGATGGTTTTGTTTACTGGCTTTTGTACAATATTACAGAACTCTGTATATAGTTCTTCAGGCATACTGTTAACTAGATCTAATCCCTTGAATCTATTCATTACTTCCAATGCATATTCATAGGGGATTTGATTTAAGTTGTACCTGATTGTCTTAGTGGTTTTCCCCACTCTCTTTAGTTTAAGCTGAATTTTGTTATTAGAAGCTGATGATATGCACCACAGTCAGCTCCAGGTCTTGTTTTGCTTGCTGTATACAGCTTCTCCATCTTTGGCTACAAAGAATGTAATCAATTTGATTTCGGTATTGGCCATTCGGTGATGTCCATGTGTAAAGTCGTCTCTTGTGTTGTTGAAAAAGGGTATTTGATATGACCAGTGCATTCTCTTGGCAGAATTCAGTTAACCCTTGTCCCACTTCATTTTGTTCTCCAAGGCCAAACTCTCCTGTTACTCTGGGTATCTCTTGACTTCCTACTTTTGCATTCCAATCCCCAATGTTGAACACTTTTTCTGGTGTTCTAGGAAGTCTTCTAGGTCTTCGTAGAACTGATCAACTTTGGCTTCTTTAGCATTGGTGGTAGGGGCATAGATTTGAATTACTTATAATAATTATTATATGCAGAAGCAAATAAAGAATGAAATTACAGGAGGGAGGGGGAGAGAGAGATTAAGGGAGAGAAGAATATTAAGTTGCAGGCATATCATATACCTGTAGTGAGCCAGTACTCAATTATCAATACCACTTACATATTTACAAATCACGTATAGGGAACATTTATGTAACCTAAATTACAATGACAGTATAACTATATCAGAAGGAGGAAGGTTTAGCAAGTGTCTATTGGTGTGGGGGAGGGGTGATGAGGAACAGGAGGTAGTGTGCAAATAACATCTAGATACTCATTCTTCATGAGGGGTGCCAACAGAGAATGCCTAGAAATCAAATATTTTTAAATAGTGATATTATTTACATGAAAAGAAAATGAAAGTGAGAGTTGCTCATTTGTGTCCAACTCTTTGTGACCTCATGGACTATACAGTCCATAGAATTCTCCAACCAGAATACTGGAGTGGGTAGTGATTTCCTTTTCCAGGGGATCTTCCCAACCCAAGGATCAAACCCAGATCTCCCACTTTACAGGTGGATTCTTTACCAGCTGAGCCACCAGGGAAGCCCAAGAATACTGGTGTGGGTAGCCTATCCCTTCTCTAGGGGATCTTCCTGACCCAGGAATCAAACTGGGGTCTCCTGCATTGCAGGTAGGTTTTTTACCAGCTGAGCTACCAGGGAAGCCCCATTATTTACATATGTGTGTGTGTGAATATATATATATATAAATATACATATATATATGAAATAAATTTATATAGAATATATTTTATATATATAATAAATTTTAAAAGATGAAAGTGGTCACCTCTGCAGGTTAAATTGAAGTGGGGATTAATTGTTGATTTTTATTAAAAGTCATATTGTATTATTTGAGTCTTTAAACTATATGTAACTACTAGTTGGAAGTAAAAATAAGAAGAAATGGCATCAAATTTCCATAAATTTGATATTCTCTCAGAAGAGTACTTGAAGTGCTGATAGTCTATGTTGCATTCTTATTGTAATCTTGTATCCTTAATAATCAAATGAGCTAAAGGTACATTTTTGCCCTTATTTGAACCTTCTTGGTTTCTCCACCTATAAAATAAATACAGTTGTATGCAGTCTTATATTCCTTGCATGGATGTTCTGAGGATACTTGACATACCAGAAGATAGAAGTATAATCTGTTTAGATCAACTGTAGATAATTTAAATGTTGTATATTATTTGATCAATGTTGAGAGGAGAAATACATGAGACCATTGGAGGTTAATGACTTGCATGAGAAATTTCTATTGGCAAATAATCATAATAACAGGAAAATTCTTTAGTACTGTTACGTGCTTCACAGAAGCATCCAATTATAACTTTTTTCTTCTCTTGTTCACACCCAAAAAAAAAAAAAAAGAGGCTATACTTAAGTTTAAATTCAGATCGCTTTCACAAAAAACTGAAGCGGCTTCTCCATAGGAATATCCTGGAGCATTTCATAAATATATCATACTGCATGATAGTTCCATTAATTTGAAAGTGTCAGCATGAAAAATCTTTGATTCATAAAGAATTTAAAAAGCATATTTTTGATGTATTTTTTTTTGTTATTTTTGATATGTCATAGTTATGTTAGTCTGCCAGCTCATAACTAGATGACTGCTGTTGGCAGAGCCAACTAGCCAAGGGTCAACCTTGATCCTCCTATATCCCCGCTACACAGCACTTTCCCTATCATCAGTCCAGAAAGATGCTATTTATCAAGGCTCCTCAGGCAGAAACTCCCTAGGGTAAGGTGAGTTCCAGAGTCTACTTTGGTAGTACAGAAGAAATATAGTTGAAATACATACTAAGGAGGAATTCAAACAAAGAAATAAATCACAAAATGCTGATGTACAAGAACAGGGGAATACGAGGTATCTAAGTGTTCTTTTGCATACCACATATCTTTTTTCCCCCCACTTATTGCAGAGGGAAATTCAAGTATTAATATATCTAAAGCCTGTACTCTCTCCAAGATATATCAGTTACTGGTAAGAATGTTTATTTTTACTTGGAAGCACACAATTTATTCTTGACAAAATTAGGTTGCCATAAATCTTCAGTATTTCTATCAGATGATTCAGTCAAGGATTTTTTTTTAATAATAGGAAATATTCAGTAGACAGTACTTATTATTAGAAGTAAAGGTTAGCTTAGATTAAGGTCTTAAATCTCTTTCTATAAAGGATCAGTTAGTAAATATTTTCAGTTTTGCAGACCATACAGTCTCTGACAGCTACTCAACACTGCCATTGTAGCATAAGAGCAGCCAGAAATGATACACAAATGAATAGGTGTGGTTATGTTCCAATAAACCTTTCACTCCAAAACAGGGAGCCAATGGAATGTGGCTTATGGGCAAGAATTTGCTGACACCCTGGATTAGAAGATATTATAACTAAGTAATCAGAGGTGACTGAATCTTATATCTACCACTTCCTAAGAAGTCCCCAAGAAGAATACACACAATAGCAGTAGTCATATGGGAAATTAAATACCAATTTAGGAGGGTTGAAGTCAAGCAAACTCCAATGCTATGCTATGGATCTGCCTGGTTGAATCACATGAATAAGCATATGGGCCAAAATGGGGGTTTCTTTTCTGTCTACATCAAAAGAGAATCTGATATTATTGATCTCTTTCTGGTCACACCCCACAAAAAAGAGTAACAGTGACAATCAGGTAGAAGTGAAGAATGTTGGTGTGGATCCTGAAGGCAGTTGAGCACCCACTAAGCACCCATGCTGGGTGTAGTAGGGATGGATGGAATGAAGCAGTTCCAACTCCAGAACTGGCCACAGTTTAATATACTGAGATAGCTAGATACCCAGAGAAAGTATAAAAGATGTCATCCACGAATTAGTATGAATTTGCTTTTGAGAGAATGGTGATCATAATTAGTAGTGAATATAGACTAATCCATCATTAGGTATTAATCATTCAGATGATTAATTCTCCATCTGTGTGAGGAACCAAGGTGTAGAATAAAAAGGACTGAAACTCCTTCCAGAGAGAGAGAGAGAGAGAGAAGAGGGGAAAGAGATTTTAAATAAGATAAGAAAAAAATGTTTTTTTCAGAACTGTTCCCAATGCTTGATCAGTTCAGTTCAGTTCTAGTCGCTCAGTTGTGTCCGACTCTTTGCAACCCCATAAACCGCAGCATGCCAGGCCTCCCTGTCCATCAACAACTCCCTGAGTCCACCCAAACCCATGTCCATCGAGTCGGTGATGCCATCTAGCCATGTCGTCCCCTTCTCTTCCCACCTTCAATCTTTCCCAGCATCAGGGTCTTTTCCAATGAGTCAGCTCCTCACATCAGGTGGCCAAAGTATTAGAGTTTCAGCTTCAACATCAGTCCTTCCGATGAACACCCAGGACTGATCTCCTTTAGGATGGACTGGTTTGATCTCCTTGCAGTCCAAGGGACTCTCAAGATTCTTCTCCAGCACCACAGTTCAAAAGCATCAATTCTTCAGTGCTCAGCTTTCTTTATAGTCCAATTCTCACATTCATACATGACTGCTGGAAAAACCATAGCCTTGACTAGACGGACCTTTGTTGGCAAAGTAATGTCTCTGCTTTTTAATATGTTGTCTAGGATGGTCATAACTTTCCTTCCAAGGAGTAAGCATCTTTTAATTTCATGGCTGCAGTCACCATCTGCAGTGATTTTGGAACCCCCCAAAATAAAGTCAGCCACTGTTTCCATTGTTTCCCCATCTATTTGCCATGAAGTGATGGGACCTGATGCCATGATGTTAGTTTTCTGAATGTTGAGCTTTAAGCCAACTTTTTCACTCTCCTCTTTCACTTTCATCAAGAGGCTCTTTAGTTCTTCTTCACTTTCTGCCATAAGGGTGGTGTCATCTGCATATCTGAGGTTACTGATATTTCTCCCGGTGATCTAGATTCCAGCTTGTGCTTCATCCAGCCCAGTGTTTCTCATGATGTACTCTACATATAAGTTAAATAAGCAGGGTGACAATATACAGCCTTGATGTACTCCTTTTCCTATTTGGAACCAGTCTGTTGTTCCATGTCCTGTTCTAACTGTTGCTTCCTGACCTGCATACAGGTTTCTCAAGAGGCAGGTCAAGTGGTCTGGTATTCCCATCTCTTTCAGAATTTTCCACAGTTTATTGTGATCCACCCAGTCAAAGGCTTTGGCATAGTCAATAAAGAAGAAATAGATGTTTTTCTGGGACTCTTGCTTTTTCAATGATCCATCGGATGTTGGCAATTTGATCTCTGATTTCTCTGCCGTTTCTAAAATCAGCTTGAACATCTGGAAGTTCGCGATTCACATATTGCTGAAGCCTGGCTTGGAGAATTTTGAGCATTACTTTACTAGCGTGTGAGATGAGTGCAATTGTGTGGTAGTTTGAGCATTCTTTGGCATTGCCTTTCTTTGGGATTGGAATGAAAACTGACCTTTTCCAGTCCTGTGGCCACTGCTGAGTTTTCCATATTTGCTGGCATATTGAGTGCATCACTTTCACAGAGTCATCTTTCAGGATTTGAAATAGCTCAACTGGAATTCCATCACCTCCACTAGTTTTGTTTGTAGTGATGCTTCCTAAGGCCCACTTGACTTCACATTCCAGGATGTCTGGTTCTAGGTGAGTGATGACACCATCGTGGTTGTCTGGGTCGTGAAGAACTTTTTCGTTCAATTCTGTGTATTCTTGCCACCGCCCTTGACCTCCGGCCTGGGGTAGCTTCTCTTGGCTGTGCTGAGTGCACCGACGCAGCTGATTAGCTGCATATATCGACAATTTATAAACATTCCTAGGTTCTAGCTTTTTTATCTGAAATCTGATTATATTAAATCAGTCTTACTCAAAGCCTCCTCCTGACCTCAGCTCAGTCAGGAAAGCCTGATGTAATCGCCTCCTGACTTGGGGAAATCATCCTAATATACCTTTCCTTGTGCCATCTACCACATATCATGTATCTTTTCTTTACTATCACACAGTAATCACCATGCTGTTTAATACTAATTTATGTAATTATTTGATTAACCTCTCTCTCCTCCCTATACCATAGGTCTACTGGGAGATATACCTTATTACCTCCTAGCACAGATTTTGGAACTCTATTCTATTAGTAAATCCAAGGAATATGCACCCACATATGAAACTATGATTCTGTGATTCTCAAGAATCTTACAATATTACTCATTTGTGTGCTTATTCATACTTCTATTGATTCATCACGGAGCTACTCCCATTCTGTGAGCGAGCATTGCTCTCGGTCCTGGTGAGACAGGCTTGGAATGGCAGAGAAGGTCACTCCCTCATGAAGCATGGAGTCAAGAGTAGAAAACTGTACATGTCAACACACAACTACTTATTCAAGTATAGTTTTAATAAAGGTGTTAAAAGACAGGTGTAGTGTTGTGAGCATACAAGATTAATAGATTTGACCCACTTTGGGAGTCATGTGGGTAGATTTTAAAGAGGAAGTGACATTTAAATTTATATTGTACCTGAAAGATGCATGAGTGAGCAAAACATTAAATATACAGATAAATTAAATACACATATACAGATGTGCACACACAATGCACAAGGCAGTGTGTGATAAATGTGCATGCCATAATATAATAGGTGTAGATTTAATACGAAAAGAACAGAACGTCCAGGAGTAGTCTAAACTTATACTTGAGCCATTGTTTTTTTCAGATCATAACAAAAAGTTATGGTCAGAATATTACACTAGGAATGAATTTAAAGGCAATCCAGATTAGCGTGCAGTCTTTCTCTCCCTGCTCTGTCCGTGCATGTACGCAGGCAGACACGCACACACACACACACACACACACACACACACACACACACACACACACTCCACACACACACATTTACCATAACTCAGCATGGAAAGTCTGAAGTACTATGACAAAAATAAAATTTCTTAGATAATTTGAGATTTTACTGATATAATATATCTTATTCATATTCAGATAGAGCCTAATTTTTTCAATTCCCTATTTTACAATCTTTATTTATGAGAACTGATCACCCACATTGTCTTCTTTCTGAATTTTAATAAGGGTAATTTAAGGCATGAGTATTCTCCTTTCTCATCTTAGATTTTTTTCAAGGTAATTAAAGTAAATGGGACATAATAAAGAAAGAATATAGCTGCCAACGAAGAGTTTCTAAAATGAAAAGAAAAAAAAATACCAAAACTGAGTATTTTGGACTAATATAAAGCCAGTCTAAACTGCAAACCATTTTAAAAATGTATATTTTATTTTTTTTAACTACATTAGGTAAGTAAAACTGAATGTCAGGACTATGTGTTGGAAATTTCTTTAAGGAACAGATGAATGATTTATAAGTAAACACATGATAAGATAAAAATTACTTCAGAATGCTAGAGTACTTAAAAACAGTTTTTCAAATAACAGATGATTTGGATCTAATAGTCTGCAGGTTTTTAAAATTTTTTTCCTACTGTCATAAATACATAGGGGATATTTTCTTCATAATTAGTGAAAAGATCAGTGTCAGCTCAGGCATTTATTTTATCATCTGAAATCATAAAGAAATCAAAAAGTAGTGAAAAAAGACAAACATGAACAATTTCTTCTTCTTTCACCAAATCAGATAATAAAACTTCAAAATGTTTAGCAGTTTTCTTGTTAATGTTTAACCCTGCTCCAAACATAGAGGTTATTTGACTGCAAAACAGATGGTTTTTTTTTTACTTTTAAAACAAGTGAATGAGTCATTGAATGGGAAATAAAATTTTACCCTTATTTTAAGGGAGCCCTTTGTGAGTTTTTAAAACAAACCTTGGGGAAAGGAAGAGACCCTTGGGTGCTGAGCTGTCAATCCAAAGATGATAATAACACATGTTTTTGGAAAACTGCTGGCTCAGAGATGTTATAATGTGTCAGAAGCAAACAGCCCCACTCATTCTGGTAGCTTTATTGCTTCTGGCATGTTATGATTAGAGATGTGTGTGGTTTTGAAACTACAAAGATTAAATTGCCTAACACTATGTATTGGAAGGCCTGGACCAAATAGTAGCTTAATCAGCATTTTTCTTCCTCTGTATATAAATGGTATAATGCATGTCCTGCAAATGATGCTGTTTATTATATACTGTCAGAAGATGCTGATGAAATCAGATGCATTTCCATTTGTTTCCTTACTTGAGTTTGATTTGTAAAATCAGATTTAAACAACGAATGAAATTGTGTCTAAATATCAAGGACAGACAACTTAATGGTATTTATCATAACTGGAACCAAGGCTAGAAATGGTTATTCAAAGTCCAACTTCTACAGTTTGAAGAAACAATGTGTCTTTATTTTTACCTTTAAAATAATTAGTCCAAATGTAATAAATTTTATGGAAATTATAGGCATTAACATTGGAAACCTAATGTCAGTCAAAATGTTCATGTGTGCACTGCATTTCGTATACTGAACTGCTCAGTTCACTTCAGTTCAGTTGCTCAGTCGTGTGCGACTCTTTGTGACCCCATGGATCGCAGCACACCAGGCCTCCCCGTCCATCACCATCTCCTGGAGTTTACTCAAACTCATGTCCATTGAGTCGGTGATGCCATCCAACCATCTCATCCTCTGTCGTTCCCTTCTCCTCCTGCCTTCAATCTTTCCCAGTATCAGGGTCTTTTCCAAAGAGGCAGTTCTTTGCATCAAGTGGCCAAAGTTTTGGAGTTTTGGATTCAGCATCAGTCCTTCCAATGAATATTCAGGATTGATTTCCTTTAGGATTGATTGGTTTGATCTCCTTGCTGTCCAAGGGACTTTCAAGAGTCTTCTCCAACACCACAGTTCAAAAGCATCAATTCTTCAGTGCTCAGATTTCTTTATAGTCCAACTCTCACATCCATACATGACTACTGGAAAAACCATAGCCTTGACTAAATGGATCTTTGTTGACAAAGTAATGTCTCTGCTTTTTAATATGCTGTCTAGGTTGGTCATAAATTTTCTTCCAAGGAGCAAGTGTCTTTCAATTTCATGGCTGCATTTATTATCTTCAGTGATTTTAGAGCCCCACAAAATACAGTCTGCAACTGTTTCCACTATTTCCCCATCTATTTGCCATGATGTGATGGGACTGGATGCCATGATCTTTGTTTTCTGAATGTTGAGTTTTAAGCCAACTTTTTCACTGTCCTCTTTCACTTTCATCAAGAAGCTCTTTAGTAGTTCTTCACTTTCTGCCATAAGGGTGGTATTATGTACATATCTGAGGTTATTGATATTTCTCCCAGCAATCTTGATTCCAACTTGTGCTTCATCCAGCCTGGCATTTCTCATGATGTACTCTGCATATAAGTTAAATAAGCAGGGTCACAATATACAGCCTTAATGTACTCCTTTCCCTATTTGGAACCAGTCTGTTGTTCCATGTGCAGTTCTAACTGTTGCTTCCTGACATGCATACAGATTTCTCAAGAAGCAGGTCAGCTGGTCTGGTATTTCCTTCTCTTGAAGAATTTTCCACAGTTTGTTGTGATCCACACAATCAAAAGCTTTGGCATAGTCAATGAAGCAGAAGTAGATGTTTTTCTGGAACTCTCTTGCTTTTTTGATGATCCCACAGATGTTGGCAATTTGATCTCTGGTTTCTCTGCCTTTTCTAAATCCCGCTTGAACATTTCGAAGTTCATGGTTCATGTACTGTTGAATCTTGGCTTGGAGAATTTTGAACATTACTTTGCTAGCATGTGAGATGAGTGCAATTGGGCAGTAGTTTGAGCATTCTTTGGCACTGCCTTTCTTTGGGATTGGAATGAAAACTGACTGAACTGCTAGAGAGATTTTTTTCCTAACATATTTACAGTACCACAAAAAGTTTTCAAATGTGATAGAGACATTGCTTTGATTTATAAGTATTTTATAATTACAGTTATTCTTATGTGAATTCTTTACTAGCTCGGAAAACACAGGGCAATCTGTATATACAAATCTCTTTGGCAGATAATCATATGCTTAAGAAGGTTAGAAAATACAGATGTACCTTATCCATCTTCTCAGCAGATTATACACAGTGTAAAAATCAATGTGAACCCTCTCCCGCTAGGCATGCCAAAAGCCTGAGATCTTTTAAGACTTTATTCTGAATATTGTTATAATAAATGTATATCAAGATTGCAAATTTTAGAAATCAAAACAGTGCCATTCTTAGCTATAAGCATCAGTAGCTCTTTACTTTACATATTGTCTGCAAATCACTAACACTGAAATATATCATTTTTTCTATTATGCCCAGTGGAAAAAATTTTAATGTTTGCTAACAAATTCCAATTATGTTAAAAAGTCACTTGAACCAAACTGCTTTCCACAGGCAAGAGGATAAGGGATTGTGCGTTTGTAAGTGTTCACTTGCAAGTGAAGGGAAAGGAGAATATTCAAGCTTATGCCCTGGGAAACACATGAAAAAGTGGTGATTTTGTCAAAAGTTCACTGTCCAAAGAGGCCCAAAGTGTTTTTGGTTGAGATAGTTTAGAGAAGCCCTTAAAACTGCCCTGGAAATTCTGAATTGGGGAAGGAGGGCAGGTAGAGGGGACCTAGTTCAACCTGGCTAGTTGGGAAGCTTGGCCAACTTCGCTAACGTCTGGAATGGGGCTAGGTACAGTCACTGTCCAGAAATCTGGGCTGATCACTTTGGTCCTGCTCCCATGAAATCTCTAGCCTTGGGGAAAAAACTAATCCTTTGGATTGAAATGGAATTCATGCTGAATGGGCTCTGAGCCCTTGGTAGAAATGAAGTGCCAGCTATCTGTAGATCAAATCCAGGTCTCCTTCACTGCAGCCAGATTCTTTACCAGCTGAGCTACAAGGGAAACCCTTATTCTGAATACTGACTCATGAAACAATGATAATATACATTTGCCATTCATAGAATCCTACATTGCTGAACTCTACAGTGTAGACATCTTTAGGGCTTTGAGGAACAATAGTACTTTAAGTTCAGTACCACTTGCTTAGAAAAAAATAACAATGCAATCAATTATAAAAATGTAATTTGTTAATTAAAACTTCAACATGATATGTACTTAAAATTGGGAAAACATAAAAATGTTACCTTTTTTTTCCCAGTACTTCTTTCTTTCATAAAGTCTACTTTTTCCACATTTTTGAAACTTTTAGAAACCAAGGACTATGCTAACAGATATTTCCCTGATTTCTATGTCTAAGCCAATACCTACCTGGTTTATATCATGTGCTTTAAAATAGCATATGTAAGACATGGGACTTCCCTGGCAGTCTGGTGGTTAAGACTTGCCAGGGCAGACAGGTTTGGTCCCTGGTTGGGGAGCTAAGATCCTACATGTCTCACAGCCAAATAACCAAAAGTAAAACAGAAGTAATACTGTAACAAATTCAGTAAAGATTTTAAAAATGGTCGATATCAAAAAATCATATGAAAGTCTTGATAACTGGTTAAAACATAGTGAAGAAAATGTTTAATGTACAATTTATTTCACAAGTATATAATAAGTGCCTACAATAAGATCAGATGATGAAACAGGGGCTAAAGAAAATTTGAGAAAATTTCATTTTAGGAGATTGTATTTTTGTAAGAGATATATCTATATATAATTAGATAATTCTGCCCCAGAGTGATGAATGATACAATATTGAAAGGAGAAAAGGGCTTTGGGAATTTATAGGAAAGGAGTGACAAATTCTGCTCAGAGGAATCTAGAAATATATTCTGTTTATGGTCAGTGGTGTTAGATGTCAGGGATAAAGAGCGGTTTGCAAGGCTAGGAAAAGAGGAAGAACATTGCAGGGGTTCTGTAAAACTATAGTTCTATAACTATAGCTACAATGACAGCTTGTCAGGGAACTAAATATTTAATTTGTCTGGGCATAGTGCTAGGTGAGGGTGGCACAAGTGTGGTAGGTACTGGTCAAGCATGGAGAGGATGATGGTGGCAGGGTGGGTCAAGATCTGAGAATGAAGAGTCTCTATGGCAGGTCAAGTTGTATGTTAAGTTTTTCCCTATCATAAGCTCTTAGAATTTGGGAATTAGGGAGAACTCTTCACCTACTGGAGAACATGCATAAATATTAATGTGTGTATATATATATATATATATATATGTATATATATATATATGAAGAGCAATCTTGATAGAGTACAGAGCATTGACTATGGTGGGTAGGAGTGAAGAGAACAGTGAGAATGTTTATGGTGATGTATAGAGAAGCGGCTCTGACGGCCTGATTACAAGCAGTGATAATGAGTTTGGGAAAAAAAAATGTAATATTTCATCCATTTACTCAAGTTATTGAGAGTGAGTCTAATATAACCTATTCACTATACTGGACAATAGGATAAAATTTTGAATATAATACATGAGTGGTTTACTCTGAGATATTTTGAAGGTAGATATTTCAGGTCCTAGTAATAGAGAAATAGAGTGTGGGTATGGGTTGGGGGGAAGAATTAGAAAAAGGAAACAATTCACAATTAAATAAATCATAATTTTTAACAATGCACTAATGACAGAAAAAGACTTCCCAGGTGGCACTAGTGGCAAAGAACCCACCTAAAAATGCAGGAGACGTAAGAGACGCTGGCTGGATCCCTGGGTCAGGAAGATTCCCTGGAGGAGGGTTCTTGCCGGGAGAATCCCATGGACAGAGGAGTCTACCAAGCTACAGTCCACAGGGTGGCAAAGAGTCAGACACACCTGAAGCAACTTGTCATGGATGCACACAATGACAGAAAAATGGGCCTTTAGAGAAAGATGAAACAGTTGACTTAGGCATGTGTTTAATATATTTGTGTGTCACACGGAAAGATGTCATTTCTAGGATACTGAAAACTGTCAGTTTTAGTATGACAGTTTTTAGTCCAACAATGAGTGGAGATAACTTACATTTGGGAGATGATGTACTGAATTATGGGAATGGAAGGAAATCACCTTGGGGAAAATATAGGAAGAGGAAAACCTGAGGGCTATAAGCAGATTCCCAAGAGAAGGCCATAATTGAGGGGGTTATGCTATAGAGGGAGAGGGGGAAGAAATAGTTACAATGGTATGAAGTAGCCAAAAATGAGTGTTATGATAGATATCTAGGAAAGAGTTGGAAAAATATGAAATATTCACTAGGGACCAATGTTAGAGTGAGAAATATTACAGTAAAGAAAAAAGGTAAGATTACTGTTCTGGACAATTAGCAAACCCTTAGTTTCTTTAGCAAAAACATGTTTAGAATAAAGCAAGAGTGGAAGAAATCATAATTTAATTTGTTGAGGAGTCAGTGAGCATTTAGACAGTTGAATGAGAAAGGAATAAATAAATATGATAGTACGTTAAGAATCAAGGGGATGTTTTGTGTGCTTGTTTTGTTTTTGTTTTCATAGGAGAATCTAGCCTTTTAATTTCTATTTTTTTTTTTTTTTTTTTAGCTAGGGAAGCCAGAAGAGATTGCAGCTATCAAAAAGAGGGGACATAATTAACTGGGAAAGATCTCAGAGGGAAGACTGAGAAACATAAACCCCAATGGATCAGGAGTGGGAGGAAGAAAATCATCCTTTATTTGACAAAAGGAAGCATTTCAGGTAGATCATTCTAGTGCCATTTTAATCTAAAATTTATAGAAACCTTATTGAGAGAAAAAAAATTACCTTCTTTTAAAATGTTCATAGGCTGCTGACATCCTATTTCAGTTACATAATTAAATCACATTTATAACAATGGACATAGGCTGTGTCTATGCTGAGCCCTTATATAAACTCTCCAAAATACAGGGATAATTTTTAATATTAATACATATAGACTAGAACTCCATACAAGCAGACTTTTCATTAGCTGCTAATGAAAATTTATGTCCACACCTCCCACATACTACTTTTAAATATATGATAATCCTTGTACTAATAGGGGAGTAGGAGAAATATACCATATACAATATTGTATACAATACACATGTATACATGTGTATGAGAAATATACAATATGTTGATGTTATCTTGTAAAATCTAGTGTAGCAACAACAGAGCTAGGAACTTTGACACTGTGTATTTAATAAATGTCTTTTGGTTTCAAGAAAATTTTGGAAAATCTCCCTCAAATATTAATTGAACTTTTTCAAGTGATTACACTGAAAAGTGGTTAGACGTGGCTGTAAAAACACAACTCTCGTCATGTAACAACACTAAATTCTCACAAGTTTCAGAATTTTGATCTTAATACAGCATATGCAGACATTACCCACATTAATACTGGCTTCTGTATAGATCCACTGTCTCTATTTCTCCTTGTTTTGCTTTTCTTCCTTTCTTTTCTTTCATTGAATGCGTTTTGTTGCTTAAGCTAACTTTTGAAACCAGTCGAATATATAACTGAATAAAATAACATGTCCATATCAGTTTTGCATTCACTTGATAAATGCAGAATAGTTCCTTCAAGGATGCATAGGGAATCAGAGCAACAGTCGACTCTGAGAAAGCAAAAATACCAGTGAAGCAGATGAAAGCTCTGGGCATCTCCCAAGCAGGGCAACCATTTGAGTTAAATGTGTCCATGACTCTGGAAGGTATGGGTTGGGTGCTGTGGCAAAGACAACAGGAGAGAGGACCCTTTGAATTTTGGCCCCAGCTCTGGAAGAGGGCAGAAACCTGGTATATTCCTGTGGAGCAGCTGTTCCTCTCCACTTACACAGCACCCCTCCAGGCAGAGCCTCTCATGAAGGAACAGCGTATCATGGTAAGAGCATCCTTTCCTATCAAAGGGTGGATGATGGAGAATGGGTCCCCTCAGCCCACTTCTGCCAAGGCTCAACTTCTCACTTTGACTAAGCAGTGTGCCTATTTGCATCAGAGGAGTACCCTCTCTGCCAGCCTACTGTCTCTAGAACTACAGGTTCTACTAGGTTCTTCCAGTGCCCCCACCTGTATTCCTATGGCAGCCTCTGTGGTCTGTAGAGAGGGAAGAGGGGACATTCCCACTGAGTGGGATATTCCACAAATCAGTCTAGTCAGGGCATCCAATGCACGTGAACTGCAGTCACTATTCAGCCCAACACTGACACCATCTGGGTGAAAAGAGGAATGAAGTGAAGCAGCCAGTGGACTGAACCCTGAGGTTTGGCTGGTGATCACTCAGGAGCCGTGGCCATTAGACTTTTGCACTGATAGTTGGGCTGTCTGAAGAACACGTGGTGAGTGGCCTGACTCCCAGCCTAGAGGACTTAATAAACTAGTGGTTCAGATCCAGCGTGGAAAAAAATTATCACTTATTTTGGGAATTATTATCTTAATCTTGTTTTTTCTCTTGCATGTGCCTGCAGGACAACCAGATAGCCAAGTGAGCCAAGTCCATGGAAGTAAAACCTGCTGACTGCTCAGGGCACTCTACGGAAGGCGGGGCATGTAAGCTTGTAAGAGCTGGTCACCAGGGGTGGCATGATGGAGATCATCAAAAAGACATGGCCAACAGCTAGCTGATCCTGTAATAGGAGCCAGGCAATAATCTGAGGCTCCTTACCCCCTCCTGTGTCCTTAAGATGTATGCTCTGCACTAGGAACTACTTCAGGGATGCAGCCTTGAGAGAATTCTGTGTTACTGAGACCTTCTGGACCATAGAGGAGACTGAATACTCTTAAGGCCTCCATATAAACTCTTAAGATTCTGTTGGGCACGTGTAGTGACCTACTCCTCTTGCAGGCACCCAAAACAAGCCTCATATGTAAGTTCCGTCGTTTATTAAAACTGTCACCTGTCTACGAATCTGGAGTGCCCCCCCCCTTCTTTCCTTTGTGTCTCCTTGCCTTTCACATACATGGGTCAGTTGTGAATTTCATCTGGAAAATCTTAGAGTTGATAACCCCACCAGGTCAAAGCTGTACAGGGCTCCCTTTCCTTCGGCACCCCGAGGATACTGTAAACAAAAAAGCACCTTGAATAGAGGATTGTAAACAGCATTGCAGCAATGGCTCCTAAGGTCATGGCCTTCATATTGGAAAGCTTCTACGTCTTTAGTCTTGCTTCAATAATCTTTGTCAGCCTAACAGTCTCCAACAAAACCCCTGCCTCCAGGAAATGTTTTGTTTGTTGATTTGTAACATTTGGGGCTGCTCCAGGTGTGAATTGAGAACCCACTCAGTCGGTATGAGAAGCAACAATTGAATATCTTCCCCAGCAGTTGTCAATATAGTAATTGCGTTGCAAACGTGAGGTGAGGAGCGTAGCTGCTCGGAGCCTGCGCGGCTGAGATTCCACAGAAGAGCCCAGAGCTGCGCAGAAGGAGGGCGGTATGGTCCAGGCTACCCTCCCTGGCTTTGCTGTCTGGTTAGACTCCAGCCGGAGCCATATCTAACTGCTTTTGGATTAGAATCTTCTCTGGAGAATCTGAATTGCCTCAGGTAACAATTCTCCAAGTTACCGCTTGGTATTCTCCCAAATGTCCGTTCATCAGGATTTAGAGGTAAGTGATGCATGTGTATTCAGAATTTGTCGATATTTTGGTGGCATATTTTTATTTACGGAAAGCCTCTGCTGTGAAAGTTAGTTCCAGCACGCCTGGAATGTTTTGGTGAAATGAGACGGACCAAGACAGTGTTGGCTCCTAGTCAAGGCTGAATTGTGGTGATTTAATAGCGTTGCTTTTCGACCAAGCAGCCATGGTGAGTTTCTGGTGCTTTATCGAGGCTTGTGAGGCGTCGTTAATGGATAGCAGTGAGGAGGGTTTACACCTGGTATAAGTGAGACCCTCGACGGGTTCTGCCACTGGGGCTGGTTACTTCACAGGAATATGCCTAGACTAGGGCTCCGGGTTTTTAGTTACTCTCTGCCCGCTGGGTGGTTTGGGGTTTGAGTGCGTCCAGGGCAGTGGAGGAAGGTCAGAAGGTCGGAAGGAGTACCTGTCTTCTGATCTGTGTCGTGAGGCAGCGTTTCGTTGAGATGCGTTTCCTGACCTCAGTGCCGCTGCTATTTTGTATTCTTTTCTGGCTGTAACTTGTAGATTCTGAAGTGTTATAATGCGAGTCCTGAGAGAGCTTTTTAGCTCTTGTCTGATTGCCACCGTTAGTATAGCCTCAAACAAGAAAAACGAAGAACAAAAATAAGTAAACCAAAAAAGTCGGAACCTGAGGGATACGCAGGGGAAAAAAAAAATCCCTAACTCATATCCTCAAGAAGAAAAGGTGTTTGCTTATTGTGTACAAAACGATAGATTTAAAGGTTACTTGAAAAAAAATTGTAGAAAGTTTGGAAGAGAGAGGAAACCTAAAAAGTAGAAAAAATGCAAAGCAATGGAAAATAGTAGAGAAAAGATCCATACGTTTAAATATTGTCTAATTTAGAATATTACAGAAAATAAGGTGGGGGAAAGTTGACAAAGAAATGATTCGTGAAAGTTCCTAGAACAGAAAAAAAAAAAAAAGGCTCCATATTGAAAAGTCATTCATTAAGTATCAGCCCCATGAATTAAAATGGACCCAACCAAAATATACCATTATCATGCAATTTTGTAATACTAGAAATAGGGAGAAAAAATTTTCACAGGGAAAAAAGAAAACACACCAAAACACCAGATTGTGTGACTGTAGAATTCAAGCATTACAGAAAAAAAAAAAATCTAAAATATTTCTGAAGAGATTTTTTAAAGTTATTTACAAAGACTGACTTAAAAATTAGAAAATTACAAAAATTTCAAAACATGTCTGTATTTGTAAGTCTTGGGCATAGGCATATGCCTCCCTATGTATATCAAGATTCTTTTTCATAATGTGAAAAAGAATATCATCTTTGTGTGGGGTATGCTAATCTCTGTATCATTCCAATTTTAGTATATGTGATGCTGAAGCAAGTACACATTTAGGATTTTGATTAATATAAATACTAATAACCAAAATAATCAGAGAAATTTTTCTAAGTGTTGCAAACAATGGTCACATATTACTTCAGTAGGAGAGACAACAAATCTTTCTAAATCACTAACTACCTTGTGCTTGACCTAAGGGTGCTAGAAAGTAAAATGTCGATGTATTATTGACCATTATTTGTTAGATGTTTAGAAAATAATAAGCATTTTAATTTTAAAAAAGGTAAATTGTGGAAATTTACTGTTTTGATCACTGCAGTAAAAGATAATGACTGGGTATCATTCCTGATAATCATTAGTTTTTTTGTAACAAATGTAGTTACCAAAGGACAGCTGTTACAAAAAGCAAAACTTGAATAAAGGTATTTAGCATTTTATCCCTTGATTCATTCCTATGTTAGGCAATCTTGGTACCAGTGTGCCAGAAAATTCAGCCTCTACATTTCCAAAAAACATTTTGATAGGCACTGTGGATATTCTTGTTTGTATTCCTTCTCAGAGAAAGGCATCTCTTCCCTTTCCTTCTCTTTTACATTGCATGGTATGCACCTCGGTAGCAGGGAATGGAGGGGAGAAATATGTTTATTTGCTATTAATATAGAAGAGGCTCTCATAAGCACTGTTTCTATGGCCATAGTGCCTGTGCTTGCGCTGGTGTATGTCTGTTAACCTCATCAGTCTTTAATCCTTAACTGTACTATAGGAGATTATTGAGATTTCTTTTTATAACCTCATGGAAGAGATTTTTGAAGGAGGAATAATTTTTATTTACTGCAAGCAGTGCAGCTCAGTAAATAAACTGTGCACAGATATAGTTTATTGTATAAAGAAGAACTCTATCCAGAGCAAAGATAACTACACTTGCATGCTCAGCACTAATCCCTCATGCTTTTTGTATTTGTGCCAAAGTACTTTTGGTAATATTAATTGAGAGGGAACCACATGGTATTTTAAATAGAGTCATGGGAGTTTGTCCCATTATACTGCTGAGTAACTATACAAAACATCCATCAGTACTGACCACAACATCGAATATTGCATCATGGCATCAAACCAAGACATTATGTTTATCTAATCATTGACTTCACATTTATCTCAATCTATTTCAAGACAAGAAATGAAATGCTTGCTGCAAAATTACATTTCCAGCAATTTCTGATAAAGGAAGGAGATGAACTTTGAATGGAGCAATTGTTTTCTAAATGGATTTTTAAGACATGGTATATTGGGTCTTGAGTTCATTGATTTGTACTGGACCAAAAGGCACAGGTTGAAAGGGGACATCTCTCCAGTAGAAGAGCGAGTTGGAAGGAGATTGCTTGTTCCCTGAATCAGAGGCCTCAAGCCAAATTTAAAAACCTGCTCACAGAGCAAATTTCTTTTGATTCTTTAAAATAAAATTTCAAAACCCTATAAGCACAGTGACATCTTATATCTTTTGGGACATTTTAAAGAGAAAAATACATTACTTCAGTAGATAGGTCAAAGAACTGGAAATGGGATATAGGACCTTTCACCCTTGGGTTACCATTTGATGAATGCCACTGAGGTTTAAAGTGATCATAATTCTTTTCATTCTGTTCACAGTGGTCATTTAAGGAGTAGTCGTAAGATTTTCATTGAGATAGAAACCCTTGGATTCCTGGATAGGAGTCTATCATACATCATTTGATATAATTTCCGAACCTGTAAAGCTATGCTAGTTGTTAGAATATATTGACTTACACAGACAAGAATAAAAGGCAACATTCTCCCCAGCTTAGCATTTAAATTTTGTTACTGAAGCATGCAAACATAAAGCCTTAAATTGTTTTATCCCCAGCTAAAATAACTACAGATTCTCTTTCCATTAACTAAATAAAATCCATTTTTAATGACATTGAACTATTGCTTCAGTTTTATCCTGTGGAAATAAATTGCATTAATAAAAACAAAGTTTAATTCTTATCTCTAAATCCTCTGTCTTCCTCATCCTTTTAGCAGACAAAAGTAAGAAGGCAAATAAAAATATACAGATAGCATTTTCTCTTCCATTTTCATAGTTTGGGTAGTTATATTTCATTATGGCCAATAAGGTTGCTGGTTTTTGGTTTTGGTTAAGTGCTTCCTTTTGGAATTTAATTTTAGAACATCTATCAACATAAAGCATCCATACAAATTGGTGGCATGGAGATTCCAAGATATTTTGAAGAGAACCTGAGAGAATTTTGTATGGTCAATAACCAGTCATCCCTGTCTTGCTTTCAAGCTATTGAAATCAGAGAATGGTTGTATTCCAGAAATCTCTCATCAAGGGATCTTGGTTTTAAGAGCATCAGATGGGACTTTTCAGTGATCTTGTGAATACCTTTTATTCAAAGAATCAGGCTATGCACTCCTCTGGCACAGAGAATTGTTTTATTTTTCTTGAGGAGGGCTGTTAGAAAAGTGCTAAAACAAAACAAAAATCTTGCAGTACTCTCCTTGTGAATAAATCCAGGGTTATTTATTTGATTTTGAATTCAAGATGCCATGGTCCAAAAAGTGCTTTTTTTTTTTTTTCTTCTATTTCTCTCTCCAAATTATAGAGAAACTTGCTGGCTTTAAAATGGAAAATGAATTATTTTTGGCCATTTCAGATTTGTAAATAATCCACCCAAAGCTTACACATGGGTGACATGCAAATTCCAACCTATTTCGAAGAGAACCTGAGAGGTGTTATTTAATAATTTATAATGGAAACTAATGGGATGATATGTTCACAATGAGTCTAAGCCTCTCATTTCTTCAGTCTCCAGTATTTAGACCTTCTCTCCTTACCTTATTCTCTTTCTTCTCTCTCCCCCTCATTCTCTTTCATGTCTGAAAGGAAATCAGCATGTTTTACTTTTAATTTTTCCATTTTTGCTTCAATTTTGGAAGGAGAGTAGATGATAGATATCCTACAGAATGTGAAAGTAGAATTTATATGGAGTTACAAGAAGGTTGTCAATAAATTATATACCTTAAGAGCCTAAACTCATAACAAATTAGATTATTGTGATGATGTTGAATTTCATATTTAATGGCAGAGTTTGAAACTAGTAAAATGTATAAAGATCATATTTGAATAGATGTGATGATTTCAATGTGTAATTCATTATTTTACATTTTTTCATCAAATCTGCATCTCAAAAGACAGTCTATATGTATGGAAAAATATTATTAATGGGTAAATATGAAATCAGATTATCAGAGATTACATTGTATAATATGAAGCCATCTAAATGATAACTAATAATATACTCTATGCACTGTTCTTCAGATTTGACTGAGATTTTATAGGATGTGTAAAAATATTAATGTCACCTACAGATAAATGTATGGAAACACTTATTTTTAGTATATTCCATATGGGGAGCTGAAACTTCAATACTTTGGCTACCTCATGCGAAGAGTTGTCTCATTGGAAAAGACCCTAATGCTAGGTAGGATTGGGGGCAGGAGGAGAAGGGGACGACAGAGGATGAGATGGTTGGATGGCATCACCAACTCGATAGACATGGGTTTGGGTAGACTCCGGGAGTTGGCGATGGACAGAGAGCCCTGGCGTGCTGCAGTTCATGGGGTCGCAAAGAGTCGGACATGACTGAGCGACTGAACTGAACTGAACTGATATGTGGAGTTACTTTTGTGGTGTTGTTTGTTTTAGAATTTTGTTCTTATTTAAGTGAGTTTAGCTCTTAGCTATTGTCCCTCTGCCTTAAATTATCCATGATATTGTCTCATCCACATTTTACATTGTACAAAACAAATCAGTGACAATCTACACTCACTCACCTGTGCCTCAAGATTAGGATAGTTACTTTTGTGGCTTATACATCACCATACATCCTCTCTGTTTAAAGCTTCTTCCTCAACACGTTAATTTCATGGATCAGCTCAGTATCATATCCTTGCTTCCCATTCCACATACACTTGGATATGAACTGTCCACTTATGAAATTACACACACATTCTCATGAGGTATTTGTATGTGCTGCATAATTTGCTGAACAATTTAGGGAATGGTAGCAATATCCCCAACAGTGTCTATTTCTGACTAATAGGTTTTGTTCTAAAAGTAAGGTTTGTTCCCCCAAGTTTGTTTTTTTTTTTTTTACTAGTAATTATTCATTTGCCATGCTGCTCAAATAATTCCTGTCCTCATGACACAGACATGAGGACATTGTTTTTTTCTTTTCCCTTTTCATTATGGAGAAAGCATTAAAGAAACAAAACAATTCTATGTATTTCTCATGCAAAGTAATTTAGTACTCCCTCATTTTCCTCTTTTCATGTAGACTATGACAATAGCCCTTTTCTCCATCAAAGACATTTTTAAGCAAGGACAGTTAACCCTCAGGACAAATTCTTGTTCTATTTTTCAATACTGTAAGTTTTTATATAGATAAAATGTGAGACAGTGAAATGTTACCCTTATACCACCCAGTTGGTTAAGATCACATCTCCCAAGAATATAAGAACCTGGTAACCACTCAGCAAGTTGTCACTGGTTGTTTCCTCACCAAATAGCAAGTAATTAATTATTATCCTGAAATAAGTTTTCTGTTAACCTCAAGTGTATGGGAATATCACCAAAGGAATTTTGCTAAATTCACATATTAGAATGCTGATGACTTCAGTGGTACATTTTAAAAAAAATTAGGTCCTGCTATGTGCCAGTCAAAATATGAGACCCTAAGATTATAGCAGTGTATACAAAAAACAGAGTATCTCTCATAGTGTTCACTAACAGAAAAGTTAGATCTTTCTCAAAGCTGTGTCCTTCTGGTGATTGAGCTTCCAGTGTCCTAAAAATGGATGATTCCAGGGCCAGTGAGCTTCAGCCTGAAATTTTAATATAGCTTGTGAATATTTCCCAGCACCAGTTAAATATAAATAAATCACAGTACTGTTAAATACACTGGTATTTATCAGTGTATCAATAAATTACCTATATGATGAGCTCCCTGAAAGACCTCCAAAAAATATATTGAAGCAAATCTAAGTTTGTTACACTTACCACAGTAAGATAGAATACCATTTTAACCTAGTTTTAGTAGTGTCTCAGAAGAGGGAATTCAGGAGAGGATATTTATAGGATTTTTAAAGCCAAGGATAGATGATTACATGGTGACTTCTAAGTTAGGAAACTGGTTGGTATTGATAGAGTTTGCGAGCTAGTAGCTTTGGATTGGAGAGCAAGTGTCTTTAAGCAAGACTTGAAAAGTCATTTTTTTATAAGTACGTTTTTTTACTTGCTTCATAGTTTTCCAGGAGTATATATTTCACGGAGCAGTAGCTAAGTTATTTGTGATTATTTTCAGTATTATTTAGCCTCAGAAAAGTAGTATATGCCCAATATCAGCTTCATATAATATATGACTCAAATTATGTTGTTTCAGTTTTTGGCTCACTTAGGAAAATAACATATTAGAAGGTTCTTAGAACATTTTTAGTGAGGCATTTTTGTGAAACTTTTCCTTATGGTAGATTTTGCCTTTGAAGCTTTTTTACTATATACTTTAGTGATACAGAAACTATTGCATGTTAAATCGCTTCAGTTGTGTCCAACTCTTTGCAACCCCATGGACTGTAGCCTGCCAGGCTCTGTAGTGGGTTGCCATTTCCTCCTCCAGGGGATCTTCCTGACCCAGGGATCTAACCCGAGTCTCTTATGCCTCCTGCATTGGCAGGCATGTACTTTACCACTAGCACCACCGAGGAAGGCCAGATTAGGAATTGTATATCTATATATCTATATAGATATATAGGTATATAGATATATCATATATATATAGGTATATAGATATATCATATATATATATATAGGTATATAGATACAGATATATATGTTCTCCCAAGAAGCTGGTGATATTTATGGTAAAGAATCCACCTGCAATGCGAAAGACCCCAGTTCGATTCCAGGGTCAGGAAGATCCGCTGGAGAAAGGATAGGCTACCCACTCCAGTTTTCTTGGGCTTCCCTTGTGGCTCAGCTGGTAAAGAATCTGCCTGCAATGTTGGAGACCTGGGTTTGATTCCTGGGTTGGGAAGATTATCTGGAGAAGGGAAAGGCTACCCACTTCAGTATTCTGGCCTAGAGAACTCCATGGACAGCATAGTCCATGGGGTCACAAGGAGTTGGATATGACTGAGCAACATATAAATATATATATATATATATATATATATATATATACACACACACACACACACACCCATACATACATATACACACATACATATATAATATTGCATAATACATAATGTACAAATAATATTTTTGTGATTTGATGATTTTCCTTCTTGTTTTACTTCTGTTGGGGGAGGTCTTTCCACAATATTGTAACAAAGGTCCTACAGCCTTACTACTATCAAATTATTTTATTTATGTTTAATCCTGCATGTTTCATCTATGGTGAGTCAGTTCTGAAAAATAAATTCAACATTATTGAATATATTTTTATCTGTGTTTTTATCTCTTCATGAAGTTCCCGTCTTTCTTTGTGCACCTAGTTAGTGCTTTGTTATCCTTCAAGTCTGATTACAAGCATTTCATTCTTAGGGAAAACTTCTAATGGCTTAAGGCCATTTATTTTATTTAATTTTTCCTAATTAATGCACTATACACAGTTTTGGAAAATAATTAATAATCATGAGATACATTTATTAACAATACAAATAATGGCAAAATATATTTAAAAATGTATTCATTTATCAAAGATAAAGCAGAGAAGAGAAAACGTGGTATCACAGAAACCAAACGTAGAAAGCTGCATTGGAATAAATGAAACTAAAAGAAAACCAGTTTGCAAAGTGTCAAAAAATGCAGAATAGAAAAGTACAATGACAGTGAATTGAGCATAAAGTTTTAAGAAATTCAAGGTAATAAGTTTGTCAAAGTAGCTTAAATGTAAGGGTGGAGATAAAAGTTAGGTTTAAGGGGCTGAGATGTAATTGAGAAGGGAGGAACAAAGTCCATACTCAAAAGGTTGGGGGTGATAGTGGAGAGAAATTAGATAAAGGAAGGGCCCATAGTTGGAACTGGGAGCTCTTTTGCTTTGTAGGATGGATAAATAAGAGATGGAACATTTATAACTTAGAGAGAGAGAAAGAAGGTAGAATTGTATCAAAATCCAAGAAGATACCAAATAAGGTAGTAGTGAGGTTAAACATCTATTTCTGCTTTATTGACTATGCCAAAGCCCTTGACTGTGTGGATCACAATAAACTGTGGAAAATTCTTAAAGAGATGAGAATACCAGACCATCTGACCTGTCTCTTGAGAAACCTGTATGCAGGTCAGGAAGCAACAGTTAGAACTGGACATGGAACAACAGAGAAGGGAAAGCCCAATTCATTCTGAGAGTCTATCAAATGCCAACATTCCAACTTTAGTGGCGTCTCTCTTGTTCCAGATACACCTGAAAATTTCATTGATAGAACTTTTAAAATAATTTCTACTATAACTATTTTGATTATAAACAATAACAAAAATAAGTATTTACTAGGATCTTGTCCAGAACCAGGAACTTTATATATAGCATCTAGCCTAATTCATTAAACTAATCTACAATACAAATTATATAAGGTGACTATTTTAATTGAGAAGAAAAATTACCTAGGGGTCAAGATTGGAATAGATGACTTTGAAAAAACTTTTGTATAATGGAAAATTACTGTCCTTTCTAATTCAAAATCCTTTAGATATGGCATTAAAGGTAAATGCAGAGAATAATTACAATGAAGTACATTTGTAAAGAACCATTCGTATGAATAGCTCAAAGCACTTTTTATTGCATTACCTCATTAATCTTTGTGGTATCCTACTGAGTGAGGGTGGCAGGAATTTTATTTCTCTTTTATGGATTTTTCTTAGTGAAATAAAAACTTTTAACTTCCAGGTGTTTTCTCTGTAGCATATTCATGACTGCTTGAACTAAGAAGTGTTAGGCTTAGATTTCCTATTCTAAAATACTTCATTAATTTATTAAATCCTACTTTCAGCTAATAGTTATTGAGTGCAAATGTACATTATATAATTATTAAAATGAAGGCCCTGAAAGCTACAATCTAACAGAGAAAAGTCTTCAATATTAGGCTCTTTTGTTAATGGATATATTACATGGTGGGGGCCCTGGAAGGGCTTAAATTGGGGGTGACATAATAAAAGCTGCAGCCTAGCATTTTAAAATTTCAATTTTATCGAGTATATAGGGAAGCAATCTCTGAGCTTTGTGAAAAGGCACTCCGTAGAACTTTGTCTTAACAACTTCTGTCCAAGATTTGTATCTAAGCAAGGCTTAAGGAGATTTGATCTGTTGTCTTAATTCAAGCCATATTGAGGAAGCACCTGTTGTGGTTAAGGTGCTGAATGTAGAAGTGAGAATGTCTGTTCCTAGAAAATATTCAGTCCTGTAGGGAGGATGAAACAAATACTTAAAAATCTGTAGTATTTGGTAGATGATATACATCAGTAGAGAGGTGAAACAAGGTGCAATTGAGATACAAAGGAGGAAAAAAACTGGAAAAACCATAGCCTTGACTAGATGGGCCTTTGTTGGCAAAGTAATGTCTCTGCTTTTTAATATGCTGTCTAGGTTGGTCATAACTTTCCTTCCAAAGAGTAAGCGTCTTTTAATTTCATGGCTGCAATCACCATCTGCAGTGATTTTGGAGCCCAGAAAAATAAAATCAGCCATTGTTTCCACTGTTTCCCCATCTATCTGCCATGAAGTAATGGGACCAGATGCCATGATCTTACTTTTCTGAATGCTGAGCTGTAAGCCAACTTTTTCACTCTCCTCTTTCACCTTCATCAAGAGGCTCTTTAGTTCTTCTTCACTTTCTGCCATAAAAGTGGTGTCATCCGCATATCTGAGGTTATTGATATTTCTCTTGGCAATCTAGATTCCAGCTTGTGCTTCCTCCAGCCCAGCATTTCTCATGATGTACTCTGCATATAAGTTAAATAAGCAGGGTGACAATATACAGCCTTGACGTACTCCTGTTCCTATTTGGAACCAGTCTGTGTTCCATGTCCAGTTCTGACTGTTGCTTCCTGACCTGCATACAGGTTTCTCCAGGGGCAGGTCAGGTGGTCTGGGATGCCCATCTCTTTCAGAATTTTCCACAGTTTATTGTGATCCACACAGTCAAAGGCTTTGGCATAGTCAATAAAGCAGAAATAGATGTTTTTCTGCAACACTCTTGCTTTTTCGATGATCCATCGGATGTTGGCAATTTGATCTCTGGTTCCTCTGTCTTTTCTAAAACCAGCTTGAACATCTGTAAGTTCATGGTTCACGTATTGCTGAAGCCTGGCTAGGAGAATTTTAAGCATTACTTTACTAGTGCGTGAGATGAGTGCAATTGTGTGGTAGTTTGAGCATTCTTTGGCATTGTCTTTCTTTGGGAATGGAATGAAAACTGACCTTTTCCAGTCCTGTGGCCACTGCTGAGTTTTCCATATTTGCTGGCATATTGAGTGCAGCACTTTCACAGCATCATCTTTCAGGATTTGAAATAGCTGAACTGGAATTCCATCATCTCCACTATCTTTGTTTGTCGTGATGCTTCCTAAGGCCCACTTGACTTCACATTCCAGGATGTCTGGCTCTTCGTGAGTGATCACACCATCGTGATTATCTGGGTTGTGAAGATCTTTTTTTGTACAGTTCTTCTGTGTATTCTTGCCGCTTCTTCTTAATATCTTCTGCTTCTGTTAGGTCCCTACCATTTCTATGTTTACTGGGCCCTACCAATTTTACGGCACCTGTCGCTTTTTATTACTGTAAAATTTTCGGTTATTAGTTTTTATACAATCTATATTCTCTTTCTTCAGGAATTCTATTACTGTTTGTCTATTTGACAGTATAGAGTATACCTTTATGTCTTGCACATTTTCAGTTTGTTTTGCTCTAAGTTCTACCAGATTTTCTCAGTTCTATCATTTTCTCAGTGTTCCTAATTTTCAGGGGCTATTTTGCAGTCCATCCTTTTTTCTCCTGATATTTCCTAGAACGTCATTCTTGTGTTTTTTTTATGAATAAAAAATTGAGAATTTTTCTAAGAATATCAGTTAGATATATAGGTTTTTTTCTTTTCCCCCTCCAATGTTTGAAATAACATTCTTTCATCTGGGACCAGGGGTTAGCTTTCTTATTTGTATTGAAAGCTTCTTTCACATATTTGGTTATACTTGAATATCCATTTGTTTCTCATAGTGGATGGGATTTTCAGGCTGGCAGACTTCAGCTAAGAATTTCCTGGCAGGAATTTAGCTATTTAGGTTTACTGAAACCCATAACATCAAACAAGCATGGAGACTCTTATCACTGTGACAGATATCTCATCACTCTATTTTTTCTAAGAGTATTTGTTCAAATTCTTTAGAGATGACTTATTTTGGATCTGTGTGCTATTTTCTGTAACTGGACTAGAAAAAGTGGGTCAAGAGTGAAGGAAAAGTTGCATTTACATGTACTCAGTGTCTCTAGTTCCCATCACTTTTCCTCCCTACCTCTGCTGTCCTTATATTCCTGGAACCCAGCCATCCTTGGTATTCTTCAAGGCCATTATACTCTATCTTCTGCTACTGTTAACATTTTTTTAAACCCTTGTTTTTTATGTTAACTGTCCACTCACCTCTATTTTTCATCTTCCAGAGAAGTTCTAGAATTTCTTACCCACGTCCTATATTACATAAAGTTAATTGATTTTTATACTTTTCTATTTTATTTTTGTTTTAGTATATTCTTAAGTGGGAGAGATTATAAACATTTATTCTTGATTTGCTTTCTTAAATCATAAATGGACACCATTGTTTTTCTTTTTTAATCAGGGAAATGATTATGATTTGAGCTGTGTTTTAGAAAAACAACACAGTAATGTGTAGTATGAATTGGAGTGTATATAAGGAATACAGATTTTGAGGTTGAGTTTGATCAGTGTGTCAAGAGATATGTTAAGGATGGGGAATTGAAAGGTAGAACTTTTTTAAAGTTGTGAAATCTGTCAACTTTACTAATGTGCTTTGAACAAAATTTTGCTGGTTTGTAAGTGTTGGACATTAAAGAAAAAGCAACATATCAAGTACCATGTAAGACAAAATAAGAAAAAAAAAGTTACATGATTAAAAATCTGATTTTTTAAAAAATATTATGAAAAAATATGTATGCAAAACTGTATGAATCTGTTAATACAGTATAACAAACTGTTATAAACTGACCATTAGTTCCAATTATTATGGAAACATAGCAGATAAACCCAAAATTGTAGTCTAAAATATCCATTATTATGCTTATGAATTCTGTGAGCAAGAAATGTGGACAGGCACACCAGGAGATAGCTAAAAGGCTGGAAAGCTTTTCACTCATGAGCTTGGTGATGAAAGTTGGTAGTTGAGTGGATGCCTCAGTTCCTTTCCAGTAAGATCTCTTTTCATGGGCTAATTTGAACATCTTCATACCATAGTAATTGGGTTCCAAGGGCAAGTGTCTTGACAGGGAGCAAGGCAGAAGCTTTATCCTACTTGTGACTTAACTCATTCCATATACTTGTCTGAATAGTCACAGCATTTGTTTTCTGTTGGGGGTGTTAGTCACAATAGAAGGTCATAGAGGTTAGTGTTGCCATCTGTGGAGAATACCACCCACATCAAAAATTAAAACATTGCTAGCAGAGTATAACCTACTTGTGTATCTTTCTTGACCCTAAATTTCTTCATTACATTAGAGGTAATGACTGTCCTGATTTTTATAGTAGTCACATATTTGCATTTCTTTATAATTTTGCTAACTTTGTGTTTATCAATAAATGAATACTTTAATTTTGACTAGCTTTGGGCACTCTGTGTATAAAACCATACTGCAACCCTTTTGTGTCTTGCCTTTCTCAGTCAACATTATGCATGGGAGATCCATGTTGTTGCATGGGGGTCATTCTGAAGGTTACCATGTATCAGAGTACATTCAGCTCGAGTGTTAACCAGAGCTGTCAACTTTTGTTTACTTCTAAAGACCAGAAAATAGTGAGCTCAGTCTGAGGCCTCTGATCTCCTCAGTAGCTCTCACTTGAAGGAAATCTTGGCCTGTATCGAATACCTGGGGCATGGAAGGCAGCTAGCCAAACAAGGCTGTGTCACTGAGGACTCTGCTAGAGCAAGGTGGGGCACTAAGTATGGTAGGGGTGGCAGAGGCAGGCAGTTCTGAACTGTTGTTAAGGTTGTAAGGCTTTCCATAGGCTGACCAACACAGCATTGGGTTGTTGGTTTATCTTTTTAGGTTGGGTTCCAGTAGGAATGAAGTCAAACCATTTGACTTCCTCAATATTTTTACTGGACCCTTTACAGTGAATTTGCGTAGATTTTTGGCTTCTCAAGCTGTCTCTGTCTTGGGTTTTTCCCACGGCTACCTGTACCCATCCCCAGGATTCATCCATTCTCCCCAGATCAGCAATGAATTTCCCAACATCATAAATATCTTGTCCCACAACTGGGCTCAGCATGGGGATATCAGCATCCTGTACCAGGTTCTGGGATGAGCTGGAGTATTTTGGCTTTCATCCCTGTAGTGAATGTGGCCCAGAAAGGCCTTCTGAGACAGGGACATAGGTGGTCTGTCTTAGTCCCAACTCTTCTTAGAGTTTGTGTACCTCATCTATAGATTTCGAGGGCCACACATCCCCGAGCACTGGACTGGGTTGCCTTGCAGGTTAGAATAATCCAATCAATAAGGGAGAGAGTCCCTTGAACCCCCTAAGTGCCACACAGGTGCTGCTGGAGGGCAGAGTGTGTGGTGATATTGCTCCTCCTCTGTCTCCTGCCTGAGAAATGTCATGGCTTCCTGTGTCCCACAGCAGCACTAGCCATGCCTGGTACTCTCCCTGGCCTTTTGTTGGAACTCGGCAGCAATATCGGTAGCTCAGCAGATGCATCTTTTCTCACCATGAATGCTTCCTGAATCTGAGGCTGTCCTGCTGGCTGGGGTTGTTGCTGCTGGTTGTTTCTTTCCTTTGTTTTAGGGATCAGATGGCAGGGGGTGCTCCATTTGTTTCGCTGTCAATAACCACATCTTTCTGCTTGTTCTCCTGAGTTTCCCGGAGACTCCACCTCTTAGCATCCCAATCAGGCTTTGTAACAAGTGCTCAGACCTTAATCTAAGGCAGTCTGTACCATCCTAGTTTTGTAAAATGATGCATTTATTATCCTGCTCTCCCACTTTGTCTGCCAGCCTTGAAGCTGGCAGAGTAGTGGAAAACTTTAAGTCCTTCTCTAACTTCAGCTCTTCCAACTTTCTAACTTGAGCTTTTAGCCTCTCATTGGGCATTGAGTGTCCAGTGAACTGCCCATGGTGAAGGCCAGCCCACCATGGCAGCCACTGGTTTCCCTTCTTTGCCATAGTGTGGTGTGTGCAGTTCTTCAAGCAAATATATTAAACCAGCTGGCATTTGGGGGGGCATCCCTGAATTCATGTGGTGATTCATGAGCATCTAACATTCAGGCAACCTCTCCTCATGTGGAGGTCAGAGCCAACTTAGGATTTCGCTCCTTGGATGTCTTTCACAAGACCTATTTACCAGTTGCTGGTTCACAACCTCATGAGTTCCCTTGGGGAAATTTAACAATGGCCTGCATACAAGAAGAGACCAAAGAAAGAGGCAGACCACTCCAGGTTGATTTTCCTGTTGTCCGTAGTTAAGTCATGTCTGACTCTTTGCAACCCCATGGACTGTAGTAACTTAGGCTTCCTTGTCCTTCACTATCTCCCTGAGTTTGCTCAAACCCATGTCCATTGAGCCAATGAAGCCATCCAACCATCTCCTCCTCTGTTGCCCCTTCTCCTGCCCTCAATTTTTCCCAGCCTTGGGGTCTTTTCCAGTGACCCACCTTTTTGCATCAGGTGGCCAAATTATTGAAGCTTTAGCTTCAGCATCAGTGTTCCCGATGCATATTAAGAACTGATTTTCAGACGGATATGGTGCAGTTTTAATAAGCAAGGGATCAGTGACTGCAAGATGAATTGATCTCTGCACCCACTCGTCATATTCTTTAAGAGTTTTATACAGAGACCTTAATGGGATTGAGTCACATACATAGTCCAGATGATTTCAGGAACACAGTACTCTCTCAAAGGTATGTCCTTGAAGCAGCTCCTAGTGTGGGAACGGTGTGCAGACTATACATTCCAAAGACAGGAGGAGGCAAGTCGCCTGTGTTTTCCTAAGACCAGCTAGAAGATCATCTGACAGTCACATCCTCTTGATGATCTCAATGAACTCCTCCAACAGGGTCTTAGCAGAGAGTTCCTTCAAATCTGGAGGGTTGGCAAATATCATAGTACCACCCCTGCTTGACAGCCAGGTGGATTTTAAGAACATGCAGAATGTGGATCATATCCTAATGTCCTTTGAGCCATGTGGCTTTTCATTTCTGCAACAGAGAGAGAGACATGTACACTGGGGACTCCCTTGGGATCTGCACTGTGATCATAGAGAGCATCAGGAAGGAGACTGTTCCCCTGAGGAAGGATTGATTTGTGTGATTTCCTGATGGCTCAGATGGTAAAGAAACTGCCTGCAATGCGGGAGACCTGGGTTTGATCCCTGGGTTGGGAAGATCCCCTGGAGGAGGGCATGGCAACCCACTCTAGTATTCTTGCCTGGAGACTCCCCATGGACAGAGGAGCCTGGCAGGCTACAGTCCATGGGGTCGCAAAGAGTCAGACACAGCTGAGCGACTAAGCACAAATTACGCAGTTCAAAACTGTTTAAGGAATAATTTGTTTTATTAAAAAATAAAACATGGAGTACTCATTTTGTCACAAACAAACAGAAAATTGCATGCATATATTTGTATCAGTGGTTAAGAATCCACCTGCCAATGCAAGAGAAGTGGGTTCGATCCCTGGGTTGGGAAGATCCCCTGGAGAAGGAAATGGTAACCCATTCCAGTGTTCTTGCCTGAGAAATCCCACAGACAACAGGGAGTCTGGTGGGCTACAGTCCATGGAGTCACAAAGAGTTGGACATGACTTAGCTACTGAACGACAAAAATGTACATAACACAGGCAGACACATACACACATCCCTCCCTAGAAATATTAGCTTGGGTTGTTGTTTTTAGCAGGGAAGAGGGAGAGGAATTTGGAAACTCACTGTATAGTGTGTAGAATTGCACTTTGTGCTGTGCTGTGCTTAGTTGCTCAGTCGCATCCAACTCTTTGCAACCCCATGGACTGCAGCCCTCCAGGCTCCTCTGTCCTTGGGAATTCTCCAGGCAAGAATATTGGAGTGGGTTGCCATGCCCTCTTGAAGGGGATTTTCTCAACCCAGGAATCGAATCCAGGTCTCCCACATTGTAGGCAAATTCTTGACCATCTGAGCCACCAGGGAAGCCCAGAATTGCACTTTATGTCCTTATATTCAGTGTCCCTTTGTTGATTTCATTCCTCTTGTAGGTAAATCTGAGTTGAGGTCCCTCTAGTTCATTTATTTAGACCAAAAGTTGACATACTTTTTACTTGAAGAGTCAGATAGTATGTATTTTTGACCTTGTGGAACACATGGTCTCTTTTACAACTGCAGTTGACCCTTTGAACAACATGTGTTTGAACTGCAGCTGTCCACTGTACAAGCATTTTTCTTTTTCTTTTCAATAGTAAATAAAACAGTACTACATAATCCATAGTTTGATTGATGTGGAACTGTGGATATGGAGGAACTGTGGTTACAGGGGGCCAGCTATATGTTTTATGCAGATTTTTGATAGCACAGAATGTCAGCACCCCAACCCCTGCATTGTTCAGTGGTCAAATGTATCCGCCTCCACACACAAGCAGTCATAGAAAATATGTAAAGGAACAGACATATCTGTGTTTCACTAGTTATTTACAAAATCAGTGGCAAGATAGATATGACCAGCAGGTTGTAGTTCTCTGACTTATGATCTACAGTATAAAAGTCAGATTTTCTGCATTATGAGAGATAGAGAGAGTATATAGAATTGTAGATGGAAGGTTAACTTCTCTTCCACATCCTAATCAAAATCTGAATTTTTACCTCAAACTACCACTTTCCTGCACTTCCTGGCCTCTCTGGGGTTCTGCAAGTAAATTTGTTTAGTGTCTATCAGTTCATGCCTGTGTAGGAACTGAAGTATTCTCAAAAGTTCTTGGAAGTTATTTGCTCTGAAAAGTCAGTAATTTCTCATACACGTGTTTTCAGTCTTTGCAAAAGGCAAAGGATAAAAAACAGACTACTTTTATTGACACTTTTTATTTTATGTTTTGCCTTTACCCTTTTTGAGCTTGCACGTTATACCTGTGCTGTATTTTATTAGAGTAATCAGAAAGAAGTAGAAGGAAAGGCATGTCTCTAGCTGCTTGTCTTCTGCCAGAAGCTGACCTCCTTCTCTTGAATCCAGATTTCTCCTGGTTAGCTTCTCCAAATTTTGCAAGTTTTAATTTTAGTATAGTAATGACTATTTAATGATAATTTAATCTCTTTATGAATCACTCTTTTTTTCCAGTGAAATTGTATTGAGTGTATGGTGAGCGTGGCAGTCTGCAACTATTTATTTGTTGTAACTGAATCATGTGTGTTGACATTGCCTCTTATCCAGAAGTTTGTCTTAATCTTTTCTTCTTTTAGAATGGAATGAATATAGCTAACAAGAATAATAACTAGAGCTTGAGGCCTCTGTGTTTTTTCTACTTAGTTAAAGAAAATAAGTTATTATAGCTACAGTAGATTTTATAAAGGCATGTGTTAATAATCAAACCAGTTGGATTCAATTTAATAACTACTATTGTAATTAAAATGGACTGTTTGAATGTAATTAATTCTTTTGATATCAGTTATACTATGTTTTTTCCACTTAATTTTTAAAATAAAATACTTCAGATAGTTGACCTTCATGTGGATATAATCTAAGTTTATATAGTGAAGGTTGTATATTAATTTATTAATTTTGCTATAACAATCAGTTGCTTAATCTTTCAGTATCTTTACATCTTATCATTTTTCCAATAGGCCTCTTACCTCCAAAGAATATTAAAGAGAAACTGAGCATGGCTTCTCTATTTTTTTACTTCCCTTTAGTAAGAACAGTGGGATGATATTTCAGAATATGAGCCAGTGCCAAAATTTAACTGTCCACAGTTTGTTTTATCTTCAAGTTTTCTTTTCATTTTATAGCAACAAGATCAATTGTATAAATTAAGCTTAATCCAATCCATTTCCCATCTTGACTGCTATAAACTAGGGTGGCATAGTGTGTCTAGTTATATTCTATCCATTTTATTCAGCTGTATGGAGAGAAAACCTTACATTAAGGTATATTTATGATCTAAAAGGAACTTTTCCATCTCAGCAAGCTGTAGGGGCTGATAAGTCCTTCAGCTACTCACCCATAAACCACTGTGCAGTGACAAGTTTTCTCTCACTGAGATATTCTGTAGCATTCTGCACAGAAGCCAGTACACTGTGGAAAGACCTGAGAAATGGTAAGCTCAGTCATGAGACCAATTCCTCTCATGGTAAGAATCTGAATAGAGAGTCTAAGTGTAAAATCATTGAATTTTTATCTTGGCAGCACACACATACATTGATGGATGATTTATAAACCTGCAATACAAACTAGACATTATACCGTATTCTTATATTTCTTATGAAGAGCCTGGGGCCCAGTAAATCTCCTGAGTTATTATACACATTTGTAAGAAATATGTTCTTTGTTTTCTGTTACACTAAGCCTACGGTGTAGGCAGAAGATAAGTGTATCCTATACAATATACTCCCGACCAAAGAGGTAATCGTAGAGAAAAATATTACGGTAATTGGTTCACTCTCTAAGTTTCAGAGATTTTACCACTATGCACATATCCTATCAAACAGAAATGGTTGACCTTATAGAAAGGTGGATTGGCCTACTAAAGACTCTATTAATATGCTTACTGATGGTGGAGGAATGTTGTACAAACTTCAGTGTATGCTTTGAGGCAGCAGCCAGTAAATAGGTTTCTTTCTCCTCTAAGTGTAAACTGTGAGCTCAGGAACTAAGCATAAATGTACGATTGGCTCTCTGTTGATTCTGTTAATCACCAATGTGTTCTTTATTGTGCCCAACTGTACATGAAATGTTCCCTTGGTATCTCTAATTTTCCTGAAGAGATCTCTAGTCTTTCCCATTCTGTTGTTTTCCTCTATTTCTTTGATCACTGAGGCTTTCTTATCTCTCCTTGCTATTCTTTGGAACTCTGCATTCAGATGGGTATACCTTTCCTTTCCTCCTTTACCTTGGACTTTTCTTCTTTCCTCAGCTATTTATAAGGCCTCCTCAGACAACCATTTTGCCTTTTTGCAATTCTTTTTCCTGGGGATGGCTTTGATCACCACCTTCTACACAATGTTATGAACCTCCATCCAGGGATCTTCTGGCACTCCATCAGATCTAATCCCTTGAATCTATTTGTCACTTCCACCATTTAGTCATAAGGGATTTGATTTAGGTCATACCTGAATGGCCTGGTGGTTTTCCCTACTTTCTTCCATTTAAGTCTGAATTTGGCAGTAAGGAGTTCATAATCTGAGTCCTAGTCAGCTCCAGGTCTTGTTTTTGCTAACAGAAGCAGAAGGTATTAAGATGAGGTGGCAGGAATACACAGAATATCTATTAAAAAAAGATTTTAATGACCCGGACAAACGTGATGGTGTGATCACTCACCTAGAGTCACACATCCTGGAGTGTGAAGTAAAGTGGGCCTTAGGAAGCATTACTACTAACTAAACTAGTGGAGGTGATAGAATTCAGCTGAGCTCTTTCAGATCCTAAAAGATAATGCTGTGAAAGTGCTACATTCAATACATCAGCAAATTTGGAAAACTCAGCAGAACTGGAAAAGGTCAGTTTTCACTCCAATCCCAAAGAAAGGCAGTGCCAGAGAATGCTCAAACTGCTGCAAAAGTACAGTCATTTCACACGTTAGCAGAGTAACGCTCAAAATCCTTCAAACTTGGTTTCAACAGTATGTGAACCAAGAACTTCTGAATGTTCAAGCTGAATTTAGAAAAGGCAGAGGAACCAGAGATCAAACTGCCAACGTCTGCTGGATCGCAGAAGAATGAAGGGGATTCCAGAAAAACATCTACTCCTCTTTCATTGACCACACCAAAGCCTTTGACTGTGTGGATCACAACAAACTGTGGAAAATTCTTAAAGAGACAGGACTACCAGACCACCTTACCAGCCTCCTGAGAAACCTGTATTCAGGTCAAGAAACAATAGTTAGAACCAGACATGCAACAACAGGTTCAAGATTGAGAAAGGAGTATGTCAAGGCTGTATATTTTCACCCTGCTTATTTAACTTATATGCAGAGTACATCATGTGAAATGCTGGAATGGTGAAGCTCAAGCTGGAATAAAGCTTCCTGGGAGAAAATTCAGTAACCTCAGATATTCAGGTGATACCACACTAATGGCAGAAAGTGAAGTGGAACTAAAGAGCCTTTTGATGAAGTTGAAAGATGAGAGTAAACAAACTGGCTTAAAACTCAACATTCAAAAAATGAAGATCATGGCATCTGGTCCCATCACTTCATGGCATATAGATGAGGTTAAAGGAAACAATGACAGACTTTATTTTGGGGGGCTCTAAGATCACTCTTGTAGGTGACTGTAGTCTTGAAATTAGAAGATGCTTGCTTCTTTGAAGAAAAGCTATGACAAACCTAGATACCATATTAAAATGGAGAGACATCACTTTGCCGACAATGATCCATATAGTCAAAGCTATGGTTTTCCAGTAGTCATGTATGGATGTGAGAGCTGGACCATAAAGAAGGCTGAGTGGCAAAGAATTGATGCTTTCAAACTGTGGTGCTGGAGAAGACTCTAAAGAGTCCCTTGGAGAGCAGGGAGATCAAACCAGTCAATCCTAAAGGAAATCAACCCTGAATATTCACTGGATGGATTGATGCTGAAGCTCCAATACTTTGGACACCTGACTCATTGGAAAAGACTCTGATGCTGGGAAAGATTGAGTGCAGGAGGAGAAGAGGAAGACAGAGCATGAGGTGGTTGGATGGCATTGCTGATTCAATGGATATGAGTTTGAGCAATCTCCGGGAGATGGTGAAGGACAGGGAAGCCTGTCATGCTACAGTCGGTGGGGTCACAAAGAGTCGGACATACTGAGCAACTAAACAACAACAATCACCAATGTTATTTTCCAACTTTACAGGGTTGAATACTATTGGTCTAAAATTTTTAGTTTACAAAGAATAATATATTCACTAATATGAACAATGCTTTCACCAGACTCAATGCTGAGACTACCGACTGATTCCTTATATACTGAACTAATACAGAGGTACACTGTGTTCTAGTACTCCTGTCAGTGAGTAGCCTTAGGTTAGTTTATTTTAAAGTGTATCATCAGGGCTTCCCTGGTGGCTCAGTAAAAAATCTGGAAGGTGGCTCAGTAATAATTCAGTAAGGAATCTGCCTGCAATGCAGGAGATGTGGGTTCAGTCCCTGAGTTGGGAAGGTCTGCTGGAGAAGGAAATGGCAACCCACTCCAGTATTCTTGCCTGGGAAATCCCATGTATAGAGGAGCCTGGTGGTCTACACAGTCCATGGACTGTAGTTAGACAGTTGCAAGAGTTGGACACGACTTGGTGACTACACCACCACCACCACCACCAAAGTTTATCTTCATTTACTCCCCTGCCCTGATCTACTCTTCAATATCCCCACTCTTCACTCTGTTCTGAGATGCTGAATGGTATAAACCACATCAACAATCTCTGATTTCAGTTTGGTTTAAGCCAGCACTGGAGCAACTATGAGGAGATACCCTAGATCCAAGGGCAGAGAAGCCTCAGCAAGATGGTAGGAGGGGCAAAATCACGTTTATAATCAAACCCCATGCCTACCAGAGATGCTCAGAGGGCTCAAACATACCAGTGCACACCAGGACCCAGAGACCCCACAGGGACTGAGACAGAACTGTGTTTGGGTATCTCCTGAGGAGGTTTGGATCAGCAGTGGACTGCTGCAGGGGCAGGAGCTCTGGGTGCAGTAGACCTGGGTATGGCATAAGCCCTCTTGGAGGAGGTCACCATTAACCCACCATAGAGCCACCAAAACTTACACAGGACTGGGGAAACAGATTCTGGAAGGGCACAGACAGAACCTTGTGCACACCAGGACCCAGGAGAAAGCAGTGACTCCACAAGAGACTAAACCAGACTTGCCCATGAGTGTCCAGGAGTCTCTGGCAGAGGCGTCGATGGTTGGTGCCCTCTGCATGGTTGAGGGCACTGAGTGTAGCAGTGTATGCATGGGACCTTTTGAAGGAGGTCAGCCATTATCTTTATTACCTCCACCATAGTTTGACCTCAGGTCAAACAACAGGGAGGGAAAAGCCCACCAACAGAAAATTAGATTAAAGATTTACTGAGCATGGCCCTGCCCATCAGAACAAGAACCAGTTTCCCCCTCAGTCAGTCTTTCCCATCAGGAAGCTTCCATAAGCACCTTATCCTATTCCATCAGAGGGCAGACAGTCTGAAAATCACAGAAAATTAACCAATCTGATCTCATGAACCACAGCCTTGTCAGACTCAATGACTATGAGCCATGCCATGTAGGGCCACCCAAGATGGACAGGTCATGGTGGAGAGTTCTGACAAAACATGGTCCACTGGAGAAGGGAATGGCAAACCACTTCAGTATTCTTGCCTTGAGAACCTCATGAACAGTATGAAAATGCAAAGAGATAGGGCAATGAGAGATGAACTCCCCAGGTCGGTAGGTGCCCAATATGCTACTGGAGATCAGTGGAGAAATAACTCCAGAAAGAATGAAGAGACAGAGCCAAAGAAAACACAACACCTAGTTGTGGTTTTGACTAGTGATGGAAGTAAAGTCTGATGCTGTAAAGAGCAATATTGCATAGGAACCTGGAATGTTAGGTCCATGAATCAAGGCAAATTGGAAGTGGTCAAACAGAAGATGGCAAGAGTGAACATCAATGTTTTAGGAACCAGCGAAGTAAAATGGACTGGCATGGGTGAATTTAACTCAATGACCATTATATCTACTACTGAGGGCAAGAATCCCTTAGAAGAAATGGAGTAGCCCTCAGAGTCAACAAAAGAGTCTGAAATGCAGTACTTATATGCAATCTCAAAAACGACAAAATGATCTCTGTTCATTTCCAAGGCAAGCCATTCAATATCACAGTAATCCGAGTCTGTGCCCTGACCAATAATACTTAAGCTAAAGTTGAATGTTTCTATGAAGAACTACAAGACCTTCTAGAACTAACACCCAGAAAAGATATCCTTTTCATTATAGGGTACTGGAATGCAAAAGTACTAAGTCAAAAAATACCTGAGGTAACAGGAAAATTTGACCTTGGAGTACAGAATGAAACAGGGCAAAGGCTAATAGAGTTCTGCCAAGAGAGTACACTGGTCATAGTTAACACCCTCTTCCAACAACACAAGAGAAGACTCTATACGTGGACATCACAAGATGGTCAATACTGAAGTCAAAATGATTATATTCTTTGCAGCCAAAGATGGAGAAGCTCTATACAGTCAGCAAAAACAAGACCGGGAGCTGACTGTGCCTCAGATCATGAACTCCTTATTGCCAAATCAGACTTAAATTGAAGAAAGTAGGGAAAACCACTAGACCATTCAGGTATGACATAAATCAAATCCCTTACGATTATACAGTAGAAGTGAGAAATAGATTCAAGGGATTAGATCTGATAGACAGAGTGCCTGAAAAACTATGGATGGAGGTTTGTGACATTGTACAGGAGGCAGGGGTCAAGACCATTTCCAAGGAAAAGAAATGCAAAAAGGGAAAATGCTTGTCTGAGGAGGCCTTAGAAACAGCTATCAAAAGAAGAGAAGTGAAAAGCAGAGGAAACAAGGAAAAATACACCCATTTGAATGCAGAGTTCCAAAGAATAGCAAGGAGAGATAAAGAAGCCTTCCTCAGTGATGAATGCAAAGAAATAGAGGAAAATAATACAATGGGAAAGACTAGAGATTTATTCAAGAAAATTAGAGATACCAAGGGATATTTTCATGCAAAGATGGGCACAGTAAAGACAGAAATGGTTTGGACTTAAGAGAAGCAGAAGATATTAAGAAGAGGTGGCAAGAATACATAGAAAAAACTGTACAATAAAGATCTTCATGACCCAGATTATCACAATGCTGTGATCACTCACCTAGAGCCAGACATCCTGGGATGTGAAGTCAAGTGGGCCTTAGGAAGCATCTCTACGAACAAAGCTAGTGGAGGTGATTGATGGAATTCCAGTTGAGCTATTTCAAATCCTAAAAGATGATGCTGTGAAAGTGATGCACTCAATATATAAACAAATGTGGAAAACTCCCCAGTGGCCACAGGACTGGAAAGGGTCAGTTTTCATTCCAATCCCAAAGAAAGGCAATGCCAAAGAATGCTCAGACTACCACACAGTTGCACTCATCTCACATGCTTGCAAAGTAATGCTCAAAATTCTCCAAGCCAGGCTTCAACAGTACATGATTCGTGAACTTCCAGATGTTCAAGCTGAATTTAGAAAAGGCAGAGGAACCAGAAATCAAACTGCTGACATCCGCTGAATTATCGAAAAAGCAAGAGAGTTCCAGAAAAACATCTACTTCTGGTTTATTGACTATGCCAAAGCCTTTGACTGTGTGGATCACAACAAACTGTGGAAAATTCTGAAAGAGATGGGAATACCAGACCACCTGACCTGCCTTCTTAGAAATCTGTATTCAGGTAAAGAAGCAATAGCTAGAACCGGACATGGAACATCAGACTGATTTCAAATTGGTAAAGGATTATGCCAAGGATGTATATTGTCACTCAGCTTACTTAACTTATATGTAGAGTAGTACATATGAGAAAGGCTGGGCTGGATGAAGCACAATCTGGAATCAAGATTTCCAGGAAAAATATCAATAACCTCAGATATGCAGTTGATACCACCCTTATGGCAGAAAGTGAAGAAGAACTAAAGAGGCTCTTTATGAAAGTGAAAGAGGAGAGTGAAGAAGTTGGCTTAAAGCTCAACATTCAGAAAACTAAGATCATGGCATCTGGTCCCATCACTTCATGGAAAATAGATGGGTAGATTGTGGAAACAGTGACAGACTTTATTTTTTGGGGCTCCAAAATCACTGCAGATGGTGACTGCAGTATGAAATTAAAAGATGTTTACTCCTTGGAATAAAAGTTATGACCAGCCCAGACAGCTTATTAAAAAGCAGAGACATTACTTAGCCAACAAAGTTCTGTCTATTCAAAGCTATGGTTTTTCCAGTAGACATGTATGGATGTGAGAGTTGGACTATGTAAAGAAAGCTGAGTGCCGAAGAATTGATGCTTTTGAACTGTGGTGTTGGAGAAGACTCTTGAGAGTCCCTTGGACATCATGGAGATCCAACTACTCCATCCTAAAGGAAATCAATCCTGAATATTCATTGGAAGGAATGATGCTGAAGCTCTAATACTTTGTCCCCCTATATGAAGAACTGACTCATTTGAAAAGACCCTGATGCTGGGAAAGATGAAGGCGGGAGAAGAAGGGGATGACAGAGGATGAGATGGTTGCATGACATCACTGACTCAATGGACATGAGTTTGAGTAAACTCCAGGAGTTGGTGATGGACAGGGGGCCCTGGCGTGCTATAGTCCATGGGGTCGCAAAGAGTCACACATGACTGAGCTACTGAACTGATCTAATAGAAGAGTCCCGAAAGAGATCAGAAGGAGGGAAGAGAGTGAGGTGAGGGTATTTTTGTTCCAGAACTATTCTTTTAAACTTGCCTCATGCTAACTACTCTCCTGTGCTGAAGGTCACTACTTCTTTGGAGATGGGTGACCTTGCAGATCCCCTTCAGTTTTTTATTCATTACATTCTTTTGTCCTCTTGATATGAGCATGATAATAGCTCAGTTGCTATTGAACCTTAGGTTTATGCACTATTCTACTTGGAGTAGTCAGGCAAGGGGAAGCATGTCTTCGTTTGCTTGAGGATATTTTGTTGAATGGTAGTTACATCATAATATTGAGAAATGCTGATATTGTAATTGCTATTTGGAAGATAATTTTTGTGCATGTGTCTGTGTGTGTTAGTCCCTCAGTCGTGTCTGACTCTTTGCGACCTCATGGACTGCAACTCACCTGGCTCGTCTGTCAATGGAATTCTCCAGGCAAGAATACTGGAGTGGGTTGCCATTCCCTTCTCCAGGGAATCTTCCCGACCAAGGGATTGAACCCAGCTCTCCCACATTGCAGGCCAATTCTCTACCATTTGAGCCACTAGGGAAGCCCAAAACATAGTTATTGGAACATAAATATGGATAGGAGATATAAGGATGCTTATAACCAAGGAGTTGGACTGTGCCTGATTGTCTCCTGGCAGCTCGGCAGCAAACTCCTTCTTCTGTGCTCTACATTATCACACACCAAAAATGAAAAATTGGAAATTATGTTTTCAGAATCCTTGCTAGTAAGAATCTAGGTTAGATTCTGCAATATACTCATTTGAGATTTGAAAGGAGAAAAGAAGCAAAACCATGTAAGAGTAACCACTATCAGTGGCAGGCATGTTCCTGAGCACTGGTGGGCATGCATCTGATGAGAACTTCCTGAAATTAACCTACTTTAGTTCTGAAGGTAGCTCTGACCTAACTAGTGATTTTTTTGTGATTACTTAAACTCCCAAGTTTTATCAAAACCAAGTGGGTCAAGTTTCCTGATCTTCATTTTCTGGTCCTTCTTATGTTTTCTAATTTTCTCAGTTTTGTTCTATGTGTATGGCACAGAGTGGTTTTTGTTTTCCTGAATATTCCTGATTAATACAGCTGATAGATATATATTAATATGCATACACATTCTGCCTGGGAAATCCCATGGACAGAGGAGCCTGGCAGGCTACAGTGGGGTCTCAAAGGGTTGCATACGACTTATTGAATAAACAACAATATACTACACATATATATGTAACGTGTATATGTATTATCCACCAATGTATATATGTGTGTGTGTGTGTGTGTGTGTATTTATATATAGCCAGAGTAAAGGCACTGTGGAAGATGGATTATTTATACATTCAGTTAATTCATAGTATGTTGTGAATAGAGAAAAATTACAATGCCATGTTAGAAGTATGCCTAGGTTCTGTGATTGCAAGAAAATAAGACCAGTGTTGACAGGAAAAAAAATGCAGCATGTAAGAGTTGTGAGTTGAGTTTTATCTGGGACAAAATGAGGACTATAGACTGGGAGACAGCACTCAGCTCTGAGATACGTCCTCATTTTGCCCCGTATAAAACAACTCAGAACTCTCACATGGTGCTTTTTTTTTTTTTAAAGTCTACACTTGCTAGAATACTCTAGTTAAGAGATATCAGGGACGGTTTATTCTATGTGAGTTTAAGCTAAGTCTTACTGTTTGACTAAGAATTAATTGAACAAGAATTTAAAGAAAGCCTCAGTAGAGGAACACTATGAGAAGTGTGGCATTGAAAGAAGAGGCACCTCATGTATGAGAACTACATGGATTTTGATGTTGCAGGAATATTTTAGAGTGGTTAGAGGGGATGCTGGACCTAGGTCATGTAGAGCTGTGTTGCCACTTTAAAGCTCTTGGACATTTTCCTGTATATGATGTGAAACTAAAGCTGGAAGTTTTCCAGCTGGAATGGAATAGATGGATTCAAGGCTCATGAATTAAACATCATCACAGGTTTGTATTATAAGTGTGTCAGCAAATTGTATCTTGCTATTGGTATATTTGTTTTATAAAAAAAAAGATCACTATTCACAGGACATGTTGATTGTCCCTTAAAATAGTGCAGATTAATTTAACTATGAGTAAAAGTCTCCTTCCCTATCTGTGCTATAAATTAGGAATTGACTGTAGTCATGAAATATGATGGCAGCACTTAGACTTTTCATTGGCTAATTAAATTTAAGTTCTATTTTTGAGCCTTTGCTCCAGCTGGCCATTCATCACAATTATAGCAAAACATTCAGAAAGAAAACAATTCTAACTTGAAAGCTCTCACAGGATACTGTTATACTTCTAGACATTCAATCTAATTTGGTACATGAAGTCATCGTGAAGACTTTCTTAATCATTTAAATATTTATATATCACAAACAAACATTATTCTTTGATTTTCTTCTTTTCTCTCATGGATGCAAAAACATTCTATTTTCCACAGAATATCTAAGCGGTAAAGTAAAATCTCCTTAAGACTTTAATTTATTTTTTTTAGTGAAAATTTGTACATGAGTGGGTAGAAACACATCATTGACTTTTCTGTTAATATTTTAAAGTTGAATAAACCCACAGGTTTTTAAGGAAGAATATTTAAAATATTGACGTTAAACCTCCTACCCCCAAATAAATTTCTATACTAAGGCTTATTTAAAAGTCACTAGCTATTGTTTTCTGGTTATCTGAAAAGTGATCTATGAATGTTTCATAGATAATATTTAGTTTAGTTTTACTACTTAGCTGTATTCATAAAATTTCATTTCCAAAAGAAATATATAATTCAGTATTTATGCAAATTCATACTGATCCATTTTATTAGTTGGAGATGTTTTAAATTAAATTTTACTTAATTGTCTATAATAACTATATATAGCTCATTAAATCTGTTTATTTGGATAGCCAATTCAGATTGTTAGCTGAAAGCATATGGGAGGTATTTGACACCTAATATCATGTATGAGAGGTTGTTAATTAACTCATGTCAAAAATACAAATTTGGTTATAATTTTTCAAGAATCTGGTGTTATATTCTCCTTGGAATCAATATATGCATTAACTTAGTAGAAAATAATTGCATTTTGTAGATTGAAAGGTTGAAACAAAAATAACCATATGAGAATATTTTCAGGGTAAGCATTGTAATTCTTCTGTTTGACAACTTAAAGATTAGGCCAAAATTTGGCCCCCATTTTGCTAATATTTCTCACTATAATTTACAGCTCTGTCTAGGCCAGTGAGTTGAATAGGTAGATGTCAATCTGTCTAATAAAACAGAGTCAGAATTAAGAATACTGTTACATTAGGAACACTATTTTCAGAATTAAATTTTCTTAACTCTTTTGGCAAGCCTTACTTTTCTTGGAAGCAGGCAAAAAGTGGTTACATATTAACATGAAAGTGAAAGTGGAAGGCATAAATGAAGAGAACAATCAATAGAAATGAGATAACTGAATGAAAATCAAGGGTTTAAGCTGTCAGTTCATCAGTAGATTTCCCTCGGTAGTCATGGAGTTTAAAGTTTTGACCTTCAGTGGAAGTAGATATTCTTACAAATTGTTCCAAATTGAGAGTTAAAATCTGAGATCACATTACAAAAAAGTTCATTATACTGTCTCTGTGTATATTAGAAACATACAGATAAACTAGCAGTATCTTAAATAATCTAGTTACATGAACAACTAACTACAACATTATGTCATTTTGTTTTATGAATAAAATAAAGGACCAAAATTGATATAAGGAGTAACACAAATCAAACTTAAGATTTGTTGGGTTTTTTTTTTTTGGTTTGTTTCCTTTTCTTTTAATTTTTGGCCATGAGACATGTGAGATCCTAGTTCCCTGACCCAGGTAGCACCTGTGCCCTCGACACTGAAGTGCAGAGACTTCACCACTGGATCACCAAGGAAGCTCCCTCAAACTTTAGATTTGTTTTTATGTGGAGTAATACTATGACTTCCTTTGCCTTCCAATCACAGTTCAATATCATCTTTAACTTTATAAGGAAAATGTTTGAATTTCTACAAATACTTTCTACAACTGAGTCAAACTACCTTTTCAGTTTACTTTTTATGTCTTATCCTAGTGAATCTCATGTCACTTGGAGACCATCCTTAGAAGACTGTCTCTAAATCTTATTGAAATAACTCCCTTTGGGGGATAGGCTCTTCCTTCTTCCTGAAAGCACTATATATTCAAATATTTATCAATGTGAATATTTATTTTCAAAACTGTCTAATGTGCCTCTAATTTGTAGAGTGAAATATAAGATGATATTTCTTCCATACAAATGTATCTTTACTCTGTCATAGTCAGATACGTGTATGTGTGCTCAGCTGTTCAATCATGTTCGACGCTTTGTGACCCCATGCACTGTAGCCCGCCAGGATCCTCTGTCCAATAGTCAGATATAGCAGTTCTGAAATCTAAAGATTTAGAAAGAGCAGTTTAAGAGGTGCAAACTGATTAATTAGATGTCCATATTACTGTGTTTTGCACATCTTTAACTCTTTTTGTCAAGATCTTAGAAATCTCACTGTGAAACTATGTCACTGATAGGATTTCTAGTAAATGGCTAATCCAACCTATGTGCTAGCAGTCTTGGCTCAGGTAGAAGCACCGTCTTATGATACTCTCTTTCTTGATCCCTATCCCAATTTATCAGGAAATACATGTAGATAAAATAAGACTCTGCCATAAAATTGGGACATATTCTGTCAATATGGGACTTCCCCATTGGCTCAGATAATAAAGAATCCACCTGCAATGCAGGAGATCTGGGTTCTATCACTGAGTCGAAAAATTCCCCTGGAGAAGGGAATGACTGTCCTCTTCCAGTATTCTTGCCTGGAGAATTCCATGGATAGAGGAGCCTAGTGGGCTACGTACAGTCCATGGGGTCGCAAAGAGCCAAATTATGTTTTTTATTATAATTAATACTCAGTTACTTTCAGAAATTTTGAGAGCTAAATGATGACTCTGATGACTCAAAGCACAAGTGTGTACTTTTGAAGACAGAGATAAAAACACAAATTAGTTAGCAGAAAATTTTTAAAAAGTAACATTTCTGGAGACGATAATATTTACTGTGGTAGAGGCTTTCACATGACACACCTGACAATTATAAAGAAACTTCTGTAAAACAAAGAAATGTGGTTGTAAATCAAATTTTTAAAATTCAAACTTAGTTGGTTTTTTTTTTAGTATTTATTTATTTTTGGCTGTGCTTGGTCTTCACTGCTTCATAGGCTTTTCTCTAGTTGTGGCAAACAGGGATTACTCTCTAGTTGCAGCATGTGGGCTTTTTTCATTGTGGTAGCTTCTGTTGTTGGGGAGCACGGGCTCTAGGGCATGTGAGTTTTCGTGCCTGTGGCATGTGGACCCAGCAGTTGATGCTTCCAGGCTCTAGAGCACAGACTCAGTAGTTGTGCCTCGTGGGCTTAGTTACTCTGTGACATGTGGCTTCCTGGATTAGGGATCATATCTGTGTCTCCTGCACTGGCAGGCAGATTCTTTACCACTGAACCACCAGGGAAGCCCTTCAAATTCAACCTTTTAAACTCAAAATTTTAAGCTCAAGCCATAATAATAATAATACATATGTTTTTATATATTTGACATACCATAATTATGTTTACAAACTAAAAATGAGAGATTCTGATGTGAATTTTTAGTTTTCTGTCATTCTACATAAATTATTTAACACACTAACATAAGAAGAGCAAGGAAATGGTATTTCTTCAGTTTGGGTCTTCTGTGTTCTGCTCATTAACTTCTAAGAGTCCTGAGCAGTGACATTCTTCATACCTCTCTGGTTCATTGTTGAATCACCAGGACTTGATAGAAAACCTGGAATATAGACTGCTCTTAGTAAATATGGTTGGGTGACAAATTCAAATTTGGGAGTGGGTATTACTTTTTATTCTGAAAGTAGCATAGTCTCAGTTATTTGATCCATAATTATTCAAAATGTATTAAATAACTTGGTTTTTATATCTGATATTTCTAAGGAATTTTAGTTAATATCTGCAAAATGCTTGTCACTTAATACTCAGTGTATAAGTTAGGATTGTATTTTCTATCTTTTTGCAAGGAATTAAGTAAATGAGTTTAAATATGTAACTTTCTTTGGCTAGAAGTTGGCACTTTTTTTGATTTTTGCTCTTTACTAATTGCCTTTGAACTGAGCATGCTGGGTTCTACGTTTGTGCACAGTGATGAAGGAGTAGAGACTTGCTTTATTTACTTTGGTAAGAAAGAGGAAGTTCCTGAATAGGATCTGAGCAGAAAATGGATTGACTGTTGGGTAGAAACATGGATTCTGTGAAACTTTTATTTTGCTTACTGAAGTCAACATTTTTGTTTCTGCTTTTGATTTTCAGTGTAAAATGATTGCTTTGTATTGAGCAAGTGATGTGTTAAATCACACCAGCAATGGGCATTTTGTGTAGAATGAAGACTTACTCCCCAGGAGGGGATTCTTATACTAACCAATTTTTCATGTAATGGCATCAGTTACCAATTCATTCTCTAGCAGTCTTATAGTGCAGTACTCAGTGTAGCTGTTCATATTATAATCTTTTGGTTACTCTGAAATACTTCTGTCTGCTTCAGATAAATTAGTCTGGATTCTATTTGGAGAAAAAAATAATGGACTTTATGGAATCTCCAGCTCATTCCCACCTTGTCGTTCTACGATTAATCATGTTGGTTACAAAGCCAATTGTCCTCTGGGGACAAATATAAAATTGCTCTACAAACATATCTATGCCATGCATCTCTTTTTTCCAGTGATGTTTGCTTTTTAAACTCAGTCTCAATATAGGTGTTTTTCAGAGATGCAAAGTAACCTATATGCATTTGTTAGGTTTTTTAAAAGTACATCTATTCTTTATTCCTTTAATAATAGACATTAAGTGGTATAACTAAGGTATTAAAAAAAAACCCTTCATATTCTTCTATAAACAGAGCCCTCAGTTTCAGCCAATATATTTAGAATTGAATCCCATAATTTTAACCTGTTTCTTTTCTTTATCCTAATTGCTTTCAAAGAAAATGAGACTCTTGCTCTGACAATTGCTTTACAGAATTTAAAAAAAAACAAAACTTAGGCTTTGATTCTCTTTACGTAAATAAAAACACAGATTAGTAACTTTAACTGATATTACTCAGTTGTAAGGCATGGCTAATGTGCTCTAAAATTACCATAGTTGGAGTTAAAGATAAATAATTCTGTATAATTCTAAAAAGGAAATTATCTTATATATGCTGATTTTCTAATATCTTTGTAGACAGTGCTTTGGTTTGTGAATGACAGAAATTTATATTCCTACTGTAGTTTCAATATACTAGCTGTGTGACTACAAAAAGAATAATTTTTATGATACTCTATATTGCCTGGCATACCTTTTTTATATTTTACTCACATAACTGTAGCTATTGCTATTGTTGCCAATTATTGAAGCCATTCTCTTCCACTATAGCCACAATGATACAACAAGAACGTGCTCAGATGCTGTATGTTTTCTATTTTTGCAGTGGAGCAACTGTCACTGAGAGTAATGCCTATGAAATACAAAGTACAGTCAATGCTCTCAGTAAATCTATAATCCAGTCATGACACAAGTAAATATCTGTATGTCAAGTGACATAGGAAAAACCAACACAGAGATTAAGAGAAGAGAGAAGATCATTGTGAACCTGAAGAGTAAGATAATAATAATAGCTACCATTAAGAACTCTCTGTTTATTTTCATGGGCTTCCCCTGGTGGCTCAACAGTAAAGAATCCACCTGCCAATGCAGGAGAAGCAGGTTCAATCCCTGAGTTGGGAAGACACCCTGAAGGAGGAAATGGCAACCTCGTCCGGTATTCTTGCCTGAGAAATCCTATGGACGGAGGAGCCCAACAGGCTCCAGTCCATGGGATCACAAAGAGTCGGACACGACCGAGTGACTAAACAACAGCAACATCTATTATCACACTTAAAGACTCAAAGGAATGAAGCTGAAATATGAGTTCTTGATTTACAAAAATGGAAATTGAAGCTTAGGAAGGCTAATTGTCTTGTCCAGAGTCACTCAGGTTACTGAGTAAGATTTGAAAGACAGGGAGTCTAAATTAAGAGCTAATGTTCTTAATAATCTCAAAGTATAACTTTTATTGGTTATCTAACCGAAGGAGGAGGTTATATAACCAGAGGAGGCTTCAGTTAATTTATGTATGGCAAATAGCCAGAGCAAAGCAATAGTATGATTGAGCGTGTGGTATTGTGGGAGCAGTGAAGTCTCAGCCCATGACCGGGGAGATTTTAGATTGGGTTACTCATGATGGGACTGGTAGAAATAGCCCGAAGATCCTTTTTGGAATTAAGACAACAGAAGAATTAGTTCCAGCCTCAAGCAAATATATGCACATGAGTATATACAATTTCAGAAATTCCAATTGAAAGTATACTGAATTACTTTGTTTAACCTGTACTTTGATAGCATCTTTCTTGTACTCAAATTTGACTGGAAATATCCATTATTCTCTGTTACTAATTCAATATGGCCACAATAGTGCCAGGTTTCTCGCATTACAGGCAGACTCTTTACCATCTGAGCCAACAGGGGAGCCCAAAAAGACTGGCGTGGGTAGCCTATCCCTTTACCAGGGGATCTTCCCGACCCAGGAATTGAACCGGGGTGTCCTGCATTGCAGGAAAATTCTTTACCAGCTGAGCTACCAGGGGAGCCCTTTATTTATATAGGACCTAGATTTAGTGGGAGAAGGCAATGGCACCCCACTCCAGTACTCTTGCCTGGAAAATGCCATGGATGGAGGAGCCTGGTAGGCTGCAGTCCATGGGGTCGCTAAGAGTCGGACACAACCGAGCGACTTCACTTTCACTTCACTTTAGATTTAGTGAAAACTGACCTACTATATTGATAACTGATAATCATAATGATTGCTCTGAGGCAAAGCAATATCATAAAGTTCTACTTAAACTTGTGGAAAAAATTTCATAACTTAGCGAAGGGCTGTTTTTAAAAACCTGATATCCATTGGTAGCATATTGCATATGACTTGTAAAAACACCATGTAAAATTGATATTCTAAACATACCATTTCCAGACATGTTAACTATAATTTTTGTTGTTGTTGGGATGATAAGTTTGAGATGAGAAGGAAGGTCCTTCCTATTACTATTATTTTCTTGATATCATGCACTATAGTAGGTGGTATTAATGTAAATAATGTAGTTGTGGAAAGTTCAGACAGGGGTTTTCATAGAGATAATAATGTTGAGTTACACTCTGGATGCGCTCAAGATTTAATATAACCATATGTAATTTGAAAACATTTTAAGTATATAGTGATTTCATTTTCATGAACTATTGTTGTATTGCCCTTATTGTATACCATCGGTGATTTTGGTTAGATTTAATCAGCAATGCACTCAGTCTATTGTGCACAAAAGAGGAATAAGGAGGGAGAGTAAGGAAAAGGAGGTAAACGGAAGGGGTAGAGGAGGGAGGAGTGACTCCATAGGATTAAAGTTTACGTATTTATTTTTTTTTACTTTTTATTTTATATTGGAGTATAGCCAGTTAACAATGTTGTGATAGTTTCAGGGAGAGAGCAAAGGGAGTGAGTCTTACATGTAACCATTCTCCCCCAAATTCCCCTCCCATCCCAGCTGCCACTGAGCAGAGTTACCTGTACTGTACTGTAGGTCCTTGTTGGTTATCCATTTCCCCCAATCCCTAACTATACTTTCTCCCCGTCCTTCCTTCCTGTTAACCATGAGTTCACTGTAGGATTCAGTTTTATCCAGGTAAATTGTTCTTTCACTTTTGAATGTATAATTATCAAGCTCCTTAGCATTTGCTAATGCTTATGGTTTTATCCTATCATGCACTCTTGGCTTTTAAATGATTAATCTATAAAACGGAATAAAACTTCCTTGGAGTCCTTCTATGCCACACCTGTTATTTTTGCTACTTGTGTGGAGTTTTATATTTTCTGTAAATTTTCAAGCCAAATTACATAAACACATCTGTTCATCTAAGATATTTCATAAACAGTAAAGATGGTTACAATAGGATGGCTAATTTCCCAACATTAATTGCAGAATAGTCTCTGATTTTAGAGCGCAAGAGCAAGATTATACTTTCCAGTAGGAAATAATTTGAAAGTATTTGCAGAACAGCTCTCCTCTTTGTTTCAGTCTTTTAACAGCAATATTCTAGATTATAACTGACTGATTCTTAATGCAAAGGCAAAATATGAAAATCTAATTTACATGTCAAAGCAAAGACAAGATGGGAAGAGAGGTTGAGAGGCTAAATTAATCATTTTATATTTATAATTAGAACGTGTCTGTACCTATAATACATGACAATATGCATACTTTTATATGAAAATAGTGATTATATCAAATCATGAGTTTGCTTTTCTTCTAGTGAAGGAGCTTCCCTTCATTGGCTTCATGTTATTTTCACTAATGAAGGAAGACATTATTGATGTCTTTCAGAGAAACTTTCTTCAAAACCAACTCCTTGAAATTTGAAACTTATCTAATCAAAATATTCCACTTTAGAAGCAATACCCACTCATTTTATTACTATAAGCTTAATGGTTCTAGAGGAACTGCATTTAATATTCCCTTTGAATCTGATTTTTCAAAATCAATTAATTCTTAATTCTAATTTCAGTTCTTCTGGGCCATTGATTCTTCTCCTCATTAGGCTCTTTTAATCACTCAACTTCCTCAAAACGCAGCAGTTGAAGTTTCTTGGAGAAAAGTTTCCTATGAAAAAAAAATGAAATGAATATAAATGTATCAACCTAAATATGCCTTCACGACTAATGCTTTTTCTCTGCATTTGTAGTGCAAAGTGTATACCAGACAAACAAAATAAGTAACATCTCCATTTCCTTCAGCACGCGTCTTTTCTACCCTGACTAGCACTCTTGGAGCCACTTGGCACTTTATAAGAGTACTCAGAGCAGCGCTGATTTTGTACTATGTCCTGCAAAGGGTGTCGTGATTTTTTCAGGACATGGAAACAGACTAGAAAAACTTTTTTTCATACACTGTCAAATACGTAAATAACTTTTCTTAAATGTTTGTAGCTTTTTACTTAATTTGAATGGAATGTGTGTGTGTGTGTGTAAATTTTAACTGCCTTTTTGGGACTTATACTTACCCTGTTATTTGTACTATAGTTCTCAAAAATTTGTCTATCTTTACAATGTTCCTATTTTGATAACATTATTTTACAAAGTTGTTTCTAGAGTCAGTGTTCCAGAGTCTGTCAAATTCAATTCAATAATCGATAAATTCACAAAACTGCCTGAGAATTGGGGGCAAATAATTATTGGCCAGGCTTAGGGAGACTGACAAAGTCAATGCTAGGTGACTCAGGACACTCATTTACTCATTGATTCATTCTTTGAAAAGTTTGAGCATCTGCTATGAATGGAGCCACTGGCTTAGATCTTTGCATGATCTTGTGGAGTCAGTTACCTGTGTTAGTGTTAATGACATTCAGAATGTGGAGGAGCCAAAACAATATTTCTCTTCCATCCTTCTCTCTTACTCACTCTTCTCCCTGTAAATACTTTGTTTTCTTATGTTGTAGAGTCATAAAAAATGGAAATTTATTTCTTGGGAATTTATTCCTTTAAGTGATGAATGTCATTATCAGTTTTTCTTTCTTCCCATAGTACAATGCTGATACCTCTATTAAAGTGTTGGTTCATATTTCCTCTATTCTCATCATATGTATTAACTAATATTTATTTAACTAATTAGTTTTATATTGACCCTCTCCCAACAATTATAGCTAAAGTTCTCTGAAGGCAGGGTATTTTTCAAATCTAATTTAGTTTTGGTACTTGGCACTACACAAGGGTCTCAGATGAAATGGACACTTGCCCAAAGAAGAGTCAAGGACATAAGGAGAATGAATAATACCAAAAATGTTCAAATTGCCTCAAGAACACTTTCATTGGAGGCCAAATTTCTATAAATGTAATTTTAAAAAATAAATATAAAGTTCGCCTTTCTCTAGGTTATTTCTCTCCTGCAGTACCATTTCAATCTCTGTTTCTGGGAGGCTGGTGACCACATACTTTCCTTAATGCTTTTTCTCTCAAGGTCTGTTTTCGAGATAGAATCCTGCAGAGAATAGGGGGGCACTGTTGGAAGGGAATACACTCTTGATAAGGATAATGTGTTACCACTCTAAACTAGATGTGAAACTCAAGCAGGGGGTATATCCTTAACCATAAAAACAGGCCTCCAATTTTGTAAGTTTCAGCAAACTAATGTGAAATGTATTCTTGAGTCATGATACAATTTGGCACCCTCAATTTTATATAAAATTATCTAGTTTTGTTGAGCAGCTTTAAGACAGTGTGATTATTGCTTTACACAAATTATTTCATGAAATCCTAGAGCAATACTATAAGAAAGGTATAGTCACAAGTTTCTAGAAGAAACTGACATCAAAGAGATTAAAAAATTTGCCTGAGACCACACAGTTAAAAAAAAAAGTGAAGGAGTCATATTAGAACATAGTTGCTTTCTGTTTTTTTCTCTCCAAATCTAATGTTCTTTCTACTGATTTGCTTGCTTTCTGGATTCAAACAATTTTTTCTAAAAATTAGATGGTATACTAGAAATAAAGAGGAATTGCTGGTGTTTATACTTATTAATACATTATTATTGCTATTATTACCATTTACTATAAAATCATGTATATTTAATATTTAATTTGTATTAAATTTATATTTAATATTTAATTACCAGAATTGAGAACAACTGCATATGTAATACAGATGTGCACAGAATGTAATATGGAAAGGGACTTTTATAAATATTCTTCATATGGTCTGTTTTCAGAGTAGATTTTCCAAAGTGTTCACTATTATCTGTAAGCACCATACACATATGAACAGCATTTGTTGAATCTTCCCTATGGCATGAAAGCTCAAAACCTAACTATATCAGAGTAGGCTAGGCTGTTCTGCAGTAACAGCCTCAACCTCTAAGCAGCTGAATGCAGCGGTTCGTTTCTCACAGGTGCAAAATCCACTGTGATTCCTGATACCTTTCCAAGTTTTTATATAATGACACAATGATCCTCATCACTTCTTGTTGCCTTTTTTAGTCCCTGTGATGAGGGAAGGAATCACAGGGAGAGAGCTCTGCTGTTTGTGAGAATGGATGTGCATTAATCATAGGCCATTTGTTAGAACTATTCACAAGTCCTCACGTAATTTCAGGGAGTCTGGATAATGTAGTGAAGCACATGGACTGTGTGGTTGACTGTACTGTCTTTGCCACAATAACTGAACTAAAGGGACAAGTTCATTTGGTTTTAATTAGAGACAGTATGCAGGAGGGGGGCTAGGTAGATGTTCAGGTGTTGGAAGGCCGTAGATAGTAGTGCTGGCAATAGAATTTAAATGTCCTATATAGCTTCTCTCTCCCCAAAATACAGGTTTTCCGAAGATTTTTTAAAAATTTTCCCCTTGAGTGGGCTGCTATTTATGTTCCTGTTTTCTTTCTTGAAAAATTGTCTCTTGAAAATGTTGAATTGTATCTATCTATGTTAGAGTGAAATGAAGCAAGAAGTTTCCTCCTTGCATTGGCAGTATAGCCCAACAAACACAACATGAGTCAGATGGCAAAAATGGTACATGTCACACACATGGGGATGAAAGTCAGTTTGTTTGACATTATTCCAGTGTGACTGCCTGTGATGACAGAGATGAGTGAATTTGGATCTCCTATTTAGTACCCATTAGATGAAAGTAATGTTACAGTTGAAAGTTCTGAACACATGGAATGTTTATGTTTTTCCTATCCTGGTTGCTTTGGCTCATACCTATGAAAATATATACAGAAGCAGATGATTCATCTAAGCAATTTATTGTTAAGAGCAGCACCTCTAGGTAGTTTTCTCTATATAATGGTTAATGACAATTTATAACTTTTACCGAGAGTCACATATGGAGAGTCTTTGGCTAGTCTAATGAGGAGCATCATTTTGAGCAACAGGAGGAAGCACATTTTTTTTTTTCAGTGTCAGATACTTAAAATCGATTGTTTTATCTGTTAGCAGTTAGTTTCCTCTGCTAATGTTAGGTGTGTTTTACGGGATAGTCTATTCTTGGGATTGTTCTTTTTATAAAATCTTGCCTTGTATGCATTCCTTATTTTGCTTTTCTCTTGGTTCTCTATCCAAATTCTAATGTTCTTCCAAACTGCTCAATCTAATTCTTAAACAATCATTCAATTCAGATGACTGTTGAGTTATACAGAGCTTAACCAGAGAGACCTCTTCACCTTGATGGTTGATAATTGATTGATGAAGAAAGCCAATATGATTAGTGTGAAGTAAGATTGTAAATATCATGTATAGTAACATGGAGCTGAGAAAACATTTAATAGGAGCTATTAAGTGATTGAAAGGCAGAGTGGAACATAAGCTGAACTGTAAAGGATGGTGAGATTTTTCACAAGCAGAGGTGGGAGCAAGGATAATTAGAGCAGTAATGAGGGAAATGTGTAGATATGGGGACATGTTTAGACTGTTGGGAAAATTGTGATCAAATACAGTGGACAAAGCCTCATGCAGGTCAACGAAGTCTGCTTGAGAAGGCAAATTTTCTGGAAAGTATATGTTACAGCCTGTTCAGGAAGGACCTACAATTTTCATTCTAAAGGGTAAGCTCATCCTGGAAGCAGTCAATGATTCTTGGACTGTGGGTGATGTAATCATGCCAGGCTCTGTGCAAACTAATTAAGTAAGGAAAAGAAATTTAGTAAGGAAAACATTTAAGAGGTTATTGAAATTTTCTTATGAGAAGTGATGAGCGGTAAAATCAAATCAGTAACATAAAGGAAAGGGGATGAATTTCAAAGACATTTGTGGGTAGATGCATTTATCTGTTTACCATAGATGGGTGTGAAAAATTAAAAGGATTGTCAATTGAATAAATGATCAGGTATTTCTGGTGGCTTTGTCAAAGATAAAGGTAAAAGCTTGTGTGGATAGAATGTCATGAATTTAACTTCGTATATTTCAGAATATGGGTTTGGAAAAGAGAATCACTTTGGTTCAGCAAGTAGACTGGACTTTGCTTTACCTGATTAGCCATACTCAGTACATCTTATTCCAGCAGGAAATGGTAAAACTTCTATTCAGTTGTCAGGTCTGATTTTTCTTGAATTGAAGGTCCTCTAATCTCTTGTGTGCTATATCTGATTCTCTTGCCCAAAACCTTGTCTGACTGAACAAATTGATCTCTGTTTTAGGCATACTTTTTGATATCTGAATGTTGGATGGCTTTTGAGCCATATCTCCTTCTTAATGTCTGCTTTTTCAAACTCCCTAATCTGTATCACCCTACTGACTTGCCATTTGCTGCCACCTCACCACTATATCTGTCTCAGTTGTTCTGGTTTTGGATTTCATCCTTTTATCCTTCACCTACCATTGCCTCTGACCCAGAAATAGGGCTTATACCTCACTCTTAGATAACTATGATATATAAATAAAGAAGCATAAACATAGAATTAAGATAGAAATGGTCATTCTGGATTAGTTGCTAAGGTCATTTCACTTCTTGGTAACGTTGTTGTGTAAATGGAAGTTATTAGTGAACATTTGGGGAGGAAATTATCTAAGTCAGGGACTCATTTAGTGCTTGGTGTATAGATCAGAGATAAGAGTGAACCTCAGGGGAAACTGACTTATATGAAAGTAAAAACTGGTCTAGTTCTCTTCAATGCCCTTCTACTAATACAACTAGTGTTAGTAGCCAAGGGATTAACTTAAAAGCATAACTTGATACATTATTGGAAATCTGTGTCTACCAGGATACCTCTACTCATGACATATTAAAGTTGGTACTCATGTGTGATCTTATTCTGTAATTTACTTGAGGATAGGATGGCTACTTTAACTTTTACTTCTTCAGTTCGGCTGCATTATGTCTACTGCTCTGTGTACAGTGAACAGTAAGGGATGAAGCCAAAAGTGTGAATTGTATGATTAAATAAATATATTATTTCAGCCTGAATATCAGACTTTTCCCCCATACTTATTTTATGATGAATTTAAAACAAACTGAACATTTGAGAGATGGTGTTTCTCTCTATATAGCACATACAATTCTCAGAGGATGGTATTTATGTTTCTTCGAATGGCAGTCAACACTGTAGATATTTAGTTAGAAAAATTGTAGGTCAAAGATCTTGGATGTGAATGACATTGGCAGCATAAAGAAATGATCAGGGAATGTTTTCTTGAACTTTGCCAGTCAATTTTTAAAAGTCAGAAATCTTATAAAGAATCTAAAGAAAGGTTTGTCAAATGCAGTTATGTTCTAGAAAAATGGGAACAATATGAAGTAAGACAAAACAAAAGACGAGCTGAACTTCAGGTCACAATTAGTGGTAAAGAGGAACTTGTTTTATGTTTTGATTTTTTACTTTCCATTTTGAAATAATTTTAGATTTACTGAAAGTGCGAAAAAAATAAGTGTCTGACTCTTGTGACTCCATGGGCTATAGTCCCCAGGTTCCTCTGTCCATGGAATTCTTCAGGCAAGAGTACTGGAACGGGAATTGCCATGTACTGGAATTGCCATGCCCTTCTCCAGAGGATCTTCCCAACCTGGGGATGGAACCTGGGTCTCCTGCATTGCAAGTGAATTCTTTACCATCTGAGCCACCAGGAAAGCCCCCAGACTTACTGAAAGGTTGCCAAAATAGTACAAAGAGGTCCCATATACTCTCCATACAGTCATCCCTAATGTCAACAGCTCTTATATCTGGTACTTCTCAAAACTGACATTAACACTGATGCAATGCTGTTAGCTAACTACAAACTTGTATTTTACAAATGTTTTCAGTAATACTCTTTTTCTGACCCAGGATTCAATGCAGGATACCATGATTCACTTGATCAACATTTTTAGTCTTCTTCAATCTGTGCTTGTTTTTCAGTCTTTCCTCCTCTTATTATTTATGTATTTACTTTACCTTGTACCTTGAAAGCATACTGGTATGGCAGAATGTCTCTTGGTGTGGGTTTATCTACTGGGTCTCATAATGAGACTGGGGGTTTGGGGGAAGGATACCACAGAGACTAGTGACTTTCTTATATCATAATGTCTACATGAATGTTTAGTGTTGATTTTAGCCTTTATCACTTGGTTAAGATGGTATTTCCAGGCCTATCCATAATAGGTTTTACATTCCTAGTATTACTTTGGAAGTCTTTTTAAAGAAAAATGATCTTGCTGAAATACATCTGGTGATGCTTTGCAGATGTCTGGTTTAGAATTGCATTTTACCATACAACAGGGACTAGACTAACTGATCATAGTGTTTTATTTTTTTTAATGCCAAAATTTATGTTTCAGTGATTTGTTTCACTGATTGAAATAATAATGGTTACCATTCATTAGTCATCTAAATAACTTTAATCTGCCAAGCAATCCCTGAAGGTATACAACATTACCATCATTTTATTATGAGATACAACCATCAGAATTGTTTAAAATTAATGACTTAAAGTACCACTGGTAAATCTAAGTTTAACATCTGCAACTTCCATAATTTCTCACCTTTCCTCATGAAGCACTATTCATTAAAATTAATTTAAACATGTAAACAATTTATTGAAATTCAGTTGATTTACAATGTTTTGTTAATTTCTTCTTTTTATCAGAGTTATTTATGTGAGACAAAATCTCTGATAAGTATTGTTAGAGAGAAGAGGGAATTAGACTCCAAGATGAAGTTCAAATCCACCTGAGTAACTATAGTACTCAGACTCTGTGTTCTAAAATTTAACTTGTGCTTTGTCCCTGATACTGTTTGTCAACATTATTTCCAAAGTCTGCAGTATAGCTCACCAAATATACAATTTTAAACTACATGCTTTGAATTTTTACAATAGTGTTTTCTTATCAGTTATGTTTTATGAGATCCTTACAGCGAAAATTCATACAGTGACCTGACAGAGTGTAGAGGAACTTTCCAGCCTGACTTTGCATGGTTGCCGAAAGTTTCCTTGTTGAGTAACATTTATCTGTGTTCCCTAAACATACAGATTTTGGTATCTAATTTGAAGATCTGTGCGAGTGCTAAATGTGATAATAAACAAGGTTTATAGTAGGTTTGTAATCTCAATTTCAGTAAAATTTAAGTCACTGCCTCTCCCAATAAAAATGGATATCTACCTTTTAACACTGAAAAAAATACATGAAACTTACATATTGCATAGTGGCCATCCTGAAACCTATACTAAAATTAGTTCTAATATACAGTGTAATGAATTATTTCATAAGACATCGGCAAGGTCATATTCAGGCAAGGATGGGTTAGAAAGTTATGCAATACTCCCTCATTTCTTCTATTTCACTTTTGTTCTTTGTGAGGGTTTTCTTTTTGTATATTTTATATTTGCTTTATATGCTTTGTCTTATAAAAGTAACTGAAGAAAACAAATAAACAGATGAACTTTTTAAATTAAACTATCAATTTTTGAAGTTAGTGTCTGACATTTTCCATAGGATCACGACTTTTTTTGGTATATGTCTGCATGTTGATTTATGCATTCCATGTAGGCCAAATTCACAGAGATTTTTTATCCTTCTGTTATTTATTTTATTGTGCCTATTTTATTTGAATTTAGAACCCAGAATATTCATTTCCAAATTAAGACAATTTTTAAAGATATTTGCAGAAACCACCAATGTTATTTAGTTGTTTTCTTTTCTTTTTTTCCTCTTATTTCTGTTTCTGGATCACTTGCATTACTAAACTAGTCAGGTTAAAATAGGAATACTGGGTTCAGTTGGTTTTTCTATAAAAAATTGCTGCAATGTACCAATAACTGCCCTAATTATACAAAGCTGGCTTTATCAAAGTTCTTCATCTAATCCTGATATAATACTTGAGAAAAATCTTTATTTCCATGATAAAGATAATACTCATAATTTATAAATTCATGGCAATTGATTCAATAAATTATCTGTGGAGTGTTTGCCATACACAGAGTTGTTCATTTGGTGCTATGGATGCAGCAATGAACAAAACAAACCTGGTCCCTGCCTTTGTGGAATTTGCATTCTATCTATTCTAGTGAGAAAGCCGGATGTTTAGCAAGTAATTACTCAAGTACTCATTAAAGTACAATTGTGATTTTAGATTAGCCTCATACCCTGTCAAAGATCTGACCTATCAAGTAAGTGATATTTGTGTTGATCTCTGGAAGATAATATGATGAATACTGTGGATTGGGTTGTCCACATTCCACACTTCTTGTACAGTGTTGTTGTTTTTAATAGCTATTTATTTATTTATTGGAAGAAAAGTTATCACCAACCTGGACAGCATATTATAAAAGCAGAGACATTACTTTGCCAACAAAGGTCTGTCTAGTCAAAGTATGGTTTTTCCAGTAGTCATGTATGGATGTGAGGGTTGGACTATAAAGAAAGCTGAGTGCTGAAAAATTGATGTTTTTGAATTGTGGTGTTGGAGAAGACTCTTGAGAGTCCCTTGGACAGCAAGGACAGTCCTGAATATTCATTGGGAGGACTGATGCTGCAGCTGAAACTCCAATTCTTTGGCCACCTGATGCGAAGAACTTACTCATTTGAAAAGACCTTGATGCTGGAAAAGATTGAAGGCAGGAGGAGAAGGGGATGACAGAGGATGAGATGGTTGGATGGCATCTCCGACTCAATGGACATGAGTTTGAGTAAACTCCAGCAGTTGGTAATGAACAGGGAAGCCTGGTGTGATGCAGTCCGTGGGTCGCAAAGAGTCATACATGACTGAATGACTGAACTGAACTGATTTATTTATTTGGCTGCTTCAGGTCTTAGTTGGAGCACACTGGATCTTCAGTCTTCGTTGTGGTATGCCAACTCTTAGTTGCAACATGTGGGATCTAGTTCCCTGACCAGGGATGGAACCTGGGTCCCCTGCATTGAGAGCTTAGAATCAGCCACCAGAGAGGTCCTGGATGTGGTTCTTTACTAAGTAAAAAAACAGAGAGTGGGTGCTAATTCCATGGACTTTATTGGGTTTAAATGCAAATTGGTTCCACCCTTTAAATGAACTAAAGAAGGTTTGGTAAGCTTATTGAGAGTCAAGAGTCATTCACAGTGGAGGCAATAATTGCATTAGCTTGATTGAGGATTCTTGACACCTTAATTAGTTTAACAGTGTGCTTAGTTGCTCAGCCATGTCTGACTCTTTGTGGCTTCATGGACTGTAGTCTGCCAGGCTTCTCTGTCCATGAAATTCTCCAGACAAGAATACTGGTTGCTGCTCCTGCTGCTGCTAAGTTGCGTCAGTCGTGTCTGACTCTGTGCAACCCATAGACGGCAGCCTACCAGGCTCCATCGTCCCTGGGATTCTCTAGGCAAGAACACTGCAGTGGGTTGTCGTTTCCTACTTCAGGGGATCTTCCTGACCTAGGGACCGAACCCATGTCTTTTGCATCCCCTGCATTGGCAGGTGTATTTTTTACCACTGTGCCACCTGGGAAGACCTAATTAGTTTAAGAACTAAACTAATTCTTAAGGACTACTCTTAAGCTCTTCTTTCCAGGACTGCCCTCAAAGGCAGTAGTTTTCCTAATGAGTTGATTCTGTTTGTTCAGAGAAAGTTTTCCTCTGTGGCCACATTTTGAAACTCCTATTCTTTCAATTTACTTTTGCTGATGCTTAATCTCTTCTTGATATAGGTACCTAGGGAGCTTCCTGTGATTAGCAATAAACCTTGGTAACTATAGTTAATTAATAAGGAGTCAGCTTGATAGATAGCATGTGAGACAGTAGAAAAAATAAGTACAAAGACTCAGAAACAACAACAACAAAAATACATCTTGTGTTGGAAACAAATAAGCAATGCCTATGTGGCTGGAGGGCAGAGAGAGAAGTGAAGAGTACCATTCGAGGAGATGAATGAGGTAAGCTTGGATGTGATTGTCCAGGGTTGTATATTGATCCTTATGTCAGGGGCACTGTCAGACATAAAATTTGTTAAGCCTGGGAATAATATGTGTGTGAAGATCATTCTAGCGCTTGTGTAAAAAATGAATTTTCAGTTTTTAGAATAGTGCTGGGACTTGGGTGGAGTTTATTTGCAATTAAACACTGAAGAAATAATGGCACATGGAATAATGTGTTAGCAATAAAGGTTGAAGAAAATGTGGATTAAAGAGATAATTAAGATTTGAAGTTTCTAAGACTATTAGTTGAATAGTCATGGAGATTAAAGGGAAATGGGATTGAAACATGATTTCAAGTTTCTAGTTGATAAAATGGATCGAAAGCTAATGACTTTAATGGGGACATGAATTACTCAAGTACAAGGAGGATTAAAAACTCATGTTTGAACATGTGGAATTTGACTTATCTGTGGGAAATTTCAAAAAGAGGCTAAATTTTAAAACATTGCTACATTTACAGTGCAAAACAATGAGATAAATGATGAAAAACAAATATAAATGTTATCTTAATTAGGTTATCAAATATTAATAAAGAGTGAGATCAAATACAAATCTTAAATTTCTAAATTCTATAATTTTAGGTAAAAATCTGGTAAATAAACCAAAATTTAAAAACTATGAGTCAGATTGTTTGATTTTTAATATCTTCCATAAAATAATGTTTCTCAGAAAATAGTGAAGTTTTACCCATCAGTTTTAGTCTAGAATGTTTGTGTCCTTAAAAAGGAAAAAACATGGACAGAAGTGTCTAAAAATTAAACAGAACAATATATGATGTTTTTAGGGTTATATTTAAACAATAAGGGATACAAGTTCACTTGGATTAATAGCTAACTAAATAGAAAATGAAAAAAGGCCATTTTTCATTCTAATCCCAAAGAATGTTCAAACTACTGAACAATTGCATTCATCTCACATGCCAGCAAAGTAACACTCAAAATTCTCCACGCTGGGCCTCTACAGTAAATGAACTGAGAAATTCCAGATGTTCAAGATGTATTTAGAAAAGGCAGAGGAACCAGAGATCAAATTGCCAACATCCATTGGATCATAGAAAAAGCAAGAGAGTTTCAGAAAAACATCTACCTCTGCTTTATTGACTACACCAAAGCCTTTGTGTGGGTCACAACGAACTGTGGCATATTCTTAAAGAGATGGGAATACCAGACCACCTGACCTGCCTCCTGAGAAATCTGTATGCAGGTCAAGAAGCAACAGTTAGAACTGGACATGAAACAACAGACTGGTTCCAAATTGGGAAAGGAGTGTGACAAGGCTGTATATTGTCATACTGTTTATTTAACTTACATGCAGAGTACATCAAACGAAATGTCAGGCTAGATGAAGCACAAGCTGGAATCAATATTTCTGGGAGAAATATAAATAACCTCGGATATGCAGATGACACCACCCTTATGACAGGAAGTGAAGAAGAACTAAAGAGCCTCTTGGTGAAAGAGGAAAGTGAAAAAGCTAGCTCAAAACTCAGCATTCAAAAAACAAAGATCATGGCATCCAGTCCCATCACTTCATGGCAAATAGATGGGGAAACAATGGAAACCCTGAGAGGCTTTATTTTGGGGGGCTCAAAAATCACTGTAGATGGTGACTGCAGCCATGAAATTAAAAGATGCTTGCTCCTTGGAAGAAAAGTTATGACCAACCTAGACAGCATATTAAAAACTTTCCAACAAAGGTCTGTCTAGTCAAATCTATGGTTTTTCCAGTATTCATGTATGGATGTGATTGTTGGACCATAAAGAAAGCTGAGCATGGAAGAATTGATGCTTTTGAGCTGTGCTGAGTCCAAGCTGTGAGAGTCCCTTGGACTGCAAGGAGATCAAGCCAGTCCATTCTAAAGGAAATCAGTCCTAAATATTCATTGGAAGGACTGATGCTGAAACTGAAGCTCCAATACTTTGGCCACCGGATGCAAGGAACTGATTCCTTAGAAAAGACCCTGATGCTGGGAAAGACTGAAGGAGGGAGGAAAAGGGGACAACAGAGGATGAGATGGTTGGATGGTGTCACTGACTCGATGGATATGAGTTTGAGTAAGCTCCAGGAGTTGGTGATGGACAGGGAAGCCTGGCATGCTGCAGTCCTTGAGGTCACAAAGAGTCGGACATGACTGAGCAACTGAACTGAACTGAGGTAGAAAATAGATATTCGGCTATTTGATTATAAATTGAAAAAATAGTCTATCATAAGAGCTAAAACTGAAATTAGTACAAAAACATCTGATTAAGGTAAAAATTGAAGACTGTTAAAAGAAATGAAAATAAAAATAAGTTAATTCTTAAAGGGACACAAATATAATTTCTTTTTATTAATTTGCTCATATTTGGCTTTTTTATGTGTTTCATTCTCTTGGCAGCACAATAAAATTCCTTGACATCCTCTGGTATTAATAAGATGTATACATCAAAACCCACATTGCCAGTAATATTTTCATCTTTTGGAATGTAATGTCTTAATCATAAAGGAATAATATAATAAGGGGAAATATGATCTTATATAGGATGTAATAACTCATTAATCCACATATCAATAATTTGTATAAATAAAGGTGAATGCATATAAACTATATAAAATAAGAGGTTTAAGAGGATTTTCAGGAACTCACTTGGTTTCTAATGAATTTTTAATACATGCAAATTTTAATAGAAGGAACACAGCAAAGGCATTTCAAAATTTATGTTGCAATACACTCAACTTAAATTAATTCATTGCACCACTGGAGCAGAAAACAGTTGGCTTTTTTATATTAGGAATATTGTCTGATTGGGCAGTATCATATATGTTACATTTGACTTCTACATTGTGTAGCAGAATGGAAATAAAATTATTTCAGATCCTACATAAAATGATTAACTGTATATACAATGGCTGTTTTGATGTAACTTTAAAGTGAAGTACTGTGTTTTGTTTGATGACATCTTGTGTCATTTTGCCTTATGCTAAAATTCACCTGAAAGTAAAGAAATAATTGGGTATCTTAACATACAAATGTGAATTTAAAGTTGAGAAAGGTATTTTTTTTCTTAACAAATACTTAGACTCATAGAAAATTATAATTTGCAGAAATATTAGAGCCTTTCTGGTGCAATACCCTTACTTTGCAGATGTGGAAACTTACATCCTCAGAGGTAGATCGACTTTGAAATAGTGAGTTAAAAGTTTACTTTGTCTAACCATCCATGTAAAGGATAAAACCTTCTTAAACTCAAGGTGAGTTTACTGATGGTACCTGATATCTGTCAGTGACAAAAGACTTCATCACCTTTCAAAATGATCCCATGTCACAAGGGCAGTAGTGGGACCACACCTTCTCAGATGAAGTTCATGTTTGCATCCCTTTGAGTCACCATGCATTTTACTGTTATTAATCAATTGGAGATGGCTTCTGACTTCATTTGCAAAATGAGAAAATAATTCTACATTTCTTTCAAAGCCCAAGGTAAATGTGTACGGTACCTTTACTCCAAGTAATAAAAAAAGAGAAAGAAAAAAATATCCTAAAAGCAGGAGTTTAATGGATAGTAAGTTTAAGTACATTAATACTTCTTAACACCAGGAGCTTCTATGGTACTACAAATATGGCTTTACTCTATTAAACAACTCAGTCATGCTTTACTTAAAAACCTGTATCCTGGTTGATGAATCCATTTTACCCTCTTAAACATATGTTCCCTCTGTGTAAGGGAATGTAATATTTATTTTAAATCCTTGATTTATGTGTAACATTATTTCTTTTAAAAAGTCAAGTTTCAGTAAGATATGTAGTAAATATGCATTAGATGACACAGAACAAATTGAATCTTAAAAGGGAAATATGTAGAAATTTAAAAAATGTATAGATATACCTAATACAGTATAATATGCAATTATTATGCATAATAACTTATGAGTAGATAGATTTATCCTCATGAGATATTGTAAATTATTGGAAGAAATTATCAGCACTCATTTAATCAGATACTTTTATAAACAATAAAATATTTCAGTAAGTCTGAAAGGAGTGGAACGCTACTTCCATGGTCTAGGAATATAGGGTGATCATGATGTATTAGGGTGTTATAGGAGGCCCAAAATGAATGGTGAATGTTCACATATATACATATAAACATGAGAGTGTATAGATCTGACTATATCATAATCATGAAATCACAGATGTTTGGAGCTGGAAAGGAATTTAGAAACCAACTAGTAGAAAGGTAAAAGAGACCTCTGAAGTTCTATGAGCAGGAGTATATGCATTTCTACATTTCTTAGGAGAATTTTCTTCAGATATTCAAGTGATGTGTATACAAGAGGACCAGAGGATCAGAGAATAGTTAAATATCTTGTCTTATGCAGAGCAGATTTGAGGCTGAAAATAGTGAGTTGCTCATGTTTGTGTGTATAAGTATGTCTGTATGCATAAACAAATTGATGTTATTCATCTTTTGTCCAGAAGTCTTTTTGCATTTATTTATTTATTATAATATGCTTAAGGTTTTCTACATGTACAAAATTGCTACCTGTGAAGGATGATAGTATTTTTTTTCCAATTTCTACTTTTTTTTTTCCTTTTTCCTATATCATAACTCTGTTTCTGGTATTTCCCAAGACAGTGTTCGTGGAGATTCTGGGCCTTTTCATATCACTTATGGAAAATCTTTCCAAATTTCACCAACTAAATATAAAACTTTATATATGTATATTTTATAGTTATTCTTTTCAGTTGAATAAGTACCTTTTTAATTATAGTTGACTAAAAGTTTTCATAATATTAATATGTTGACTTTTACCATATGCCTCTTCTATATCTATTAAAATTATGTTTTTTTAATCCTATATGAGATTAATGTGCCAAATTGTTTGATTTATTGAATGTTAAATTAATCTTGTCCATGGGGAAAATATGTACCAAATCATATTATATTATCCTCTTCATATGCAACTGGAATTAATTTGTTTATAATTTGGTTTATAATTTTCTTGCATATTCACCATAGTGATTAAGCTGTGGTTTTTATTTATTGTAATGACCTTGTGAATTTTGTTTGTCATTGTTATCCTCACTTCATAAAATGACTAGCAAATACTCCACATTTTTTGATATTATAAGAGAATTTGTATGTGATTTTTCTTATCTCGTAAATACTTTCAAAAAAGAATTGGTAAAGACATCTGTGGTTAAAAAGACTTTGGTAGAGACATTTGTGGCTAAGATAGACCCTGTAGGAATATTTTAAACTATTTACAAATATAATTTTACACTAAGTTCAGTTCAGTCGCTCAGATGTGTCCAACTCTTTGCGACCCCATGGACTGCAGTGCACCAGACTTCCCTGTCCATCACCCTGGAGCTTGCTTAAACTCATGTCCATCGAGTCGGTGATGCTATTTAACCATCTCATCCTCTGTCGTCCCTTCTCCTCCTGCCTTCAACCTTTCCCAGCATAAGGATCTTTTCCATTGAGTCAGTTCTTTGTATCAGGTGACCAAAGTATTGGGAGTTTCAGCTTCAGCATCAGTCCATCCAATGAATATTCAGGACTGATTATCTTTAGGAAATTTTATACTAGATACAGAATTATTCAGATTGCATCTTTAAGCAATTTTAGATTTTCCTAGTACACGTTCCAATTTTATGAAAATGTTAGTATCATATTAACTTTAATGTCCCGGTACACACAAGAGTTTTGTTTGTGCCCTCTGAGCATCTCTGATGGGTATGAAGTTTGATTCTAAACACAATTTGAGCAAAGTAATACTCACAATTCTCCAAGCTCGGCTTCAACAGTATGTGAACCAATAACTTCCAAATGTTCAAGCTGGATTTAGAAAAGGCAGAGGAACCAGAGATCAAATTACCAACATCCGTTGGATCATTGAAAAAGCAAGAGAATTCCAGAAAAACACCTACTTCAGCTTCATTGACAATGCTAAAGCCTTTGACTGTGTGGATCACAACAAATCATGGAAAATTCCTAAAGAGAGAGGAATACCAGACCACATTCCCTGCCTCCTGAAAAACCTGTATTCAGGTCAAGAAGCAACAATTAGAACTGCACATGGAACAACAGATTGTTTCCAAATTAGGAAAGGAGTACATCAAGGCTGTATATTGTCACTGTGCTTATTTAAGTTGTTTGTAGAATACATCATGCAAAATGCTGGGGTGGATGAAGCCCAAGCCGAATCAAGATTGCCAGATAACCTCAGATATGCAGATGACACCATGCTTATGGCAGATAGCAAAGGGGAAATAAAGAGCATCTTGATGAAGATGAAAGAGGAAAGTGAAAAAGCTGGCTTATACACAATGGAATATTAGTCAGCTATAAGAAAGAACACATTTGAGTCAGTCCTAATGAGGTAGATGAAACTGAGCCTATTATACAGAGTAAAGTAAGTCAGAAACATCAATACAGTATATTAACGCATATATATGGAATTCAGAAAGACGGTAATGACGACCCTATATGCAAGACAAGAAAAGAGACATGGATGTAAAGAACAGACTTTTGGACTCTGTGGGAGAAGGCGAGGTTGGGATGATTTGAGAGAATAGCATTGAAACATGTGTATTACCATATGTAAAATAATTGTTGTATTATATGAACTTACAAGTGTAAGTTCGATGCAAGAAGCAGGACAATCAAAGCTGGTGCCCTGAGATAACCCAGAGTGGTGGGGTGGGGAGGGAGGTTGGAGGGGGTTCAGGATGGGGAGTGTGTAACTTGTACACCTCTGGCTGATTCATGTCTGTGTATGGCAAAATCCACCACAGTATTGTAAAGTAATTAGCCTCCAATTAAAATAAATAATTAAAAAAACATTCAAAAAACAAAGGTCATGGCATTCAGTCCCATCATTTCATAACAAATAGATGGGGAAACAGTGACAAACTTTATTTTCTTGGGCTCCAAGATCACTGCAGATGGTGACTTCAGCCATGAAATTAAAAGATGCTTTCTCCTTGGAAGAAAAGCTATGACAAACCTAGACAGCATAAAAGTAGAGTTATTACTTGCCAACAAATGTCTAGTTAGTGCTATGATTTTTCCAGTGTCATGTATGGATATGAGAGCTGGACCATAAAGAAGGCTGAGTGCTGAAAAATCGATCCCTTTGAACTGTGGTGTTGGAGAAGACTCTTAATAGTCCCTTGGACTGCAGGGAGATCAAACCAGTCAATCCTAAAGGAAATCAATCCTGAACATTCATTCAAAGGACTGAAGCTGAAGCTTTAATAGTTTGCCCACCCGATGCGAAGAGCCAACTCATTAGAAAAGACCCAGATGCTGGGAAAGATTGAAGGCAGGAGGAGAAGGGGACGACAGAGGATGAGATGGTTGGATGGCATCACCGACTCGATGGACATGAGTTCCAGCAAACTTTGGGAGATTGTGATGGACAGGGAAGCCTAGTGTGCTGCAGTCCGCCATTTCAAAAAGTTAGACATGACTGAGCAACAACTTTATGTAGACTATATTATGTTTCTTTTTTATTTCTGATATTATAAATTTGTGCCTCTTCTTCCTCTCACCCTTTTTAAAAATCAAACTTCTAAAGAGTTTATTTGTTGTATTAATATTTTCATCAAAGAAAATTTTGGTTTGATGTTGTTTGCAGTAAATGCTTTCCTTTACTAACTTTAGTAACAACTTTGTGTTACTTCTTTCTATACTTTGGCTTTAATATGTCATCTTATTCTAATTTCCTGAAGTATCATTTATTTCTTTTCATTTTTTGCTATTGTGTGCTTTTAATGCTATAAATTATTGCTGTAATAACTTTGATATCAGTAAGTTTTAATATATGCTTTTTTATTATTCTTTACATAATGTCTTATAACTACCAATGAAAATTTTTTTTCATCCAAGGATTATTTTAAAATATATTGCTAACATCCTTTCTTTTGGAGATTATCTAGTTTTCTTTTTCTTAGTGATTTCAGTTATTCTACTGCAGCTTTTAGAGATCTAATTTGTGCTTCTATATAGTCAATTTTTCATACACATTTTGAAACAATGAGCATTGTCTTTTCTTGATTATGCAGATTTAGGTATATTGAATAGGTCAAGCTTGATAATTGCATTGTTCAATTTTTCTTTATATTTTCATATTTTTGTTTGCATGTACTAACAGTTATTGTGAAAATAATTTTAAAATTTCTTACTATAATTAAGATTTGGATTTTTTTCATATTTTACAGTTTTACATTCTTATAATTTGAATATATATTATTTCTAAATTCCTATTTTCTAATGGTCATAAATTCCTCGTAATTTTTAATTTTAACCTATTAATCAAATAAAATTGCCTGTTTAAAATTACTTTCTTTAGTTTACTGTACTTACAATGTACATTTTTTATCCTTACATTTTTATTTATAGTTTCTTACACTAAAAGTGTGATTTTAGTAAGCAATATAAAAATTGGTGTTTCGTTTGTTTTCTTTCAAGTATAGTTGATTTACAGCACTAGTTTTAGGTCTATAGCATGGTGATTCAATAGGCTTCCATGATAGCACAGTTGGTAAAGAATCTTCTTGCAATGCCACAGACCTCAGTTCGATTCCTGGGTTGGGAAGATCTGCTGGAGAAGGGATAGGCGACTCACTCTAGTATTCTCGGGCTTCCCTTGTGACTCAGCTGGTAAAAAATCTGCCTGCAATGTAGGAGACCTGGGTTCGATCACTAGGTTGGAAAGATGCCGTGGAGAAGGAAAAGGCTACCCACTCCAGTATTCTGGCCTGGAGAATTCCACGGACTGTATAGTCCATGGGGTCGCAAAGAGTAGGACAGAACTGAGCAACTTTCACTTCACTTCACATAGTGATTCAATACTTTCACAGTTTCAGTTCAGTTCAGTCACTCAGTCATGTCCAAATGTTTGCGACCACATGAACTGCAGCACGCCAGACCTCCCTGTCCATCAACAACTCCCAGAGTTTACTCAAACTCATGTCCATGAGTCAGTGATGCCATCCAACCATCGCATCCTCTGTCATTCTCTTCTCCTCCTGCCTTCAATCTTTCCCAGCATCAGGGGCTTTTCAAATGAGTCAGTTCTTCGTGTCAGATGACCAAAGTATTGGAGTTTCAGCTTCAACATCAGTCCTTCCAATAAATATTCAGGACTGATTTCCTTTAGGATGGATTCTTTGGATCTCCTTGCAGTCCAAGGGACTCTTAAGAGTCTTCTCCAACACCACACTTCAAAAGCATCAATTCTTCAGCTCTCAGCTTTCTTTATAGTCCAAATCTCACATCCATACATGACTACTGGAAAAACCAGAACTTTGACTAGACAGACCTTTGTTGGCAAAGTAATGTCTCTGGTTTTTAATAAGCTGTCTAGGTTGGTCATAACTTTTCTTCCAAGGAACAAGCATCTTTTAATTTCATGGCTGCAGTCACCATCTGCAGTGATTTTGGAGCCCCCAAAATAAAGTCTGTCACTGTTTCCACTGTTTTTCCATCTATTTGCCATGAAGTGATGAGACTGGATGCCATGATCTTAGTTTTCAGAATGTTGAGTTTCAAGTCAATCTTTTCACTCTTCTCTTTCACATTCATCAAGAGGCTCCTTAGTTCTTCGCTTTCTGCCATAAGGGTGGTGTCATCTGCATATCTGAAGTTATTGATATTTCTCCTGGGAATCTTGATTCCAGCTTACTCTTTATCCAGCCAAGAGTTTCTCATTATGTACTCTGCATATAAGTTAAATAAGCAGGGTGACAATATACAGCCTTGACATGATCCTTTCCTGATTTGTAACCAGTCTGTTATTCCATGTCCAGTTCTAACTGTTGCTTCTTGACCTGCATACAGATTTCTCAGGAGGCAAGTAAGGTGGTCTGATATTCCTGTCTCCTGAAGAATTCTCCACAGTGTGCTGTGATCCACACAGTCAACGGCTTTAGCATAATCAATGAAGCAAAAGTAATGTTTTTCTGGAACTCTCTTGCTGTTTCGATGATCCAGCAGATGTTGTCAATTTGATCTCTGGTTCCTCTGCCTTTTCTTAATCCACCTTGAACATCTGGAAGTTCATGGTTCACGTACTGTTGAAGCCCAGCTTGGAGAATTTTGAGCATTACCTTGTTAGCATGTGAGATGAGTGTGGTTGTGCAGTACTTTCAGGATTCTTTGGCATTGCCTCTCTTTGGGATTGGAATGAACACCAACCTTTTCCAATCCTGTGGCCACTGCTGAGTTTTCAATATTTGCAGACATACTGAGTGCAGCACTTTCACAGCATCATCTTTTAGGATTTGAAATAGCTCAACTGGAATTCCAACACTTCCACTAGCTTTGTTCGTAGTGATGCTTCCTAAGGCCCACTTGACTTCATATTCCAGGTTGTCTGACTCTAGGTGAGTGATCACACCTTCATGATTATCTGGGTTGTGAAGATCTTTTTTTACAGTTCTGTGTATTCTTGCCAACTCTTCTTAATTTCTGCTTCTCTTACGTCCATACCATTTCTGTCCTTTATTGTGCCCATCTTTGCATGAAAATTTCCCTTGGTATGTTTTATTTTCTTGAAGAGATCTCTAGTCTTTCCCATTCTATTGTTTTCCTCTATTTCTTTGCACTGATCACTGAGGAAGTCTTTCTTATCTCTCCTTGCTATTCTTTGGAACTCTGCATTCAAATTGGTGCTCTTTCCTTTTCTCCTTTGCCTTTCACTTCTCTTCTTTTCACAGCTATTTGTAAGGCCTCTTCGGACAACCATTTTGCCTTTTTGCATTTCTTTTTCTTGGGAATCGTCTTGCACTGCATCCTGTACATTGTCACGAACTTCTGTCCATAGTTCTTCAGGAACTCTATCAGATCTAATCCCTTGAATCTATTTGTCACTTCCACTGTAAAATCATAAGAGGTTTGTTTTAGGCCATACCTTAATGGTTTAGTGGTTTTCCCTTCTTTCTTCAATAGAAGTCTGAATTTGGCTATAAGGAGTTCATGATCTGAGTCACAGTTAGCTCCCAATCTTGTTTTTGCTGACTGTATAGAGCTTCTGCATCTTTGGCTACAAAGAATATAATCAATCTGACTTTGGTGTTGGCCATCTGGTGATGTCCATGTGTAGGGTCTTCTATTGTGTTGTTGGAAGAGGGTGTTTGCTATGACCAGTGTGTTCTCTTGGCAAAACTCTGGAAGCCTTTGACCTGCTTCATTCTGTACCCCAAGGCCTAATTTTCCTGTTACTCTAGGTATTTCTTGACTTTCTACTTTTGCATTCCAGTCCCCTATAATGAAAAGGACGTATTTTCTGGGTGTTAGTTCTAGAAGGTCTTGTAGGTCTTCATAGGACCATTCAACTTCAGCTTCCTCAGCATTACTGGTCGGGGCATAGACTTGGATTGCTGTGATATTGAATAGTTTCCCTTGGAAATGAACAGAGATCATTGTGTCGTTTTTGAGATTTTTTGAGATTTACAGCTTATATTCTATTAAATGTCATTACAAAATAATTGCTGTTATTCCCTGTGCTATACAGTGTACCCTTGTTGTTTATCAACTTTATTCTTAGTAGGTTCTATCTCTTAATCTTGTATATCTAACATACGCCTTCCACTTCCTTCTTACCACTGGTTACCACTGGATTATTTTCTATATCTTTATGTTTCTGTTTTGCTATATGCCTTTGTTTATATTATTATTTACATTTCACCTATAAGCATTATTATTCAGTATCTGCCTTTCTGAGACTGATTTCACTAAGCATAATAATCACTAGGTATATCCATGTAGCTGCAAATGGCAGAATTTCATCTTTTTTATGGCTGAGTAGTATTCCATTGTATATATATACCACTTCTTCTATATCCATTTCTTTTTATGTAGGTTGCTTCCTTCTTTTGGCTCTTTTAAATAGTTCACAGTTCAGAGAATTGCAGGAAGAGATCAGAAATTCTGCAGTGAACAATGCAAATAAATAGAGGAAAATAATAGGATGGAAGATGCTGTCAAAATGCTGCATTCAATGCGTCAGCAAATTTGGAAATCTCAACAATGACCACAGGATTAGAAAAAGTCAGTTTTCATTCCAATCCCAAAGAAAGGCAATGCAAAGAGAGTTGAAACTATCACACAGTTGTGCTAATTTCACATGCTAGCAAGGTAATGCTCAAAATCCTTCAAGCTACGCTTCAGCAGTACGTGAACTAAGAACTTCCAGATGTACAAGCTGGATTTAAAACAGAAGAGGGATCAGAGATCAAGTTGTTAACACATGTTGGATTATAGAGAAAGCAAGGGGATTTCAGAAAAAAAACATCTATTTCTGCTTCATTGACTACACTAAAGCCTTTGACTTTGTGGATTGCAAAAAAATGTGGAAAATTCTTAAAGAAATGGGAATACCAGACCACCTTTCCTGCCTCCTGAGAAACCTGTATGCAGATCAAGAAGCAACAGTTAGAACCGGACATAGAACTATGGGCTGGTTCAATAGTGGAAAAGGACTATGTCAAGGCTGTATATTGTCACTTTGCTTGTTAAACTTTTGTGCAGAGTACATCATGTGAAATGACAGGCTGGATGAATCCCAAGCTGGAATCAACATTGCTGGGAGAACTGTCAACAACCTCAGATATGCAAATGATACCACTCCAATGGCAGAAAGCAAAGAGGAACTAAAGAATCTCATGATAAGGATGAAAGATGAGAATGAAAAAGCTGGCTTAAAACTCAACATTTAAAAAGCTAAGATTATGGCATCCCATCACTAAGGTCCCATCACTTCATGGCAAATAGATGGGGAAAAATGGAAACAGAAACAGATTTTATTTGGGGGGGCTCTAAAATCACTGTGGATAGTGACTACAGTCAAAAAATTAAAAGATGCTTGCTCCTTGGAATGAAAGCTATGACAAACCTGGACAGCCTATTAAAAAACAGAGACATCACTTTACTTTGACTGAATTCTAGGAAATGGTGAAGGACAGGGAAGTCTGGTGTGCTGCAGTCCATGGGATCACAAAGAGTTGGACACTATGTATGATGTCATTGGTATTTTGATAGGGATTGCATTAAATCTGTAGGTGCTGTGAGTAGTGTGGTCATTTTAACACTATTATTGAGAACACAAGATATCTTTCCATTTTGGTATCATCTTCAGTTTCCTTTGTGAATTTTTTATAGATTTCACGGCATAGGTGTTTTGTCTCCTTAAGTTTATTGCTAGGTATTTTATTCTTTTAGATATTATTTTAAATAAGATTTTTTTAACTTTGTCTTTTTCGTAATTCATTATTAGTGTATATAAATGCAACAGATTTCTGTATATTAATCTCATATACTGCAACTTTGTTGAATTCATTTGTTAGTTATAAAGAGTTTTGGGGTAAACTTCAAGGATTTTTATATAAAGTATCATGTCATCTGGAAATATGACAGGTTTACTTCTTCCCTTCCAATTTGGAGGCCTTTTATTTCATTTTCTTGTCTGACTGATGTGCGTATTATTTCCAGTACTGTATTAAATAGAAGTGACAAGAGTGGGCATGCTTGTCTTTTTCCTGAATTTAGAGTACATGCTTTTAGCTTTTCACCATTGAGTATGATGTTAACTATGAGTTTATTGTGAATAGTCCTTATTATATTGTGATATGTCCCCTCCGTGCACACGTTAAGAGGTTTGGTTTTTGTTTTTATCATGAATAGGTATTGAATTTTGTCTGGTTTTTCTGCATCTGTTCAGATGATCTTGTGATTTTTATCCTTCATTTTGTTCATGTGGTGTATCACATTGATTTGCAAGTGCTGAATAATCTTTGTGTCCCTGGAATAAGTCCCACTTGATGATTGTGTATGATCCTTTTTCTATATTGTTGGATTCAGTCAGTTTGCTAATATTTTGTTTAGAATTTTTACATCTGTATTCATTAAAGATATTGGCCAGCAGTTTTATTTATTTGTAGTGCCTTGGTTTTCATGTCAGGGTAATGATGGCCTAATAGAATTAATTTGAGTGTAGTCCATCCTCTCCCAGTTTTTGGAATATTTTGAAAAGGATAGATATTAGTATTTATTTTATATCTTCTGTAGAATTCCTCTGTGAAGGCATCTGGTCCTGGACTTATGTTTGTTGGGAAATTATTTTTGTTTTAATTTATTACAAATTTAATTTCACTGCTAGTAGTCATTCTGTTAAAATTATGTTTCTTCTTGATTCAGTATTGTCAGGTTGTATGTTTCTAGAAATTTGTTCATTGCTTCTAGATTGTCTGATTTGTTAGGATGTAGCTTCATAGTATTCACTTATGATTTCTTGTTTCTCTGTAGTATCAGTTGCTATTTCTTCTCTTTCATTCCTTATTTTATTTGGATCCTTTTTTATTGGTAAGCCTAACTAAAGGTTTATCAATTTTATTTATGTTTTAAAAAATCTAGCTCTTAGTTTCATTGATCTTTTCTATTGTTTTTTTATCTATTTCCCCTCTGATCTTTGTTCCTTTCATCTGCTGACCTTAGGCTATGTTTGTTTATCTTTTCCTAATTCCTCTAGGATATAATTTCAGTTCAGTTCAGCCACTCAGTTGCATCTGACTCTTTGCAACCCCATGGACTGCAGCACACCAGGCCTCCCTGTCATCACCAGTTCCCAGAGTTTATTCAAACTCATGTGCATTGAGTCGGTGATGCCATCCAACCATCTCATCCTCTGTCGTCCCCTTCTCTTCCCACCTTCAATCTTTCCCAGCATCAGGGTCTTTTCAAATGAGTCAGTTCTTCACATCAGGTGGCCAAAGTATTGGAGTTTCAGCTTCAGCATCAGTCCTTCCAATGAATATTCAGGATTGATTTCCTTTAGGATGGACTGGTTGCATCTCCTTGCAGTCCAAGGGACTCACAAGAGTCTTCTCCAACACCACAGTTCAAAAGCATCAATTCTTTGGCACTCAGCTTTCTTAACAGTCCAACTCTCACATCCATACATGACTGCTGGAAAAACCATAGCCTTGACTAGACGGATCTTTGTTGGCAAAGTAATGTCTCTGCTCCTTAATATGCTGTCTAGGTTGGTCATAGCATTTCTTCCAAGGAGCAAGCATCTTTTAATTTCATGGCTGCAGTCATCATCTGCAGTGATTTTGGAGCCCTCAAAAATAAAGTCAGCCACTGTTTCCATTGTTTCCCCATCTATTTGCCATGAAGTGATGAGACCGGATGCCATGATCTTAGTTTTCTGAATGTTGAGCTTTAAGCCAACTTTTTCACTCTCCTCTTTCACTTTCATCAAGAGGCTCTTTAGTTCTTCTTCACTTTCTGCCATAAGGTGTGGTGTCATCTGCATATCTGAAGTTATTGATATTTCTCCTGGCAAACTTGACTCCACCTTGTGCTTCATCCAGCCCAGAGTTTCTCATGATATACTATGAATATAAGTTAAATAAGCAGGGTGACAATATATAGCCTTGACGTACACGTTTTCCTGTTTGGAAAATAGGAATGTTCAATTGGTCCATTGTATCATTTACAACTGCTTTTGCCTTATTGATATTCTGTCTGGGTGATCTGTCCATTAATGTAAGTGGGCTGTTAAAACTCCCTACTATTATTGTCAATCTCTCCCTTTCTGTTTGTTAATATTCACTTTATATATTTAGGTGTTCCTATATTGGGTACACCCAATATACTATACATATATATTAACAATGTAATATCCTCCTCATATATTGGGCTCTCTATCGGTGTATAATGCCTTTTTTTTCTTTACTTTGAAGTCTGTTTTGTCTTATATGAGTGTTAACCCTACTTTCATGTTTCCCTTTGCATGGATTGTCTTTTTCCCTCCTCTCACTTTCAGTCTTTGTGTGTCTTTAGCACTGAAGGGAGTCTCTTATAAGAAGCATATAGAAGTTTTTGGTTTGTTTTAATCCAAACCTCCACCCTTCCATGCTCTTTGATCAGAACATTTTGTCCATTGACATTTAATAATTGATAATTATTTACTTAGTACCACTTTATTACTTGTTTTCTAGTTGTTTATGTATGTCTTTCCTGTTCATTTCTCCTTTTTTGTTTGATTCTGTTAAAGTATGCTTGTGAGTCTTTTTTCTCCTTTAGTTTTTGTGAATCTATTAAAGGTCTTTGATTAATAGATACTGTGGGGTTCATGTATGTTCACCTATAATTTATCTACTTGTTTTAAACTGGTCATTTAAGTTCAAATACACTCTAATATATTATATTTTTTTATTTTCTTTCCCCAGATTCTGTGTTTTTGGTGTAATATTTTACATCTTCATGGTTATCCTTTTACTGTTTATTTTAGTTAATAGTTGCTTTTACAGTTTTCTTTAAGTCTATGTGCTGGCTTATTTAAATGACCTTCAATCTCTAATATAACATTTCCTATTGGACTTTTCCCTTTCCTATACATTCTTGATTCTTTTCCATTTAGCGAAGTACCTTCAATATTTCTTTCAGAGTAGGCATATTATTGCTGAGTCCTTTTAGTTTTTGCTTGTCTGATGAGCTGTTTATGTCTCCTCTTACTCTAATTGACAATTTTGCTGAGTGTCCTAGGTTGCATATATTTTCCTTCCAGGACTTTAAATATATACTGCCACTCCCTTCTGATCTGTAAAGTTTCTGCAGAGAAATCAGTTGGTAGCCTTATAATGTGCATGCATGCTCAGTTGCTTCAGTTGTGTCTTACTCTTTGGCCCTGTGGACTGTAGCCCACCAGGTTCATCTGTCCATGGGATTTTTCTGTCAAGAATATTGTAGTGGGTTGCCATGCTCTCCTTTAGGGGATCTTTCTGACCCAGAGATTGAACCCATGTCTCCTGAGTCTCCTACACTGCAGGTGAATTCTTTACCACTGAGCCACCAGGCTAGCCCTGCCTTATATGGGTCCCCTTGTATATGACTTTTTGTTTCTCTCTTGCTGCCTGTAAAATTCTCTGTCTTTAACCTTTGTCATTTTAACTATATGTCTTGGTGTGGGTTTCTTTGGGTTCATCGTGTTTTGTACTCTGTGCTTGTGTATCTGGATATCTGTTTCTTTCTTTAGGTTTTGGAAGTTCAGCCATAGTTTTCTCATGTTTTCAATTCCCTTCTCTCTCTCTCTTCTTGTTCTAGGACTCCTATACATGAATGTTATTCATGCTTACTCTTATCTGAGAGATGTCTTACACTGTTGTCTTTTTTTTAGTTTGCTTTTCTTTTTGAAAAGTAAAAGAAAATGTTCTGATGGGTGATTTCCATTATTCTATCTTCCAGTCACTTATTGCATTCTCCTGTTTCACTTAATGTGCTCTTCATTCCTTGTAGTTTGTTTTTTATTTCCACTGTTGAGTTATTCATTTCTGATTGTTTTTTTAAAGTATTTTTTCTATTTTCTTATTAATGTGTCCACTGTGTACATCAGTTCTTTTTACCAATTCAGTTAATTTTTTTTAACCAATATTTTGAATTCTTTATCTGATAACCTTTTTATTTATGTTTCATTAATTTTTAGGGATTTTCTCTTGCTTTCAATTCAAAGTCGTTTCTCTGCCTTTTCATTTGCTTTACTTTCTCTGCTTTTATGAATTTGGGTGAAACACTGACCTCTTGTGATCTTAAAAGGGTGATCTTATGTGGGACTGTCCTTATATAAACTTCATGTCCCTAAAGCCTTTAGAGGAAAAACTAGATTTGATGTGGGTACAATTTACTTCTTTCCTGAGAGCGTGCTGGCAGCTCTCACCTAGGTAGGGGATAGAACTGGAGATGGAAGTGCTAGAGCTGATGTTTGGTGTGAGGCTGGACTGATCAGTGGCCATCACTGCCCTATGGGGAGTGGGGTCTGACCCCAAGTTGCTTGAGCAGAAACCCTGAGGATCAGACCCAAGCTGGCTCTGTTCCTATACGTGTGTGTTTTCCTTTTTCCCACACAAGGATCTTTGCTAGAAAGAGGGGGATTGCTGATGCAAGTGAGGTTTGTGTGGCCTCTTGTGTCCCCTGCAGACAGTTCTAATGAACTGAATGTGCAGGCATCCACACCTCTGCACAGATGCAACCTCTGTTGTAAGTCCCTTTGGTTCTTCACAGAACTACCTCCAGCCTCTGCCACCCCTGTCCTGGTGTGAGATCTCTGCTGTACAGGTGGTGGTGCCCACATGGCCTCTTGGAATGTGTCCGTGAGTTGTGGTGGAGTGGCCAGTATCAGAAATCTGGGCTGCTTCTGAGGAGCTGTTACCTGAAAACTGCATTTGCTTTTTGGTGATTGTCAAGCCAAGAGTTACAACCAAGACAAAGACTGGGAGAAGAATGAATTTATTACTTGCAGTAAATAAGGAGAACACTGAGGATCTTTCCCAAGGCAATTTCCCTCCAAACAGCACAATCTGGAACATTTTAATCTAAGATTGTGTTCATGAAGTTGCTTGGGTGGTTGACAGTCTAAGCTTTAGTTGACTGAAGTCACAAAGGTCAGAAAAGGTCAACATCATCCCTTAGGTTCTCATTGATCTGGTGATTGAGTACTTCAGGCCAATCTTTACCACTGAAAGAGATCTGGGAGTTTTTACAAATGATATTTTTATCTTTGCTATTGTTATTTCTCTTTCCTGACAATGGTAATTTGTGTCTCTTTTTTTTGTTCCCTTAAGATCATTCATTATTGAGACCTATTCAAAGGCAAACTCTCTTGCCAGATTTAGATCACAAAATGGCATAGGCCCAAAATGGCTTCTCTTAAGAAAGTCACGCCTGATTTTCTTTCTACAAGGACCTCCTTCCCTATTGGCTGACAGAGCTGCTTACATAATGGCCAATGATGGGTGCTGACTCGCCCACTGGATCTGCCTTGGAACTGGATCTCCTTTGTGTCTCACAATCAGGTGTTTTTTCCAGTCTTCACTGCCCCACATCCAGAGCTGCATTGTGACACAGAGTGAGTAGGTCTAGAGCATTGCTCGGCTTTGACTGGGGCACAGATCAGGAGGCAGTCATAGGAAACCCTGCAACCACTAGAGGAGATCTCTGTCCACCTTGCCTTGGGGGCAAGTCTGTGTGTGTACTCCTCACGAGTAGAGTCCAGGCTTCTCCTATTAGTCCCAGTGATCCTCCAACCAGGCAAGGGGAGTCCTATATATCCCCTAAGTAGAACTCAATGATTGCAATGTGCAGTCTTTGGATTGAATTGCTCACTTCCCAGGGAAGTGATCATCCCTGTAATCTCCCTTTTCCTCTGAGTTCCCCCTCAGGGGACTGTCCCTGATGTCTTTCTTCCTTTACCAAGATGGGTGTGCATCTTATAGCCTTGATTGTGCAGGAGTCCTTCTGCAAGTTTGTGTTCAGTGAGAATTGTTCCACATATAGATGTATTTTTGATGTGTTCAGGTAGGGAGGTGAGATCTGTGTCCTTGCTTTGCCAACTTGATCCCTGACCTACAGGTATTGGTATTTTCTAACTCACGCTACAAGTTTTACCTAAACATTTAGCCTACATTTTGTAAAAATTCCCACTGAAGAGATGCTACTGGTGCTACCCCGTTGGTATCCTTAGCCTTCTGTCATCTATCATCCTTTGAAGCTAAGTCTGAGATAGGATACTCTGTTCACATCTAGAGCGTGAAAGATCTTGCTAATGGTGTTCTTTCACAGTGCATAGAGTGGTAGTGAACCCATATATTATAATATGCATCCTTAACTTATAATAATGTAATGATACCATTTATCAGATGGCCTTGGAACACTTTAGGACTTCCTTGGTGGTTCAGCGGTAAAGAATCCTCCTGTCAATGCAGGAGATGTAGATTCAGATAACCTGGAGAAGGAAATGGCAACCCATTCCAGTATTCTTGCCTGGGAAATCCCATGGATGGTGGAGCCTCGGGGGCAACAGTCCATAGGGTTGCAGAGTCAGACACAATTTAGTGACTAAACAACAACAACATGCATATATTTTAAACATATATGGATTAAATTATGCATATATTTTAAACATTGTTATGTTTATTATTTATAATATTATTTTCTTTGCTCTATTCACTTGCTGCATTTCTGTACTTTGGGACCATTGCTCTTCTGTGTGAAGATGTTGATTTAGTATTTGTGTAATATCAGGTTTCTGGTAGTGAATCATCTTGGTTTTTAATCATCTGCAAGTATTTTTGTTTAGTTTTCACTTTTGAAGAATATTTTTACTGGCTATAGAAGTCTATACTTGCAATGATTTCATTTCAACATTATAAAGCTATTACTCCATTGTTCACTAGATTTGGTTATTACTCTTAAAGGTCAACTGTAAGTCTATTTTTGCAAGATTGTTGGTACAACTGGTTTTCTGCATACATGCTGAATGTGGATTTTAGCCTATTGCTTTGTACAAAGAATTATAATATGCAAAGGGGAAGGATGGTGAGCAGAGTATCAATTAACCTGTTTGTGGTTGCTTTCTCTCTTTGATTTTGATCTCTCATTGCTGATTTCCTCTCAGATATTTCTTTTTGTTTCGTTAGTTTTTACATTTTCTAGCTGATAATGTTGGTCTGAAGCAAAATATTTCTTTGTTAACCATACTTGAAAGTCAAAATCTGTACTCAATCATATGTGACTTTTAAGCAAAATCTGTCCTCATTATTTCTTTTTATTTTCTTTTACTTTGCCACATAAGTTTATAGTTGGCTGAAAAAGTTCCTGACTAAGAGGGAAACAAAAGGAACCATTTGCATATTCTTTGCCTTGCTGCAGCTGCTATTTCAAATAATGGGGTTTTGTGCTAAATCATTTGTATTAGGTCATTCATAGTTTCCAAACTACCAAATTTATATGTTGGGTCTATCATTTATTAGTTCTAGGACCTTGACCAACTTGCTAAATGTCTCTGTGTCTCAGTTTACCCAGATTTTGATTAGGGATGATAGTAGTTTTTATATCTTATTATTTTGTGATAAATTATTCAATCTATGTTATTAACTATTTTGATGATGATGATATTATAACTAAGATATTAACTGCTATTGATATTATATACAGAAAAATAAAGTTAATATTATCCTGCAGGAGATAGTTGTGTATTGTTGTATATTAATAGTTATATATCCCTAACTACACTTCCCTGGTAGCTCAGAAGGTAAGGAGATGTGGGTTCAATCCCTGTGTCAGGAAGATCCCCTGGAGAAGGAAATGGCAACTCACTCCAGTATTCTTGCTTGGGAAATCCCATGGACAGAGGAGCCTGGTGAGCTACGGTTCATGGGGTTGCAAAGAGTTGGATACAAGTGTTAATACTAGAACAAGTGTTATGGCAGCTAATTTCTGCAGATAATTTTTTAATACTTTCATAGATATATACTTTCACCCTAACCAAAATTTTGTGTTAACATTTCCATTTATCATTTAATAGTTTATGTCTATTTTTGATCTTGTATAGGGCTGCTTTTTAATCTATTACTCTTGGTTTGGTTATTAATTATATTTAGGAGGAGAAATCTTATGTACTTGAAATTTTTATCATAAATTAAAAGCACCTAGTTTTGCATTCTTTGTATATATTCACTCATGACATTTCTTTTATCTTGATCAGCTGCTTTCTCATTCAGCACTAGTTGTTTAAGAAGTACTAAGCTATGAATTACATTCTTTGATATCTTTGTGAAGTTCTATGGTATAAGAATATCAATTCACTGCAGTAGTTATGCAATTTCTATGCATTGAGCATGAAGTAGCAGCTTTCATTAGCAGATTTTCACAGTCAAAACTGTTATTTCTCTACCAACATCTTTAATTGAAAATGCAAGCTGCTTGTTTGCAAACAGAGAAATTGGAACTTGCCAATTATGTTAATCATCAGTTATAAAAATCTCTTGAATGTCTCATGTACTAAAGAACAATTGAAAATTCACTTTTTATGTGTACAACTATTTGCCACATTTGCTGTCATTCTGATTAAATTATAAAGGCTTTTTCTTTTAAGCCATTTTTTTTCAGTCAGTTGTATTATTAATTTTAAGAGCTTTAAGCTGAGTTTTGCCCCTATGTCAAATTACTTTAAGATTGCTATAGATGAATAGAAATTATTGTACAGAAGCTTAGATTACTCTTTGTCATCCTTTATCTGTAATATCTGGCCCAGAAATTTGGGTGTCATAACTTAAACCTTTGAGATTTTTAAGTCACAAATTTAGTACAATATTGTGAAAGTTTTATTAATTGATGTTATTCTCTTCCTTTGTTTTTTCATTATACCAAGTTAGTTTTATAGCTCAATCTTATTGTCTGTCTTTTAAAAAAAGGTAGTCAGTATTCTTAGACAATAGTCTTATTGTCTATCTTTGACAAAGCAAAATATGTGTATGCAATACAGTGTGACATTCTGTTACCACAATGCCAGTATTAATTCTTTAAATCAAAGTAAATTATTAAAAGTATGAATGCTGTGGGCACTCTTCATCTTTTTATTATTTGCTGCTTTCCTAAAGAAAACATACTTAGAAAAATAATACAAGTTTGAATTGAAACATTTCACATATTTTTTCCTATTTCTTTGTTTGAAAATTTTTTTCTACTTTAAAAATGTCTGTAATCATTGTATTTCTCTGATCTTAAAATGCTAATATAAGTAAAATAAGTTTACTGTATAGAGTGTAAAATCACATATCCTTTATACCATTTCTAGGGAAGTTCCAAAAGCTTCTCATAGTCAGCCATGGTTCAGATGGTAAAAAAATATTCTGCCTGCAATGCAGGAGACCCAGGTTCGATCCCTGAGTTGGGAAGATCCCCTAGAGAAGGGAATGGCTACCCACTCCAGTATTCTTGCCTGGAGAATTCCATGGACAGAGGGGTCTGGCAGGCTACAGTCCATGGGGTTGCAAAAAGTAGGACATTACTGAGTGACTAACACTTTCACTTTTCCAAAAGCTAGAGTATCATTCAGTGTATGCTGTGAAAGGGTATTAATATTACAATAGTAATAATTCCATGCGATGCTAACATAAATGAAACAATGTATGCTGGTTTCAATTGTTTTATATTTGCTGCAATAGAGATAAAACTGGTACATTTAGAATTCTGGTTTATAGGCCCTTGGAAAGTAAAATATTATTTTCCTCTTCTTGATGTTGTAATGATCAGCCTTGTGCCTCATCACTTGTGAAAAACTCAGAAGGGGGTTTAGAAACTGGTGCACATTTTAGAGAAGAGATGTGTGGTTTTACAGCCTTTTTATCCAGAGATCCCAGAGAGTTTGAGTTCAGTTGTGCAGTTTCTGTACATCTAGGCTGGTATCCCTCAAAAAGGCTCTAACGTCAGTGCAAACATGCAAATGTCAATAAGTTAAGTCAAAGATTGGCTGTTATTTGTAGAGCTTATGGCAAGAAAAACAAACAAGGATTGTAGGTTAGTTAAAACTCCAGAGAAATAGCGGGTGTAGGAGTATAATGCATGGTAACTCTTTATTATCTATTAAGGCGTTTCCACAATATTTCTATAGGCTGAAATTAGATAAAGGTTGAAAAAGAAAAGTTAAATATGCCATTCTAGAAATTAGAGAATATACTACTAGAACTCAATTATTTTATTTTCATCTAGAAGTTTTATAGTTTTAGATTTTACATCTAAGTCTATCATCTGTTTTGAGTTAATTTTTGTATGTGGTAAAAAATAATGTATACAGCACCTCAAAAATATGGCTCAAAGTTAACTTCTTTTGACATATGGAGATCCAGTTTATAACTCTATTTTAATTAACTATAACCTTGGAGTAACACAAATAAATATGTTACTGTTGAACTATTGGCAAATTGTCAACCCTAGAAAGTTCTTCAGTTCTCCTGTGCCTCAATTTCTCCATTTGTAAAATGTCAGTGTCTCCTGTAACTGTAAAACACTTATACCCACTGTGTGACAAAATTTGTAGTAAACATAAAAATGTAGCTATATAGTAAAGAAAAATCAGATCTTAAGTGAGAAAAAAAATTGGATCTCTTGAGGGGTGCTGTGTGTGTGTATTTAGCAAAGGTTAGGAAGAAATAACTTGTATGTAATAAGTATAACTTTTTAAAATATTTGCTGTTACATGGTAGCTTCCTATAGATATAAAGGAATGTTTTTCTCAACAATAAGTGTTTTAAGGATTGAATATCCTCATCTTGCTTTTGAAACACAAGTGAGGAGAAGGGGAAATTTTTCCTACTTTTTCCTGCTTTCAGCTTAGAACTAACCACCTGGGATAAGAAATCATGATATCAGATGCTCACAATGCATATATTTATACACAAAATTATAGATGTAGGGTGGTAGTAAGGTGTTAGGGAGACCCTCAGCATAGTTGATGTAAGAATTAAATTATAATCATGCAACAAATGATAATCATAGGGAGAGGCAACCTTCTTTAGGAGGCTAAATTGTGCCATGACCAGATAAGGAAAGAGTTAGATCCAATCATAAAGTCCTGACACATGTAAAGAATGAATATGTAGATGATGATTGTGGGGGTTGATTCAGGGGGAAGGAAGCACAATGGGGTATAAGTTTAGGGAAAAAGCGTTTTTGGGAGTGCCTTTTTTCTTTGCCCCAATGGTCAATTGTATCTAATATGAGAAACACATTCCAGGGACCTCCTTGATGGTTCAGTGGTTAAGACTGTACAGGGGGCTCGAGTTCATCCCTAGTTAGGGAACTAAGATCCCGCATGCCGTGATGGATGTGGGGAAAAAAAAAAAGATATACACAACTCTGGTGTGCTAAAATACCAATTCCTTCTACTCTGGCTCTTACTCATCAAAAGACTGACTTTATAATTTGGTTCTCCCAGTGCCTTATCTAACCTAAATGTTAGTGCCCTTCAGAAGGTAGATTTTAAAGTACAAATTATTGTTATACATTCTAGCTTCTGTTTACTAGCAACATGAGTTGAATTTCCAAGAATAGTAAGGTCTAGAGCTTGTGAACATTAAGTCGAAGGGTCAGTTCAAACCATTAATAATCAATTCATGCAAAAAATAAACATTGGCTGCCTAATTTGTGTGTGGCATTGGAGATAAAAGATGAGAGGAGATATCCAAGAGAAGTTGATATTTTGTGTGTTTCTATTCCTGGTTCATGTTCAGAATCCTTCCAAAAATTAGAATCTCTTGAAAATTTAAACTATCTCATTAATAACATCACATATTCATATCTTTATTTATATTGTGAATTGTAGTCAGTGAATACTATTATATCCAATAAGAATTTCTGCAAGGAAGGATCATAAGACATGTCTCAGTGAGTGGAGATAGAGTAATGTTATGTTCCAAGTCATCAAAACTTTTAATTCTCTAGGACAGTTTTACAATTCACAAGTCATAGTGAATCCTTAGACCATCAATAAAGTTTTATAGAAAATGACTACTTAAGCACAAGTACTCCAGTGTAAAAAAAAAAAATCATTCTACTTTACCACAGATCAGACCCACTGAGATTCTGCCTTCATGTTTATTTTGCTTTTTTTTTTTTTTTGAGGCCTCCATTGACTTTATCCTGTTCAGAAACGAAATCTAAATATCTCAGAACTTTCATAGCAAAGAACAGTCTCTAGAAGCTCTCCAGAGAACTTGACAAGTGCATATCAGTGGATTTCCATTAAAAGAAAATATTCTGTGTCTGAGAACTTTATTGAAATATAACCATTTATCATGTTTTACCATGTTTGCATTAGTTTATATATAATACAGTTTTACAGACATGGTTCTACCTTTGAAAATTACACATGTCCTCAACTTTATGTTATCAAAGAAAAAGGGATTTTAATTCCAAAACAAGAAAGGATCATGGACAATATCAGTTCAGCTCAGTCGCTCAGTCATGTTCAACTCTTTGCGACCCCATGAACTGCAGCACGCCAGGCCTCCCTGTCTATCACCAACTCCCAGAGTCCACCCAAACTCATGTCCATTGAGTTGTTGATGCCATCCAACCATCTCATTTTCTGTCGTCCGCTTCTCCTCCTGCCCTCAATCTTTCCCAGCATCAGGGTCTTTTCCAATGAGTCAGCTCTTCGCATCAGGTGGCCAAAGTATTGAAGTTTCAACTCTAACATCAGTCCTTCCAATGAACACCCGGGACTGATCTCCTTTAGGATGGACTGGTTCGATCCTCTTGCAGTCCAAGAGACTCTAAGAGTCTTCTCCAACACCACAGTTCAAAAGCATCAATTCTTCTGCGCTCAGCTTTCTTTATATCAGTATTCAAATTACTTTTTGAATTCTGATTTTGCTTTTGCTTGTTGGAATGATGAATAGTAAATCATCCTATTCATCATTTATAGTAAATGCCCCTTCAGAAATGTTTTCATATAAGGTAGTAGTACAGAGGGTAACTGACAAGGTCTATGTGCAGACACACAGTTAACCACATTATGATTGATCTTCTGTTTTTAGTGAAAATGACAGTTGGGTATGCCTTAAAACTGAAATCATCAATGGAAGATATACTAACACTTTGAAATTACTTGCTAATCCAGCAGGTACATGACATGATAGATAGGACTCAGCCAAAACCCACTCCTCAAATATATGGCTAGTTTAGGGCTAATTAATCCCATTATAGAGTCTGGTTCTTCCTGGTGATCAGTAGCTCCAAGACAGAAATAACTTAAGATATAGTGGGCTCCACTGTAATTCAAGCCATCATAACAACTTTAGGATTTATCCAGGGTGTGAGGCAAATCTGTGATCCTGTCAAATAAGGAACAACTCAGTGGACAAAGCCCAGGATTTTGAGTGGTGTTTCGTAAAAAGCAGGAACAGATGCAGGTGTGTGCGATGCTGGAACCACCAAAGGCAAAGAAACCAGGCAGGATCTACCTAGTTTTCCAGGGTCTAACCAAGAGTGCAGTGCTGGGGGCTTGAGTGCTAGTCAGAGCGGAGGACTGTGATATTAGCCTAGGAAATTAGGACAATTACAATCAATTAACTGCTGAGGGAAAGGATGAAAGCAGTAGGAGAAATGTTTTGCCTCACAATCTATTCCAGAGCCCAAGACTACCACCTGAGCAATGGATCCTAGGTTTTCTCTAAAATAAAAATGATTTGGCTAAGGAAAATGTAAACATTTTAGGTTATTGACAAGCCAGGTAATACCAAAACCCATCAATTTGCAGAGGCATCGTGCTTTTTTTTTTCCATGTAATTTTCTAAAGTATAGACCCAAAAAGCAAAAAAGATTGATCTAAGGTATGAGATACTTGGACCAGTAAATTTAACAAGAGATGAAATTATTAATGGAATATCTCACTTCCCATCCACCATGACTCGAAAGTCCTTGGTGACATGAAAGTCCTTAGTGATTGACAGAAGACTTCTACTATAAAGCATCTAACTAAATGCTTAAAATGCATTAAAAATCACTTGGTGACAGACTGCAATGTAGTCAGTCTAACAGTTTAGTTAATGCACCCTCACCCTTTATTGAACTTTTAAATTCTATGAGTACTATATACTCACTACTGTATGGCTCCATGTTGGTTAAAAAAACATGGATGGCTTGGGGAGAGAGGGGGAATACAGTGAAAAAGTCCAGATACTATTATTTTCTCTGTTTTGCTTTGCAAGCCATTAATACCACAGAGTTAAAATCTGTTCTTGTAAAGATTTAACTCAACTTTAGCAATGTGTTTTGAACAACACTTTGGGGGAGGGCATTTGCAAATGAAGAATAGTTTTTGCACAGAATAAAAATTAAAATTATTAAGTGTATCCTTGGGAATAATTTCTGTATTTAATAGTTTATAAATATTGTTGTGAATCATTGGAGGAAAATAAAGCTTTCCAAAACTAAGACATGATAAAAATTAATTGTATTTTTAAATGTTTCTGATGTGCAATGTTTCTCTTTAAAGGAGTAAATATCATTTAATTTACAAAAAATAATAATAATTTAAAGGTCACAGACTCTTATTTTCTCGTTGACACCTTTGTGCATTCATCTCATTGTTTGAATGTTTACCTCATGCATTCAGTAATATAAATTCCTTGGCATTTAGCTGGATCTTTTTTCCCCTTGTGGTTTGAAGTTCTTCCCTATTTTAATTAGATTGACCTTTTGGTTCACTTGAATGCCCTCAACATGACAAAGAATAACTGTTCTCTTCTAAGGCAACCCAAAATGAACAGAGAAAGAGTGAAAACACTGATATAAAAATGAAAATTTTTGATGCAGTGATCTGGGTGCTATAACTGTATAATTGTTACTTTGTATAGTCACTAACAGAGAAATACCAGCTCTGCACAATTCTTAGGGCTTTAATATTATAAGCTGCTTCTTATCTTCCCAAGAGGACACTTTCATAATGTTCCTGAAAACTAATGTCATCTAAGTGTTTTTTAAATGTCTTGCAACAGCTGCCCTGTCATACTTTTCTAAAATCCAATGAGCAGTCTTGAAGAAATGAAAAATGTGACTGGTTTTCATTGTTATTCTGTATATGTGCATATGATAAACATATACATGTTTATATATATATATAAACTTCTTTTGAAGAGTAAATTTTAAAGAACATTTTGAGCTATAGCTATCTGTTGAGGTTGAATCCATCCTGCCTAATTATTCAGCAAACTAAGACTCAAATATTTATTGTACATTTTTCTACACATGACCTATGATGTGAACTCAGGAAATCAGGAGACTAGGTAATAACCAGTTCATTTTTACTGGTGCGTAAGTGTCTAAGCTTGAGACATAGAGGAGGTAAGAATTTACTCTGAAAACTTGTGCTGAATACAGCAGAGAGGTAGTAATACTAACACAAGTTACTTCTAATAGTCTAACATGTTGCTTTTCAGTCCCCTCACAAAAAAAGATCACTTTAAAAATGTATAAGATAGGTATGAACTAACTGATGCACACTCCATTATTTCTGAGTTATCAGTATAATTTAGGTAGTAGTTTGTTCAACTTGGCCCGAACACAAGAAAATATGATAATTGAATCTCAAGATAGGTAAAGCAATTATAAAACAACAGTAAGGTAAAGGCATCCTGTTCAAATTTCTAGGCTTTATGAAATTATAACTGGGATATGGACTTGAAGACTGAAGAGGTATCAGAGTATAATCTATTTTAAAAGAGATGCCAGAGAAATACTCTATAATAGAAAATTAATAAGATTATATTGCAAGCTGCACATTATAGAACACTGTGAAGCTAGAAAAAAACATGTCTTTGAATACCAGTGACATGTAAATACATTCATACTTTATTTTTGAGTGAAATAATATCAGGATTCACAGCAATATATCCTGTTGTGTATCCAGTATATAGCAGTAAGGTCCGTGTGTCTGTGTATATAGGCATATACCTAATTTGGGCATTTATTTCACCGTTATTTATAATTTGAATGTATAACGTGTAAATACTTAGGGAATAGTGTGTGTCAGATGAATAACTATTATAAAATAGTTATAAATCAAAGATTATTCTAACTCTGGAAAAGATTGTGTAGGTGATTTAGGTGTTCAGATGACTTTGTGCTTTTTAAATAGAAACAACTGGTGACAGTGAGTCTGGATAAAGTCCCTGTGCTAACATAATGTAAGATTCTACATTCTAACAAAAGCTGAGTGTAATAATAATAAGAGTAATTCTAATAACAACATCAATTACCACAACAAAAATATGTGCTTGATTACTTTAAAGGTGATTAAAGATGCTTACCAGTGATGCCAAGGAAATTCTATGGAAATGGTATGGCTATTCAGTGGAGAAAGGATTGTCTTTTTAGGAAATTATGCTGAGACATTCAGATAACCACATGTAGAATAATGAATTCAGCATATACAAAAATTAACTAAGATGGATGATAGAACTAAATGTAAGAGCTAAAACTATAAAATTCTTGGAAGAAAATGCAGCAATAATTTTTGTGAACTTGAAGTGAGCAAATGTTTCTTAATCCCAAAAGCAAAACTATAATCCATAAATTAAAAAATAATAAATAGGACTTCATGAAAATTAAAAACTTTTGCACTTTGAGAGATACCAGTGAGCCAATGAAAAGACAAACCAGAGACTTTGAGAAAATAATTACAAATCACGTCTCTTAAAGTATGTGTATCTCAGAAATTTAAATAACTTTACCATTCAATATGACAAATAACCCAATTCAAATGTAAAGATTTAAAAATTCAAAGATTTTTATTAGATATTTCACCAGCAAAGGTATTCAAATAGTAACAAGGACATAAAAGTGATCAACATCATTATTTATTAGGGAAATGCAAACTAAAACCACAATAAGGCACCACTTCACAAATATTGGCCAGATTATGAAGAAACTGGAATTCTCATCCTTATGGGAATGTCAGATGTACCAGTCACTTTGGAGCATAATTTGGTAGTTTCATGGAAAAGTAAACATAAATTTATCATACAAGCCAGTAATTCTACATCTAGGTATCTATCCAAGAGAAATTAAAGCATATGTTAACATAAATTATTAAATTAATTTTTATAGCAGCATTATTCATAATAAGCAGAAACTGAAAACAATCCAAATGTATATCGATTGGTGAATGGATAAATAAACTGGGATATAGTCATACGCTAGAAAGTTATTGAACAATATAAAAGAAAATAGTACCAATACATTCCACATGGTGGATGAACGTAAAAAACATAACTGAAAGAAATTAGATACAAAATTATGTGTGCGATGCTGGAACTACCAAAGGCAAAGAAACAGGCAAGATCTACCTAGTTTTCCAGGGTCTAACCAAGAGTGCAGTGCTGGGGGCTTGAGTGCTAGTTAGAGTGGAGGACTGTGATATTAGCCTAGGAAATTAGGACAATTACAGTCAGAATTAACTGCTGAGGGAAAGGATAAAAGCAGTAGGAGAAATGTTTTGCCTCACAATCTATTGATATGCTTTCTTAATATGCAATCTCCACAAAAGGCAATCTATAGAGATGTGACATGGATTAGTGATTCCCTGTGGCTGTGGATGGAAATGGAGAGTAACTGTAAGTGGGTGGAGGAAAAGGGAAATGTTCTAATTTGGAATATGGTTTTGGATGCACAGCTCTTCAACTTTACAAAAAGTCATTTGAATGTAATTTTTATAGTATTCAAATTATTCTTAAATAAAGGTATTTAAAAAGTGAACCACTTAAATTTTCCCTGTTAGTTCTCATGATAAAGATAACTTCTATCATCTCTTTTATGCTACACTGTAATATTCCTAGAAATTGTAAGCATTGCAATTGTGCAAGAAAAATAAAGCATAAGGGCTCAAAAAGAAGAAATAAAATATCAACTGTTTTAAAAATGGCATGATTAGAATTAGATCAGTGAAAATGAGAAACTTGGGGAAATCTCAAACTCCTTGCCTCCACATAAGAATGAATAAGTTTGCAAAACTGTCAGAATAAACTTTTTAAATTCTGACACTTAATCAAAAACTGAACACAAGCAAGAGAATGCTTAACAAAGAAAAAAATGAAACAGATGAACTTTGATGAGAGCTCTGTAATTTTAACATGCTCTATTATCAGCAGTGGCCACAGGACTGGAAAAGGTCAGTTTTCATTCCAATCCCAAAGAAAGGTGAGGCCAAAGAATGTTCAAACTACTGCACAATTGCACTCATCTCACACGCTAGCAAAGTAATGCTAAAATTCTCCAAGTTAGGCTTCAATGTGAACTGAGAACTTCCATATGTTCAAGCTGGATTTAGAAAAGGCAAAGGAACCAGAGACCAAATTGCCAACATCTGTTGGATCATCAACAAAGCAAGAGAGTTCCAGAAAAACATCTCTGCTATATTGATTATGCTAAAGGTTTTGACTGTGTGGATCATGACAAACTGTGGAACATTCTTAAAGAGATGGGAATACCAGACCACTTGCCTCCTGAGAAATCGGTAGGCAGGTCAAGAAGCAACAGAACCGTACATGGTACAATGGACTGGTTCCAAATTGGGAAAGGAGTACGTCAAGGCTGTGTATTGTCACCCTGCTTATTTAATTTCTATGCAGAGTACATCATGAAAATACTGAGCTGGATGAATCAACAAGCTGGAATCAAGATTGCCGGGAAAAATATCAATAACCTCAGATATGCAGATGACACCACCCTTATGGCAGAAAGTGAAGAAAAACTAAAGAGCCTCTTGAAAGTGAAGGAGAAGAGTGAAAAAGCTGGCTTATAGCTCAACATTCAAAAAAAGAAGATCATGGCATCTGGTCTCATTCATGGCAAATAGATGGGCAAACAATAGAAACACTGACCGAGTTTATTTTTGGGGGCTCCAAAATCACTGCAGATGGTGACTGCAGCCATGAAATTAAAAGACGCTTGGTTGTTGGAAGAAAAGCTATGACAAACCTAGTAAGCATATTAAAAAGCAGAGACATTATTTTGTTGACAAAGGTTCATCTAGTCAAAGCTATGGTTTTTCCAGTATTCGTGTATGAGTGAGAGTTGGACCGTAAAGAAAGCTGGACACTGAAGAATTGATGCTTTTAAACTGTGGTGTTGGATAAGACTCTTGAGAGTCTGTTGGACTTCAAGGGGATCAGACCAGTCAATCCTAAAGGAAACCAGTCCTGAATATTCATTGAAAGGATTGATGCTGAAGCTCCAATACTTTGGCCAACTGATGGGAAGAACTGACTTATTAGAGAAGACCCTGATCCTGGGAACGATTGAAGGCAGGAAGAGAAGGGGACAATAGAGGATGTGATGGTTGGATAGCATCACAGACTTGATAGACATGAGTTTGATAAAGCTCCAGGAGTTGGTGATGGCCAGGGAAGCCTGGAGTGCTCATGGGGATGCAAAGAGTCTGGCAAGACTGAGCGACTGAACTGAACTATCCTGTCTCACTCCTCAGCTTGGGGAAACCTTGAAGACAGCAGCCTGCATTCCTGGTACTGGTTGCTGTTACAGAAGGACTAACAGATCTTATTCTCCAAAAATTGTGGTTGTATCTCATGACATGTTTGTTGGTTCCCTGAAGGGTTTGTTTTTATTTATTTAATATTTTTTAAATTTGTCTTTTATTTTTAATTGGAGGATAATTACTTTATAACATTGTATTGCCATACAACGTGAATCGGTCTTATATATATGTATGTGTGTATGTTATATACATATATATGTACATACGTATATATATGTGTGTGTGTATACACACACACACACACACACACACACACACACACACACACACATATATATATATATATATATATATATATATATATATATATCTTCCCTGCTGAGCATCCTTTCTACCTCTCTACATTACCGCAGAGCACCAGGTTGGGCTTCCTGTGTTATATTACAGCTTCCTACTAGTTACCTGTTTTACACATAGCAGTGTATATAGGTCAATGATACTTTCTCAGTTCATCGCGCTCTCTCCTTTCCTTGCTCTAGGAACAAATTTGAGTCAGTTGTAGTGAAGTGGATGAACCTAGAGCCTGTTATACAGAATGAAGTAAGTCAGAAAGAGAAAAACAAATATTATATACTAACACATATATGGAATGTAGAAAAATGGTACTGATGAACCTATTTGTATGGAAGGAATGGAGATGGACATAGAGAATGAATTTGGGTTTGCCTTTATTTCACCTGCCTTGGACCTTCCCTAGAACTGAGATCACTTCCAAGGCAGCATTTGTTGAAAGCATTTAAAGACAAATGAAATTAGCCATTAACACATGGAACCTGGTAACATTTGGGGCAAACAACAAGCAGAACAAAGAGTTTGACTAGGAAGAATCTCGGAAAGGAGATTTATGGAGAAATTTCAGTTTTGAAAAGTTCCTGCATGTTGTGTAGAATTTAGAAGGCCATACATAAATCTGGACACATCCTCAGAAAAGACCTGAGACACCCGGCACTTCCACCTCTGTCCTGGAGAAATAGTGAATGAAATCTTTAAAGTCCTGACAAAGGAAAACTGTTAAATAAAAGTTATATAACTGGCAAAGCTACCCTAAAGATTCTTCTTTATAAACATATGATTTAAAAGACAGATGCATAAAGTATTAACTATAAAGTTACCTCAGAGGGATCATAATCTATATAAAAAGTATAATTTGTAACAATAACAATATAATGTGGGGGGTAAGAAGCTATATATGATCAACTTTTTGTATACTATTGAAACTAAATTGTTGTTAATTTTAACAAGATAATTATAATTTAAGATAATTACAATCCCCAGAGCACCCATAAGAAAATAACTAAAGACTACACAGTAAAAGAAATAAGAAAGGAATCAAGATATGTATACAAAAAGCAGCAATTAAACAAAAAAAACTTTAATAGAAAAATTTATTAGCAACAACAGAAGACATAAATAATAGAAAAAAATGAGAAAAGTATTTCCTTAATAATAGTTATATTAAAGGTAAAGAAATTCTCCACTTAAGCTGACAAAAAAAACCCCACATAATTGAACTATTGCTATCTACAACACACCTACCTAAGAATGAAATATGAATACTTTGGAAATAAAGTATGGAGAATAATATTATATGCCGATAAACAAAATGCATTTGTATATTTAAAGCAAAATTTTTATGTGACAAAGTGAGAGAATGAATCCATTTAGAACATACAATTATGAAATTGTGTTGTTTAGTTGCTAAGTCATGTCCGACTCTTTGCAACCCCATGGATTGTAGTAGGCAAGGCTCCCCTGTCCTTCACTATCTTGCAGAGTTTGCTCAAATTCATGTCTATTGAGTTGATTATGATATCTAATCATCCCATCCTCTGACACCTGCTTCTCTTTTTGCCTTCAATCTTTTCCAGCATCAGGGTCTTTTCCAATTAGTTGACTATTTGCGTTAGATGGCTGAGGTATTGGTGCTTCATCTTCAGCATCAGTCTTTCCAATGAATATTTAGGGTTGATTTCCTTTAGGATTGACTGGTTTGATCTCTGCTGTACAAGGGAATCTCAAGAGTCTTCTCCAACACCACAGTTTGAAAGAATCAATTCTTTGGCAGTCAGCCTTCTTCATGATCCAGTTCTCAAATCCGTACATGACTACTGGAAAAACCATAGCTTTGACTATATGGCCTTTGTTGGCAAAGAGATGTCTCTGCTTTTTAATACTCTATCTAGGTTTGTCATAGCTTTCTTTCCAAGGAGCAAGCCTCTTTTAATTTCATGGCTGTAGTCACAGTATTCTTGCCTGGAGAATCCCATAGATGGAGGGGCCTGGTGGGCTGCCGTCTATGGGGTCGCACAGAGTCAGGCATGACTGAAGCGACTGAGCAGCAGCAGCAGCAGCAGTCACTGTTTACAGTGATTTTGGAGCCTAAGAAAATAAAATCTGCCACTGTTTCCACTTTTTCCCCATCTATTTGCCATGAAGTGATGGGACTAGATGCTGTGATCTTCATTTTTTTGAATGTTAAGTTTTAAGTCAGCTTTTTCACTCTCCTCTTTTACCCTCATCAAGAGGCTGTTTAGTTCCTTTTCACTTTCTGCCATTAGAGTGGTATCATCTGCGTATCTGAGATTGTTAATAATCCTCCTAGCAATCTTGATTCCAGCTTGGGACTCATTCAGCCTTGCATTAGCATTATGTAATCTGCATATAAGTTAAATAAGCAGGGTGACAGTATACAACCTTGTTGTACTCTTTTCCCAGTTTGGAATCAGTCCGTTGTTCCATGTCTTGTTCTAAGTGTTGCTTCTTGACCCACATACAGGTTTCTCAGGAGACAGGTAAAGTGGTCTGGTATTAGCATTTCTTTAAAAATTTTCTCCACAATTTGTTGTGACCCACACAGCCAAAGGCTTTAGTGTAGTCAGTGAAGCAGAAGTAGATGTTTTTTGTAATTCCCTTGCTTTCTGCATGACCCAACAAATGTTGGCAATTTGATCTCTGGTTCCTCTGACTTTTCTAAATCCAGCTTGAACATCTGAAAGTTCTCCATTCATGTACTACTGAAGCCTAGCTTGCTGGATTTTGGGCATACTCTTGCTAGCATGTGTAATGAGCACAGTTGTACAGTAGTTTGAACATTCTTTGGCATTGCCCTTCTTTGGAATTGGAATGAAAACTGACCTTTTTCAGTCCTGTGGCCACTGCTAAGTTATCCAAATTTGCTGGCATATTGAGTGTAGTACTTTAACATCATCATTTTTTCGAATTTGAGATAGCTCAGCTGAATTCCATCACCTTCACTAGCTCTCTTTGTAGTAATGCTTCCTAAGGCCCACTTGACTTGATTCTCCAGGATGTGTGGCTCTAGGTGAGGGACCATGCCATCGTGGTTATCTGGGTCAATAAGACCTTTTTTGTAGAGTTCTTCACTGTATTCATGTACCTCTTCTACATCTAACAACATGGTCTCCAAATGTATGAAATAAAAATTGATGAAATTGAAAGGATAAATAGATTTTTTTAATAATAATAGTTGGGACTTTGGGATCCTACTTTCAATAATGGAGAAAATAAATAGACTAGCATCTAGAATATAAAGAACTTGAAATACACTATAAACCAAAGAGACTTTTTTATACATATATGGAACATTCTGTCAAACAATAGAAATTTACATATTCTCAGGTACACATGAAACATTACCTAGGATAGACTTCATATTAAATCATAAAACAAGTATCAAATTAAATAATAAAAGACTAAGCATGCAAAGTTCCTTTGCCAACCACATTGGAAACAGCTAGAAATTGGTAACAGAAGGAAACCTAGAATATTTACAAATCTGTGGAAAATAATTTAAAAATGTAAAAATTGCTCAAACAACCAAAGCATCAAAGAAGAAATCACAAAGGAAATTAGATACGAGTGAAAACAAACATACCAAAACTTATGGGATGTGGTAAAAGCATTGCTTAGAGAAAAATTTATAGGTATAAATGTCTACATTAATAAAAGAAGATAACAGATCAGTAGCCTAATATTGAAACCAAAGGAACTAGCAAGCAGAATAAAAGAAAGATGGAGATCAATGAAACAGAGAACATAAAAACTACAGAAATATCAGTACAACCAAAATTAGTTCTTTGAAGAGATCAAAATATTGTTTGTTCTTACCTAGACTGACCAAGACTAAAAGGGATAAAACTTAATTTATCAAAATACTAGAATCAGAAGTAAAATTGGGGACATTACTAATCACCTTACTTAAATTAAAAGATAAGGATTTTTAGATAATACTATGAAAAACTGTATACCAGTAATTTAGCCAACATGAAACAGGCTTGTTCCTGAACCAAAACAAATATTGAAACTGATTCAAAAATTAGAAACTGAATAAATATAACAGAAGAGTCTGAATAAATGAAAAACCTCCCAACCAGGAAAAGTCCAGAGTGAGATGGCCTCACTGGTTTATTCTACCAAACATTTAAAGAAGAATTACCAATTCTGCTCCAAATCTAACAAAAAATACGAGAGAACACTTCCTAACTCATTAACGTGATAATGAAATGATTACAAGGAGCCATTATTGAAGGCATAACAAGAAAGCAAATCTCTTTATCTTTTCAGTATCTTTTATGAATATATATGTAAAAGTCCTCAATGAAATACTAGCAAATTAAATCCAGCAACATGTTGAAAGGATTATATATACTATGACCAAGTAGAACTTATTATAAGAATGTAAGGGTAGTTCATATTATGAAAAATAATCAATATAGAATGAAGGAATGAAAAACAGGCATGGTCATCTCAACCGATGCAGAAAAGGTATTTCAATCTAACAATTTCATGATATATAAATTTTTTTAAAGTAGCAAAACAGAAAATAGGAATAAAGAGAATTTCTCAACATGACTGAATGTTTATGAAAAATCCACTGTTACTCAATGGTGAAAAACTGAAGGCTTTTCTCATAAGATTAAAAAGATGACAAGGATGCACACCTTCACCTCTGATATGCAACATTGCAATGGAGTTTCCATCCAAACCAGTGAGGCTAGAAAAAGATGTAAATTGGAAAGGAAGATGTAAAACTACCTTTACTTTCATATAACATGATCTTATATATAAAAAATACTAAGGAATCTATGAAAAACTACTAGAATTATTAAGTTAATCCAACAAGGTTACTGGATACAAGGTCAACATACATAAATCAGTTGCATTTATGTACATTAGCGATGAACAATAAATTTCTGAAAATAAATTTTAAAATCAATTCCTTTTACAATAGCATCACAAGGAATAAAACCCTTGATAAATTTAACCTAGGAGGTATAAAACTTATACACTGAAACTGTAATTTCTAAAAGAAATATCTGAATAAATAGAAAGATGTTGTATTCAGGGATCAGAAGACTTACATATTATTAAGATGGCATACTCTCCCAAAGTGATCTACAGATTCAATTCAATCCCTATCAAAATTTTAATGCACTTTGTTGAGGAATTAAAAATCTGACTCTAAAATTCACTGGAAACTTAGGGTGATAGATGTATTCACTACCATGTTGGTGGTGATAATACTCATATGTGAAAACGTAAACGGATATAATGCATTTTACCTCAGTTGTATCTCAATAAAGATGCTACAAGTGAACATATTTTTTTCTTTGTGTCCCAAAATGTAGGAATGACCAGATAGGGAACTGACTTCAGTATCAAAACATTATTTTTTATAGGGTACTCCTATAATAAAACTCCTGATTTCTTGTAATGCAGTGTTCTGGTTACTTTATCATTCTATTAAATGCTCTGAAATTTTCAAGGGAATATACCACTCAAATAATTTGTGCTTGACTTAAGTAATATGTTTGACATTTTAACTCTTTCAGTAATGTATTCTGAATGCTACACTATAATCAGTAGTTGATATTCAGCTAAAGTCTTCAGTCCTTTCCTCTACCAGAGTCACTTTGACCGATTTATTTGTACCGAGTTCAGCTTCATTCCTTCTGTTATCCTTTAGGGGTTATGTTAATGAGGGATAAAATAATCAAAATTAGGAAGAGAGCAATAAAGTTGAAACAAAGGAGCCTGGAAAGTGCCCATAGTGGTTATGTTTTTCTTGAATAATCAATGATTAACTTTGGTCAGAGCAATTGTAATACATTGTAATAGCAGAGGCTGCTTATATCCAGTATCAAACTAGTGAGCTTTTTGAAATCTCTTTTGCTATGATAAAACCAGTGTTACTTATTGTTATTTTTTTCTTTATTTTTATATAAATAATCACTAAATCTAAGGCTGATATTGTATGTGGTATTTTGAGTTCTCTGTTGAATATAATTTTTTTTGCTGTTTTATAATGTCTATGTAATTTACTGCTATAAGACTCAGCAGTTATCAGAATGAGGTATAAATGGTAACGATGGTGATTAACTTTCCTGCATATATATATTGAGGTTTTAGTACCATGCTAGGATACTTTTCATGATATTCTTGACTACAAGGAACACATGTTAATTGAACTTATATCCAATTTCAACTAAATTCATTAGTAGAATATTAGCTTATTTAAAGACAAAGGAAAAGAAAGAAAAAATTAGAACCCTTATTATGGAATCATAAAAATTTATAATTAAAGTTACCTCCAAAGAAGGAAAGATTTCCTCATTCCATGTCACTTTTTAATGCTTTTCTTGGATACTAGAAGAAAATGTAGATAGTACAGATATTACCTCTATCTGTCTATCTATATTTTTCCCAAGGTAAAAGACACTTCATTGTCATAACTTTGTCCTATAATATAGACAGAACACATTGCCTCTTTTCACTTTTGTATGACAATCATTTTTGTTCACTTTCGCTGTCGTTCCTTCCCCTGCTTCTTGCACAGCCCTATCCAAACCTCAAGCCTATAATATCTTACATTTTAAAAGGGAAGAAAATGGCTTACACAAATTATGAGGTGAAAATTGTGTAATGTTCTGGGGAACTTAAAAAAAAAAAACAACCACAATGTGCTTTTCTTTAGCAAAAATATAAAATGCTAGAAGAAATTGTTTCACTTAAAAAAAAAAATCTTATTTTCCTCAGTACCTTACAGGTTTGGTCACTAATTCTGATACTGCTTGCTACCTACCTAATTTTAATTCCCGCAAACGATTTCCTCCTTCCTAAGAGAAAATGAATTTGTTTTATTTCTTTCCTGGTAGTTTGTGCCTCAGGGGTGACTGGCACAGTCTTTTGCTGTAGGAGTAGGTCCTGGCTTCTCCAAGCTAATCGTGGTGATCCCTTTCTTCTTGTTAGTGAATGATTAAACTGAAGGTGTATAGCATCACTCCAGGTGACAAAAAAGTCAGATTCTGCTTCAAAGAGAACTATACAAGTTAAACCTATTTCTCTAATTTGTCTTTTTCATTTCTGGAAGTGACACATAGATTTGTCAGAGTGGTCTAGTGTGAGAAAGCACCTATGATTCTAAAATGAATACAACCTGGCGCCCTCAGGGTATGTTTGAGCACTGAGTAAAAGAAGTCTATGTTCTTCCTATGCCTGATCATCATAAGTTTCTTTACTGTTAAAAGTTTGAACTCTTAATCATTTTTTCTTGCAGCAGAATGTATCCTAACTAGTAAGGCACCTACTAAGTATTTGTTAATTATAATAGTAATACTTACTCCACTAATACTTACTTAGAATTATTCTTGTTGAAAAAAAAATCACTCTGATGGGAAAAGAAAAATATGTCTACATTCCAAATACTTCTGTGAATGTATCTGTATTATTTGAATAGATTTTTGCTAAACATTTATCAAACATCCATTTATTGGTAATAAAGTGATTACAAAACAAACATGGGTGCAGTGTTATTTGCAATTAAAACATATGGTAAGGCTGACAGAGCAAAACAGGAAACACTAAAAGTATGTTTATCATAGTTGTGAAAGTTGCAGTGAAGGAGCAGTTTCATGTGTTTGGGAAAGCATGTGACCAAGAGTAGGTGGAGTGAAAAGGAGAATGAGGTCAGTTAGACATGATACGTTGAGTACATGTCTTCCAGGGTGTGGAATTGGAGAGGTGAGATTGGATAATTTAAGATGGAGGGAATAGGATTCATGAAGGCCTTCAGATCAGAAGAAACATGGCATAATCAAGAAATTTAAAAACAAGTTGGCCAGGGTTTGTTGTTGCTCAGTCACTCAGTCATGTCCAGCTCTTTGCCACCCAATAGTCTGCTGCATGCCAGGTTTCCCTGTCCTTCACTATCTCCCAGAGCTTGCTCAAACTCATGTCAGTGATGCCATCCAATCATCTCATCCTCTGTCGTCCTCTTCTCCTCCTGCCTTCAATCTTTCCCAGCATCAGGGTCTTTTCCAATGAGTCAGCTCTTCGCATCAGGTAGTCTGGTGGCAATCTAGCTGCATGAAGAGTCAGGGGAATCATATCCTGTGCCTTTAAAAGCAGCCATCTCTCACTGGATTCAGCATGCTTTTTCATGAACCCAGGTGGTTCCAGTCATACCTCACTCTGAAAAATGAAACAATTCAATGTTTTTTTTTCACTCAAAACTATCCTATAAAAGCCTATAGGGTCTAACAAATATAAAACAGAAGTGGTTTGATTATAACTTACCAAAAGTCAATGTATGTTTATCTGCAGAACTGCTGCTGAGGGAGAGAGAAACTAAAACAAAAATGAATCAGGGTGAGTCTGGCAATTGATGTAACAGGTGCTCAAATAAATGCACTTTTTTTGTTGTTGGTGATGGAACATTGATTGATTTCTTAGGGATTGGATATAACATGTGAGTAAGCCAAGTACTTCAATTACATAATTTCCAAAATTAAATAATTTCTTTATATATTCAGTATTAAACATACCAAATTTATCTTTTTATTGCTAGAACAATTTTATTTATTAGAAGTGAACTTTGAATAAAATATTTGATGCCTTAATGAAAATTAGTTTAAAAAGTCATTCCATTGAAATACTGTCTTTTTACTGGGCTGTTCATTTCAGCTAAAATGTGATAGATACAGGTATTCTATATGTGGGTAGTTATAAATTTGTCTTAAACACATACAAAAATATTTTTAAATGCTTGTATATATTTAGAAGGTAAAACATGTGAAATCAAGTGATTTAAAAGAAAATAATTTCAGTTGTATTTGCTACAGTAGATAGTTTAATGCTTCAGAGGTAACTTGTTTCTGCTTGATTTTTCAAGAAACCTACCCATGATCAAGATAAAGCAATAGAATGTGTGAAGTCCATTGACTGGAGTATTTCAAGAGGAATTCTTTGGATCTCACATTGTGAAGCTGGAAAAAGACATTTATATATAGCCTCTTACACAGCATAGTCAGGGGCATCATTTATCAGATAGATGTACAGAGGGGGTTCAAACAAGGTAGATAGTTGAGTGGGATCTTTTAAAAGTCCTATTAACCAAAATAATCAAGTTTGAGAATAGAAATGCGGTAGTAATGAATATTCTGGGTGAATTGAATTAGAGGCATTTTTAACACCATTAGAAGTTATCTATTCAATATTGTTAATTTGAGGATGCAGTGTTTTTTTACAGTAAGGAGCCCAGTGGGAAGGGTGACTGTGACAATTTCTGAGAAGTATGTACTATGAAACATGGTATCTCAAGAATTGGTGAGAAGGATGAAATATGATTTCTGTGCTATTGGCAGTCAGAATGAAGTCCTGAAATCTCTAAACTAAGCTTTTCTGAGGTCACATCTGAGTACTCTTCAAAAAGCACCTTTTTGTTTGACTTAAAAATCAAAACATTTATGTCCCTGTTTCACTGATGCCTGAAATACCAAGATAGTATCTGGGAAATTTTCCATTTTGTTAAGTCAGCTGAGAATTATAAAACTCCAGTATATCTCTTAGAAGCACATTATTAAAGGGCAACTAAAATGAGGTTTTCCTTTTGAGTTCTTATTACCTTATCTCTGGAAATCAGTTTAAGTAATATGAAAAAGTTGTAAGATGCTTTTTTCAAAAAGAGTTGAAAATTATGGGAGAACATGAATGGATAAGAAGAGGTAATATAACTTTAAATTAGTAAATTTTTAAATGAAAGGAGGCATTTATTCTAAAATATCCAATAGATAAAAAAGATCAAATTTATCCTTCAGCTATGAGTAGTAAATCAAACTCTGATGGAAAAATATAATGCATTCTTCTGTAAAATGATCATTTGAAATGGAGAAAGTAGCATGTCTGAAGGCATTAGTTTATTCTTAATTATGTCTGGAATGCAATCGCTCGGAAAGCTTGCAGTGGTATCAGAGCAATGATATTTTATATATTGTGACAGACTGAACAACCAGCAGGGTGCTGAGCAAAACAGTGTAGAAGCAATTTTGCCACTGATCCAATGCAAAATCTACGGAAATAATTCTTTCTTTGAAATAGTAATTCCTAGCCCAAACTTTTGTTTCCTCTTTAAAGAAACATTTTAATCCTGCTCTTACCTTATCTGATGTAATGAGAATGAAGATGCTCAGGGAGATGCATCATTGCTTAGAGAGTTTCAAATTCATAGAAGAGAATGTAGCCAATAGTCGTGATTGCTATATGAAATGTATTTGTGCAGCCATCCGACTAGAGAACTAGATGTTTTCTATATACTTATCAGAGCCATTATAGTTAGGGCTTTAATTTTTAAATTGTAGTGATTTCATCAGAGAAGAGTAGAATTACCCCAAACCTCAGCCTCTGTGAATGTGTGTGTATATGTGTAATGGATACATTTAAATTGTTTCTTAAGAGATTCTGAAATCCTTTAAGTCATAGGTATCTGTGTACTAAATAGTTTAAAGATCTCAGATATTAACCAATAATAACAAAGCTAGTACATTTTTGAAATGTATTCAGCAAGGGAATAACATTTAAAATAACCTAATTTAAATGAGACAAGTCATTTCAAGTGAAAAATATCATAATGTTAACTCTCTAAAATATGAGAACAAGAATTACAACATGAATGGGTTTAATATTGCTTTTTAAAAATGATATCTGAATATTTGAGTAATTTTAATTATTATGCTTAAAGAAGCATCAATATTTAAAAGATTAGTATCAATGCATCATTAACAAAAGGGCATGACAGATAAAATCAAGTGCTAATAAATTTTTTAAAAACATTAGCAATGAAACCCAAGTTCCCTAAAATTACCTAATGATATAGGTTTATTTCATGAATACCCATTAAAATAATTATGATAGGATTGTATTTCTTAAATTTTTATTTCATTTATGTTTTAATTTAGCCTCTAAGAGTTCTTTGCTTTAAGAACATTGTTTTATTTTGATTAACATATATATGAAAAAGCCCATAAAACTAAGGCTTAATTGGGTTTTATGTGCCCTATTCACTGCATATAAACCTAGAAATGAGAACAACAAGAATGTGTATTAGAGTGGTTTTTAAAGTGTAAAACTCTTCAAATGTGTACAGTATTTTCACCAAGCTAACTCTAGATGAGGGAAAAAAAAGTCGTAAACTAATAGTTTTTCATTAAATTTATCTTAGTTTCTTTTATCAGGCACTGGCCTTTATTGTAGTGTTCTTGGCATCTTTTCTGTCATGAATAACCTTACACCATTTCCTATCCTATTTAATTATTCTCTCTGTCTTAAAACATAATCAGCATTAAACCATCTGTGTGCAACCTTGAAGGAGTACCATTTCAATAATACATTGATTTTTTTTTAAGCACAAGGTGGCTATTAATTTTACTTGAAGCTCTCCCTCCTGACTATTGTCTGCACAGTTTTAGAAGCCCTGTGCATTTGCTGCTAAGTAGTACTTAACACCTAGAATACTCATTATACCAATGGATTCTCTCAGAATCTGACACTGTGACTGGCCAAACAACTGTGAATAGTCAGGAAAGACACCTTTTGAGGAGAAAGCACCTTTATTATTATGATGGACTTAATCATAGAAATTTTTTTCTAGTAGCACAAGAAACACCAGTTTCTAGAAAGAAAGAGGGAACATTTTTTTCTGCAGATTCCTTCTGCTAGGGTATAAATAGTCTACATATTAAGATGACCTGAATGTGAAGCACCCAGTCCTAAGAGAAAAGTGTGATAATTCATTCAGTCAATAGCAAAGTTAGATTTCTGGCATAAAAGGCATTGAACACTCCCCAAAGAAGCACATTATTCATGAGCATGTAGCATCTAAGTCTGAATCTTGGCCAGTGATAAAGAATAGGGCTTACAGTAAGTGAATTACATGGGTTTTGGTGTGAATTCTAAATATCAGATTTCATACTGGATGACCCATGCAGCTTTATAGAATTATGAAGTTTAAAAAAAAAAGATTGTATGTCACCATTCTATCCTGCAGAGAATGTCATAAAATCATTGATTATTAATGCTGGAAAGAACCCGGATGATCCCATCCAATTCCTTAATTAACCAATGAACAAACAAACTTTGGGAGCTCAAGTGAATTACTAATATGCAGAGTCTATGTCTTTTTGTAATTTTTTTCTTGTCATTGTATCATCACTACTGTTATTTTGAACTTTGGATAAAATTATATATTGTCACATATATATGATTTATTGTCATAATATGGATCTTTATTCCAAAGTGTTAGTTGCTCAGTCATGTCCAACTTTCTTGCAACCTCATGGGCTTCCCTGGTGGCTCAGAGGGTAAAGCGTCTGCCTGCAATGCAGGAGACCTGAGTTTGATCCCTGGGTCGGGAAGATCCCCTGGAGAAGGAAAAGGCAACCCACTCCAGTGCTCTTGCCTGGAAAATCCCATGGACAGAGAGGTCTGGTAGGCTACAGTCCATGGGGTCCCAAAGAGTTGGACATGACTGAGAGACTTCACTTTCACTTTTCACTTTCTTTCATGGACTGTAGCTTGCCAGGCTCCTCTGACATGGAATTCTCCAGGCAAGAATACTGGAGTGGGTTGCCATTCCCTTCTCCAGGGGATCTTTCCTGACCCAGGAATTGAACCTGGGTCTCCTGCACCGTGGGTGGATTCTCTACCGCCCAAGCTGCCAGAGAAGCCCATCATAAATAATATGTCCATCTATAAGGAGTAACTCCTAAATCTCTGTCCCTTAACACAAAACAGGTTCATTTTTTCCCCCTATAGAAAAATTCAAACTTAGATATTTCTTGTCAAGTGACAATATTCATCCCAGTTATTTAGAATCTGAAATTTTTTTGACCTTCTAGATTCACTGTGGAGCCTTGTCCTTTGCTGTATCATCTGTAACATGCAGGATGTGTGTGTTGGGGGTGGGGGCACGGTGGTTAGAATGTGGAGGATCATGTAGGGGAATTTTATTCAGGCCTGGGAATTGGATGTATCCATTCATTTTGTCACCATACCTGACTGCAAGAGTGGCAGAGTAGCAAATATAAATTTGCTTTCTGCCTTGGAGAATAGTCGTTGTCCTTCAGATCCCCCATCAGGACCGAGGTGCCTATTTCTCCAGTTGCTTTAATTGCTGGTAGGGGAGAGCTTTCAACCAATTCTTTCTCTAGAAGTTGCCCTCAGGTGAAGAGATCTGACACAGCTAGTTCCTGTCTGATCCTCAGAGACTACACCTTCTATGAGTGGTCAGTGTGGTCTGTAAAGACCTGGCCAGCTTGCCACAGGCAGGGCATCTGTGAAGGGCCCTCTCAGTTCAGCGTTTCCTATGGAAACGACTGAGACTTTTGTGGTGAATTCATAACAGTTTGACTTCTTCCTTTACAGACTCCTACCTCCTCCATTCCTGTGCAGGGGTATACAAACTCACTTGTAAATCTGCTTCTCTGAGTCCGGTTTGCTAAGTGGCTTCAGTCGTGTCCAACTCTGTGCGACTCCGTAGGCAGCCCACCAGGCTCCCCCGTCCCTGGGATTCTCCAAGCAAGAACACTGGAGTGGGTTGCCATTTCCTTCTCCAATGCATTAAAGTGAAAAGTGAAAGTGAAGTCGCTCAGTGGTGTCCAACTCCTAGTGACCCCATGGACTGCAGCCTACCAGGCTCTTCCATCCATGGGATTTTCCAGGCAAGAGCACTGGAGTGGGGTGCCATTGCCTTCTCCCCCGAGTCCGGTTTGGAGGAACTCGATCTCAGACAATGGTAGCAGGGAAAGCAATCTCTGCCTAGCTAGTCTGACTATTTCATCAACAAATATGTTTATTTGTCTTCCACATATTTGATGCACTAACCCTCAGAGAGAAGCCAACGTTTTGTCTTTCTGTTCCATCCATCTTAAAGTTTTTCTGATGATACTCTATCCTCTCCATCAAGTCCAGCTATATTTTTCTGGTCCAGACATCAGTGAACTGGAAAAGACAAGTTATCTGTCCCTAATACATCAAATACACAGTGAGGTAGAAGGTCCAGAATGACAAAAGAAAATATGGAAATTGGAGGACACAGCATCGCAGATACATTTCAGTGTTTGATATTCTGCTAGGCACGTTTTATGAAGACTATTGCATGGTGGAAATTGATTAGGAAGATTTCTTCACTAGACTGATTTTGATTTTGAGGACAAACATCCTTATACTTTCTATCTGTAGTTCTCCTAGGGCCTTGGCTTCACCACGCACGTAGAGTCTTTCTTGTTATCCTCTGTGATCATATCTTATGTGAATAAAGTATGTCCTGATTGGGCTCTACATGTGCTTGCAGTTTGCTTACTGGTGCAGGTTTTTTTTTTTTTTTAAGGCTTGAAAAGCCACTAGTATTTTTAGATTTTACTCTTAGTTTCTTTTGGTTATATAATTCATGCAAAAAACTTGCTAACCTTCTGATCTATATGAAACCAATCAGATCCATGGGTCAATAAGATCACCCAATTCTTTCCCAAAGGTTTTAAATACACTTTAGTTTTATATTCTTGTTCAGATTCTTCAACATTATAAGTTATGAGAAGATATTGAGTATAGTTCCCTGTGCTATACAGTAGGCCCTTGTTATTTACCTTTTTTTTTTTTAATATAGTGGTGTGTATTTATTAATCCCAAACTCCTAATTTATCTCTCCCCTGGGCTCTGATTATCCTCTTTGATAACCATAAGTTTGTTTTCTATGTCTGTGATTCTGTTTCTGTTTTGTAAATAAGTTCATTTGTACCATTGTTTTAAATTCCACATATAAGTGATGTATCATATTTGGCTTTTCTCTGTCTGACTTACTTCACTTAGTATGATGATCTCTATGTCATCCATGTTGCCACAAATGACATTATTTTGTGCCTTCTCATGGCTGAGTAATATTCCATTGCATGTGTGTATGTGTATGTATATATACCACATCGTTATCCATTCATTTGTCAATGGACATTTAGGTTGTTACTATGTCTTGGCTGTTGTAAGTAGTGCTGCTATGAACATTGGGCTGCATGTATCTTTTCAAATTAGAGTTTTCTCCAGATATATTCTCAACCTTGGGGTTGCTGGATCATAAGGCAATTCTGTTTTTAAGGAACCTCCAAGCTACACTAGTTTTGAGTTATCTTACTCTCTATTTTTCTCTCTCTGTCAGCTGTTTAATTCTTTTCCCTATTTAATTTTCACTGAACTGTTTGTGTTTTTATTCTCCCCATACTTAGCACTTTCTAAAACAGTTGACTTGCCAATTCTTAATGACTTTTGATTTCTGGACAGCCTCCAATTCTTTTTAAACTTTGTACTATATCTTTCTAAAAGCATTTTGGTAAAGGCAGCTAAAAGTAACCAACATACCTTTTTATTCTTCATCTTCCCAGTCACTTTCTCTAGAACAGTTATCTCATTATGTATAAGACTTGTCTTCCAAGTTATGGCAGATGCAAGTTTTGGTACAACTCAACAGAAATCTCTAGGTTTCTATTTTCTGATTGTCCATTCCTTGATAATTAAACAAATGCCACACAGTTCAGTTGTTAATTGGTAGCACATAAATTACAGTCAATTTTTTTGGGGGTGTAATTTAGGGTAAATAATTGTTTTGGTGAATGTGTAAATATTATAACAAATACCTCTGAATTTCAGTGTTTTAACACAAATGTTTATTTTTACTCACACAAAGTACAATGTGGATATTTCTAGTCTTTACACAGTGTTGGACTTGGTCAGACAGGCCAGAGGTCTGTGACCTTTGGCCACACCTAGGTCAGATAGCCACATTTAAGTATAAGGAAGACTAGGAAATGTAGTTTGGTTTCCCCAAAAGGCAGTGGAAACATGTTTCATAAACACAATGTCTGCCACAGAATCTTACTGTCTATATATTATTACCTCTGTTCTAAAGAGCATTGTAATGAAAACTGTGGAACAAAGATTATCATGTGGCATCATGAACACATTTCTTGAGCACCCAATTTGTTCCTCAGCTGCAAAATTTTTATACCTTTAAAATAAGATATGCAACATATTAAGAAAGTTATATCATGTTAAAATTTTTCTTCTGGGATCACTGTGTAACTTTATCAGTTGGTTAAGGGCACGGACGGGCCTCCCCAGTAACTCAGCCGGTAAATAATCCACCTGCAATGCAGGAAACAAAGGAAATGCAAGTTCCATCCCTGAGTTGGGAAGATCCCCTGGAAGAGGGCATGGCAATCCACTCCAGTATTTTTGTCTGGAGGATCCCATGGACTGAGGAGCCTGGCGGGCTACAGTCCAAAGTGTCACAGAGTCAGACACAACTGAGCAACTACACTCTCAGACAATGACAGGGACAAGCAATGTACTCATATCCAAACAGAGTGACTTTTGCAAAATAGCTGTTAATTCCTAGAGGATATAGATATGCAAAGCCAAATTCCACTTTGTTTCCATTCTCCTGACATGCACCTCATAATTACATTTAATAGTCCCTAAGTAAATACCATGTAAACTGGAGTCTTCTTTAAAGAAGAGAAGCAATCACATATTCACAGTGTAATAATGGGGTATTTACATGGCAATTACCAAGCCATTATATTGTCTTTTCTTTAATTTAGTCAGTTCCATCTCCTAAATCTTGTTCAGGCAAATAACTTTTAAATATCAAAGTGTATATTTCCTAAAGCAATTGTCATTGACATTTTTGTAATCATTCTGATATATGTTTCTTTTATTTTAATAATTTGGGAAAAGAATATTTTAGACATCCATTAAACATGCAAATTTATCAAACTGATTATTTAAAAAAAATCTTGATCATAGTAAGTATTCACATTTACTATGGAAAATTAAATATTAAATATATTTTAAAAGTGTAAGAGAAAATTCCAAACTACAAACTTGTGTAAAAGTAAATATTAAAATTGGGTTTCCCAGTAGGCTTAGTGGTAAAGAATTCACCTGCAAGTGCAGAAAATGCCAGGGACACAGGTTCGATCCTTGGATTGGGAAGATCGCTTGGAGTGGGAAATGACAACTGACTCTAGGATTCTTGCCTGGAAAATTCCATGGACAGAGGAGCCTGGCGGGCTACAGTCCGTGGGGTTGCAAAGAGTTGGACATGACTGAGTTACTCAGCATACGCACAAAGATTAAACTATCAAAATATCCTTTCAGTTATGTATATGAGTTACATGTTGCTTTTAAACTAAACTTTTAATTGAAATATGACATGTATACACATGTCATGCACAATTTATAAAATGCACAATCTATCATCTTATAGCTTGAGGAAATTTCATAAATTCACTTACCCCTCTACTGTTGTCTCACATCATGTATAGAATATTACGAACATAGCAAACTCTTTCCTGTCCTATTCCAATCATTATCTCCCTTAAGTTCTTTCCTGATTTCTATTGCTATAGATTAGTTTTACCTATTTTAAAATTGTAGATAATTAGAATTATATGAACTGTAATATAGTGGTTTCTGGGTTGTGCTATCCAAATCTTCCTTCTAGATTAAGGTTTTATTCTCATGACTATCAAGAATATTGGCTGCTGACAATTCACTTATATGTTCCACTCAGAGAACTGTTCTTGCAGGAAAGAAGCTAGCATCACCCAAGATTATTCATTCTCCAGGAAGGCAACATACACCTAATACTACATGGGGTACAGTAACCAAGCCCCCTTTCTTCATTTTGAGACCAACATAAAAGGCCACCTTAGCTCCAGACATCTCGGTGGAGTCATCACAGATTTCCGTTACAATGTAATGCAGTAGAACATCTTCCTACCCAAATTAGCTTCTCTTAGTCCCTTGTTTCTGAGATCATCCTCCAAGAAACCTCTGTCGTAAAGCTCTCTATCTTAGAGACCATTCCAGAGAACACGTCTAAGAAAGTTAGTAGAGGGGGTGTTTCCAAGAAGTGTCTAAACTAAGTTTTTGAAGCTGAGTTATCTACTGGCAGGCTGACGGTGAGAGCTATTATTGAAAGTAGGTGGAATACTGGTGACTCCTGGCATGCACTGGTAGTGTATTGTCAAAACTGGTAGTGTATTAGTTGTCAAAACGCCCATCAGTAGTGGATGGAATAGGAGAGAATGCAAGAGCCATGCAGTGCCTGGTGTGTTAGAAAAGTATGGGAGAAAGACTAATTTAAAGTACTATGTAATCGAACTGCTATTGCTGGATAATCTCATAATGTTGAAGATAGACAATGAAAATCTGAGTTTGATTAATCACCAATGAAGGCTAAAATTGAAAGCCAGAGGGCCTCTTTGGCAGCTTGGAGAGTCATCTCTTACGGTTGGATGTAGCCGAGGTTGAGGCAAAAAGCTTAACAGAAAGGGAAGCAGAATTCCAGATAGGGTGAATTCTCATTCTAAGGTTAGAACCCTAAGGTTAGGTCCCTTGTTGGGAAGAATGGGGACCACAGCATTCAGCATGAAAACATCTGGGCCAGTTTACTTGAGAACTTTGAAATGCTGAATATCCATTATTCTTTGGGTCTTACCACATTTAATATTGTTTCAGATGTGGGACACATAAGGGAAGAAGGAGAAGTGAGACTTGAAAGCTATGAACAGACATAAAAAAAAATGGAGTTAGGATCCTCATTACCAAATATTGGACTTATTATTTGTTATTTTTAATGTCCATGTTATATATGAAGAATGATTGTGTCATCTGTGGGTTATTGATTTTATAGTTCAAAGCTCATTTGCAACCTTTGTATAATAAATGTTGATTTTGTCTAGTCTTCAAGAGTTTTCAACCAACCCTGTGATGTTTTCAAGGGTTGCTATTCAAACTCATATTTTTTGTCACTGTGCAATGGTGAATGTGCTAAAAATCCACTGCAATGCATTTTATTTACATTTAAGTTTTGACATTTAAGCTATTCAATTCTAAATGTACAAAGATCCTCTGGTGGGTCTTTGTATATTTAGAATTTGGAAAATGTCTTATGGAAAAAGCACCAAAATAAAGGACCAATTCTTCTACGCCTCTCATGTCTTTAGGATCTTGACCCCATGTGTGAAAGTGTTAGTTGCTCACTCATGTCTGACTCTGCAACCCCATGGACTATAGCCCACCAGGCTCCTCTGTCCATGGAATTCTCCAGGCAAGAATACTGGAGTGGGTAGCCATTCCCTTCTCCAGGGCATCTTCCAGACCCAGGGATCAAACCCAGGTCTTCCATATTGCAGGCAGATTCTTTACTGTCTGAGCCACCAGGGAAGCCCAGACTCCATGTGTACTAGTTGCTTTTGTAGCCCAGACCCCAGTTTTTGCTTTCCAAGTCTTATAAGGCTATAGAAAGCTCTGCTTTTTTTCCCCCTTAGCTTTAGTCTTCTGCTTAGATTTGCCAAAAACAGGCCACTTGAGACAAGATTGACTTCTGTTTCATTTCCTTTTATTTTGGTCTTAGTACTTTAAATCTTTGCTTTCTCAGCAGATCTCCAAGACCTTTATATCTATCTATCTATCTATGTATATTCAAATATCATTCTGATGATTTCAGTGGGAGTATTGTACTTCTGCAAGTTGTTCCATTTTAGCTCGAAAAGAAAGTCTCTCATTGACATTTTAATGTGAAATTAAATTAATGTGAAATTAAACTAATGTGAAATTAAAATTCCACATTTCCACATTAAGTCTAATATAGAGAGAAATGTGAAGACAACTGTTAGGTGTCTAAAAAATAAATGAGTGAAAAAATAAATGAGTGAAGTCAAATGAAGTTTATAGATAAAGCTATATTAAGTTGGGCAACTGTGGATTTTAAGTCACTATATCTTTTCTCTGGGGCTTCCCTCGTGGCTCATGGTTAAGAATCCGTCTTCCAATGCAGGAGACACAGGTTTGATCTCTGGGTCAGGAAGATCCCCTGGAGAAAATAAATTGCAACCCACTCTGGTATTCTTGCCTGGGAAGTCTCATGGACAGAGGAGCCTGGCGAGCTACAGTCCGTGGGATCGCAAAAGAGTCAGACACGACTTAGCAGCTAAACAACAACAATCCCTTCTCTGTTTCTGTATTTGATATTGTGGTTCTATCCCTTTTGTAAATAGATTTCTTTTTCCTAACCAACTAAATGATTTTTAGATAATGTCATGATGATTCTGTTTGTTGAGTTTCAGCTCCAAACTTTTTCAATCCAAGTCTTTATATTTTAGCACTATCTCTAGTCAGATGTTACCAATATATTTAGGGTATTTTTACACTGTGTTTTATTATCCTGAAGGTAGTGAATAAATCACCTTGTGTTAAAATAGACTTGTTTATGAAAAACAGATTATTTTTTATTACCATTTAGTAAAATATTTTGCAAGTAGAATCTTCTCATATCTAAAATTGAAATATATTTCACATTTAAAACTCTTAACAGATTGCATTTTCTATGTATAGAATCATATCACCTCTTTTTTTAAATTAATTCATGTATAGATTTTTTGTGTGCTCCTTTAGAGAATGTTTGATTTTGTTAAATAGAATCAATTATAACTTACAGCAGAAAATCAAATGTTTTATTGTGATATTTTTTATTCTGACAATCAGTGTCACAATATAGCACCAATGCTTGGGATATAGGTACATTGTGTGTGCTTTAATGGGTCTTTTGAGATAAAAACATGCCTGAAACCGTCAGACATGTTTTAGACGTCACAAATATTTTTCTCATGATAGGTCAATATATTTATTATGTTAAGGTCTTAAATATGTATGATTTTTAAATTGGTAAATTTATAGCACATGTATGTTAAAGATTAGAAAAACTTAGTAAGAACAGTGAATGAGATTCTAAGGACTTGATAGAAAGTATTTTTTTTAATTTTTGCTTTAATTATTTTTATTTATTTAATTCTCATTTTATTTTCACTATTGAAAATGAGGCACAGGTGTTTTGTTCCTGTTGTTACACCTAGAAAATTAAGCTTTGCTTTTAGGCCTTGAAAATAAAGTGGGAAGAAGTAAATTTAAAAGCTGCAGGGTACCATTAGAAATAAACAGATGGATGTGAAATGTTGATTAAAGATCAAAGAATAGTAGCAGAATTAATTATGTGGAAGCTGTGAAATCACTTCTAAATTATATAAAGCCAAGACAAGGGAATTGAAAACTTATTACTAATTAATTCTTATAATACTTTAATAAAACAGACAAGGCACATCTTAATATTTTGGTAGAAATTTGGCTGTAGTATCCAGATTCATTTCTGAAAGGTATATGATTCAACTGATTAAACCCTAACAAAATGGCTTTGGAACATACACATCCAAATGGAAGTCAGGTTGCAATACAAGTATAAGTGCTACCGAATTACTAGTTCTAGCATTGTGAGTGGGTTTAAATAATATGAATGTAGTAATATAGGTATTAAAAAGGGTGCCAATAACTCTATGGAGAAAGCAGAGAAATTGAAACCTAAACACCGATTAAAGAGTGAATGATACAGAACAAAAGGAGAGGCACTTAAAAATTTGGAGACAGTGCTGCTGTGCATTTAGAAGCTTTAAACAGATCCTTTCATTCTATATCTTCAAAAATCTTAATGAGTATTTGTAAATTATGCTTTCTGTTGTATGATTTAATTTACACAACTACAAACATTATTTTTATAGTTAATTTCTGATTCTTGGACTTCAATCTGATGAAGAGATTATAAATGATTATACTTCATATTTATTACTTACTAATTATTTATCTTATAAATATTCCACACATTTCATAGACTACTGAGCTTGTCTCTTCTGGAATGGTTTTTACCTTGTGGTTCAGTGGCAGCATTTTTGTCGTAGAGCTGGACCTCAGCAAATTTTGTAGAAGCATATTTTTAAGACTTGCTTTTACTTATATTCAAATATATTTGAATGCATATGTAGAAGTTTCTTCTGAAGTTCTAAGAGCCCCAAAGCAATAATGATAAAAATTTTATTGAAAAGTGTAAGTATGCAATTAATATTTTGAAAAATACTCAAGCATAATAATAATGAACATCATTTAACAATAATTTAAAAGGTTCAACAACTTATAACATGTATTAGTAGTTTCAAATTTTGTTGACTGCTAAAACAATCTTCAATAGATCAGAAGTTTTCACTTGTGGAACACTTTATGGATTGAGTCTACTGGAAGACTCATAGAATCAAGCCATATCTAGAAATCAAGTGTTAAAACTGATTTGGGGGAGATATTGAGATGGTGGCATGGAAAGAGTTTCCTCTTCTTTCAGCTTGTGAGATCTAGAAATTGAATACTGTGCGGTTACCTGCCAGCACATATATTAGAGCAAAATGGAGGTGGTTATTTGGGAGCTAGGTGTGGAGGAGGGAGACAATTCAAGAGAACACAGAGATAAAACATTTAGGAACGTATGGAAAGATGAGTATGACTGCCGGTATGAATGCAGGGATGACAGACACAGAGACTAAGATGTTTCAGTGTGGAGAAAGAGATTTATGCAGGAATTTATATACTGTGATTTTCAAGTGAAGTAAGAACTCTCAGAGTAAAAGCCTTCTAAACCTGGGTTCCAGACTTAATAGCAACAGTACCACTTCTCCCCCAAGACTACTAGCAGTCTCAACTTCATGTTTATCCTAAAACTCTGACTAGTCCAAGCATTGACTAAAACAAGTCATCTGTTTTAACCTTTAGTATTTTAATGTTGCTTGACATTGCTACCAAAAAGTGCACAACCTTGAGATGAAGCTATGAATCTATACTTACCAGACATACCTGCGATCTAAGCCCAGTCATGAAGTCTTTGTAGTGCTGTGCATGTGTGCTGAGTTGCTTCAGTCGTGTCTTTGTAAAACCCATTGACACCATTTTTAAGTCTCTAGAAACTCTGCCTCCCTTCTGTAAGGCAATATTCATACTTCATATTTTAGAGGTTAAAAATAATGTCAGGAAAAGAAAAAAACAACTTCCATCTCCTTTAGTTCCTAATCATACCTGTTCTACCTTTTCATCATCATAGAGACTGTACTATTTCTCATTTTTTTAAAACTCATGTCTCCTTAACTTCTGTCTCCTACAAATGTTTGTCAAGAAACTAATGCCCCTAACTGTGTCCATTATTCCATTATGCATTTTCATTCATTCATTGTCTTCCCCTTTCTGATACTCCCTCCCTCTCTCTTTCCTTTCCCTCCTTTCCCTTTCTTGCTCTCCTTTCTTTCTCCCTTCCATCCTTGTTCTTTGTTTTCTCTTTGTTCCAATTCTTCTGTACAAGCATTCTTCTTCACAAGGAAAATAACCAATCAAACAAGAAAAAGCCTATAGAAATCCATTTCCTAACAAAATGCTTCTTTCCTGAGCCACAGCATTATCTTGAAGTAATGTTTTGTGCTTATTTTCTCAGCTTTCTCAAATTACTCAGTGGTATACACTTATTGAGACATTAGTGTCTGGCCATTACACAAACTATTTTACTCAGCATCTTTCAAATTATATTCAGTATCAGCTTATGAGCGTTGGCTTTTATAAATTTACACTTGTTTATAGAAAACATTCACCATATTTTATCTCTACAGTTTTTGATAGTGTTATCTATCCTCTGAAATTTATAATATGTTTTTCCTTGGCTTCTGCAATTCATTCCTTCTGGTAGCAGCTAATTCTCCTACTACATTTCTCAGTCCTTGCCTTTGCTGCTCATCCTCCTCTACCTACACATTAAATGACAGGCTTCCTAGTCATTTTCAATTTGATTACTTTTTATTTTATGTAAACTCTTACTTGACAAATGTTTTATGACATTATTAACTCTAATAAACTTTATCATTTCAAAGTTGGGTACTCTCAAATTACTATCTCTTTTGCTAAAGTATACTGAATTTCAGAATGATTAATAATGAAAGTTCACACAAATATTTCCGTATAGAACTCCTATTTAGGATTATTTCAACTCAAACTATTTTATTGAATTTATGACTTATTCTCCTGAGATACTGTATAAGAAAAGTATCTTGTCAACAAGTTCCATTGCCACTTTTTTTTCTTCTTTCTCCTTATCATAGTACAACTTTACTGATATTTTTATAGTCATTTCATCAAATCTATTTTATGAACTTGCTCTTGAATATAGAGTTCCCCCTGTACTATACTGCTGCTGCTGCTAAGTCGCTTCAGTTGTGTCCGACTCTGTGCGACCCTATAGACGGCAGCCCACCAGGCTCCGCCGTCCCTAGGATTCTCCAGGCAAGAATACTGGAGTGGGTTGCCATTTCCTTCTCCAGTGCATGAAAGGGGAAAGTGAAAGTGAAGTCGCTCAGTCGTGTCCGACTTTCAGCAACCCCATGGACTGTAGCCTACCAGGCTTCTCCATCCATGGGATTTTCCAGGCAAGAGTACTGGCGTGGGGTGCCATTGCCTTCTCCGTGTACTATACTGCCATTGTTTAAATGATCACTAATTAGACTTTACTTGGACTATTCCAAGAGAATTATCAGGTCTCTCTCTACCAACAATCTCTATCCAAACTGGCTTACTATGTACTGTATTGCCAGATTTCTTCTTAAAAGAAAACAACAACAAAAAAACTTAGAGGTGTGTATACCAACCAGGTTTAACTTATACAATTATCTGTGCCATAAAAGATAATATTAAATTCTTTTAGCTTAGTCAAGAGGCCCTACATAATCGTTCTCCTAATTTATTCCCATGCATCACACACCCTGCCCACTTTTATATCTTGTGATCTTCAAAAATGTTTTTGAGATATTAAAAGCTCTTTAATGACTCGGCATTTATGGTCTCTCTTATAGAATGCTCTTCTTGATTTCACTTTCAACTTGGAAAATTTTTGCATGTCCTAAATTCTTGAAATGTTTTTCCCTCTGTTATTTCACAAAACATATTGTTTATCTATATTCTTTACAACAATTGCATTTTACTCTTCTTGTCTTCTAAGATACCTGATTGAAAAATAAATATATTCTTCCTGAATGATTTAGACTGGACATGTCAGTAGAATTAATGGAATAAATATTTCAGGAATCTTATATGAAGAATGGTATGTGGGCCTTGGATCTTGTGAAATAGAGTACTACACTATGTATTTTTCTAATCCCACATTAACTTCAGACCATTGCTATGAGTTAGGGGTCTGTGCTGCAGAAAACAAAGATGATTTGCCTGTTTGGAACATTCTTTAGTTACATCTGTCCTCAAGTTCCATATTTTGGAAGTATGTTCCTTACTTTTTATTGCCTCCAGTTTATTCTCCAATTTCCTTTATCACATTATCCTTAGACAAATTGTTGCTCTTGGTAGACCTTGCTATCTAAATATTATTGATAATAAAGAAATAAAGATATCATAGCATGAAATGTATTCATGGAAAGGTTAATAGGATAAATATAATGAATAAAAGGTAGCTAAATGGTAAAAGTAAGATGCATTAAATTTTTATATAGTAGTCAGATAAATATTACTCCCTATTATAAAATAGAGAATATGACTCTTAAGAAAATAAAGGCAATGAAAAATATTTGATAACCAATAAGAAAGAATATATTAGGAAGTAATAAATATTTTCACTTTTATAAAAGATTCCTTAAGTTTAGATCAAGACATAAAATAAGTGAAACAAATTAAAAGCAATAAGGATTATAAAGGATACATCTTAAAACTGACTTAGGGAAAGGAAAGTCAAGTTTGAAAAATTGTGTAATTTTCAGTAGATAATGAATGAATGAAACCCAAGAAATGGTGATGTATACAGTTATGCAAAGATGATACAGCTTCTAGTACAACTTACACAATTGATGCTTCTGAAAATTAATGACACTATGAAAGAGAAGTACAGATATTAGATAAAAATCTGAATCTCCAGGTCAAACAGCATATGAATCCAAGAGGAACTAATAGAGTGTTGTAAATATTTACTATATCCATATATAGTATTGAACTAGTAGAGTAAAATAATGTATGGACATTTGGGTGGAGGGGTCTCTGGTTTCAGTTATCACCAAGATAAAGTTCTTTGGGTATTCAGATGGAGATGCATTACAAAAAATATAGGAAAACTTTGTATAATTTGTCTAAGTACTCTGGACTAAAACATTCAGCATAAGATGACTCAGAAGCAATGTCTTACAAATCTTGAGAAAATAATCATAATCCCAAAAACCAATAATTATTTTTGTTTTGTCCTCACTAAGTTCTCATTCAAATGTAAAGAAAGTAGAAAAATCTCAAACACATACAGTGCTTGGAGATGATAACATCCAAGCATTCCTGAAAAAAAATGAAATTGCTGATATTCAGCTAACTGATGTAATATATATGAAAATAAATCAGGAATGATAAAACTATTTTATGAAAGAACCTTCAGTAAGCACTGAATACATTTAAATGTATAACAGAATGAAATATGATACATCCTGTCAATGGGAAACTAGTTAAACAAAATATGGCAAAATGAAATATTATACAACCTTTACAAAAATGAAATGACTTTTTTCACACCAGTATGGGAAGATATTTAGGATGAATAGCTAAGCACAATTTCCTCTATCTGTAACCTGTGAGGATGCATGTCTGAAATTCCACCATAAGTAAGTCATCTTTATAAACATATGTAAAGTGACATAGGGCTTCCCAGGTGGCTCAGTGGTAAAGAACCCGCTTGCCAATGCTGGAGACATAAGAGACACAGGTTCAATCCCTGGGCGGGGAAGATCTCCTGGAGGAGGCCATGACAACCCATTCCAGTATTCTTGCCTGGGAAATCCCATGGACAGAGGAGCCTGGTGGGCTACAGTCCGTGGGGTCACAAAGAGTTGGACATGACTGAAGCAATAGCACACACGCATCCAAAGTGACATAATCCACTTACTGCAACATATTAATGCAGAAATGTGGCTCATGAATCAAACAGTATCTAACTTTATGATTTTCTGTAGAACTGTCCAACAAAAGGGCTCTTTTCTACATGGTCATTAAAGGAAGCCGACTAATAGAGTCTTTACCTTCCTCAACGTATGTTCTCCATGGTCAACATAAACCTTTCTACCCTAACCTGGCAGAGAAAAAATAGCACAGAGTATCCCAAGTGGTTTTATGGTCTATGGCCTGAAAGTGACATACAACACTTTGATTACCATTTCTTGATAGTAATAATTCATGTGGCTACACATACCTTCAGTGGAGACTAGGATGTGCACCTTAGAAGTATAGAACACAGCAGAACATGTCAGTTTCTTCCAAAGTGTTCAGGATAAATAAATGAGGAAATACCTTGATGATAAAAATATTGAGATATTAAAATCTGATCAAAATGTTTATAAACTCTTCTTTGTAAAAGTGGTTAGAGGAGAAGAGAATATTAAGGCCCAAGGATGCATGAAGGATACTGTTCTAGGAGATGTGATAGAACACATGAAAAAGAAAAAAATGTATAGAGAGTTCAATTAAAATTTTACCTGTTCTGGGTTTTGTTGATGCTGTTGCTGCCACTGGGCGACATACTAGCCTTAGTCATCTTGTGTGTGTGCTCAGTCATGTCCAACTCTTTGTGATCCAAGGGACTGTGGCCCGACAGGCTTCTCTGTCCATGGAATTTTCCAGACAAGAATACTGGAGCAATTTACCATTTCCTACTCTAGAGGATCTTCCCAAGGATCAAACTCAGTATCTCTTTCATCTCTTGCATTGGTAGTGAATTCTTGACCACTAGCCTTAGTCAGCCTAACCATATTTTTTCCACATCATCATCCACAATGAGCCTCTGGACAGTGTCTCCTTTGAGCTTTTTGAATACAGAGTTCCAAATACAAGAGAAAACTTTTGTGCTCTTAGCACTGGGAACAAAGGTTATAAAGATTCCTGCTTTCACAGAATTATTCTGGGCTTTATATGCCAGGGTGAATACTTCCTATTCCATAATGACACTGGCTGCAAGTCCATGTATGGGAAAAAGTTTGATGATGACAGATTTGTCTTGAAGCACACTCCTGGTGTCTTGTCCATGGCAAATTCTGAGCCCAACACAAACAGTTCCTACTTTTTTATTAACATTGTCAAGACTTGAGTGATTGTATAGCAGATGTGATCTTTGAGAAGGTAAAAGAATGTATAAATGATTTAGAAGCCATGGGCACTTTGGGTCCAGGAATGGCAAAAACAGCAAAATGACCATTTCCCACTGTGAACAACTCTGATAAATTTGACTTAGGTTTAAATCTCAACCACCAGACCATTTCTTTTGTTGCTCAGGAGAGCACCCATCTATCTGCTCTCATTATCCTATAAATTTTGTGCTCTTAATGACTTTCCTGGTTCCATATTTTCTTTATTCCCCTCCAAGTCTAGCTATATTGAAGAGTTAAGTTTATAATTATAAAATAAAGTCTAAAAACAATTGAAATAATCTTACCCATTCTTCAGTTTTATCCAAATCTGATCAAAGAATAAAAGTATCTTTCAAATACCTTAGACCATTTAATATACATAACTTTGTGAATGAGCTCCATCATTTGGCTACATGATGAAGGACTTGCGTGACCCTTTGCACAAGTACAAACAAAATTCTGAAATAAAGACATTGAAATTGATCCAAATCTGTGTTTACACTTGATTTTCCTCTTGTGGATAGGTTTTTCAAGTGCTGTGTTCAAATATAAGTTTTAGCAGCATGTGTGTTCAGTCGTGTCCCACTCTTTGCGACCCCATGGACTATAGGCCACAAGGTTCCTTTGTCCATGGGATTTCCTGGGTGAGAATACTGGAGTGGGCTAAAGTTTCCTCCTCCAGGGCCTCTTCCCAACCCAGGGGTCGAACCCATGTTTCCCACATTTCCTTCATTGGTAGGTGAATTCTTTTACCACTGAGACACCTGGGAACCCCAGATATCAGGTTTAATCCCTAACTAAATGAAACTTATTTTGTCAGGAAATGATTCTTTCTCTTCAGTTCTCCTTATGGTAGTATATTGTCATTGCAGTCAGCATACTTGATGCTTAAAAGTCCCGTTTCCTTTCTTACTCCTTTCTTTGTCAATTATTTCACATACCCATGAAAGGAGCGTTATTGAATAAGATGGTTTTGAGTCCTATCTGTTTAAATATAATAAATATTTTCTGAAAAATATGGTTTAAGGTAAACCACCAACTTGAGATTTAACAAAAACGCTACTGCATTTTCCATTTTATCATGTTTTATTACTGCCTAGCACCTTATTTATGATAAAGAATAATGAGTTGTAGAGGTATCTATTAAGAGATTTCATGAGAAATGACTTTATTCTCACTATGAGACTAAATGTAGGCAGCAGCACAGTATTGTTCAGGATAAATGACTGTTTGATAGGTTGATTATACCAGGAGGAATAACCTCTGTAGTACATGAAGATTCTCAGGCTCAGAAATCCAGCCAAATACAAGTAGGAATATCCCTGAGAGGCCTTTTTTGGCAATGGATGAAAGCTTTTTCCTTCAGAATGTTCAGAGGTCAGTGCTTACAGTTTTACCAGTAACCAATGTCTATTTAAAGCATCCTTTATTAGAGAAATGATGGTGATATAGATTCTCCTCAAAATTAATTCCAAAATATAGGAAGCACTGTCAAGAACAAGTTAAAAAAATATTGTGGTAAATGTATGTGACAGTATAAAACTGAGCACAAGTTCTTCTGCTGTATACCTCTAACATCTCCACAAATCAAAATGAATGTAGTAGTCAAGTAGAAATCAGGCCATAGAGCTTAAAACCAAAAATGTCCTGTGTGCTGAGAATCATCTCCACCCTTTCACTTCTAGAAGTGGTCATTCATGTGGCATAATTCTGAAGTATTATTTTTCAATTCTCCTTCCTTGTTCTCTTAATTCAGACTTTGGATTATTGATGTATGAAACTGGTGATAAGTAGAGGATGCATATAGTGTGAACTTTGGGACAATAAACACTCATAATAATGATGTTGAAAAACCTTACTGTTCCCAAAATTCACATGTACATGTAATCCCAAATCATTTGTGGAGTTGCTTACCTTACGTGCATACCTTGGGAGGAAACTCTGGGATAAACAAGATCTTTTCTCTAAAGCTTATTAGAAGATGATTATGTGCATTTTTGGAGCTGAAGATCAGGGAGAGGGCTCGGTAAGGAGTGAGGTGAATGTGGAGCTGTTTTAAAGCAGGTAGATACAGTAGTGAGTTCACCAGTAATATTGTACAAAATCTGAACAGTCTTTTCAGGAAGTGTGTTAGTTGAGGACTTAATTTTTCTTACTGCTACACAGGTAACATATGCATTGTTTATACATAAAATACAGAGTATAATATAACATTCACATAAAAATTAAAATACAGTTTAATTTTTAAGTGGATGTTAATTGGAAAATTTTTGATGGACAAAAGTATGTGTGCATGTGTGTGGCAGAGTCTCTAAAAACATTAACAAAGACATTTTGAATTGAATGCTGTTATCTGCTGTACTTGACAGAATAGCAATTTTTAAAATATTTTTAGGTGTTCCTAATTTTACTTTATTTTCTTTATGTTTTTGGACACACCATACAGCATGCAGAATCTTAGTTCCCTGACCAGGGATTGAACCCGTGCCTTCTGCATTGGAAGCATGGAGTCTTAACCACTAGACCTCCAGGGAAGGTTCAGAAGAGCAGTTTCTAAGCATCATTCCTCAAGTTCATATTTCCTTTAACTCTGGAATTATTACAAATGAGACATTTTACATTGTGTTCCTTCTCCTTACATGCTGAGGACTGAATGAATATTTGCCAGGTAGCAGCAGCATATTGGGTTTCTCTGGTAGTTCAGCTGGTAAAGAATCCACCTGCAATGTAGGAGACCTGGTTCCATTCCTGGGTCAGGAAGATGCCCTGGAGAAGGGATAGGCTACCCACTCCAGTATTATTGGACTTCCCTGGTGGCTCAGACTGTAAAGAAGCTGCCTGAAATGCAGGAGACCTGGGTTAGATCCCTGGGTTGGGAAGATCCCCTAGAGGAGGATATGGCAACCCACTGCAATGTTCTGGCCTGGAGAATCCCCATGGAAGAAGAGCCTGATGGGCTACAGTCCGTGGAGTCACAATGAGTCAAGACACGACTGATCGACCAAGTACACAGCAGAATATTATATTTGTAGTACAAATATTCTTATATTTATCTATGATAGTACATAATCTTTTATCTGGTTTACTGGTCACAGTTATGAAACCCATCTGCAGTTCTACATCCCTTTTCTCTCCCATTCTTGTATTTACTCTTTACTGCATTACGCTATGTTCTCCAAACCCAAGTTTGGAGATGTGCCTGGCCCAAGTATTTTAAAAAGATTCTAAAATACTTGGGCCAGGAACATTTCCAAGCTGTTTATTCTCTCCGTACACTTTATGCAGAACAAGCAACATAGACACATTGTCTATACAAAACAGGCTTAAATAAGAATGATTCCTTTGTAAAAAGATTTATTCATTCAATAAAAAGTGATCTAGGTTGGTCAAAAGGACCCAGAAATCACACAGAATGAATAGTTCTTCAGGTAATTCCAAATTCTTTTGTACCTGAGCACTTATCTGTGATCAGGGGCACTTTGATCTTCAGCTCAGGAAAGAAGTCTAGCCTAGACATCACAGAGTTACTGAGTGATGATGATCCTTTAATAAACATGGAGAAATTTTTAAAATTTCTACTGACTTAATCAACATATCATTCCTTACTCCTAAAATCTAAATTCATATTTGTAAAAGGTGTACTTTTTATTGGAAATTTAGACAGTTTGGAAATATTGTTACACTGCTTATTTACCTTATATTCAGAATAATATGCAAAATGTTGGGCTGGATGACTCACAAGCTGGAATCAAGAGAAATATCAACAACCTCAGATATGCAGATGATACCACTCTAATGGCAGAAAGTGAAGAAGAACTAAGGAGCCTCTTGATGAGAGTGAAAGAGGAGAGTGAAAAAGCAGGCTTAAAAGCATTCAAAAAACTAAGATCATGGCATTCAGTCCCATTATTTCATGCAAATAGAAGGGGAAACATTGGGAGTAGTGACAGATTTCCTTTTCTTGGGCTCCAAAATCACTGCTGATAGTGATTGTAGCCATGAAATTAGAAGATGCTTGCTCCTTGGAAGGCAAGTTATGACAAATCTAGACCACATATTAAGAAGCATAGACATCACTGCTGACAAAGTTCCTATAGTTAAAGCTATGATTTTTCCAGTATTCATGTAAGGATGTGAGTGTTGGGAGTGAGACTGAGTGCTGAAGAATTGATACTTATGAACTATGGTGCTGGAGAAGTTTCTTGAGAGTCCTTTGGATGGGAAGGAGATCAAACCAGTCAATCCTAAAGGAAGTCAGCCCTGAATATTCATTGTAGGACTGATGCTGAAGCTGAAGCTCCAATACTTTGGCCACCTGATGCAAAGAGCCAGCTCATTAGAAAAGACCCTGATGCTGGGAAAGATTGAGGGCAAAAGGAGAAGGGGGCAGCAGAGGATGAGATAGTTAGATCGCATCACTGACTCTCCGACTTATTCATAGACTGATTCCTATTCAAGCTATTAATTATGTAGTTATTGTCTTTTCTGGGATCTTATTTATTTGGGTTCACCCATGCATATTTTTCTTTTAGATAGCTTATACAAAGATAAAATAATTTAAAAGATTATTTAGTCAATTAAAGACATCTTAAGTGCTTCTTATGAGAACCATGAAGACATAAATAAATAGAACAGAATATAGATTCATTCTGGTTAGGATGTATTTCAGTTAAACACAAGACAGAGACCCTTTAGGAAAGTTTTGCCATATTGTTATCTAGCAGGATATTCCACCATTTGCAGTATGAAATATGCCTTTGTTAAGGAACTACCATAAATAGGTAGCAGAAGAGTATGCTGTGGATGCTGGTTCAATCTCAAACTAAACTTGTTTGCTTAGAGAGGTTCACTTGGTCTGTTCTTTTGTTTGTTTTTTATGGGCTCTTTGTACTAGCTTTTTATCATTTAAAATCTTGAAGGTTTAAAAATATGTGAACCCATTTTGTGCATTTCAGCATTACTCAAGTTCTGAAGCTTTTAGTCATGTCATGTTGTCCATGAAATGTTTGATAGATATGCTCTTTCCCTGAGCATTGTATTTGCTTCTACAAACATATCTCAAAGTATAAGGGATTTGTAATTTTCATCATAACTGACAGGACTGGCAGACACACTTCTCTCAATTGACTGGGTGCATATTTTGTTATACATAAATTATGGAAGCAGCATTTATTTCTTTACAATTTTACATGCTCAGAGCAGCAAAACAGATTATAATATAGACTTTTTCAAAATTAAATGAAAATAATATTTAAATTATTTTAGAATGAAACACTTTGCAATTTATTGTTGAAAGTACTTGAAGCAATGGGAATGATGAAGGTTAGTCGAAATGCAAAGCTGATAAACACTGTAAGTTAAAAACAACAGTTTGTGCTAATAGTGTACATACTGGTTTCACTACACAGTGCTAAGCTGCCTTAACATCAAAGAGTATTCTGCTTTGTAGAGTCAAGGTAGTAAACTGCTTTATGGTTCAAGTTTCAGCTGGGTGCAAATTGAATCAGCTGAGTTGTAAAATCAAATTTACCATAAAAATGGTAACTGACCACTAACTACTGTGTAATGCTGTAAACATGACCCTGTCATGAAACTACAAAACAGCCTGTTCTAGAACATGGCAAACAGTTAGGAAGAACAGGAAAAGTCTGTGTATTTGTCACTAGGAACAAGAAAGATATAAGGAACATGATCCTGTCTGTTCGTTGTTTGCCTCACAGTTTTAAGACATGCACTGTGCTCTTAATGGCAAATGCCTAGAGGAATGGTACCTTTGTTTAAAATTACAGCTATGTATGTTTAAGAGATTGTATCGGCATTTTCAAGGAGTTGCTTCTCTATATTAGGTATTTTGTTTTAAGTGCAGCAAAAGGCCAAGCTCAAATTCATTCCTAATGAGCCATGTGTTAATGTCAAAGCCTCTGCTGTCCACTCAAATGCCAAAGAACACATCTGACTTTATAATGAGCCAAACAGTTGTCTCTTCATAATCTCAGATAGCCTTCTATGAGATAGCTGCATCCAGAATTTGCAGAACAGTGGTGGAGGGTGTTGTTAGGATGGCTGAAATCCAATCAAAGATGTAAAGCTTCTCATATTATGTCAATATTATTGCCAAGTCTTTACTATTGAATCTCCACGTTGAATAAACTGATCCAGCGAATTCCAAATGGAATGTTGCCTGAATTTGATCTACTCTGTACACTAACTGGGTCAAGATCAAAACCAAATGACAGGCATCAAGGCAACCAGCCAGCGGTAGGGTGGTTGGAATGTAGGTAAAAATTTGAAATGGCATTGCCAAACTTCTCTTTTCCCTGCAGAACAGTCTTTCCAATTAACCAACTAATTTTACGTACTTCTAGGTTCTGAGTTTTGATTGGTTTCTGATTTAATGCTTGCTGACTTTCAAAAAGTTTAATGTTTATTTTGTCTATTCTCTAGGTAATATGTTATACCTACTTCTCATGAAAATGGATACCTTCACATAGTCATGGATAATGAAAAGGATATTGAGAAATAAGAAGGTTTTAGGATGTTTTGGATAGAGTCATACATACATATTGCAACTGTGAGTTGAAATCAGATAATTCAGGGAAGTCTATAAAATTGAGAGGCATTTGTATTTTTATTTCATTTCCTAGTGAGCCAGTTGTATAGTTTCTAGATTGATTTTTTCCAAGTATTTATTCTTAAGTATAATAGGGAAACTAGAATATTCACACATTAAGTTGAAAATATTTTACTTTAGTAGTGATAGAAATACGTAAGAATTCATCAGAAGGAAAATAAGAGATAAGTAGAAAAAAAATAACCTTAGAAAGAAATACAGTTAAATATTACTGCCTATGATTGATGATATTATAAGAATTGTTATCTAGTTTCTTGGCTTTTCCAAATTGTCTGTAATGAGACTGCATTTTTACAAGTTTTCAGTTGAAGTAGACGAATATGCAGCTCCTCACACCACACAAATTTATTTTTTTGCTTATTTTTAATAAGCTTTATTTAAACATCTTCTAGTAACATATTTACCAGCTAAAGTTGTAGTTTAAAAAAAACACAATTTCTTTTAATGTGTTCATTGGTAAACTATATCATTTAAGATGATATAAAATATATCAGTATCTAGGAATTAATAACAAACCCTGTGAAAAACCTGTACAGTGAATTTGTAGAAACTGACAAGCTAATTATAATATTGATATGGAATTCCAAAGGATCAAAACAGCAAAGGTGGATTTGAAAAGGGCAAAAACTGGAGGACCTACACTGTCAGATACCAAAACTAATTATAAAACTTGAGACACTATTGGCAAAGAAGAGGATATGATTGTTGAAAAGATCGCTTTGCTTCAAAGCTAAAAGTAGAAATTGGCATACTGATTCATCTCCAGATTGAGGTGGGGTGGGGACTAAGAAAGAGCAAGAGAGAGCAAAAGTAACAGAGAGCTTCACAAATCTGTCTTTGGCTCTAATTTCTTTCTGGAATTACAGATGCATTTATCCAGCTATATAGTAGGTCATGTTACTTACCTCAAATTTAACATGTTCCAAAGAGAACTATTTCTTTTACTTTTCTCACAAGCATATGTCTCTATCAATTCAGTTCACTTCAGTCGCTCAGTCGTGTCTGACTCTGCGACCCCATGGACTGCAGCACGCCAGGTATCCCTGTTCATTACCAACTCCCAGAACTTGTTCAAACTCATGTCCATCGAGTCAGTGATGCCATTCAACCATCTCATCCTCTGCGTCCCCTTCTCCTCCTGCCTTCAATCTATCGCAGCATCAGGATCTTTTCCAATAGGTCAGTTCTTTGCATCAGGTGACCAAGTATTGGAGCTTTAGCTTCAGCATCAGTCCTTCCAATGAATATTCTGGACTGATCTCCTTTAGGATGGACTGGTTGGACCTCCTTGCAGTCCAAGGGACTCTCAAAAGTCTTTTCCAACACCACAGTTCAAAAGCATCAATTCTTCGGTGTTCAGCTTTCTTTATTGTCCAACTCTCACATCCATACATGACGACTGGAAAAACTACAGCTTTGACTAGACAGACCTTTGTCGGCAAAGTAATGTCTCTGCTTTTTAATATGCTGTCTAGGTTGGTCATAGCTTTTCTTCCAAGGAGCAAGTGTCTTTTAATTTCATGGCTGCAGTCACCATCTGCAGTGATTTTGGAGCCCAAGAAAATAAAGTCTATCAATTAGTAAATGGTTTTAAAATCCAATTCAACCATAAATAGGGGCATTACCATTATTTCCTTTACTGTCCTAATTCTATACTGTGTCTAGGTGTGTAAACTGTATCATTATAAAAACGTCAATATAGTCAAAAATATATTTATCTCGTGTAAAAAAGGGCAATAATTTCCCAGTTGATTTCTTGATTCTGCTCTTTGTCCACCTTTGTATAATCTATTCTCAGCATAAGACTCACATTTAAAAAATATAAATCACACTCTATACAAAAATATTAATAATAACAGCAAACATAAGAAAATAATTGGCAACTTTCCAATCTCTGTGCATTTTATTTTCACCTCCTATACTGTTACACCCAGATTCAGTGAGATATTTTATTTTCTAATTCGATGAAGGTTTCTACCTTAAATCCTTTGAACCATCTGTGTCGTTTATCTATAATGTCCTTTACCTTGATCTTTGTTTGGCTGTATGCTTACTGTGGAGAAGGCAATGGCACCCCACTCCAGTACTCTTGCCTGGAAACTCCCATGGACAGAGGAGCCTGGTGGGCTGCAGTCCATGTTGTCGCTAAGAGTCGGACACGACTGAGTGACTTCACTTTCACTTTTCACTTTCATGCATTGGAGAAAGAAATGGCAGCCCACTCCAGTGTTCTTGCCTGGAGAATCCCAGGGATGGGGGAGCCTGGTGGGCTGCCGTCTATGGGCTCGCACAGAGTCGGACACGACTGAAGCGACTTAACAGCAGCAGCAGCATACTTACTGTACTAACAACAGTACATGCTACTTTCTCTACCTGTCAGTCCATGTAAAGTAAAATCTTGTATACCTAAGCTATTTAATTTTCAATGCAATACTTCTCATAATCTTATATTCAGGTACTTTTTTTTATTTATACAACACCCAGTAGAATGTAAACTCCTCATAAACAGGACCCTTGTTCTTAGCTGTGTCCCTGGCACCTAAAATAGTGCCTGCCATGTGTTGTTTTTTAATGTTTATTGTTAAAAGTTGAATGAATGGTTGCAATGAAAAGGCATACTTTGACAAGACCAATAATTGGATTAGGGCTGGAACTTTGGTCCTGGGGTAAATAGGAAAAAATAAAGCAAGAGAAAATATTAGAATAGCTTAAAATAGTGCCTGGTACTTTTGTAGGCAGTTGATAATTGCTCATCAGGGGATTTATTTGCTTTTTTGAATGGATCCAAACTGCTATAAGTAAAACCACAAAATTATGTTTGATAATGGACAAACTTCTCAGATGTTTATCATGTTACTTGAATCATGCCCTCTTTCAGCTTCTTTCCATGGGATGAAAGGCACAGGGAGAGTGGAAATTATGACAATAATGTCAAGATTCTCTTAGATGGATGAGAGGTTTCAGGATCTGTGAAGAGTCTGGGACCTGTTACTATTTAATAGATGCCAGCGGAAAACACAAGATGCTTTAAAAGGCCCAGATCCTATAAAAGTCTTTATGCTTTTACAGTGTGGATAGAGGACTGCCAAATTATGAAATGCCTGCTGGGAAATTGGACTGATTATCAGAACTTCACAAAATCATATATGGATCTATATTTTGATACTTTGCTCAAGTCAGTTTTAACATCTTAGCATGAAATTCTGATATATATATATATACATATATATATATATACACATACATATATATATATATAAAATTGATGAAATTATATATACACTGACTCTTTTTTTGCTCATTGATATTTTCTCTGCAAAGGCAGATGCCAAAGAGAAACTTATGGTGTTCTTCCTTTTTTATAAATTTGTCTCAGATTGGAGCAAAATAATTACAAAATTTTTCACGTATTTTGAGCAGCTGCATTGGTATAGGATCTTGATACTTGTAGTTTTTACCATTTTACTAACCCAATTCACTTGTATTAGGTTTCTGATTTGCTTTCTGTTCAAACTTAAATAGATATAACAAGTACCTGCTGCTTATTCTAACTGGGATTTAAGTAGGATGCCTTGCTTTCATTGAATCTCCTTTGCAATCCCAATAATGAAAAATAGAATATAGTAAACATTACTTATTTTCTTTTCATTATAAAAACCATATCCTGTTCAAACTGTATTTTATTTACTGTTTGTATTGCCACCGTCTAATTTAAGAATTGCTGATAAACCAATTAAATATAAATATTAAAGCAATAGAAGAATAAATGTTTTAGGATAAGCAGCATTTTAACTAGATTCCAAATTATGATTCAGTGTTCATAAATTAAACTTTTTCCTTTAAGAAAAAAAGGGATTTTATTATATTATGATAATGCAAAGTAAATTACATTAAATATATGCTTTAGATTTACAACCTAGGGACTAACTTGTAATAGAAAACAATTAGACAATTCAAGAAAATGCTTCATTTCAGCTATAAAAGTATAGGAAAGATAAATAATTATCAAGCACATCTAAATCCATGTAATATTTTACCAAAGACTACAGTTGAGGATATGGTAGTACTATTAATCATAATGAGTTGTGAATTACTATCTTTTGATTTTCTTTCTTTTTCTTGTTTACTTTTTGCCCAGCAGTTGTTTCCGTATTCTCATCCTGTTTTATTTTCCATATAGAGATAACCCAATGTGAATTTCCCTTCTCATATGAAAGATACAAATATTTGCTAAGAAATAATGAGTGAGATATTACTAGCTCTTATATAATATGTAAGTATATGGACAAGGATTTATTTAATCACCATAAATATGTCCGTGTTTACCATGTACCTTTAAACAGGGATTCATGTGCATTTAAAAAATATCAATATGATTTTATAATTCAGTTCAGTTCAGTCTCTCAGTTGTGTCCGACTCTTTGTGACCCCATGAATTGCAGCACGCCAGGCCTCTCTGTCCATCACCAACTCCCGGAGTCCACCCAAACCCATGTCCATCGAGTCAGTGATGCCATCCAACCATCTCATCCTCTGTCATCCCCTTCTCCTCCTGCCCCCAATCCTACCCAGCATTAAGGTCTTTTCCAATGAGTCAACCCTTCGCATGAGGTGGCCAAAGTATTGGAGTTTCAGCTTCAACATCAGTCCTTCCAATGAATATTCAGGGTAGATTTCTTTTAGGATTGATTGGTTTCATCTTCTTGCTGTCCAAGGGACTCTCAAGAGTCTTCTCCAGCGCCACAGTTCAAAAGCATCAATTCTTCAGCACTCAGCCTTCTTTATGGTCCAACTCTCACATCCGTACATGACTACTGGTAAAACCATAGCTTTGACTTTACAGACCTTTGTCGGCAAAGTGATGTCTCTGCTTTTTAATGCACTGCCTAGGTTTGCTATAGCTTTTCTTCCAAGGAGCAAATGTCTTTTAATTTCATGGCTGCAGTCACTGTCTGCAGTGATTTTGGAGCCCCCAAAAGTAAAATCTGTCACTATTTTCCCATCTGTTTGTCATGAACAATATCCATGCATCATGCCAATAAGCTTGTTGGGGTATGCCAGTATTTATCCAAAAATGCTCTCTTCCTTCCTGCCCAAATAAGGGCATATGGTTTTCATAAAATTTACTAGTATTAGATACTGAACTACTAGGTCATTGTTTTATTCATTCAGTAAAAACTTATTATAGCTAAACATATGTGATATAATATATCCTTTAGAATATTACAATGTAGAAGAAAAAAATCACATGGTAAATTGCATAGTAAAGGTATTACAAATTTAGGTGTAGAGAAAAGTATGGGCAAATTACATAGTAAAGATATCTACAAATTTTTTGAGTGCACAGTATAAATAACTCCACTACTGAAAGAATAGAAAATCAACTTTAGGAATTCAGAGAAGTTAGATTTATTTGTATCTCTGTCCCTAGTCCCAGTGAAGATGTTAGATTCCTTTAAGAAACACAAAGTATTTTTCATAGAGAACTTGCTCAATAAATATTTGAATATGTATGTAAATATATTTTTGTTGTTGTGCTGAGGCCTCCCCTGGTTTGCCTGCCTTCTGTGATTCCCAATTATACTCTTGCTGGTATTAATCAAAACTTTGTTCATTTGATCTCTTGTTCAAATGGTAGAGTCTTATCTACAGTTTTTTGGTTGTTTGCTCATTGTTGCCTTCTATTTAGAATCCTTCATATTCACTGTTAATGCAGTGGTCTAACTGACATGCAGATCTCTTGAGACATGCTAGTATTTCGCACTCATGATTTTTCTATGGCCAATATAGCAAGGTCTAGTGAACAGATTTTGTGATTTGTTTCCTGTTTGGGTACTAGAGGGTTTTTGGCTTAGAGATTCTGTTTGTACGTTTTTTTTCTTCCCAGCTTCTTTTTATACTAGTATTAATTAAGGGTCTAGGCAGATACCTTGAAATGAAATGTGTACCTGACATGTGTACCTGAAAATGAAATTTTACTCAAAATAAACACTTGAAAACATGATTTTGATGCGTTATTACATCAAAATTACAGTATTTCTTTACAAGCCACTGTTAATTACACTCCTTGTTTAAGATTTTATTTTTTTCTGCTAGAAATTTCATTGCACTTATATAATGTATATAATTGTAATGGAAAGAATTCTGTAATTTTTGTTTTCTCTGCCATTTAAAAATAATCATTTTACTTTGGCACTCATATCTATGGCAATCCATATAATAGCACTTAAAATATTATAAGTAATCTGTAATATGCCAATATTCACTCAGATTAGAAAGATCTTAATGGGCATCATTCATCCATTCTAGTTGTACTGATACAGAGTGTTTTATTTTTCTGGAACATAAATTGTGGATGGTAAACATTGGTTGAAGTTATGGATAAATGAAAAATGTATTAAAACTTCTATCAATCTCAGTAGCAAAGTATCGTGGCATTGTGTTTAAAAACAGCAAATTATAGGGACTTCCCTGGCTGTGCAGTGGTTAAGACTCTGTGCTTCCTGCAGGGGGCATGGGTTCAATCCCTGGTCAAGGAAATATGATTCTGCATGCCTCATGGTGTGGCCAATAAATAGATAAGTAAATAGATTTTAAAAATTAGCACTTTTCTTTTTTCAGAACTTCAAGGATAATAACTTTGTAGAGACTAGCAATGCATTACTTTCTAACTTTCATAAATACTGATATTTTCAACTGTTTATTACAATTCACATTTTAATTATCTTAGGATTTTCTGATAAATATCATTAAGTTCTATTTGTTTACTATAATTTTTAATCTGAATTCATAATTTACTTCTTTGAAGTTTTGACTTTGCCAATTGCATATTCAGTTTTCCTAAATACACCTTTGGCATAATGATTATTTTCTGTTAATTTAAAATATAGTGCATAGATGTAAAAATTTTTTATAGTCTTAATTCTTACCATCTTCTTCATGTGTTAGAGTACATGTAAAACATCACATCTTATGTTATTATTTCCCATATATGGTGTTCTTTATGCAATATAATGTTAAAATTCTTTGTGAGCACTTAATATTTGTTCATTAATTTTAAGCTTTATTTTATGTATTACTTTTTTACCCATTTCTGTTTTTTATTTTTAAATGCATAAACATGCATTTTTATGAGTCTTTGTGTTTTTCTAAACAATCTTTTTCCTCATATTGCTTTCCTCATCTTTCTTCCAACCTACCCAGCCTCCATCTCCAAATCTGCCTTCTTATGCAGTCACTGTTATTCTGGCTTATATAATACTATGCATCATGTTTAGCATACAGACATCCGTAAACATTCAGGCACACAATGTTTAGTTGATATCATATACTTATTTTCAAGCAATAATATGTTATACTCAATTAGAAATAAACACCTATTTCCATAGCAGTAGTTATAATGAAAGTCTCTATTTTTAACTCAAAGAACACATTTTCCCGGTTGCATTCCTAATAATTCCTTGTAAACAGCCAGGAAGAATACTTATAATTTATTCCTTCTGCATAAGTGACTACTTCTGTTAGAGAACATAAAAAGTATTATATTGAAATAATAGGTATGCTGATGCATTGAAGAAACTTTTAGGCCAAAACTTAAAACTCACAGAGGCAGAAAATAGAAAAATTAAAGGCTAGCCACCATGGTTACAACATTACATGTTTTTACTTTAAGACGTTGAATTTCTGAGCAATGGCATAGGCAGTTCTTCCAAATTCAAAGTAACTATGTAAAGAAGAATGTACACAAGAATAAGAATTTCTTTAATAAACAAACATGATATGTGCTTTAGATTTTAAACAATGAAATCCTTATAAACTTTGTAACTATTTTAATATGTATTTTAATATGGCAAGTGCATAGGAAAGTCCTTCTATTTCCCGTATTTCCTATTATTTTGTTTAATGCTTTAAGATTTCAAAAAACAACCATGCAGAATAGGGGTATCTGGTTAACATTTAAATGTTTGGAGATGGATAAACATTTAAAAATTATTCTGGATATGTATATGCATATAGATGTTTAAAATAATTATACTGAAACCAAATTAATAAAAAAAATTATCATCCTCTCCCCTGGAGAAGGAAATGGCAACCTGCTCCAATATTCTTGCTTGGAGAATCCCATGGACAGAGGAACCTGGCAAGCTACAGTCCATGGGGTCACAAGAGTTAGACACACTTAGCAATTACACCACCACCACCACTAAATGAATACCTTCTTTAGGATAATAAAAATGGCTAGTGATAAAAAAAAAAAAGAAGACATGTGTTTTCCTGGTTCTATAACCCTAAATTGACTAAAGAAATAACTTTGAGAATTCTTACCCAAAATAGACTTTGTGCATGCTCAGTCACTCAGTGGTGTCTGACTCTTTGTAGACCCATGGGCTGTAGCCTGCCATCCTCCTTTGTCCATGGAATTTTTCAGGCAAGAATACTGGAGTGGGCTGCCATTTCCTACTCTAGGGGATCTTCTCCTGGCCCAGGGGTCAAACTTGCATTTTTGTGTCTCCTGTGTTGGCAGGCAGATTCTTTATCACTAGCCCTACCTGGGAAACCCCAAAATAGATTTTATGTTTTCATAAATCTTTAGGAAGCTTCCTTTTACAAAGGAAGTATGCATGGAAATTATAAAAGCAAAACAAACTTGTTTACATAAATAGCTAAACAACTTAAGTATTCATTTAAGAAGTACTATCTGCCAAATATTGAGGAATGTAAAGAGGGATATGGGGGACAGGGTAAGGAGTCTGATCTCTGGAAGTTTAAGCAGTCAGTCAGTGTTTTGGATATGGATGGAAATGAACAAAGTAATTCAAGGCTTTGAAGGCCTAATTTTGATACAGTCCTCAATATAATGCAGTGTTGTTATTAGTATCACATACCACTGGGGGATGTTATGTACATACTTCTTTGTAGACCTTTCTGAACTCTTTTTTTGGCAGTCACTTTAAGGAAGAGGTCATGTTTCAAAAGCATCATAAAATGGTCTCTCACTGCTACAGAAATATTGTACAGTATATTAAATCTACAAAAACATGTTTGACGTGAATTTACCTTCATTTTCCAATTCTCCATATTCAGCATATTTCCTATTCAATCAGTTGGTGCTTTCTCTTTTGAATAAACTCACTTTTGATAAGCTGTGAGAAGATGTAAGCTCCAGGGACATTTTTTTTTTAAAAAATTAGAAAACCTTAACAGTAAAGGATTGTTCCAAACAATGAAAATTTCTGAGCAGAAGTAGTTCTTCTGTTTCCCATTGTCTGAAGTTCTACAAGTTTCTTTATTATATAAACTTTCTCATCCAAATTTTGAAGTAAACTGTGTCATTCCTACCAAACAAGCTTAACTAATGCATAAATAAATCACTACAGGCAGATTTCAAGCTTTTGTGCATTAAAAAAAAAAAAAAATTGACAAGGGCTCTTTACAGAATGTTTCAGTGTCTTTGAGAGACTGACCACCCTACAAACTGATAAGGTTTTCTTTTGTAAGGTGGGCATTCTTATCTCACCAGTCAAACTGGTTTGATAGAGCCTAACCAGAGTTCAAACTGATCAAAAAATAGTTGAAACAGAATGGGAAAAAAGTAATAACAGGTCTTCATTACTGAATTGTTCATGGAATTAAGTGGGTCATATTCTTTTCCTTATTTTTATAATATTATGGTTACACTGGGACAGATGTAGGCAAACAGAGAGGAATGGTATTAAGATCTCTCGATTAACTCTGTGTGGTTTGGTTAAGGAAAAGAAAATATAAATCACTTTCCTTCATTACACAACATATCGCAAGAAAAAAAAATGTTGTATTGGAGCAACAAAGAGCTTGTGTCTTAGCAAGAAACAATAATCAAATATTTACAATTCTACCTTCTGGTTTTCAATAAATAGAAAAAGATATGCCATAGTTATGACCGATTTCATTTTCAGATTAGCTCCAGTTTTCTGAAAATTTTAAGTTAGGCATATAATTAACATTTTATATCAGCCGTATTGTTATATAGTTTACTAGGGTAGATGCATAGAAAGAAAAAATTGATTAATACATACATAGTTAGAATGATTCTATTGTTCACTGAGGTTTCAACACATGCTACCCTGGTGGCAGGCACTTCACAAGATGTGTGGCATGTAGTCAGGACACAAAAATGATTAAAATGAAATTCCTACTATTGGAGAACTTTGGGTTTAGTTCCAGTAGTAGATGCCTACAAATATGGAAGCAGTTGAAGTACAGAGGAGGCAGAGACAACATAACATAATGCCAACGTAACAGAATTGAACAGCCACCAGGGTTCAGAGTTGGACAGTAGCTTTATAACATGTACCACTTTATGTTAACTTCCTAAAATGTAGTCTGTGTTAATAAGTTTTACATAAACCTGAAAGGAAAGTGAAAGTCACTCTGTCCTGTCTGACGCTTTGCGACCCTTTGGACTCTTTGAACTGTATAGTCCATGGAATTCTCCAGGTCAGAGTGGGTATCTTTTCCCTTCTCCAGGGGATCTTCCCAGCCCAGGGATCAAACCCAGGTCTCCCTCACTGTAGGCTGATTTTTTACCAGCTGAGCCACAAGGGAAGCCCAGGAATACTGGATTGGGTAGCCTACCCCTTCCCCGGTGGATCTTCCTGACCAAGGAATCGAACCAGGGTCTCCTGCATTGCAGGCGGATTCTTTACCAACTAAACTATGCCTGTGTGCGTGCTTAGTCACTTCAGTCGTGTCCGACTCTCTGCGACCCCATGGACCATGGCCCGCCAGGCTCCTCCGTCCATGGGATTCTCGAGGCAAGAATACTGGAGTGGGTTGCCATTTCCTTCTCCAGTGATAGAGTATGAAGTGAGTGAAGTGAAGTCGCTCAGTTGTGTCCGACTCTTTGCGACCCCGTGGACTGCAGCCTACCAGGCTCCTCCGTGCATGGGATTTTCCAGGCAAGAGTACTGGAGTGGGGTGCCATTGCCTTCTCCGAACTGAGCTATAGGGCTATACAAATATTGAAGGTAATAAGAAATAATCAGTAGTAGCTGCTGCTGCTGCTAAGTCGCTTCAGTCATGTCCGACTCTGTGCGACCCCATAGACGGCAGCCCACCATGTTCCTCCGTCCCTGGGATTCTCCAGGCAAGAACACTGGAGTGGGTTGCCATTTCCTTCTCTAGTGCATGAACGGGAAAAGTGAAAGTGAAGTCGCTCAGTCGTGTCCGCCTCTTAGCGACCCCATGGGCTGCAGCCTACCAGACTCCTCCGTCCATGGGATTTTCCAGGCAAGAGTACTGGAGTGGGTTGCCACTGCCTTTTCCGAACTGAGCTATAGGGCTATACAAATATTGACATTAATAAGAAATAATCAGTAGTAGCAGTAGTCATAATAATAACAATTCTGTATGAAGTTTGCCCTGAGATAGACTTTGTTCTAGGTAGTTGTTATACTTAACTCATTTAGTCCTACCCTATGGGATGATCACTATTATATACCCTTCCTGCAGATGAAAGGACTAAGGCACAAAAACAACAAAAAATCTTTGTGTGGGATTACAATCCTGAGATTTGAGCACAGGCAGTAGAACATTAGCCACCATTCTAGACCTCTGCTTAGTAAGATAATTGGGGCAGCTGCCCTTAATATTCGGAGAAGGCAATGACACCCCACTCCAGTACTCTTGCCTGGAAAATCCCATAGACGGAGGAGCCTGGTAGGCTATAGCCCATGGGGTGGCTAAGATGCGGACACGACTGAGCGACTTCACTTTCACTTTTCCCGTTCATGCACTGGAGAAGGAAATGGCAACCCACTCCAGTGTTCTTGCCTGGAGAATCCCAGGGATGGCAGAGCCTGGTGGGCTGCCGTCTATGGGGTCGCACAGAGTCGGATACAACTGAAGCGACTTGGCAGCAGCAGCAGCAGCACTTAATATTCAGACACCTTGAGTAAGCACATCTAAATACACTTAAATACATTATTTTATAATTATGATTTATACTAACAAGTTACTAATAGATCAAGTAACTGGTTTACTAGCTAGTTACTAGTAAATCAAGTTTTACAGCCCATCCAGTTTATGTCTATATAACTCCTAGACATGAACTTTGTTGTTTTTTAAGTTTTCATTTTATATTGGAGGATAGTTGATTAACAATGTTGTGTTAGTTTCAGGTATACAACTAAGTGATTCAGTTGTACAGATATATGTATCTATTCTTTTTCAGATTCTTTTCCCAATTAGGCTGCTACAGAATATTGAGCAGAGTTCCTTGTACTATACAGCAGGTCCTTGTTGGTTAACCATTTTAAATATAGCAGTGTATAAATGTCAATCCCCAATTCCCTAAATATCCCTCCCCCACCCCATAACCATAAGTTCATCCTCTATGGCTGTGAGTCTGTTTCTGTTTTGTAAATAAGTTCATTTGTATCACTTTTTAATATGCCACATATGAGTTATATAATATTTCTTTTTATGTATTAACTGAGTATATCGATCTCTAAGTCTGTCCATGTTGCTGCAAATGACATTATTTCATTATTTTTATGGCTGTGTAATATTCCATTGTATATATGTATCACAACTTCATTATCTATTCTTCTGTTGATGGACATTTAGATTGCTTCCATGTCTTAGCTATTATATACTGCACTGCAATGGACACTGGGATGCATATATCCTTTCAGACCATCTTTTTCTCCAGGTGTATGCTCAGGAGAGTGCGATTGCAAGATCACATGGTAGGTATATTTTTAGTTTCTTAAGGAACCTCCATATTATTCTCTGTAATAGCTGCGCCAATTTACATTCCCACAGTGCAGGAGGGTTCCCTTCTCGCCACACTCTCTCCAGTATTTATTATTTGTGGATTTTTTTGATGATAGCCCTCTGACTGGTGTGAGGTGATACTTCATCATAGTTTTCATTTGCAGTTCTCTAATAATTAGTGATGTTGAACATCTTTTCATGTGCCTCTTCGCCATCTGTATGTCTTCTTTGGAGAAGTGTCTCTTTAGGTCTTCTGCCCATATTATGATGGGGTTGTTTGTTTTGGTGATATTATACGATGGAGGCCTAACACAAAGGACACAAGAGTCAACTTGAAAGGAATCCCACTGGCCAAATCTGAGGCAATTTTGACAAGAGAATACATGTTAGTAAAGAATTGTAACTGTAAAATAAAATCAGGTTCCATGACTCGGTATTGATATACATTAATAGTAAATAAGTAGAAAAGGAACTCTTCCTTCAAGTATACTTTCAGGTAATAAATGTAGAAAGCATGATGGAATTAGAAAAATCACTATTCAGAAATTTCCATAACAGTACTTGCTTCAGGCAAGATTCATTAATGGATGTTACATTTAAGGAGCAAAAATATCATAAACAAGATATTTACCTGTTCTCAACATATATCCCCATAAGGTATTTGTTAATTCAAAGAGAAAATAGAGAAGCTGACAGCACCTCAGTGCAGTGAGCAGTGTGTACAATACCTGCAATGGGACGAATCAATGTCATGTGCCTCTTCATATGGTGCACCTGGAGGGCTACAGCATCACTTCTGTCCTCTATCTGCCAGAAATCCATAACCTGTATCAAATCAAGGTGAAACATCAGAGAAAGCTAAAATGAGGGACATTGTACAAAGTGATCCTATACTATTTAAAAGTGTCAAGGTCATGGAGGATACTTAAGGAACTCTTCCATATTAAAGAAGAATAAAGAGATATGAAAATTATGATGTGATTAAATTATGATGTGATTATGTTGCAGGGAGAAAGCCAGTTCTGACTCTGGAGAGAAACTGTTTCTTTGACTTGCTTTTTGTTGCTTTTATTATTATAATCATACTCAATGGCTTGCCAGGAGGACCCTGCCCCTCTGCTTGACTGTAAACTAAAGTTCCATTGTTCAGCTCAGATCAGTTCAGTTCAGTCCCTCAGTAATGTCCAACTCTTTGCGACCCCATGGACTGCAGTATGCCAGGCTTCCCTGCGCATCACCAACTCCTGGAGCTTACTCAATCTCATGTCCACTGAGTCAGTGATGCAATCCAACCATCTAATCTTCTGTCATCCACTTATCCTCCCGCCTTCAATCATTCCCAGAATCAGGGTCTTTTCTAATCAGTCAGTTCTCTCCATCAGGCCAAAGTATTGGAGTTTCAGCTTCATCGTCAGTCCTCCCAATGAATATTCAGGACTGATTTCCTTTAGGGTGGACTGCTAGGATCTCCTTGCTGTCCAAAGGACTCTCAACAGCCTTCTTCAACACCACAGTTCGAAAACATCAATTTTTCGATGCTCAGCCTTCTTTATAGTCCAAATCTCACATCCATACATGACTACAGGAAAAACCAAGCTTTTACCAGACAGACCTTTGCTGGCAAAGTAATGTCTCTGCTATTTAATAGGCTGTCTAGACTGGTTATAACTTTTCTTCCAAGGAGCAAGCATATTTTAATTTAATGGCTACAGGCAACATCTGCAGTGATTTTGGAGCCCCCCCCCCAAATAAAGTCTGTCACTGTTTCCATTGTTTCCCCATCTATCTGCCATGAAGTAATGGGACCAGATGCCATGATCTTAGTTTTCTGAATGTTGAGTTTTAAGCCAACTTTTTCACTCTCCTTTTTCACTTTCATCAAGGGGCTCTTTAGTTTTTCTTTGCTGTCTGCCATAAGAGTGGTGTCATCTGCATTACTGAGGTTATTGCTACTTCTCCTACCAATCTTGATTCCAGCTTGTCCTTCATCCAGCCCAGCTTTTCACATGATGTACTCTGCATATAAGTTAAATAAGTAGGGTGACAAATATACAGCCTTGATATACTCCTTTCCCGATTTGGAACCAGTCTGTTGTTCCATGTCCAGTTCTAACTGTTGCTTCCTGACCTGCATATAGATTTCTCAAGAGGCAGGTCAGGTGGTCTGGTATTCCCATATCTTTAAGAATTTTCTACAGTTTGTTGTTATCCATAAGTCAAAGGCTTTGGCATAGTCAACAAAGCAGGAGTAGATGTTTTTCTAGAACTCTTTCGCTTTTTCGATGATCCAACGGCCGTTGGTAATTTGATCTCTTGTTCCTCTGCCTTTTCTAAATCCAGCTTGAACATCTGGAAGTTCACGGTTCACGTAGTGTTGAAGCCCGGCTTGGAGAATTTTGAGCATTACTTTGCTAATGTGTGAGATGAGTGCAATTGTGTGGTAGTTTGAACATTCTTTGGCAGTGCCTCTCTTTGGGATTGGAATGAAAACTGACCTTTTCCAGTCCTGTGGCCACTGTTGAGTTTTCCAAATTTGCTGGCATATTGAGTGCAGCACTTTCACAGCATTATCTGTTAGGATTTGAAATAGCTCAACTGGAATTCCATCACCTCCACTAACTTTGTTCATAGTGATGCTTTCTAAGGCCCACTTGACTTCACATTCCAGGATGTCTGGCTCTAGGTGAGTGATCACACCATCGTGGTTATCTAGGTCATGAAGATCTCTTTTGTATAGTTCTGTGTATTCTTGCCCCCTCTTCTTAATATCTTCTGTTTCTGTTTGGTCCATACCATTTCTGTCCTTTTTGGTGCCCATCTTTGCATGAAGTATTCCCCTTTTCCTCCATTTCTTTGCGTTGATCACTGAGGAAAGCTTTCTTATCTCTCCTTGCAATTCTTTGGAACTCTGCATTCAAATGGGTATATCTTTCCATTTCTCCTTTGCCTTTCACTTCTTTTCACAGCTATTTGTAAGGCCTCTTCAGACAACCATTTTGCCTTTTTGCTTTTTTAGGGGGGAGATAGTCTTGATCCCTGCCTCCTCTACAATGTTACGAACTTCCGCCCATAGTTCTTCAGGACTCTGTCTATCAGATCTAATTCCTTGAATCTATTTGTCACTTCCACTGTATAATTGTAAGAGATTTGATTTAGGTCATACCTGAATGGTTTAATGGTTTTCCCTACTTTCTTCTATTTAAGTCTGAATTTGGCAGTAAGGAGTTCATGATCTGAGCCACAGTCAGCTCCTGGTCTTGTTTTTGCTGACTGTATAGAGCTTCTCCATCTTTGGCTGCAAAGAATATAATCACTCTGATTTCGGTGTTGAGCATCTGATGTTGTCCATGTGTAGAGTCTTCTTTTGTGTTGTTGGAAGAGAATGTTTGCTATGACCAGCACATTCTCTTGACAAACTCTATTAGTCTTTGCCCTGTTTCATTCTGTGCTCCAAGGCCAAATTTGCCTGTTACTCCAAGTTGACCGGTTCATAGAGCGATAATGTACCAACCTACCTATGAATAGAAGAGTTTAACATGCCCCTTCCAAAGGCTGGCCATTCCCTTGAGATGTTTTGCAAACTGAAGACCCTTTCACTTGACTTCCCCACTGCCTCTCCCTCTCTAGTCTGCCTTTGACTGCTTCTTCCTCATTGCTTCTTTCTGATCTATAAAAGAACCTGGCATCCAGACACCAATAAGGTGGTTATTTTGAGGCACTAGCCTGCCATTTTCTTGGTCTGCTGGCTCCCCGATTAAATTCTCTTCCTTGCCTCAATACCTTGTCTTTTGGATTCATTGGTCTATCCTAGTGGCAAGCAGAGTGATCTTGAACTTTGTAGCAATGCTTGATTGAATTCAGGCCAGGTCATTGTTTCTTTATTCTTTTGCACTATAGGATATTAGTTAATAATTGTTGACATTTAAATGCTTTGTATTGCATTAATGTTAATTTTCTGGTTTTCATAATGATATTATTGAATTACATAATACCATATGTAACATAACATCATTATGTAAGTGAATGCCACTGATCTTAGGAGACATATTTTGAAGTATTTGCAAATAAAATGGGGTTTGCTGAAAACCCATTTTCAAGCATTTCAGGAAGAAAATAGAATCATAACAAATGGGGAAAAGGTTAAAATTTGGCAAACCTGAAAAATAAGTGTAACAGAAAATTTGCGGCTAATTTTGTTTTGATTTTTAGTAACTCTAAAATTATTTCAAAATAATAGTAGTTATTGTTTGCAATGAGAATCAGCTCACTGCTTAAATTTAATTCCTTTAAGATTATTTGCAAAGTCAAAGTTTTATGTTATTTCCTGTTAAAGGAAATTGAACTATTTTTATATGTTAAAACTGTGAAATTTCTTATTTCACTTGTAATTTCTTATTTTACCGCATATTTTCCCCATCATTGCTTTATGAATAAAAAAATATAAAATGTATAGTGGTGTTTATAATAAAAGAATATAATAAATTACATATTTTACATATATACATTCTACATGTTTCACACATATATTGTGTACATAACTATATGTATTATATATACATGTGTCCAAAATTATTATGTACACACAAACACACATTTGTTAGCCAATAGAGAAGTGAGACATCTAAAAGGATCTCTAACATAGGGAATATATACTTTGGAACAATGAACATACAATTGTGGCTGATTGATTTGAAAAGAGAAAATAGTAAAAAAAAAAAAAAAAAAAGGAAGAAAAGTAAGTAATGAGAGAGTTTTGTGACTCTGTCATTAGTGAGCCATAGTTTCATTATTAAAGCAAAATATCTTAGACACCCACAGTCTGGTTTTCTGTGATTATTTCAGCAGTGAAGTAACCTCCTTTGAAAAGTCAGTACTCATACATTACTCTTCCCCTTTAATAAAACAAATGCTAGGATTTATACTATTATTAGACTTCAGTAATATATATATTAAATGCAAGTCCAGGAAAATAAACATTAGAGTCTTATAGATGGCTAACCTGTCTGTAGAAACGGAAGAGTCTACCAAAGAACATTTCATCTTGTATATGCCTTGGGTACTACTTTTCTAGACCATTTGAATGTTTTGAGAATTTAAGAATATAGCATCAATTAGAAAAAAAAGGAAGCGATGTAGATTTTTTTTTAAAACACATGCATTGTTTTAAATGCCCACATTTCTCTGTGGTACCACATGTAACTTGGTAACTCCTATTTTCATCTTACCTTCGGTTATATATGAAAAGCAACATTTTAAAGAAGTGAACTGAACCATTATAATTGAGTCTGTATGTATGTGTGCTCATGCATACATCATGCATGTGTGATGAATAACTTTGCTTCAGAATACAGTAAAATATTTTATAGCAGAATAATTTTTTGCAACTTAACGTCAATCTGCTCATATTTGGATATGAGCTTGCAAGACACAATAAATCAGGCCATGCCCAAGACAAAGGTAGATAAAGAGTAGGTACAGATAATAATGTATTCTTTCCCATTCAAATAATTTATCCAAACATCATAGGGTTTTGAAGATTGCAAATATATATATTATACTTTATTGCATAGTCAAATGTTATATAAAATTTAATAAGTTATATAAGAATTAATGTTTATGAAAATCTACTGAGGAAGACATTATATCTTGGCTTCAGGGAACAGAAAAACAATTATATGTAGCTTAATTGCTTTCATTTTAGTGGAATGAAGATATACTGGACTAGCATAAGCACACAGCCCTCTCCTTTAATTGAACGATGATACTGAGTACTGTGGCTTCCCCGGTGGTGCAAGAGTCAAGAAATGTAGATTTGATCCCTGGGTCGGGAAGATCCCCTGGAGTAGGAAGTGGCAACTCACTCCAGTATTCATGCCTGAAAATTCTATTGGCAGAGGAGCCTGGTGGGCTAAAGTCCATAGAGTTGCAAAAGTTGGACATGACTGAGCATGTGCACACACACACACACACTGAGTACTGATTTACCCACCTATTGTCTAGTAGAAGTCAAAATTTGCATCTTGCTGGTGTGTGGGTTGGAAAAGAATCCAGACATGAGACAGAATGAGAGGGAAATAAAGTTTATTAGAGTGAGACGCTGTGAAAACAGTGGGCCAGTTCAAGGGAGAGCCAACATTGAACAGGGGTCCTTAGTCCACTTTTATACCCAGGGTACAAGGAACGGGATAGGGGTCTTGTAAGTCATTTGCTGATTTGATGAGGTGCTTATACTGGGTGGGGGAAGAGTAAGGCAAATACCTTCTCCATGTGAGGTGGGAGGGGAGACGGATTATACTGCTCAGGAGGACCTGAAATTCATTAATAGTTACAACATGGGGGGAAGGAAGGATGATAAGGTTCTGTTTTTTTCCATTCCTGCATTCCAAGGCCCTCCTTGGTTCCCACCTCCCCCCACCCTGTTCTTTAGTCCTTGGGACACCACAAGGTAGAGGTTATATATAAGGTGAGATGTGTGTGCAGGGGAAGAAAACCTATGAGGAATATGAGAATTGCTGATATAGAAGTTTCAACTGAAAATTTCATGGAATATCTTGGATACAGCATTCAAAAAGTTCATTTGCTTTGTCTTAGACCTTATCTCACAATGGCCTTATCCCTATTCCATTATTTACTAAAAGGGTTTTGGGGGCAAATCACTTAACCTCTCAACCTCAGTTTTCATGAATCAGTGAATTTAGGATAAGAATGGTTTCAATTTCATAGGGTTGTAGGGTGGAGTTGAGATAATATTTAGCACACAATACAGAAAATGTGCAGAGGAGGACACTGGCATGTAATTCGTTTTGTATCTTTTCTCATCTAACATACACCATACACTGCAGGTTGCTTTCAAGTTCATAAATTTTATAAAATAATGGTTAATAACATTTTTTATCTCTGTGAAAAATGAAGTATTTCCTGTCATATCGATAAACAAGGATGTCAGGATCATTAGTGACTCAGTGACTGCAGCCTTCCAATGTGAGCTGGCGAGGAGATCCAACTAGTCCATCCTAAAGGAAATCAGTCCTGAATATTCATTGGCAGGACTGATGCTGAAGCTGAAACTCCAATACTTTGGCCACCTGATGCGGAGAACCACCTCATTGGAAAAGACCCTGATACTGGGAAAGATTGATGGTGGGAGGAGAAGTGGACAACAAAGAATGAGATGGTTGTATTGCATCACTGACTCAATGGACATGAGTTTGAGTAAACTCTGGGAGTTGCTGGTGAGACGGAGGCCTGGTGTGCTGTGGTCCATGCGGTCTCAAGGAGTCAGATGCGACTGAGTGACTGAACTGAACTGAACAGCCAGCAGGCTGCATTCTGCTCCCTCTGGTGAGCCCCAAGGGAGCTCAGGATGTGAAAAACAAACAAACAAAAAGCAAACCAGAATACTGGCCCAGGAGAGCTGAGATGCATATGAAAGGAATGATTTCAGAGAGCCCATATTCTTACATCTTCCCAGCACATAAAAGTGCTAAATTCCTTAACTTGGGATACCTGGTTTTCTTTAACAATAACCCTTTGATGTTCAAGCTACCTGCCCTTTGTTGTAAGATAACTTCTGTGTAACCTGGCGCCTCCCCTCATCTCCTGGAGCAATTTTCTCAGAGTTACTTGAGATGCTGTCTCCTGGGCTTGAAGTCCTAAAGATTCCCACCGAATAAAACATAATTCAACTTTTAGGTTTTGACTCTTTTTTTAAGTTGACATCTGTTAGTCCATATCACTTAAAACATATCACTTACCAGCTGTATTCATATCTCTGGAAGTAAATGGGTAGAAATAATCAACTGAAGGAAATAATTTTCCCTGATAGGGGAAGGGGAGGAGGGGAACCTTTGATTTCCTTTTAGATTTCAGACTAAACGAAAACACTAATTATAGGATTGCAAAAAATAAAAACATTGTGTGAGTAGGCATTATCTTTAATGAATTAATTGCTTGAACAGTGAGGACAGTATCCAGCTTTGATGCACTGGCAAATGGTTTGAATAAGCAATGAGAAAAGTAAATAGAAGGCAACCTGAAAAGAATAGAGGGACTTAAAGCCACAAACACCTGTTAACTACTCTGAGCAACTTCAGTGCTGATCATGGCCTTTGGTTTGGCACCCTTTGAATACATGGCCTCGAAATGGTTTCCTGCCAAGCGATCTAGTTAAATGAGTGTACTGTGTTTTCTATCCCAATTAAAAGCAAAGGGTTTGGTGGTGTTTTTATATCCTTATGGAGCACTTCCTTTTTTATTTAAATACCTAAAAGTGAATTTTGTTTTTCTCTCATCAAAAAAACCCTTAATCACAGTATCTTAGGCCAACACCTTTGCTTCCTTTTCTGCTCTGACCACCTGCCCGACCTATTTTCTTATTATTGACTATTTGTTATTTAGTTAAAGAGGATTGTTAGCAGTGCAGCCCAGCAGCCCAGGAACACTCAGTTCTATTTAAAACAAAAGTCTACTGTTGAATTCAATGTCAGAGCTGAGGTTTATAGCATTGAAGAATTGCCTTGATAAATGGCCCTGACATTACAGTTTCCACGACTCCACCTTCAATGTCATCACAACACAGCGTAAGTGTTAAAGTATGGCCATTGCTGCCTCCCCAAAACATATTAACTTGATGCTTACTCTATCTCTGGTTCCCATAGGCACAATAAATGGAGAAAATAACACATTTACAAACTGATAAAACCCAGCAAAGCTAATAAAATCAGACACTTTATAGCTCGGCTAATCGTGTCCTTTGAAGGGCATCAAATAACACATCATGTACTGCTCAGGGGGAAATCAAATTAGGTGCAGCAATGTCCCTACAGAACTAATGCATTTGAATAGACAGGAGCTATTGTAGCTAATCAACTTGTATTGTAGGCGCTTTATCATTAATACAATGTTTATGTTAAGTGGAGCATTATGCAGTTTTTGTTTGAAAAAGAGGAAAAGTTTTCCTTAAATTGATTGCATTCTAAATCTTTGTCTTTTTTTTTGTTTTGATTTTATTTTGAATAAATGTGAGTGTTACAATGTGGTAGGCGCCCTGCAGCTAGTGTTCAGGTATCACTTAGTCCATTGAGTACTGACCAGGTTACTCAGTTTCCAGAGACATGGTACTTTCCATTTACCCCTCTTCCTATCCCCAGAATATTTGAGTTAAGTCAGTTCAGTCGCTCAGTCATGTCCAACTCCTTGCGACCCCATGGAGTGCAGCACATCAGGCTTCCCTGTCCATCACCAAATCCTGGAGCTTACTCAAACTCACATCCATAGAGTCGATGATGCCATCCAACCATCTCATCCTCTGAACCCTCATCCAGAGTGTTTAGCTCTGTCTTTAAATCAAAGTCTATGAAGGCAAAAAGTCTATATTGTTTATTCTCAAAATTCCTGAATTCAAAATGAATATTCTTTTAATTGTGTGCCATTTCTCTTTCATTAAAGCTATAAATTACATATGAAAAAAATGTCTGTTTACCAGGAAGACAGTTAAGACTCACAAGACTAGAAGTTACTTTTGGAAAGAGGTCTTTAGAACTTAGGAAAAGGATCTGGGAGTAAAGGTCTTACAGACAATAAGTATCCTAAGGTATGTGTCAGCAATCTACGGCTTCTGAACCAGATCTGTCCTACCTTTTATTGTAAGTAAACTTTTATTGGACACAGCCACAGTTAATTTGTTCTTTAACATCTTGCCTCTGGCTGCTCTCACATAGTTGTAATCAAGACCGTGTGGCCTACAAAGCCAAAACTATTTATTATTGACCTCTTAGAGAAAAAAAAAATGGTGACTTCAATTTTAAGGGCATAGCCTTATGCCTTATGAATCTTATTAAAGGAAAAAAGATGAAAGAAAATTAAGAATAAATTCCCTAGTGATAATAAGCCTATATTTTTAAGTGAAATCAAATAAAATCTTTGTCACAAAATGTCCAGGAACCAGTGAGTCCACACTGATATAATAAATAATTTGATAAATGAGTGGAGAGAATAGACAAAACTTCTGTGCAGAAGAATTCCAAATGATTTATGTAGATCCTCTGCCATTAAGGAGGCAAGACATTTATTTTTCAGTCCTTTGATGTGAGTTGCAAATAGAGACTTCCTCCCAAAGAGTGTAGTATAGAAAGAAGGGGGATAAAAGAGTAACTTTATAGTTGGAGATCTGACATTGCTACTTCATCCATGTGATGAAAGTCAGTAACAGTGGTACAAAGCCATCCTGATGGTATGTATCCTTGGTGTGATGTGATGAAAGTGACATTTTATATCTATGATTTTGCTCTCAAAAACACATAACCTCAGGATAATCATGAGGAAAGCACCAGACAAATCCCAAGTGTGAGATATTCTACAAAATACCTGATCAATACCCCTCAGAACTGTCAAGGTTATTAGAAGCAAGTAAAGTCTGAGAAACACTCATAGTCATGAAGAATCTAACTAGACATGACAGCTAAATGTAATGTCATATCCTGGATGGGATCCTGGACCAGAGAAAAGATGAGCATAGACATTAGAAAATCTGATTAAAATATGGACTTTATTAAATGTATCAATATTGGTTCATTAATTGTAACACATAGTTCATACTCAATATAAGATGCTGTTAAGAGGAGAAACTCAGTGTGACATGTATGGGAGCTCCATTTACTGTCTTTATAATTTTTCTGTAAATCTAAATGTTGCTAAAAATTTAAAAAGTCTGTATTTTAAATGTCTGGGAACTAGGATAGTATTTGATCATTTTCCATCTCCAGATCTTTTCTGTGGCTTTAAACTCAGTAAATATATAAGGAAGATTATGAAGAAAGCAGGCTTCCCTGGTTGGCTCAGCTGGTAAAGAGTCTGCCCTTATGCAGGAGACCGAGTTTGATCCCTGGGTCAGGAAGATCTCCTGGAGAAGGAAATGGCAACCCATGCCAGTGTTCTTGCCTGGAGAATTCCATGGTCAGAGGAGCCAGGCGGGCTATAGTCCATGGATTCACAAAGAGTCGGACATGACTGAGTGACTAACACGCACACATGAAGAAAGCACAAAACAAGAAATTACAAAAAAATCTCAATCAATGTATAATATGAAACTCCTTCATAAAATGCTTAACATTTGTAAATACTACAAACAAAAATTAATTTTATTTGGGGAACTATACACCCAGACCCCAAAATAAATTTTAGTTTCTGTAGTACTATTTTTTGCTATGTTCACTATACTAAAAAGCTGCTAGCAGGTTTCAGTGAGTTGACCAACTCCTCATAATTATTTTCTAAGCAACAATCACACTTGAGGACCCATATCTCATGAAAGGATAGAAAGGAAAGTGACTGAGTCTCTTCGTTAACGTTGTTTACCTTACCCTCTCTTCCCTGCACTTCTGTTTAGCATCAACCCCTTCTCTTATCAGCACTAGAGAGTTGTGACCCCTAGTTGATCCCTAGCTCTAGTTGGGGAAGGAATAAAGTTATACTTGTGTTCCATGGTATAGTTTCCTCTTTAGGAAGTCAGTAGAACATTGGAAGCATTGGAAATAGATATGCTGATATTACATTTATTTATTAAAGTACATTGTTGTGTTCATTCTGAGTCATCAAAAAGAATATGGGAAGAAGTTGATTTGTTCTCTTACACTTACATGTTGCTTTTAGTTTGCAAAATGTATTCATGTTTATATTTCTGGCAACTTAGAAGTTGCATTAGAAGTACACAGCCAATGTAGATCAGGCTTCAAATTGCACATCTACCATTTTTTTCAAATTATGTGATTTATTCAAAGTTACTTGAATAATTTCTTTGTGTTTTCATACCTTCAAAATAGGTCTGAAGACCTTAATGATATCACTAACAGTATTAAGCCATCATTATATAAAAAGTATGTTTTCTGATTCCTATTAATAGATGACAGCTGTAATTAATAATACAAACAATATTATAGCTGCTATTTTCATTCCTTGGATAGCCAGTTGTAACGCAAAAATATTAAATGGCTTGTTGATTGTCTTATAACTAGCAAATGGCACTAGAGAGGTTGAGCATATAATTCATATGCTTTGGCATATAATTCATGCAGTTATTTATACAAGAAATAAGCTTAGGTTGAAGACAAAAGAGAAGGAAAAAATCAAAGGAATGGTAAAACATATAGAAAATAGATTTGTTGTTCAGTTGCTCAGTCATGTCTGACTCTCTGCAACCCCATGGACTGCAACACGCCAGGCTTCCCTGTCCTTAAGCATCTCCTGGAGCTTGCTCAAAGTCATGTCCATTGAGTTGGTGGTGCCATCCACCATCTTGTCCTCTGTCATCCCCCTTCTCCTCCTGCCTCCAATCTCCTCCAGCATCAGGGTCTTTTCCAATGAATCGGCTCTATGCATCAGGTGACCAAAGTTTTGGAGCTTCAGCTTCTGCATCAGTCCTTCCAATGAATATTCAGGATTGATTTCTTTTAGGATTGACTGGCTTGATCTTGCAGTCCAAGGGACTCTCAAGAGTCTTCTCCAACACCACAGTTCAAAAGCATGAATTCTTCAGCACTCAGCCTTCTTTATGGTCCAGTTCTCACATCCATACATGACTACTGGGGAAACCATAGCTTTGACTAGATGGACCTTTGTTGGCAAAGTAATGTCTCTGCTTTTTAATAGGTTGTCTAGATTTGCCATAGCTTTTCTTCCAAAGAGTAAATGCCTTTTAATTTCATGGCTACAGTTACCATCTGCAGTGATTTTGGAGCCCCCAAAAATAAAGTCTCTCACTGTTTCCATTGTTTCCCCATCTATTTGCCATGAAGTAATAGGATCTGATACTATGATCTTATTTTTTTGAATGTTAAGTTTTAAGCCAGCTTTTTCACTCTCTTTCACTTTCATCAAGAGGCTCTTTAGTTCTTCGCTTTCTGCCATAATGATGGTGTCATCAGCATATCTGAGGTTATTGATATTTCTCCTGGCAATCTTGATTGCAGCTTGTGCTTCATCCAGTCCAGCATTTCTCATGATGTACTCTCCATGTAAGTTCAATAAACAGGGTGACAATATACAGCCTTGACGTACTCCTTTCCCAATTTGGAACCAGTCCCAATATTGTTCCATGTCTATTTCTAACTGTTGCTTCTTGACCTGTGAAGAGGTTTCTCAGAAGGCAAGTAAGGTGGTCTGATATTCCCATCTCTTTCAGAATTTTCCACAGTTTGTTGTGATCCACACAAAGGCTTTAGTGGAGTCAATGAAGCAAAAGTAGATGTTCTTCTGGAATTCTCTGGAAAATAAATAGTTTAGAAAGTCATTTGTTTAAGTAGAATGACAAGAATGATGGGAAGTAGAGAAGAAATATTTTGGCATCAGAGTTATGGATAAACCGAGGCAGTTCAACCAAAGACACACACAGCCAATATAAAGAATAGGTAACTTTTAAAATTAATACCTTGTATCTTTCATATTGATTTATTTATATTTAAAACATTTCCTTACTGTAACTACCCTACTAATATGATATAGAGAGAAAGCACCGTGTATATACTTTATGATTTCAGAAATGAAGTCACAGGAAATGGGCTGGTCATTAGAATGCATCTCTGCACTGATAGAGACAGAGTTGTATTTTTTTTTCATAGAAATTACATTTTTTATTTCAAGTAACAGACAATCTTTTTTGAATAATTTTGTTTTTGTGCTCTGAAATATTTTTATGGCATAACCTTGTCTCCTTGTTAGATGGTAACATCTAAATTATTCAAAAACAAGACTTGAATATTATTATAATTACAAAAGTAGTTGACCATTGGGAGGAAAACTGCTGCTGCTGCTGCTGCTGCTAAGTCGCTTCAGTCGTGTGTGACTCTGTGTGATCCCATAGACCGTAGCCCACCAGGCTTCCCCATCCATGGGATTCTCCAGGCAAGAACACTGGAGTGGGTTGCCATTTCCTTCTCCAATACATGAAAGTGAAAAGTGAAAGTGGAGTCGCTCAGTCATGCCCAACTTTTCCCAACCCCATGGACTGCAGCCTACCAGGCTCCTCCGTCCATGGGATTTTCCAGGCAAGAGTACTGGAGTGGGTTGCCAAGGAAAGAAGAAAAATAGCAAGTGGCCCATAGATACATCTTAAAAGTATGTTGCATGTTAACAGAAGCTTGCCAATTGATTTGCAGAAACTGGTTCTGTAGTTTCAATAGTGCTGTAAAGCTATCATATCTAGACCTGTTAGCAAGAAAAAAAATTTAAACACAAATGAAAAATTCAAATGTTGTATCATTCAAATAGTCAGCCATCATGGGTTATGTTAGTAGACTTTGCATCTACCAGTAACCACAATTGTGGAATGTCACTATTTTTAGCATGTGCATATGTAATGTAAGCATAATGTTGTCTAGAAAGGGAAATAATGTTGCACTAATATCACAGATTTGCATTAATCTCCTGTATCTAGAATATTATCCCCAATTCCTTACCATAGTTTACAAGAGAAAAGCAGAAACTTGAATCCAGGGTGTAGGGAAATATAGTTTCCTCAAGAGGAGATTTTTGAAATGATTATATTTCCCTCAAATAAATGTAATTTTCACCACTCCACTATAAGAGCCATTATTTTCATTTAAGTCTACTGAGAATCAGAGAGAAGCATATCCATAAAATCTAAATAATTATTAATGCTAATGTCTTTTTACATGTCCTGCTGAGATGAATTAGGTTTATTTTTCACACAAACATGTAAAAGCTCTTACTTCTCCCCTGTGACTAAGGTTCATTGTCATCTCATTTCTCTTCAGCAGCTCAGTGGACATTACTTGAGGTTAAAATCAAGTCAATTAATCAGGTGCTTCAGCTGGTTACAGAGAATGGTAGTATTCTCCTTGCCAGAACACCTGTGCTTGTCAAATGGCCTTGGAGCTTAATCGTTTCCAGGTGTAGCAATCCTTATTCTGGGCTAACTCAGAATTGTGGATTTCTGCTGCCAGAGGAGACACTCTGTAAGTTGAAGTTAACTAGTAAGAGAATTAACCCTCAGTGAGGAGAGGCATACGTGCTGCTAATCATTAAAATGGAAACTTGAAGAATGTTCTTTGATGTTCAGTTGAGGAACAATCTTTTCTTATTTAAGTAGCAAATCCTAAGAGACCCTGTCCTTACAAACTTGAGGTGTATTTACATATGGTGGTGAAAATTTTGTCTCGTTCACTCTATAACTATTCACTGAGCATCCTCTATCTTTAAAGAACTTCAAATAAGCCGTGGGCAAAACAAAGATCCTCTGTGGAGGTTATATTCTACTGGGAGACATTTATTTTCTTTCTCTCTCTCTCCCCTTCTCCATAGTCAGGAACATCCTTAAGTTAGGCGGACATCTCTTTCACAGTCTAGTCTCATGAAATAATCACACTATTTTTATGATAGCTTTGAAACTTGGAAATGAATGGATAATCAGTTTGGTCTTGCTCTGCAGTTTAACTTAGTTTCTGTTCAGGGTATCAGAGAATAAGAAACCCTACTTTGGAACCAAGAATTGATGCCTTAGAACTGTGGTACTGGAGACTTCTGGGAGTCCGTTGGACAGCAAGGAGATAAAACCAGTCAATCTTAAGGGAAATACTCTGAATACTCCTTGAAAGGACTGATGCTGAAGCTCCAGTATTTTGGTCATCTAATGCAAACAGCTGACACATTGGAAAAATCCCTAATATTAGGAAAGATTGAGGGCAGGAGGAGAAGAGGGCATCAGAGGACGAGATGACTGGATGGCATCACTGATGCAATGGACATAAACTTGGGCAAACTTCGGGAGATGGTGAGGGACAGGGAGGTCATGGGGTCGCAAAGAATTGGACATGACTGGGCAGCTCAACAAAAACAGCAACAACTTTGGAACCTGGTTTCTCTCATATTTTCTTATCTGATTTTACAGAAACAATGCTCGAATTCTGTTTTACTAGCCATCATATATTTATTTCCCAATTGATTTGGGCACCAGTGAAGAATGTGTGGTTCCTGTGTGTGTGTGTGTGTGTGTGTGTGTGTGTGTGTACTCAGTTGTGACTGACTCTTTGTGACCCATGGACTGTAGCCCACCAGGCTCCTCTGTCCATGGGATTTCCCAGGCAAGAATACTGAAGTAGGTAGCCAATTGCTCCTCCAGGGGATCTTCCCAACCCAAGGATCGGACTTGGGTCTCCTGCATTATCAGGAAGATTTTTTTCCTTGAAGCAGTAGGTTTACCAGCAGATGCTTTGGAGAAGATCTTTTGAGTTCAGACTCCTTTATTTCATTTTCCTCCTGCCAGATGGTTTTGTTAGGATACATTCTCTGAGGGTGGTAAAACAAGGAAAAGGAAGTATATATCTAGACAGTCAAGAAGTCCATGTGATCAATATTCATGAGGAGGATTGCTGATTAAAGATTCTGGTTCTCTGCTCATCTATTTTTCTTTTTTTCTTTTTTGCTAGGTGAGTATGTACCTTGTAGCTTGTTCATAGCTAACAAGAGATCAGAAAACTGGAAGTAAATCTTATCTCTGATTAAGCCAGAAGCAGAAACATCATAGGATAACATCTCTTTTTTAAAGATCTTCATTTATGCTATAACAGTTCTTCCCTTCTAGTAAATTCTGTGTGAATTAGCATATGAGGAAGGATGGCTGCGATGGCAAATTACATCTTATTGTAAGGTTAGAAATGAATTAGTGTCTAACTATATTGATGTGAATCTGCGATTATCTCAACAACTCTTTTAGATACTGCAAAAAAATAGTTGTTTTTATTATTGTTATCATCCAGTACTTACTGGTATGTGTTGCTTTCAAAAGGCCATGAAACTGTTAGCTTCTCAGGTACAGAAGTTTCTGTTATTTTTTTAATGTATTTTCTTCCTAGTATATTTTATTCTTATTTAAGTGTTCACTGCATTTTCAATTCTGAAATATGTTAATGTTTAACTTAAACTGATTGTTCCTTAGAGATTTACTCAAGTCATATATATCTCTGCCTCTTTGTTGTTGTTGTTGTTCAATCGCTAAGTTGTGTCCAGCTCTTTGCAATCCCATAAACGGGAGCACACCAGGCTTCCCTGTTCTTCATCATCTCCCGGAGCATGCTTGAAGTCGTGTCCAACATCAGGGTCTTTTCCAGTGAGTTGGCTCTTCTCATCAGGTGTCGAAGTATTGGAGTTTCAGCTTCAGTATCAGCCTTTCCAATGAATATTCAGGGTTGATTTTCTTTAGGATTGACTGGTTTGATCTTCTTGCAGTCCAAGGGACTCTCAAGAGTCTTCTCCTGCATCAGAGTTGGAAAGCATAAGTTCTTCAATGCTCAGCCGTCTTTATGGTCCAACTCTCACATCTGTACATGACTACTGGAAAAACCACACTTTGACTATACAGACCATTGTTGGCCAAGTGATATCTCTGCATTTTAATACACTGTTGAGGTATGTCAGAGTTTTTGTTCCAGGTGTCTTTTAATTTCAGGGCTACAGTCACCATCTGCAGTGATTTTTTAAATACTATAATATTGCTCTCTACTTCAGCTCAGTTCAGTTGCTCAGTCATGTCACACTCTTTGTGACCCCATGGACTGCAGCACTCCAGGCCTCCCTGTCCATCACCAACTCCTGGAGTTTACTCAAACTCATGTCTATTGAGTCAGTGATGCCATACAACCATCTCATCCTCTGTCATCCCCTTCTTTTCCCACCTTCAATCATTTCCAGCATCAGGGTCTTTTCAAATGAGTCAGTTCTTTGCATCGGGTGGCCAAAGTGTTGGAGTTTCAGCTTCAGCATCAGTCCTTCCAATGGATATTCAGGACTGATTTCCTTTAGGATGGACTGGTTGGATCTCCTTGCTGTCCAAGGGGCTCTCAAGAGTCTCCTCCAACACCACAGTTCAAAAGCTTCAATTCTTTAGTGCTCAGCTTTCTTTATATTCCAACTCCCATATCCATACATGACTACTGGAAGAACCATAGCTTTAACTAGACAGACCTTTGTTAGCAAAGTAATGTCTCTGCTTGTTAATATGCTGTCTTGATTGATCATAACTTTTCTTCCAAGGAGCAAGCATATTTTAATTTAATGGCTGCAGGCACCATCTGCAGTGATTTTGGAGCCCCCACCCCAAAAAAATAAAGTCTATCACTGTTTCGCCATCTATTTGCCATGAAGTGATGGACCAGATGCCATGATCTTAGTTTTCTGAATGTTGAGTTTTAAGCCAGATTTTTCACTCTCCTCTTTCACTTTCAACAAGAAGCTCTTTAGTTTTTCTTAGCTTTCTGCCATAAAGACGATGTCATCTGCATATCTGAGGTTATTGATATTTCTCCCAGAAATCTTGATTCCAGCTTGTGCTTCATCGAGCCCAGTGTTTCTCTTGATGTACTCTGCATATAAGTTAAATAAGCAGGGTGACAATTTATAGGCTTGACGTACTTCTTTCCTGATTTGGAACCAGTCTGTTGTTCCACGTCCAGTTCTAACTGTTGCTTCTTGACCTGCATATAGATTTCTCAAGAGGCAGTTCAGGTGGTCTGGTATTCCCATGTCTTTCAGAATTTTCCACAGTTTGTTGTAATCTCCACAGTCAAAGGGTTTTGGCATTGTCAATAAAGCAGAAAGATGTTTTTCTGGAAATCTTGCTTTTTTGATATTCCAACAGATGTTGGCAATTTGATCTCTGGTTCCTTTGCCTTTTCAAAATCCAGCTTGAACATCTGGACGTTCACGGTTCACGTACTGTTGAAGCCTGGCTCGGAGAATTTTGAGCATTACCTTAATAGTGTGTGAGATGAGTGCAATTGTGCAGTAGTTTGAGCATTCTTTGGCATTTCCTTTCTTTGGAATTGGAATGAAAACTGACCTTTTTCAGTCCTGTGGCCACTGTTGAGTTTTCTAAACTTGCTGGCGTATTGAGTGCAGCACTTTCACAGCATCATCTTTTAGGATTTGAAATAGCTCAACTAGAATTCCATCACCTCCACTAGCTTTGTTCGTAGTGATGCTTCCTTAGACCCACTTGACTTCACATTCCAGGATGTCTGGCTCTAGGTGAGTGATCATACTGTTGTGATTATCTGGGTCATGAAGATCTTTTTTGTATAGTTCTTCTGTGTATTCTTGCCACCTCTTCTTAATATCTTCTGTTTCTGTTAGGTCCATACCATTTCTGTCCTTTATTGTGACCATCTCTGCATGAAATTTTCCCTTGGTATCTCTAATTTTCTTGAAGAGATCTCTAGTCTTTCCCATTCTATTGTTTTCATGTATTTCTTTGCACTGATCACTGAGGAAAGCTTTTTTTTTTTAATCTCTCCTTGCTATTCTTTGGAACTCCTCATTCAAATAGGTATATATTTTGTTTTCTTCTTTGCCTTTTGCTTCTCTTCTTTTCACAGCTATTTGTAAGGCCTCCTCTTACAACTGTTTTGCCTTTTTGCATTTCTTTTTCTTGGGGATGGTCTTGATCCCTGCCTCCTGTACAATGTCACAAACTTCTGTCCATAGTTCATCGGGCACTCTGTCTATCAGATCTAATCCCTTGAATCTATTTCTGACTTCTACTGTATAATCATAAGGGGTTTGATTTAGGTCATACCTGAATGGTCTAGTGGTTTTCCCTACTTTCTTCAATTTAAGTCTTAATTTTGCAATAAGGAATTCATAATCTGAGCCACAATCAGCTCCCGGTCTTGTTTTTGCTGACTGTATAGAACTTCTCCATCTTTGGCTGCAAAGAATATAATCAATCTGATTTCGGTATTGATCATCTGGTGATCTCCATGTGTATAGTCATCTCTTGTGTTGTTGGAAGAGGGTGTTTGCTATGACCAGTGCATTCTCTTGGCAACACTCTGTTAGCCTTTGCCCTACTTCATTCTGTACTCCAAGGCCAAATTTGCCTGTTACTCCAGGTGTTTCTTGACTTCCTACTTTAGCATTCCAATCCCCTATAATGAAAAGGACATATTTTGGGGGAGTTAGTTCTAGAAGGTCTTGTAGGTCTTCATAGGACCTTTCACTTTTAGCTTCTTCAGCATTACTGATTGGGGCATAGACTTGGATTACTGTGATATTGAATGGTTTGCCTTGGAAACAAACAGAGATTATTCTGTCTTTTTTGAGATTGCATCCAAGTACTGCATTTCTGACTCTTGTTGACTATGATGGCTACTCCATTTCTTCTAAGGGATTCTTGCCCACAATAGTAGATATAATGATCATCTGAGTTAAATTCACCCATTCCAGTCCATTTTAGTTTGCTGATTCCTAAAATGTTGACATTTACTCTTGCCATCTCCTGTTTGACCGCTTCCAATTTGCCTTGATTCATGGACCTAACATTCTAGATTCGTATGCTATATATATATATATATATATATATGTATGTATTTTAAAGCAATGGACTTTATTTCCATCACCAGTCACATCCACAACTGGGTGTTGTTTATGCTTTGGCTCTGTCTCTTCATTCTTTATGGAGTTATTTCTCCACTGATCAGTAGCATATTGGGTACCTACTGACCTGCAGAGTTTATCTTTCAGCATCCTATCTTTTTGCCTTTTCAAACTGTTCATGGGGTTCTGAAGGCAAGCATACTGAAGTGGTTTGCCGTTCTCTTCTCTAGTGGACCACGTTTTGGCATGGCTCATAGTTGCATTGAGTTAGACAAGGTTGTGGTCCATGTGATCAGATTGGTTAGTTTTCTGTGATTGCGGTTTTCAGTCTGTCTGCCCTCTGGTGGAGAAGGATAAGAGGTTTATGGAAGCTTCCTGATAGGAGAGACTGACTGAGGGGGTAACTGGGTCTTGTTCTGATGGGTGGGACCATGCTCAGTAAATCTTTAATCCAATTTTCTGTTGATGGGCAGGGCTGTGTTCCCTCCCTATTATTTACCTGGGGCCAAACTATGGTAGAGATAATGAAGATAATGGCGACCTCCTTCAAAAGGTCCCATGCATGCACTGCTACACTCAGTGCCAGCAACCCTGCAGCAAGTCACCGCCAGCCCACACCTCTGCAGGAGACTTCTGGACACTCTGGAGCAAGTCTGCGTTAGTCTCTTGTGGGGTCACTGCTCCTTTCTCCTGGGTCCTGGTGCGTACAAGATTCTTTTTGAACCTTCCAAGAGTCTATTTTCCAGTCCTGTGTAAGTTCTGGTGGCTCTATGGTGGGATTAATGGTAACCTCCTCCAAGAGAGCTCATGCCATACCCAGGTCTGCTGCATCCAGAGCTCCTGCCCCACAGGAGACGCTCAAACTCAGTTCTGTCTCAGTCTCTGTGGAGTCTCTGAGTCCTGGCGTTCACAAGGTTTGTTTGAGCCTTCTGAGCATCTCTGGCAGGTATGGGGTTTGATTCTAAATGCGATTTTGCCCCTCCTACTGTTTTGCTGGGGCTTCTTTGTTTTCCTTGGACATGGGGTATCTCCTCACGGTCTCTCCAGCGCCATGCAGCCGCTGCTTTCTCTACTGGAATTATCCAAATTGTGTTTCACAGAACACCAGTGTCTTTGGGATATTAATTGCTCTTACTCAAAAAGGAACTGATACTTTAGCAGAAACGATGTCCATTCTGAGTTTTAATGTATATCTCATATTTTTTCCCAACTGACTGGGTCTTTTGAATGACAATGGGTGACACACTGTTGTTGGTTATATGTTCAGCATCCATCCTTCCTTCTATACAAAAAGAACTCTAAATTTCCCCCAAATGTCTGATCTCATTTCCCAATTGTGTCAAGTATATTTCAGGAGAGGCTTGGTCCAGATTGACCTAATGCAGTTATGGTGGTCCCATTCTCATTGCTTAGTCATTCTTGTGTGATAAAATTCTAGCAGTGATAAATGAAGGTAAGTGTACTCTTTCCTCTGATACACAAAGAAGAAGATCACTTTACTTTGAACTTTGTCATATCTGAGTATCATTTTTGCAATTGTTGCAAGCCTCTTTCAAACAAGGTTGCAAAATTTTGTATTAATATCTGTAGCTTTTATAATGATTGCTGATTGAGGTGCAAGAGTGAAGGAGATGGAAGAAAGTATTGGATACTGATGAGAAAGATCCAGCAGAGAAGAAAATTAATGGTACAGGTGAGAGTTGGGGATGATTGCTGAAGTGATATTTTTGAACAGGTAAGAAGAGCTAAGAGATAGGGAACAAATGGATTTAAATAGGAGTATAGATAACCCATGTATGTTGTCAGACAGTAGGGAAGAATTTGTGGGGATGAATGAGAATAGGTGAGAGTATTTATTGGTGGGAGTCTTGAAAGCTTTCTTCTAATTTTTTTCAATTTCTGGAGTACTGTATTTTTCATAATTGTTCAAGGTCACACCACTCATAAAGGATAGAAACAGATTCAAACTCAGGAATCTGTTGGTATGTTTTCCCTATGAGCATTGTAGCACCTGAGAGTAGGCAGGAATTAAAGACAATGTTGCCAAGATAAGATTAAAAAAAAAAAACAACTCCTTTATTAACAGAACCTCAGTTATTTTTGTGGTGCAGATGTGCACACATCTAGGCATTCAATTGTAATTGATCTAATACAAATATCATAATTCTCTTCCTCACTTTTCCAGCATCACTTGCAGATATGGGTGGTCTAACTCTGGTCAATGAATGAGGTACAAGTTTGCTATGAATCTCTCTGGAAAATGTTTCTTTCCCAATTAAGAGACCAATGTGGTTTGCACTATCTCTGTCTCATGTTTTCCCCTTATGTCCACATTGAGCCTTCATGATGGCTGGAGCTACAGCGGCCATCTTGCCGTTATTACAAAAGAAAAGATGATTTTAGAAAGCCCTATATTTGAGGTTGGTGACTTAGAAAGAAAAAAGCCTAGATTCCTAATGGCATCATAGAACAACTGAACTACTTGTAGAAAAATAAATGGCAATTTAAGTTAGTCTTATTGGAAATCGTTAATGTAATTCTAAATAATATGGCCAGAATTCCATCATTCTTCAACTTCTGGGAGAAAATAAAGAGAACTAGAAACTGTCAGTTATGATAAAATCCTCAAAATATAGATATTAATTATGAAATACTAATCTCACGATTCTGCTGTTTTCTAAGAAATGCAAAAGTAGTTGTAAATTTTTAATCAGGATAGGAGATAAATCTTATTACTAAATGTTTAAGTAATGCTTGCCCCTGGTCATTTAGAAACCTTATTCATTTCATGTACAGCTGACACAGTATATTTTAAAATTCTTAAACAAAATTAACTTTATATTTACTTGAATTAGAAGAAATTAGACATCAAATTAAAAGTTTGAAAATTAAGATGCATCTAAGTGAAATCTATTTTTTTAATGGAAAATTCCCCTTAATACCACTTTACAGAGTTACGCAGGTCAATTGGCATGTCAGGAAAAAGTATTTCCAAGCATATTTCGATACAAGATTTTATGGTATAAAATTGAAAAATAATTTAAAAGTTGCTGCTGGCAAAGTGAAAAGAAGAAAGATTCTGAATGTTTCCTAATTGAGTCAATTCATTGAATTACCCAATTCAGAAGCTAATTTACTTATGATTTCTTATTATGCAAGATGATAAGTGGCCATATTGGTTAAATGACTTTGAGCTGATTTTGCTGTTACTTTTAGCCAAAGTGTCCTAACTGATATAATATTCTAATAACTCTAGAAAACACTATATTTAACAATATTAAATAATCTTGTTTGTTTGGAGAGTTAGTTTTAATTTTTTTGTTTGTTTTCTGCAGAACTTTACTAAGCCTTTAATATGGTAAGATGCATTTTGAATTCCCTAAGCAAAGAGTAACAGTACACAGTGTTTTGTACATTTATTTGTTCATGGAAGTTGTTACCTTAGAAGCTCTTCTTCCCACAGACAGTACCTAAAACACATATTAAATGGATCTAGCATTGACAGAACCAATGTCTTAGCCCTGAAATAGAAGGGAAAAAGCCAAAACATCTAAAAATCTTGGCATGAGTTTAAAATTGGTCTTCCAATGATAGTTGTGCATCTTTAAACAAGCATCTTGATTTCTCTCAGGCTGTTTCTTTAAACTGGGGGCACATAATAGTACCTGTGTATGAGTACTGCTGGGAGAATTCACATGTTGACATTTATTGACTACCTAGAAAACACGGAGTACTCAATCAATGATGACATTCACAGTGATAGTTTTATTAGTACTACCAGCAATGTTAATGAAATTATTAAAGGGATATTTTAACATTAGTATATATTTCATTTATCTGTGCTGTCTCTGACCCTGACGGGGCCAATAAATTGCTGTTGCCATATTTGATGATTATTTTGCTCATGTAGTATATTATAAATCTGAGTTTTATTGAACCAATGGCAGAATAGAAACAAAGAACCAAGATCACAAGTTGCTTTTTTTTTTTTTTACATTATCCAAGTGCTACCAGTGAGAAATTCCCTGAATCTGTAGCTTGATAGAGAATGCCATTTGAGTTGTGGGATTCCAGTTATTTGTCTAGCATTCAGTGCAGAACATGCTATTTTTCTCACCTAAATAAATGGAGTTGTAGAGTCAATTTATTATATTATTGGTAGGAAAATAGGGCTGTTTCAGAGAGTTCTGCTGGCTTTCCCTTACCATACTAACTCTGGCATCACAGGCCAAGGACTCAGTTTGCGGGTTACTCCAACTTTCACATTTTGTGTGTCCTTCAAAATTTCCCTCACAGACTGGAAAAATGACCACTGGGAAAGCTTGTAGACCCAGAGGATGCATTTTAAACCAGACCTTAGCCAAGCAAAGCTTAGGACTTGTTGCTTGTATTTACCACTAGATCTTTATGCCCTCACATGTGCTTCATTCCAATTGGGAGCCATGATGATACTCAGGTCTCTGGGTGTCAGTATCAACTCAGCTGCTGTGCCAGTCAGTAGTCCTCACAAGTGATGCTAGTAGTGAAAAACCTACCTACCAATGCAAAAGACATAAGAGATACAGGTTCAATCCCTGGGTCGGGAAGATCACCAGGAGGAGGGCATGGCAATCCACTCCAGTATTCTTGCCTGGAGAATCCCATGGACAGAGGACTCTGGCGGGCTACAGTCCATAGGATCACAGAGAGTCAAACACGACTGAAGTGACTTAGCACACATACACCCACTACACAGTTACCTGAGTAACCCTGGGAATGGACAGGGGGCCCTGTATTGCAGGGTCCAGTTCTTTTTTCAGTTTGTTCCAGATTTCATATTGACTTAGATCCTGGAACTGAGCAATGTGTGGTTGTATTTTATCTAGGCAATCAAACTCAGCTTCCTGTAATTCCATTTGTGCCTTTTTATTGTGGATTTTAGGGGGCACCCTCATTGGCTATCTATCTATTTTCCCCCAGTATTACCATGCTTATATCTCCCTCAGGGTTCAGTCCTATTGACTATCCTTCCATCTGTGCCCTTCTGTCTTTACAGTGATTGCAGTCTCCTAGAGTCTTAGGTTGAAGCACCACCACCTAGTCTTTATCATTTCTGTGTCCCATGGTCCCCATTCCCTGTTGAGACCAGCTCTTTTGTGGCTGAGTTAGTGCTGGACCAAGGAGGAGAGTGACCTCTGAATTTCTTCCTGATGCAAGTGTCCCTCTCGGCAGCACGGTACTGACTGCTTCAGGTGGATGGTGTGTCCTCTGGACTCCCCTGTGAAACATAACTCTGGGTCTTCTGGCCTTACCGTCTATATCCTTTCCAGTATGCCCACCTGCCCGAACCCTATGTCTTTTTTCTATCTTCTTAGAGGAAAAATTAAGTATTTCAGTTTTACTTCGTATAGGCCATTCTTACTTCAGCTTCTAATTCATCCTAGCAGCAAGTTTGCCCTATCAATTGGAGTCCTTGGTAGGTATTACATCTCATATCTTTAGAATTATTAGTCTGTGCTCAGTCATTTCTGACTTTTTGTAACCCCATGGACTGTGTCCTGCCAGGCTCTTCTGTCTATGGGATTTTTCAGGCAAGGATACTGGAGTGGGTTTCTATATCCTCCTCCAGACTATCTTTCCAACCCAGAGATTGAACCTGCATCTCCTGTGTCTCCTGCATTGGTAAGTGGATTCTTTACCTCTGAGTCACCTCAGTGAAGCCCCATATCTTTAGAAGGTACCTCCAAATTAATAACATTTTATATATTCAGTCTTACTCTCTGCCCTCTTTGATGAAACAGAATTCTGTCTTACACGTAGATATTCCCCAGGCCCTTACCTGTACTTGCTAGCTAATACTTGCATCATCTTCAGAATATAATTTCTTTCTTTCCTGTTAGACCCACCATATGGGTTGGTAGACCCCCCATATCCCTAACTGAGAAATGTTGAGCTGAAATTAAGATTGGATAATTGATAGATATAAATGTCTAGGAACAAATTAATGCCTCTTATTCATTATTTTCTGCTTTCCTTTTATATATATGATATTGAAAGACTTATTCATTGTTCTTTTTAATTGATTTCCTTCCTACATTGCAATTTTTTTCTATCTGAAAATGGAATTTACTTGTTTGGTAATGTTTGCTATAAACTATCAGTATGGAAGTAAATTCTGTTTTGGATTACTCAAGAAACACCAATCTAAACGTTTTAAAAACTTTAATATCTTTTAAGTGATGATGTATTATATGCTTTCCTAATTCTTCAAACATGATTGACTAAGAGGGAGCCTGATTCTGTCTATTGACTACAGTCTGGAGGCTCTGTAGTCAAGGTGAACTTAAATCCTGAATTTGTGGCTTATCAGCTCTGTGGCTTAGGTATATTATAAAAGACCTAACATAGTTTCCACATCTAAATAAAGGAAATATACCGTCCATCTCATAGAGCTGATGTGATTATTCATAAACTAATTAGTACAGTAAAAGCACTTAGCATAAGACTTGGCATAGAGTAAGTGTTAAACAAATAGTAACTACTGCAGGATTATAAAGAGATGTCATATCTTTTCATAGTTATTCCTATTCCATCACATATTTTATCATCAAATCTTAGCTAAAATTCTAGATTGTTCATAAAATATTCACATATAATTATAGCTAAAATGATCTTAATTTACTGAACTCTAGAGTGATTTTTCTATACCTTGCTCATGTCACTTGTATACTTATTTATTATATTTTGATATTCATAGAATATCTTGTACCTCAGAATATCATATGCACCTTTGGAACAAGCATTCTGTTTTGAATATATATTATTCTCTACCCTATCCTTACAGTATCTTACATATATCAGGTGTTCAGTATATATTGATTTGAGAGAATAACATTGAAACATGTATATTATCATATGTGAAAAAGATCACCAGTCCAGGCTCGATGCATGAGACAGGCCACTCAGGGCTGGTGCACTGGGAAGACCCTGAGGGATGGGATGGGGAGGGAAGCGGGTGAGGGGTTCAGGATGGGGAACACATGTACACCCATGGCTGACAGATGTGAATGTATGGCTAAAACCACTACAATATTGTAAAGTAATTAGCCTCCAATTAAAATAAATAAATTAATTTTTAAAAAACAAAATATATTATCTAAAAGAATTAAAATGATGAGCACTAAATCCTAGTGATTTCATCAACAATAAAACAATTACAACTACTATCTACTCACCATAGTCTTATAATGTTAAAGTGAGATAGAAATTATGTGAAAAGTAAATTAGGGAAAAAAGTAAAGCAAATGTAGAAGTTAAAGTAAAATCATTATCATGTGCATTTGTCTCAAAATTTCAGATGGTTACTTTGTTGCTCATTATGTAATGAGTTTCATAACTTTTAAGGACAGAGATGTAGTAAGATCATACTGTTGACCAATGCTAGAGTCAGCCCTCAAACATGTGTAGTCCATAGCAAATGCTTAAACTTTTGAATGAATCAGGAAAAAAAAGACAATTTTTGCAACTTCTTCCTTCTAACTTTGATCATCTCCTTTCCATAATTAAGTGAATCAAAAGAAAAAAGTGTGTTCTCACGATGATGGACCCTTCATAAGCCTTGTAATTTAGCCTCTGTTTCTAACTAGGACATTTATGTATATAAGGTGTACGATCCCTTACTTGTCTAAGTAGAGTTTGTGAATGAGAGTGGCTTCATTACTCTTCCTCTTCTTCACATAGCTTAGTAAGCTTCACATAGCTTACATTTAAGTACACCTGCATATACGTTTTAATTATAAATGAAAAGAGCTTGATGGTTATTCTTTTGGACTTTCCTTGGGTATTTATCCCCAAAGACTCTTGAGAATCCCTTGGACTACAAGGAGATCAAACTAGTCAATTCTAAAGGAAATCAACCCTGAATATTTATTGGAGGGACTGATGCTTACTTAGGCTGAAGCTCCAATATTTTGGCCACCTGATGCAAAAAGCTGACTCATTGGAAAAGACCCTGATGCTGGGAAAGTTTGAGAGCAGGAGGAGAAGGGTGAGACAAAAGATGAGATGGTTGGATAGCATCATCAATGCAATGTACATGAGTTTGAGCAAACTCTGGGAGATAGTGAAGGACAGGGAAGTCTGATGTGCTGAAGTCCATAGGATCTCAAAGAATCAGACATGACCTAGCGACTGAATAAAAAAAGCAACTATTTTTTGTATTTGCAAACTACTATAAAGTGAGAATGAGAAACTATTATTGACCCCACTTCCAACTTATTTTTGAAGAATCTGAGATAAACTAACTTAATGCCAGTCATGGAGTAAAATAAAGCATATTCACAGTAGAAATGAAATCAATCAAGTACTGCGGTATCTTCTCAGATACATACAAAATACCAACAAAGATTCACTTTTTGAAGCATAGTCTTTGGATCTATAATTAATGATAACATAAACAAACAAATATAGTTTAAAATTGGGCATTTTATTGGTTACAGTTGGAGTTTCCAAACTATAGTTTCTTGAGTGTTTTCAACATTTCTGTTCTGATAATTCCAAGAACATTTTACTAAGTTCACCAATGATTTATTTCTAATTAGTTTGAAGTAATAGAGGGTTTGACCCTATTCTTTTATGGGAAAATATCTAGTTCCAGAAAATTCAAAGAACCACTTAATCAGTGGGTGCAGGTTTTAAAAATATAAATGAATGTCTCCCTAATTGAATGCTGCTGCTTCTAAGTCGCTTTAGTCGTGTCCGACTCTGTGCAACCCCATGGACAGCAGCCCACCAGGCTCTGCTGTCCCTGGGATTCTCTAGGCAAGAACACTGGAGTGGGTTGCCATTTCCTTCTCCCTAATTGAATAGTTTACTTAATACATAGCTTCTGTTTGATAAGAATGAGAATATATTATTTTTGCATCCTCTAGGAAAAAGCATAATAGCTAAAATAATACACAGTTCAACTAAAAAGGTATTTTTATTGTTTAACATTTTTATTTATTTGGCTGTCCTGGGTCTTGTGGCATGCAGGATCTTTTAGTTGCAGCACGTAGGAACCGTGGGGTTCCCAGGTGGTACTAGTGGTAAAGAACTGCCTGCCATTGCAGGAGACATAAGAGATTCAAGATTCGATCTCTAAGTTGGGAAGACGGCAGCCAACTCCAATATTCTGGCCTGGAGAATCCAATGGACAGGGGAGCTTGGCAGGCTACAGTCCATGGGGTCACAAAGAGTCGGACAGGAGTGAGTGGTTAAGCACAGCACAGGATCTTTTAGCTGTGTTGTGTGGGATCTAGTTCCCGCACCAGGGATCTAACCCAGTCCCCCTACATTGGGAGCATAAAGTCTTAGTCACTGGACCACCAAGGAAGTCCCTACAAAAGATATTTTTAGATTATCATCTAATGTCATTTATATACTTGTGATTAATAAAAGGAATCATGACTAGCAGTAAAATAACAGAATAGGAAAAGGTCATTATCTGGCATGGATTCATAATTCTGAATTAGATGCTATGCACAGTTGAATTGAAATGATTTCTCCTCTGATTATTTTTTGTTATGTCAATCCCTTTCTAACAAGAAGTTGAAGATCCAGTTGACTGTCCTAAGCAAATTCAGAATTTCCAGGTTACAGAATTAAGTTACCATTATTACTTTTAATGAGTCCTCCTCATCATGTGCTTTGTGCTAAGTCACTTTAGTTGTGTCTGACTCTTTGAGACTCTATGGTCCATAGCCCGCCAGGTCTGCCTGGGATTCTCCAGGCAAGAATACTGGAGTGGGTTGCCATGTCCTCCTTCAGGGGATCGTCGGGACCCAGGATCAAACCCGTGTCTCTTATGATACCTGCAGGAAGGTTCTTTGCCGCCGCTGCCTCCTCATCATACTGCTTTATTTTCAGACTTGTGTGAGCTTCCCTTTTGACACAACTACAAAGTGTGGTCATATGTCATTGTTGAGAGAATTAGCAAAATCCACATGTGACTCCATTGGAAGGAGATACCTGGAAGATTGTGCCTGGTTTCTCCTGAATTTTAAGTTTCCTGTGCCTTTTCCCTTTGCTGATTTTAATCTGTAACCTTTCACTATCATAAACCATAATCACACATATAACAGCTTTTCTGAGCCCTGTGAGTTTTTCTAGTGAATCATTCAGCTTGCTGGTGGTCTTGGGGACTTCTTTTCATCAAATGGTACTAGAATTTCTGGATGTGTATCTGGAACCAAAACCAAAAACTTAACCCTCTCACACCATCATAAAGATTCAATTTGGAATAGATCACAGACCTAAATGTTTAAGCTAGATATAAAGAGATAAAACCATAAAACTTCTAAGTAGACTATTAATGGCTTATTAACAGAAAATGGCTTATTAACTTGTGATAGGCAGGTACTCCTTTTATAGAATATAGAAAGCAAAAATCACAAAAGAAAAACTGATAAATCTTACATTATTAAAATATAGATGCTTATTCTTGAAAAGACATAGTTAAGAAAATGAAAATACAAGCAGACTAAGAGAAAATGTTTGCAATACATACATAGACTGGTATGAACTGAACTGTGTCCCCCCCACCGAATTCATATCTTGAATCCTAACTCTCAGTATGACTATATTTGGAGACAGTGTCTCCAATAAGGGAGTGAAGTGAAAGTCACTCAGTCATGTCCAACTCATTGAGACCGCATGGACTATACAGTACATTGAATTCTCCAGGCCAGAATACTGGAGTGGGTAGCCTTTCCCTTCTACAGGTGATCTTCCCAAGCCAGGGATCGAATCCAGGTCTCCTGCACTGCAGGTGGATTCTTTACCAGCTGAGCCACAAGGGAAGCTCAAGAATACTGGAGGGGGTAGCCTATCCCTCCTCCAGGGGATCTTCCCAACCCAGGAATCAAATGGGGGTCTCTTGCATTGCAGGCAGATTCTTTACCAACTGAGCAATAAGGAAGTAGTTCTAGTTAAATGAGGTCATAGAGTTTAGGCCTTGGTCCAGTATAGGATTAGTATTTTACGAGAAAACACACCAGGAATACACTCTTTCTCTGCTGTATGAAGACACAACAAGAAGGCAGTCATCTGCAAGCCAAGAAGTCACTAGGAACCCAGTCAGCCAACAACTTGATCTTGGACTTCCCAGCCTCCATAACTGTGAGAAAATAAAATCCTGTAGTTTAAACCATGCGGTCTGTAGTACTTTGTTCTAACAGCCGAGGTGACTAATCAGATGACACAGGAATTATATCCAGAATAAAGGGCTTCCCTGATAGCTCAGTTGGTAAAGAATCTGCCTACAATGCAGGAGACCCCAGTTTGATTCCTGGAACCCGTTCGATTCTTGGGTTGGGAAGATCACCTGGAGAAGGGAAAGGCTACCCACTGCAGTATTCTGGCTTAGAGAATTCCATGAACTACAGTCCATGGGGTAGCAAAGAATTGGACCTAACTGAGCGACTTTCTCTTTCACTTTCAAAGAACCCCAATGACTCAATAAGAAACCCTGAAAAGGGGTAAAACATTTGGACACAGGCATTTTTGTTTCAAAGATGAAACAAAACAAACAAATGTCCAGCTAGAATTTGAAAAGATAGTGAACAATTGTTAGTTAAGGAAATGTAAATTCATACTACAATGAGATACTGATAAATAACCACTAAAAAGGCTTTACAAATATTAACAATATCAAGTGATGGAGAAAATGTGTAACTTTTAGCTTCATTTATTGCCTTTGTGAACTTAAATAATATGGCTACTTTGGAAAATGCTTGGCAATTTCTTATAGAAAATATTATATACTTATTCTGTGATTTAGAAATTCTATTACTAAAAGTGTATTCAAGGAAAATAAAAGCATGTAGAAAAAAAGGGTAAAACTTACATATAAATGCTCATAGCAGCTTTACTCATATGAACCAAAAACTAGAAATAATGTTAATTTGTATCAATAGGTGAACAGATAAATAAAATATACTATATCAATATGATATAGTTAGCAGTAAAAAGCAATAAACTATTAATACCAATGCATAAAATCTATATGGATAAAACTCAGAAATATTATAAAAGAAAATAATCAGGCATAAACAGTATATAAACTGTATGATTCCGTACACATCAAATTCTAGAAATGGAAAAGCTTATATGGCAGAAAAGAATCAGTGATTTCTTGTTATAACAAGAAGGTACAGGTGATGATTGTAAAATGGTGCAAAATGAACTTTTGGTAATGATGGAAATAGTCTGTATCTTGATTTTTGTTAGTATGGACACACTGTGTACATTTGTCATGTTCATTTGAAATTTATACTTAACTAGGTGAGTATATTATTTGTAACTTATACCTCAGTACATTTAATTTTAAAAAGAGGGTGTATAATGTTTATTTTATTTGCATATGCAGCTATTGTTTCTGTTTATACCTGAGAAATTGCAAACACTGTCTCTTCCCGTAGAGGGCATTGTTTTAAGAGGGTCATTTTATATTGTATGCATTTTGATTTTTTTTTTTTTTGGTAGTGTGGTGTAGCATGCAGGATCTTAGTTCCCTAACCAGGGATCTGACCAATGACCCCTGCAGTGGAAATGGGGAGGAGTCTTATCCACTGGATTGCCAGAGAAGTCCTCGCCTTTTGAATTTTGAATTAAGTGAATGAACCTATTTTTTTTTTTTATATGTTTTCTTTATATCCTAGAATCTAGTACCATTCCTGGAACAAAGTATACATTCAGTAAATGTATACATTTTTAAAATTAAGGCTAGGAACTGAATCATGACTCATAGTTTACTGCATATTGAACATATAGAGATAACCTTCAAAACATCACAGAAAAAATTATTTACTGGATAGTGTTTCAAGCATATAATATTTTAGGATAATAATGGAAGAAAATATTGCCAAGTATCATTTGTTCTTTCAGTATGCTACAAACTGATACACAGGGGTCAGCGGTGATGAATCTTAATACAATAAAAATGTTTAAAACATTGGCATATCTTCTAGATGAACAGAAGCTCTTTAGAATCCATAAAACAACATTCACTTAAGTCAAAACATATGTACAACATATAGTGGTTAAGATAGTTTCTTTTCATAGAAAATGTATTAAAATGAAAAACTAACATGTAATTTATTGAGAGCATTCCTGAGGGCTGGTGAATTCAGTTCTTCTTATAAAATACATCTTTGTATTTAATTTGCTACTATTTTCTTTTCATTTGTTGTTTGATTATAGAGACATTTATTACCTATCTACTATGTGTGAAGGAACTTTTATATCAATAGAAAATTACCTGATTGCTATGATTATAGGTGTTAGTAAATCAAATTATACTAGAAATAAATTTAGTAGTCAATTTTTACTTCTATTTCAAAATTATACATTGAGAGAATATATTTCAGTATTAGAAAATTTACTTTCAAAACATAGTTTGAGACTATCTAGGAAGGTTGTTGATTCTGTGATTCTGTGATTCATTTGCTTCTTTTGAATTTGTGCTGCACCTGCAATATTCTGTGTATTTTTTTTCTCACTGTGTTCTTTACAAGGGACACTAACAAATTGAAATGTGTAAAACAGAGAGCAACCTGTGTAATTAGTAGATAGAAAGCTATATTGCTGATAGTCAGTTCTCTTAAAGATTACCAGGAAAAAAAACTGTGGATGTGGCAAAGCTGAATTTATTAGACTTACTCCAGGAAGGGTGAACCAACCTTGAGAATATTTTATCATTGTCTCAAAATAGGAAGAGTAGTGCTGCTGCTGCTGCTAAGTCGCTTCAGTCATGTCCGACTCTGTGCGACCCCGTAGGTGGCAGCCCACCAGGCTCCCCTGTCCCCGGGATTCTCCAGGAGAGAACACTGGAGTGGGTTGCCATTTCCTTCTCCAATGCATGAAAGTGAAAAGTGAAAGTGAAGTCACTCAGTCGTGCCTGACTCTTCGCGACCCCATGGACTGCATCCCAGCAGGCTCCTCCATCCATGGGATTTTCCAGGCAAGAGTACTGGAGTGGGGTGCCATCGCCTTCTCCGAAAAGAGTAGTGAGGGGATGTCTATAGTATTTTAGGACATGGATTCAGTGATTTTAGGATGGTGAACTGGTAGAATGGGCAGGGTTTATGACAATTTTTCTTTGTCTTGGTAGGCCGGATATAGTGATAGTCTTGAAGAGACCCTTAATCAGCAAAGTATTGTCCTGATTAGCAAGATACTTACTTTGGTTCACAGCCTTGCTTAGCATGTGAGTCGGTGCTTAGTCACTCAGTCATGTCCAACTCTTTTCAACACCATGGACTGTAGCCCACCAGGCTCCTCTGTCTATGGGAATTCTCTAGGCATGAATACTGGAGTGGGTTGCCATACCTCCTTTCAGAGGATCTTCCAAGCCCAGGGATTGAACCCAGGTCTCCTGCACTGCAGGCAGATTCTTCAACATCTGAGCTACCAGGGAAGCCCATGAATACTGGAGTGGATAGCCTATCCCTTCTCCAGGGGATCTTCCTGATGCAGGAATCAAACTGGGTCTCCTGCATTGTAGGTGGATTCTCTACCGGCCTTGCTTAGTTTAGGGAAGAGTAAATCTGTTTTGTCTCAGAATTGTTTAGCAAAAGGATGGAAAGTATATTGGTTTTGTAATAGTGGCCCTAAAGTAATGGTCCTAGTTCTATTTCTTGGTGTCCTAAAGAAAAATTCAAACATTGAGGAAGTGTAATAAATGTAAAACATCCATGAAATTAGCTATGCAGTACTTGAATGCAATCTCAAAAATGACAGAATAATTTCTGTTCATTTCCAAGGCAAACAATTCAATATCACAGTAATCCAAGTTGATGCCCCAACCACTAATGCCGAAGAAGCTGAAGTTGAATGGTTCTGTCATGACCTATAAGACCTTCAGAAACTAACACCAAAAAAAGATATCCTTTTCATCATAGGTGCAACTGTATGGTAGTTTGAGCATTCTTTGGCATTGCCTCTCTTTGGGGTTGGAATGAAAACTGATTTTTTCCAGTCCTATGGCCACTGCTGAGTTTTCCAAATTTGCTGGCATATTGACTGCAGCACTTTCACAGCATCATCTTTTAGGATTTGAAATAGCTCAACTGGAATTCCATCACCTCCACTAGCTTTGTTCATAGTGATGCTTCCTTAGGCCCACTTGACTTCACATTCCAGGATGTCTGGCTCTAGGTGAGTGATCACACCATCATGATTATATACCAAGGGAACACTTCATGCAAAGATGAGTTCATTAAAGGACAGAAATGGTATAGACCTAACAGAAGCAGAAGATATTAAGAAGAGGTGGCAAGAATACACAGAAGAACTGTACAAAAAAATGTTCACGACCCAGATTATCACGATGGTCCTTTCGTTTCCCCAACAAATGTAAACCACTGAGTTAAATAACTGTTGACCTTTCCATCTCCCCAAGTTGTTTCAATTTGCACAAATGAGGAATGTTTTCTTTGGAGTAAAGCTACTAATTTGGATGCAGAGCTTCTCTGGGCTAAGTGCAGATGTACTTTTAGTTTTGTAAATATCATTCTTGCTATTTTATTAAAATGAGCTATTACATAGTCTCAAGTTGTGTTCTAGCTAGACATCCCTTGACATGATACAGATACAGATATAGGTATTGATGATATAGATAAAGACACAGATATAGAACTTTTCTGCCTCTACATTTGTTACCTGAATATTTATTATTTCCATAATATTATAATAAAATATTTGTTAGTCTCATAAATAGTAGTATTTTTAAGTTTCAGTAGTATTCAAAATTGTGTACAGAGGTGTTTTTATTTTTCTTTCCACTAAGTAGGATAAGTGAGAGAAAATAGTGCTGAGAAACTATTAATTAAAAATAGTCATCTTTAGTTTTGAAATGCAGTAAAAAAAGAGCTAAGCAAATGGATTCCAAAGTTAGATTACCTGCATTAAATTCTCTTACTCCATGATGTTGGTGACATTGGGCATTATTTAATTAACTTTAACTCAGTTCTCCTATGTGTGAATTAATAATAATAATAATTCCTAAGTGTTGTAGAAAAATCAAATTATATAATAAATATGGAGCATTTCACAGTGCCTCACATACAATAGACACTGAATAATACTGAATCTTATGGTACCTGGAGATCCTCTTTCCTTTTCTGTTCCATCAAGCTATACACCCAGAGAAACACATTTGCACAGGGACACATGCATACATTTATCATCCACACTTAGCTGTTGACCAGTGAAGCTCTAACTGTGCAACCTGGTTCTGATTTGGTAGTTGGGTAGAGATTTTTCCATAAACTTCATCAAATGACTTTTTCAAGGACTTATTTAGAACTTTTATCTTGGAACTGCTGCCAAGAATGGGTTACAAATGCACAGCAGAAACAGCTAAATGTTATAGTCTAGAGAACTGATTCAGCATACCTTCCTATGAAGCAGTGCACTCTCTTAATGGTGAATTAAAATACTGGTTTAGTTAGGAACTTGCTATCTGTGAAGTTAGAAACCTGTGCTTAATGTTCTCTCTAAGGAGAAATAACTTTAAATTTTCTGCTACTTCAGAGTTGTGGAGTACTATACAGAAAGTGAATTAAAAGTTTTAAACTAAAAAAGTAGAAGAAAACAAGTACTTGTCCTTTAGAACAAGTTATCTGACTGGCATATTAAGTTTAGAAAACAGGAAGTCTGTATTCTGAACTGGAGGAAATGTAATTTTCAAATCAAATTAAATTTTGATTAAAATTAAATGTAAGCACAATATATACATTGTCATTTTCATATTATATACTTGGTTGCATAAGTGAAATACTTAATTAGAAATAGAATAATTTTAATACCTGTGGAGAAAAGAAGTTACAAGCCTTTGAATTTGTTTTATTAATCTTCAAAACTTTTTATTTTAATTCTCTTTGCAAATTCAAGTTCTCCACACTTCTAATGTAAATTATACTACATTATCTTCATAAAAATAAAACAAGAGGCAAACTTTAGGGGAAAAAATCTAAATTTCACAAAATTTTCTTACTGTTATGCTATCAATTAGTGTATCTTTTTATAATTTATATTTAAGATTCTTGAGTTGGTTTGACTTTATACTTCCTTTGTCACACATATTTTTGGAAAGTTCTTGACCCATCTTGCCAAGTCACAATAAGTCTATCAGTAGAATTTTTACAAGCTATGCATTGTGGTTAAATTATCCTTAAAATTATTACTAGCACTGATAGATTTCAGTCAATGTAACAATTTATGATCACAGCTGCTGAAATTCTTCAAATAACTCATTTTCCTCAATGTCAATTAATTGGGCAGGAAGTAAGAGCTTCTTTGGAGCTTTCCAGGTGGCTCAGTGGTAAAGAATCTGCCTGCCAATGCAAGAGACATAAGAGACAAGGGTTTGATTCTTGAGTCAGGAAGATTGTCTTGAGTAGGAAATGCAACCCACTCCAGTATTCTTGCCTTGAAAATTCCATGCACAGAGGAATCTGGCAGGCTACTGCCCATGGGTCCCAAAGAGTCGGATATGACTGAGCGACTGAGCACACACACACACAAACACAGGAGCTCATTTGATGTAGGAGAGTGGTGTATAACTCCCCCATTTGAGGTTCTTAGTGTCTTCTTTGCCAAATAATTGCAATCTCACATGTATGTGTGTGTGTGCTCTTAATGTCCTGTGATATCACAAGAGTAGTTACTCATTCTGACTTCTAGGGGATCCATTTGATTTGTATAATTTCTCATTGGCTTAATTTATATATTGTATCTTGTTTCTTATGGAAGAGAAAAATACGGAATTGTTTCAATATTCTTCCTTCATTCATTATTAATCAACTGTACTATTTTGAAAAGCAGAAGATTTTGTTCTGGGATTCAGTTACATTTTCACCAAATAGATTGGTCCATTTAGAGTTTGTTTTCTAGCATTTCTAGGGTTGTTACAGAGAAGTCTTCATTCTCAGTCAAGACTCTTTTGAGGGCACTACTCATTATCCTGAATAAAAGGTCTTTCCAAGGTGGTTGCTATGGGCTCTGGGAATTGTTTGACTTATTTTTCTTTAGTTCTATCCTTAGGCTTGTGGACTTTTACTCCACTTATGTACAAATTGAATGCAACTAAAGTCTCGAGGAGACTCTTCTTCGTTTCTTAGTAACCCCTCCCACCCAAGTGCGGCTGTATGCTACCAATTCTAGTCACCTCAGTTTCCCTAAATTCTGAACTTTGCCTCCTGAACTCAGTAAAAGTCAAAGGATTGGAGTTCTTTTCCGATGCTGAGACCTGGAGACCATTCCAGTAGCAGGAAAATGGCATAACTGTTGGGCTCATCTCACTTGCGCTCTTTTCTCTCAGGAATCACAGTCCTGTACTGCCTCTTGTCCAGTGTCTGAAACCATTGTCTCACTTTTTCTTCTCCTCTTGTTTTTTAGTTGCTTAGAGCAGGACAGTCACTCTCTTGGTAGGCATTTCTTCATGAGCCAAAACCGAAATCAGGTTGCTAGTTTCTTATGAAATTAAACACAAGCTTAACACATAAAATGGCTTCCCTGGTGGTTCAGATGGTAAAGAGTCTGCCTACAATGCAGGAGACCTGGGTTTGATCCCTGAGTTAAGAAAATCCCCTAGAAAAAGGAATGGCCACCCTCTCCAGTTTTCCTGCCTGGAGAATCCCCTGAACAGAGGAGCCTGGCAGGCTGCATGTCCATGGGGTCATAGAGTCAGACATGACTGAGCAACTAACACTTTCACACTTAACATATAAAATAGCAATTCTACACCTGCATATTTACCAAAAAGAAATTAAATCACGTCTATAAAGCAATCTATACACAGATATTCATAACACCTTTATTTATAACAGATGTTTGTTAGGCTTTTGGATTATTTAAAATCTTGATTGGATTAATAAACTATATATATTTATATAAAGGATGATAACTGTCAGTATAAGAACACACCACTGATACATGTTACATGGAAGAATTTCAAAAACATTTTGCTGTAAAAAAAAAAAGTCAAACAAAAAAGTAAAAGCTCTATCATTCCAGTCATGTGAAATTCTAAAACAAACAAACAAAAACAAACCCCATAGTGATAGAAATTAGATTGGTTGTTGCCTAGGGGGTGGGGTGGGGAAATTGAACACTAAGGTCCATGAAAGATCTTTTTAGAATGATGGAGAATTTTATCTTATTGAATTGGTGACCCCACACTCTGTAAATTAAACTTAAAAACACTTTTTAATAAAAGGTAGCTTAGACCAGTGTGAAGGCTATAGAGATGGAATGAAGAATTTGAATTTAGAAAACTTTAGGTGGTTAAAACAGGCAGGAATTAGTGATAGAAATATAAGTGAAAGAGGAGAGATAGGAAGTTTTCAAGAGTGACTCTGAGTTTCTTCGGTTGAATAGGCATACATTCACTGAAATAAGAAACCCTAGAAAAGAACTAGACTAGAAACAACTGAGAGGTTGCAGAGAGAGGGTTATAGTTCTAACATTAAATTAGTAGAAGTATTTTTAATATGGGCAAGTGAAAATATCATGTACTAGATTTATAGGATTGCAACTCAGAGGTATGTGCTGGAGAGATCTGTCTGTCAATGGCATGTGGGATTAATTAAAGTGAATATAGACCAAGCTGCTTGAAAGACTGAGAAGAGAATGGACTTTGAAAATTTTCTCCTTATATTGATTTTGTTAAGAAGATGCAGATAAGGAATGGATTTGTTCATGTGTTGGTTTCATCATTGATTTAGCAAATAATTTCATATACCTTTTATTTACCAGATATTTTTCATTGTAAGCACTATGGCTAAACAATCCATAAGATGAAAAGAGAGTCCTACACTTATGATCACAGATTTAGAATGGCACCAGTTTGACTTTTTGTGTAACTTTTCCAGTAGTTCATTCACTATTAGTACCTAATCAATAGATTAATATACTTATGTTGCTATACTATTGGGTTTTTATCAGTTATATTCTAAATGAAAACAAAAGGTAACAGATTGGAAGCATGATATTGATGGTCAAAGAAATCTGAGATGGATAAGAAAGGATATGAAATTAAGGAAAGTCTATGTTATGATAAATAAGATTATTCTTTAAGAAAGCAAAAATAGTAAAAGTTTATTAAGATGCCTTCTGATAGGCACAACATGATTGCTCCTTACACAATACAATGCACTTAACTTTTATGTTCCATCTATATATGAAGGCTCTTTTTGTAGTTACCATTTCATACAAAAGCTGGCTAAACACACACATACATATGCATGCCATGCCAGAATTTTTCTTAATATACTCTCCTGCTCTTTTTCTGCATTGCTTAAGTTAATCTAGGAGAATTACCAAAATAAACTATTTTTTTATGCCAAGAAAAAATACTTCATAGGAAGTTGAAATTGAAATCAAGATTGAGACAAGCATATTCTCCTAGAGAAGTATAACAGCTCTCTCAGGGTGATAAGACTTCAAAATCAAGCAGAAAACATAATATGAACATCAAAATATTTAAGTACATCATTTATTTGTAAAACAGATACATTTATTTTGTTTTATGACAATGGATGACTAACACAGGAAATTTTAAAAAGTTATTTTAAAAGGTGAAGTTATATTTAAGAAATTAAATGTTTATTATAGTGTTATATTAAAATCAAGACTATTGAAGTAGCAGGTATTATCCATAAGTAAAATAGTAGAAAGTATTTATTAATCCTAGAGCTAGAGCAACGGCTAATGGAGAAGGGCAACCATGTGGGATGTCTTCTTGTATCAGGAAACTGTGCTCCATTTGACAAATGTCTCTTGTCAATTTCTTTATATATTTATAATTCTAAGTTTATTACAAATACTTCACAATTGTTATAAGGAGTCAATATTGCTTTTAATTATTAAGTAGTTACAATATTTAATGTGCTTACTGTAAAATAATTTCTGATATATAAAGCTCCCTTAGTTTATATTTGTTCTTTAGTTAAAATATATCTCATCATGATTACCCTACTTGCATAATTTACATCAAAGCTAATTAAGACACAGATCTTCATTCAAAAACATACAATTTTATATAATTTTTCCTTTTTACAAATGACTGTGTTGATACACTGTTCTTTGTGTAATGGAATATTACCAATCATCTCCTCTCTGAGTTTATAGCCTGTCTTTCATTTTTAAAGATCATTATTTGCAACTTATTTTGGCAAAAGATTGAATGAGGTAAGAACTGTCAAATATAATGGTAAAAATCATAGGCTTTGAAGTTAAGACTGTATAGATTCAGTCCCTATTTGAACTGTCCAGTAAATGTATGGCCTTTAGTAATTGCCTTTAACTTCTCTAACTTCAATTTCTTTATCTATAAAATGGAGAGACTAATAGTATTACTGAGCATGTAAAACATGGCAGGCAAATGTCTGAAAGTTTTTGATGTATTAACTTATAAATCTCCTCCATAACCCTATGAGTTTATTATCATCAGTATTCAATTTAAAATGAGACATTTGAAAACTAAGGAAATAAATAATGTATTGCACTTTGAATCAAGTAATGGTGAGTTTATATAATCACTGAACAATACTGATCCCACAGTCCCACCGTGAGATCTGCTACTGAGTAGAGAGCTTATTACATGGAACGAGTTACAGAAATATCTATCTTTCTATTTCTCATGAGCTGTTGGCTCAACTCAATTAGCTAGGTAGGTTGTGGTATTCTCTTTTTACCTTGCTTTTGTTAAGTAACCTCCTCAAGCTTTATATATACAGTTGAAATGTCAAAATACAGAGTTAATAAAGAGTAAAATAAAATCCATTATCCCTTCCTCTCAGTTACAACCCAAATATGGTCATGATTTGGTATATTTCTGTACAGTTGTTTTTCTTTATATACTCTTGACTTTACACACATAAAAGGTCAAGTATAAATACCTTACTTTCATTAAATAATTTGATCATTACACAAATATTAGATGATGCTATATACTCATTTAAATTTTTTATTTAAAATAAAGAAGAACTCCAAATATTTCTCTGTGTTCACCCTCACCTCTTGCAACCACTGGTCTGTTCTTTCTATCTCCATTGTTTAAAAGGTTCCATATATATCAGAGATTATATGGCATTTGTCTTTCTCTGGCTGATTAATTTCAATTAGCATAATGTGTTTGTGAAGGATATTTGTGTCTATAAATAAAATCTACTCTTTTATAGATGTATTGGTCTTACAAAGGTCAAAGTACCTATTTTGAACTAAGTTTCTGATGACTGCTCTAAAATACTTGATAGAGAATTCCAAAATCTGATTTATCTCAGTGGTGATGTGTCAATTTTCATTTCTTATTTAAGTTGTTTTTCCTGATTCTCGGTTTGATGAGCAATTTTCAACTGTATCCTGGACATGTTGGATGTTATATTAGGAGGTTCTTGATACTCCTTAAATCTTGTTTTGGCAAGCAAGTGCCCTGTTTAGGTCTGGTCTGTAGGTTCTGGTGGCCCTCACAAGATGCACTGAAGTTCTGTCAGTGTTATCTACTCAGATAAGGTGCCGCTGTGGGGAGGTGTAGGAGGAGCTGGTTCGGGCTGTCAAGGCCTCACTGGTGATGATGCCACAGAAAAGCTGGCCTAGGATATCATTAGATACAGGTTTGAATGCCAAGTTTATGCTATTCATCCTCTTTCCAGGTAACTTTGGTCAGAGAGATCAGGCTTTTCTGGTTTTTTTATATTTTGTTTTTGCTGTTATTGTCATCATCGTTCTTTTTTTTTTTTTCTTTCAATCTTTCTGTTCAAGGTTGGAGGGCTCCCTGACAACCTATTTAGCAAGTATGGAATATAAAACTAAAACCCAGGAAACTCACAGGTGTCCTTTTAGTCCTGTAGACTCTAGTCAGTCTACTTTCTGTCTGTCTACTTTGCAGAGTTTTTTTATGATTGCCTTTTGAATTTTTTCTTGGGTATTTTGTTGAATTTAGAAACATGGAACAGGAATTAATGATATATTATTTTTATCCTAGAACTGTAAACTCAAAGCATCTATTTTTAACTGTGTGTTTTCTGTCATTAATTTTGCTTTTAGTTATATTAAATCCTCTCCTCCACATTCTTTAGGTTTATTCCATTGCTCTTCTCTTAGATTACTGAGTTTAATGTCTAATATATTCAGTTAAATCTTGGTTTTCTAATGGAGTTGTCAGTGCAAGATCTTATTTTTCACAGAAAACAAGTAGTGTTGCATCTCAGGAATGTTTATGTTCTAGGTTTTCCAGTGTATTCTGAAGAGACGGCTAGTTTACCAAGTGAAAAAACAGGTCCCGTTTTTCCCCTTGGTGAAGAGTTCACACTGGAGTGGGCAGCCAGCCAGGAACTGCTTTCATAGTCTTTTTCCTTCCAGGGGTGGCCCTGTGACTATTTCTAGCCAGTAGAGTGTGAGCAGAGGCTTTTGTGCCACATCCAGGGCTTATCAGTAAAAACCTTCAGCACATGCAAAAAATAGCAGAGCCCCCATGAGTCCATATTCTTGAATGATTATTTGACAGTTACCTTCCTTTGTTTATACTACTCAGTACTGTTACCTGGAAAACTTCAGTTCCATATATCACTATTATACATGTTTAGATCCGCAATTTTTGTAAATCTTATTTATAAACAGTATAAGATTCTCTCATTTGCAAATGAGTTATTTAGTAGAGTCTATCTTCAAATTTAACTGAAAGGCTTATATTTTGATTACTACTTCAGTATTATTTTCTAATTGTCTTTATTGCATTTAGAGAATATAATGTTACACAAGCTGTTCTTTGAAATTTGTTAATATCTTTATGAATTTGTATGATCACACTACTATTAGTAGTAGTGATCACTATTACTAATACTGCACAGGTTTTTACTTAAAAATGAGTAATCCATGTAAGTGGAGTACAGTATTCATTATTTGTCTATTAGATTAAGCCTATTGATATGTGATTTATTCAGTTCCTCTACATATTTAATTTTTTTCTCATTCGCTTTACTGATTTCTGAGAGGAGTGTGTTAAATTTTTCAAATATTGTTTATGTTTATGTTATGTTTATTGTTGTGTTTTTTGCTTATGTTTAATTCAACTTTGCTTATGTAATTCAAATTGATGATTAAATACATTAAAAGTCACGAGTATATCACCCATGTGTTTTTATCTTCAGTAGCATTTTTTTCTTATTTATTTTCCCACATAATACTATTTTGTTTGACAGTAATAGGAGAATACTTACCATAACTTAAGAGTATTTTAAAATTACTGTGGTAAGACCACCAAACTTGTGCTCTACCTAAGTCCTCAATACAATGTCATTAACTTTAGGCTTAATGTTGTATAGCAGATCTCTAGAATTTATTCATCTTGTGTAACTGAAATTTTATACCTTTTCAAGAGCAATCATCTCTCTTCACTCTTTAGTAACCACCATTCCACACTATGTGTCTGTGAGTTTGACTGTTTAATAAACCTCATGTAGTGGGATCATGTGCCATTTGTTCCTTTATGACTGGCTTATTTCACTTAAGATAATGTACTCCAAGTTCATCAATGTTGTTGCATATGGAAATATCTCCTTTTTTTAAGGTTAAAAAGTCATCCTCTGTGTGTATGTGGGTGTTTATCCATTCATTTCTCAGTGGATATTTAGGTTATTTCTGTGTCTTGGCTATTTTGAATAATACTGCGGTGGACATGGGATTGCATGTATCTGCAGGATCCAGATATCAATTCTCTAAGGTACATACCCAGAAACAGAATTGATTGATCATATGATTATTCTATTTTGAATTTTTTGAGTAAAGTCCATACCAAGTTCTATAGTGGCTGTACCATTTTTCATTTATACCAACATCATACAAGGGCTTTTCTTTATCCAGATACTCTTGTTATCTTGTGTCTTTTTGATAATAACCATCCTAGCAAAACCATTTTTTGTTTTGACTTAAATTTCACTGATGATTAGTGATTTTAAGTATTTTTTCATATACCTATTGGCAGTTGTATGTCTTATTTGGAGAAACGCCTCTTCAAATTATTTGCTAATTTTTAATTTTTTCTAAGTATTGAGTTTTGGGAGTTCCTTATATAGATACTGATACAGATACAGTTATAAAAACATATAGACATATATCAGTGCTAGGGTGCATATACATATACATATATATATATATATACACACACATATACACACACACACGCACATATACAGGTATATTCAAGTTTGACTCAAAAGATACATAAATTCTAGACTTTAGAGCAAGTTTAACTTATAAATTAAAAAAAAATTTTTCATAAAACAGTAAATACTTCTCCACAGTGTTTCCAGTAAAGCATACTTTAAATTGTTGACTAAACTAGGTCTCCTTTGAATATATTTCCAATTTTTTCAGCTGTTTATACCAGAGATGTGTTTGAATTTTAAAAATTTATCTGTTAAATCTTGGATGGTGTATTGATATTGTTCATAATATGAATAAAGTTGTCTTACAACTGGGATGGTTTCCATAATCGAACAATTTAATAGCATCAAAACAATTAGTTAACTATAATTATCCAGAACATTATTAAATGTCTGGCAAAATTTAGGTCCTAAAATATTGTTATTAAAAAAATCTACCTAGTTTTGGTTGTGTTACAAACATTTTCTTTTTTCTGTATTGTAAATGTTTTTGTTAAATATATCTGCACTAAATATAAGCCATAGTCAATCAAATATTAAAGTGCTTTTAGCTAGTAACTTTGAAATTCAGTGTTTTGATAAGAATAATATCATATATGTAAACAATTGACAGTTTTTGCAGATTTTTTAACCTCAGAATAATATTTAATCCAATATGATCAGTAACTACAGACAAATTAAGACAGTACCTCTCCATTCAAGCTTGCATATTCAGCATATAAATCTATGTTGAAATAAAAGAGTATAATTTTTTTTTGGTTTAGGTAATTTGTTCGAATTTTTAACTTAAAAGTTCTTAGGACCTATAGTTGTCAATGGCAGTATACATTACCTGGATAGAAATTTCATGCATGGCACAAGATGCTATTTATTTTTTCTTTCATAAATTGGATTCTATGATGTCCCTTTGAGACCTTTTTTATTGGCTTTTTGTTCTTAGGCAAAGTCATATGCATGGATCATAAACTACAGCAAAATTATTATCACTGTTTATGTTTAAAACAATTGAGGTGTCTATAAGGTCACAGCTATTATAGTTACATGCCACTGATATTCAATCAGATATTATTTCTGCTATTGCTATTTGAAATATCCTGGTCACCCATAGGCCAGGTATTACAATAGAATTTACATGGTTTAAATTTTTGTCTCTTTTATTAATTTCTTAGAAAGTGTTTTCTGGAGAGAGTAAGATTCAGCATTCTCTCTGCTCCTGTGCTATGCTGTGCTCTCCTAAAAATTCTGTGATAAAACTACTACTCACAGTTCAAGCACTTGTTTAATTTCCCAAAGCAAAATCTTTAAGTCACAGCCACAATTTTTAAAAATCATACTGGAAGGCATAACAGGTAAAAAACTTCACAGCTGGATGTAGAAAAAAGGATCCAAACCTCGACTTTGTTCACATTCTACTGAATATAAAGTTACTTTCATACATAATTATGAAATTTTAAAGGAAATTAGTTACACAACAATAAAACTATAGTTCCTCTGAGAAAGCAATTTCTACTTTTTCTGAAACTGGACTTTATAATTACTTGAAATAAAACAAAAGAATGTCCAGAAAGTTATTTCATGTCCTCAGATATACAGTAAAGAAGTAAAGTTGATACATTTCATTCTCTGCCCCCATCCAGGGATAAACTCTATCAACATCTCCCACCAGAGTGGTGCACCTGTTACAAGTGATGAACTACATTGACAAATCATTAGTGTTACACATTCTGTGGGTTTTAATAAATGTACAGTGATAAGTATCCAACATTATATTATCATAAATAATATTTTCACTATTCTAAAAATATGTGCTCTATCAATTCATCTCTGCCTTCCATCTATATGGTTGTATGTTAGTTGCTCAGTTATGTCGACTCTTTGTGATGCCATGGACTGTAACCCACCCTGCTCATCTGTCCATGGTATTCTCCATGCAAGAATACTGGAGTGGGTTGCCATTCCCTTTTCCAGAGGATCTTCCCAACCCAGGTATCGAACCTGGGTCTCCTGTGTTGCAGGAGATTTTTTATCACCTGAGTCACAAGAGAAGCCCACCTTCATTCTAACCTCTGATCTTTTAACTGTCCCCATATCTTTGCCTTTACCAGAATGTCATATAATTGGAATAATACAGAATGTAACTTTTTCAGATTGGCTTATTTCAGTTTAAATATGCATTTAAGTCTCCTCTATGTTTTTTCATGGTTTTATAGCTCTCTTTTTTTAAGCACTGAATAATATTCCATTGTCTGGGAGTACCACAGTTTATTTATCCACTCATCTTCTGAATGACATCTTGGTTGCTTCCAAGTTTTGGCAGTTTCCCTGATGACATGATGTACAGCATAGTTTTACACATCTATTTTCTGTTTATATATCTTCTTGGATAAAGAGACTATTCAGATAATTTGCCTATTTTTTAATCAGGTTGTTTTTTTCTTATTGTAAACTTAAAGTGTTTTTATATGTTTTGGATGACAGTCCTTAATCAGATATGTCCTTTGAAAATATTTTCTTCCAGTCTGTGGCTTATATTTTCATCTTCTTGACAGTGTCTCTTTCAGAGCAGAAATTTTTAATTTTAGTTAAGTACAGCTTGTCAGTTTCTGTTCATGAATCATGCCTTTGATGTTGCAGGGAAACAAATTTTTCGATTCAGAAGTTTTAAAAAGAATATGTGAGACCATAGTAATAGTGTCAGCAGAAGCATATAGGTATGAAAATTCATGCATAATGTAGGAAAATAGATAGCATAATGCTGCTCAAAAATTTCAAGTCTTAGGTGATGTAGAGTGAGAAATATTAATGAAAAAGTAGCATGGTACCATATTAGAAATTAATGTGAATAGCATCCTAAGGATTTACATTATATCAGGCAAACAAAAGGACTCATTTAGATTTCCCTTCTTACTACTCTCCTTCATTCCCCTCTCCCACAGGACAAGGCATAACCAGATATTTTCTCAGTGTTCTAGGAAATTCAGCATAAGGATATTGCATCACTGGGGCTCCACCCAGATGATGTCATCTAAAGCTAATTAACTCTAAAAGGCCCTACCTCCAAATACTCATCAAAGAAGTCCAATGATTATATTTGTGTAAGGATACATAAATTCACTAATGGAAGAGTATAGAGTCCACACATATGTATAATTAGAATTATAAATACGACACTGCAGTGTAGTGATAAAATGTTTTTTTCATAAATGAAAAAAAGCTGAATTAATTGGATATTTATTTGGAAAATTATATCTTAACCTCTGCCTCATGCCATGCACAAAAATCAATTTCAATATATATTGTAGACCTAATATAAAAAATAAGGGAAGATAATATATTTACAGCTCTGGAGTAAAGATCTTTTAAAAAGACACAAAATATTTAACTACAATGGAATAATTGATAAATTGGGTAACATTATAATTAAGAAGTTTTGTTTATAAAAGGATACCATCAATAGTATGAGAAAGTAAGCCTCACCCTAAGAAATAATTCAAATACAGAATATATACGAACTACTTAATTAGACATCACTTTGCCAACAAAGGTCCGTCTAGTCAAAGCTATGGTTTTTCTAGTAGTTGTGTACGGATGTGAGAGTTGAACCATTAAGAAGGCTAAATGCTGAAGAATTGATGCTTTTGAATGGTGGTGCTGGAGAAGACTCCTGAGAGTCCCTTGAACAGTAAGAGATCAAACCAGTCAATCCTAAAGGAAAGCAACCCTGAATACTCATTGAAAGGACTGACGCTGAAGCTGAAGCTCCAATATATTGGCCACCTGATGCGAAGAGCTGACTCATCGGAAAAGACCCCAGATCTGTTAAAGACTGAGGGTAGAAGGAGAAGGGGGTGACAGAGGATGAGATGGCTGCATGGCATCACTGATTCAATGGACATAAATTTGAGCAAACTCTAGGAGATAGTGAAAGACAGCGAAGCCTGGCCTGCTAAAGTCCATGAGGTTGCAAAGAGTCAGACACAACTGAGCAACTGAACAACAACCTTAATTAATGAGGGAAATTAATGTAAAAATGAGTGAGAAAAATGGTTTGGGATCCTTACAAAATAAAAAATATCCAGTTGGCCAAGGAACATATGAAAGGGTGCCATATTTCATGAGATTTCAAAGAATGCAGTTCAAACCACACTTAGATAACCTACATTTCTGCCAGCATGGCTAAATTATTTTTTAAAAGATAGCAGGAACTAATGATCATCTGGAACATCTTGAATTCTTCTACATTGCTAGTGGAAATGTAAATCAACATAATCACACTGGAAAACTGTTTGGGGCTTCCCAGACAGTGCAAGTGATAAAGAATCCACCTGTCAATGCACGAGATGTAGATTTGATCCCTGGGTTGGGAAGATCCCTTGGAGTATGAAGTGGCAACCCACTCCAGTATTCTTGCCTGGAAATTCCATGGACAGAGAAGCCTGGTTGGTGGGCTGCAGTCCATGGGGCTGCAAGAGTCAGACACGACTGAGCACATGTGCTGTATAAATGTTTGTGTGTGTGTATGTATATATATATACATACACACACACATACACGGGTGTGTATACACATACATACATACATTCACACATGCGTATACTGGGCCTCAAGAATTCCACTCCTAGGTATGCACCAAAGAAAAATGAATATTATATTTACTAAAAAGAATTTGCATATATAAATGTTAGTTAACAAAATATTTTTTGTGATAGCTTCAAACTGAAAACAGCTTATCAGAAGTGAAATGTATAAATGATGATATATTCATATAATGTATTATGGCCTAACAATGAAAATGAAAACAAAAGTATAACCACAGAGACGAGAAGGATACTCATAAAAATATATTTGCCAAAAGAAATTGAATATAGACAAAATATTCTTTCTTCTGAAATTGTAGATAGGCAAAACTAATTTTTTAGTCTAGTCTAGGCTATGGTTTTTCCTACAGTCATGTATGGATGTGAGAGTTGGACTGTGAAGAAAGCTGAGCGCCGAAGAATTGATGCCTTTGAACTGTGGTGTTGGAGAAGACTCTTGAGAGTCCCTTGGACTGCAAGGAGATCCAACCAGTCCATCCTAAAGGAAATCAGTCCTGGGTGTTCATTGGAAGGACTGATGTTGAAGCTGAAACTCCAATACTTTGGCCACCTGATGCGAAGAGCTGACTCATTTGAAAAGACCCTGATACTGGGAAAGATTGAAGGCAGGAGGAGAAGGGGACGACAGAGGATGAGATGGCTGGATGGCATCACCGACTCAATGGACATAAGTTTGGGTGGACTCTGGGAGTTGGTGACGGACAGGGAGGCCTGGCGTGCTGTGATTCATGGCGTCGCAGAGTCGGACATGAATGAGTGACTGAACTGAACTGAAAACTAATTTACAATGGTAGAGGCCAGGATAGTTGTGAAACTTTGTTTGTGTTTGCCAGGGAAGGAAGTGTGAGGTGGGGAGGAGGGTTGGGGATGGTAAATCTAATGGGACAGAAGGGAACACTTTTTTGTTCTGTAATATTCTGCTCTTTCATCCATGTTGGTTATACAGATGTATTCATTTTTATAAAATCTATTGTTCTGTACATGTTTTGTTTTAAATTCACATAATGTAAGATGAGCCATTTTAAAGTGTACACCTCAGTAGCATTTCAGGTATTCACACTGTTGTGCAACTATCACCTCTGTCAAGTTCCAAAATATTTTTATCCCCCCCAAAGAAAATCCCATACTCATTAAACAATCCCTCCCTGGCTTCCCTTTCCCCCCAAACCTCTGGAAACCACCAATCTGTTTTCTATCTCTCTGGATTTATCTCTACATTGGATATTTCATGTAAATACGATCATAACATATTAACATATGTGACCATTGTGTCTGATTTCTCTGACATAGCATGATGTTTTCCAGGTTCATTCTCATTGTAGCCTATGTCAGTACTCTATCCCAATTTTCATGGCTGAATAGTATTCCTGTGTGTGTGCGTGTCCCACTTTCTTGATCTATTCATTGGTTGATATACATTTGAGCTATATTCTTCTTTGGGCATTATGGATGTTACTCTTATGAACATTCTTAGACAAGTGTTTCATTGAGTACTTGTTTTCAATTCATTTAGTGCATTAAGAATCAGGTACTGAGGCTGTAGTAATTTTATGCTTAATATGTTTGAGGAACTGCTGTTCTTTCCCACAGTGTACAAGTATTTAAATTTCCCCCCATCTTCACAATGCTTGTTATTTTCCATTTTTCTGGTTATAGCTATCCAAGTAAATGTGACGTGGTAACTCGTAGTTTTGACTTACATTTCTCTAATAACTAATAGCACTGAGCATCTTTTTGTGTGCTTATTGGCCATGCGTATGTTTTTCTTTGGAGAGATAGCTGCTCAAGTCCTTTGTTTTTTGTTTTGTTTTGTTTTTCTCTTTTTGTTGAATATCTGTATATTTTAGATTTATGCATTTGTCAATAACATCATAATTCACTGAAAAACTTACTCTTTAAAGGCAGAATAACACCTGATTTTGAGACTGCCAAAAGGACAGACAGGAAAAAAGAAGTATTTCAGGTAATATGGTGAAAATAATTGCTGATAATTTACCTTTATTTCCTTTGTAAATGAGTGTCTGCGGTTTTGAAAAGCTATCTTCATATTTTAAACCTGAATTTTTACTAACAGAGTCAATAAGTGTACTTTTGTTTAAATGTATATATTTTTAGGTCTTCCTTGGTGGCTAGAATGGTAAAGAATCTGTCTGCAATGCAGGAGACCAGGGTTCGAGCCTTGGGATGGGAAGATCCCCTGGAGAATGAAATGGCTACCCACTCCAGTATTCTTGCCTGGAGAAGTTCATGGGCAGAGGAGCCTGGTGGCTAGAGTCCATGGGGATTGCAAAGGCTGAGCAACTAACATTTATAGTATTTAATATAGTATAGTAGTCTATGTAATTATAAATTATATTTCAATTAATAATATTAAGCAACAACTACTGATTAAATTTAAAGTCAACTAGATGATTTATTGGGCTTCCCTCATAGCTCAGTTGGTAAAGAATCTGCCTGCCATGCAGGAGACCCTGATTTGATTCCTCGGTCGAGAAGATCTGCTGGAGAAGGGATAGGCTACCCACTCCGGTATTCTTGGGCTTCCCTTGTGGCTCAGCTGGTAAAGAATCTGCCTGCAATGTGGGAGACCTGGGTTCGATTCCTGGGTTGGGAAGATCCCCTGGAGAAGGGAAAGGCTACCCACTCCAGGATTCTGTCCTAGAGAACTCCATGGACTGTATAGTCCATGGGGTCACAAAGAGTCACACACAACTGGGCAACTTTCACTTTCAGGTGATTTATATGCAGTGTATTTTACATATGGATTTTTCACAATAAATTTATCTCAACAACTGTTCTAGACAGAAACGTGTGTCTCCAAACTAAATCTAAGAAGGCTAAACAATGTATAGAAGATCCTACAAAGTGAGCTAACTTTATGGGCATGCAGCCTGTGCAGTCAGACAGAGATTGATACTCAGAAGAGATCCGTAATTGTTTAATGCTCTAGTGTTACCATCTTGAAATTCTTAATAATAGTTCAATAAGAGGTCCCATTTTTCATTTGGCACTGGATCCAACAAATTTGGTATCCAGTACAGTTTGCACATTCCAAATTCACAGAAATATGACTTAAAACAAAACAGCCTCTTTACAGAACAAACATAGGGATATTGCCATAAACTAGATTTAATCTACCCTTGACCTTGACATTGAAAGTTTTACTCCTACTAAATTTAGTTGATTTTACATTCTGTTAAGTATTGCCCATTTGTGCATTTAGGTTTTCCAGTTGTGTTGATAAATACTTAGCATATATAACCGTATAAGTTTAAGGCATATAGCACAATGGTTTGGTTTACATATATTTGTGAAATGTTTACCACAATAGGTTCAGCAAACATGTCTTCTCATATAGATGCAATATAAAGAAAGAGAGAAAAAACAGAAAAAAATTCTACTTGGGATGAGAACTCATAGGATTTACTGTCTTAAAAATTCTAATATTCACACAACAGTGTTAGCTATAGTTATCACATTACACATTGTATTCCCAGTACTTACTTATAACTGAAAATTTATATCTTTTGATAATCTTCCTCCAATTTTCCCACCCCCATCCTCCATCTCATTTGAATAACCTCCAGGAGTTAGTGATGGACAGGGAGGCCTGGCATGCAGCAGTCCATGGGGTCACAAAGAGTCAGACTCGACTGAGTGACTGAACTGAACTGAACTGATCCTCCATCTCTGATAACTGCAAATCTGATTTCTTTTTCTATGAATTTGGGTGTTCTTTCTCCCCCACATATAAGTGAGCTCATATGTGTTTACCTTTCTCTGTCTGATTTATTTCGTTTTATACCTTCAGGGTTCATTCATGTTGTTGCAAATGGTAACATCATCTTTATATGGCTGAATAATATCAGTGTATGGAATATTATCTCACAATTTTTTATCCATTCATCCATCAATGGACACTTAGGTTGTTTCCATGTCTTGGCTACTGTAAATAAGTTGTTATGAACATTAAAGATATTTTTTTCCCATTGGTATTTTCATTTCATTTGTATTTATTTCCAGAAGTGGAAGTGCTGAATAATAGAATAGTTTGACTTTTAATTTTTTGAAAATCCTCCATACTGTTTTCCATAGTGGTTGTACCAGTTTACAGTCCTTCCAACAAGATACAAGGGTTCCCTTTTCTCTGCATCCACACCAGTATTTGTTATCTCTTGTCATTTCGATAATGGCCAGTCTAACAGAAGTGTGGTGACAGCTCATTGTCATTCTAATTTGCATTTTCCTAAAGACTAGTGATGTTGAGCATATTTTCAGATAGCTTTTTGCCTTTCATGTACATTCTTTGGAGAAATGGCTCTTCAGGTCCTTTGCCCATTTTTAAATTGATTTATTTGGTTTATAGCTATTGAGTTGTATGAGTTCTTTCTATATTTTGAAATTAACCCCTTCTCAGAAATGTGATTTTCAAGTATTTTTCCAATCTTTAGGTTGTCTTTTCACTTTGTTGATGGTTTCTTTTGCTGTGTAAGTGCTTTTAAGTTTGATGTACTCCTTGTTTATTTTTTATTTTGTTGCTCATACTTCTAAGTTTCGTATCTAAAAATTCATTACCAAGACCCACATCAAGGAACTCTATTCCTATGTTTTCTCTAGGAGTTTCATAGTTTTAAGTCTTAAATTCAAATCTTTAATCCATTTGGGTTAAATTTTGTTAGTGGCATAAGATATGGGCTCAGTTTTATTCTTTTACATGTGCATATCCAATTATCTCAGCAATATTTTTTGAAAAGACTATCTTTTCAAAGACATTTTTTTTAAGAAATAGGTAAAACAAACCTAAAATTTATATGGAACCACAAAAGACTCTGAATAGCCAAAGAAATCCTAAGAGGGAAGAAAAAAACAAAAAAGGAGGCATTACTTTTAATTCTGAGGCGAGCTGTTGTCACAGATACCAATTAGATGTTAAAAAACTTCAATTTTGCTTTGTGACAAAATACGGATGTTTTTGTTTCTCTTAAGCAATTTTGGTAATATTAGATAATGGAATCCATTTTTCATTGAGAATATCACAACATTTTTTTTTCATTTGAGAGTCATTCTAATAAGAATATGTCATAAAATTACAGTTAGACTACTCAAACACAAAATTAAAGAAGGTTTGTATTCAATCTTTAAAGACTCCTCAAATCTTACTTGATAGGTTTATTTATAACAATGCTTCCTAAAGATTCATGTCTTGTTTTAGGAAGTTTTATTTGAATCTTGATGTTTTGACCAAATTTGATGTAGGTAATATTTTACATAATAAAATTCTACTTTGCACGTTGCCACAGTCTTTTTCCTCTCATTTCTACAATGACTTGCATTACTACAGTTTCTATATATTTTCAACTTATTGATATACTTTAGATAGTGAAATTGATTTTCATCAGCCAGTCTTTTCCCTCTTAAATTATTTATTAGTTCACAAATTCATTTGAGATGAGAGATGGTCTTTTTACTTGACTTGTACATAGACTAACCTCATTTCATGACATTGTACAGTATAATTTTGCTGTTTAATGACTAAAATATTGAGCATGAAGATTACACCTGATGAAAATGATAAATAAATAAAAACCCTATTTGATGGTGCACAATATTGGATCTGGGTGCATCTCATTATGGGAAACAAAATTTATCAATAGTTCAGCCTAAAAATTGGATTAATTTTCAAAATAAGAAATATAGAATTAATTCCTGCTGGCACAGACAATATGAATAAATATTTTCAGAGAACTTTTCTAATAAAAGAAGTATGTCCGCAGATAAGATCATTAAGAAGAAATGAGGTAAATGAGAGCTAAATATATGACTCAAGAGAAGAAGAATTGTTAGTTAGAAAGACAGCTCTTCATCTGCAGTCATCTTATGCTAAAGTAAATTAAGACTGTACTTACATAACTCTGCTAACATTTTTGCATTAAACAAGAAATATACAAATTCTTACATAGTTACCTCTGGCCTGTGTAATGAAAAGTGCTTTGGACTTCAATTTGTGAAATATAATTCAAGTATTTATTCAGCTATCAATTATGTACATGATAGTGATGATGACATAGGTCCTAGCCATGGTTTTTCATCTGTAAATTGGGGTAGCTAATTTTCTTTTTAAATTATGCCCCAGTCCATAATTGCATATTATATACACTTTGTATACACTGTCTAGTTTCTGATGTCTCAAGTTTGCTGTAAAATCATAGAGGGTAAAAAAGAAGTCCTGAAACTACTTTGAAAACAGCTGGATTTATATCCAGAGACCATATCCAAATATTCTGCTCAAGCCATTAATTTTTAAATGGAAAAAGAGGAAATAATTTCAGTTAATCATTTAGGCAGGAGGACAAATTCTTTGTCATTTTTCCTTTGCGTACAGGCCTGCTGACTTCTCTCGATCTTCTTTGGGACACTGTCTTGCTGTGTGATCCACCTGCAATTGGAAATTCTCTTGCCCACATAGTTTGGCTAGCCCTGTGGGGTCCACCTGCAGATTTACTAAGGGAAAGCTAGGGGTAGAGTCATTCTTTAACTACTTAATTCATTTTTATTCCTTTTAACCCGGGAAAGAAATCAAAAGGTTAGGTAAGGTGTTGTGTTTATTTAGAAAAGCAGAAATCAGGAGTTAAGTTAAATCTTGCCTAATGAACTCATCTTCATGATTAAAGTCTAAGTAAAACAGGGATGAACAAACAAAAAAGGGGCAAAGGAGATGCTTTGAGATTATGTTTAACCAATTCATTGATGATGGACCTTTGGGTTGTTTCTGAAATCTTATGTTTACAAGTGGTATCACAATGAATAGTGGTTATCATATGCCGTTTTGAATTTTATACAGATTATGTTTGGGATAATTTTAGTGAGATTGTTTTAGTGAGAAGATAAACCTATATGCAGTTTTCCAAGAAAATTCCATAGTCTTCCTCACAAGGATTTCACCATTTTTTATTCTTACCAATAGTGTACAAGTGTCTATTTCACTACAGTTTTAACCATAGAATTTGATGTTAAGCTTCTGAATTCTTTGCCATTTGGATAGGTAAAAAATGATATCTTGATATTTAAATGTATGTTTTTCTTATTATTAACAAACTAGAAAATGCCCATAAGGTATATTAGCATTTTCTCACTGAAATGTTTATATAGTGTGTGCTATTTTTCATATGGTTTTTGTTCTTCATTTTTTTTTAACTTTTTTGTAATATCTTCATAGAATAGGAATGGTAGACATTGTCTAACATATGATGCATTGTTTCCCCAGGTGGGCCTTTTTCTTTTGAATTTATATATTGAATATATTTGTGTACATTCATGTAGTTACCATATACAGAGGTATTTTCTTCTTTCTCTTAAGATTATGTAATCAAATTGATCAATTATTTCTTTTACTGGTTATAAATTCTAAGTCATAATTAGGAAAGTTTTACCTATTCTGAAGTTGTTAAAGGAATCTAGGGATTTATTCATAAAGACCCTGAAAGATGTCACTATTTAAATTTTAGAATTCTGTTCTAACTGGATTAATCCTGCAGTGTGATGGTGAGGGAACATATCCATTTAAATCTTTGTTCATTATGTCTATTCAGGTTCCACAATGCCATTTATTTAAAATGTTTCCTTTTCTGAATTACTTTAAATCTTCAATTTTATTGCAAGCTACATTTCATAACTTTTGTGAGTCTTCTTTATTGTCTATTTCTCTTCAGTGATTGATTTGCCAGTTTTTATACCAATATATAATTTTAATTAGATTTACAGTGTATTGTATGTTTTATAAGCAATATCATCCCCACTGCCACATGTTCTTTTTAATTTTTAATTGAAATTTAGTTGATTTACAGTGTTATATTCATTATAGGTGTACAACATAGTGATTCAAAATTTTGATAGATTATTCTCCATTTAAAGTTACAAAATAATGGCCATGGTCCCTGTGTTGTAAAATATATTTTTGTAGCTTATTTATTTTATGCATAGGAGTTTGTACCTCTTAATCTCCAGCCCCTATTTTGCCATTCTTCCTCTTTTCTTTCCCACTAGTAACCACTAGTTTGTTCTCCATAGTCATGAGCCTCTTTCTTTTTTGTTATATTTACTAGCTTATTTTGCTTTTTAGCATCCACATATAAGTGATAATATACAGTATTCTCCTTTCTCTTTCTGACTTATTTCACCTGGCATAATACTTCCTAAGTTCATTTATGTTGTTGACAATGGCATATTTTCATGATTTTTCATGACTGAGTAACATCCAGAAGATTGTTAAACTTCCCACTGTGTTCACCCATTCTTGTCCTGAGTTCTTTGATCATCTTTAAGATCATTATTTTGAACTCTTTATTGGGCAGATTGCCTATTTCCAGTTCATAGTTCTTCTCTTGGGGTTTTATGTCTCCATGTATGAAACGTGTTCCTTGGTTGCCTCATTTTGCTTAATTTTCTGCTTTTATTTCTGTCTATCTGAAATTTCTATCTATATTTCTGTGTTTTCTGACCTGGGAGTAATGGCCTTTACAGGAGATGTCCTGTGTATAGATGTTCTATGTATTGATGGCCTTTGTAGAGATGTCCTATATCTTTTAGCAGCACACTCCCCCTTGGTTAACAGAGCTGTATACTAACCCACTCCAGTACTCTTGCCTGGAAAATCCTATGGACAGAGGAGCCTGGTAGGCTACAGTCCATGGGTCCGCTAAGGGTCGGACACGACTGAGCGACTTCACTTTCACTTTTCCCTTTCATGCATTGGAGAAGGAAATGGCAACCCACTCCAGTGTTCTTGCCTGGAGAATCCCAGGGATGGGGGAGCCTGGTGGGCTGCCGTCTGTGGGGTCGCACAGAGTCGGACACGACTGAAGTGACTTAGCAGCAGCATACTTTACGGATGCCCCTTCTGTGAGCTGTGTGGCTCTTCTGTTGTGGCAGGCTGGCTAATGTGGGTGGTCTGGTAGGTGTGACTGACTCAGTGCAATAGGTTGTCAGGTCCTGCCTTGAGTGGAGGCTTCCAGCTGATGGTTGGTAGGCTGTATTATGAGGCAGCTAGCTTCAGAACCCTGGGGCTAGTGCTAGCATACTGGTGGGTGGAGGTGGGTCTCAGGATTTCTGGCTGCTGGGCTCAGGAATTTCTGGAGCTGTGCAGGACCACTCAAGGAGAGCACCTAGGCCATGATGAGCCAGAGAGAAAAGGGAGAAATGTGGGCAAGCACCTTTATTGTGGTTTCTGCAGGAAGGAAAGGACAAGGCAGGGTAAGCAGAATTAAGATTGGCTAATGTGAATCATTTCAGCGTACTCTGGGGCTTAAGGACTGTTCCTGGTTGTCTGTAACTGACCCTGGGACAGTTAGGATAGGTATATAGAGACCCAGAGCATGAAAGCCCCAGGAGGGCGATGACCAAGCCTGTGGACTTAATTAGCTTCTCAAGAAAGGCAAATAACTTTATCCAGGGATGAAAAATAACATGTTTTAAAAAATTATATTATAATTGACCCCTTGAGGCATTGACATCACTTTTAGTCTTTATTATTTGTAGTAGTTGAGTGGCCTGAATAGTAAAAGAGTTTTATTTAGTAGGCCATTAGTTGCCTAAACAGAATAAACATTTCATTATGAGAGTAATAAAGAGAAACATGGGTAGAATTTTAAGGAATCCTTATAGGCTGGCCCATAAGTGATTTCTCATTTATATGATGTTAGCCATGAAAACAGATCTGAAATTTCCAGAATCTTTAATAATACAGAGTTAGAAAATGTGTTAAGAGTATAATACCTATATCTGTCTGTCTATCTTTTTACCTACATACTCATCTTCCTGTCCACCTTGCTAACAGCAAAATCTTGATATATTTCTTGAGTCAAGTTGGTAGGTCCTGTAGTCATGTTATCAGAAGGTATAAACTAATGGTTTAGTAAGGTATATGTAAAGTTTAGTGGTATTTGTGTATATTTGAAGGGGGGTTCATTATTATGTTTGTGGACGAGACCCAGGCAGGAGACTGGGGTGAAAAGCTGAAGGTGGGGTGAGTAGGAGAAAGCCCTGGGGAATGATTCTCTTCCTAGGGTAACTATGAGGTGGGTGCCTCCTGGGGAAAGCAGTGTATATCCATTGTTTTATAGAATGGGACTAATAGTAGCAACCTCTACCAGATTTCCCTGTAGGTAGGGGCTATGTGTTTTTCAGTAGTCATGTGTGGATGTGAGAGTTGGACCATAAAGAAAGCTGATCCCCGAAGAATTGATGCTTTTGAACTGTGCTGTTGGAGAAGACTCTTGAGAGTCCCCCTTGGCTGCAAGGAGATCCAACCAGTCCATCCTAAAGGAAATCAGTCCTAAGTATTCATTGGAAGGACTGATGCTGATGCTCCAATACTACCATAAGGGTGGTGTCATCTGCATATCTGAGGTTATTGATATTTTTCCCAGAAATCTTGATTCCAGCTTGTACTTCATCCAGCCCAGCATTTCACATGATGTACTCTGCATACAGATTAAATAAGCAGGATGAAAATATACAGTTTGATGTCCTCCTTTACCAATTTGGAACTAGTCTGTTGCTCCATGTCCAGATGGAAAGAATTTATGTAGCTTAAAAGTAATTGGCTTAGTTGGTAGATTTTGAAGATGGATAATGGTTTATTATGCTAATGTCTCTTCTTGGTGTTTGAATTTTTTCTTAGCAAAAATTTTAAAAATGTACATATAAAATAGTAGGCATTTATTAAGAATTTGTGGTGAAGCTCTTGGCAAAGCAGGCTTTGTATATTGTATGATTAAACTATCTTGTAAGTTAGGTCTTTTTCTTCAATTTCAAATAATTAAGTTATTGCCTGTGGTCACAGCTAATACAATGTAATGCAGGAGACCCGGTTTCGATCCCTGGGTTGGGAAGATCCTCTGGAGAAGGGAATGGCAATACACTCCAGTATTCTTGCCTGGAGAATCCCATGGACAGAGGAGCCTGGAGGGCTACAATCCATGGAGTTGCGAAGAGTCGGACGACTGAGCAACTACACTACTAACCACTAAAAGAGCTAATAAGAGATTAAACCAGACCTAGTGATGTATTTGTAGACTATTTTTACTCTGGGTCATTAATACTTAATTTCAACAGAGACTACTTGTGAGGTCAATTTCTAACTTAAAGAAGACCATCGTTTAAGAGCTCTTTAAGTTAAGAATTACCTTCTATTTTTCCTTTGTTTATATTTATACTCAAAGATGTATATATACAAAAATGTGTCATATATATATATGTATGTATGTACATATTCATATGTATATAGATGTATGTGTATATATATATAAACAGGGAGAAAATATTAATTGACCTAGTTCATTGCATTTAACTATGCTCAGGGAGCAAGAATGCCATGCTTTTTACATATCCATAGACATATATAGGAACAGAGTGAAAGGAAGAAGATAAGGCTTTAAAAATAACTATTTCCAGAATAGTGTCTCTTATGGGAAGAGATAAAGGAACATTAAAAAGAGTCTTTAATAAATAAATAAACAAGTAAATAAATATTGAAGGTGCTCTAACCCCTCTTTTTTGGGTCATGTTTAAATAATAAATGATTTTCTATTGTGTCATTTTGTTACTGGAGTGCACTGTCTCAAAATACTTGCAAGTTTTAGGCATTAAACTAGAAGAAGGATACACATTAGCATCATCAGCAACCAAATGTCATATTCCTGATCATAGTATGAGAAAAATACAATCCATTTTATAGTTTAGAACTAGACTTCTTAGAAAGAATTCTGAAAGAAAGGATTGAATAATTAACACTGAAATCTAATTCTTTAGCAAAGCTTATTTCACAGTTTTGCTTCAGTGTTCACCAGCTGCAGAGAAGGCAATTCAAACGCCCTAAATTAATCCCAGCTGCAGTGCTTGCAACACAATTAACACATTTAAAAGTGATAAATATATGTTAAAAAAACAACAATTTGGGGTCAATTTAGAATGAGCTGTCAGAAAGTCGGAAATTGCCTACATCTTTTTCATTTCTTGTCTGTTAATTGTAAATTTCCACAATCAATTTGGATTGGGAGAAAAGTTTTAAATAACAAAAATATTAATACTGTTTTCAAATACATGTGTTCTCTTTAATCTTAAAGTGAAGGACATGACTAGAAAAATGTTTCATAATTTCAGAGAACTTAGACAATATTGTCTTATCCATTTTAACATTCCGGGGAAAAGGGAGAAGCATAATTCTGGTCCATTATCAAGGAGACATGTCTTGAATAAATAGTTTGAAATAATATAGATGGCTGCTGTGTCAGTCATCCACATGCCATGTGATTCCCATGCCACACAACCTTTATGGCAGCAGTTACTGAAAGGAATCACAAGCTCTCAGAAGTGGTAGTTTGATGACCTGTATACATAAGACTGATTTGGAGGCTTCCCACTGTCGTTTCTCACCTCAGTCCCACATCTCTGAAGTCCATATTTGGAGTACACCCAGCTTGACTGAGATAGAGTTTAACAACAGCAACAACAACAAACCTCCAGAAGATTTTAGGATTTTAACTGCAAAATAGATTGTACCTTTCCTTCGGAATCAAATGAGAAGGTCTGTTGTGAATGAGTTGTTCTTTACTTTTCCCCCGTTTTATTATTTCATTTTCACAATAACCATGTGAGTATTCTTCTTTTAATTAATTAATTATTTTTTTATTGAAGAATAATTGCTTTACAGAATTTTGTTGTCATGCTGTCAAACCTCAACATGAATCAGCAATAGGTATACATATATCTCCTCCCTTTTGAACCTCCCTCCCATCTCCCTCCCCATCCCACCCCTCTAGGTGGTTACAGAGCCCCTGTTTGAGTTTCCTGAGCCATACAGCAAATTCCCATTGGCTATCTGTTTTATATATGGTGATGTAAGTTTCCATGTTAGTCTTTCCATACTTCTCACCCTCTCCTCCCCTCTCCCCATGTCCATAAGTCTATTCTCTATGTCTGTTTCTCCATTGTTGCCCTGTATATAAATTCTTCAGTACCATTTTTCTAGATTCTGTATATATTCATTGAATACAATATTTATCTTCTCTTTCTGACTTACTTCACTCTGTATAATAGGTTCTAGGTTCATCCACCTTATTAGAACTGACTCAAATGAGTTCCTTTTTATGGGTGAGTAATATTCCATTGTGTGTATGTACCACAACTTCTTTATCCAGTCATTTGTCAATGGACATCAAGGCTGCTTCCACATTCTAGCTATTGTAAATAGTGCTTCAGTGAACATTGGGATACATGTGCCTCTTTTAATTTTGGTTTCCTCAGGGTATATGCCTAGGAGTGGGATTGCTGGGTCATATGGTGGTTTTATTCCTAGTTTTTTAAGGAATCTCCATACCGTCTTCCATAGTGGCTGTATCAATTTACACTCCCACCAACAGTGCAAGAGTGTTCCCTTTTCTCCACACCCTCTCCAGCATTTATTGTTTGTAGACATTTTGATGATGGCCATTCTGACCAGTATGAGGTGATATCTCACTGTAGTTTTGATTTGCATTTCTCTAATAATAAGCAATGTTGAACATCTTTTCATGTGTTTGTTAGCCATCTGTATGTCTTCTTTGGAAAAATGCCTGTTTAGATCTTTTTCCCACTTTTTTATTGGGTTGTTTGTTTTTCTGGTACGAAGTTGTATGAGCTGCGTGTATATTTTGGAAATTAATCCTTTGTCAGCTGTTTCATTTGCTACTATTTTCTCCCATTCTGAGGATTGTCTTTTCACCTTGCTTATAGTTTCCTTTGCTGTGCAAAAGCTCTTAAGTTTAATCAGGTCCCACTTGTTTACTTTTGTTTTTATTTCCATTACTCTAGGAGGTGTCATAGAGGATCTTGCTGTGATTAATGTCGTCGAGTGTCCTGCCTGTGTTTTCCTCTAAGAGTTTTACAGTTTCTGGTCTTACATTTGGTTTTTTAATCCATTTTTAGTTTATGTTTGTGTATGGTGTTAGGAAGTGTTCTTATATTTCATTCTTTTACATGTAGCTGTCCAGTTTTCCTAGCACCATTTATTGAAGAGGCTGTCTTTGCCCCGCTGTATATTCTTGCCTCCTTTGTCAAAAATAAGGTACCCATTGGTGCATGGGTTTATTTCTGGGCTTTCTATATTGTTCCATCAGTCTATATTTCTGTTTTTGTGCCAGTAACATACTGTCTTGATGACTGTAGGTACCTTTGTAGTATAATCTGAAGTCAAGAAGGTTGATTCCTCCAGCTCCATTCTTCTTTCTCAAGACTGCTTTGGCTATTCGGGGTCTTTTGTGTTTCCATATGAATTATGAAATTTTTAGTTCTAGTTCTACGAAAAATGCCATTGGTAATTTGATAGGGATTCATTGAATCTGTAGATTACATTGGTAGTATAGTCATTTTCACAGTATTGATTCTTCCTACCCAGGGACATGGAATATCTCTCCATCTGATTATGTTATCTTTGATTTCTTTTATTAGTGTCTTATAATTTTCTGTGTACAGTTCTTTTGTCTCCTTAGGTAAGTTTATTCCTAAATATTTAATTATTTTTGTTGCAATGGTGAATAAGACTGATTTCTTAATTTCTCTTTCTTATTTTTCATTGTTAGTATATAGAAATACAAGTGATTTCTGTGTATTGATTTTGTATCCTGCAACTTTGCTGAATTCACTGATTAGCTCTAGTAATTTTCTGATAGTATTTTAGGGATTTCTATGTACAGTATCATGTCATCTGCAAACAGTGAGATCTTTACTTCATGTGAGTATTCTTATCTCCATTTTTATGTTTGAGGAAAATGATCCTCGTAATAAATATTTGCCAAGAAAAAAAGGAAATAAACTTTTGTTAATAAACACACACACACACCACTGTCATTTTTTACTTCAATGGTGCACAATATTTCACCACTCTATCACTCTATAAAGGGTGCCTTTTTTGTCTTTATAAAATAAGTAGAGCTTATAGTTAAATTTATAGTACTATTTGAAATAATTTAGCTCCTTCATTTCTGATGTTTTTTCATGCTAATAGGCTTGAGTTAGATATGTGGCAGAGAAAACAGTAAGACATGGTGATAAATTAGGTACAAGGGAACAAAGAGCAGAAGTAGCAGGGTCACTGAGACTGGAAATTCAGGTGCCTGGGAAAATGAAGATCTGCCACTGGGAGAACCAGCAAGCTTACAGAAAGAAGTGATGTTTTAAGTTTTAACATATGAGGTTTAATATTTGGAATGGCTATTAAAGGCAATATTAAGAAAATGAGTGCTTAGCATAATAAATCTGCATACAGTGCATTGTTGGTAATTTGAATTCAAAGTGAAGAAAATTTAAGAGAAAGAGTTTAAAAGAGGGAAAAAAATTAGCTAGTAAAATAAAAGCTCTAAGAAGCTGACTGAAAGGAAATCATAAAATTATTTAAACACATAATTATAGAGATTATTCTTAGGAGATAAATTAAGGAGATTTAGTGTTTACAACAGTAAGAAAACAATAGCTGATGCTGGGTGATTATAGGTGTTAACTGGAACCCCTGGATGAAGAACTCAAAGAAAACAAAATCTTAGCAAAAATAGAAAGTGATATTAATTTTTAAAAATTACATGAAAAAAATTACATATTAACTGGAATTTCCGTGCATACTGAATGCAAAACAGAGTAATTTACATACTGGTAAATCTTTACAATGATATGTACCAAGCATTTTTGTAACTTCTTGTATATAGCATTTCTAATACTCTTACAACCTTAGGAAGTAAATGATATTATTTTAACTTTACCTTTCTTCAGAAATGTAAGTTCTTTGCCTGTGTCTCATACCTGATGAATTGTGGAGCTAGAACTAAAACTCATTTAAAAGCTTGTTCAATTCTGCTTATGACCTTCTACTATATTAGATTAAGTTAGAAATAAAGAAATCCAGTGAATAATATGGCCATTTTCTGGAATAAAATAGAAACCTATGAAACAGATGAATAAGGAAGACATATTCTGTCTATAAAATTCTTCCCTCTTGGTTTCCGTGATGTTATTTACAATTATTCCACATCCTTCTCTATATATTTCAAGTCTTTAGCTGCTACTTTTTATCTCTTAATGTTGGAACCACATTTTTCCAGTATCTGCTCCTACTTACTTGTTTACATTCAGGATTTTACCAACTATTAATTTCCAGTTTCTCCCAACAGGATATCTGCAGATGTGTGCCTTCAGGAATTTTAAATTTATAATTTTAAAGTTTCAAGTCAGAAATTCTCCCATACCAAGTTGTATTGGCAGCTAGCTTATAGTATCATTAGTGACCCAGTTATTAAAGCCATTGGGCCATTCATTTGTCCTTCATTCCCTACATCAAGTTAGTCTTTGTCACTCAATTTAAAATATCTCATCTGTCCTTCCTTTATGCACCTACCAAACTTCCTTAGTTTACCTTCTATTAATTTTTCAAACCAATAATGTTAATAGGCAACTAGTTATTTTCCTTACTGTTAAATTTACACCCTTCAAGCTTTGCTGTCTCCAAAATATTTTCTCTACAATATAATGCCACCTTAGCAAAATTTGGTTTTTCATGTAATTAGAAAACCTACAGTTTTAAAATTATATTGTACATACCCCAGTATTATATGGTAATCGCTTAAGAAAAGTTATATCACTATAAAGAAAATATGTATGAAATTGTTATATTACTTTTCTAATTTGTAATCTTTATCCATAGTGCCAATTAAGCTTTTCTAGTATAAAACCTAGTGCAGAGATACATGAAATTTCTCAGTTTACAGTGACATTAGAGTCTCAGAAATTTTTCACAGTGTTCATATGCAATAAATAGGTAAAAAGATAATAGAAGATAGATAAATATATAGATAATCATAATATTTAAATTTTTATTTATTAAGGAGACAGGTATAGACAACATATTAAGTATTTTTATCCTAATAATTTAGTAACTGCTTGATAATGTAATGCACATAAAATTTAAAGATTAATATTTCAATCTTTTAATTTACTTTTAAATTTAAAAATTTATTTTAAAATTAAATTAAAATAAAATTTTAATTAAATTTTTTTTAATTAAATAACCACAGTTACTAAGATGATGTGTCTATCTGTTGGTACCACATGGTTTTTAAAGCTTGTTCTTGCTCAGTCGTGTCTGACTCTTTGTGACCCCATGGACTGTAGCCTGCCAGAGTCTTCTGTCCATAGGATATTTCAGGCAAGGATACTGAAGGGAGTTACTATTTCCTTCTCCAGGTAATCTTTTCAACCCAAGGATCCAACCTGCATCTCCTCCATCTCCTGCATTGGCAGGCAGAGTCTTTACCACTGAGCCACCTGTGAAGCCCTTCTTAAAGCTTAGACTTAGGTTACTTAATACCACTCTTGTTTTCTGTTTAGGGCTGTCTTTTGCTTAGTACTTGCTTTTTCTTACAACTAACTCTAGAAATCCAACTTTTTAAAGATATGGTGTCTTCAAAAGGAAAGCAATGTGATCTAATGTTCAAAATGTGAACTATCTGAAGTTAGTGTTCATACAATAACAGATAGATCTTGAGCATCACTGAGTTTCCCTAGAATCTATGAAATATTAAGAGATAGCTTTGTAACTTTACTACAGTATCTTTGGCACACAGTTTATGAATCACACACCTCAAACAAAATGAAAACAAACAAGCAAAAGAGCCCTCCAAGTCTCATTTTTTCTTCTTTACAATGCAGTGCTTACATGATATAGATTTAGTCAGTTGCCCTAACCAAAACACCTAATTTTAAAGAGAAATTTCATGTTCCATCTTGCTGCCTGGGGTCATGGCAAAGGCAAGTGATTCAGTCTCTAGCAGGACTTGCTGTAGAATGGTAGTTCTTAACAATGTGTTTGTATGTGTTTGCTGAGGACCACTGAGAATCTGATAAAGCCTACAGATGTCTTCGCAGAATGTTTTTCAAATGCAAAATGTATAGGCATAGTGAAAGTTCTAGATAATGCAATAAGATAAGAAAACAATGTGTACATATATGAGGAAAGGTAAAAATAAAACTTCTTTTAGATTATCTGTATAAAATCAGGAATCAACAACAAAACAAAACTATCAGAATTAAAAAGTGATAATAACAAGGTTTTAGGATATAAGGTTAATTTACCAAAGCCAATTGTTTTCCTGTATACCAGTAACAAACAATAAAATTTAAAATTAAAAATACATGACCATTTATATAGCATCAAAAAAAGTAAAACAGGTGAAAACATTGAAGAAAGTGAAACAAAAAGGTATAAATCTAACAAAATGTGTAAAAGACCTATATGAGGAAGACAATAACACTAATTAAAGATATCAAACAAAAACTAAATAAATAGATTTCCTATGTTCACTGTCAGGAAAACTCAATATCATAATATTTTAGTTCTTCCCAAATCGGTCTCTTAATTCCATTCTATCCCAATAAAAATCCCTGTAAGTTACTTTATGAGTATCAGAAACATGATTATAAAATTTATATGGAACAGCAACAGACCCAGATTAACCAACATAGTATTGAAGGAGAACAAAGTCAGGTGACTTATGCTAATTACTCAACTTAAAGACTTACTGTAAAGTTAGAGTAATCAGGACAGTGTGATATCAGTTTTTACTTGTCTATTGGAAAGAATAGACAAATAAATGAATGGGACTAAACAGAGAGACAAGAAATAGACCCCGAGAAATACAGTCAACTGACCTTACCACTGGAACAAAATACAACGGAGAACAGTCTTCAACAAATGATGCTAGAACAACTAACATCCATGCAAAAAAATAAGTGAATGCAGACACAGATCTTATACACAAAAATGTTAAGTCAAAATGATCATAAGCCTAAATGCAAAACAGAAAACTATAAAAATCCTAGAAGATAACACAGGACAAAACTTAGATAATCTTGAATATGACAATGACATTTTATTACCATCTATCAATCAATCCCAGAGGCATGTTCTATGAAACAAATAATTGCTAAACTCAATTAGGTTTAAAAACGGCTGTGTAACAAAGTCACTGTGAAAATAATAAGAATGCATACAAAAAATTGGGAGAAAAATCTGCAAAAGACATATCTGATTAAGGACTTTTATCTAAAATATATAAAGAACATGTAAACCTCAACAATAAAAGAAAATTAACAACTTGATTTAAAAGTGGGCAAAATACGTGAACAGACACCTCAGCAAGGAAGATACAAAGATAATCAGTAAGCATATGAGAAGAGACTCAACATCAAATGTCATTATGCTGTGTAATGCTGAGTCACTCAGTCGTGTCCGACTCTTTTGGACCCTGTGGACTGTAGCCTGCCAGGCTCCTCTGTCTATGGGATTTTCCAGGCAAGAATACTGGAGTCAGTTGCCATGCCTTCCTCCAAGGGATCTTCCCGACCCAGGGATTGAACCCACATCTCCAGCACTTCCTGTATTGGCAGGCAGGTTCTTTACCACTAGCACCACATGGGAAGCCCAAATGTCATTAGGGAACTACAAATTAAAACAACAATAATGTACTATTTTGCAACTATTAGAATGACAAAGAGCCAAAAATATTGAATACACTAAGATATGACAAGGATGTGAAGCAATAAGAACTTTTACTTACTCTTAATGGGAATGTAAAGTGAAGCCGCCACATTGGAAGAGAATGTGGCAGTTTCTTAGAGCTAAACATACTCTCATCATGTGATCATGCTGCATGATACTTATTCAAAGAAGTTTAAAACTTATGTCCAAACAAAATCCTGTACATACATGTTTATAACAACTTAATTATAAGTACCAAAACTTGGAAGTGACCAACAGTCTTTCAATAAGTGAGTTTACAAATAAACTCTGGTACATCCAGATGGTGGAACATTATTTAGTGCTAAAAAGAAATGAGCTATTAAGTCATGAAAAGACATGGAGAAAAGTGAAATGCTTATTACTAAGTGAAAGAAGCTAATATAGAAAGGCTACATACTGTATGATTCCAACTATATGACATTCTGGAAAAGGCAAAACTATGGAGATCAGTGGCTGCCAGAGGTTAGGAAGGAAGGGAGGAACAAATCGGTAGAACACAGGATTTTTTTAGAGCAGTGAAACTATGCTGTATGATACTATAATTATGAATGCATTTCATTATATTTGTCAAAACCTATAGAACATGCAATACCAAGAGTGAGCCCTAATATGAACTATAGTCTTTGAGTAATAATGATTTTTAATATAGGTAACAAAAGTACTACTCTGTTCAAGAGAAGGGCTAGGCCACAGTGAAGTCCTGCACCTTTAAGAAGTTCTTATTGTACAAAACTCATAAAATAAGAATAATTATTTCAAGAGACTAGTGAGAGTTTTTATAAAGTTATTACTTAATTTTGGTCTCCTCCATCTATACTTAATCTCAAAGAAACATTCCAATATATATTTGAGAATAAATGGAACATGAACAAAGTACTTTCACTTCTTAAAAGCAGATTACTGATATTACTAGTTTCCTATTATTGCTTTGTTGAGTTTTATAAGGAAGAGAGAAATGCTAGAGAGGTTTTTTATATTTAACTTAAGATTGAATTCACTTTTGTGTGGTAAGCAAGAATGTGTGTGCATGTCCTAGTAAAAGAGAAAGAAAAAGGAAGAGGAGACTCAGAGTTCAAAGTTCATATCCAATAATGCAATGTAAACTACTATCTGAGGCCAACATCTAAGAACTATTCAGATCAGTTCTGCGTTATAAAAGTTGCTATCCCTGTTTTATGGATTTTTTTTTTCTTCGTGCGAGGAACTTTATTTCAAAGGGAGGTTTCAATTGCATTCTGTTGGACCTCAATAAATCTAGGCCAACAACTAAACTGCCAGAGGGAACGATAAAGCTGAATGAGATCTAAAAAGATTTACTATTAGTCAATGTGTGGAGAGAAATTCATTCAGCCATTAAAGATTGTATTTCCCAACCAAAAGAGAAAAAAAAAAATGACATGGGAGTCAATCTATATCAACAGATTGCTGTTGAAATCCAGAGTTGTTAATTTGATAGTGAGCTATAGCATTGCCTGTATCATCATCTGCATCTCAGAACATCCAGTAATCTTCAAGAAGAAAAAAAATGAATGCAACAAATATTTTGTGGAATGCATCTTCCTTAAAAGTCCACACAGGGGAAAGCAATTCCCACCAGGTTTAACCTGTGAATTACGTCTGAAAATATAGTTATTACAATTTTCCATTTATGAGCTGATGACTGGCTGTGCCCACGTTTCTGTAAAGTTGAATTGCTTATATGTGAAGGAGGAGGTAAAGTCAATGTAAAATAATACAGCAAGTCATCAAGAGCAAACTTCTGAAGGGCTGATTTGATTGTCTTCAGATTGATCGCACTGAATGAAAGACTTGCATTTAATTTCCTTCTTTTTCATATTTCTCATTGATCAACACATGTTTTGAGTAATATCAAAATATTACTTTTGATAAATAATTTGAAGCTTTATTAATGTTGTTCCTGATCAATATTATTTTTAAAATGCTTATTTTAGGGAAATGAAAAATCAAAACTTAGAAATAGTTTCTTTAGGTGTCCCTGTCGTGGCCAGTTCATTTGTAATTTATGTTAGTATGAAAATATCACTATCTTAACTTGTACATAATTTTTTACTTGACTAAATCAGGGGAAAACTTAATTTATGGTTAGAGTCAGATAAACTTCATTTAGTCATTGCTGTGAATTGGGATGGATAGATAGATAGATAGATAGATAGATAGATAGATAGATAGAACACACAGATTATAACTCACAAGCCAATTTCTAATCTTTATCCACTTAAAAGATTGCTGGTCATAATGCAGTTGACCATTTTTTTCCCTTGAAAATAGCTAAAAATTAATATGATAGTGAGACAGTCTTTGCTTGAGATTGAATAGACCTAAGTGTTTTATCTATTTATTTAGAGTCTTTACGTACATTAACAAATAGACTGACTTATCACCAAAGACCCCTTCATGAAGCAGAGTCTTGTTGTGCAAAGGGGCTTGTGTAACACAATGAAGCTATGAACTGTGCTGTGCAGGGCCACCCAAGACAGATGGGCTATAGCAAACAGTTCTGACAAAATATCCACTGGAGGATAAAATGGCAATCCCAGTCCAGTATTCTTGCCTAGAGAATCCACAGATGGTATGAAAAGGCAAAAAAATATGTGACACTGCAAGACGAGGCCCCCAGGTTGGAAGGTGACCAATATGCTACTAGGGAAGTGAATGAAAGTGTTAGTCACTCAGTCATGTCTAACTTTTTGTGACCACATGGACTGTAGCATGCCAGGCTCCTCTGTCCATGGAATTCTCCAGGCAAGAGTGGGTATCTATTCCCTTCTCCAAGGGATCTTCCCAACCCAGGGATCAAACCATTCAGCCATTAAAGATTGTATTTCCCAACCAAAAGAGAAAAAAAAAATGACATGGGAGTCAATCTATATCAACAGATTGCTGTTGAAATCCAGAGTTGTTAATTTGATAGTGAGCTATAGCATTGCCTGTATCATCATCTGCATCTCAGAACATCCAGTAATCTTCAAGAAGAAAAAAAATGAATGCAACAAATATTTTGTGGAATGCATCTTCCTTAAAAGTCCACACAGGGGAAAGCAATTCCCACCAGGTTTAACCTGTGAATTACGTCTGAAAATATAGTTATTACAATTTTCCATTTATGAGCTGATGACTGGCTGTGCCCACGTTTCTGTAAAGTTGAATTGCTTATATGTGAAGGAGGAGGTAAAGTCAATGTAAAATAATACAGCAAGTCATCAAGAGCAAACTTCTGAAGGGCTGATTTGATTGTCTTCAGATTGATCGCACTGAATGAAAGACTTGCATTTAATTTCCTTCTTTTTCATATTTCTCATTGATCAACACATGTTTTGAGTAATATGATCAAAATATTACTTTTCATAAATAATTTGAAGCTTTATTAATGTTGTATGAGAATCCACAGATGGTATGAAAAGGCAAAAAAATATGTGACACTGCAAGACGAAGCCCCCAGGTTGGAAGGTGACCAATATGCTACTAGGGAAGTGAATGAAAGTGTTAGTCACTCAGTCATGTCTAACTTTTTGTGACCATCATACTAAATTGCAAGCAGATTCTTCACTGTCTGAGCCACTAGGGAAGCCCTACTAGGGAAGAATGGAGGGCAATTACTAATAGCTCCAGAAAGAATGTAGTGGATGAGACAAAGCAGAAAGGACGCTGAGCTGTGGATGTGTATGATGGTGAAAGTAAAGTCTGATGTTATAAAGGAGAATAATATCACATAGGAACCTTGAAAGTTAGGTCCATGAATCAAGGTAAATTGGATGTAATCAAGTGGGAGATGACAAGATTGAACATCAACATCTTAGGAAAGGGTGAACTAAAATAGATGGAATAGGGCAAATTTAATTCAGATGACCATTATATCTACCACTGTGGGCAAGAATCTTAGAATAAATGGAGTAGCCCTCATAGTCAACAAAAGAGTCTGAAATGCAGTATTTGGTGCAGTCTCAAAAACAACAGAATGATCTCAGTTCATTTCCAAGGCAAACCGTTCAGTATCACAGTAAATCCAAGTCTAAGCCACAACCACTGCTGCTAAAGAAGCTGAATTTTACTGGTTCTCTGAAGACCTATTAGACCTTCTAGAACTGACACCAAAAGTAGATGTCCTTTTCATCACAGGGGATTGAAATGCAAAAGTAGGAAATCAAGAGATACCCGGAATAACAGGCAGGTTTGACTTTGGAGTATAAAATGAAGTAGAGCAAAGGCAAATAGTTTTGTTAGGAGAACATACTGGTCATAGCAAACACCCTTTTCCAACAATCCAAGAGATGACTACACATGGACATCAGCAGATGGCCAGTACTGAAATCAGATTGGTTATAGTCTTTGCAGCCAAAGATAGAGAAGCTATATAGAGTCAGCACAAACAAGACCTAGAGCTGACTATGGCTCAGATCATGAGCTCCTTGTTGCAAAATTCAGGCTTAAATTGAAGAAAGTAGAGAAAACACTAGGTCATTCAGGTATGACCTAAATCAAATCCCTTACAATTATACCGTGGAGGTGACAAATAGATTCAAGAGTTTAGATCTGGCAGATAGAGTGCTTGAAGAATTATGGATGGAGATTCACAACAGTATGCAGGAGGCAGTGACCAAAACCATCCCAAAGAAAAAGAAATGCACGAAGACAAAGTGGGTGTCTGAGGAGGCTTTACAAATAGCTGAGAAAAGCAGAGAAGCAAAAGATAGGGAGAAAGGGAAAGATATAACCAACTGAATGCAGAGTTCCAGAAAATAGCAAGGAGATATAAGAAAACCTTCTTAAATGAACAATGCAAAGAAGTAGGGGGAAATAATAGACTGAGAAAGGTCTCTTGAAGAAAACTGGAGATCCAAGGGAACATTTCATGCAAGGATGGGCACCATAAAGGACAGAAACGGCTAGAACATAACAGAAGCAGAGAAGATTAAAAAGAGGTAGCAAGATACACAGAAGAACTATACCAAAAAGGTCTTAATGACCCAGATAGCCATGATGATGTGGTTACTCTGCTAGAGCCAGACATCCTGGATTGTGAAGTCAAGAGGGCCTTAGGAAGCATTCTATGAACAAAGCTAGCAGAGGTGATGGAATTCCAGATGAGCTATTTAAAATCCCAAAAGGTGATCTTGTAAAAGTGCTACACTTAATATGCCAGAAAATTTGGAAAACTCAGCAGTGGCCACAGGATTGGAAAAGTTTCCATTCCAATCCCAAGAAGACAATGCCTAAGAATATTCAAACTACCATATAAGTGTGTTCATTTCATGTGCTAGTAAGATTATACTGAAAAACCATCAAGTTAGGCTTCAGCAGTATGTGCACTCAGAAATTCCAGATGTACAAGCTGGATTTCCAAGAGGCAGAGGAAGCATAGATCATTTGTTGAATGATGGAGAAAGCAAGGGATTTCTAGAAGAACATCTATTTCTGCTTCATTGACTACACTAGAGCCTTTGACTGTGTGGAACAAAGCAAACTGGAAAATTCTTAGAGAGATAGAAATACCAGACAACCTTACTTGTTTCCTAAGAAACCTGTATGAAGGTCAAGAAGAAACAGTTAGAACTGGGCATGGACAAATGGACTGGCTCTAAATTCGGAAAGGAAAACGACAATGCTATATGTTGTCACCATGCTTATTTAACTTCTATGCAGAGTACATCATGTGAGTTGATGAACTGGACGAATCACTAGCTGGCATCAAGATTGCTGGGAGAAATCTCAACAACCTCAGATACGCAGATGATAGCACTCTAATGGCAGAAAGTGAAGAGGAACTAAAGTTTCTTGGTGAGGGTGAAAGAGGAGAATAAAAAACCTGGCTGGAAACTCAACATTCAAAAAAAGTAAAATCATGGCCTCCAGACCAATCACTTCATGGCAAATAGAAGGGGAAGCATGGAAGCAATAACAGACTTTATTTTCTTGGGCTCCAAAATCACTGTTGATAGTGACTGCAGCCATGAGATTAAAAGATGCTTGCTCCTTAGAAGGAAAACTGTGACAAACCTTGACAGCATTAAAAAGCAGAGACATCACCTTGCCGACAAAAGTCCATATAGCCAAAGCTACTGTTTCTCCATTAGTCTTGCGTGGATGTGGGAGTTGAACCAAAAAGAAGAAGCACCAAAGAATTGATGCTTTTGAACTGTGGTGTTGGAGAAGTTTCTTGAGAGTCCCTTGGACTGCAAGGAAATCAAACCAATCAGTCCTAAAAGAAATCAACCCTGAAGATTCATTGGAAAGTGTGATGCTGAAGCTGAAATTCTAATACTTTGGCCACCTGATGTGAAGAGTCAGTTCCACAGAAAAGACCCTGATGCTCAGAAAGACTGAAGCCAGCAGGAGAAGGAGACAGCAGAGGATGAAATGGTTAGATAGCATCACCAGCTTAATGGACATAAATTTGAGCAGTCTCTGGAAAATAGTAGAGGACAGGTGAGCCTGATGAGCTAGAGTCCATGGTATCACAAAGAGTCAGACGTGACTTAACAACTGAACCATTACCAAAGAAGCTGCTTATTACATTGTTTAATATCTGATCGTACCAGAAATGTGGAGGTTGTGATGCCCTTTATTTATATTTTTAACTGAATTGCAAAATGATTTTTAATATAGATGGCTACATCCTGTCATCTAAATGTATCACATCTTTTTAGGAAAAACAATACTATTAATTTTACCTCTATTGTGTCAGTTTCTTTTAGTATTAAAGTGAATTTTTACTACTTTATCTCTCATTTCAGTAAGCTATCTAATAAATATGCATAGGAAATATTTGGCAATCCAAGAATAATGGGGTGCTATAGTATAGTTTATAGTAAAACTATTGAATTCTGAAGTTCAGTAAATTTCTCTGCTTAAAATAAAGAGGAAATGAAGTTAAATCCTAATATAGCCTATAATATCAACTATTATTTTTTGAAATTCCATACTCATGCTTCTAGGTAGTTTGCCTAACAGTGTAGTGCAATTTATCCAGGAAAGAGCTTGTTAGGTAATATAATTATCAGTTAACTTGAAATGTATAAATTGCATTATAAATTGCACTAATTTTTATATGTAATTCAAGTAATATCCAGGATCCTGTGGGGCTAGTGTCTATGATAAACTTTATAATATACAAAAGAATATTAAAAGAAATACAGTGTTGGCATCCATGATCATGGAAATAATTCTCAATTTTCTGTTTACTTATCTTTCTCAAAAAGCATTAAATAATATATAAATCATAGTGTGAATTTTTCCAACCTTCCTTTCTTCTTCACCTAACCACTCAGTATTATCAAAATCTCTTTCCAAATGATAAGATTATAAGATCCATTTTTTCTCTTTATCTCATTCATTTCACCTCTGTAGTTTTTCACTCCTGTAAATATATCTTGTTTGTTTATAATAAAACATTCAACTCTAGTTCTCTGTCTTCACCCTAATTTTCTGAGTATCCATCACAAAATTTCAAGAGTGAAACTCAAATTTTGTTTACTTGTTAGAGCATTTTTAAGGGTGTATCTTGTTTAGCAGTTGTCAAAACAAACTGTCAAATAACATGAGCAAGTTATCTTCTTTGCCAGTTATTTGGAGACATCTCGTATCATGTTTCCCCTCTATCCAAGCACTTCTTAAAGCTTGAATGGGAAAAAATATTTTGGACATATTGAGAGGAATTTAAATTCCTTGTGTATGGTACTCAGATCCATTATATTATGCATTTGAATGTATCTACTGTACAGTTTTCACTGAATCAAGTTGGGAGAGAACAGAGAGGCATGCATGTAGAAGCAATATAGTCATGTCTTTGGTCTTAAGTGATGAGTGTTTGGGAAGCAAAGACTGATAGACCTGAAGTAATAGCAAAGGAAATTAATTGTATAGTATCCATATGCCAAAATTGTATCCACAGTTTCCATATGGCATAGTAAATCTGCCATATTATTTACTATGCTATAATCATTCAAAAGAAAGGAAGATGAATAGTTGGTACTGTTGAGTGGTTATTGGAAAAAAATGGACTGTGGTTTACACGCTGAATGTGTTGGTGGAAAAGAGAAATATAGGAGAGCAATATAGGGAAAGAGAAAAACTAGATGAACCCAGAAATTGGGGACAGTCTTTTCAGAAGATAAAGGACAACAATACAAGCATAGGGAGGAAATGTTTTTGAAAGGCTTGTAATTTAGCTAAGTACAGAATGTAATTCATAGCTAAATTGTTTTTAATAGTTAAATTTCCATAATGGCCTAATTCTGATATAATAAAATAGTATTTCATCCTGTATTTGCAAATATTCCAATTTTTAGAAACTTAATTCCCTGTCTTTTTATTTATCTCTCTTCTTTACCTTTTGGGCATTAGCATCTCCCATTTCCTTCACATTAACACATCCCTGGCTTCCTGCCATTTGCTTATTATCACCTCCACTGGGGAAAAACCAAAGAATAAATAAATAATTCAGAGGAAGAAAAGACAAACTCTAGTCACTTATTCTAACTCTTAACCATTTTGCTAATACTTTGGATAAGGGATGAAGTTTATATATATACACTCTGATAAATCTTCAGAGTTTTTTCTGAAGTTTTATGACACAGACAGCAAGTATCTTTTAAAAAGCAGGCTGCAATTTAAAGGAAGGCAGTCGCTGAGTTTTTAATTTCAGCAAATGAAGAAGTATTTGCTAATCATATTTTTTCATACTGATGCTATTAAAAAACACAAATGAAGCTCTTGAGATACAGTCATATTTACATCTAGGATATTTTAAAAAATATTCTATGAAAAAGTATGCATAATTTATTTCAGTAATTTAAATTTTGTTAAATTGTTGAAATAAAAAATATATATAAAGTATCATATATTTTATATATATATATGTATATATATATTATATATGTGTGTTACACATATATATGGAGAAGAGCATGGCAACCCACTCCAGTATTCTTGCCTGAAGAATCTCATGGACAGAGGAGCCTGGCAGGCTAGGAGTCCGTAGGGTCGCAAAAATTTGGACACAGCCGTGTAAGTGTGTGTGTGTGTGTGTGTATGTGTATGTGTGTGTATATATATATATATATATATATATATATATATATATATATATATATGCTTCCCAGGTCGTGCTAGTGGTAAAGAATCCTCCTACCAATGCAGGAGATTCCATTCTGATCCCTGGGTGGGGAAGATTCCCTGGAGTCAGTTCAGTCAGTTCAGTCGCTCAGTCATGACTCTTTGCAACCCCATGAATCCCAGCACGCCAGGCCTCCTTGTCCATCACCAGCTCCCGGAGTTTACTCAAACTCATGTCCATCGAGTCAGTGATGCCATCCAGCCATCTCATCCTCTGTCGTCCCCTTCTCCTCCTGCCCCCAATCCTTCCCAGAATCAGGGTTTTACCAATGAGTCAGCTCTTCGGATGAGGTGGCCAAAGTATTGGAGTTTCAGCTTCAACATCAGTCCTTCCAATGAACACCCAGGACCGATCTCCATTAGGATGGACTGGTTGGATCTCCTTGCAGTCCAAGGGACTCTCAAGAGTTTCCTCCAACACCACAGTTCAAAAGCATAAATTCTTCGGCGCTCAGCTTACTTTACGGTCCAACTCTCACATCCATACGTGACTACTGGAAAAACCATAGTCTTGACTAGATGGACCTTTATTGGCAAAGTAATGTCTCTGCTTTTTAATATGATATCTAGGTTGGTCTTAACTTTCCTTCCAAGGAGTAAGCATCTTTTAATTTCATGGCTGCAATCAGCATCTGCAGTGATTTTGGAGCCCAGAAAAATAAAGTCAGCCACTGTTTCCCCATCTATTTGCCATGAAGTGATGGGACCAGATGCCATGATCTTAGTTTTCTGAATGTTGAGCTTTAAGCCAACTTTTTCACTCTCCTCTTTCACTTCATTAAGAGGCTTTTTAGTTCCTCTTCACTTTCTGCCATAAGGGCGATGTCGTCTGCGTATCTGAGGTTATTGATATTTCTCCCGGCAATCTTGATTCCAGCTTGTGCTTCTTCCAGCCCAGCGTTTCTCATGATGTACTCTGCATATAAGTTAAATAAGCAGGGTGACAATATACAGCCTTGACATACTCCTTTTCCTCTTTGGAACCAGTCTGTTGTTCCATGTCCAGTTCTAGCTGTTTCTTCCTGATCTGCATACAGATTTTTCAAGAGACAGGTCAGGTGGTCTGGTATTCCCATCTCTTGAAGAATTTTCCGCAGTTTATTGTGACCCACACAGTCAAAGGCTTTGGCATAGTCAATAAAGCAGAAATAGATGTTTTTCTGGAACTCTCTTGCTTTTTTGATGATCCAGCGGATGTTGGCAATTTGAACTCTGGTTCCTTTGCCTTTTCTAAAACCAGCTTGAACATCTGGAAGTTCACGGTTCACATATTGCTGAAGCCTGACTTGGAGAATTTTGAGCATTACTTTACTAGCGTGTGAGATGAGTGTAGTTGTGCAGTAGTTTGAGCATTCTTTGGCATTTCCTTTCTTTGGGATTGGAATGAAAACTGATCTTCTCCGGTCCTGTGGCCACTGCTGAGTTTTTCAAATTTGCTGGTATATCGAGTGCAGCACTTTCACAACATCATCTTTCAGGATTTGAAATAGCTCAACTGGAATTCCATCACCTCCACTAGCTTTGTTCGTAGTGATGCTTTCTAAGGCCCACTTGACTTCACATTCCAGGATGTCTGGCTCTTGGTGAGTGATCACACACCATCGTGATTATCTGGGTCATGAAGGTCCCTTTTGTTCAGTTCTTCTGTGTATTCTTGCCACCTCTTCTTAATATCTTCTGCTTCTGTTAGGTCCGTACCATTTTCCCAGTATTCTTGCCTGGAAAATTTCATGGACAGAGGACCCTTGCATGCTAGAGTCCATGTGGTTGCAAAGAGTTGGACACAATTTAGCAACTAAGCACACGATCGCATGCGCGTGCACACACACACAGACACACACACATATATGTATATTGTTGTTCAGTCACTAAGTCATCTCTGACTCTTTGCAAACCCATGGACTGCAAATTTCAAGCACACTATTTTGATATGTGTTATCTACCTAAAATCAAGAATAAAAAGAGATATGGTTAACTCAGTATATATTTTGAATTGAATGTAATAAATTTTCTATGAAAATAGAGGGTAGATGGTGGAAGGTGTTGAAGGAGAATATGAACTAATATAGGCACTCTGCCTACGTTTAAAGGCAGAATCTATTATAGATTTTCACACTTTTGGTTTCCATGAATCATAAAGACTGAAATTTTTGTGCTTGTTTTCCAAGATCATTAAAAATGACATTATAAGCAGTAACTATGATACTGTGTTTTTAGGTATTACTTGTTTTCCTAGAGCTTACAACCCTTTGCATAAAAATATTAAAAAATGAAAGAAAACTACTATTCAGCATTATCATGATATTTACTTATCTAATATTGATGGGATATTTATATCTTTGTTATTTAAATGATAATGTCATAATCACTTAATAGTAGAAACCTTTAAAGTAAGATAATTTGTAAAGAAAAGCTCCTTGTATTGTCTATATTTTGTTGTTTTGTCATGTGCCTATTCACAACAGCAACCATAATAATGATGATAATAGCTAGCATTTAAGAGCACATTATCTGCTAAACACATTGTTCAGGGAACATACGTATACACACCTGTGTTAACCCATTCATTTTATCCCCAAGCAAAAATAAATAAATAACATTATAACACTGGTACTATTTAATTATCATATCTTATAAGGGATAAATCTAAGGCTTAGAGACATATAATAACTTGCCCCAAATCTATAGAAATGTGGATTTAAACACAGCAGATATTAGGTGTTGACCTCCATCTTTACTATTTTATGGTTCTAAGGTATTGTACAAAACTCTAAATTACCAGAGATTGGAATCATCGAAACTAATGAAAGCAAAGAGTGCATGAACTAATTTTCATGGATTCTTGGTGAAAAATCCCAATGGTCAGGTTGGTTTTGAAGGAAAACTACGATGACATTCTCATCCTGAATCTGTAAAGAGGAATACCTAATAAATGTTAGGCATTTCCTGTTTCTCTGTGCTTCAGATTAGTAAATAATTATTTCTCATTTTTTTCTCAGTAATTTGTTTTCATCAAATTTGTATTGCTGTTTCAAATGGACATACTTTGAGTATTCCTGTTATCAATCAATGCTTTGGGTAAACACAGCTACTTATTATTTTGATATCTGTTATTTGCTGTAAGTGCATTTCAAGTCTATGTATTACACATTTTCATTTATAATAATAAATCTTCATTTAGATATATGCATATATATTCATATGTGCCATAGTTTCTGGTGAGAATCTGGTAAATTTAACATTATGATAAATTTCTGTAGACATGTTAATACTTTTAAAAATAATAGTTAATGATAGTATTTAACATTTGAGTTCTTATTATTGAACAGGCTACCTAGAGAACTATATATATCGAGTCCTGCTAATTTACAAACACTTGATGTTCAGTTATTGCTATTTTGATTTTTTATGAGTCCAAAATTTTCAGATCATGAAGTGTGGTTTCAGTCATAGAAAACTGGACATCTTGAAATTCTCTGAATATGTGAGAGAAAGATAATGGCTTCTCTAGTCCAAAGAGTCACTATTTATTTATTTATTTTTAATTTTGTGGTGAATGCTTCTCTATTTGGCTCTGTAAGAGCACCATCTGGTGGCATCCAAGACTTCCAAAACAATCTGTAGACAGCACTGTTACCAATGAGTTGGTGGGGTATAGCTGTAAATTTGTTTGAATAAAAAGTTTATACCTTTTAGATTTGTTTTGTTTGTTCCAAGCTCAACAAGGCAGTTATTTGTTATTTTGAGTGAATAATCCATACATGAAATCAAATTCCATGAATGAAGTACGTAAAAGTCTATCTTCCTACAAAAGAAAAAAAACAAACCTTTTCTTGATTGCTGAATGTTAGGTGGAAGTTTACAGTGACTGGGGCTTAACCACAGGGAAATCAACTTGGTTCAAATTGAAATATCTATAGCCCTGTTTTGGTTATATTGGGGAGCAGAGAAGCTGTTAAAAATTGATCAAGATTCATTGCCAAACATTCTATTTATTCTAATTCTTTGGCTGCAAAATATGTAAAAATTGCAATACCTTTTTACTGAAAATACTGCTTAAATGTTGGAATTATTTTAACTGAACTTTTGAAACATCTGTTACTTTCACATTTTTGCCAGGACCATTCCCATAAAAGTACATTTTATGCAAGAAAATGTTGAGACTGATGAATGACTAATGAGCTTGTAACAAGATATGATTCCAAAAGAATATAATATCAAATTCAACAAAGAATACTATCCAATATTCTGCTTAATATGTTTCTTATAAAAGTAATATTTTCTAGGGAAACAAATATAGTTTATAATACCTGTAGAAAGATAGTAATATAAACGTGTAAGTGGAAAATTATTATAAATAAATTAGGAACATAGAAAATAATTTTAGTTAAGTCTTAACTATTTTCCTATATGAAAATAAAACAAGAATCAATATTTCTTCTCTTTTGATTAATTAAGTATGATGTATTCTCCTGAATCAAGTGGAAAATTAAAATCCATGTATTTAAATACATTTTGTAAATTTTCAGATCTGCAAATCTCTTCCCAAGATATCCTTTAGAATTCAAAAGGTTATAAATTACTTGATATTAATTTTGACTTTTATTAGTGAATTGAAATATAATTTAAAAAATGACAATGGTAAAGACTTGAAGTTCTAGAATCAGGCTGTCAGGGTTTAAACCTCTTGTTCCTTTCTAGCATGTCCTTTTGGACAAATACATGAAAACTTGCTATGTCCATGCTAGAGCTATGGCTCTAGCCCATGGCTTCCTTATGTCTCAAATGGAGATCAGAGTTCTAGCCTCATAAGGTTGCAGTAAGCATTATATTATTTAACACAAACAAAAAACCTGGAGTAGTGCCTACTTTTATCAAGCATTAAATAAATAATATCTAGTATCTATTGAAATGTTTTCATAAGATGTATTCATTGGACTCTACCTGTAATTTCGTATGGAAGTATGCTTAACTAATATTCCATTTGTCTCGATGCAAAATAAGAATCACTGTATGTAATATAAAATATATTTCTAATGCCGAGTTTCCTAGCCAGTGCTGAGATTGAGTTCCATGTGCCATTGCCATTGGCGACCAGAGTTCCGAAGCTTGCTTCTATCGTCTGTGAGCGCCACTCTCTGTCACTGTTGTATGTTGATAAGTGTTTCATGTCTCAGTGGTGTATTGACATGTAAGGTTTGGGAAACAGTGATCTGAGATGATGGTATGAAGGAATTTATATTGCTAAATTTACCATATTGAAGACCAATCACATGTGCTCCAGTAATCCATCGTGTTGTTAGAGACTTAAGGGCTTATAATACATCAAGGCAATACCCAGTTCTAAATTAGTCAGATTTTAAATGAACAGTTCTGATACACAAATGGTATGGAGTTCTAGTGAATATCTCTGATTGCCTCACTGAAGGATCAAAAAACATTTTCGGTTTTCTTTACTAATCGTTGGTCTTTCCATACTAACACCAGGTTGTTTTGAATTCTAGATTTTCTCATAACAAATATGCTGTTGTTCATAAGCATCAACATCTTTCATTCACTGGCTTATAAAAATGTCTGTTTTCATTGTATGAATTTTTAAAGCAACTTTACAGTGTTTGACTCACTATTGATTATTTTTCAGATATCATCTCACCTAAATCCACTTTAAGTACTTCATTTGGGGTATGGCCTAACAAATGAAAACAAGCAAATTAAATTCCCATCCATGAAACCAATTCAGAATAATAAAAATTGAAAGGATAAGCTGAATATATTCAAGGAACTGTTTTGATATAAAAATTTAGTCTAAACTAGAGCACAATCATTTTATTTTGAAAACAGTGAGTTAATGGAAAAAAATCTTTGTGCCAAAATGATTGCATTTGTTGAGATTTAGATATAAAAATAATTTCTCTATTTCCATATTCTTCCATCTGATTTTTGCATATACATACTCATTACCTAAGGATAATATTGTTTAAATAGGAATAAAATTTTATAGAGCAAGATATTACAGAAATGAGTTGTGTACAAATAAAAGCACAAATAAACTAAGGTTATCTAAAAGTATAATGAACTGTTGATTAATAATACATTAGCAGTTAACACAAAAATCAAATTAGTCATATAAAGAAGTTTGCATATATATGTTTCCCTTGTCATTGATGGGGCTATAATAGTTTTTAAAGCAAGTATGCCTGTATGATGAGTTCATTTAGTATTCAGTGTAATAGCACAGATAATAATGAAGTCATTTGGCTTCCATTATATAAACATTAGATAATGGATACCTATATTAAAATGCAACGCTTCTGTTTGTGCTTATTTTTATCTTCATTTGTACATAGTACTAAATCTTTAAAGTTGAGCTTTTATGCAAATTGTTGACATTTATAACTCTGGATGTTGAGTGACTTTTATGGACAAAAACATTCCATTATATTGCTTTGGATTCCAAGATAGACAGCAGTTGAATTGTTAAAAAGGGTGTTCTTATGATTATTAACCAGTTGTCTAATCTCATTTTCCCCTCCCATTTTTGTATTGCTCTCTTTAAAGGAAACAAGAGTGTACAAGAACTTGAAAAAAATGCCCCATTATACAGTATCTCTGAAATATTTTATTTTATTTTATTTTAATTTCTCGGGTGTTTGTTTCTTTTGTCCTTACCATGTTTATTCATTTGCCATAATACAGAAATAAACTAAAAATTGTGTTTTTAAATTATAATAAGATTCTCCTTTCCAGAGGCTGTTACAGTTGTAGGATAATGGTTTAAGAAAATGACACTTTTAGCTTTGTGAGGTTGTATAAACTTTTTTTTTTTGGAAGAGAGAGAGTTTACACTTATTATTCTTCCCCATGTTTGTGTTTCTAAGAAATTGTCCATTTCAGAGTTTAGAAACGCTAAATAGATGCTGATTTTCTAGTTTGAAAAAAAACACAAATGGGTACACCAACCATATTAAAATGTTTCTTATATATTTTGTATACGTTCAATATTTTTTGTAAATTTTCATTGTCATGTACTTATATAATGGAGTTAAAAAGAGAGTATATAGATAATTATAACAGCATACTAAGTAATTGTAATGTTGGAATTAGTATTCTATATAAGCACAGAAAACTTGGATTACTGTTAATTTTTCATGGCCTGTTACAGAGAATTCCAAGATCAGTCTTAGTTAAATTATGGAGAGGATAGTAAGTTTAGACTGAACTTTACTTTGAAAATGCTTTCTCTGTATAATGAGAAAACTCCAAGTATGAAACAACCTTTAAAGTTGATAAGAATTAAAGAAGAAAAGAGTTTGGTAGGGAAAAAAAAAGACTTAAAGGACTGATGTTTAAGCCTTCCTGTATCTATCACTCTCCTCTGTCTTCCAAAATCATTGACTATAAACCTATTCTTTCTTTAGTATTCAGATATAAGGAGGAAGAGCCTCTTGGCCCTTCCTGTGTGAGGTGCTCCTCAGCCAAATTCCCTATTCTGCTTCTGCATATTACTTAATATGATATGTTGCTTTGTTTTAGGTGTATCAAGAAATCTATGTACCTATGTTTGGAAAAGGAAGGGTGTTTTAATAGCTGTTTCAGATAATGGTGGATATTCTTTGGTATTGTCGCAAAATTTAACAATGGTAATTTATTAAAAATCGTCTGAAATGTGAAATCTAAAATTACATTGCAATGTGGAATCTAAACCTCCTATCCCCACTCCATATCCCCCCTCCATAATTTAAATAAGACTGTCTTGGAATTCTCTGTAATAGGCCATGAAAAATGAAGCGTAATCCAAGTTTTCTGCGCTTGTACAGAACAATACTAATTCCAACATTACTTAATGTTACTAAAATACTTAGTATTTTAAAAACTCAGTGAAGTTCTCTCATAGCTGCTCTGTGAAACTGTATTAGCTTATCTTGCATTTTTTATTGAATCTTTTATTTCTCTATGCTTTTACCATTTGTGCTTTGGTCATTTGGAAAATACAGTTAATCTTTTTGAACAGCACAGGTTTGAATTGCAGAGTTCAATTTATATGGGGATTTTTTTCAATAGTAAGTAACTGCAGTACCATAGTCAGTGGTTGGTTGAACTTTTGGCTGTAGAATTATGAAGAGGAACCGTGGATTCAGAGGGCCAGTTTTAAGTTATAAGCAGATTTTTGACTGGGTGAAGGGCCAGTGCCCCTGACCTACACTTTGTTCAGGGGTCAACTATGTAGGTTTTCTGAATTACAAAGATGCTCAAAATGGTGGCTCATTTCATTATAAAATATCAGAAATTTGTATTTGTTAATATCACTAAAAGTCTCATCAAAAAGCTTTTAAATATTGGGAATATCTCAACCTCAAATACAAGTTTTCCAAAATTCCAATTTTCATTTGAAAGGTTGAATATTATTTTTGTAGTAAATCTTATCAATTGTTTTTCTTGAAGTGATGGCTTTACTTTGCTGCTTTGTTTACTTGGTGGCTCAGCCGGTAAAGCGTCTGTCTGCAATGCAGGAAACCCTGGTTCGATCCCTGGGTTGGGAAGATCCTCTGGAGAAGGAAATGGCAGCCCACTCCAGTATTCTTGCCTGGAAAATCCCATGGATGACGGAGCCTGGTAGGCTACCATCCATGGGGTCACAAAGAGTCGGACACGACTGAGCAACTTCACTTTTACTTTACTTGTTAAAAAATATCTTCCAGGTAACCATGTATGCTGCTGCTGCTGCTGCTGCTAAGTCACTTCAGTCATGTCCGACTCTGTGCGACCCCATAGACGGCAGCCCACCAGGCTCCGCCGTCCCTAGGATTCTCCAGGCAAGAATACTGGAGTGGGTTGCCATTTCCTTCTCCAGTGCATGAAAGTGAAAAGTGAAAGTGAAGTCGCTCAGTCATGTCCGACTCTTAGCGACCCCATGGACTGTAGCCCACCAGGCTTCTCCATCCGTGGGATTTTCCAGGCAAGAGTACTGGAGTGGGGTGCCATTGCCTTCTCCAACCATGTATGAATAACTCCCATTTGTCTGTCAGTTGGCATTTCAGATGAAAATGTTTTTGTATGAAAAAGAGCACACAAACACTTTTCTTCACACCACTATCATATTTCAGTAGGTAGCTGATATGATTTATATATACTTCCCATTTATAAAAAAGATTGTTAAAAAGGCATGTACTTATATGATCAATACATAATAAAATTAATTTTTACTGCTTCATCAAGGAGGACATTCTTTTAAAAAATTTTTATTTTTATTTTTGGCTGCACTGGGTCTTCATTTCTGAGTATGGGCTTTCTCTAGTTGCAGAGAGTGAGGGCTACTCTCCAGCTGTGGTATGCAGGCTTCTCAGTGTTGTGGAGCATGGGTTCTAGGGTGTGCCGGCTTCAGTAGTTGCTGCCGGTGGGCTCCATCATTCCAGTTTGCGGACTCCAGAGCACAGGTTCAGTAGTTGTGGTGCATGGGCTTAGTCTCTACATAGCACATGGGATCTTTCAGGACCAGGGATCAAAAGCAGGTGTCCCCTGCATTGCAAGCAAATTCTTAACCACTGGACTACCAGGAAAGCCTCATGAAGGACTTTCTTAAGTGAAACTGCCTTTTTGTAGTTTTTTTTTTTTTTTTTTACTACAAATATGTGCCAGTGTAGAATCAAAATGATCAAAGTTAACTTCTCTGATAGCAGGTAAAATTTACATCATATTAGCTTCACAATGTGATGCGTTGAGATAGACACAGTAGCAGTTGTTCGACGTTCTCATTAAAAATTCACAACCTAAATTTAATCACTTGTATGCTTAAGGCAAACCCAAATTAAAGATTATTCTGCAAAATAGCTGGCCTGTTTTCTTTGAGTCAAGGTAAAGAACACAGAAACGAGTGAGGATTTGATTCAAGAAAAAAAGAGAGATTGAGCAAATGGTAGCTAAATGCAAGTGTTATTCTGGATTGAAAACTGGACCAGGAAGAATTTTCTTGTCATTTATAGTAGGTTATAAAAGCAAAAATACAAAAATGAGAATTCTGTTCTGACTTTGTGATATCTCTACATCCTCTAACCAAATATTTTTGTAATTTATCTTAATTTTTCCTGATTTAGTCTCCTCTCTTTCTCCTTTTTCTTCTTCCTTTCCTTTATTGTTTAAAGTTTTCTATTAAAATGTAATTAATTTACAATGTTGTGTTAGTTTTCAGGTTTACACTAAAGTGATTCAATAATACATATATACATATATATATGTGTGTGTGTATTTATATATATTCTTTTTTATCTTCCCTTCCATTATAGCTTATTACAAGATATTGAGTATAGTTCCCTGTGCTATACAGTAAGTTCTTGTTGCTTATCTATTTTATATATATATAGTAGTATGTATATTTTAATCTCAAACTCCTAATTTAACGCCCCTCCTCTTTGGTAACCATAAGTTTGTTTTCTCTGTTTGTGAGTCTGTTGTAAATAAGTTCATTTGTTTCATTTTTTTTAAGATTCCACATATAAGCAATATCATATGATATTTGTTTTTCTTTGTCTGGGTTACTTCACTTTAGTATAATTTCTAGGTCCCACCATGTTGCTGCAAATGTCATTATATTATTGTTTATTATGACCGAGTAATATTTCTCTATGTATATCACATCTTTATTATCCATTCATCTGTCAATGGACACTTAGGCTGCTTCCATGTCTTCACTGTTGTTAATAGTGCCTCTGTGATCATAGGGGTACATGTATCTTTTTGAATTATGTTTTCCTTTGGCTCTATGCCCAGTAATAGGATTGCTGGATCATATTGTATTTCTAGTTGTAGTTTTGTAAGTAACTTCCATATTCTATAGTATTCTTCATAGTTCAGTTCAGTTCAGTTGCTCAGTCGTGTCTGACTCTTTGTGTCCCTATGAACCACACCATGCCAGGCCTCCCTGTCCATCACCAACTCCCGGAGCCTACCCAAACTCATGTCCATTGAGTCAGTGATGCCATCCAACCATCTCATCCTCTGTCGTCCCTTCTCCTCCTGCTCTCAATCTTTCCCAGCATCAGGGTCTTCAAATGAGTCAGCTCTTCGCATCAGGTGGCCAAAGTATTGGAGTTTCAGCTTCAACATCAGTCCTTCCAATGAACACCCAGGACTGATCTCCTTTAGGATGGACTGGTTGGATCTCCTTGCAGTCCAAGGGACTCTCAAGAGTCTTCTCCAACACCACAGTTCAAAAGCATCAATTCTTCGGTGCTCAGCTTTCTTTATAGTCCAACTCTCACATCCATACATGACTACTAGAAAAACCATAGCCTTGACTACACGGACCTTTGTTGGCAAAGTAATGTCTCTGCTTTTTAATATGCTGTCTAGGTTGGTCGTAACTTTCTTTCCAAGGAGTAAGCATCTTTTAACTTCATGGCTGCAGTAACCATCTGCAGTGATTTTGGAGCCCCAAAAAATAAAGTCTGCCACTGTTTCCACTGTCTCTCCATCTGTTTGACATGAAGTGAGGGAACCGGATGCCATGATCTTAGTTTTCTGAATGTTGAGCTTTGAGCCAACCTTTTCACTCTCCTCTTTCACTTTCATCAAGAGGCTCTTTAGTTCTTCTTCACTTTCTGCCATAAGGGTGTTGTCATCTGCATATCTGAGGTTTTGATATTTCTCCTGGCAATCTTGATTCCAGCTTGTGCTTCATCCAGCCCAGCGTTTCTCATGATGTACTCTGCAGAGAAGTTAAATAAGCAGGGTGACAATATACAGCCTTGATGTACTGCTTTCCCTATTTGGAACCAGTCTGTTGTTCCATGTCCAGTTCTAACTGTTGCTTCCTGACCTGCATACAGGTTTCTCAAGAGGCAGGTCAGGTGGTCTGGTATTCCATTCTCTTTCAGAATTTTCCATAGTTAATTGTGATCTACACAGTCAAAGGCTTTGGCATAGTCAATAAAGCAGAAATAGATGTTTTTCTGGAACTCTCTTGCTTTTTTGATGACCCAGCGAATGTTGGCAATTTGATCTCTGGTTCCTCTGCCTTTTCTAAAACCAGCTTGAACATCTGGAAGTTCACGGTTCACGTATTGCTGGAGCCTGGCTTGGAGAATTTTGAGCATTACTTTACTAGTAATTCTTCATAGTAGCTATACCCATTTACATTCCCACCAACAGTGTAGGAGGATTCCTTTTTATCCAGCCTCTCTAGCATATGTTATTTGTAGATATTTTGATACTGTCCTTTTTGACTGTATGAGTTGATACTTCATCACAGTTTTGATTTACCTTTCTCTAACAATTAGCCATGTTGAACATCTTTTTCTTTCCTCTTGTGTGTTTTAAATATCTGTATCTCTTATTTTGATAAATGCCTTCTAGATATTCTGACCAGTTTTTATTGGGTTTTTTGTTGTTTTGATATTGAGCTGCATGAGCTGTTTGTATATTTTGGAATATAATTCCTTGTCAGTTACAACATTGGCAAATATTTTCTCCTATTCCATAGGTAGTCTTTTTGTTTTGTTTTTGGTTTCCTTTGTTGTGCAAAAGCTTTTAAGTTTAATCAGGTCTGATTTGTTTATTTTTATTTTTATTACTCTAGGTAGTGGATCCAAAAACATATTGTGGTGATTTATGTTAAAAATTGTTCTGCATATGTTTTCCTCTAGGAGGCTTGTATTTTCCAGTCTTACAGTTAGGTCTTAAATACGTTGTGTTTATTTTTGTGTGTGGTGTTAGAGAATATCCTAATTTTATTCTTTTTGATACAGATGTCCAGTTTTCCCAGCACCACTTATTGAAGAAATTCTTTTCTCCATTGTATATTTCTCCATTGTATATTCTTGCCTCCTTTGTTGCAGGTTAATTGACCATATATGTGTGGGCTCTCTATCCTGTTCGATTGATCTAAATTTCTGTTTTTGTGCCAGAGTCATACTGTCTTGATTATCATAACTTTAATACTGTCACATCAGAAGCATGTCACTGTTGTATAGTCACTAAGTCACGTCTGACTTTTGCGACCCAAAGGACTTGTACTCCACCAGGCTCCTCTGTCCATGGAATTCCCAGGCAAGCACACTGGAGTGGGTTACTGTTTCTTTCTACAAGGGATCTTCTTGACCCAGGAAATGATTCCACATCTCCTGCACTGCAAGTGATTCTTTACAGTGGGAAGCACATCAAAAGCACAGCAGATTGTAATAAATTATGAAATATAAGAGTAAAACAAAAACCCAAACATCTCCAGAAAATGGCATCTTGAGTAACTAAACTGATTGGCAAAATGTGATTGAAATTTTTATTGGTTTCTCAGCCTTATCTGTTTCTCAAAAAACATACATAAAAGACAGACCCAGGAAATCATATGGTGAAGGCTGACTGTATGAGTATCTCTCTAGTGATTCACTGGACATAAGATCAGTCATGAGAGTCACAACATGCAAGAGCGCTAAAAAAAATAAGCCTGGGCTGTTTGTAGAGATACCCACCCTCTGATTTCCATTGTCTATCACTCTTCCTTCAGTTTTTAAACACTTCTCTAAGTTTCATTGCTGGAACGAAATTTAACACTTTTTCACTATAATATTTATTATCTATGCTGATATTGACACCATAGTCTGTATAGTCAGCATTTTTTTAAAATTTTTCCCCAAGGCTCTGGGTTTCCGTGTGTGTGTGTGTGTGTGTGTGTGTGTGTGTGTATTTAAATTTATCTAGAAATCCCAGAAGTAGTTTTCAGACAAATAATTTACCCTTAGGAGCAAGTAAAACCCGTAATAGCAGTAACAATAAAAAATGGTTTCTCTAGAAACTTCTCTAGTTCTCTCTTACCAGAATGGAAAATGCAAAGATGTCAGACCTCTTATATTTTCTCATTTAGATGCTTGTGTTTTGTGTCTAGAGGGTAAATTTTGTCTTTTATTTTTAAATTTGTTGGGTTCATATATAAGTTTTGTTGTCCTATACAAGAACTCTAATCCACCTGCTGTGTAATTGACAGATATGAGCAACAGTCATATCTTGGTATTTTCCATGTGTTTCCTCTGTGTTCTCATGACTATAGTCTCTGCCTCTTCCTCTGTTTTCTTGCAGCTCTTGCTGTCTTGAAGATATTGGAGGAGTATCTATCTCCATTGCTCATAAGTATTTTCTTTGTGAGATTCTCAGTGCGTAGAGCTTCAGACAAAATAGTCCTGGATTTGTTAACTAAGTTTGGAAAATGCTCATTCCACACTGCAAGATGTGGATGATTAGCTGAACCCTGAAGAAGTATTGCTTTCTTCCTCAAAAATTGAAGGGAAAATTTTATGTATTTGCAACAATACTAAATACAAAAGTATTACTATTTGTTCCATTGTAATGGTAAAATAGTTTAGCTGCATCTCATCCTTCACTTCAGTACTCCCACTCTAAAACTAAATAATAACCAAAAAGAAAAAAACACCTCTTGACCAAAAGAGTAGTTAGGTGTAAGACAAAATTTAATCTCTTTTATACTTGGCAATTTTCATATATTATCTTACATCAGCATTAAATTTGATTTTATAGCTTTCAGCTTGTGTAACTAAATATTCCACTAGTAAATTTTTTAAACAAAAATCTCTGTCCCAAATGTGAAGTTTAGTCATCACCTCTGGAAACATGAAATGGCTTATAATTATGTTTTCATTCTATTTTATTTTTAAAAACTTTAAAAATGGCAAGCTTCCAACTCAAGCAGGACACATATTTGGGCAGTTGACCCAGATTGTTCTAGTCATGATGATTCTCCTTAATCACCAAATAGTAGATGATTTAATCCTGACTTTGAATTTACAGATTATCTAGGTTTCTAATATGACACCCAGTGTCCCAAGATATTATCTCTTCCCTTACTTCCCCATAACTATTTAATGGTTCTTCCACTAGCACAGATGTGTATGAATCTTATCATGGCTTTCCATAAACCCTCTGAGGTCTATTTGACTTACAGTAACAACAATTATTTATAACCACTGTTTCTGCAACTATGCTTTGGTTTGAAGTGTCTCTTAAGGCATTGTGTAGATGTGTAAATGACACAGTTTTCTGGGCATTTGACTCAAAGCTTGAAATCCCAAATTTTAAAGAGTTGATGATTTCTGTCACTTATGGTGCAGTTTTCCAGGGATGATCAAGGCAATAGAAGGCAGCACTTAGTGGGACTGAAAGCTACTTGTCACAGGAGAAGGTGGGTCTGTGTGGTTAATATGATAAAATGGGGGATGGGGATGTATTGTGATGTGTCATTCAAAACTGATTGGTCTGTTCATCTCTACCTGTCCCAAGTCAGGTAATCATGTTATTTTCTTATGATATTACAAACAAGCAAGGTATAAATAGGAAATAAGGTAAGAATAAAGATAGGGCATGTTACATACTCCATGAAGAGAGGTCACCGGTTTATTCTAAGAAAAAGAGGAAATAAATTGAAAATTTGAAAATAAAATTGAAATTGAAATAAAAATAAATAAAATAAATTAAAATAATTTAAAATAAATTGAAATTGAAAATCAAAGTTTTCAAGGAATATATTTACATGGAAAAACTAAACCCAGCCAAACTCAGCAGCTATAGTAGTGCAGATTGGAGGTCAAATTGCTTAAGAGAATGGGATCAGACTATTCTTGGCTCATATCTGGCTCTGTTGGTTATAAAATGTAATTTCTATAAATTTCTTTAACCTGTCTAATCATCATGGTTCTTAGAATCTCCTTCATAGTGATGCTTGAAGGAATGCAATGAGAACTACATATAAAAAGTGCCTAACACAGAGTAGGTGGCAAGTAGCTGGTTATTATCATTAATAGCAGAAGCAATATCACAAGGTCAGAAAAAAAGTCATAATGCCCTCTTCAGCTCTAAATGCATTTTTTTTAAATGATTCTTTCCACTTGATAGGCCCAGTGCAAGATGGTCATATCCAGAGGCTTTTAAATTTTAATCATGGGTGATGAATTATATACTGCAGGAGCTGCTCTGAAGGCAGCTTTTGGAATGGAGACTAAACTTTCACTAGTGGTTGCAAGTGGATAAATTAATTTATCTTTTCATCCCGGGTGAGCCCTTGGAGGAAATCATTATCATAAAACATTGTAAATCTATAGACTTGGCAGCTTTTGCCCTGCAGAGTCTCGGGACTTGAGTAAATATGGAGATTTAGAGATTTACTGTCTTTTCCTTTGAAGAGGTGATTTCCCTTGGTAGGGAAAGACGGACATGGCAATAGGCAAAAGAAAAAAAAAAATCTTGTTTTAACTTTGAACCTGAACTAGCTTTGAAATACATATATCTCTTTACTAGGGTAGCTTTCCCAGCTGCAAAGCCATTTTTATTAAATTACAATATTAAAGTTTAGAGCAAAGAGGAGCTGGGGGAAAAGATCTTACTCAATATATGCACCTATCATGAATCAACAGTAAAGGCTGCGAATCATTATCAATATTTCCTCTGAGGCCTAGTGAGACAGAAAAACATTATTAGTATATATTGCCAAGGCAAGAAATTGAAAATGGAAAAGAAAAGTAACTATTTAGCCTAAAAGTCAAAAGTTGCATTTGATTGAAACAAAAGTTTTTTAAGAAAATGTTTCTCTAAGATTTTTCCAATAATTATCAGAGTGTTTATCTATCTAAATCTGTCTGGGGCAGTGGTGTAGTGTGCTCAGTTTTATCTGACTCTTTGTGACCCCATGGACTGTAGCCTGCTAGGCTCCTCTGTCCATGGACTTTTCCAGGCAACAATAATGGAATGGATTGCCATTTCCTTCTCAAGGGATCTTCCTGACTGAGGGATTGAAACTGTGTCTCCTGCCATCTCAGATTCTTTACCACTGTGCCACCTGGGCAGCCCAGAAATCTTTGCCGAGATACACATAATTAAAACCGTTATGTATCCATTAGACATACGTTATCATTTAATTCAATAAAACCACTTTATGAAATCTCTTGAAGAATGTCTAAAGGAGAACGTATCTTCACTTAAGAGCATACATCCTTGAAATTAAGCAGTTTTCCCTGGAATCAATTCTAACTGATAGTGCGTAAAAATCAAGTGAGATTCAAGCTCAGTGTACCTTGTATACAGAACAAAATAAAATGAAGGAAAGTAAGTTTTAGAAGGTACCTGTTGATTACTAAGAAATGGAAAAACCTGTGAGGTAGGACAGGTTGCCTTGCATGTGTTTCTGGGTGTATGTGAGAGAGGGGTGGCGAGAGAGAGAGAGACTGCGAGTAACCAATAGGGAATGTAGCTATGTGACATGGTGATCCGGGCTCTCCAGCTTAATGACCATCACGATCAGAGGCTAAGCCTTCTTCATGTGCTAAGGTAGCACTTCTCTTTCTTTTGCCCCTTTGTTCATTAATACCATCAAAAGCAATATGTCATATAATTGGCTTAAAAATGTGCTCTAATTGTTTTCCCTCTGCTGTGGATATGATAACAGAGTATTAGTCAAGAGAATATGGGACTTGCAAAAAACACAGCATATGAGAACATTGATATGTGTATATGTACTAAGTTGCTTCAGTCGTGTCTGATTTTTTGCAACCCTCTGGGCCCACTAAGCTCCTCTGCCCATGGAATTCTCCAGGCAAGAATACTAGAATGGATAGCCTTTCCCTTCTCCAGGGAATCTTCCTGACCAGATATTGAACCCAAATCTCCCACACTGCAGGCAGATTCTTTACTGTCTGAGCCACTAGGGAAGCTCAAATATTGATATACCATGTTCTAAATACCTAACTTACAGCAGTATCTGTAATGACAACTTTCAACGACATAGGCCAGAATATGATGTGTTGTGTTTTCTAGAATATCTTACAGTATTCCAAGAAGAAGGAAATTGAACTGTTTATAAATACATTCATCCTTTGGTTTTAGGACCTACCCTGATATTAAGAGGGTAGGACTTTGACTTTCTATACAAATCTGCATGATTTGACTACATATAATGATAAATAACACATTTGTAGGAAAAGCATTGATAATATTAAAGAATTGTTCGAAGTCCTAACCCATGGTTTTCAAGCACTATTGTTATAGTGGATTTCTTCTCTTACTCTCTCATTTTGTCTTCTGCTTCTCCATCTCTGTCTTTGTTTCTTTTCCTCCTCCTCATATACTTTTTCCTTTTTCTTTAGTCAATGGTTAAATGGACTGTTAAAGTAAACTTTACTATTTTAGCAAGAAAAACACAAACAAGGCCAGAAAGTTTAAAACACAGATGAAGGCAGGAAACCAAGTTTTACACAACCATTAACTACTAGTGTCTCTGTTCCTACCTTCAGTGTATGCCCAGGGAATACAAACAACCATAGCAGTTTTCAAAGTTCCTTTTGAAAACTGTATTCATAACTAAAGAAAAATCTGCAGTAAATGTAGAATTCTACTTACTACTTTAGAATTTCACTGATTTTAGACCTATAAGATAGTTATTTTAGCAATGAAGTTGCCTGCTTACAAATTCAAATAATCCCACTAAGGCAATACTAACTTTTTCCCATTGCATACTTATTTCTGAAATTTCAGTGTCTTTACTTTTGAATCTAAATGTTCCATATTAGCTTCTTAATGAGCATATTAAGTAACATATAATTTGAATTCCTGAACAATGTAGTTCAAACTTTTATGGTGATCATATTACTGTCCCCACTTAACCAAAAAAATACTCGGGGAAGGATTTCCTCATGTTTCTATGAGCAGACTTATCAGATAATTTGCTTGTTTTTAGAAGAAAAAAAGAATGCACCACTTGACATGAACCAACAGATGTTGAAATAATGATAGTGTTTATACCTGTTGCCCTTCTTTAAAATTAATGGTCTTGATGCCTATATTCATGGGTGTAATAGAATTCCAAGTTACGAATAATCAGTGTGAAATTGATACACATACCTTTGGTGCTCATAACTATCTGAAATTGAGAATAATGGAGAGTCTGTTTGGAGAAAAGACAGGTACACAACATATATCCCCAGTGATAATATAACATATGCTAACTGACTAAAAAAAAGAACTTTTTAGCTAATTTATCTAATTTTTGTTTTTCTCTAAGAAGAACTTTATCAATTTTTTTATGACTATCAAAGCAGAATTTTTTACATTCCTTCCTCCAAACTTCTGACTCCAAGACTAGTGGGTTTATTTGATTGTTACCACTCTTCATTACATTATCATTACCGGTATCATTAGGAAGAATTTTATTAAAAAGCATTAATATTAAAGAGGTACTACCTAGAGATGGTTTACAGCAATCCAGTACATTCTATCAAATGGTAGTTTTCATTAGCAATTTTTGATTGACTTTAATTTTAAAATATCTTGACTGACTTGCTGACATCTACTATCTTCAATAATAATTAAAGTTAACTGAAACATTGTATCTATAAATGCTCTAATAATATACACAAATAAATTCATGAAGATATCACATCCACAATACAAAAACGATAAAAGTAACTTTAAAAATCTTAGGCGTTATGAATATAATCATTAAAATATTTTTAAATGGGAGATCTGGAAATGAAAGGAATCCTCTGGAAAAAATTTCAGAAATACAAAGATAAAAAACACACACGCATACACACACACACACACAAACAAGGATACATGACTAATCTGAGAGGTTCAGTAGCTGATGAATAAAAATTACCAAAAAAAAAAAAGGATAAAATTGCACCACAATAAATCAAAGAACTCTTAAAAAGGATTTTTTCCAAACTGAAGACGTAAATCTTCAAATTGAAAGATTCCACCAAAGGCCCAGAAAAATGAGTAAAATTACTTTCACACTTCAGTTCAGTTCAGTTCAGTTGCTCAGTCGTATTCAACTCTTTGCGACCCCATGACCCGCAGCACACCAGGCCTCCCTGTCCATCACCAACTCCCGGAGTTTACCCAAACTCATGTCCATTGAGTTGGTGATGCCATCCAACCATCTCATCCTCTGTCGTCCCCTTCACCTCCTGCGTTCAATCTTTCATAACATCAGGGTCTTTTCCAATGAGTCAGCTCTTCGCATCAGGTGGCCAAAGTACTGGAGTTTCAGCTTCAACATCAGTCCTTCCAATGAACACCCAGGACTGATCTCGTTTACTTATAATCCTTATTATGAAAGTTCAGAGTATCAAAAATATAAGGAGGATCTAAAAGTTCAAACTGGGAAACAAAAACCAATACAAGAGGTTCATATCCCTTTGATTTTAGCAACTGTATAGTATACTGACAACAGTAAAGTAATTCCATCAAAATAGTAAAAAAAAATTTTTTTGAGTCTAGAGTTTCATTATTAATTTGCCATAATATATAGAAAGATTTACTATACGAGGATTTGGTATGTTTGTCTCCTAACACAGTTTTACTAAATTATGTAAAGAATTACTCCAACAAAATGAGACACATATCAGGAAAAAGAAAGACATAACTTTCAGGAGGCAGTGTTTCCAGTTCTGACAAGCAATGAAAGAAAGTGTTACTATGATTGATACCATCTAGAGTAGGGAAAATAATAATTCATATTGAGCCAGAGAAATCTAATTTGTGGTAGAGAAATCTTTAAAAATATAGAGGCTATACTGGAAAATTTAAGAGTGTGACTGAGAATTAGAAAACATGTAGGAAAAGTTTGGAATAGTTAAAGTCTGTTCTAAAATTGTTATGTTGTGTAGTTACTAACACATGTCCAGCTCTTTGCAACCTCCATGGACTATAGCCAGTCAGGCTTCTCTGTCCATGGGATTTCCCAGACAAGAATAGTGGAGTGGGTTGTCATTTCCTTCTCCAGGAGATCCTCCTGACCCAGGGATACAACCTGTATCTCCTGAATTGGAAGGTGGATTCTTTACTACTGAGCCACCTGGGAAACCCCGTCCTAAAATTAGGGATTTATTATTGAAAAGTAGATGTATAAATTATTCTCTGCTTAAACGTATTATTCAAAGTCACACAAAGGAAGTAAGAGAAGTAAGGGTAATACCAATATGAATATAATTGTGAGGCATTTGTCAGGGAGATAGGAATGAATAATATCAATGAGCTGAATTTTTTCATTTATTTTAGAAAATTGAGTGTCATTTAAGGTGTTTAAAACATTAATTATCCTTTTACTGAAGCAGATTTGTAAAGATACATGTATGCGTATATTAGTTAGATTTCTAAATGAATGTAATGAAGATAAAAAATAAAATGTTAAAAATAGTGGTGAAATACAGTATACTAATGCATGTATATGGAATTTGAAATATGGTAATGGTAACCCTATATGTGAGACAGAATAAGAGACACAGATGCATAGAACAGTCCTGTGGACTCTGAGGGAGAAGGTGAGGGTTGGACGTTCTGGGACAATAACATTGAAACATGTATATTGTCATATGTGAAGCAGAACACCATTCCATGTTCTATGCATGGGACGGATGCTCAGGGATGGAGCGTTGGGATGACAGAGAGGGATGGGAGGGGGAGGGAGGTGGGAGGAGGGTTTGGGAGGGGGAGCACATGTGAATCCATGGCTGATTCATGTCGATGTATGGCAAAAACTACTACAATATTGTAAAGTAATTAGCCCCCAACTAAAATAAAAAAATATATATATATAAAAAAAATAAAAAAAAAAATAGTGGTGAATGCAAAAGCACGTAGCAAAATAAGCATCATTTTTTTTTTAAAGTTGCTACTGGCCAGATGAAGAGAGGCCTGAGTGAGATTTGATGACAAGGGAAAGAAAATGGAGTCTGCAGTTGCTGGCACTGTTTGGTGCCATGTGACAGTGAGGAGGGCAAGTGGAAGAATAAACGTCCAAGATCTGCTCTGGGGAAACATGGTCCTTTTGGGCAAACAGCTAAATCCAACTGCCTTGACTATACATCTTCTTAGCAAAAATGTACCACTTAAGCACTCTTTTACTGGCATACAGAAGCCGATTCATTATAGCCAGTTTTGTATTCAGGGAATGTGCTTTCAACAAAATCTTTGGGATTCATCTGAGGGACTATTAAGATAGTGAGAATTCAAATAAGAAGGCATATCTGCATTGATTTTAAAATATTTATTAAGTTACATATGCATTCTTTTCATTTTAACTCTAATTCAATAAGAATTTATTTTCCTCTAATGTGTAGATTATAGGTCTGCATTTTCTTTGTTACAAATTAAATTATTAAGTGTAAAACTTTTGTTTCTAGCACACAGATATCTTTCCAGTATTCCATCTAGATGTGGCCTACATAGTGCATTTTAATCATCATTACCTTAGAAAATATTGTAAGATTTGGCAGTTGTTGGTGTTTCTTTCCTCATTATTTATTATTATTTTGATTGTTATATAATGTTCTCACTTTAAATCTAAATCTGGAATCATATCACCTCTGTAAAATGTCTTCTGATAGTTACTTTCTTATCATCATATCAAACACATCTTCATATTTTAAACACACAAATAAATCAGTAATTATGCATTGTATTCCCCCATCCATATCCCTAATGACAGTGTCCATCTGTTTGTCTCCCTCAATATCTCTATATCTATATATAAAAAAAAATATCACAGTGAATTTTTTTAGTTTTTAGAAAGTTTTCATTAGTGTATAAGCTATTTGAAAACTAAAGTTTTCATTAGTGTATAAGCTATTTGCTAGTATTTTATAAACACATTATTTCATTTAAAAATAATGAAAGTAGTCTGTGGAGGGTAGAAGAACCCTAGGGGACCCAGAGCCAATACTGCAAGGATGAATCTGCCTAAAGAGAGCTGGTGAGAACAGCGGACCAAGAATGGATCATTGGAGTAAAGAGAAGATAATAACAGAAATGGATTTAAATGGAAAGGCTTAGAGGATATGAGAGGGGACTACAGGACATAATTTAATTAGTTAGATGTATGAACATAGAGGGGCAGTTGTAATTGAAAATTTAATAATGCTTCTGGAAGTTTGTTCAGAAGCCTATCACTTTCCTTTTGGCAATAACGAAAGAGGTTGCCTCAAATCAGATATTCCACTTGGAGGCACAAGTTTTGAAAACTGAAAATCATGAGGTTTAAGAGGTAAGCTATGTCAGTCCATTCAGGAAACCCAGTTCTTCTGTATCAGATGCTGAAAATTCCTTTGAGCAGTAAACCATTTGAACTTTATTAATATATAACTAGTTGTTTTACTTAAATTTGAACAAATGACCAGGGAGGAAGAGTAATCCATAGGGGTGCAGAGGTTAATATTTTCTCAAGGGCTAATTCTAAGAATAACCTCCTTGAATAAAGCTTGCTATGGTAGAAGTGAACTTTGAAAGTTTTTCCAGTGTTTTGTCACAAAGAAATGTTATTTTTAATATTTCCTGAAGAAGAGTGCATGAAAAAATTAGGTCAATAATGAAAATCTAGGTGTCTAATAGTTTCACAAACATATATTTGTGACTATTGCTGCTAATGGCATAGGAAGAGACTGTCATTTAAATGTATTGCCAGGATTTCTTTCCTCAAAACGATCCATTTTATTCAAGTTTACATATTTTGAGACTTGTGTGTTCGCTGTTAGGGCATAATTATCCAACTTGTTGATTAACTTTTAATATTCATTAATTTTTATCTATGATTATAAAAGCCTTTTGGGTGCCTTGACCCACTTCTAATGTGTGGGAGGGTGATTTTCCCCATACCACCAACAAGCAGATCTCCATAGTCACTAGCTGAGTGTCCTATAATTCAACTCAATTCAAACATCATCATCTACCAGGGTTTCCCTTGTGGCTCACGAGAATCGGCCTGCAATGCGGGAGACCTGGTTTGATCCCTGGTTGGGACGATCCCTGGAGAAGGGAACAGCTACCCACTCTAGCATTCGTGCCTGGAAAATTCCATGGGCGGAGAATCCTGGCAGGCTACAGTCCATTGGGTCACAAAGAGGCGGACATGACTGAGCGACTAACACTTTCATTTTCGCTCTTGCAGGAAGACAGCTGCAGTATTACCATATATAAACACAGTCTGAACCAGATGTTTAGATCCAGAAGGAATCTAGCAAAGTCTGTTAAAATTCCTTGTACACCCGTGGTGGATTCATGTCAATGTATGGCTAAAAACAAATACAATATTGTAAAGTTAAAAAATAGAAAATAAACTAATTAAAAGAAAAAAAATTCCTCTGTGTCCCCACTGTGTCTGCATTGCCCAGCAAATGTTTCTCTGCAAAACATTTGCTTTTCCATGTCCATGTGAATTCCCTTCCTTCTTTGTGAAAGTTCCAAACCACTATTCTCAGCATCCTATTGTGTCTTTAGCTGTACATAGTCTTTAAGGTGAGGGATTCAGCCATTTTGGCAAGTTAATTCTCTTGAATCTCTCCCCCATATACATGCTATTAAACTATTGTTTGATTTTCTCCTTTTAATCTATCTCGAGTCAATTTAGTTCTTAGACCAGCCAAAAGAACCTAGATGGGTGGAAGAAAATTTCTTCCTCCCTAACTTTATACATCACAATGTCATTAAAAGTAAATACCACCTACTCTGTAATATGTAGAGAATACTAAAAAGCATACAAAATAGAATTTTCAATTACCATAAAACTATTTTGCTAGATATACATCTTTTCTAGCTACTTACAAAAAGACAGTGTAGGTAATATTCCAAATGAGACCTTCAGGCTTATAAAATAAAATGTTTAATGTTGTGAATTATCTATTATAATTAATATTGAAAGAATCACAACTGCAATAACTTCATCAAATATGTAATGGGAAAAATCCTTTTAACCAAATATTTCTAATTTAAAAAGAAATATATATAGGTACATATTGTAGACAGTATGCATATTTCAAAATACAAGTGTCAAGTGTTGATTAAAGGAAAAACTCACAACATAAAAGTTGTTTTATTTGGGGACCCTACTGAGGACTATAGCTCAGGAGATAGCTTCTCAGGCTGCTCTTAGGAACTGCTCCAAAGAGGTAAGGGAGGAGCCAGGATGTCTATATACATAGGAAGCTTTTTATTTTTTGGCTGGGTTGTGTAGTTAAGCGTAAAAGATTACTGCTAATCATAATGAACAGCCATCTCAGTTTAACAATTTTAAGTGCTTTTCTATGTGTGGGAAGATGCAAGAATCTGGGGTCACTGAAATTTGTCATTAGATATGTATCTTAATCGGAGGAGGGCCTGGCAACCCACTCCAGTATTCTTGCCTGGAGAATCCCATGGACAGAGGAGCCTGGGGGCTACAATCCATAGGGTGGGAAAGAGTCAGACACAGCTGCAGCATTTAAACAACAAATATATCTTAGTTATCTGGGGCCAATGTACAAAACCCAGCATGCTTTATGTCTTTCTCAAGCCTAAATTCCCCTTGGGTGCACTATAGTAGTTAATGGCTTGATCCTTGTAGAACTGCAATGGCAGGCAGCATTTTTTTTTTAATTTACACAGTTTACCACATATTTTTGCAATGATACTTCGTAGAGATAATACATGTGAAGTGAAGCACTTAGCTCAATACCTGGCATAGAACAAAAGTTTTAGATACTTTTGTTTCCATTGCTGTATCTTGAGTTAGACTATGATGGGCTGATATTTGTTATGCTCTGTGGTATGTGCTTGCGTGTGTGTGTGTGTGTGCTAAGTCGCTTCAGTCATGTCTGACAGTTTGTAACCTCATGGACTATAGCCCACCAGGTTCCTCTGTCCATGGGCTTCTCCAGGCAAGAATACTGGAGTGGGATGCCATTTCCTTCTCCAGGGGATCTTCCCAACCCAGGGATTGAACCCTTGTCTCTTACATCTCCTGCATTGGCAGGTGGGTTCTTTACCGCTAACATCCAAGGTACTCTATATGTTGCTAAATAATATATTTATGTAAATAAGATTTTAGAATCTTTTACAAGCAAATAAAAGGTTTTTCTGGAAAAAAATCTTATCAGCAGAATTCTTGTAATTGCAGACACTTAAGCCTTCCATTAGGTGATAGTTTATTCCTTATTTGAAATGCTGCAAACTCCTGAAAGTTTATATTGTCCTTTCCTCTAATTCTAGATTTGTGAGGTATTCTAGCATTGTGGTTTGTACATTGCCTTTAATACACAAATAGTTTTACTAAAGTTAATTCATTAATTTTCAGGGAGGTTAAACATTCATTTTATAATAATTTTATAATATCAAGTATTAACTGTCTATATGTCCCATAATATGTCTCAACCCTTAACTAAGAAAGTTGTCAAGCTGATACACTGCTGATAATTAATATGGTCTGAATTAAATATAACTTGCTGAAACTTCATTCCTTCCCCTGATGACCTGGCCTGTTATTTTTGAGCAGTATTACTTCTACTTTTCTTTGGCATCTGAAACTATGTCTTTATAATCATTTGTTTAACAAATGCTCACCTTTCCAGAACAATTGTGTTTCCTTAGCCTTAAGAGGCACTCCAAAGAGTTCTCTAGTCTAAGAGAAATAGACATTTCCAGTTTTTCTTTTTGTTGCCAGCATTCTTTCTTCCTTTCCTGATGATGTTAGATACTATTTATGATTTTGGTTACCCTTGAAGAAATTAATTAATTCCTCCCTAAATTGTTCTCCCTTTCAGTGAAAATAACAAGACATGTTAGCAGTGCTCTGTATGAATTGCTTTGACAGTGTATGACTTACTGCGTTGATTTTTCCATGATTCTTCAGGTAGCTAGTCACTTCTGAATTCTCTCTGGCATCTCTAATCAGCCTCTTGCAGAACACAATGTTTTTCTTTTCTTCATCTGAGATTTATAATTAGGACCTATTGTTTATTTGTCTTGTCAAATTAACTTTATTTGAGGAAACACGTTAGGTGTAATTTTGACATATCTTTAAAGCAAAATTTAGAATATTTGCTGACAATGTTTAGTTTTGCCATTTAAATAAAACATTCCCTACAGTCAAGTATATAAAGTACCACCTTTACTGCTACTGATTTAGATAAGACATAATTTTTTCATAGATGTAGTCCTTTCTACAAGGCAGAGGCTAAAGGATTCCCCTTTGCATGTATGGTCTTTTCAGGCCAGGTGAATATTGTTTAATGTGCTGAAGTAGTAATTTGTCCTAGAAATGATACTGTAGATTCCAAAAGTTCCATTGAATAACATTTGTACTGGATTGAACAAATTTCAGTAACTATCCAAAAGATAATAAACCTAAGTGAAATAATGTATATTTACTAATATTCCTGATTTTTTATCCCTAAAATCCTGTCCTCAGGCTAAAGCTCTCTGAGAGCAATTCAGAGTTTAATATGTACATTATGAAATAGTACTTAAAATCTTTCAAAATGTATGTTAATTTTCTAACTTGTTAATTATTAATTTTGAAGTGAGCTAAGAGTACATAGATTAAAAACAAGTTGAAGGTCATAGAAAAGAGAATGCAACTGTCATTTATTAATATTAATGAAACATTCCCCCAAATAATAACCATAGGCTCATACTTGGTTCAGTATCTATAATATAAATCTAGAGCATGAAAAGCCATAATGTCATCAAGAAGTGATTAAACTCTAAGTTGTTGAAATCATTAGTAAGGTTCAAATTAAAGCACCTGAAGAATTCAAAGAACATTGGAAAAAAATGATGAAATTTGAAATCTCATTTTTTCTGTGTGTATTATCTTCTAATGTATTAATTTGTAGCGAAAGAGCAGAAAGACCTGGTTCAGCAGGAGATCTGCTTCTAATTGGTTAGATTGTCTTAGGTAATAATAATCATAGTGATAGTGATAATAAAAACAATAGTTAATAGTAATTGAGTGGTTTGGTGGTCAGACATTGTATTGATGGTGTCTGCACATAATCCCATAATACTTTTAACAACCTACTTATTATTATCATGTTATAGGAAAGGAAATGAAGGTTAGAAAGTTAAAGTAACTTGCCTAAGTTCGTACAGCTTGATAAAGTTAGAATTAAGAATTTAAATTCAGATTGTATGACTCTAGGAACTATATTCCTAACTTCTAGTTACAGTTACATAATTTCTCTGAATATCAATTTCTTTACCTGTAGGTAGAAATTGTAAATTAAAATGTATAGAACTGCTGTGAGGTTCAGTTTTCAGTTGAAAAAAATTGTTTAAAGAATACCTGTTCTGTACTGAAGATAACAGTACTATGTTGTATACTATACTTTACAGACATATATACTATGTCTGGGGAAACCAATACTTCTTATTGTTATGGCATTTGTAGTATACTATGCAGTAAGGATAAGTGAACAGGTAATTAAAATAAAATGTGGTAGGTCATCCCTCATTGTGCTCCTTTCTTCACCCCCATATCCAACTATCAGCAACTTTGTTTGGCTCTACTTACCCACATATTCTAGTAGTCATGTACAGATATGACAGTTGGACCATAAAGAAGGCTGAGTGCCAAAGAATTGATGCTTTCGAATTGTGGTACTGGAGAAGACTCTTGAGAGTCTTGGATAGCAAGGGGATCAAACCAGTCAGTCCTAAAGGAAATCAACCCTGAATAGTCATTGGAAGGACTGATGCTGAAGCTGAAGCTCCAATACTTTGGCCACCTGTTGTGAAGAGCTGACTCATTGGAAAAGATCCTGATGCTGGGAAAGATTGAGGGCAGGAGGAGAAGGGCACGACAGAGGATGAACTGGTTGGATGGTATCACTGACTCAAGGGACATGAGTTTGAGCGAACTCTGGGGGAAAGTGAAGGACAGGAAAGCCTGGTGTGCTTCAGTCCATGGGGTCGCAAAGAGTCAGACAGGGCTTAGTGACTGAACAACAACCCACATATCAAATCTAATCACCTAATCATATCTATTGCTAACATATCCTCCTTGGTATATATTAATAAAAGACTTTTAACCAGCTCACTTGCTTCCTAGGCTCTTAGGAACAGGATACACTAATAGAGAATTGAGTGGAAGGGGCAGAGGGCCCAGAGTTGGTGGGTAACGTCCTGAAGAAGAGTCTACAGTCTACACTGTTACCTGCTGCCTGCATAGTTATAAGATTTAACTATGACAAAGAGTTCAGGATGGACACTCTTTCAGGAAAGGTAAACCTTAAACTAAGGAGATGGAAAATATGGCATCTTAGTAAAACTAAAGGATTTCAGTTTGTTGGAAGAAAAGATTATCATATGAGGTACCCCTGAAATGAGACTGTCAGATCATACAGAGTCTTAAAGGTATATTGGATGCTCAGTTGCTCCATTTTGTCTGACTCTTTGCGAACCAGCCAGGCTCCTTTGTCCATGGGATTTTCATGGCAAGAATACTGGAGTGGGTTGCAATTTCCTCCTTCGAGGGTTCTTCCAGACCTAAAGATTGAACCCAAGTCTCCTGTCTCTGCATTGGCAGGCAGATTCTTTACCTTTGAGCCACCATCTCCCTAGGAAATACTGAGGATATTGCAAATTACCTTTGAAGTTATAAATTTCTTAGAAGTTTTAAACAAGGAGAATTATGGTAAATATTGTGAGATATTTTATTTTCTTAATAAGAATGTTCATAATATTGTGGTACTTAGATTATTTGCATTTTACGTGATCACTGATATTGTTGGATTTTCATCTGCCTTGTACTGTTTTCTATTCTCCTAATCTTATTTTTATTTCCTTTATTCTTACCAAGAATTTACCTCTGCTACTCTCAATATTTCTGCTTCCACATCCATTTTATCTGTCCATGCTGCCTATGGGTACCTTAGATTGACATTAACCCTTCATGCCACTGAGTCCACAAGTAAATATAAGTTCCTGACCTGCCTACTCCAATGGCCCTTGTGTTAAACAGTCTTTTCTGCTTCCCAAAGCCTTCCCCTTGTGAGTCCCTTAGATCAGGAGCTGAGCAAAACCCTGCTTTTTGGTTTGAATTGACCAATCTGGCTTTAACTTGGGAACCCCAAAGCATTCTACACATAGAACTTAATAAAGTTGTGCCCCCCAGGTCCTGCTGCAAAATCTGCCTGCACCCTATCTTTACCTCATGTGTGGCCTTTCAAGGCATGCTGCATGTTTTCTATGGGATCTTTGAATAATAAACTTCTACATTTTAGTTTTCCTATGGTCTTTGGTTGAACAGAGGCCTACCTGGGCTCTACCTGACATAACCAAGTCATCGTTTTATGTCATTGTTACATTCTTTTTTTAAAGTCATTATTATGTTCTTTTTTTTCTGTCTTCTTATGGATTTGTGGACTACTTTAATCATTTCATGAATCATTTTACTTCCTTTGCTGACTGGTGAGCTGCAATTCATTGTTTAGTCATTTTACGGTTGCTTTGTAGTGTACATCTTCATCATATCACAGTCTACCTTCAAGTATTACAGCACTTTTCCATCTTTCCCCTCCTGGATTTGTGCTATTGTTGTCAACTCTCTTACTTTTACGTATCTGTCAAATTCACAGAAAATTATTATTAAACAGTCATTTATCTTTAAAATAAGGTTTAGATCACAAAAAATGAAATATTTCCATCCATATAACTTTCATTTCTAGGCGCTCTTCATTCCTTATTTTCATCCGGCTGTCTTTTTTCCCTCCCATCTGAAGAAAATGTCTTTCATGCTATGCCGGTCTGCTGGTGATGTCTGAAAAGTTTTGCTTCACATTTTTTTGGAAAGATATATTTACTTGGTAGATGAGAAAGCATTTTCTTTCAGCACTTTAAAGATCCTCCTCCATTGTCATCTCACTTACATATTTTCTATGAGAAACAAATCATCCTTATCTTTGATTTTGTACATAAAATGTATTATGTTAAATGCATAATTAGTTTAAAGATGTCTTTTCCTCTGGCTGCTTTAAAGATTTTCTATCACTAACTTTGAGAAATTTGATTATGTTGTGCCTTGGAGTATTTATTTTTAATGTCTCTTGTACTTGAGATTTATTGAGATTCTTAAACTACAGGTTTCTATTTTTCAACAGTTTTGCAAACATTGTAACCATCATTTCTTGAAAAAATTTTGGTCCTTCTTTCTTCTCTGATATTTCCTAACCTGTGGAGATCCCAACTGTGTGTATATGAGACCGCTTGAAATTGTTCCACAGCTCACTTGAACTCTTTACTATTTATTCCTTTTGCCCTCTGTGTCTTATTTTGGATAGTTCCTCCTGTTGTGTCTCAGAGCACACTAACCCTTTTTTTCCTGCAATGTCTGATCTGCTGTTAATTCCATTCCATGTATTTTTCATCTCACAAGTTGTAGTTTTCATCTTTAGCAGTTCAGCATGATTCCTTTTTAAAATACGTATATTTCATGTCTCTACTTAACTTTTGAATAAATGAAATGCAGTTATTGTTATTGTTTCAGGAAGGAGGGTAATTTGTTACTTCATCTTCTTCAGAGTTAGAAGTTCCTTCCTCTTGGTTTTAGCCAGGTACATGGCTATCTAGCTAAAGACTATAAATCTATCTGCCCTTACAGACTTGTATGACCATATGAATAATGTCTGACTGATGGGATAAAGGTAGAAGTAGTATGTCACATTCTGAGCCCTGCCCTTTAAAGAGATGCACCTGGACCCCGATTCCTTCTTCCAGTTGACTGATTGTAGTGACAAGAACAAGGAAAGATGCCTGAGGCTGAGAAGAGCAGAACTTCTCAGTCTCAAAACTGAGAGTGAGAGAAAATATCATGTTTTGATAAAGCCACTGAATTCTTAAGTCTTACTTTTGCAACAGAATAGTCTGTACTAAATAAGAAAAAGAAGGATATTTTGAGGGAAAGCTATAAATTCACCCTGGGGATTTTTGAGTTTAAAGCCTCTGCCTGGCTAGCTCAGTCAGAAGAGCATGAGACTCTTAAAGTCTCTGTGGAGATGGATATACAAGTGCGAATGCTTCTGAAGCCCAAGACAAAGTTCTAGGTGGAGATGTGGACTTGTGAAAAACCAGCATGTACCTGGAAAATAAAATTACTGTGTGTGGTTGTACAATCAAATGTTTGATTCAGTGCACAGTTGTAAGAGAAGAAAGCCTGGGATAGAAATCTAAGATAGTAGTTCTCAAACTTGGCTGCACTTTGGAATCAACTGGAGAGTTTAAGGAAAATATGTTGAATTCTGAGTCTCTCTTCAAGATATTTCTTATTTAATCACTATAGAGTATAACCTGAGCATCATTAAAAATTGCATGGGTGATTCAAATATGCAGCAAAAAAGATAATTGGTGCTTTAAAATATAATAAAACAAGGAGAAAATTGAAGTGTGCTCACAAAGAAGACATAGAAGCAATAAGACATGTGATGGAGGAAATCTAGGTGCTATAGGATTTTGATCCAATTTTGCATAAAATAGGGCCCAACAAATAAATGCTTGTATGTGATTGTGAGTTTCACATATTATAAAAAGTACTGAGTTTGAGAACATGTTGAATTGTGTAACCTAAATCAACTAGATCAGAACCTCAATACAATCATGTATAACATGTGGGTAATAACCCATTCCATTTCACCTTATCGCTCTAAGTATAATAAGATATTTGACAGAATCTTGCAAACAGTAATGTTATACCATTCCCAAGTGAGGTATTTAAAGTCAAATTACTTCAATCTTGACTTCCTACATTTCAACTTTCATAGGAAAATTAGGCCTATGTTTTAAGAAAAGTGACTCAGGGAAGGGGAATTCATGATGAGTATAATTGACATAATTATTTCATTTTCCTTTTCTTCATAGTGGGATGACTTCATCACCATTATAACTGCTATAACAGTTCTGTTAATCATGTTTCTGATGAAATTACCAGTTAGTAGCAAGGAAAGGCAGACTTCACAGAAGCAAGGTTCTCTCATCATAGAGCTTGCAACCAAGAACTGAGAAAAGTCTTATTGAGTAATGGCAAGAGGAACCATCATGGTTCATGACTGGAAGATACTGGATACTGATAGGAGTATATGATTTTCATTCCTTCCAGAGAGATTTTCAAGCTTAGTCTTGGAATGGAAGCATTAGAAGAAAACATACTTATTGAATCTCTTTAAAGCTCTGATTGACAAAAAAGGAGAAACAAGAAAAAAAATATACCATAGGGAATAACCTTACCCAGAGGAAAAATTAAAAGGGTGACTTAGCAAGTTATTTGCATCTCTAATTTCTGTGACCCCATTGGAATTGGGAGTAGTGAAGTGATCTTGGCTGTTCTGATTAGAATGCTTACAGAGAGCAAGCAATTATACCCTCAGTGAATCAATAAAAGGCTAACAGTTTAAAGGCAGTAAAACAGAGACTTACATCACCATCTAAATATTAGATCCCAAAGAAGAGACTGTAACGCAGCTATATAGGCATATTTGGAGATGCCATGCATTAATCTGTCAAGTTATGCTTAAAAAAAGTCCTGGACAGAAGTTAGGAAAACTCACACAAGGATAAACTAAAGAATTGCATCATCCTAAGGCTTATATGGTAAAAGAGACCACATTTTTATAGGTTGAGAAAAAAGCTTCAATTTGAAGAAAGTCTGGTTGCATAGAAGATAGGAGACCTTAAGGTTGGGTATTAAAATAAGATATTTAGTCACCTGGAAAGTATGATTCTATCTTATATCAATTTACTATAATAATCTCATGAAGTAGTTTGCTATTGGAATGTCTATTTTATTTTTTATTTCTTTGTTCACTACTTTATCAGTAATGTGTTATTAGGTGTCTTTGTGTAATAAATGCTTGTTGGGGGATATATGAAGGTTAATTACCTTTGGTTCTACCTTTAAGAATTTGCATTCCTACAAAATAGAAACAAAAATGCATATTTAATATTAAAATTCAAGATAGAAGAGTATGTAGATCACATAAGATATGAGTAAAATTATATATGGGAGGTAATATTTACAAACCATGTATCTAACAAAGAATCCATTCATATCTAGAATACATATAAAGGACTCTCAAACTTGGCAGTAAAAATCAAATAGCCCATTTACAGATTGGTCAAAAGCCATGAATAGATATTTCAGTGAAGAGGGTGTGGAAATAAGCTCAGAATAGATGGTCCACATCATTAGCTACTAGGGAAACACCAATTAAACCAATTGTGATATTACTGCATACTTACCAGAATGGCTAAAATAAAGCAGCAATAGCACCAAATGCTAGTGAAGATGCTGAAAAGCTAGAATATTCATACAAGATTGGTTAGACCGTACAACAGGACAGACCCCTAGGAAGCAGCTTATCAGTTATTATACAACACTAAACATGTACTTATCACAAGGTCTAGCAATCAAACTCTTGTAGATCTACCCCAGAGAAAGAAAAATGTATGTTCATACAAAAGCTGCTGCTGCTGCTGCTGCTGCTGCTGCTGCTGCTGCTAAGTCGCTTCAGTTGTGTCCGACTCTGTGCGACCCCACAGACGGCAGCCCACCAGGCTCTGCTGTCCCTGGGATTCTCCAGGCAAGAACACTGGAGTGGGTTGCCATTTCCTTCTCCAATGCATGAAAGTGAAAAGTGAAAGTGAAGTCGCTCAGTTGTGTCCGACTCTTAGCGACCCCATGGACTGCAGCCTACCAGGCTCCTCCGTCCATGGGATTTTCCAGGCAAGAGTATTGGAGTGGGGTGCCATTGCCTTCTCCGCATACAAAAGCAAATACATAAATATTCCTGCCAACTTTATTTATAATTGTTCTAAACCGGAAACAAACTAATTAAATCTCAATCCATGAATGGTTAAACAAATGATAATAAATCCGTATCATGGAGTGATGTACTGATACATACAACAACTGGGAGTGATCTCAGAGAAATTAAACCAAGTGGGAAAAGCCATCATTAAAATGTTACATATAATATGTTTCTATCTATAAAATATTAATTAAATAACAAAATTATCAAGATGATTAATAGATTAGTTTCTGCCAGGTATTAGCAATGGGTAATGGGGAAAGGGTGTAAGGATATAAGGAAACCTTATGGTTGATGATGGAACAGTGCTGTATTTTGATTGTGGTGACAGTTACATAAATCTGCACATGTGATGAAGTTGTGTAGAACTTTATACTCCTCTATACAACAAACAGATGAGTGAGCATAGGACTGGTGAAACCTGATTAAGCTCTGTAGATTATACTAAACTTCTGTTTTATATTGTAATGTAGTTTTGCAGAATTTGGGGTAAAACTGGATTAAAGGAACATGGGACTTCCCTCTATAGTTTTTGGTTTTTCTAATTCCTATGAATATCTATTTCAAAATAAAAAGATAATAAATGATATAGATATTCACAGTGAAGAAACAAGATGTAATTTCATGAAAAACAAATGGAAAGGAACCTAAATAATGATAAGGGTTTGGCTTGCTTAATGGACTTCCCTGGTAGCTCAGATTGTAAAGAATCTGCCTGCAATGCAGGAGACCAGGGGTTGACCCCTGGACTGGGAAGATTCTCTGAAGAAGGGAATGGCAAACCCACTCCAGTATTCTTGACTGGAGAATTCCATGGACAGAGGAGCCTGGCTTGCTTAACAGTTAGAGGGCTCCATGTTTAAGACAAAAGGATGTTATTAAAGAGTACATATAGATGCATGTGTTCAAAGCCCAGAGCGTTGTATGTTTGTTCTCTATATCTTACTCTTTTTCTAATTGTCTGTCAGTTCAGTCAGTTCAGTTGCTCAGTCATGTCTGACTCTTTGCGACCCCATGGACTGCAGCACACCAGGCCTCCCTGTCCATCACCAACTCCCAGAGTTTACTCAAACTCATGTCCATCGAGTCAGTGATGCCATCCAACCTCTCATCCTCTGTCATCCCCTTCTCCTCCCGCCTTCAGTCTTTCCCAGCATCAGGGTCTTTTCCAGTGAGTCAGTTCTTTGCATCAGGGGGCCAAAAGTATTGGAGTTGCAGCTTCAACATCAGTCCTTCCAATGAATATTCAGGACTGATCTCCTTTAGGATGGACTGGATAGATCTCCTTGCTGTCCAAGGGACTCTCAACCATACATATACATGTATCCATTCTCCCTCCAATTCCCCTTCCATCCAGGCTGCCACATAACATTTAATAGAGTTCCATATGCTATACAGTAGGTCCTTGTTTGTAATCCTTTTTCAACATAGGAGTGTATATGTATCTGTCCAAAATACCAGAACTATCCCTTCCTGCTACCCTCTTTCCCCAGCAACCATAAGCTAGTTCTCTAAGTCTGTGAATCTGTTTCTGTTTTGTAATTAAGTTCATTTGTATCATTTCTTTTTAGATTCCACATGTAAGGGATGTCATATATTTCTCCTTCTCTGTCTAACATACTTCACTCAGAATGACACTCTCTAAGTCCATCCATATTGCTGTAAATGGCATTGTTTCATTCTTTTTAATGTCTGAGTAGTGTTCCATTGTATATATGTACCACATCTTATTTCTATCCCTGTGTCGATGGACATTTAGGCTGTTTCCATGTCTTCACTATTGTAAACAGTGCTGGAGTCAGCATTTAGTTCTTAAACAGTCTGGTATATAGCAACATTTAATTGTTGCTTTTTTTTTATTATGTCTCCAACTCACACTTTATTTGAGAATCTCTTTATATCTTGTTCTACTTTTAGATTTCCTCTCTGTAAATTGCCCATTCATAATGAAACATAATGCCTCCAGCTTTGTACTTCTTATTCAACACTGCTTTAGCGTTGGGGTTTTCTGTTATGATTTTATACACATTTTTCATATTATTAATTCTACTTCTTTGAAATGTACCATTGGAATTTTGATAGAGATTGTACTGAATTTGTAGATTGCTTTGGATAGTAAGAAATTGTAATAAGATTAATTGTTCCAGTCCATGAACGTGGAATATCTTTGCATTTGTATCATCTTTAAATTCTTTCATTAATATCTTACAGTTTTAAGTATGGACATATTTCATCTCCTTGATTAAATTTACTCCTAGGTATTTTATTCTTTTAATACAATTTTGATTGAAATTAGTATCTTTATTTATTCTTCTGCTATGTCATTATTAGTATGCAAAGACAAAAGAGTTTTTTGTATTGATTTTGTGTCTTAAAACCATACTGAATTCTTTTGTTAATTCTAACAAGTTTTTTTTTTTATTGATTCTTTAGGGTACTCTATAAGTAATATCATATCATCTGCAAATAATAAGTTTTACTTCTTGCTTTCCAACTGAATGCCTTTTGATTCTCTTTTTTGCCTAATTGCTCTGATTAAGACTTCCAATACTGTGTTGAACAAAAGTAGTGAGGGGGGGCAATCTTGTCTTGTTCTTGAACTAGAGGAAAGGGTTTTCACTGTTCACATTTTGAGTATGATGTTAGCTGAGGGTTTGTTATATGTGGCCTTCATTATGTTGAGGTGGGTCAGTGGTAAGAACCCACCTGCCAAAACAACAGATGCAGAATATGCAGTTCGGGTTCATCTGTGAGTTGGGAAGATCTCCTGGAGGAAGAGATGGCAACCCACTCCAGTATTCTTGCCTAGAAAATCCTATGGCAGAGGAGCCCGGTGGGCTACAGCCCAGGGGGTTCCAAAAAGTAGGACATGACTGAGCACACATGCATGCATATTCCCTCTATACCCACCTGTTGAGAGTTTTTTTTGTAAATGAATGTTGAATTTTGTCCAATGCCTTTTTTGCATCTATTGAGGTGATCATATGATCGTTATACTTTGTTTTGGTAATGTATCATGCTGAGTGATTTGAAGATGTTAAACCATCCTTTAAGCCTTGGTATAAACCTCATTTGATCATAGCATGTGATCTTTTGACTTTATTGTTGAATCTGGTTTGTGATATTTTGTTGAGGATTTTCATATTTATGTTCATGAGGGATTCTGGCCTATACATTTCTTTTCTTATGATATCCTTGTCTGGTTTTGTTATGAAGTTAAACTGGCCTCATAAGATGACTTTATAAGAGCTCTCTCCTCTTTTATTTTTGAAGAATTTGAGGAGGAATTTTTCTTGATTCTTCTTTAAATGTTTGGTAGAATTCACCGGTGAAGCTGTGTTTTTCTGGACTTTTGTTTGTTGGGAGGTTTGTGGTTACTGGTTTAATCTCCTTACCAATAATAAATCTGCTAATATTTTCTCTTTCATTATGGTTCAGTCTTGGTGGCTTATATGTTTCTAGGAATTTATTTTGTCCATGTTGTCCTGTTTGTTGGCATATAATGATTAATAGTAGTCTCTTATGATTCTTTGTGTTTCTGTGGTATCAGTAGTAACATATTCTTTCTAATTTCTGATTTTATTTATTTGAGTTATTTTTCTTTTTTTCTAGGTGAGTCTAGCTAAAGGCTTGTCATTTTTAAAGATCTTTTCAAAGAACCAGCTCTTAGTTTTCATAATCTTCTCTATTGTCTTTATTTCTCTTATTTCTGCTCTAATCTTTATTTTCTTGTTTGCATTACCTTTGATTAAACTTCTCAGTTTAACCATATCCTCTATAAAATCTGCAATAAATTGAATATGAATGGATTTTTTAAAAAGATCCTTGTATGGACAAAAGTTGAAAATCATCTAGCCACACATTAAATGTTAGTATGTGAGTCTGGGGTGCCAGGAATTTTACATTCCCCCTACAAAAGTAAAGAAGAAATAAATACAATTTTTCTTTCTTAGTACTTTTTGTGTCATAAATATCTAACATATTGTTTGCCAGGAATCAACTTTGTGCTAGAAAAATATAACTGCTTTCACCAAGAAAGTGAAACAAGTTCAGTGTACTAAATTTTCTTAAATTTAATGGAAAAAATCAGAGTAATATTTTACACTATTGCTAGAAGATATACAGGAATGAAATGTAAAACAGGTATACCTATTGTCAACTTGAAATTCAAAAATACTCATAAAAATTTTGTACTTAATATGAATGTCTGTGTTAACAAGATTGCCAGGTACTCTTTAAACTGTGCAATTACTCCCTTTTTAAACATTGAGTGTGAAGAGAAGAATGTTCATCAAGGCAAGTATGAAACTATATGCACAATTTCTCAGTCATTTTAATGGAAATTCTGTATTTAACTGCCCACGCTCTCATTAAGCACAACTCAAAAGAAGATGCTTTAATCTGTTTAATTGTTTGTGAAGTTTTATATTTTTTCTATGAAAATGACTGTTCTACTGAGTTGATTTTATTCAATCTGAAGACATGGAATATAACCATTTTATTTTTATTTTAAGAAAATGCCTTTAAAATATATCGAAAAGAAAATACCATTATAAAATAACATTAGAATTTTGAAAATGCAAGAAAATGTAATAAGCATGTGATTATCAAGTGCAAATGTATATACATATATATGTGTATATATATATGGTTTTATATCCAAATTTAATCTTATCTATACCTCAGTATTAACATATTCATCTTATTGAAAATACAAAATAACTAATGGGAGGTCAGCAGAAGTGAAGTAAAAGTCACTCAGTGAGTCTGACTCTTTGCTACCCCATGAACTATAGAGTCCATGGAATTCTCCAGGCCAGAATACTAGAGTGGGCAGCCTTTCCCTTTCCAGGGGATCTTCCCAACCCAGGGATTGAACCCAGGTCTTCCGCATTACAGGCAGATTCTTTACCAGCTGAGCCACAAGAGAAGCCCAAGAATACTGGAATCGGTAGCCTATTCCTTCTCCAGTGGATATTCCCAAACCAGAACTCGAACCAGGGTCTCTTGCATTGCAGGCAGATTCTTTAACAACTGAGCTATCAGGGAAGCCCCTTTGGTATAAAATAGATTTAAAAAAGGAAATTATCCAGTATAGGTTTTAACAAATTTCCCCAAAACCACAAAGGCATGAATTTTCTGATATAAACGCCATTGATTTCCAGTACAATGGTGGGAATAAAAGAAAAAAAAAAAAGACACTGACCATTGGAAAGCAGAATGATAGCTTCTTCTAAAGTTAAACAGTCCTCCTCTCCTAAATATTTATCTAAGAGAATGGGAAATTCACCTCTACACAAAGATGTGTGTATAATGTTTGTGCATGCTCTGTCACTCAGTCATGTCTGACTTTTTGTGACACTATGGACTGTAGCCCACCAGGCTATTCTGTCCATGAAATTTTTTAGGCAAGAATACTGGAGTGGGTTGCCATTTCCTCTTTCAGGGAATCTTCCAGACCCAGGGTTAGAACCCACATCTCCTGTGTCTCCTCCATTGACATGTGGATTCTTTACCACTAAGCCACCTGGGAAGCCCATCGTGTCAACTCTTTTCAAATTGAATATAAGTTCAAAATGTAGAAAACTACCCAAATGCACATCAACTTGTGAATGTATAAGGAAACTTGGTATATGAATATAATAAAATACTGCTCAGTATGAGCAAGGAAAGAAAAACCAACTGATTAAATTATACAAAAATAAAAAACAATAAAAAATAAAAACCACAAACTTGGACAAATCTCAAAAGCAAGATGCCAAGTTAAATAAGCCAGACACAAAAGACTGTGTACTTACATGAAATTCTAGTAAAGTCAAGACAATGGTAACAATGAAGTGATTATTGTGAGAGGAGTTACGTGGTTTTATATAATTCCCAAATCTTATAAATTATGTTCTTAAAATTGGAGAATTTTATTGAATATCTAACTCTAAATTGAGAAATTTACCTCAAAGAAGTGACTATGTCCCAAGGCATATTATTGTGCACTTTTGAAACTCTTGGGACAAAGAGAAAACACTAAAGAGATTCTAGGAAGGAATATAAAAATAAATAAGAAACATACAAAGGATTGGTTAAACTGAAATTTAGAATTATATGCAGTGATAGGATTCCTATGTCGAATTTTGTAACTATACAATCTAACCATAAAAGAGTAAAATTGTTTCCTCCTTGCAAAGAACAAAGCCAAACAACAACAAACCGGTCTCCTATGAACCTTTTTCAAAAAGATTCTGACTGATATGCTGCAATAAAATGAGTATATCAAGAAAGTACTCAAATAGGCAACTCAGGAAAGAAGGGATCAAATATTTGGAGATAGGAGATGGATTTCCCAAGATTATGGCTAAGAAATTCCAGTCTTTAGTGTTGGGTAACAGGCCTAGAGAGTAGCAAATTCAAACTGGAGCAGGAGCAACTTGGCTTCTGACAAAATATTAATCAGAATTTGTTCAGTGAAGCAGAAAACATTCTGTGTAATCCAAGTAAGAAGAGTTTGAATAGGTGGAGTTGGAGGCTAACAATTCTGTTTGGAAAAATTAAGGAATCATTGTCAGGAATGACAGCACTTAAGATTTCAGACCAAGACACCAAAACAGATAGTTCTAAAACACTTTTCTTGCAACAATATCTACTATTTAGAGTTATTTAGAGTTCTCTTTGCCAATTCTTCATTACCCCAGTTATAAGTATTAATTTTTCATATTACTTTCCCAAGTCACATGCTTCAATTATTTTGTGGTTTCCCTATCTCTTTCTTAGACCCTAACTGAAATATTCATTAAGATTAGCCTCTTAAAATATTATAAATGTATAATATGAAATGTCATTTTGAATAAAAAATATATTAAACTCAAATATTGCAGTGTTTTTCTGAAATCCATATGTTTAAGCAAGGGCAATCTGAGTTTTAAAATAATATTCTTAATTGTATTTTAAAGACATTTTAGAAGAATGACGTGAGATAAAGAATACATTAACATAATATTGGCTTATTATAGTGCTGATCCAAGTTGCATAATGAGACATAAATATGTACTAACTCTTTTGCTTAGAACAATGGGAAATCATCATCATCATCATCATCCACAGAGTCTTTTATCACAAAATATTGACTGATATAATGAAAGATATTATTAATGCTATGCTATGTAAGATTCAGTGCCGCAGAATTGATGCTTTTGAACTGTGGTGTTGGAGAAGACTCTTGAGAGTCCCTTGGACTGCAAGGAGATCCAACCAGTCCATCCTAAAGAAAACCATTCCATCCTAAAAAAAATCAGTCCTGAATATTCATTGGAAGGACTGATGTTGAAGCTGAAACTCCAATACTTTGGCCACCTGATGCAAAGAACTGACTCATTTGAAAAGACCCTGATGCTGAAAAAGATTGAAGGTGGGAGAAGGGGATGACAGAGGATGAGATGGTTGGATGGCATCAGTGACTTGATGGACATGAGTTTGAGAATACTTCGGGAGTTGGTGATGGACAGGGAGGCCTGGCATGCTGCAGTCCATGGGGTTGCAAAGAGTCAGACACGACTGAGCTAATGAACTGAACTGAACTGAATATCTTGTAAGACTTTAAAGAAGGAAGAATCATCAATATCAAAAACAGGATATCAGTACAGATGCTGCAGACATGAAAAGGCTGAAATAAGAAGTACTGTGAATGCTTAAACACGTACATTTGACAACTTAGACAAAATGGACTTGTTATTTGAAAAAAAAAAAAACTACCACAAATCATCTAAAATAAAATAGATAATTTGATAGCCATATAGCTATAAAAGCAATAGATTTGAAATTTAAAACTTTCTGAAAAATAAATCTGCAGGTAAGATGATTTCTGTAAAGAATTTTAAAAGTTTAAGAAACTTTTAAAAAACTAATATAAGTTCTACACACACTTTCAGACTTTTCATGATGAGGAAACACCTCTGAACTGATTTTTTGAAGTGTTACCTAACAACTGATATTACACAAAGAATGTTCCACCAAGTCCCTACAGAGTAATATCTCTTATGAATATAGACACATAAATGTTTAACAAAATATTAACAAATACAATTCAGCAACAGGTGACAGTTTTACATCATGACTCACAGGGTTTATTCTAGGGAGGCATGACTGGTTCAATATTCAAAAATTATTCATATCATCTACCTTATAAATAGGCTAAAAATATCACATGGCTATATATCAACCTATGCAGAAAAAACATGTGAAAAGTTTCAATACCCATCTGATCAAAAACTCTCAGGACAACAGGAATAGAAGGAAATTCCCTCAACTTGATAAAGAGTTTCTACCAAATAAAACTCTACAGTTAACGTTGTATTTAATGGTGAAAGACTAATAGTCCAATAATTGCCACAAAACCAGGGAAAAAAATAAAGTTGACCAGAGATATAGGAGCCACTGAAGCTGCACAGTTTTGAGGTCCCTTTTAACTCTGTGTTATAAAAATACTGTAAGTCACCCCATGTATTTTAAAACTAAGGGGGTGAGGTAGGATTTTGAGACACTAAACACTTCACCTTTAAAGCCTCTGTAGTGACATCCAAAAAAAGATCAGTCATTTGGATTAGTTGTGGTAGTGAGTTGTGTTCGCATCCTTTTTCTGCTGTAACAACTCACCAAAAACTTAGTCGTTGAAAACAACATGATTCATTACGCTACATTTCTGAAGGTCAGAAATCCAAGAGTCTTACTAGGCTAAAATCCAGGTGTTGGTGGAGCTGTATTGTTCCTAAAGATTTCAGGGGAGAATTTGTCTTTACCTTTTCCAACCTCTAGAAGTCACCTTCCATTGCCGGCTCATGGCTCCTTTCCCATTTTCAAAGCCAGCAGTGTAACATTTTCAAATCTCTCTCTGATTCAGCCTTCTGGCCTTCTCTTATAAGGACCCTTGTGATTATTTTGGGCCCACTGGATAATCCAGGCTGTTTTTTCAGTGGCATGGTGTTTAATTTAATCACATGGAAAGTTCCCTTTGCTATGTAAAGTAACATAGTCACAGGTTATGGGAATTGAGACATCTTTGAGGGAAGGACATTATAATTACAGTGACTACACCAAAAGTTGAAGTTGGAGTAAATCAAATATATACATAAAATAGAATTTATCACATGTACCAAACTTTAGCATTCAGTTCAATTCAGTCGCTCAGTCATGTCCGACTCTTTGCGAACCCATGAACTGCAGCACGCTAGGCCTCCCTGTCCATCACCAACTCCTGGAGTTTACCCAAACTCATGACTTTAGCATTATTGCTTGCTTATTTTCCCTCTAATCAAAAAGGAGACATATCTTTTAGAATAGAGAAACTATGTTATTTCTCAGCGAATACGAAAATGCGTATTTTCTCATTCCATCGTTAAGTATATTAAAACCCGAACAAACAATAAAAAAATCTCATAATATCCTTTACATTTGCACAATATCCCTGGCTTATACAATGTCACTATAATGTAAAAATAATACACACACACCATGAGAACAAAGGTTGGTCTAGATGGAGTTTAGGGTTGAAATTTTTTTTTAGACAAATTCACTAAACATTACAAGTCTATGGAATAATGAGGTCGACAGTAATAATGAGGTCAACAGTATTCATCAGATTCATTCATTCTATAAATATATATGGTATATGTTAGGAACCTATTTTGCTGAAAATTGAAAAAGTGATAAAGGGGGACATAATGAATAAAACACACTTGATATTACAGTGTAGTTAAATCAACAAGAAATCTCAATAATATATCACCAGATAACAGTAGATCAGTGCAACAAGGGAAGTTAAAATTTTCAATCAAAGGAGAAATTACTTTGTGGGAGCAATAATTGTCAAAATTATTTAAGAAGTTGACATATATAATGATTCTGATATCACTACAAGGGATGAGTTAGAGATTTGCTTAAATCTCAGCCTCCCTTCACATTTTCTGATGGTTATATGTGCACAGTGTTGTAAAATAGACATCATGGATAAAGTTTTCTCCTAGCATTGTTTGCTAAAGTTTCTTGAAAAAGTACTGTGCAATTAATTTTGTTCTGTTTTGAATAAAACAAACTTCTTATTTATGGGTAGTGATTTAACAGCCAGATACTTTGTAGAAACACAGTTATTGTTATATTGATTTAAAATAAATAGAGAACTCAAGGTTAATATAAATTTTTCAGTCTGCTGTTTAAAATAGCTTCTCTATAGATAAGCTTAGGAGTCATTACTTTAGCAATTACTCTTAATTGTCTACTCAATATCTATTGTTCTCTTTTTTTCTCACTGAAAAGATTCCAGTTGAAGTAGCGAGATGTACAAATCAAAATACATATTTTTTAACTTTCTCCAGCAGCAAAGTTTGACCATGTGATAGTGTTGTAGGCAACAATATGTAAATGGAATTCTGGAAGAAGCTTCAGAAAGAGTTTTAGTGCCTCCTTGATAAAGAGTTTCACAAATTTCTCCTGTTTTCCTTCTTCTGCCTACTTGGGATACAGGTTGCTACCTAAAGGAACATCTTTTGATTATGAGAATATAGTAAGCCTTTGTAGGTTTAAGCCACTGACATTTAAGTTTTTTGTTATTTGTAGCAAATGTATTCTTAATGCAATAATGTATTGTATTTCAAGTTGTTAACTTCTTTGCATGTTAAAAATAAAATCTAGTGCCTGTGTACTGAATTTCTGAACTAGTAGTTCAGCAGTCCTGTTGAATGGAATATATAACCTCAAGCTGTTTTTTTCTATTAAGTATCCTTATTTAAATTTATTGAATTTTTTGAACTGCTGCCCTGGTGTCATTTAGGCATCTTGTTTTTAACTGGAGATAGCAGTCTATCTAGATAATCTTCTGGTGGTGCAAGAAAATTTGAGAAGGATGTCCTTATTTATGGTGTAGTAAACCAGGCATGATTTCTTGATTTTTCCTTTTAACTATTTAGTGCTAATGAAGTGGAGAAAAATAAGGGAGGAATTTCCCTATGATGTGTTTTACTCTTGGTTTGTTTCTGAATGAAGGAAAATAATTATCTAGATGATTAATTGTTTACTACCCAGTCTTAATCCCAGTCTTGTGTTCCTCCCTCTTTCTCAGGGATGCCATTTTGCTTTCTTCCACATTTTCCAAGAGTTGACTCATTACTGTTTCCTCCACAAGTTATTTTTGCTTCCTGAAATGCCTCCCAACATCCTTTTTTTTTTTAATTCAAAGAAACAATAATACATAGCAATGAGGTATTTCAAAGTTGGCAAAAGGATATGATTATTAAGTTCCCAATGTTTTAAAATTAAAAACATCATCTTATGATTCTAAAATCTTTATGAAAACAGGGATAGAATTGATAGTATACAGACATAATAAGAAAAATAGAGTAATACATTAGTTTCAATAGTTGCATGTGTTGGATAATATGAAAAGTTTATAAATAAGATACACATGAGCCTCAATGTCAATTTTACCAATAATTTCAGGGACATGAATAATCATGAACCGAGAGAGATGAAGAAATCCAAGACTGTCAACAACACTTCTCATGTCCTTCCTCTTTATTTTACAGTGTGTCTAACGTAGATTTAACATATACACTCTCAGCTATTCTTGGGGAGGGGGCATTACTTACACAGAAAAGAGCTCCACAAGTTAACATATTTCCATTTTATACCCTGCAGAACATCTAGCCTACATGACATTTTCTAAAGAGCTATGGCAGGTTTAAGTCAACAATTGAGATGAGCCATACAAGGTTTGTGTACGGGCTCACCTGTGTTCCTCCCAAATTTATATATTGAAATTCTTACCTTCAGTATCTCAGAATGTGTCTGTATTTAAGGATAATGCCTGTAAACCTCTAATTAAGTTCAAAGGAAATTAAACCAGTTATGTTAAATTTAAGACCACTAGGATAGATTTTAACCTAATCTTATTTGTGTCTTCATAAGAAGAGGAAATTTGGACATATAAAGAGATACCAGAAATGTAGAAAACAGAGAGAAGACCATGTGAGGACACTGTGAGAAGGCAGAATTCTGTAAACCGAGGAGCGAGTCTCAAGAAAAATCAGACCTGCAAAACCTTGACATTGGACTTCTTGTCTCCAGAACTGTGTGTTTATACACACACACACACACACACACACACACACACACACACATATACACACAGAGCAAGATCAGACCATGAAATTGTAAAGGAAATCAACCCTGAATATTCATTGGAAGGACAGATGCTGAACCTGGAGCTCCAGTACCTTGGCCACCTGATGCAAAGAGCCAGCTCTTTGGAAAAGGCCCTGAAGCTGGGGAAGATTGAGGGCAAGAGAAGGGGGCAACAGACAATGAAATGGTTAGATGTCATCACTGACTCAATGGACATGAATTTGAGCAGATGTGAGGAGATGGTAAAGGACAGGGAAGCCTGGTGTGCTGCAATTCATGGGGTCACCAAGAGCCGGATACAGCTTAGTGACAGAACAAAAACAACAACAACAACACACACACACACACACACACACACACACACACACAACTGATAGGGCCTTGTTAAATATTCCTAACTTAAGGGCTTGCCCGCCAGAAAATGTCACTATGTGTTTTGTGGAAGACCAGACATTAATATGTTTACAGGGTGATTTGAGTAGGACATCTTTCTGTCTCACATAACCAGATAGATGGACATAGTATATCACAGCCTCCTGTTTACTCTTTCCTTCCATAAACCATGACACTGAAATTCCCCTTGGTATGTATCCAATGATTTTGAGCAAACTCCAGGAGGTAGTGAAGGACAGGGGAGCCTGGCATGCTGCAGTCAGTGGCATCTCAAAGGGTTGAATACAACTTAGCCACCGAGCAACTACAACGTGTATCCAAAGACAATATCACACAGGTATGTATGAGTAAATATGTTAGTTTCTCACCATGACATTTGCTGTAGCAGATTGTAGATCATTAGGCAAGTGTAATAGTTAGCCTTGATGGCTACACTCCATGGAACAGTAGGCAGCAGTTAAAGTAAGAAATTAGATATGTATAAGGTGATATACATGAGTCTTTAAAACTTAATATAAAGTGGAGTGGAAGAAAAAGATAACTATTTTGCAATTGATTACACATTTCCAATATGTTTATTAAAATATAAGCACTGAATGTAAATGTCTGTTTTAAAATAACATATACTGAAAACTTGTTCCCATATTCAGTGTTATAGGATGGTTTTCTATGGAGTATGTGGAGGAGGGAAATGCAGGGGATGAAATACAAAATGAAATAATAAAACCAACCAACCAACAAACAAAAGAAAATGAGACTTTCGTGGCCTAGTCCCAGGATGATGGTGTATTGTGAGCTTGGTTCAACACAGTGTATCTGAATCCCAACTTTACAAGCATATTTTAATAATAATAATATGATTCAAGCAGAGAAAATCTTGATTTAAAAACTTTATATGAATTTTAGACACAACTATAAAGACATAGACTCAATGCTAAAAACAGCCTAAAAAACATAGCATAAGATGTAGTTCATTTCAGAAAGCTAACTATATAAAATAAAGAAATCTGAGAAACAATATTAAAGACTTCATAGCTACTATTTATAAAAAATATGTATTAAACATGTTTTTCATCTCTGAGGCTCTCACAGGGGAAAAAAAAGGAAGAGAAACAACAATGAGGAAATTGCCTCAGGTTTTAGATATCAAATCTGAAAATTTCAGTGGCCTGTTTACTGATTACAGAAGAATATAAGAGAAACTAGAGATGACACTGAGGTAAAAAGAAAAAAGGCATTAAGGTATTAATGAAAAGGAATCAGCACCTCTCTCAATTATCAATTTATTTACATAATTATTGCTTCTCTTGTTCACAAGACTCTCTTCATTACATGGGCAGGGGTCTAGTCTGTCTCACTCATCATAGTACCCAAGCATCAAACCCAGTGTTGATCTGTGTCTGAAACAATGTGTGCTCAATAACTGAGGGATGTATGGGGGATGAAGAGCAAATGGAAACAGGATAGGTTTGTCAACTGGCATGGAAATTCCCTGTAGGCAGTCATAGAAGAGCTAAAGCTTCTTCCTAAACCATTTAACTTACCCTTTTGAATTGACCTAGGCACCAGTAGTCTTGTATGGATGTGGGGGTTGAACTATAAAGAAAGCTGAGCACCGAAGAACTGATGTTTTTGAACTGTGGTGTTGGAGAAAACTTTCGAGAGTCCCTTGGACTTCAAGGAGATCCAACCAGTCCACTCTAAAGGAAATCAGTCCTGAATATTCATTTGAAAGACTGATGCTGAAGCTGAAACTCCAATACTTTGCCCACCTGATGCGGAGAACTGACTCATTGGAAAATACCCTGATACTGGGAAAGATTGAAGGCAGGAGGAGAAGGAGACATCAGAGGATGAGATGGTTGGATGGCATCATTGACTTGATGGACATGAGTTTGAGTAGGCTGTGGGAGTTGGTGATGGACAGGGATGCCTGGTGTGCTGCAGTCTGTGGGGTCACAAAGAGTCGGACATGACTGAGCTGAACTGAAGGCACCAGGGAAAATGATGGACCGATAGACCTTTGTTTCTTATTTTCTCTTGTTAACAGAGGGCATGGTCTCTGTTCTTGTGTTTTATTCATGCCAAAGAATAACAATGGATAAAGTTTTATTTAATGATTTAAAATTGTATTCTTTTGTAATTTAAAATCATCTTAAACTCTATAACCTTACATAGTGCATTCAGATTGCAAGCACTTTTAAATTCTAAATTTTATACTGAAACGCTCCCAACAGGAGTGCCAGTGATAGGTGATCGATACATATATATGAATACAATCCTTTCAGTTACTTGAAATTAAAGTTCTTTCACAAGCAGAGTGTTCCTCCCTGTCTATTTAAGGTTGACAATGACATTTGTCTTTACTCATGCAGAGATGCCTGATAACTCACTTCTATCACACACTCTACAGTCATGAAGTTTTAACACAAGAGCTGAAATCCATCTTAAATTCTTTATCACTTCCTGCTGAAGAGAGAATAGGGAGAAATGCTGCTTGAAGAGAATAAGAAAAAGTGGAGAGTAGTATTAATTCTCAACATAAATTAGTTTTGGATAATTGTTCTGTATTAAAATATAAAAAAGCCTTCCAGTTACAATGAGAAAATCAGCAATCTATGGTTATAAGCCTATGGTTTTTTTCTAGTGTATGCCAGATGCACACATACATACACACGCACACACACACACACGCATACACATGTACACATGCATGCATTACAAGGCAGCATGCCTTCTGGTTAGAGACTGGTTACTGAGGCTAGAGGTGTTTTGGATTTGAATCTGAGCACTATTGTTTATTCACCATCTAACCTTGTTTATGAAACAGCTTGTCTATGCAAGTTGTCTCAGCTTTAACTTTTAATAAAAATATGTATAGAACTAAAATGTATTAAAGAGATCAAAATACAGATGTAGGAAACACCAAGGGTGGGGGGAGGAGAGATGAGATGAATTGGGAGATTGGGATTGACATGTATACACTACTATCTATAAAACAGGTAACTAATGAGAACCTACTGGATAGCACAGGGAACTCTACTCAATGACCTGTAGTGAGTTAAATGGGAAGGAAATCCAAAAAAGAGGGGATATATATATACACACATATACCTATAGCTGGTTCACATTGCTGTACAGCAGAAACTAACACAACATTATAAAGCAACTGTGCTCCAATAAAAAATTTTAAAAATAAAGAGATTAAAATAATATATATATTTATAAAGTCTAGACAACTTTCTGGCATAGAGTAATGACTAAATAAATGTTTGCTAATATCATGTGAGCTTGTGTATTATGTGTTTGCATACATATATGTAATATAATTACATATTATATAACTTTAATTTGACAAAATTAAGTGAAAGCCATGGGTTGAATTTCACTGAGGTTAAAAATGTAACCATTCCTTCATTCTCTTTAATGATACACTTCAGCTTCTCTTTATGAATCTTACTGTCAATATCTGAAAGTGCACAAATACCCATATATCATAAGCAAGTAAAATACTGAGGTAAAACATTGATTTAGCGACCAAGAGGAACTACTTCAGGCTCTATATGCTTTATAACTAGAGTGGCCATATCATCCCAACTGGGCAGTTTAAGAGTAAAATGTATGTGATTTTATCAATCACTGAGACAAACCAAGAAGGGGCTTCCCTGTGGCTCAGCTGGTAAAGAATCATCTGGTGGGAGACCTCAATTCTGTCCCTGGGTTGGGAAGATCACCTGGAGAAGTGAAAGGCAACCCACTCCAGTATTCTGGCCTGGAGAATTCCATGGACTCTATAGTCCATGGGGTTGCAAAGAGTCGGACACAATTGAGCGACTTTCACTTTCAAACCAGAAAGAAGTTGAGTCACTGTACTTCAAACCCTGGAAAATACAATGAATGAGAAGTATACATCTGATGCATTCCAAGGACAAAGGCTTTAACAACAACAAAAAAAGTGGTACCAACTTTTCTTGTGAAATGATGTCATCTATTTACAGGATGGATATAGCTCAGGTTAAATTTGTAACTCTGGTCGAAGTGTCACTTTTTTACTTTCAGTTTTTTTTTCTTTTAATATATAATGCTTTTTGTCTCACAGTTAAAAACAATTGTTGTTAACTTCAAAATGGTCTAACGTACAGCTGCCAGGATTTAGTGTGGATCACATTGTTTGAGGCGTTTGTTCAGCTGTCTGTTGAGTCCCCTGAAACTAATGCTCAGTCTATATTAATGTCTCAGTCCCGGGAAACCTCAGCCTGTTCTCTCCTATAATTAATCTTGCAGGTACTGCCTTGACATTATTGGTTCACCAACAGAGCAGAACTGCCTCAGCCATCAATAATAATTCACTGCATTAGGATGAGGCCTATGTACCGGGCCACCGAGGTAGCCAGGTCTGCACTATCTCCTGCATTCCTCTCCAGTTAACCGGGAGGCTCTGCAATTGAAACTAGTTGTGGTGGTGGCTGGATAATTTGTAATGGTGGGGTTTGGGTGTTACTAATTGTTTTGCTTGATGCTTTTCTCCGAATGTAGCCACTGCTTGGCACAATGGGAGTGATTGTCTGTTTACTGAATCTTAATATGGAGGCTGTTACAAATTGTCTTTCACAGATGGTGGGAGCTTTTCAGATCGAGAGAGGCAGGGAATTTATTACTCAATATTTCTGTATTACTGATTGGGACGTGAGGAGAATAGACAATCTGTTCTACTGCAGGCTTTGCCGCGTGGCTCTTTCCCTCTGCAAAATTATGGCAGGCTCTAGACGTTTCTCTCATTTTGTATAGATAGCAGCTGTGTAATTTCAAGCAGAATGTTTGCTTTGATCCCCTTTCCTTTAATTGAAATCCACAATTATGAGATTTGTTTCTTTTATGTGTGTGAGTTTATTGGTTTAATCTGCAAAATGTGCTGTCTTGCTGTCTTACACAGTTAAAGGCTACAGCACAGTTGGGACTGAAATGACAAACATTGGAAGGAGGGGCTTTCGTTTTGTCTTTTTTGGGCTGTGGAAATAAACCAATAGATATTCCTCCCCTCCAAAAGCAGGCTGTGTGACAACTGAATAAACTGTCATTCTGTAGCATTTCCAGCTATGCCTCTGATATATGGGTGTGTGTGTGTGTTGTGTATGTATATATATATATATACACCATTATATATATGATTATTTACTTTCTAAAAATGCAAATGGTGTGTGTGTGTTTAGAAGTGTGGCCTACTAACATAGGAGCTTCTTTGATTATAGTAACTAGTATCATCTACATAAATTCAGGTTTTTCAGAACATTATAGGGGAAGAGAATGAAAGAATTGTTAAGTAAATAGATAGAAGAAACAGGATTGCTTGATCTCTGCGATGGTTTCACAACAAATAGTTTCATACATGTCAATATGTTCTACCAGGTTAATGAGCCACGGTTTTCCTAAATGGTAACTCTCCAGACTTTTGGAATTGTTGCTGATTAAAATAGAAGAAAGAAAAGATCAAAGAGAGAAGAATGAGATTTTTATTGTCAAGTTTACATGCTTCCACTCATAATCTGTCATAGATCATAACTATGTATTTTTTAATAACTATGTTGGCTAGTATTTTATGAGTTCTTTTTTTCTGTCACAGTACAATGAACTTTAGTTTGGAGTCCTGGGCTGTGTCTCTTATATAAAGGAAATCCTGTATTAACTGGTATTAGGCCAACTAGCTTGTATTAATAACTGAATTAAACTTTCTATGCGGCACCCTTATTTCACCCCAACTAACTGAACTGGTTTAACAGTTTTGATATTATTTGGGCATTTCTCTGAAGTGGTCATAAATGGTTAACTCATTTCACTTTATAAAACAAGGGATGCTTCACACAATCCTCCATGCTTGTTTTTTTGGGGGGGGGGATGTGGGGAACATAAAGCATTATTGTATGGATAATTTAAAATACTTTAGAACTTCAGATTGTAAACTGAGTATGTCTCCACATCATTATGTGGTCTCCTCATTATTAGATGGCGAGGTCTAAAATCATGCAATTGTAATATATACTATCTAAGCTATATTTGTGTGGGCTACTTATTTTTAATTCAGAGGATATTTAGAGTAATTCCTTATATTCCAGGATGATAGCTGGATTCTAGTTAAAAAAAAAATTCCCCTAAAAATAAGCCATTTAATACACGATTACGAGATCCTGGCATCTGCCATTAGAAAAATTGGGGGAAGTTCTCTTGCTCTTAATGGTTACAATTTAATTAAATTTCCACTCTTTCAGGAATTGATTTAACTTGGGTGATTTTAGATACTTTCATTTTACACTTGAAAAAATGAGACTAATAGTCCTTAAGCTACATGCTTAGGAACATCTAGAAAACTAAGGAAAATAAACAGAATTCAAACTCAGATCTTTCTATAAACTTTGTGTTTAATCTGACCAGACCATTTTCCTAGGGTATGTAGTTATTTCAATTAACTCCAGGCTTTGCATTATGGAATGAGGGTCCAAGAAACTTAAGGACACTGATAGCCTGAATATGCGTGGGATAGTGGGTGGGAGAAAAAAAAAGAGATCTAGAAACAAAAAGGAAAAATTAGAAGAGGAGACTGAAGGTGAAAAATGCTCAAGATAAACTACCTCATTCACAATGCTTTTACAAGAAAATTCAACCCATAAGTGAATAAAAACGATCCTAATATATAAAGAATTAATTTTTTAGAGCCTTGCTCTTTTTCATTTCCTACAAGTTTGATTTCATTTATGAGGTGTGATATCAACTCTTAGGAGAAATGAGTGTTTAATTTGCATAAAGAGGTTCATAAGCTAACACACCTGGCTTCATTCACACCATTTGAGGAAATATTTTCTCTTTCAATGCTTTTAACTGTGGCTGACAAGCTAAGAAACTTCCGCTCACTCCCCTGAGAGAGTACAGTTAGGAAGATAACTTTCTCAGTTTAGCTCCCTCACCTCTCTTTCTCAAGCAGTGAACTGTCAGATTGGTGAGGTTGAGGAAAAAAAAAAAAAAGTCCAAATGTGTGTCTCAGCCACTGTCTCTTTTGCGAACAATCTGTTCCTGGTTCATTTTAATTATGTTCCTTAATTTAGTGAGTTTACCAGGACAACTCTTTCCCCTGCCATGTAGCTTCTCTTATCTGGGTGTGGATGTTTATTTCTGGAAACAAAATGGTTAATTTGGCCATGCTGCATAGTTTGATTCACTTGTATAGGTAATATAGCTGTTCATGTTTATGACATATTCATGCATTTCTTCAGAAGAATGACTCTTAACTGGTATTTGGGTATTACCCCAAACCTAAAAAGATACAGTGATATATCTCAGTTCTTAAGGTGATGCATAATATTTTTCCAGTCTGCCAATTATATTCATCCGAGTTGTTTTCAACATGTTGTTCTGTGTACTCTGCTAAGTCGCTTCAGTTGTGTCTGGCTCTTTGTGACCCTAGGGACTGTAGCCCACTGTCTGTGGGATTCTCCAGGCAAGAACACTGGAATCTGTTGCCATGCCCTCCCCTAGGTGATCTTCCCGACCCAGGGATGGAACCCACGTCTCTTAGGTCTTCTGCATTGGCAGGCGCGTTCTTTGCCACCAGCACCACCTGGGAAGCTCTATAAATTGCACATTTGATTCTAAACTAGTAATGATACAACAAACCTTCTTGTTTATAATTTGGCATGCTTTTGCAAGTATGTTCTAAATTAATATTTGAGATTAATGGTTGAGTTAGATCATACATACAGTTTCACTTTTGTTCCATAGTACCATATTTCTGTGCAAAATTACACCAATTTATAAAGCCACAAGCAAGAGTGTTTCTTCGTTACATCCTCACCAAAGCTTGATATAAAACTGTTTTAAAATTGTTTGACAGTGTGATAGACCCTTATCTCTTTTATCCTTTCTTGTTTTTAATTTTCTTATTATTTTTAATGGTTTATTTTGGCCACACGTATATATCTTTGGCTTCAGACTTTTTCATTTCGTTTTAATCTAGTGTTTGTTTTTTTTTTTCTTTTCTGTCTCCTTGATGAACTCTTATTTTATTGTATTGGTGTTCCTATTGCATTTTTCTATAGAATTATTCTTAGGGCAGTTTGTTATTTTGTTTGATTATATTTTATAGAATGAATTCCAAATCTGGTGCTTGCATGCTGTTTTATGTTCTTTAATGTCTTGTCTTCTTACTGTAAAATAATTTCATACTTGCCATGATTTTCAGCTTCCCAGACTTAAGATAGGCAGCTCTTTCACTCTGATCTATTGTGGATGAATCTGTCTCCACTTTTTCACATTGAGATACAGTTTAAGGACTGGATTTTTGGAATCTCTACATGTTCTCTAGCCTGATTGTGTACAGAATAGATGGGTAAACTCAATGGATGTGCAGCCCTGGTTAAAGGGCCTGGTCTCTTGTGCCTACCTCTGAAATGTCATTAAAACCCCAATATAAGGGCTTGTTCCATCTTTCTGGGAGGAAGTTTTATTTCCTTGAAGATATAGGATTGCTTTTGAATCATTTCCCTCATTTAACATGGAGCCATTCAAGGCCTGGCTTGTATCCCCAAGTCATCTCAGGTGTTTCCACCTCCCCACTTCACCACTCCCTTCCTGGCATTTCTCTCTCCACTGCCTAGTCCAAACCTTAGTGGAAAACAAATATTTGGTTGAAAAGGAGTTTGATGTCTTATCTTGAAGCAAGGACAACCTGTTCATTCAAATTTTTTATCTGCTTTTTCTCTTCATTATGCTGGGGACATAGGTTCTGAGGGTATTTATCATGGTACCTCATTTCCGAATCTGCTTTCTTTCCAACTTAGAGGCATCAAAATGATAAGCTATAACTACTTTCCTGCTTGTGATAGGAAATGGCAGTTAATGTTTCATGGAAATTATCAGGTATCTCTCAGGCTGCCTACACAATCCCTCAATTTACCTGTCTTTATAGCATCATTCATAAGATGTTTTCTGCATTTTTTTTTACAAAACAAAGATAAATACCGTATGTTTTCTTAAAACCACATTCTCCATCACTATCTCTAATATAGCCTGAATTTGAGAATTAAAACTCTACTCAGATGCTGGTTTGATAAGAGGCAGTTTTCTTTATATTCCCTTTATGATCTTTTGTTATGCATTCCCTTATAGTCATCCAGCTGAACCCCGTACTGTCATTTCCTCCTCTCTTTGCTTCCCACTGAGGTTCATCTTCCAATAGATCTGCCCATACCCTCTTCTCAGTACAGTGAAAACCAAAAGTAGAACCCACAGCAGACACTACCAGAATCAATGAGAACTGGTTTGAAATGCAACAGATTACTTAACAACTCTGAGAAATAATTCCATAAAAATCAAATGACCGTAATGATATTAACAGAAATTTTGTTATGAGTAAATGAACTATTTAATCAAAGTAGTGATAAACACTTGAACAAAGATATGCTTTCCCCTCCTCTCCATTTCTCTATGTCAATTCATTTTTTGTCCTGTGTTTCATTTTATGTAAATACTGCTTTCCTTTTATATAAATGTTTTTATATATACTATGCAATCTGAAATGTGCAATGGACTGTGATGTTCACAGTTTCATCTTTAAAAATGTAGAAATATGTCATTTGCTTATGTTCTTAAAATCTGGTTGATATGAGTGAAACTTTTGGATAGCTGGGAATGAATTTTTGCTCTAATCCACCTGTGAGAAAACATCTACATTTTAGTACAAAGTAATCTTTGTAGAAGGGTGAACTGCTCTGCAAAATACTTTAAAAAATAGATATTTGGATTGCATACATTAACAGAACACTGACGTTACTGAGATCTTAAGCATTTAATATATAAACAAATGTCACTTTAAGTTATATTTCCTACTATCTGAGAATATTGCCGGAAGAGACTAACTTTTGATAGCAGGTGTTAAAAATTTATTTCACTACACCAAGCTGATTTGTATGCTGTATATTTTAATACGTACTACAGTTATATGGTTTTGGTATGGATTAAATTAAAATATATATATGATGGCTTCCCAGGTTGCTCGGTCATAAAGAATCCGCCTGCATACAATGCAGGAGACCCAGCACACAAAGATTCAGTCCCTGGGTCCTGAAGATCCCCTGGAGGAAGAAATGGCAACTCACTCATGTATTCTTATCTGGGAAATCCCATGGACAGAGGAACCTTGCAGGCTACAGTCTATGGTGTCACAAAGAGTCGGACAGGACTGAGCATGCAAGCATGCACTCACACACAGTTATATGTTGTGTTTGCTTCCATCAAAGAAAGCACATTGGAAATTAGAGTTTTCATTGTGAGTTTTGTCTTTAATATTTCAATTTTATTTCATTGACCTGAAATTGCTTTAGAAAACAAGCTTAATTTTTTTTTACACTGCATTCTGTACTTTTTGTCAGCTATGCTTCTTCTACCTTCCAAAGTCTTTCAAGATAGTTTGATCAGTACCATAAAGATTTAGTTTGAAAACTAATAAGGGGTTTCTATAATCTTAAAAAAAATTTTTGAATCCTGAGTTATGTGAATTTCTGCACCTTTGGTTTTTGTTGGTTGGTTCCTTTCCCAAGAAAACAATGTAGTACTTAGTCTGCCAGTAGATTCACTTTTACCATGGAAAAGTGAAACCAAGCTTTACAAAAGTCCAAGGAATCTAGATGGAAAATCTGGTTACAGATAACATTAAAGAATCTTATGGTTTTAGTTTTGGTTTTCCTCCTCTTAGTAGAATATACATTTGTCCATCAGTATCCCTAGGGGACTGGTTCTGAGACTGCTCTTGGATACTAAAGTACATTGAGTTTAAGTTTCGCTTGTATAAAATGGCATAGTATTTGCATGTAACTTATGTACTTCCTCCAGGATACTTTAAATCATCTTTAGCTTATGTATAACACCTATTACAATGTAAATACTATGTAAACACAAAGTAAATGCTATGCAAATAGTTTCTGGGCATGCAGAAAATTCATGTTTTACTTTCTGGATGTTTCTGGACATTTAAAAAATGAAATTTTTGATCCATGATCAGTTGAAATTGCAGCTGTGGAACCTGTGGGTATTGTGGGCCAATTGTGGGCAAGGCTTCTCTGTCTATGGGATTTCCCAGACAAGAATATAGGAGTGAGTTGCCATTTCTTCCTCCGGGGATCTTCAGGACCCAGGTACTGAATCTTTGTGTGCTGGGTCTCCTGATAGAGCAACTGAGGAACTATGGATGAGGGTTCATGACATTGTACAACAGGAGGCAGTGATCAAGACCATCCCCAAGAAAAAGAAATGCAAAAAAGCAAAGTGGTTGTCTGAGAAGGCCTTAAAAATAGCTGAGAAAAGAGAAGCTAAAGGCAAAGGAGAAGAGGAAAGATACCCATTTGAATGCAGAGTTCCAGAGAACAGCTAGGAGAGATAAGAAAGCCTTCCCCCGTGATAAATGCAAAGAGACAGAGTAAAACAATAGAATGGGAAAGAATAGAGATCTCTTTAAGAAAATTAGAGATACCAAGAAAATATTTCATGCAAAGATAGGCACAATAAAGGACAGAAATGGTATGGACCTAACAGAACCTAGAATAAATCCCAGATCTCTTAATGTATTTTTTAATTCACTAATATTTTGTTGAAGATGTTTAACCTATCTTTACCAGGGAAAGTTGATTCATAATTTTCTTGTGATGTTCTTGACAAGCTTTGGTATCAGGGTAATGCTGGCCTTGTAAAAAAGTTTGGAAATGTCCTCTTCCCTTTTTTTAAAATAGAATTTTAGAATTGGTATTACCTCTTTAAATGTTTGATAGACTTCACCAGTGAAAGTGGTTTTGGACTTCTCTTTGTTGGAAAGTTTTTGATAACCATTTTAATCTCCTTGGTAGCAATCAGTCTATTTAGACTTTCTCATCATAGTTGTGTCTTGGTAGGTTGTATATTTCTAGGAATTTATCCATTTCTTCTAGATTGTCCAATTTGTTGGCATATAATTGTTTAATCTGTTTTATTTCTATAATATCATTTATAATATCTCCTCTTCCATTTATAAATGTATCTATTTGAGTGTTCTCTATTTTTTTTCTTAATAAGTCTAGCTAATGGTTTTTCTCTATTATTTTCCATTTCAAAAAAACAACTTTTAGTTTCATTTATCTTTTCTATATTTCTACACTGTACTTTATTTTTTTCCTTCTGTTAATTTGGGTTTTAATATGTTTTTCTTTTTCTAATTCCTGAAAGTGCAAAGCTGAGTTAGGCTATATATTTTGGAGCCTTTTTGAAAGTATGTGGTACATATTACAATTCATATTTCATACTTCTTTATATACACATATGATTGTCTACATCTGAGTACAGAGATAGCCTCAATATTTGGCCTTTTTGTTAAGATATGTTCTAATTTAATGTTAGTGTGTTCAGTTCTTGTATGTTTATTCACCAGTAGAATCCAATGTTGAACTTACCTTGTTAAGGGGTAAACTGAGACATATTAACATTTTTAGGATTTTATTTGTGCAAACATTGATTCAAATCCAGTAGCACCAAACCAAAAGTGGTTAGAAGCACTTCCTCACGGAATCTAAGGGAGAGGTTTTTATAGAAAAGACTTGAAGCAAGGAAAGGAAATTATTTGATTGGCTATAGCTTAAGCAGTTGCCTTATTTGGGAAAGCTTAGTTGGTGGTTTGTGATTGATTGGTTGATTTTTAGCTTTCATTTTTCTCGGTTTTGAGTGCATTGACTTTGGCTTAGGTTTAGATTTGCTTTTGAAGCTGCCCAGGCATTAGAGTCACCCCAGTCTATTGGTTTCTTCCTTTAGTTACTTTCACAACCTTAATGTAGCTAGTCCCCATACCCCAGTATAACCCTATATAAAAAAAATCCACTCTGAACAGATTATTTATATAAATATAAAAGAAAATATATCATTAGTGCTTCCAAAAAGTGCTAAGAGAATACATTCCTGAATTATGATGTAGAAAGTTTTATTTTAAAGAATGCATAAATCACTAGCCATACAGAAAAGGAATTAGGGACTTCCCTGGAGGTCCAGTGGTTAAGAATCCACATTTCCACTTGAGTAGCAAAAAAAGAAAGGAATTAATATATTGGATTCCATTTAAATTAAAAACTTCTCCAAAGACAGCATTAAAAAGAATAAGCATGAAAGCTATGGACTGAGAAAAGGTATTTGCAATGAGCAATGCATGTAGATGAAAAATAATTCAATGAACAAAACCTTTCTGAATCTCAAACATTTATAGTTGAGGTCAAATTTTACACATTTTCAAAGTTTTGGAAGAACTCTTATTTTAACTTAACTACTTTAGCTCTCCTAAAAGTAGATCAAAAGGAAGAGTGAAGATTAAACTGTATAATGAGCAGTTAACTCAATAACTTTTAATGACCATAAAAAACGGATATGTCCAAGACCGGAGCACAATTTCATCCAGGGTCATAAAAGTCTATTTTATGTGCTGTAAATCTCACAGGAGCTGTGAAGTATGTGTCCCCTCTCCTGGTCTAAAACCTTGTGGCTTGTCTGATTGCCCTTTACGATGAGTGAGGTTAATATATCTTGCCTATAAAATCTCTTACCTATTTTATAAGAAATGCAGATAAAGGAAGAATTTGAACTAAATATATTCACTAACATATAGCTATTTACTCAATTCCTTTCAATTAAAAAAGTCTTATCCACAAAGAACCAAATTCTTTGTATTCTTAAAAAAAACCTTAAGTTTCATAGTACATTTGAAGTAAAAATTTCAAGTTTAATATCAATTAATGTAATCAAATATTACTCTTCTCACTAGCAACATGAGGAAAGATAATTTATGAATTTCTGGAAAAAACTTTTAAAAATCTGAATATGTTTATACTTAAACAATCTAAGTAATTTGTGTGGAAAAAAAGGATTTGTTTTACTCTAGATAATGTCTTCAGTAATTTATTTCACTCTGCATGTTTCAGACTGCTTCTGAAATTAAGCTAGCTGAAGATATATGAACATCTGACATACAAAAATCATACTGACAATTCTTTATCAACTTTTTTGTTAGCTAAATATAAACATTCTATTAACTATAGGAGGAGAACTCTCTAATGGTTTTAAAGTATATATCCTAGACAGTGAGAGAAAGCTGTTTTTGTGGCTATTATTTCCCATAAAATCTTTTAAAATATTGTTTATTATAGCTACTATTTATGATAATGATGTTGTATGTGTTATTACAGCCCTGTATTTCAGTAAAATGCCCAATAAATGTATTTTAAAAATGCCTTCTTCTCTAACTGCTTGAGATAAAATGTTGCTGTCATTTTACTGAACTGCACAAGCACATAAACATGGCAATAATAAATGTTTTAAAGTTTCTAAAGCAGTGAATGGTAGGAAATTAATCTGCATCATCACAGCCTCTTTCATAACAACCTTTTTTAATGAGTCAGATTCATCTATTCCATTTTGATGGCAGAAAGTGGACCATTTCTTGAAGAGATTTGTCAGCATGAAGAGCAATATGAATTTTCCCTGTACTTTAAAGGTCTGAAAATAGGAAATAAAACTTCTCAATTTAGTGCAGAATATAACTCTTTATCTACCTTGATTTCTTCAAAGATCACAGATTCATCATTTAACCTAGAACACGATGTTCCAAATGTGAAAAGGAAAGCATTCTAAAATTAATGTTACAAGGTGGTCTTTGTTCCAGTGAATTTCCAGCAATTCCCTTAATCAGCATATGTCCTGATTTTGCTGCTGCAAAGATGGAATGGAACAACTGAGATCCTTAGAAATAATAACTATTTATCTCATTACACAGAGGTTTCAGGACAAGAACTAGAGTCCTGACTAAAATCTTCTAGTATACTTCTAATATAGTCACATTATATGAGTAATGTGTTACATAGTGCTTTTAGTCCTTTGCCTACTTGGAAATATTTCTTTATTTTCCTGATACATAATGTAATTTCTTCATGCTTTTCTAATGAAAGAATTCCACGAATCCTTGATAATCTGAACAAAGGCACTGGATCTAGCCCTTTACCTCTTGTTTTTCACAAAATCCATACACCTGAAGTTTAATAGGCTTCCCAGGTTTTATGGACTCTGTTAAATTATTTTCTAGAAATTTATTAGAACTGTGTGTAGTGATCATTAGGGTATTTTTCAAGTTTTCCAGTTTTCTCCTTGTGCATATTTTGTAAAGGACTGATCATATTTCCCCACTCCTTTGAAATTAAGCTTGCCCACTTTGAACTTAAGCTTGACTTGCTCTGGAAAAATGGAATGTGAAATACTTGAGAGCCAGAGTCTACACTACCTATCCACTTTTCTTATTTTATTTGTTAAGTGCAGAAGTACATGTTGAAATGAAGCCTTTACTTGCTTGGCTTTTTGAGTTGATAACATATTAAAACAGAACTCCCTTCATTGCTTGTGTAGCCTGAACCGGAAATAAATATTTACTATTTTAAGTCTCTGAGAATCTTTTTTGGAGGGAAGAGGGTCCTTATGCACTAATATTTGGGCTATCTTCACTCATACTGTGTGCTTTCATATCCTTCACAGTGATAATATAATGATAAGAAAACTATGTATTTCTTTTTTAAAATATATGTATTTATTTATTTGTCTGTGCCAGGTCTTAGTTTTAGAATGTGGGATCCTTAGCTGTGACACGCAGAATATTTTAGTTGTGGCATGCTAACTCCTAGTTGTAGCATGTGGAATTCAGTTCCCTGACCAGGGATTGAACCTAAGCCCCCTGCATTGGGAGCATAGCGTACTAGCCACTGGATCACCAGCCAAGTCCCTATATATTTCTAAACAATGCTTGTTTTTCTCCTTGGTAGCTGTAAGGGTTTTAAATTTTAAAAAAGAGTAAGGTAATATTAAGTAATAATAGGGTTCAATGTAAAATATACCATTGATGTTTAATGTAAAGTAAAAGATTTAACACATTTCTAAGCATATAAACTGCAACTCGTGTATTTAGAACTGTGAATTATGAGAAAGTTAAGACTCAGACCCTGAATACTTCTTACTGAAGCTTCTAACAATCTAGAATATTGCAAACCAGAAATTAGGATTCATCATACTGACAGTTGCTGACATACTGACTGGAATGGAAATAAGGGAAAAAGATTCAAATATCAGTCAAAAGAAGTAAAAAGAACACTGAAATTATTGTCATTCTGTACAGGGCAAACATCCTTGAATATTTCAATAGGTATTTGGCAACTGTAGATGTAAAACAGGTAAGCTTCTATAAATATTCTTTTTCTGAGATTAAAGATACACTGAGTTAGAGTCACCATACCTAATTATCGCAACTTTATAGTGAATTTTGGAATCAGGACGTGTGAGACCTCTAACTTTGATTTTCTTTTTCAAGACTATTTTAGCTATTTAGGCGATTGTGCTTTCAGATGAACTTTAGGACTCTGTTTTTTACTTCTAAAAGAGCTATCACTGTGATTTTTATAGCAATTACATTAATCTGTAGATCATTTTGGGTGGTATTGCCATCTTAACAATATTAAGTTTTCCAATTCATGAATATGGGCTATCATTCCACTACTTTGTATCTGTTTTCTTTCAGAAATGTTTTGTAGTTTTCAGTCTTTTGTCTCTGTGATTAAGTTAATTTCTAAATATTTCATTCTTTTTGAGGCTATTTTAAGTGGAATTATTTTCTTAATTTTCTCTTCTGAGTACTCATTGTTAGTTAATAAAAATATAAGTGATTTTCATATGTTGATTTTGTATCCTCCAACTGTGCTGAATGTGTTTATTTGTTCTAACAGTTTTTCTTGTGGAATATTTAGGTTTGTATACATAAAAGAGCATGACATCTATGAACAGAGATAATTTTACTACTTCCTTTGCATCCAGATGGCTTTCATTTCTTTTTCTTGTCTAATTGCTCTGTCTTAGGACCTCCAGTACTGGGTAGGCTAGAGGTGGCAAGAGTGGGCATCTGTGCCTTGTTTCTGATGTTAAAGGAAGCACTTTCAGTCATTCATGATTGAATATGAGTTCACTGTGTTTTTTCCTTTTTCTTTTCGTAGTTTGCATGGTATGTTTTCCTGTCATTTTATTTATAATTACAATGCCTTATTGTAAGAAATGCATCTTATAAATAGGATATCTTTAAAAATATTAATAACTCTGACATTGTTTTTGTGAGTATCTCTTTTGTCTTTACATATTTAGCATTATTGCTGATATATTTAATTTCAATTTCTAATTTTTCCAAATCATTCTATTTATATTAATTTTTCCTTCTCTCTCTTTTTAAAATTAATCAAATATTTTCACTTTTTATATTTTTCGTTATTAACTTTTTTTAAGTATAGAAGCATCAGTTAATTTTACCTTCTGTAAGAGAGTTTATTCATTTTTTTCTATGCAAATGGAGTAGAACTGACCAATTTAATCAAATTAGGATTGGAGTTGAATTGTGACATGGTTTCTATTTTGACAATATTCTTTTTACCTCTGTTAACTATGTTCTTTCTGATAATTTAAATTATATCCCTGTGGCTTCACTGTGATTTCTAGAGCTACTAAGTCCTTAAATCTAATATTTATCTCTTAGATTTCTTGAAAAAGTTCTAGACTCTGCTTGCTATCATGTCTTCATTAGTAATATTGTCAGTTTCACTCTTAACATGTTTAGTTTAGTATTATATTTATAGCCACCCTTATTTTTGTTATCAAATTTATATAGCATATAAAACCTAAAATGGTTTCTCATGGTAGCTAAAGCCAGCATTTTAATGAGCCCTGTATTTAATAAAATTATGCAAGTATTTATATATAAAGAAACTAAAATTCATACAAAAAACTGGAATTTGTAGTGCCAAAGAATTGATGCTTTTGAACTGTGGTGTTGGAGATGACTCTTGAGAGTCCCTCAGACTGCAAGGAGATCCAACCAGTCCATCCTTAAGGAAATCACTCCTGAATATTCACTGGAAGGACTAAAGCTGAAGTTGAAACTCCAATACGTTGGCCACCTGATGTGAAGAAGTAAGTCATTTGAAAAGACCCTGATTCTGGGAAAGATTGAAGGCGGGAGGAGAAGGGGATGACACAGTATGAGAAGGTTGGATGGCATCACCGACTCAATGGACATGAGTTTGAGTAAACTCCAGTAGTTGGTGATGGACAGGAAAGCCTGGTGTGCTGCAGTCCATGGGGTCACAAAGAGTTGGACATGACTGAGCAACTGAACTGAACTGAAAGAAAACTGGTATACCTGGTACATAAATAAATTAAACTTAGGCAGTCATTTAGCTCATGCAATTTACATTTGTCAAAGCTAAATAATGTATTATATCTACATATATACATATTATATAACATTTGCCAAGGCTATATTGGCTTCCCACGTGGTGCAGTGGTTCAGTAGTCAAGAATCTGCTTGCTAATGCAGGAGATGCAAGAGATGCAGGTTGGATCCCTGGGTCAGGAAGATTCCCTGGAGTAGGAAATAGCAACCCACTCCAGTATTCTTGCCTGGAAAATACCATGGACAGAGTAACCTGGCAGGCTGCAGTCCATGGGCTTGCAGGGAATCAGACATGACTGAGAAATGAAGCCCACACATGAGGTTTTGTTACATAGGAAGTAGTCTGGCATTTTGTAGGTGCCAAATAATTTAATTCAGATAACGAAATTTTGCTTTATTTTTCTTTTACCCACATTTTTCACCTGAGAGAAATGAGTTACAGACAGATTAAGAAATATGCCCCAAATTGCAAAAGAAGTAAACAATAGGACTAAGGTTGAACTTAGGAAGACTAGTGCCAGGATCCATTCTCTTAACCACTATACTATACAGCCTTGCAATACATTCATGTCTGTATATGTATGTGTATGTATGTGTATTAAATATATGAATTGCAGTTTTATGTGTGCTTCCTGCTGCTGAAAAATACCTGCTATATACTAATAAAAATTTTAGTTATGGTAATGAAGATAAGTGATTGACACAGGGTCATAATAGTGTGCTGCTTAATTTATCTTTAAAAATAGGAGATATTTTAAAATATACTAACAGAATAATTACCTAAATATGACATATTTTATGTTGTGAGCCAGTGCTGCTATCTGTATCTCCCTAATCTACAACCAGAAGCAATCAAAGAGGAAGAACAAAAGAAACCTAAGGTGGAGTGATCTTTGGTGTTAAATCTTCATGACTGTGGAGAATGTGATAGGTATAAGTGAGTTATCAAATATCTCCACAGGAGTGAAGACAAATGTTACTTCAGTCCTAAACAGACAGCAATTAGCACTCTGCTTGTGTAAGAGCACTTACTTCCAAGTAACTAGAGAGACTGCAGTCATATTTATGTAGAGATCACACTACAGTAGCAGTCCTGTTGAGTCAGTTTCAGTGGAAAGAGTAAAGATGCTGGCAGTTTGAATTCCCCCATGTAAAGTAATATTTGAGAGATTGTTTTGCTTTACTAAAGTGCTTTTTTGGGGGGCTGAGGAGAACACACATTTCCAAACAGTAACATCAAATAGAAAACTACAGGCTGACTAAAATAACTTTACAGGAGCTCTGGAAACCAGTCAGAAGTCTACAGCAACTAAGCAAATGCCCAAAGAAGACAAAGCAATATTAAAAATGGTAGGAAATAGCATTTTTACTTGCCTTGCTTCGTTGCTTCCTCGGTGCTGCATAAGTGTGAAGAAGTGGCTCAATTCCAGACTGTTTCCCTCAGACCAGGAAATGTTTGCAGGGTTCGTAATATTCTGACCTGTCTGTGGGCTTTCTAAGGGATTGGTGTATCCTTCCTTACTTGGAGGTCAGGTAGGAATGGCATTGTTAAGATCTCAGACTGGAAGTAATAGAAGGATGGTGGATAGTGCCGAACATAAAAGTTGAAGGACTGAAGACTCAACAGCTGCCTAGGGACAAGAGATAACAAGCAGAGGAATACAGTAGATCATTTAGGACCCTGAGAAAATGCTGGGTGAGACTCTTTGGCAAATTTTGTCTTTTAAAATCAGCTGAGGGAAATTGGAAAAAACTCTGTGTGTGCGCACACACACACATATCCAGACAGAACATATGCCCAAATTATACCTGAGAAGAAATTACACCTTTATATCAGGCTAGTCTTGAAACTTAATTCTATTAATTATAAAGTTCTTCCATACCAGACTGCAAAGGCTGGGAGAGTTTGTTATTTCTTAAATGTCTAGTTTTCAACAAAAGATTATAAGGCAAAGAAAGAAACAAGGAAACATGGCCCATTCAAATAAACAAAATGAATCTTTAGAAATAGTGAGGAAACACACACTAGACATACTAGACAATGACTTAAGAACAACTCCCTTAAAACACTTAAAGAGCTAACAGGAAACATGGGTAAGGATTAAAGGAATTTCATTTATTTATTTTATCTTTTTGTTTTTTTTAATTAGTTTATTTATTTTTTTAACTTTACAATATTGTATTTGTTTTGCCATATATTTTTTTGTAATTGTGAACAAAATGAGAATATCAACAAAGAGAAATTATAAAAATAAACACAAATTTGGAGATGCAAAATATAATAATTGAAAAATGTACTGGTGGTGTCCATCATCAGACTTGCACATGCAGAAGAAAAAGTCAGAAACCTTGAAAACATATTAGTTAAAATTTTTGAGTTCAAAAAGCAAAAAAAAGAAAAAAGTTAACAGAGTTTAAGGGATCTTACAACAACAACACTATCAATCAGACTAGTATACACATTATAGGAGTACCAGAAGGAAAACTGATACAGAAAGAAACAGAAAAATCATGTGAAGGAATAATGACTGGAAACTTCACAAGTTTAATGAAATTTGTGAATATAAGTTTCTGAGAAACATAACAAATCCCAAGTAAAATAAATCTAGAGACCCATACCAATGAACATTATAATCAAACTGCCAAAGGTCAACAACAAAGAGAATATTGAAAGCAGGGGAAAAAAGTGACTAATCACATATAACCGACTCCCAATGATATTATTAATGGATTTCTCATCCGAAATCTTGCAGTCCAAAAGTTAGGGGGATGACATTTTTGTAACACTGGAAGAAGAATACTGGCAGTCCAGAACTATATCTCTGGCAAATTCTATTTCAAAAATGAGAGATATTTGACATTCCTAGATAAACAAAAGCTGAGGAAATCCATTACCGTTAGATCTTCCATACAAGAAATGCTAATATGAATCCAAGTCAAAATAAAAGGATACTAGGCAGAAATTTGAAGCAAAATAGGTACCTTGACATATGCAAAATCAGTGTTATTATAATTTTGGGTTTTAACTCTTTATTTTTTACAGCATGTGAAAGTCAAACATATTTTAAAAATTAAAAATCTACATTAATAGTGGCATAACATATAAATATGTGTTTTGTGACATCAATAACAGAAAGTGAAGGAGTGAAGCAAAAAATAAGTAGATTTTTGTATACCATTAAAGCTATGTTTTAAAATAAATAAATAAAACTAAGATCATGGAATCCGGTTCCATCACTTCATGGCAAATAGATGGGGAAACTTTGGAAACAGAGACTTTAATTTGGGGGGCTCCAAAATCACTACTGATGGTGACTGCAGGCATGAAATTAAAAGACCCTTGCTCCTTGGAAGAAAAGTTATGGCCAACCTAGACAGCATATTAAAAAGCAGAGACATTACTTTGTCAACAAAGGTCCATCTAGTCAAAGCTGGTTTTTTCCAGTAGTCATGTATGGATGTGCGAGTTGGACTATAAAGAAAGCTGAGTGATGAAGAATTGATGCTTTTGAACTGTGGTGTTGGAGATGACTCTTGAGAGTCCCTTAGACTGCAAGGAGATCCAACCAGTCCATCCTAAAGGAAATCAGTCCTGAATATTCATTCGAAGGACTGATGCTGAACCTGAAACTCCAATACTTTAGCCACCTTTAGATGTGAAGAACTGACTCATTTGAAAAGACCCTGGTGCTGGGAAAGATTGAGGGTGGGAGTAGAAGGGGACAACAGAGGATGAGATGGTTGGATGGCATCACTGACTGGATGGACATGAGTTTGAGAAACCTGCAGGAGTTGGTGATGGACAGGGAAGCCTGGCATGCTGCGGTCCTTGGGGTGGCAAAAAGTCAGACATGACTGAGTGATTGAACTGAAATGAAAGCTATGTGGGTATCAATTTAAGATAGATTATTATAACTTTAGGATGTTTTCTAAACCCTGTGGAAACCACAAATCTTATGTATATGCATATACACGCAGAAACACAAAGAAATAAGAAAGAAATCCAAACATTTCACTGCAAAACATCAACTAAATACACAGGACAGCAGTAATGAGGGGAAAGAGACCAAGAAGCTGTAAGTAATACAGGAAACAAATAAAATGGTAAAAGTAAGTGCTTACTCATCAGTAATTAAATTGAAATGTATTAACCCTGCCATCAAAAATGTAGTTTGGCAAAAGTGTATAAAGATTCAGGATCCAATGTTATCACACAAAACACACTTTAGATCTAAGAAAACCGTAGGTTGAAAGTGAAAGAATAGGAAGGATATTCCCTGTAAGCAGTTAAAAAATAGAGAATGAGAACAGGGATGGCCATTTTAATATCAGACAAAATAAATTTTAGATCAAAATTTTTTACAAAAAGTGAAGGTGAACATTATATAATGATAACAGTGTCAATTCACCAGGAAGACTATAATAATATACGCATGAAACATCAGGACTCCAAAATATGTGAATTAAACATTAATGGAATTGAAGGGAGGGAAAAGAAAAAGAGCTCTACAATAACAGTAGGAAACTAATGTCCTACTCTTCATAGTGGATAGAACAATCAGAGAGAATATCAATGTGGAAATAGAGCATTTTAAAAACACTATAGACCAATTGCACCAATCACTCCAACCAAAAATAGCAGAGTACACATTCTTCTCAAGTGCACATGGAATATTCTTCATAGCAAACAGTATATTAGGCCACAAGACAAGTCTTAGAAGGAAGGAAAGAAGAAACTATGGTGAGTAGCTTAGAGGTCTTCAGCTTCTGCTAAAGGCAATATGAAGAGGTCACAATGTCTGCAGAAAACTAGAAAGTCTGTGATGCAGCTTTTTAAAACAATCATTTAAGGGCACTTGAAATGTATGATAAATGGAAGATAAACATATGAAAGAATTTTGCTTCTTAAAAATTGTTGCAGCTTTGTCTAAAAAATGTGTTCAGTCTTTGGCAACCTTCCCCATCCCATCCTTCTCTCAATAGCTCATTAGATTCTTGGCTGAATAGAAAACATCTGTAGTTGCCAGAGGTGGAATATTCAATTTAGAATGAAGGATAAAAACCAGTGTCACTAGTCAAAACAGGGAAAACCTGAAGTTTTCTAGTGCATTTTGGGATATTTGGCAGATCATCCAGAAATTTAATAGGAAGAATCTGTAAGTGAGAAATCCGTAGGACCGAGATAATGTCATCACAGATCCCTGGCTAACTGATTAACTGTTTGTAGGTTCCAGAGGTCCAAGAGAGTACAACAAAATATGAAACTCAAGTAATACTTGAGAATTGGCTGCAAGTTGGAATGCTTTCTTCAATCAACATATGGCTTAGTCAGCAGAGTTTGAAGTATCTGATCACAGGTCTGCTGAAATATTTGCTGACCACTAAACTATGCAAACAAAGGTCTGATCCCTCATGAACCAGGCTAAAAAAGAAATGAAAATTATAAAATCTGATGAGAGACATCAGCTTGGAGGAAACAAAGCGGGGGAAACAAATACCACAGTATAAGTCAAACCAAACCAGCAAAACGTATAAACAAACAAAAACCTCAAGGATAATATAAATCACATTCCAAAGCTGCTAGAAAATACTTTCTAAAACATTTGATTTGCAACCAAAGCTAATAGACACACAAGAAATACAAAGGAGATTTTTACCCACACTATAGATGATAAAACACTTGATAAAAACTGACTTTTAGGACATCTAGATGTTAGATTTAGTAGGGGGAAAAAAAAAAGACTTCAAAGCAGCTATTGTATATATATTCAAAGAATTTAAATAAGTTGTGTTTGGAAAATTAAAAGATATTATGGAAATAATGATTCAACAAATAAATAATATCAATAGAGAAATGGAAATTAATAAATAGAGCCAAATGAAAAGTTCTAACTTGAACAACAGTTGAAAGATTCACTATATATGTGTGACAGCAATTTTGTGATAGCAAAAGTAAAAACCAGTGAATGTAATATAGATCAGTGGAAATAATCCAATCCAAAGAGCAGAAAGAAAAATCATCAAAGAAAATAAAGTCTCTAACATCTCTGAAATGGCACAAAGCTGTATGCGTGTAATGGAGGCAGTAGATGGGGATTAGAGAGAGAAACGAGAACAAAAATATCTGAAGGGAGGGAAATATAAGGAAGACCAAGTATCCCTCTTGATGTTGTAGCCATATGAAGATTTAAAGTCGTTTGCTACATAGTCATATATGATTCAAACTGTGTGTGTGTGTGTGTGTGTGTGTGTGTGTATGTATACACACACATACATATACTGAAATTGTTAAATCACCTAGTGATATGTTTTACAGTAAATAAATGGACATATACTGATATACTGTTTGGGGCCTTTTGAGTTTAGAAGAGTCTAATAATCTTCAGTGGTCAGGTAAACAGTAGTAAATATCTGCTTTGATAAACGTAAACCTGCATGCCTCAAGAAATGTAATTCATTGATATAGAACCAGTTTAATTATGTGTATGTGGTTTTTGTGAATGTGATGGCATTTCAATTTAAACTTAAACAGTAAAAGTGCATTATGGGTTGGCTCTAATGCAACAAGACTGGTAACTGTGGATGTCATTTGATTTATAAACTTCAAAATCTGTAAAGCAATAAAATAGAGAATGTAAATATTTTTAATATCATATTTTGATGTTAATACTTCACTTTTTTCATAGAAACAGTGTAGGGAAGGTAATAAAAATGTTATTTAAAGAGTTTCACTTGTGTCTCTTAGTAAGATGCTCAGGGCCTTGTCTGTTTTGTCTGAATCCCAACAAAGAGGTGATACACTACTCTTCACAGTAAGCTGTTAGGAATGTGGGGGCTACTTAGAGAAGGGGAAATTATTCATTAAAAAGGGAGCAGAGACCTTCAAAATGATCATTGGTAGGTATTGTGAAGAGAAATGGTATCTGACAAAGCAGTTCACAGGACTGGCAGAAAGTTATCATTTCTGTTTTCTTTGCTATTTGGAAATTTGATGTAACTTTATTTTCTAACTGAAATTAAAATATACTTAGATGCAGATATATATATATATACATATATATATATACACACACACATGAGATCATTTGGTGGGAACTGTAAATTTAAGCAAGAGGTGATTTTGGGGGTAAATTCATAGGAATTTAAAGAAACTTCAGGAAGGCATTAGACCGCTCTGAGAAAATACTATAGAGTATTTGAACCATTTTCATTTAATAGACAAAATTAGCTCATTTGATACCTAGAATTCATTTTTATTGATTTATTTGAGATAAACCCTGAGCTCTTCTCAAAGAAGATCATGAGGAGTAAGAGTAGCATTAAATTTCCTGATATAATATGGATTGTTTTGTTTCTATTTTATTTTGACCCATTCCAAAAATTTTTTATCATGTCCTTTTAATAGTTTTCATATTTTGAAGTCCAGTAATGCTCATAAGAATTGCTTTATATATTAAGCAATTCAAATTATACTTTTTAATGTGGAGTCTTGTTTATTCAGTTTGACTTGTAATTGACATAATTTGAATGTTGAGGTAAAGGATGTTCAGAGATGGCTGCTTTTAGTTTAATGAATTTCATTGTCTAAGGTACAAAAATTAAGTGCCTCCTATATCCTTCAACTGTTTATTTGGACACAGAAATGTGATCATAGCTTTTAAACAGTGAATTCTTGTAGAGGTTTATGAGTGACTACACCTTATAACTTCTGGTTATAAAGAGATTAGCAAATGCTTTTTGTGTGACCAAGTGAACTAAAGAAGTCTCTTAAGACTGGTTGATCATATTGCTTGATAATAGAAGGAAAGCATAAGATATGGGGAGATGATGAAAAGCTTTCACCAAATGCAAAGTTAGAAATCTGGCTAAAATCCTATTTAGTGAAATTGAACGTGCTATGTTTTCACTTGTTGCATAATATTTTTGAATGAGAGACATTTAAATCATTATAGTCACTCATTATTCCTTCATAGATTAAGGAAAATTAATGTTTTTGTTTCTTCTATTTGAAACATACATAATATTTATTTTTTTTAACAGTAGGTCCTTGTTGGTTATCTATTTTAAATACGGTAGTGGGTACATATCAGTCTCAAACTTCCAATCTAGATGCAAATTACATTGAAATATTGATAGTTCTTCTTATGCAAAAATATATTGTTCTATTCTATACCAATTCTAATATAATAATAATAATAATAACTAAGTATGTTGCCTATAAATTTCTTTATTTTGTTTTTATTTATATATTAATTTTTTATGATACTTGTCCAGGAAACTATTGTGTAAACAGAGTAGTTGAGAGTAAACTGAATTTAAATGATCTAAAGTAGAAAATTTTAGGTGAAGAACCAAGATGAGAATAGAAAGTATCAATAAAGAGATACCTTCAGAACAACCATAGTTATTCTGTCAAGGTTATTTTTAATATAAAAAAGAAAAAAAATCAGAAGGTTTAAAAGAATAATATAGTAAGAATATACAGTGAATGTTAATAATTTTCAGTTCCGTTCAGTCGCTCAGTCGTGTCAGACTCTGCGACCCCATGAGCTGAAGCACGCTAGGCCTCCCTGTCCATCACCAACTGCCAGAGTTTACCCGAACTCATGTCCATTGAGTTGGTGATGCCATCCAACCATCGCATCCTCTGTCGTCCCCCTCTCCTCCCACCCCCAATCCTTCCTAGTATCAGGGTCTTTTCCAATGAGTCAACTCTTTGCATCAGGTGGCCAAAGTATTGGAGTTTCAGCTTCAACATCAGTCCTTCCAATGAACATCCAGGACTGATCTCCTTTAGGATGGACTGGTTTGGATCTCCTTGCAGTCCAAGGGACTCTCAAGAATCTTCTCCAACACCACAGTTCAAAAGCATCAATTCTTCAGCGCTCAGCTTTCTTTATAGTCCAACTCTTACATCCATACATGACCACTGGAAAAACCATAGCCTTGACTAGATGGGCCTTTGTTGACAAAGTAATGTCTCTGCTTTTTAATATGCTGTCTAGGTTGGTCATAACTTGCCTTCCAAGGAGTAAGTGTCTTTTAATTTCATGGCTGCAATCACCATCTGCTGTGATTTTGAATTTTAAATAGTACTAATTTTAAATATAGTGTACTACTTAAAATGTACTTTTTAAAAATAAAATTGAAATAATTGTATTAATAATGATTACCAGGGAAAGAAAGCGATGAGAATTCTAAACCAAATGATAATCTGTATTAAGTAAACAAGACTACTTTTTAAGAATTTTATATAGGCTACATTTCACTGAAATTGCAATAAACTTCAATTTATGAACAAGTTCCTCTTTGAACATTTAACTTTATGTATTTTTCATGACATCTTTCAATAGATGTTAATTAAAAGAAATGTGATACATGGATTTGTACATGTGTGTATCAAAGAAGAGCTACAAAGTATACAAAAAGAAGAAAGCTAAAGATGTAATCAAATAGCATTTTTAAATTATTTACACTTGATTAATTAGAGTTGACTAAATCAGGATACATAAAATAGCATGCACAAAATGAATATCAAAAGGTATTTTCTAAATCAGTAAATGCCTGCTAGACATTTGAAATAATTTCATGAATCCAAAAAGGAGCAGAAAGCAGCATGCCATTTGTAGTCTGTCTTATAGTTGTTCAGCATCACATTTTAAAAGCAGTTTATCTACTTCGAGTAAAATCATATTCACCAATAAATGATAAAATCTCTATAAAGGAAATATTAAAAATAACATTGAAATTATTGTCTTGGAAATTTTTTTTAAATGTTATTTTCCCCTATAACATATAAGGTAAAAAATTTGCAAATTAAAAAGCACCTGAAATAGCTTTAGATATCTTTTTTAGGGGAATTGTTTTATGATTCACAACATGCAGACATTTGAGCTTCTTAAAATCAAAGTTAAATTTTCAAAGACATTTTCTTTAAAACCAAAAAAAAAAAATCCCTCAAATTGCTTTTCAACTACATTTAAGTGAAAAATGTGTTCTTTTTTTTGAAGCTTCCATTTTATGTCAGCTGACCCTGCTTGAAAAATCTATATTTCATGCTGTGTAAATATAACTGCTTTTGTACAGTTTTCCTTAACATTTTCTGCATTAATCCAGTCTGGAATCCTAGCAACAGATCACTTTGCTATGTGCTATTTCTCTTTTTGAGCAAATAGGTTTTAATTGTCAGATAGTAGAGATTTAAATATAAATGTTACTAAAGGTTTGACGCCAGCACATTTAGTGACTGGAATCATCACTTTTTTCCCTCCAGAATCTTCACGAAAACCTTCTTATTAAATCATTTAAATGTATATTTAAATAATTCAGTTTACTTTTTTTTTCATTTATGAAAACCCTGTACAGTTGATATGTGAATATATTCTGGCAAAAGAATCAAGCTATACGGAGGAAAACTAAGTGGATATCTAATGTCAGTCTCCTAACTGATAGTTTGCAGACACAACCACAGACTATGGTTAACAATTTGGCTTGTGTTAACTTGGTATTTTGTCTGCACATTTAATAAACATAATTATGCATACATATCTCTTCAAATAAACTTTTTATTTTAAACATTTCATCATTCTATAATTATTCTAATATGACTTGTAGTCTTTTTTCACTTAACAATATTCCTTTGAGATATTGTCTTATGTTGGCAGAAGGTGTGTAATCAATACTTATTATCTAGAATTTTAATATTGTTTCCATGCAGTTTTAAGAATGGCACACACTTGTCCTATCCTTTTAGCATGGGTTTCTCTTTGATAGATTTTTCAGAGTATAATTGTGTGGATAAAAACTGTATATATGCATATATCTAATTCACTTCACTGTACAGCAAAAACTAGCACAACATTGTAAAGCAACTATACTCCAATAAGAATTAATTTAAAAAAACTGCATATGCAATAGTGATAAGACTTTTAAAATAATCATTAATTTGTTTTTCCCATTGGCATTTCTGACTACAGAATATTTACCTCAGTTAGTCTAAGTACGTCTTTCTTGGGGTTGAGGATATGTTTTGTGAGTGGAAAATTAGGGATTGTCGTAGAAATTTAGGAGAAAAAAAAACTTACCTTTAAAAGTAGGATTATGTAGTAATATAACAACATGGAAAACCTAGGTGTTTTCTTAAGAGAAGATTTTCCTAATTATTTTAATGCTCACTTATCATTCCCATGGTCAAGAGAGCAAGACCATACTTGAAAAGTAGACAAGAAGATCTTTTTATCTTTGGCAACAGTGCCTTGAAGCGTGGTGTACAGTAAAACAATGCAATATAGGACATAGAAAATCAAAAACTCCGGTTGTAGAAGGTGCAGAGCTTAAGAGAAAGATCAAATTATTGGGAAAAAACTAATAATATTTAAAATTGTAGTATTCCATGTTACTCTCTCCACACATCTCACTCTCTCCTTAATTACCATATGTAAAATAGATAGCCAATAGGAATTTGCTGTATGACTCAGGGAACTCAAATTAGGAACTCTGTAACAACCTAGAGGGGTGAGAAGGGGAAGGATATGGCAAGGGAGGTTCAAGAAGGAGGGGACATGTGTATACCCATGGTTGATTCCTGTTGATGTTTGGCAGAAACCAACAAAATTCTGTAAAGCAATTATCCTTCAATTAAAAAATAAATGCTTTTAAAATGATTAAAAAAAAGATTTAAAATTGCCTTTGAACATCCAAACTATAGCGTGAATAAATCTAGCCAAGACGTTTTACTTCTTTTTCATGCTCACTAGGAAGTACTTCATTGTTTTTCTTCTTGTTGTTATATATATATTCAGGAATGGGTATGGGTTTTACAAATGCTCTGTTTTAGCATTGTTGGTGATAAAATATATTTTGTTTGTTTTTACTAATCACTTTATATTTGGTCAGCTCTGCCACTTTCTAATGCAAGGACCTAAAGCTTGATAGTCTATACTAGTCATCCTCTCAGGTCTATTGTCATTTCCTCAGTGAAGCATTCTGTTATGTCTTATCATGGAAGCATTTTGATTTTATAGAACTTAAAAAAGAAATAGTAGGCATTCACAAGTTGATGTGTTGAGTAGTGAATATATCACTTCATAGTTTTTAAAACTATGTTCTCACATAGAATCTTATTTTATCATCAACACTGTTGTGTTGAATTTACTTCAGAAATGATATGTTAACTTAGGTGTGGGGTCACTGCTCCTTTCTCCTGGGTCCTCGTGCACACAAGGTTCTGTTTGTGCCTTCCAAGAGTCTATTTCCCAGTCCTGTGTAAGTTCTGGTGCCTCTATGGTGGGGTTAATGGCGGCCTCCTCCAAGACGACATATGCCATACCGAAGTCTGCTGCACCAAGAGCCCCTGTCCCTGTGGCAGTCCACTGCTGGCCCATACCTCCATAGGAGATGCTCAAACAGTTCTGTCTCAGTCTCTGCAGTGACCCTAAGAGACTGACCCAGACTTGCCTGTGAGAGTCCAGGAGTCTCCAGTGGAGGCATGGGTTGGCGATGGCCTGCTGCAGGGTTGGGGGCACTGAGTGTAGCAGTACATGCACAGGATCTTTTGAAAGAGGTCACCATTATCTTCATTACCTCCACCATAGTTTGACCCCAGGTAAATAGCAGGGAGGAAACACAGCTCCACCCATCAACAGAAAATTAGATTAAAGATTTACTGAGCATGGCCCCTTGCATCAGAACAAGACCCAGTTTCCCCCTGAGTTAGTCTCCTATCAGGAAACTTGCATGAGCCTCTTATCTTTCTCCATCAGAGAGCAGACAGTCTGAAAACCACAATCACAGAAAACTACCCAATCTAATCACATGGACCACAGCCTTGTCTAACTTAACGAAACTATGAGTCATACCTTGTAGGGCCACCCAAGATGGATGGGTCAAGGTAGAGGGTTCTGACAAAATGTGGTCCACGGGAGAAGGGAATGGGAAACTACTTCAATATTCTTGCCTTGAGAACCCCATGAACAGTACGAAAAGTCAAAAAGATAGGACACTGAAAGACCAACTCCCCAGGTCGGTAGGTGCCCAATATGCTACTGAAGATCAGTGGAGAAATAACTCCAGAAAGAATGAAGACACAGAGCCAAAGCAAAAACAACACCCAGTTGTGGATGTGACTAGTGATGAAAGCAAGGTCCGATGCTGTAAAGAGCAATACTGCACAGGAACCTAGAATGTTAGCTCCATGAATCAAGGCAAATTGGAAGTGGTGAAATAGGAGATGGCAAGAGTTAACATCCACATTTTAGGAATCAGCGAACTAAAATGAGCTGGAATGGGTGAATTTAACTCATATGTCCATTATATCTACTACTGTGGGCAAGAATCCCTTAGAAGAAATGGAGTAGCCATCAGAGTCAACAAAAGAGTCCAAAATGAAGTACTTGGATGCAATCTCAAAAACGACAGAATGATCTCTGTTTGTCTCCAAGCAAACCATCGATATCACAGTAATCCAAGTCTATGCCCCAACCACTAAAGCTGAAGAAGCTGAAGTTGAATGATTCTATGAAGACCTACAAGACCTTCTAGAACTAACGCCCAAAATAGATGTCCTTTTCATTATAGGGGACTGGAATGCAAAAGTAGGAAGTCAGGAAACACCTGGAGTAATGGGCAAATTTGGCCTTGGAGTACAGAATGAAGCAGGGCAAAGGCTAATAGAGTTTTGCCAAGAGAATGCACTGGTCATAGCAAACACTCTTTTCCAACAACACAAGAGAAGACTCAACACATGGACATCACCATATGGTCAACACCGAAATCAGATATATGATATTTGTTGCAGCCAAAGGTGGAGAAGGTCTATACAGAGAGCAAAAACAAAACTGTGAGCTGACTGTGGTTCACATCATGAACTCCTTATTGCCAAGTTCAGACTTAAATTGAAGAAAGTAGGGAAAACTGCTAGACCATTCAGATATGACCTAAATCAAATCCCTTACGATTATACAGTAGATGTGAGAAATAGATTTAAGGGACTAGAACTTATAGACAGAGTGCCTGATAAACTATGGATCAAGGTTGGTGACATTGTTAAAGAGCCAGGAATCAAGACCATCCACAGAAAAAGAAATATAAAAAAGCAAAATGGCTGTATGAGGAGGCCTTTCAAATAGCTCTGAAAAGAAGAGAAGAAAAGCAAAGGAGAAAAGGAAAGCTATACTCATTTGAATGCAGAGTTCCAAAGAATGGCAAGGAGTGATAAGAAAGCCTTCCTCAGTGATCAGTGTAAAGAAATAGAGGAAATCAACAGAATGGGAAAGACTAGAGATCTCTTCAAGAAAATTAGAGATACCAAGGGAATATTTCATGCAAAGATGGGCTCAATAAAGGACAGAAACAGTATGGACCTAACAGAAGCAGAAGATATTAAGAAGAGGTGGCAAGAATACACAGAAGAACTGTACAAAAAAGATTGTCATGACCCAGATAATCACGATGGTGTGATCACTCACCTAGAGCCAGGCATCCTGGAATGTGAAGTCAAGTGGGCCTTAGGAAACATCACTACAAACAAAACTAGTGGAGGTGATGGAATTCCAGTTGAGCTATTTCAAATCCTAAAAGGTGATGCTGTGAGAGTGCTGCACTCGATATGCCAGGAATTTAGAAAATGTAGCAGTGGCCACAGGACTAGAAAAGGTCAGTTTTCATTCCAGTCCCAAAGAAAGGCAATGCCAAAGAATGCTCAAACTACCGCACAATTGCACTCATCTCACATGCTAGTAAAGTAAGGCTAAAAATTCTCCAAGCCAGGCTTCAGCAATACATGAACCGTGAAATTCCAGATGTTCAAACTGGTTTTAGAGAAGGCAGAAGAACCAGAGATCAAATTGCCAACATCTGTTGGATCATCAAAAAAAAACAAGAGACTTCCAAAAAATATATATTTCTGCTTTGTTTACTATGCCAAAGCCTTTGACTGTGTGGATCACCATAAACTGTGGAAAATTCTTCAAGAAGTTGGAATACCAGACCACCTGACCTGCCTCTTGAGAAGCCTGTATGCAGGTCAGGAAGCAACAGTTAGAACTGAACATGGAACAACAGACAGTTCCAAATAGGAAAAGGAGTTCGTCAAGGCTATATATAGTCATTCTGCTTACTTAACTTATATGCAGAGTACATCAAGAGAAACTCTGGGCTGGATGAAGCACAAGCTGGAATCAAAATTTCTGGGAAAAATATCAATAACCTAAGATACTCAGATGACACAACCCTTATGGCAGAAAGAGAACTAAAGAGCCTCTTGATGAAAGTGAAAGAGGAGAGTTTAAAAATCTGGCTTAAAGCTCAACATTCAGAAAACTAAGATCATGGCATCCGGTCCCATCACTTCATGGCAGATAGATGGGGAAACAGTGTAACCAGTGGCAGACTTTATTTTGGGGGGCTCAAAAATCACTGCAGATGGTGACTGGAGCCATGAAATTAAAAGACACTTCCTCCTTGGAGGAAACATTATGACCCACCTAGACAGCATATTTAAAAGCAGAGGCATTACTTTGACAACAAAGGTCCGTCTAGTCAAGGTTACAGTTTTTCCAGTGGTCATGTATGGATGTGAGAGTTGGACTATAAAGAAAGCTGAGCCCTGAAGAATTGATGCTTTTGAACTGTGGTGTTGGAGAAGACTCTTGAGAGTCCCTTGGACAGGAAGGAGATCCAACCAGTGCATCCTTAAGGAAATCGGTCCTGAATATTTATTGGAAGGACTGATGTTGAAGCTGAAACTCCAATACTTTGGCCACCTGATGCGAAGAACTGACTCATTTGAAAAGACCCTGATGCTGTGAAAGATCGAGGGCAGGAGAAGGGGACGACAGAGGATGAGATGGTTGGATGGCATCACCGTCTCGATGGACATGTGTTTGAGTAAACTCTTGGAGTTGGTGATGGACAGGGAGGCCTGGTGTGCTATAGTCCATGGGGTCGCAAAGAGTTGGACATGACTGAACAACTAAACTAACTAACTTAACTAACTAACTTAGGTGTGACCATAACTCAGTATAAGCTGATGTGCATCTATATGATTTTATTGAAATATTTTCTCGATAAAAACGAAATATTAGTGGTTATATTGAGACATGCTAGCTGTATTTAATTTAATTTGTTTATTTTACTAGCTATATTTTAAATAACAAAATCTGAGTATTCATTATATCATTATGATACAGAATGAAGCATATAAAAAGATCTTTTAAAAGTTTAGGGGGTTAGAGTAAGTCTAATCCGAAATGTTTGTCAGTTTCTAAGCAGTGCGTTTCTTCTACATTTTCCTCTTATCCTTTGATGTCTCCAGAGAGGGACCTGCTAGAAGAGATCAGCTGGAGGAACTGCAGGCATCACAGTTTGGTCGGCCTGACTTGTTTGGTATTCATGGCTTTTGTAGGTTATTGCTCTGTAACCTATCAAGGCTCTGCAGGGGTCAATATCTGACCCAGGTCCACCTGAAAGCTTCTTTTTGCTCTCTGATTTGAAAAAATTGACACAGCAAGCTCTTACTTTTTATCTACTTCAAAGTCACACCTACAGGATCTGGGAAATTGATTGAGTTTCATCGGTCCGACTTTTTTCTGGGTCGTTTGTCTTGTCCAAACTGATGAGATGAGCAGTACTGTGGCATTGTTTTAGATGGAAAAGGGTTAATAAGGCAAGAAGAGAAAAGCAAAATCCCTAATTTGTACATATGTCCTGTGAAGTTAGCATGCTTAGTAAACTTCTTACCAATTCAGTTCAGTTGCTCAGTCTTGTCCTAGTCTTTGTTACCCCATGGACTGCAGCACGCTAGGCTTTCCTGTCCATCACCAACTCCCGGAACTCACTCAAACTCATGTCCATCAAGTCGGTGATGACCTCCAACCATCTCATCCTCTGTTGTCCCCTTATCCTCCTACCTTTAATCTTTCCAAGCATCGGATCTTTTCCAGTGAGTCAGTTCTTTGCATCAGGTAGCCAAAGTATTGGAGTTTCAGCTTTAGCATCAGTCCTTCCAATGAGTATTCAGGACTGACTTCCTTTAGGATGGACTGGTGAGAAACTTCTTCCAATCCAAGGGACTCTCAAGAGTCTTCTCCAACACTACAGTTCAAAAGCATCAATTCTTTGGTGCTCAGCTTTGTTTATAGTTCAACTCTCACATCCATACATGACTACTGGAAAAACCATAGCTTTGACAAGCTGGGCTTTGTTGGCAAAGTAATGTCTCTGCTTTTTAATATGCTGTCTGTATCTAATTGGAAAATAATATTTGATTATATTCACAGAAATTATTAGAAATGAGATTGAGGGGTAAAGAAAGGTATAAAATATATGATCCAAAAATGTGGAAACTTTATATAGGGTTAAAAAGTTTTTGTCAAAGGTCAACTTTTAAAAATATTATGAGGGGGACCACATACAATCCTAAGCTACATCAACAGATAATTTACTTACTAAAAGAATTAAATAAAATTATATTTGACTATGACAAACCTAGACAGCGTATTAAAAAGTAGATACATCACTTTTCCAACAAAGGTCCGTATTGTCAAAGCCATGGTCTTTCCAGCAGTCAAGTACAGATGTGAGAGTTGGACAGGAAAGAAGGCTGAGTACCAAAGAACTGATGCTTTGAACTGTGGTGCTAGAGAAGACTTGAGAGTCCCTTGGACTACAAAGAGATCAAACCAGTCAATCCTAAAGGAAATCAACCATGAATATTCATTGGAAGGACTGATGCTGAAGCTGAAACTCCAATACTTTGGCCACCTGACGTTCTCATCAGAGCTGATTCATTGGAAAAGACCCTGATGCTGGGAAAGATTGAGGGCAGGAGGAGAAGGGGGCGACAGAGGATGAGATGGTTGGATGATATCACTGACTCAATGGACCTAAGTTTGAGCAAGCTCCAGGTCTGGTGATGGACAGGGGAACCCGACGTGCTGCAGTCCATGGGGTTGCAAAGAGTCAGACACGACTGAGCAAGTGAACTGAACTGAATGAACTGAGCAGTAAAATTGACTAAATAGTCATTTAAAGACATTTGGGTTTAGAGATTATAATAGAAGTTGCCTTTGAAGAAGGGATGGAAGCTTCTGAATAGTTGCACATATCTTGATGTGGATGGTGGTTACATGGGTTTATACATATGCTACAAAGCCACCAAACTGCACATTTAGTATTTGTGCCTCAGGAACTAAAGGGAAAAAAATAAAAGAGTAAAAAGGAACAGTAGGCGTATTCTCATGCAGCCAGAAGTCTTATCCTAGGCATTACTCTCTATGCTCTCATGGAATATCACAGTCTCTGGGACTCTCTTGAATTTCTTTTTCATTGTTTTATAGTTGCCTCTACTTCAGCCAGCATGTCTGCGTTCCAGGCAGAAATAAGGAAAAAGGAGCAAATGGGGCTTCCATGAGAAGGGGTTGAGGAGGATCTTAGGAAAAAAAACATTTCCAGAATCCTTTAGCAAACATCTGTTGAGGTTCATTAGCTAGTTATGCAGTCAAATCTACCTGCGAGGGAAGATGGAAGCTATATTTTTCATTCCATTTCTTCCTAGGAGGGAAACGGTCTCTGTTAATAAGGAAGGGAAGAATGCATATAGTGCAGTTAGCAGTGCCATATATGTGTGACTTTATTAAAACTGTTGTAAAATATATTCTCTGAGCCAATTATGGAATGAATGCATGAAATATAAAAGTGAATGATTGTCATACCTTAATGGGTTTAGATTAATTATGTATTTGAATATCTTAAATTATTATTTCCTCAAAATATGTTATGATTCAATCTTTTATCCTTTCAATTTGTTGGCCTTTTGCTAGCTTGAACAAGTGACACTGTGTTAGCAGCACCTGTTTATTTGTTTTATAGAATGTTGAGAAATAGCCTAGTAATCCACAATGCCAAAGCTAATGACAGATATGTGCATCTGAAGCCAAACCAAATTTTGTGTGAAAAGAAAAATTTTGCACAGTGATTCTATAGATCCATATAGTTGAAATTCTATTTTAAATCTGGTTGAAAAAATGTTTTAATTTAAAAAATGCTTGGATTTTATTTATTTATATTAGCTTAATGCACAGATTTATGAATAAATTCAGGGTTGAAATGGTAATGAAAGTGTCTCAAACCAGATGACATAAGAGAATAGGTTTCAGATTTATGCTTCCATATCATCTGCCAGCCTGGCAGCATAATTCCCAAACCTCTCTGCAGAAAATCTTTCATTTGAAGTGAGCTTCTGTTATGTGATCTTTTTCCCCCTGGCAGATGATGTGTTAAAAATGTATCTGGGAGATGGACCAGAGGCAGGTGCACAGGTTTTGATGTGGAAGCCTTGGCAGGTGTGACCCAGAATGGAATATATTCTCCTCAGAGGGACCTGTTGAGATCAGATGTTCATCAGAAAGACAATGCTCAAATTATTCTAACATGCATATAATTATTTCTTAACGCCGTATTCTGACCTTGCTATAATTTGCACATGAGCAAATGCATTTAAGCCATGTTAACAACGTCTGAACTATGATGTTTCTGGATCTGGAAAAACATGAAAATGCATTTCTAATCTTTTGCTGTACTTATGCAATTACTGACAGAGTAAATGAGGTGCCTCAATTAAAAGGGAAATGATAACTAAAGTTACTCATAGTTTTCTGCTGGATATAATGCCACCATCTAGGCAACTTGTGGCGTGGTTTCAAATCTTCCTTCCCTCTTCTTCACAGACAGTACAATTTCCCTTTAACAAACACATGTTCTCTGTGTAGAACTTCTTTGGACCTCAGACTAAGCTTTCCTCTAATTTCACAGTCCCTCTTTCTTCAGGTAACAAAAGTTTTTCAACTTTTGGGATTTAACTGAACTTCTACCACGTGTGTTACTAGCATGTCACATGAAGGGTATTCAGAACACATTTTAAAATTAATAAAGGAACATTTAAATAAAGAAAGATACCATACTGCAAGGTAAATCTAGCTTGTCTATTTGTTTTCCATTTTACATTCTCAGGAATGTATCAGGCTTTGTTTAGTATTCAAACTAGTTATAAAAACCTAGTAGCAAAAATTATTATGATGTTACATATGTTCTCAATTTTTAAGAACTGTAGTTGACATACAATATTGTATTAATTTCAGTTGTGCAACATTGGGATTTGGCATTTATACACATTATGGATTGATCACCATGATAACTTACTAACAATCCATCACCATATAAAGAAATATTACTGACTATATTCATTATGCTGTACGTTATACCCCTGAGACATATAGGTCAAAGCTGTGGTTCTTCCCAGTAGTTTTTCTAGTAGTCATGTGAGAGTTGGACCATAAAGAAGACTGAGCCCTGAAGAACTGATGCTTTCAAACTATGTTGTTGGAAAAGACTCTCGAGAGTCCCGTGGACTGCAAGGAGGTCAAACCAGTCAATCCTAAAGGAAATAAATCCTGAGTATTCATTGAAAGGACTGATGCTGAAACAGAAGTTCCAGTATTTTGGCTACCTGATATCAAGAGCCAACTCAATGGAAAAGACCCTGATGTTGGGCAAGATTGAAGGCAGTAGGAGAAGGGGATGACAGAGAATGAGATGGTTGGATGGCATCATCAACTCAATAGACATGAGTTTGATAAAGCTCCAGGAGATGGTGAAGGACAGGGAAACCTGGAGTGATGCAGTCCATGGGGTCGCAGAGTCAGACACAACTAAGCAACTGAACAAAAGGCCCTTCACCTGTTTTGCCCAACTGCCTATCACCCTTTCCTCTGATGACTGAAAAAAACGTGGTCCACTGAAGAAGGAAATAGCAAATCAATTCAGCATTCTTGCCTTGAGAACTCTATGAACAGTATAAAAAGGCAAAAAAGATAGGACACTGAAAGATGAACTCCCCAGGTCGGTAGGTACCCAATATGCTACTAGAAATCAGTGGAGAACTAACTCCAGAAAGAATGAAGAGACAGAGCCAAAGCAAAAACAACACCCAGTTATGGATATGACTGGTGATGAAAGTAAATTCCGATGCTGTAGAGTAATATTGCATAGGAACCTGGAATGTTAGGTCCATGAATCAAGGCAAATTGGAAGTGGTCAAACAGGAGATGGCAAGAGTGAACATCCATATATTAGGAATCAGCGAACTAAAATGAGCTAGAATGGAAGAATTTAACTCAGATGTCCATTATATCTACTACTGTGGGCAAGAATCCCTTAGAAGAAATGGAGTAGCCATCAGAGTCAAGAAAAGAGTCTAAAATGCAGTACTTGGATGCAGTCTCATAAACGACAGAATGATCTCGTTTCCAAGTTCGTTTCCAAGTCTAACCATTCAGTATCAAGGTAATCCAAGTCTATGCCGCAACCACTAATGCCAAAGAAGCTGAAGTTGAACAGTTCTATGAAGACCTACAAGACCTTCTGGAACTAACACGCAAAAAAGATGTCCTTTTCGTTATAGGGGACTGGAATGCAAAAGTGGGAGGTCAAGAAACACCTGGAGTAACGGGCAAATTTGGCCTTGGAGTACAGAATGAAGCAGGGCAAAGGCTAACAGAGTTTTGCCAAGAGAATGCACTGGTCATAGCAAACACCCATTTCCAACAACACAAGAAAAAATTCTACACATGGACATCACCAGATGGTCCGTACGAAATTAAATTGGTTATATTCTTTGCAGCCGGAGATAGAGAAGCTCTATACAGAGAGCAAAAACAAGACTGTGAGCTGACCGTGGCTCAGATCACGAACTCCTTATTGCCAAATTCAGACTTAAATAGAAGAAAGTAGGGAAAACCACTAGACCATTCAGGTATGACCTAGATCAAATCCCTTATGACTATACAGTGGAAGTGAGAAACAAAAGTGAACAAAAACAACAGTAGTGTGGATATCTTTGGATTCATCTTGTTTGGACCTCTCTGTGTTTCATGGACTTAGATATCTGCTTCCTTCACCAGGTTAGGGAAGATTTCAGCCATTATTTCTTCAAGTAGGTTTTCTGTCCTTTTCTCTCTTTCTCTTTTTCTTCTGGGACCCCTATAATGTGAATGTTAGTATGCTTGCTCTTATCCCAGAGGTCCTTTAAACCATCCTCATTTTAATTTTTTTTTCTTTTTCTGTGCCAGTTGAGTGATTTCCACTATCCTATCTTGCAGATCTCTGACCTGTGCTTCTCCATCCTCTAATCTGCTGTTGATTCCCTATAGTAAATTTTTTCCTTTTAGTTACTGTATTATTTGGTTCATTTTTATGTTTTCTATCACTTTGTTGAAGTTCTCAGTGAGTTCATTCATTCTTCTCTTGAGTTCAGTTAACATTTTGTGACCATTTCTTTGAACTCTTTATGTGACAAGATTTCATTTAGTTCTTTTTATGAGGTTTTGTCTTGTTCTTTCATTTAGAATGTATCTGTTTATCTCCTCATTTTTTCTGTCTTCTTATACTTGTTTCTGTGTATTAGGTATATCATCTATGTCTGCAGGTCTTAAAAGAGGGACCTTATGTTGAATGTATCTTGTAGGGCCCATGGGCACAATCCCCCTTTGGGCACTATAGCCAGGTGCTCCACAGATATCCCTTGAATAGCCTGTGTGTATCCTCCTGTTTTGGTTGGGCCATGATTGCTGTGGGTGTGACCCCAGACTGACTGGCTGGCAGGTCTGGCCACAGATGGTGCACAGTCATGGTGTGCAGGACTGGCCCTATAGAGTGGGAGCTGATCTGGAGGGTCACTGATGCCATCCAGTACCATCTTCCAGGAGGGGTGGGGGCTCTCTCTGTGGAGCTATAGCTGCTTTGGAGGTGTGCTGGTGCCTGGCACAGACCCCACTGGTGGTGTCAGGTGGGAGCCTCTTTGGAGGAGCCAGCTGGGGTGAGCAAATTGGGTGGGTCTGTTTCTCAGAGGAACACCAGGTGTTAGCAAGGTTGACAGGGAATGGCCAAAAGGGCACTGGCCAATACCAGGACAACTAGGTGGAAGAAGTCTTATATTTAAAAAAAAAAAATAGTGCCTGCCAATGCTTTTATTCCCAGAGAATGTTCTACCAGATCCTGGCCCTCTAGCGCGCAACCTGAATTTAGTAATGATTCTGCTTCTTGTATGACCCACATAGTTTTCAAGCTGCTGCCTGTACACTGGGACTGTGAGGGAGGAACTTTATGCTTGAGCCCTTCAAGAGTGGAGTCCCAGTTTCCCACAGCCCTCTGGTTCTTCTGGATGTAAGCCCCAGTGGTTTTCAAAGCCATATTCAGATTTTGTGGGGGCTTCTGTGACCAGTGCAGGGGGATTTGATGTGGGGCTCCTCAGCTGTTCATGGATACCTCTGTAATATCTCTCCTGTTTATCTGTCACTGCAGTTCAGTGTGGGTTCTGACTAGACCCCCTCTCTGCTCCTCTTACCCAAATGAATGTGCCCTTTTCTTTATATTTTCCTTAGTTATGGAAAAGCTATTCTGATAGTCTCCAGGTCATTTTCAGAAATTGTTGTTCTACATGTAGTTATAGTTTACGTGTGTCTATGGGAAGAGACGAGCTCAGGATCTTCCTGCTCGGCCATCTTGAGCTGTACCTCATCTTCAATTTTCACATATATTTTCAATTGTGTTCCAAAAATAATAATGAACATCAAATTATTTGGTACATATTCCTTAAAATTAGTTAAATCATTGGGAACAAGTTTCAGTATCTCTTAATAACAGACTGTGTAAAGAAGTTGTTGACAAAAGTCCTTGTTAGAATGCAGAGCACTAGCTTTGTCCTTGTGATTTGCACAGAAAAGCCTTAAAGGTCAGCAAATATTTGCCTACATTCTAAAAAAGGATGATAATGTATACTTTTTGTGGCTCTTCATCATGTAGATAGGTTTCTATTTGTTTACTAAAATGAGGATATATTTTCCTGTGACATTGAATAGATGTCATAGAGTTAACTTTCAAAGATTAATAACTGGTATATTTGAAACTATTCATGTATTTGTAAGAAACAGCATTTGCTACGGAATTTGATTTTGAGAATTATATTTATTTACTTAAACTTGTATAACAGTTGTGGTGAGAAGTTGAATTTGCTCATTTATCTTGTGGTAATTAACTCACTGAGATAATCATAACTTATTTAATCAGTATATAAAAAAGTATGTATCTTCTAGATTAAGAATGTTCTCATAGACAGCTGTTTTTCATAAAGTTTATGCAAGTCAAAGCTTAGCATCTGACTTTTAAAGATTAATTTTAAAGCAGCAAAATTCTCACTCTTACACAGTGTGGATTTTTTTTTTTGTAAAGATCAAAATAATTGTGTTTCCAGAATGGCAAATAAATCTATTATTTTGTTGAGAGACTTAAAATTTCAATTTTAAGAATTACATATTTAAGACTAGCTATGGCATGGTCTTGGCCTTAATAGTTCTTCCTGTGGAGCTTGTCTTGTTTCCCATTTATAATCAGCTTTAAAATGTTCTGGAATTCTTGTCTCCCTATCATCCCAGCATGTCTCCTTTTTCTCTCGAAATTTTTTGTCTTTTCTGAAGCCTAGAATATTTGTAAAGGAGAAAAATCGTTATCATTATTTTGCTTTCCCCCATTTACTTTTGCTTTACTTTTATGTTTACTTTTTTCCTCATGTTTGTATCTCATGCCTGTGACCCTGGGTAAAAGAGTTTATTAATTATTAGAGTATGTGAAATACGTGAGTTTTTTTCATTGGCTTATTCTGACTGGTCAACAAAATTAGAAAATTTGCAACTCTTCCTAGCTAAATATTTATTACAGAGCAGCAGCTGGCCAGTAGGAGTTTTATCATTACTATAAATTGGAATTTATGGTATTGTTAATTTTCAGTAGATACTGTATCATTATTAAGAAAGCAAGTAGTCTTTGGATCAAAGAGTATTAAAACAGGGAGAGAATTGTGATAGTCAGCTTCCAAAATGACTCCCATTTTTCATGCTCTGTGTCATCTCCTATTGAGTGTTTACTGGACCTAATAATTTGCTTATAATTAATATTAATAGAATATGATAAAAATTATGTGACGTCACTTTCAAGACTAGGTTACAAAGACTGACTTCTCTCTTATTCCCCATCTGCCTGTATCTGGCTTTCTCGTTTCTTCATTCTGATGAAAGGGAGTTATCATGTGTGGTCCTACAAAAAGGTGGAGTGGAAAGAGCTGAGGTGGTCCTACAACCAGTGACAGAGAGTAACTAAACCCCTTAACAACAGATAATTCATGCAGGGATAAAAGTCCATTTCTGTTGTTTATAAATAAGGATATCAATTGGTTTTTCCACTTCTTTTGCTTAATTTCTTTAACCAAGGCATGCAATTAAATTGTGGTAATGTAAGTTTCAAGTCTATTGTCAATGTCCTGGTGTATTAGAATATTTTAATAGGTATTTAGACATCTTTCTGGGGATTCCCTGGTGGCTAAGTGTAAAAAATCCACCTACTATTTAGGCCTTCTTCCCACTTTCTGATTGGGTTGTTTTTCTGGTATTGAGTTGTATTATACAGAGTGAAGTAAGTCAGAAAGAGAAAGATAAATATTGTGTACTAACGCACATATATGGAATCTAGAGAGATGGCACTGATGAATTTTTTTCCATGGCAGCAATGAAGAAAGAGACATAGATACCAGACTTATGGACACGGGGGAGGGGAGGAGGGAGAGGATGAGATGTATGGAGAGAGTAACATGGAAACTTACAATACTTTATGTAAAAAAGGTAGCTAATGTTAATTTGCTGTATAACTCAGGGAACTCAAACATGGGCTCTGTAACAACAACAATAATAACAAAATGGCTTCAAAAACATTTTGAGTTTTTTAATCTATAAGTTTCATTGCATGGGCTCTTTCTCTTTCTTCATATTCCACAGTATTCATCACACAGAATTCTTTGTTCAGACATTGGAGAATGCTAACTGACATAGGACAAGGCACCTGCTGGGGATCTTAAATCTAGAGCTAGATGTTAAAGAATATGGAAAAGGGGTAGTGAATTACAGGAAAGCACATTAATTCAAGGAAAAGCTGCTCAAAAGCCAACATTATATAGGTCAAAATAAGACTTTTTAAAATCTCTGTGCATTTAACAGCCTTGTGAAGCTTTGATATGTGTTTCATGTAGGAGTAATATACAGAGCATAAGATGGTAACAAACTAATATTCGAGATTCCTAGGTGTATGAGCAAAGTATGCCAAAATTGGAAATTTGGCAAAAGATGCTTACTCCTTGGAAGGAAAGTTATGATCAACTTAGACAGCATGTTAAAAAGCAGAGACATTACTTTGCCAACAAAGGTCCATCTAGTCAAAGCTATAGTTTTTCCAATAGTCATGTATGGATGTGAGAGTTGGACTATAAAGAAAGCTGGTCACTGAAGAATGGATGCTTTTGAACTGTGGTGTTGGAGAAGACTCTTGAGAGTCCCTTAGACAGCAAGGAGATCCAACTAGTCTATCCTAAAGGAAGTCAGCCCTGAATATTCATTGGAAGGATTGATGTTGAAGATGAAACTCCAGTACTTTGGCCACCTGATGCGAAGAACTGACTCAATAGAAAAGACCCTGATGCTGGGAAAGATTGAAGGTGGGAGGAGAAGGGGATGACAGAGGATGAATGGTTGGATGGCATCACTGACTCAATGGACATGATTATGAGTAAGCTCCAGGGGTTGGTGAAGGACAGGGAGGCCTGGCGGGCTGCAGTCCATGGGGTAACAAATAGTTGGACAGGATTGAGCAACTGAACTGAAACTGAAGGTGGATATTGGACTGAACACTGCCTGCTGTCCAAGAAAATCAAGAAGGCACAGAAAGGCTGACCAGCTGCTTTGATAAGGGAGCCAACAGAGTGCTGTTCTGTGGTATCAAGTTGAGGAAGGCAAGGAGTATGTGATGATTAACCATGGAGTAGACCTGTGCCCTGTGGGAGAGAGAACCAGTGTGAAATTATCTTGAATCTTTTTTTAGTGGAGCTACATACTACTTGTACTAAGTTGCTCAGTTGTGTCCAAATCTTTGTGACCCCATGGACTATAGCCTGCTAGGCTCCTCTATCCATGAAATTCTCCAGGCAAAAATACTGGAGTGGGTTGCCATTTCCCCTCCAGGGGATTTTCTCGACCCAGGGAGCCAACCTATGTCTCCTGCTTGGCTGGCAGATTCTTTACCACTGCTTCACTTGGGAAGTCCTTTAGTAGAGCTACTTAATGGATAAAAAGACCTCGGGATAAAGTGCTTGGATTTTAGATTCCTAGACTAAGGAAATTTGAAAAAAGACAAGTCTAGAAGGGACCTATACAAGGTGTATAAAAATTTCCCACAGGAATAAAGAACTGGGCTTCACTTCTGGCTCAGTGGTAAAGAATCCACCTACAATGCAGGAGACCCAGTTTCAATCCCTGGGTTCGAAAGATCCCCTTGAGAAGAAGATGGCAACCCATTCCAGTATTCTTGCCTGGAAAATCCCATGGACAGAGGAGCCTGGAGATCTACAGTCCGTTAGGTTGCAAAGAGTCAGGCGTGACTTAGAGACTAAACATATCAACATATAACATATAACCCTTATATTCCTTTCTTACATCAGCCTTCCAGTCTGAAGCAAGCCCAAGCAAAGAAAGGAGAATATATAATGTTTTGTCAAGTTTTAACCTTTAATTATTACGTAGGAGTTGGCATTCTAACTTTTTAAATTGAGACTGTTTCTTACTTAGTGTGATGATAGGACTGTATGTTATTTAAGAGTGGACAGAAAAGTTATGAGCTTGCCAGAGTTGAGATCTAATGGCAGAGTAAGATTACCTCCCCTGAATAAAATTTAATGAGATGGCAAAAGAAAATCAAATTGCATTTGATGACAATCCATGTTTCATGTTATTTCTCATACCAGTGTCACATGCTTCTCCACTGTTTTTCTGTATTACCCAATAGAAAAATTTATCATAATACTTATTACTGATTTACTTGTCTGCCTCACTTAGAAGATGAATGATAAGATAAAAACTCATTGTGAAGAAAAGCCAGTAATAGGAAAATAGTCACGCTTCATAGAAAGTTTTCTATCAGGAATCAGACTTGCTTGAAAACAGGAAGAAAACTCTGATCTGCAGACATATTCAGCTGAAAAGAGAAAACGTTTCTAGTATTTGTCAGAGTGCAACAAAAAAAGAATTTTGAAACTACTGCAAAAATATCTTTGTGGTGTAAACATTTCCTAATACACAGACTTAGCCTCAAGCTTTCCTCTAGCAATTGTTCTACTCCCTGTTCAAGATGTTCAAATCAACAAGCATTCATCATTTGATCTTCTATTTATGTTGTAGGGATAGATATACCAGCCTGGTTTTCTTGGAAAGTTTTATGATCCATATCAAACTTACTTTGAGTTTTAATGCTACTGACAACAACAAATAAGAAAATGGAAAAATCAATGATGAAAAGTCTTCAGCATTATAAGCAAGTTACTATAAATCATACTGAATACTTGGAAAGTGAACTCTGTTAGAAATAAACAAAAAGTCCTCCTTAGTGTTATTAATCTACCTTATTTTGAGATGACTACAATATGCATTTATTTACTGAGATACTTATCATCAAGTTCTACTAAAGAAAATGATCTCAAATGAGTTATCTGCTACAAGTTTTGGAATCAGAAAGCTTAACTAGCATGGACATGTGTCTATTAAAGCTATTTCTTTGTGTTAAACATTCAAAATAATGGAGTATCATATTCCATGAGAATTAAGAAGTGTCTATTGGAGGTTACTCAAGAAATGCGTAGATAAATCAATCTTTTTAACTCTAAACTTAATGTGTTCATGTCTCCATGATATATTTGCTATGTGAAAAAGAATATTCATTGTAGAGATAGCAGAAATTGGGAAAGCATTGAATATTGATAGTATATATAATAGCTATGGGCCATTGCTATCATACAATATGACATATGCATTCTAAAAATTACTGTGCTATACAAAATAGTACAATAAAGACTATATACCATATGGAAAAAATAGGGCTAAGGATACAACATTCAAAAACTTCTTTAGTGACACATTACTAATGTTTGTCCCCCTAAAATTTATACATGTTGAAATCTTAACCCACAAAGTGATAGAATTAGGAGGTAGGGCATTTGGGAGGTGATTAGACTATGAAGGCAGATCACTCGTGTATGGGAATAGTGCCCTTATAAAAGAGGCCTGAAACCACCCCTCTTCCCTTCCACCATGTTAGGACATAGTGAGAAGTGACAGTCTAAAACCAGGAAGAGGGCCTTCACCAGAAGCCGGCCATACTGGCACCCTGATCTTAAAATTCCAGCCTCCAGAACTGTGACAAATTTCTGTTTTCTGTAAGCTACTCAATATGTGGTGTTTTGTTATAGTAGTCTGACTAGACTAAGACACATATGGACTCACAGACACACACATACACATGAAGATGGGCCATGATAAAAACATGAACAGTTTTACACATGTCAAACTGTTAAGAAAATGCACAATACTACAATGAATATGGCACTTTACCTTGAAAAAGACCTGAAGTTTTCTTCTGAAAGTGGTCACAGGGAGGGTTGCAGCATTTGAGTTATAGATATTAATAAGTGATAGAAGGAGACTTTCTGAGATCAGACAAGAAATCATAATGCAAAATGTAGATGGGTATTCTTCATCACACACACATACACACACACACACACACACACACACACACACACGGTGTGTTTGGGATGGGAGATATTATTCCTGTGTTACTGGGTTCAGCTGGGTGCACTTTTATGCATTCATCCACTATTCATCATAGATGGAATTATGTATAGGTATGTATGTGCTCAGTTGTGTCCAATTATTTGCAACCCTATGTAGCCTGCCAGGCTCCTCTGTCCATAGAATTTTCCAGGCAGACTACTAGATGGAGTGGGTTGTCATTTCCTTCTCCAGGAACTACGTATAAGTAAGCTCAAAATGTATTTTATGCTCAAATTGTTCCCAAGTGTTGAAATAAATTTGCATTTCCAAAACAAGCTTTATAGCAGAACGGACAGACTGTGCTTTTAAGACATGTTGTTTCCTCTTTGTGCTTTAATGGGAAAACATAGCTAATAATGTCCTAGATGTTTTCACTTCCACATTTAATCTTATTCAGTTTTCTGGGCAGCCGTGAGACATATATGTTATTGTTTTCACTTTTATTAATATTAATAATAAACCGAGAGAGGAAATTTCTGAAGGTATTACAATCTGTTAGTAGTGGGGTAGGAATTATTTAAATCTGTTAGATTGAGAAGCCCACATTCATTTGTCTAATTATTGCACCATGTCTCATTATTTGAACAAACAGAAGTGTAGGGGGAAAAGTGGTAATCATTAAAAATTTTCCACTTGTATGGATCTACATTTTATGCAGTTGGTAACTATATTTTCATATACCATAAACAATAGCATACTGTTATAATTTTTATGTCTCTATATGTTCATTCTTAGCTATTTCCAAAGAAGCTGCTATTTACCCAAAAGAAATTAATATTTTTTTCTGCTGAAAATGTTTTTCTTTATTGATTTAATTTGTAAAACTTTTGAAATAAAATAATGATAGACAATGTATGGGACTGTGAAAAAGGAAGAGTCTTGCACCACATATAAATATTTTGCTCAGTTTTCAGGCATTATAATACATTGTATGTTATACTGAAAAAGCACTATAAAGAGGGCACTTTAAAACTCATTATTAATACAACTCAAATGACTTGCAAAACTTCTATATTCGTTGCTTCTCATAATCTAGTCTTCGAAATGTAGCAGTACTTTTTACATCTGGTATCATGCCTTATGTGCCTATGTGCATGATTTTACAAAATTTTAAAACACTACTTTTTATTTGATTTCATAAATGATTGTTAAGACCACTGTTTTGCAGAGTTATGGCACAACCTCAGAAAATATTTTACTCCTCCATACTTCAAAGTGTTTGCTTAAACATATGTCACTTCCATAAGTACTCTTTTCCTACACCAAAGGGCGGAAGTTACAAGTGGGCAAAGTATGAGGTCATTTGTAGTATTCAATATTAAGATATGAGGCTTCTTATTTCATAATAAATTTAAACACCTGGCAATTAAAATGTCAAATGATAGATTCATTTAAATAATGAATGCATGTTTATTTGTTTTCCTAAAAATAAAAATGCTATGCAAATGATTACTGTATTAAGTGACTATAAGCCATAAATCCTTTTATGAGTATATACTTTCAGATCTTTCTCTGTGTCTCTGTCTTTCACTGTGAGTTTATGTTTCTGCATTAATGTGCATATGTATAACATGTAACCATTGAACATATAAACACTGTTTTGAAACTGTTTTCATTGACAATAAATTAAGGTACTCTTTTATATCAATATATTTTCATATGCAACATTATTCCTACAGGCTAAATATTATTTCCCTTTATGGAAAGATCATAATTTTTAAGCAAGTTTGTTTTATAAATTTTTAATATTTTGAACAATGTCATGAAGAACAACCAAAAGTATAAATATTTACACAAATGAATTCATACTATCTTTAGGCTAAATAATTAGACTAGAATTGCTAGTTTGCATTTATTTCTCAAAATGTTCACCACAATTTGAATGAATATATTTCTATAAGTAAGAGACTATTTGTTCTCTAGTTTATTGCCAAAAAGTGCTCTACAGTTTTAAAAACTTGGTTGGTTATTTTATGTGATGCTTTTTTATTTTTTTTGCCTGTTGCCTATTTTTACCTTGAGATTTCATCTGATATTTTCCCTATTCTTTTTCAAAGTTGATGTTTTCTAAGTTTGTCTCTTTGACTTTGCCTGTTGTAAATTTTTCATGTAGATGTAATAATACAATCTACGGTCTTGGTGATTGGCTTCTTTCACTTGTATTTGCAAGGTTAATCTGTATTATAGCATAATCCCTGCTTCATTTCTTTATATTACCAAATAATATTCCATTATATAGATATGCCACATTTTATGTTTCTGTCATCAATTGTTAGGCATGAGTAAAGCAGCTATGAACATTTGTGTGCAAGTAGTTGTGTGGAAATAAGTTTTCATTTTTCTTGAGACTCTACCTAGGAGTGGAATTGCTATGTTTCACTTTTTACAAAACTGCCAAACTGTTTTCCAAAGTGTGACTGTTTAATTTTTCCACATTCTTATGAAAATAGATAATTGCCATTTGCTTTCTGGCAGCATTTTGTTTTTTACCTATTGACCCACTTCAGTCATTTTTCACACCAGGACCCAACCATATTGGCACTCTGGTATTACCTTGTCATCTGCAGATAGTCACAGTTTTTCTCTTTCCTTTGCAACTTGGATACCTTTATTTCTTTTCCTTGTCTGCTTACTATGGCCAGGAATTCCAATATATAATGAACAGAAGTAATTAGAGTAGGCACTTTTGTTTTATTCCTGATTTTAGAGGAAAAACTTTCAGCTTTCCACCATTGAGTGTAATGTTAGCTGTGAGCTTGAAATAAATGCCCTTTATTATGTTGAGGTACATTCCCTCTGTACCCACTTTGCTGAGAGTTATTTTAAGTGCATATTTTTCAGATGCTGTCCTGCATCTATTGAGATGATCATATGATTTATATCCTTTATTTTATTATTTTATTTATTATCACATTGACTGATTTGAGCTGTCCTTGCATCCGTGGCATAAATCCTACTTGATTGTTGTATATGATCCTTTTAATGTGTTTTGAATTTGTTTTGCTAATATTTTATTGAGAATTTTTGCATCTGTGTTCCTCAGGAATATTAGCCTATAATTTTCTTTTCTTGCGACATTCATTTTTGGTATCAAGGTAGTGCAGGCCTTATAAAATTGAATTTGAAAGAATTCCCTTTTATATTTTTTGGAAATTTGAGGAGAAATGATACTCTTTTTTCGAACGTTTGGTAGAATTCAACAGTGAAGCAGCAGTCTTGTTCTAGGCTTTTGTTTGTTGGGTTTTCTTTTTTTATTATTACTGATTCAACATCATTACTAATAGTCTAATCAGATTTTCTGTTTCATCATGATTTAGTCTTACTTTGTACTTTTTTAGGAATTTATTCATTTTTTTCTCTAGTTTATTCAATTAATGGGCGTAAAATTGTTCAGAATGGCTCTTATGATCTTTCATATTTCTGTGGTATAAGTTGTACCATCTCCTCTTTCATTTCTGATTTTATTTGAATGCTTTCTTTTTGCCTTGGTGAGTTTACATGCTTGTCATTTTGTTTATTTTTTCAAGGAACACATTCTTAGTTTTGCTGATCTCTCTATTGTCTTTTTAGTATCTATTTTTTAAATTTATGTTCTAATCTTTGCTATTTTTTTTCCTTCTCCCGGTGTTGGGCTTCATTTGTTCTTCTTTTTCTAGTTCATTGAGGTGTAAAGTTAAGTAGTTTGAAACTTCTCTTGTTTCTAGTGATTGGCATTTATCATTATGAATGTCCCTCTTCAAACTGTTTCTTGTGCATTCCACAAGTTTTGGTATGTTATATTTTCATTGTAATTTATCTCAGTTACTTTTTAAAATTTCTTCTTTAACCTATTATTTGTGTAGTAGCATGTCATTTAATTTCCACGTTTGTGAATTTTGTAGTTTTTTTGTGTGTAATTAATTTGTAGTTTTATGCTACAGTGGTCAGAAAAAAGCTTGATATGATTTTTACAATTTCAAAATGATTTTCATTATATTGAGACTTCTTTTGTGGTCTAACATATGATGTATTCTAGAAAATGTTCCATGTGCACCTGAGAAGAATGTGTATTATGTTGCAATTAGATGGAATATTCTGCATATATATATATATAGTGTGTCAGGCCTAATGTATTATTTAAGGCTGATGTTTCCTTATTACTGTTCTGTTTAGCTGATCCATCCATTGATATAAGTGGACTATTAAAAGTCCTTACTTTTTTCTGGAGATACCAGTGAGCTAGAATAAGGCAGAGGGATAACCCAATATGGCATCTACCACCTACATTCCGGGAGAAGGCAATGAATGGCACCCCACTCCAGTATTCTTGCCTGGAAAATCCCATGGACAGAGGAGCCTGGTAGGCTGCAGTCCATGGGGTCACACAGAGTCAGACACGACTGAAGTGACTTAGCAGCAGCAGCAGCAGCCTACATTCCTTGAATCTACATAGTCTCTTGTTTAAACCATCCTACTACATGTGAAGTGGTATCTGAGTGCAATTTTGATTATGCATTTCCCAACTAAGTAATGATGTAAAGCATTATCTCATGTGATTAGAGGGTCTTCCTGATAGCTCAGCAGGTAAAGAATCTGCCTACAATACAGGAGACCCAGGGGACGGTTTGATCCTTGGATCTGGAAGATCCCCTGAAGGAGGGAATGGCAAGTCACTCCCTATATTCTTGCCTAGGAAATCCCATGGACAGAAGAGCCCGGCAGGCTAAAATCCATGGGGTTGCAAAGAGTCGAACAGGACTGAGTGACTAAGCACACACATATATACACATACAGCGATGAGAGAATACTCACATATCTTCTTTGGAATATCTATTTAAATCCTCTTCTCATTTTTAAATTGGGTTGCTGTTTATATTGAGTTGTGATTATTGTTAACTACAATCTGGATACAAATGTCTTATCAGTTATGTAACTTGGACTATTTTATCCCATTCAGTGGATTGTCAGATTATCTCTTTCACTTAAAAAAAAATGATATCCTTTGAAACACAAAACTTAGTTGTGATGAGTCTTATTTATCTTTATTTTTTTGGCTTGTGCTTATGGGTTCATATCTAACACACCGTTTCCTAATCGGGTCAGGAAAATTTACTTCTATGATTTTTTCCAAAGTTGTGTACTTTTAGCTGTTACATTTAGGTCTGTGATCAAGTTTGATTAAGTGAAGTAGGGATCCAACTTTATTTATTTGCATGTGGATATTCAGCTGTCCCCATACCATTCATTGAAGAGATTTTCACTCTCCATTGAATGACCACACTTCTCAAAATTTGACATACTTGTAGAAAATCATTTTGCCATAAATGCAAGTATTTATTTGTGGGCTCTAGTTTCTGTTCCATTGATCTATAGGTCTGTTTATGCCAGCACCACACTGCTTTGATAACTATACCCTTGTGGTAAGTTTGGAAATCATGGAGTATTAATGTTATAACTTTCTTCTTTATTGAAAAATCTGCATTCCTTGCAATTTCATATGAATTTTAGGATGAACTTGTCCATTCATACAAAAAGGCAGCTGAGATTTTGAAAGGAATTGTTTTGAATCTGTAGGTCGATTTAGAGATTATTGCTGGCACATCTTAACGATATTATATTTTCTGATACGAGAACAAAGGCTCTCCTGTCATTTATTTAGGTCCTCTTTAATTTTTTTAAACAATGCTTTAAATTTTCAGTGTTTAACATCTCTGAATTGTACCATCTAGAAAAAATATCTTTCCTAGTCACTGACTTACAAAGGGGTGGTTGTGTGAAATCTTTATCCTGCTTCTTTAAGCTTTGGCAAGGAAGTAAAATATATTACTCTGTCCATTCTATGCCTAATGGACATAGCTAGTTTGATAACTGCATAATAGCAACAGTCTCGAGAATGGGAGAGAGTAGATGAAGTACTTGGTGACCTCTGTCTCTGACACACATCTGATGTGGGAAAGAAAGAAGTATCAGGCTTTATTGCTCTGTGGGGAAAAGCAGAGATGAGAAACCATGTGTTTATTATGCTAGTTGTGTAAAAATAGAGGTGTGTGCGTTTACATATTTGAATTTGTGTGGAAAATAAATGCCATGAAATACACAAAACCGGTATCTACATTTACCTCCAGAAAAGTAAACTTAGGAAATAAAAACAGGCCTGGAAATAAAATTTACTTCTAGCTTTATACTGTATTTTACTTTCAAACTTTGTGCATTTTATCACAGCAAGTAACATAAAGGCTATTAAAAATTCTACAACTCCTACTTCTCTTCTCATGCATAATAGAGTAAATCTCATTGATAAAGAATAGAAAGTGCTGGATCAGATCACTATATATATGCACTCACTTTTGACAAAGATGACACTTCAGGATAGTGAAAAAATAATGATGGTTCAATAAAAAGTTCTAGGTCAATTGATTTTCCATATTTAAAAAATGAATTCTTGTCTTACGTTGTACATAAAAATCAATCCCAAAGGAATTTCAGAGTTAAGTGTGAAAAGTAAAGCAATAAATATCTTAGAAGAAAACCTGAGAAAATATCTTTATAACCATGAAGTATGCAAAATGTTCTTAAATGATATGGACAATGCTTCAATTATGACCAAAATAAAAATAGTTTATTAGACTACATTAACATAAAATTCCTCTAGTAAGAGAGTGAATAGGCAGCCCCAGAGAGTCAGATAAGGTATTTGCAATATATTTATTTGTAAATGATTTGTTAGAATATATATATATATATAACCCTTAAAATCAATAAGAAAAATACAGAAATCCAACAGAAAAATTAAAAAAAAAATTGCACAAGCCTTTACAAAGATATTCAGAGTACAAATAAGCATATGTAAAGGTTTTTAAATTCATTTATCTTCAAGAAATTTCAAAATGTAAATATAGCATGTTTCCACTACACTAAAATGAGACAGAAGCCATGACAAATGTTGGTGAGGTTGTTGGAACATAAATTGATAAAATAACTTTGAAACCTGACTTGGCACTATTTACTAACAGTAATTATTTGCATGCACTAGTAATTCCAAATCTAAGTACATATACAACACCAGTGTGTACATATGTTCACTAAATGAATTTATTAGAATGTTTACAGCAGCATTGCATATGACAACTAAAACTACCTATATTCCCAGCATCAGTAGACTGGATAAAAGAAAAAAGTATGGTATATTCACACATTGACTAGTAATATACAGTGAGAATGAGCATACTGTGCCTGCCTTCAGTGATATGAATGAATCTCACAAGTATAATATTGAATAAAGGAGTTTAGTCAGAGTCCCTTTATATATATAATTCGAAAATAAAAGATGTGGCTTCAATACATTAAAAGTCAAAGAGCAGTTAAACTTTGTTATGTGACTGCCTGCAAAGGGTTCCTGGTAATGTTGCTTCTTAATCTTGGTACCATTCACATGGGTGCATTCAGTTTACAAAGTTTCCAGACTCTACAGTGATGATTTGTGCCCTGTCCTTTGTAGACTTTATTCCTCAATGAAGAGTGCAAAAATTATTAAGAAGTCTGCACCAAAGTAATTCTGAGAATTATTTTATGCAGTTATCTCTTTAGTCATGTAGAGATACTAGAAGATTCCAAACAGAAAAGCAAAAAAGGAAACATTTGGAACCACAATCCTCTAAGCATAATCAGCATAATACAACATTTTTTTTGGTACAAGTTTTCTTATCGGTTCATAAATCTTTATGTAGCTTTTAAGTGTTTGTACCATCTTTTCATTAGCTATACCATATCTTCCCCAAGCTGATCCATCAGAATAGCACATGTGCACACTGCTAAGCATTTAAACAATGATCAAGAATTAGGAAGGTAAAGCACAAATAAATAAATAAGTCTTGTCTTATCAGGGCTCTGACATCAAAACAATTTTTGAATGGAAACAATTCATAATAATAATTCCATTTTCTAATCTATGGAAAAAATTCTGTTTACTGTACCCGCTATGGATATGAATTTTCAATCTGACTTTCATATTAAGGCTGCAGTGAACAAATTCTCTGTGAAGATGAACCTCAGTATTTCATTTCTGGAGCCATTCATGAAAACCCTATCAAACTTGACTGAACTTGAAATAACAGTCACTTGCCTGGTAATCTGTATTCAAAGTTATGTGATGTATGAGTTCCTGTAAGTCTGTTGGCTCACTTAGGTCAGTCATCGTGGCTTTATATCTCACTATTAATAATGCTAAGAAATCAAATGAAAATAGACTTTCAGGTCCAATCTGAGTAAATAGATGTAGGGATTTTCTGAGTCTCTGTGGGCATTTAAATTAGAGTTACATCAAAAACTCATCAATATTTTCCATTCTAAAAGTTTTTAGTATATGAATAAGGTTTGTCATTAGTCCCTTTGTTTTTTCCCAAGAGAAATTCAGCAAAATAAATTCTTTGCATCTCCAATTTTCTTTTAAGTATCTCTAACTATTTAAATTAAGGAATCATGATTCATTTTAAAACTATTGGGAGATTAAGCTACTGGAACTTAAAATGTTAATTTCAGCAATTAGAAAACTATACTAGCTTTTTAATGTGTTATTTTCAGATATAGAGTATGTGAGGCAAATATAATAAACCTGTATCCCCCAAAATTAGTTATTAATGATAGCAGATGATGAATAATAGCCCCTCTCTTTCAACTCCTGGTCAAATTTTGGTTTTACTCAAAGTATTTGAGAAGTCCTAAGCCTGTCATGTTGTCCCTATCTTGGTGGTTTTAAACTTTATATCTTTCTATTTTGTTTACCCAGACTAACTTTTAGCTCAAGTCCTCATAACCTTTCTCCTTCCTCAAATGCTGCCATTTTAATGAAAAATAATATTATTCATCAAATAAGTTGAGAAATATGAGGGTGACCATACCTCCTATTGTCCAGGCATAAATATTATTACTTTTTCATCTTCCTGTCAAAATTGTCCCATACGGATGACAATTATATGGCACCATAATCACCTATGATTTCCTAGGGCTAATTATTATGTCCTGTTAATTTTCCCTCTAAAATATATGTGGAATCCAGCTTCACCGTCTCCACCACATCATTCTGGATCAGCTAACAGACCCCTGGAACAGTTTCTATCTTCACTATTACCCTTTCCCTCTTCAAACCTTTTGTCTACACAGTGGACGCATCAGTCTTCTTAAAGCAAAGCAGATGCCTATCTTTTGTTGTTCTCACTGTCTTACAATCAAACCTAAACTCTTTACTCTAGTTCTGTGTCTGACCTGGCCTTTGCTCTTACAATAAAATCTAAACTCCTTACTCTAGCTCTTTATCTGACCTGGCCTTTGCATACATCTCTGGCCTCACCCTAGGCACCTGTCTTTTAACTGTTTCTCAAACACACCTTGCTCTTTCCGTGTTGGGCCTTGAGACATGGTTTGCTCCTCCTATAGGGATCTTTCCCCAGGTTTCCATATGGCTGCTGCTTCATCCTCAAGGTTTTTGTTTGTGTCACCGTCTGAGAGGTCTTTGCTGATCAAAAAATCTAAATAGATTCCTTTTTTATCATCTGTCATGTTATCATATTCTTTTCCTTTCATAATTCTTATAGTAATTTGGGGTAAAATGGCTTTTTGCTCATTTTCTTCCTGTTAGTTCCATGAAAGTAATTTGTTCACTAGTGTACATTCAGCATGAACGTAGGGTCAGGCACATAGAGGTCTTTAAATCTACCAGCAAGTATATTTCAAACACCTAATTTTCCTTAAACACTCTTGTGAGCAGTGGAGTAGGGTGAGAAATATAGTAGCAGTCTTTACTCTAAATACGTATTTTCCATTGTACTAAAACTGACATGCCATGAGGAGCATAAAGTAGAGAATGGTCTTAGAGATAGTCCAGAAACAAATGGCTCTGCTCAGGGAAGGCCTCCATGGAGAAAGTGCTATTATATGTGAGACAAACCTACCTATGAGTAAGGGGTAGCTAAATGCAAAGAACTCCAGGGAAAAGGAAGAACTTGTGCAAAGTCCCTAAAACCAGAAGTAACTGGCATATTAATAACAGAAAGAAGGTGAGTATGACTGTAGTATGATGACCAGCAAATAATTCATTCAATCTTTCATATAATTCACTAGCTGTCTATAAAACATCTCTTGTATGCCACTGATTGCTGTAAGCATTTAGACTACATTAGTGAATACAATCAGAGAAAATCTTTCACCCTATGAGTTTTACAGTTTTAAAGAAGGAAGAGTAAATTATGACATATAATAAAAAATAACCAGGTACTTAAGAATAAATAATTTCCAGCCTGACACTCCAAAGTGGCTTAAGTTTTTAATTTTAAAGACACATTAAACAGTGTTCACATGTCACCTGACGAATGGTAAAGAGTATAGGCCTAGAACATGGATTGACATGGTTCATTAGATTATCACCTCATTCTAAAGGAATGAGCAGTTTCTTACTGTAGTGTTATAAATATTTCCTGAATTGTCAAATCTGATTTTATGTTCACTGGTGTGCTGAAGTAGCTTCTTTTCACCCGTCTAGCCTTCTTGTCATTAAAGGAACTTGAACATAATCTACTATGCTGATTTCTTTTTGATTTTCCAAGGGCTGAGAAACCAGAGACGATTCTAAGTTCATCCTTTGGCACAGGCGTAGAAAAATAGTGGTGTTATCCAAAGATCAGATATCATACTGAAGAGGCCTGCAGAAGAAATATGCAGAGAGCAGTTAAGAGAAATTACCTTAGCTCTGTACTATTTATTATACTGTTAGTCCTTTCACTCATGCCTTGTTGCTTTACCCAAAGACACTTGTATAGTTAAATAGCCCACTTGTTCTATGAGACAAATAAAACCTGTTTTGTTTATCTATTTGTTGGAGGGGTGGAAATTCAGTCGCAAGGACTGAAACACTTTATAGCAGAGGTTACGGCCTGATGGGCACCACATTTTTTTTAGCCTGCACAATGTAAACATAGGCAATGTTGGGTTTTGATGTTATTTCTTTATTGTAGCCTCCTATATGTTCTATTTTAGCTAAAAATTAATGATTATTTTACAGCAGAAAAAAGGCATGTTGTCCTATATTCTTGTACAAAATGATATCTATAATCAATTTTTGATTACAGTTTTATCTTGATTAAACTTAATGTAAAGTATCTTCTTACCTGATAATAATGGTTTGATTTAACTCCTTCTAAAGCTATGAGAGTAAGATTGTGAGTAAAGTGATATGCTGATCAATTATCGGAAATGTGTGGCCCTGAGAAAGCATAATGTAGTTGTACTGCGGCTTCCAAAAAAAGTATAATTTGGACTTAGGTTGTATTAGTATAAATATAATCTTTAAAATAAAGGAGATAATAATTCTGCTCTACTGTTCACTGGCCAGTTTGCCATCATAGTAATGTGCTCTGTTTCAGAGAATACATTCTGTGATGTTTAATTTTATGTCACCTTGACTGAGCCATGGAATGCCCACATATTTGATAAGGTAGTATTTTGGGAGTGTCTTTGAGTGTTTCTGAATGAGATTAACATTTGAGCCTGTGGACTGAGCAAAGATTGCCCTTCCCAATGTGGGTGGTTTTCATCTAAACCATTGAAGGCCTGAATAGAATAAAAAGGCAGAGTAAAGGAGAATTTACCTTCTCTGCCTGGCTGTGGTTGAACTGAAAAATTGGTCTTCTGCCCTCAGACTTAACTGAAACTATATCATCAGCTCTCCTGGGTTTCTAGTCAGCTTGCTGGCTCTAAGTTTTGGGACTTCTCAGAACAACATGAGCCAATTCCTTATAATATTGGTATATCCAAAACTATGTAACTCTTTCAACATAACAGTTTATCCATAACTCTTCTAAGAGTTCAAGTTGATTACAAGATGGGGATTGGGTTCAGTTCCACACATGCGTTTAATGACTCAGTTGACAGAGGCTGCAATGTTACAGTATGTGTGGGGTCTGCAGGCAACTCGGGCATTGCTATCTTAGGTAGCCAAAGAGATAAAGCAAAAAAGTGCAAGCATAGATTCTCATGAATCTAGTAATAGAGATAGTGTCTGGATGTCTTGCAAAACCAAAACAGTGAGAGATTTCTCCATTTTGTAGTTGGAAAACAGTCCACACTTGATGCAGAAATTAAGCCTGATAATGAGGCAGAATTTTGTTTGATTGAAAACAGAAGGGGAAAAAAAGAAAAGTAAAGAAACAGAAGGGGAAAAGTACTCAGAGAAACAGAGATATAAGGTAGGGAATCGGAACTTAAAAATTTTGAAATGTATTAGTTATGGTGGAATCAAAATCATATTGTTTTCCCATATGGGACTTGCTCAGGGCAATTTCATAATGTTTAAAATTAAATTTGAAAATTAAAAATTTGATTCTTATAGATACTGATTCTCATCTCAGTAATAGCCTCTCTGTTGGTTTTTTTAAGTTGTTACTAATACTTTTCTGTTCTGTTAGAAAGCCAAATCCTTGAGCATAGGGACTTTCATATTTTTATATTCTGTTAAATCTACTGCTAGCATAGATGTTTTCAAGAAATACTTGTCTACAGTGTTCTGATGTCTCCCAACACATACACAGAAAATTGTGTTCCATCTGGTGACTGCTACTTGAAATTATTAATAAGAGACAGATGTTTTTATCTCTTAGATGGTACCTCAAATCCTATTCTCATAGATAAAACATTTCTAGCATAAATTAAGAATAGTTTAAAACAGTCTCTTCCTAAAAGAAGTTATTGATAAGAAGCTTATTTGGAGAATTATTGAATGAGGAGGAAAACATGGAAATTAGGGCTGAGAAGTCTCCATACTTCTATTCAAACTATAAGTCTTGATTTATAGACTTTATGTTACGATATTACATTGACTCAGTTCTCTGCCAGAGTATAGAACTTAGACCTCTCATTAGTGAGTAAGGAAGAAGAAATATCTAACTGTTCCCTGTGTATGTACAGTGTGCCTGTTAATCACATATGTGTTGCTGCTGCTGCTGCTGCTAAGTCGCTTCAATCGTGTCCGACTCTACATTACATTTATTAATGGCTGGCACTGGAAAATATTAAAATTTCCCATTAGGATTTAGAATAATAGAAGGGAGCACAGAGTTAGTAAATAAACAGTCATAGCAAACTAGAAAGAAACTCTCCTTTGTTAGGAAATGTGCTACATGAGACAATATCTCCTTCAGATAAATAGGTGCTGGATATAAGAACAGAAAATTTTTTAAAGCATATTAGTTATCGAGCTGCTATTTGACTCATTTTTACAGAAATTGACTGAGTTGGTTCCAACCCTCCTTTGAATAATGTTTGCAGTTAATTCTCCCTTGGAATATTTGGAGCTATTTTTTTTCCCTGAAGAAAATCTACAGGGTATTAGTGAATTTTCTGGTACTGTTGGCCTCAAGTTGTTCTCTGTCGGCTGCTTTATAGACATGCTGTCCTTCATTTAAGCAGACGGCACAGATGACCCACTATCAGTAGGATATTGCATCAATTAATGGCACATAATTGAGAAATAACAGATTGGGGTTAGGGGTGCAGTCTGTGAGTAGAGAACAGAGTTTTCCCAATTAGAGATATACTGGCCCATATGGAAATTAAATATGTGACCTTGACTTTAATACCACCAGGATCTAATTGAGTTAACCATCTCTGTCACACAATGTCATATAAATAAGCAATACTCTTGTCATTATCACCCCGTGATACCTGCTAATGTTATAAATCTCTAAGTTTTACTATTCAAATAATACTGTTTCTAGGATGACATTTCTGATGTTACCTTTTTTTTCTCATGTATTACAGTGTACTTTGTATTGTCCTGAAATCATGTTAAACTTTTTAAAGATAACATTATTAAGTATAATTATAAATGAAAATTTATAAAAAGACTGCTTAAAAGACATTATAGAGAGTATTTCTGAGTTTTAACTTGTAAGAGGTAGTTCATAATGGTTGCTTGTTTTAATAAAACAATAGCAGCCACATGTTAGATTTAAGGGAACATAATGCCCCTGTTTTCTTCATTGAAGATGAAGAATCAGCTGAGAAATGAGACATAGAGGTCGCCATTACCCTTCCCACATAGGAATGTAGGACAGAATGTTTTGGGGGCTGCAGGGCAGTATAAGCAGATCGATTCAAAAGACAGAATGCCTAGAAAAGGCAGAGGCAAAGTTGAGTTTCGTCACTCACTCTTACCAAGTAGGGTGAGGGATAAGAAGAAAATTCAGATTTTCTGACTGAATTCCCTTCACAAGGAAACCTAGAGAATAGAGGGTCTCTCTCTAAACATTGTACTTACCTTCACGTATCAGACATGCAGTGTGTTGATAATATGCTGAGAAGTTTACATAGGTGGCCTCATTTCATCTTCTAGGTATGTAATAAGTCAGGTATTATTATCTCCAAGAGTGGAAGAGGGGTTGGAGGTCCAAAAGAAGTCAGGTAATCCTCTCAAATACAGTGTGGCAGCATGTTAGAGAAAATAAGATCAACCTGTATTGCTCTAAACATTTATTCTACAAATATTAAGGTATTGTATACAAATGTATATATGTATGTATGTGTCTCTTTGTCTATATCTATTGCATTTAGATACAATACTGGCATCAGCTTAGCTTTTTCAGTCAACTATGCTCAATACTTGTGATATCGGTATCCACTGACTAGTAATTTGGGCAATCTAGAGTTTCTTAGACACTTGAGAAGTTAACATGAAAAAAAAATCTGCCTTTAGGTAGTTCTGCACTGGTTTTTCAACTAAAGTTGTGTACAAGTCTCATGTGGTCACTGATCTTAAGTTTTCTCATGATAAAAATTAAATTGAACAAAACGTGCAACTTAATATTTTCTTTCTGAAAATGAAGTATATTTCACATCTCCCTGAAGTCTCCCAGTTATTTCCTTAATATTAGTAGCTTTCCTCATTTGTGGGTCGATATAACTCCTGCTCTTTTATTAAAGTCTCAAATACTAAGCTACTTAGCAAATATTTTTAATTTCTTCTACATTTCTGTTTGATAATTTATTTTTCACTTGTCTTTTATTTTTTAACTGTATACTAAGGAGAAGAGATTATTACATCCCAATTGTTTCTCTATTGTTGTTGTTTACTGGCTAAGTCATGTCCGACTCTTTGCAACCCCATGCCAGACTCCTCTGTCATCTGCTCTCGGAGTTTGCTCATAGCCATGTCCATTGAGTTGGTGATGCTGTCAAACCATCTCATCCTTTGCTGTTTCCTTCTCCTTTTGCTTTCAATCTTTCCCAGCATTAGAGTCCTTAATAAGTCAGCTCCTCCCATCAGGTGACCAAAGTATTGGAGCATCAGCTTCAGCAACAGTCCTTCCAATGAATATTTTGCATTTATTTCCTTTAGTATCTCCTTGCTGTCCAGGGGAAATCCTAAGTCCTGTCCAGAACCACAGTTCAAAAGCATCAGTTCTTCAGCACTCAGCCTTCTTTATGTTGCAAACCTCACATTTGTACATGACTACTGGAAAAAACATAGCATTGACTATGCACACTTTTGTCAGTAAAGTGATGTCTCTGCATTTTAATATGCTTCTAGGTTTGTCATAGCTCTCAAGAAACAAGTGTCTTTTAATTTCATAGCTGCAGTCAGCATCTATCATGATTTTGGGGCCCAAGAAAATAAAATCTGTTATTGCTTCCACATTTTCCCCTTCTATTTGCCATGAAGTGGTGGGACCAGATACCATGATCTTAGTTTTCTGAATGTTGAATTACAGCTTTTCACTCTCCTCTTTCACATTCATCAAAAAGTCTCTTTTGTTTCTCTTCACTTTGTGCCATTAGTGTGGTATCATCTGCATAGTTGAGGTTGTTGATATTTCTCCCAGCAGTCTTAATTCCAGCTTCGCATTCATCCAGCCCAGGATTTTGCCAATGTATTCTGCATAGAAGTTAAATAACCAGGGTGACAATAATTAGCCTTCTTATACCCCTTTCCTAATTTTGAACCAGTCAGTTGTTCCACGCAAGGCTGTTCTAACTGTTGCTTCTTAACTCATCTGTAGATTTCTCAGGAGGCAGGTAAGGTAGTCCGTATCACCTTAAGAACTTTCCATAACTTGTTGTGATCCACACAGTCAAAGATTTTAGCCTAGTCAATGACGCAAAAGTAGATGTTTTTCTGGAATTCCCTTGCTTTCTCTGTGATCCAACAGATGTTAGCAAACCCAGGTTATACATCTGTAAGTTCTTAGTTCATATACTGCTGAAACCTAGCTTGAAGGATTTTGAATATTTCCTAGCATGTGAAATGAGTGCAGTTGTATGGTAGTTGAAACATTTTTGTCATTGCATTCTTTGGAATTGGAAAGAAAACTGACCATTTCTAGTCCTATGGCCACGGCTCCATTTTTCAAATTTGCTGGCATATTGATTGAAGCACTTTAACAGCATCACTTTTAGGATTTGAAATAGCTCAAGCTGGAATTCCATCACATCCACTAGCTTTGTTTGTAGTTAATGCTTCTTAAGACCCACTGGACTTCACACTCCAGAATGTCTGGGTCTAGGTGAGTGACCACACCATTGTGATTATCAAGGTCATTAAGACCTTTTTTGTATAGTTCTGTGTGTTCTTGTCACCTCTTCACATCTCTTTTGCTTCTCTCAGGTCCTTACCATTTCTGTCTTTTATTTTGCCCATCCTTGCATGAAATGTTCCCTTGCAATCTCTAATTCTCTTGGCGAGATCTCTAGTGTTTCTCCTTTTGTTGTTTTTCTCTCTCTCTTTGTATTCTTCATTTAAGAAAGATTTCTTATCTCTACTTGCTGTTCTCTGGAACTCTGCATTCAGTGGGGTGTATCTTCCCCCTTCTCCCTTGCCTTTTGCTTCTCTTTTCTCCTCAACTATTTGTAAAACCTACTCAGGCAACCACTTTGCCTTCTTGCATTTCTTTTTCCTTGGGATGGTTTTGATCACTGTGTCCTGCACAATGTTGCAAACCTCCATCCATAGTTCTTCCGGCACTGTGTCCACCAGATCCCATCCCTTGAGTCTGTCTGTCATCTCTACTGTGTAATGATAAGGGATTTGATTTAGGTCATACCTGAATGGCCTAGTGGTTTTCCCTGTGTTCTTCAATTTAAGCCTGAGTTGTGCAATAAGGAGCTGATAATCTGAGCCACAGTCAGCTCCTGGTCTTGTTTTTGCTGTAGAGCTTCTCGATCTTTGGCTGCAAAGAACATAATCAATCTGATTTCAATATTTACCATCTGGTGATGTCCATGTGTAGCGTCATCTCTTGGATTGTTGGAAAAAGGAGCTTGTTATGACGAACATGTTCTCTTGAAAAAATTCTCTTCATCTTTGCCCTGCTTCATTTTGTACTCCAAGACCAAACTTGCCTGTTATTCTGAGTATCTCTGGACTTCCTACTTCGGCATTCCAGTCCCCTGTGATGAAAAGGACATCTTTTTTGGTGTTAGTTCTAGAAGGTCTTGTAGGTCTTCATAGAACCAGTCAACTTCAGCTTCTTTGACATCAGTGGTTGGGGCGTAGACTTGGATTATTGTGTTGTTAAATGGTTTGCCTTAAAAACAAACTGAGATCATTCTGTCATTTTTGAGATTACATCTAAGTACTGAATTTCAGACTCATTCGTTGACTATGATGTCTACTTCATTTCTTCTAAGGGATTCTTGCCCACAGTAGTAGATATAATGGTCATCTAGATTAAATTTACCTGTTCTCATCCATTTTAGTTCACTGATTTATGAGATGATGTTCACTCTTGCCAGTTCCTGTTTGACCACATCCAAGTTACCCTGATTCGTGGACCTAATATTCCCAGTTCATATGCAATATTTTTCTTTACAGCATCAGACTTTATTTTCACCATCAGACACATCCACAACTGAGCTTTGTTTTTGCTTTGACCCAGTCACTTAATTCTTTTTGGAGCTATTAGCAGTTGCCTTCTACTCTTCCCCAGGAGCATATTGGACACCTTCTGACTTTGGGAGCTCATATTCCAGTGCCATATCTTTTTTTTCCTTTTCATACTGTCCTTGGGTTTCTCCAAGCAAGAATGCTAGAGTCAGTTCCCACTTCCTTCTCCAGTGGACAACATTTTGTCACAACTCTTTACTATGACATGTCTGCCTTGAGTGGCCCTACACGACATGGCTCATAGCTTCAATGAGTTATACAAGCCTCTTCACTGTGACAAGGCTGTGATCCATGAATGGGTACTTCTCTATACCCTGTATATTTTTCCTTGTATATTTCTTGACATAAAGTAGATATAAAACATATTTATAAAATGAATACTATCATAAGTTATTCAAAACCATCATTCACTTAAACATGATTGAACTATTTTAGCAAGTGTAATGCCCACTCCAGTCCTCTTGCCTGGAAAATCCCATGGACGGAGGAGCCTGGTGGGCTGCAGTCCATGGGGTCGCTAAGAGTCGGACACAACTGAGTGACTTCGCTTTCACTTTTCACTTTCATTCATTGGAGAAGGAAATGGCAGCCCACTCCAGTGTTCTTGCCTGGAGAATCCCAGGGATGGGGGAGCCTGGTGGGCTGCTGTCTATGGGGTCGCACAGAGTCGGACACGACTGAGGTGACTTAGCAGCAGCAGCAGCAGCAAGTGTAATATTTACAAATAAAAATACCACACACACAAGTCATCTAATTTTGGTATAGAAATTTTGACCAAACTTGAAAAAAGTATTTATTTGTTAATTTATAGTTGCTTTCTCTTTTTTACTCTGTCACAGACACAATATATGTGTTGTTGAGAAAATTCTGATTTTTTAATAATTGAGGATAGTGGTCTCTGTTTCATTATCAACAAAATACTATTTGATCAAGCTCCTTCTACTTTAGAAAGTATGCACTGAATTTTTAACCTATGAAAAATGAATTATTAAGTCATATATATGTCTTTACATCTCAAAGTTTGAATTAACATTCAACAAGCTGCTTCATCTTTTACTTTTTCCTCAGTGCCTTATTTTTGTAACTTTATAGCCATTCATTATGTTTCTCTTTGGATTTTAATCCTCTTACAACCTACTCATTTCTAAATTTTGCATTGCCTAAATATAATAATTTGTTTCTTAACTCTTTATCCCTATAAATAATATTTTAATCCATTTTATTATGCTATATTCAAATGCATCTTATTAATCTTCCTCACCATAATTCTGTGGTGATGTAATATAATAATCTGATGAGGAAAAAAGTAGTAGAACATAGACAGGACAAGCTTAAACATTGTTATTGACTTGTAGGAGAACTTAACAAAATGATTCCTTTGCTTTATCTCCCTTGTTTGTCAACCCTCTTCATTTATATCTTAGGGAGATGATTTTCAAATTTGATATGAATCCAGGTCAATCTAGATACTTGACAATTTTGCATGCTGCATGATTGCAGCCTGAGAGACTCTCTTTGAAGAATGCTGGAATGAGTCCCACCAATATATATATTTTTTCATCTCTGGTGATACTGACCCGTGTTTATAGAAACACTGACCAACATTTGAAAAGTGAAGCTTAGAGAAAATTATGGATTATAGTTCATAATTTAGGAAAATTCTTGCTGCTCATTGTTAATTGATTTTACCCCAAAACAAGATGTTATACGTTTTTTTCTTACTCCCTAGAACACTGCAGCGGTTCTAACCAGAGGTCTTTCCTTGTTTAAAAATTATTGTGAAATGAATCTCACTCTATTGTGCATAGATAACCACATGCAGTTCTGTGTAATCACAATCTCAAGAGGGCTAAAATATTTATCTTAGCCCTCAGTGGGTTATTGAGGTGGGACTGTGTTTTTAGGACTCTCCAAAAAGTAAACATATCTTTCACTAGGTAGCAAGTTGACCTATGTATTTTCCAGTTTCAAATCTATCTGCGTGAATGTGTGCCTTTGTGTGTATATATGTGTATGTAATAATGTTAGTCACTCAGTCATGTCCAGCTCTTTGTGACCTCATGGACTGTAGCCCCCTAGGCTCCTCTGTCCTTGGCATTCTCCAGGCAAGAACACTGAAATGGGTAAACATTCCCTTCTCCAGGGGTTCTCCCCGATCCAGGGATCAAAGCCAGGTTTCCTGAGTTGTAGGCAGATTCTTTACCATCTGAGCCAGGGAAGTATATATATATATATATATACTTTTACTCTATGGAGGGTACATGTGCATAGAACTACTTCAGTATTGCATAGTAGTTCAGAGAAAGTAGTTCTGCTCTCTCATATCAGACGCCCTGTATTTCTTCTTTGTTCCACTGTTTATAAAATTTATAATGTGAGGGAATTATTGTGTATCTCTCTATTCCATTTTCTTCATATTGACAATGAAGAAAATAATAGTGTTTTTTATAAACATTTCATGAAATAACATATAAAGGAAGCCTTCAAACACTGTTAGATGATACTATAGGCAGAGGGGACATAAAGATTAAAGCATATGATTTCTGTCTTTTGTGACTTAAATCTAGATCTGCTCATATAAACTGAAAACAAAGATATTAGAGGCATATTTAGGGAAAATTATGTCACTGATAGAAAATGGTAATATTTAAACCTTTTTTTATATCCTATCTGTTAAAGGTCTTCCTCCCAGATACTTTTGCCTTAAAACAAGCATTTTAGCAAAGCAATGGGAACTCATAAAGAACTCAAATTCAGAAGGTGAAGGCTATCAGCATCACTTGCTGGAATGTAAAATGTTCATGTGAAAATGTTGGTGTTATTTGCATGCTAGCTATTTTGGCTTTTAATATATTTTAACATGTTCTGTAAAATGTGCCACTTAATATAGAAATGAGTTAATGTCAGTGTATAAAGGATCATGTTCTTGGCAAACTCTTCAAAAGCAGAACTTGATAAAGGATGAGAGTGCTGTAAGAATATACATTTTGCTGTGTGTACTGGCTCGCTAAGCCATGTGAGGAGAAATGGGGAAAAAAAACAAGAATATGACATTATGCCCAAGCTTGGTGAAGTAACAAAGAAGAAAAGCTTGTCAACGTCAAAAACTAAAAGCAAAAAGAATGAAATTAGGGTGGCTCTGAAAGGAGAGGATTGGCATTTCCCAGATTATTTTTCTAACAATTTGCTACAAGTTTGGCATGTCTTCTTATAAAAATAATAGCCTTCCCTGATCAGTATTGAATGAGCTTTTTTTCTAATAGGGTTAGAAAATCTGTATGCAGATGCCACCATTTTATAACTAAAGAAACACAAAGAGAAAGCATGGCAGCTTTTCAGCATTTTCAAATTCCTACAAAAATCAGTCCTGAATATTAATTAGAAGGACTGATGCTGAAGCTGAAATTCTAATACTTTGGCCACCTCATGTGAAGAGCTGACCCATTAGAAAAGACTCTGATGCTGGGGAAAATTGAAGGCAGGAGGAGAGGGGGATGATGGAGGATGAGATGGTCAGCTGGCATCAGTGACTCAATAGACATGAGTTTGAGCAAGCTCTGGGAAATGGTGAAGGACAGGGAAGCCTGGAGTTCTGCACCCTATAGGGTCACAAACAGTCAAACATGACTGAGTGACTGAACAACAACGACAACCTCAAATTTCATGCATTTGAGCATGGACTTCCTCTCCTCAGAAGAGTATGACACAGGTCAGTTCCACAGTATTTCTCCTTGGCCTTTGGTCTTTTCCACTTGTTTCTTACCTGGAACTCTAAGGCCCTGTGTAAGGATTCTTATCATGCAATGGGAATTTTGGTTAATGGTAGGAAGTACTTTACTTGCTGGCTTTTTACCTATAATTCTGAAAGATTTGGGTATGTGCTTGTAATGATTTTGTTCAGAAATAGCTAAAATAATTTTGCTGCTGACAAATTTGAAGTGAGTAAGTTCAATTCACTGTCTTTTATATTATGTCCAAATGGCAAAGAACTCTTAGGAACCTAGAATTGGAACATTAAGAAGGATGATTCATTTCAGTCCTATCCCTTGATGATGAAAGTGAATTCCTTCGAGTAAGGAATTTGAGCATCTTCTCGTATGATGTTGTTGTTCACTTGGTCAGTTGTGTCTGACTCTTTGTGACCCCATGGACTTTAGCATGCCAGCCTTCCCTGTCCTTCACCACCTCCTGGACTTTGTTCAAACTCATGTGCATTGAGTCAGTGATGCCATCCAACTATCTCATCCTCTGTCATCCCCTTCTCCTCCCGCCTTCAATATTTCCCAGCATCAAGGTCTTTTCCAATGAGTCAGTTCTTTGCATCAGGTGGCCAAAGTATTGGAGCTTCAGATTCAGTATCAGTCCTTCTGGTGAATGTTTAGGGCTGATTTTCTTTAGGATTGACTGCTTCGATCTCCTTGCTGTCCAAATGAATCTCAAGAGTCTTCTCCAGCACCACAGTTCAAAGGCATCAAACTGATACTTCGAAAAGCATCATGATACTTTGAATAAAAACCAATTCTTCTCCAGCACCACAGTTCCAAGACATCATATGATACTTTGAAATAAAAACCGAGTCTGATACTTTTTAAGTAATGATCTGATGATGGTTTATGCCACACATACTTTTTGAATTCATCAATTGATGATTTTGAATTGTGGTATGGAGAAGACTCTTGAAAGTCCCTTGGACAGCAGAGATCAAACCAATCAACCCTAAAGAAAGTCATCCCTGAATACTCATTGGAGGGACTAATGCTAAAGCTCCAACACTGTAGCCACCAGATGCAAAGAGCCAACTCATTGGAAAAGATCCTGATGGTGGGAAAGATTAAAAGCAAAAGAAGAGTGCTTCAGAGGATGACAGAGAAGGCAATGGCACCCCACTCCAGTACTCTTGCCTGGAAAATCCCACGGATGGAGGAGCCTGGTAGGCTGCAGTCCATGGGGTCGCTAAGAGTCAGACACGACTGAGCGACTTCACTTTCAATTTTCACTTTCATGCATTGGAGAAGGAAATGGCAACCCACTCCAGTGTTCTTGCCTGGAGAATCCCAGGGATGGGGGAGCCTGGTGGGCTGTCGTCTATGGGGTCGCACAGAGTTGGACATGACTAAGGTGACTTAGCAGCAGCAGCAGCAGCAGGAGCAGAAGAAGATGAGATGGTTGGATAGCATCACCGACTCAATGGACATGAATCTGAACAAGCTCCGGGAAATGGTGAAGGACAGGGAACCCTGCATGCTATAGTCCATATGGTCTCAATGAGTCAGACACAAGTTAATGATGAACAACGACAACATGAGTTGTTTTGTTGTTCAAAAGACTGAACAACAACAACTTTTCTGAGTCTTTTTGTATAATCACAGCACAAAAACTTTGAGTCAAGAAGTTAAAGTTACAATTCCATCTTTTCAACAATTTGTTATATAAATATGGTAATTCACTTTCTTATGGCTCCATTTCTCATCTTAAAAGAAGAAATGATACCTATCACTTGCCTCCATTCCTACTGACATTGTAAAGAATTAAATTTAGTGACTACGAGGCACTTCCCAAACTTAAAGTAACAGATGTTCTTTAAAATAAAAAAGTCTTTTTTCAAAATAAAGTTTATACTGCCAATTTGTATTTGGTAGAAATGTTCATTTAGTTATGATGTATTTTAAAGAAAATGAAATATTTTCAAGCAGAAAAAATAAACATCATCACCGATGAAATAGTTAAAAGCTTCCCGCTTGACTTTCATTTTTATCCTATTGTGTACAGACTGTATGCAGTAGTCCATACTCTCATTTAGTGATGTTCATAGCATTGACGCAAAAATGAAAGGAGTTAGAACTCATATCTTGTGTGTGTTTGACAAGCTCTAACAGAATTGTTTGCAAAATTTTATTGCAATTCCTGCTTTCATTTATCTTTGTTAGCACAAGCTTCAGAAATCAGTGGTATGGAATTCTTGTATAATTTAACTCTAAGAGAATTAAGTGTGCAGATGTTCAGAGAATAGCCTATTTTTCTAAGTAAATAAAATCTTTTGGAAGAAAATACATTTTTTTTATTACCTTATGAAAGAATATTTAATTGGTTTGATTCATTTTTAAAAGAACAAGCAAAAAATGTATTGCAAGGAAGGGGTTGAGAAACTCAGAAACAAAATGCAATTAGTTGCCAGTAATCTCAAGAACTTAAATTAGTAAACAAGCTAAAATTACTTGAATAGCTACACCAAGAAGTTTTAGAGTTGCAATTCTTAAGTTTGCTATATTAAACAAGGGTATGTACACACTTAAGCTATATGTATGAATAATGAATTCATAATGCAAACATTCACAATTTAGAGTGGAAGGAAGCTTGGAAAAAACAGTCCTTGTAAAGACTTCCTGTGTTTCTCTTTACTCCCCACCCATTGGGCTAGGCCTCATGTAAACTTTCCTAGACAAATAAGTTTCAAGTGCATTTTGAAAGGTCTATACAGAAAGAAATTTAGTACTTTCCATTTTAATGGCTTGCAGTCCTGATGGAAGTTCTTTCTTTTAGCCAACCTAAATCACTTTATACAACATTTCAAGCTCACTTATTCTTGTTCTGCCCTCTGTGGCATCAGAGTACGATCAGCACCTTCTGTGTAATAATCCTTCATGTAATTGAAAACCAACTTGTTTCCCCAGCCTATTTTCCAACTTAAATAATATTAGTTCCCTTAACCTTTCCTCTGAGATTCTATTTTCCAAGCTATTAATCATGTTTATTGCTTGTCCTTAAACCTTCTTCAAGTTTTCCAAGGTCTTTTTAACTTAGTGAATGCAGTCCTGTACAGAGTGCTGTGATTATGCTAGGAGAATTACTTTTCACTGTTGTACGCATTGTTCTTCTGCTTCTGTGTCCTGGGAGTTCAAATTGCTAATTCACCTTTGAAATGTGACTCTTAGACTGTTGTAGCTTTTGTTGCCTTACTCCCATCAAATCCAGCCTCTCACATGTAATGATCTAAGAGTTTGCTTCTAAGTACACTACCACTTCTGCATTTGTTTAATCTTGAATCTTCCTAGTTGCAAAAATATTTTAATTTTATGTTTTTTGTTCACAATAGGGTCATCCTGCCCACCTCAGCTAACTTAGTATCTGTATTTTATTCAATTTATAATATGTATTTGAGAGTTAAAACTACACATGTAATTTTATATCAAGAAAGGCGTGTGTCACATTAAAAATGTTTCTTAATTTGGGAAATTTCTGTTTCATGTGTCATTCAGACTTTATGTGTGATTCGTTCTGAAATCAAATAAAAGTTAAAACACAGGGATGTTATTTCTTACATAGCTGTACTCGCCCAAACATCGGTGGTGAAAATCACTCAGTTGTGTCCAACTCTTTGTGATCCCGTGAACTATAGAGTCCATGGAATTCTCCAGGCCAGAATACTGGAGTGGGTAGCCTTTCCCTTCTCCAGGGGATCTTCCCAACCCAGAGATCAAAACCAGGTCTCCCACATTGCAGGCAGGTTCTTTACCAACTGAGCTATCAGGGAAGCGCAAACATTATTTACTTCCAATTTCATCATTGCCACTTTCCACAAAATTATTTTTTACAAATGTCTTAGTTGTATTTCAGACTTTCTCCATTCCTACACTGGAGCATATTTAACTCCTATTCATACTTAGAGTGCTTAGCACACTGATTCCAATCTTTCTTTTTTTCTTCTTTTTAATTTTTTGACACAAGAGTAATAGGAGACATAATTTTTTTTCATTTCCACCTCATATGATTTCTTTTATGGATTCTGTGGGTATTTTTTTACCATGCCTGACTTTCCACTTTTCAGTCAATTTCATATGCTATAATAAAGTGTACATGCATTGAACCAATAATTATTTTAAAAGTTAAATAGACCATGCATACATTTTTACAAACACATCTCCATAATGAAATGTATCATTTAAAAGTGACTGTGTATTGTTAAATTTTTCTACTTAATTTTCTACCTAAAACTACCTAATTCTGGTACAGGTTTAAAACCCATTTGCTTGGAGGAAAGAAAAGTTATCACTGTAAAAACAGAGGTGTTAAAGTGATGAAGTATGATTCCTTTCTTGTCATGAACAAAAATCTATTTGAGAGTCTGATTCCTTAAGCTAAGTTCCTGTTCTCCTGAAGAAAAAGAGATTAATTAAAGGCTTTGTTGTTTCTTGTTTTTGTTATTATTACTACATTTTTACTTATGATGAACAGTACAAATATTTTGGGATTTATGTAAACTTAAGACTCCCGTGAATCTCTTTCCACTTTTGCTGAATCTTACAATTCTTGCTTTGTGCTTAGATGATTGACCCCATCTTAAGCGCTGTAAACACCTTAAGTTGTTCACAGTGTCTCATCTTAGCTTCATTTCCAAGACTCCATAAGGTATTGAATCCTTAAGGCCTAAATATCAATATTAAAGGATGAAACTGAATTCTAGGTGCCATGATTCACATGTTTATTCGTCACAATAATTGTTGATATTAAACCCTTAAGTATAATGTTTAAATAGATTATCTCGTGTATACTCACAACAGTCACAATTAGTTACTGCTATCATTATCTCTTTTAATGAGACATGAAGTGGTCCCATTTCTTGATTGTTTATAAAGGTGACAAGTGGTAAAGCAGGAATTTCATCCCAGATTCTGAAACACCAGAGCCCATGTGTTTCTAACTAAATCACCAAGAAGGGCACAGTTGATGTTTAAGATGTAATTTGCTCTCAGGAGGCCTACGTAACTGATCCACAATCAGCCATTCAGTACATTGCTTGCTAATTCTTTTTGGGGAGAAAATAAATCAAAGTCCTCATCACTGTTTTTCTGCTACAATTATTTGTCAGTTGTTGAAACAATTTATTGTATCATTAGTTTACAAAATATGGCCACATTTAGTGTTTACATTCATTTTTAATTGGTCCCATAATAATGATGCATTAGAAAGGTTCGACCTTCGTTTAAAAATAAGACTAATTGACACATTGTGTTTCTAAACTAGTATCAGTTTGCAAAGTAATATTGTAAAATGTGCAGTTTTTAAGATAATTAACTGACCATGATATGTTATGATTTTAGATATTTATCAGAAACTTTAAAAGGAAATCTCTTATGCTGAATATTCTTAATAAACCATTTTATAATTAAGAACTCCTGAGAATATTCTAATACTATATTAGAGTCACCAAACTTTCAACCTTCATCTGTTTAAAGTTTGTATTCCTCTACTTTCCATTCCAGATCTAAGACCAGACTAAAGTAGTCTTGGCACTGGAATTTATGTTTTCACTCTTCATGTCCAGATAATGTATATGGGGGAAAGCATGACCTTTCCATCGGTATTTCAATTCAGACTTAGCATAGGGATTGACATGCATTGGCAAACTTATTGGGAAGCAAACAGAGATAAACGGTGTAATCACAGCAGCAGCTGGGTTTGGGTGTGCCAATAGTTAACTTATACTGTTCTAGGCAGCTGGGGCAGGGGTTAGTGATCTAAATGAGGTTGGTGGAAAGACTTTGATTACTTTACAATAGTTCTGGCAACTAGACCTATGTTCCTGCCGTTCTAGTCCTGGTTCCCACTTTGTTTTCTGTGGTTTTCCAGCAGGTTTTTAAAAGTTTTATATCACCCCCAACAGCTATACTACCGCCTCTCTCTCTAGGCCGGATGAAGAAGTAAGGCACACAACTGTAGTACTTCATTTTTCAGTATACGTTAGAAGCATAACTATAATTTAAACATCCTGCCAGTAGTTCTTTTATTAACAAAGTGACCCAAGCCATAACTGCAAACTCTATTCCATTTTGTAATAAAAGGGATGCATTATCTTTTCCTCAAACACTAAATCAACAAAATTGATGGAGTGCCTACCATATATAAGACATTTTTATAATAACTATTTAGAAGTAGTTTTCCTGTCTTTAAGGAGCTTAAAGACATTTGGGAAAGCAGGCTATAAACTATGAAATAAAACTAACAATAGAGTCTAGCGATTGACTAGTGCCAAATTAATGGTATAGAGATCAAGGGGGCTAGAAGATTTTCAAGGTGAGGAAAATATATAGAAAATTCACATAAATGAACTCAGTGGACTTTGTAAGGCACAAAGATAATTAGAATTTAGGTAAAATAAAAGAGATATAAACATAGTGTAGAATTGGCATTTATTTCAGCTTATCTCTAGCAAATGGCCTGAGGACAGTGGGAGCTAATATGGAGAAAATAATGAAGCAGTTGTGATGACAGGGTAGCAAAAATTATAACAGCAATAATAATGATGGGGGGAGGAATTGGTAACTCCACTCCAGTATTTCTGCCGGGAAAACCCCATGGAGAGAGGAGCCTGGCAGGCTGCAGTTCAGAGGGTTGCAAAGAGTTGGAAGTGACTGAACACATGTGTACACACCATGCTGCTGCTGCTAAGTCGCTTCAGTCGTGTCCGACTCTGTGCGACCCCATAGACGGCAGCCCACAAGGCTCTCCCGTCCCTGGGATTCTCCAGGCAAGAATACTGGAGTGGGTTGCCATTTTCTTCTCCAATGTATGAAAGTGAAAAGTGAAAGTGAAGTCGCTCAGTCATGTCCGACTCTTCGCGACCCCATGGACTGCAGCCTACCAGGCTCTTCTGTCCATGGGACTTTCCAGGCAAGAGTACTGGAGTGGGGTGCCATTGCCTTCTCCGGTACACACCATGAAATAAGTACTATTTGATTTCTTTGTGCTAAATACCATCTACATTAATTCTTAGAACAAAACTATAAAGCAAGTAGTATGATTTTCTAGATCTTACATATAAGGAGATGGAGGCTTAGAAAAAGTAAATACTTGTGTAAGAACATTATTTCCTTAGTGGTGAAGCCAGGGCTTAAATGCAGATCTCTTTTATGGTAAAGCCTTTTCATTCAGTAGGGGTTCCCTGCACCATCAGAGCCACAGCTTAAGGCACAGGGCCTGAGGAAGTAGCTAGGACAAAGAATATTCTTTAAGAGAGTTAGTTTGTTTTATATTTATCACGTAGATAGTTACAGCTTAGATATATGTTAGAGTGGGAAGAGACAAAATGTCATTCAATCATTTCATTTGTGGTAGCTCGAACTCTTATCTCCTCTTCTCCCACTCTCCCCTGAGACCTCCTGTTCCTCCCCAAATATGGCAGGCAATTAGGGTCACTGTAACGGTTATTCACTCTGCCTGAGATGTGCTCAATCTCTTTTCCTGGATGTACATGTGGTTTTCTCTCCATCTCTTAGCATACTTTACTCAAATGTCACTTTGCATCAGAGTCTCTCTTGATTCTTCCTGTTTTTCCACAGCGCTTTTAACTTTTTAATATGTTCTATACTTTAGTTACTGTGTTTATTCCTCACTGTCCCTCACCTCTTTATAAAATATAAACTCACAAGGGCAGTGGATATTTGCTGTTTTATTCAATCATGTACCCAAGAACCTAGAAGTTAAAAAACATATAGTTGCTAATAAATATTTTTGTCTGAATGACTATATTACTAACACTTTCTTATGCATATAACTAATACTAATTCTAAAAAAAATAGGAAAACATACAAAGCATAATAAAACATTAAAAATAATCATAATCTCATAAATATTAACATCATTATTATAACTTTATGCATTAATATATTTTTATTACTAAAAATCAATTCTAAACCTCTGCCTTTTCAAAACCATTAGACACTAAAAATAACTTGCTGCTATTAAAATTATTTTTGAGAATTTTTCAGTTGGAAGAAATGTTTATTAATGTGCATTTTAGTTATTCAAAGGTCAACATGACTTTTGTTTTTCATAATTTCAATGTATTTTACAATTTTATGTCTTTGATTTTTGAATGCACAATACAATTAGAGATATGATGATCAGTAAGAGTCTTGCATTTAAGAGGAAAGCAATGTTTAATAATATTATTCAAAGGTCTATAATCCCAAATGTTATTTCAAAGTAAAAGCTTTAAGTGACATGAGGCAGGGAAGATAAATGTAGAAGTGATACTATTACTAAAACACTCTAAATATCCAGATCAGTAAACTAGTGAAATGAAAGTCTTCAGTGCTTCCACAGCAATATGAATTTACTTTTAAAATAGCATTCATCACCATGAGCAGCATTTATTAGTCATACAAATCTGTCTTTTATATTATTTCTACCTAAATCACTTTCTATATTGAAGGGAGTGATATATCTAATATATCTTAAAACAATATATATGACTGACATATATATGTGTGTTTACAATTTACTCTAAAAGCCTAAATAGTAATAAAACATTAAATGTAATTTTATGGAAAAAAACTAAAAGACTAAAAACATCACTGCTGTGATTAAAGTGTGCAGGATACTTCCACAGAATGAAATACTGAGAACATATTTAACATTTTGTGATGAGGTAAAACCTTTCTGAGCAGGTGAAACTCTAGCTGAGTTAAAGGATGAGAAGAAATCAGTCAAACAATCAGTCTATGAGAAGATACTTCTAAACCAATGGATGTTTAAATTAAGAGCCTTGAGGTGGAAAATGCAGTCCAGAAAATGTTACTAGAGCTCACTGAACAAAAGAGAGAGCAGTGTGAATCGAGGCTGCTGAGATCAATGGATGCATGATCACAGAGATTCATAATCTCTGGATACAAATATGAATTTTATCCTCTGTGAAATTAGAAGTCCTTGGATTATTTTAATATAAGGGGTTCCACTATCTAATCTAGATTTTCAAAATCTTAATCCAACTGCTGCCTGTTATCAGACTAAGGAGAGGAGCAGCTGGGGTTGAATATACAAGATTAGACACTGAACATTATAGTTAACAATACTGTATTATATGCTCAAAAGTTACTAAGAGAGATCTGAAATGCTATCACCACAGGAAAAAGTATGGTGATTGTGTGAGGTGATGGATATGTTAACAAAACTTATTTTGATAATAGTTTTACAATATCATTGGAAGGACTGATGTTGAAGTTGATACTTCAATAATTTGCCCACCTCATGCGAAGAGCTGACTCATTTGAAAAGACCCTGATGCTGGAAAAGATTGAGGGCAGGAGGAGAAGGGGACAACAGAGGATGAGATGGTTAGATGGCATCACCGACTCGATGAACATGGGTTTGGGTGGATTCCGGGAGTTGGTGATGGACAGGGAGGCCTGGCGTGCTGCAGTTCATGGGGTCGCAAAGAGTCGGACACGACTGAGAGACAGAACTGAACTGAACTTACAATATCAACGTGTATCAAATCATTCTCTCTTGTATACCTGAAATTTACACAGAGGATGTATCCATTAAACTGGAGCAAAAAAACTGGAAGGACAGAGACTGTGGGACTTGAATGAGTCAATCAGACATTCCAGGCAAGAGTTTTAATCTTTACCATATATTTAAATTGTTTGGGAATCAATCAGTATATTTTTATGTTTATTAATTTAACATTTTAGGAAAACCACTAGACCATTCAGGTATGACCTAAATTGAACCCCTTATAATTATACAGTGGAAGTGACAAATAGATTCAGGGGATTAGATCTGATACAGAGTGCCTGAAGAACTATGGACGGAGGTTCGTGACATTGTACAGGAGGCAGGGATCAAGATCATCCCCAAGAAAAAGAACTGCAAAAAGGCAAAATGGATGTCTAAGGAGGCCTTACAAATAGCTGAGAAAAGAAGTGAAGCTAAAGGCAAAGGAGAAAAGGAATGATATACCCATTTGAATGCAGAGTTCCAAAGAATAGCAAGGGAGATAAGAAGATTATCTTAGCAAGGGAGATTCCTCAGTGATCAATGCAAAGAAATAGAGGAAAACAATAGAATGGGAAAGTCTAGAGATCTCTTAAAGAAAATTAGAGATATCAAAGGAATTTTCATGCAAAGATGGACTCAATAAAGGACAAAAATGGTATGGACCTAACAGAAGCAGAAGATATGAAGAAGAGGTGGCAACAATACACAGAAGAACTATACAAAAAAGATCTTCATGACCCAGTTAACTACGATGGTGTGATCACTCACCTAGAGCCAAACATCCTGAAATGTGAAGTCAAGTGGGCCTTAGGAAGCATCACTATGAACAAAGTTAGTGGAGGTGATGGAATTCCAGTTGAGCTATTTCAAATCGTAAATATAATGCTGTGAAAGTGCTACACTCATATGTCAGAAAATTTGGAAAACTCAGCAGTGGCCGCAGGACTGGAAAAGGTCAGTTTTCATTCCAATCCCACAGAAAAGCAATGCCAAAGAATGCTCAAACTACCGCACATTTGCACTCATCTCACACACTAGCAAAGTAATGCTGAAAATTGTCCAAGCCAGGCTTCAATAGTACGTGAACCATGAACTTCCAGATGTTCAAGCTGGATTTGGAAAAGGCAGAGGAACCAGAGATCAAATTGCCAGCATCCACTGAATCATCAAAAAACCAAGAGAATTCCAGAAAAACATCTACTTTTGCTTTATTGACTACTCCAAAGCCTTTGATGTGTGGATCACAACAAACTGGAGAGTTCTTAAAATGATGGGAATACCAGACCACCTGACTGGCCTCTTGAGAAAGCTGTATCCAGGGCAAGAAGCAACAGTTAGAACTGGACATGGAGCAACAGACTTGTTTCAAATTGGGAAAGGAGTATGTCAAGGCTGTATATTGTCACCCTGCTTATTTAACTTATATGCAGAGTACATCATGCGAAATGCCAGGCTGGATGAAGTACAAGCTGGAACCAAGATTGCTGGGAGAAATACCAATAACCTCAGATACGCAGATGACACCAACCTTATGGGAGAAAGTGAAGAAGAACTAAAGAACTTCTTGATGAAAGTGAAAGAGGAGAGTGAAAAAGTTGGCTTAAAACTCAACATTCAAAAAACTAAGATCATGGCATCTGGTCCCATCTCTTCATGGCAAATAGATGGGGAAACAATGGAAACAGTGAGAGGCTTTGTTTTGAGGGGCTCCAAAATTACTGCAGATTGTGACTGCAGCCCTGAAACTAAAAGATGCTTACTCCTAGGAAGAAAAGTTATGACCAACCTAGACAGCATATTAAAAAGCAGAGACATTACTTTATCAACAAAAGTCAGTCTAGTCAAAGCTATGGTTTTTCCAGTAGTCATATATGGATATGAGAGTTGGACTATAAAGAAATCTGAGTGCCAAAGACTTGATGCTCTTGAACTGTGGTGTTGGAGAAGACTCTTGAGAGTGCTTTGGACTGCAAGAATATCCAACCAGTCCATCCTAAAGGAAATCAGTCCTAAATATTTATTGGAAGGACTGATGTTGAAGCTGAATCCAATACTTAGGCCACCCGATGCAAAGAACTGACTCATTTGAAAAGACCCTGATGCTGGGAAAGATTGAAGGCAGGTGGAGAAGGGGATGACAAAGGATGAGATGGTTAGATCACATCACTGATGCCATGGACATGAGTTTGAGTAGGTTTCGGGAGTTGGTGATGGACAGGGAGGCCTGGCATGCTGCAGTCTATGAAGTTGCAAAGAGTCGGACATCACTGATTGATTGAACCAAATTGAATTTAACATTATGGGAAAACATAATATTGGTATCAATGAATACCTATCTTTTTAAAATACTTTTAGATAAATTCTATATTTTGCAGATAATATCATAGTTTTCTTGAAATGGCTCCCTTTGCGAGTTAATTTTTCTTTCATCTGGCAAAATTATATCTTCAAATAAATTTTTCTGTAGGTGTATATGTTTACATTGTTGAATCATTAAATCATTTAAACCTATCTTTAATTTCTTTTGCATATAAAAATAAACTTAATTGGGTAAAGGATCATCAGCATATGTCTTTTACCACACATTTACTTGTCAAATTTGACCTATTGGCTTCTGGCTTCTGGTGTTGTTGAGTGTATGTTGAAAACTATAAAATAATTTCGGTTATTTGTTGGTGTGTTTTTTGTGGGCAGCCTTTTTTTTTTTTTCACACCTTTGTAGGTTTTCTTTTTCCTTAAAGTTAGTAACTTTATGAGGAAAAGTCTTACTGTGGTCTTATATTTTTAAGTTTCACAGGTCAATGAGCTGTTCTTTTGACGGGGTAGGAACAATGGGCTTTTCTAACATTTTTTTAAGCAAGAGAAGAGCTGTGCTCTAGTTCAAATTTGGCTCTCCTAAGGAGTGGTAGCTATATAAACAAATTTTCCAGTGTTTCGTAGGCATCCTGGACAATTTTACTAGGATCAAGTAACATTTTCAATTATACATTTTTCTAATTTCAAAATATGCATTTATAAATAAGTGTAAAACTAAATATCTTACAATCTTTCAAAAATAAAGAATAGCAATCTTCTAACTATTCTATTAGTAAATTATTTCAAATGGGTAAAGGAACTTCATAAAATGGCAAAATGAAAAATTACTATTTATCTGAGAAAATATAAGTATTGTGTATATATGTCCAAAGGTTTTTTTTTTAAGGAGAGATTTTATAATATCTTGTATTTTCCAAATATATGTTAATAAATATGCATTTTATTTATAATTAGAAAATATGAAATTCCTGTTCAAGGATATCACAAGACTAACTGCCATTGAGAAAGTTTTGTTATTTGTAATTTTTCACAGCACTTTTGTTTAAAAACTCTGTTTTGTGACAGCCATGAAATTAAACCCTGACTCACAGACCATATACATAAGTCATACAAATTAGGCAGTTAGTCAAAATGAAATAAGTTAGTGCTCTCTCATTCTTTTTTTTGTTATGTTTCCATGGAAATCAAAGTTTCACACTATCTGAATGCTTAAAAATAAACTGGAATCAATAATCTTATGCTTAAAACATTACTGGATATCAATTATATGCTAATTATAGTAAACAAAAAAAAAGTTCATTTCCCTTTATTTTAGTGTCCCTGAGAAGAAAATCTATTTAGCTAGTGGCCAAAATTGATTGGTAGGTGGAAGATTATAAATCCTTTCCTGAGGTCCTAATTGGAACCTTGGTAGTAAATCTCACTTACTCAAAGGTTATTAACAAATGGAAATTTTCCTTTTCAAAATGTGCATTTGTAGTTATTAATGTCGTTTTGCTGCTTTAATTGCTCACAATATGTTTGACCAAAATATTTGTAATAGTAGCTCCATGTACTTAGCTCATGTGTACTGGGAGAAATTTTCACTGGCTAAGGTTTCATGCAGATGCTTTAATTTGTTTGCTAAATTGTATCAGTTATGGTTATATTCAGAGGGAAACCCCAAATAGCTATGATTAAAAGAAAATAATGAAGTGTATTTCTTTCTCAAATAAAAAGCCAGCTGTAAGTAGTCCAGGGCTGGTGTAGTTTTCTGTTGTAGTTATTTAAGATACTTTTGTCTGTGCTTTGCTGTGCATGTATTTAATTTCCAGGGTCATTTCATGGTCCACAGTAGTAGTTCCAGAACTGGCATCACATGAATTTCATGAGGAAGAGATATAAAATTTATGTTTCCTTCCTACTGTTACGAGCATAGTCACCTTTCCATGTATGGCTGCTAAGTATAGGAGGAAATGCAATTTTTACACTAAATGGAATGTATCCTACCAAAATACATGGGGCTGTATTTCTAAAGAATTTGATCAGTTGATATTGGAGAGCAAGTGTTCTATTGCAGAGGTCATTGTTAGGCATGGAGTTTGTCATCACCTTTTTTCTATACATGGGAAACTTACCAAATTAAGAAAAAAAATCTGTAGGGATGTTCACCCTCTCTTTACCCTTTTGCTTCTACTCTTATTTTCAACAAAGGTGAGTCATTAAAAGCATACATAGCGCATCTCATTTCTCTGTGCATAAACTTCCAGTGGCTCCCGTGTCACTTAAAATAAAATTCATTTTTCACTATGGATAAGGTGTTGGCCCTTACTATTTCTCTGACCTCTTATTTATGAATCCCCTGCTCATTATTATTATTATTATTATTATTATTATTATTATTATTATTTAATATCAGGACATTCTATTTTCCAAATCAGCAAAATGTGCTTCCAGATTCGATCTTTTCCATACTGTGAGAAACACTTTCTTTGTTCATCCATCATTGTCTATCATTCATGCTGTTTCATTTTTATATATAGAAATATCACCTCCTAAAACTAAATTCATTTTATCTCCTCCTACTAAATGTAAACCGCATGAGAGCAGGGACTTTGTTTTGTTTATCAGTATGTCGGGCAAGTGTGTAATTTCCTCTGTTCTGTCTCACCACAGCAAAGATTTGAAAGGTGGAACAGTGTTACAGCTCTGTTACAGCTCAGTTTTATTTGGCAAGCAAAGGACAGTATACTTGTGAGTTGTGAGGGCAGGCCAACCCCAAACGAGAGGCTCAATCTTGGCTCCTCTTTTTATGTTTTGTCTCCTCCTCCTGAGCCTGTCCTATGTAAACTGGGCTACCCAGGAAGTCTGTTTCACCTGATGTTCTCACTCTGGTCCTCAGATTTTCTTTTGCTCCATTTTCCTAGGCTTTTCCCTTTCTTTGTCTTTTAATCACCACCATTTTGGACTCCTTTTTCTGTTCTAACTACCTAACCGTTAGTTTCTGTCTACTCCAACTTCCCATATCTTTAAATAATTCCTTTTTTTGTACCTATTCTCTTAATTAAATATGAATGGCCAATATTTGTTTTTAAAAAATATAGCTGTGTTTCATAACTGAGTTGTATTTTCCTAAACCATGGCATTTTACTTCCCTCTAAAAAGAAGGATATGATCTTTATACTAATTTTACTTCCTCTCTTCCCATTGACTGAGAATGACTATGGGAAACCCCCAATGAGTTTCCCTCTCGTCTTTCCATTACACCTTCAGAATACACGTACATAACCTCCTCTCTCTCAACCTTCATTTCCTAGCTTTTTTTTTTTCTTTTCAGATCATTAGTTTCTAATAGAAATTCTCTGTGACTTTTCTGATTTGGGAAACTTTCTTTAATATTGGTATTACATAATCCTAAAGAGGCTATCTTTAGCCATTAAATACCTAAATATCAAGGATCACTTACTACTCTTTCCTTTGCTGTTTATTTTTCCCCACCTTAAGTTCCCTGTTTCAGTTTATTATTTGGGGTGAAGCTTTCTTTAAATACTAATCCTCCAGTAAGAAGATTTCTCACCTTTACATAGCTTGACTCTCTTTTTTCTTTCTCCTGTGACAGGTATGATATTGTTGAAGTCTTTTCTCTCTCATTATTTCATTTCTTAATTGTCTTCTACCTTCTGTCTCTGCAAATAAGTTCAATGGTAGCTTTTTAATTTTTTAGGACTCTGAATTTGAGGCCTGTGTTTTGAATATCAGTAAGGGTGGAATCTCACATTTGATGAAACACAAAAACAAATGACTTTCTCCTGACGTTTTTTTCAATGTCAGGGGCATCGACATACTCATTCTTATTGAAGTTCTCTTCAGCGTTTAGTATTGATACCTTTGACAGCTAAGCTCTTCCTTAGCTAAGATCTATTGCCTGGGCTTGGCCCCTGCTTTTTACTGATTTCTCTCACTCCCCGCCAAGACTGCTGAGGGAGCCCTTTGAAAGTTAAACAGAGATATTGTCACTCCAAGTGTTTTCCAGTTTTAGCAGGATTGTGGTTAACTATACCCAAGTAAATTGTAGTTGGGATTGGAGAGTAAGGATGATATACTCAGGTTGCCATATTCCCAGATGCCTTATTGAGAAAGGTTCTCTTGTTATGTAGCAGGAGGTTGAGATTGAATGAGCTATGGCTTTTATCTCTTCATAAAGATTTATAAATAAAACAAAATTTTAAAGCATTTATATTGAAAATATTTACTTTCAAGTGACTGAATTATTAGCTATGGAGATAATTTATTCCATACAATAAGTCTTTTCTTGGAATAATGAAAATGATTAAATTTTAAAGTAATGATATGAGGAAAAATTAATTTATTGTTAGACATTGAGAGGGTACACTGATGTCATTATCACAAAGACTTTTACAAGTGAACTTTTGATCAAAGAAAGATTAAACTAATCAGTCTGTTCTGGCAAGATTTATTTTTTAATCTGAAAAAAAAGGAGCTTACTAGGAAATCTAATTAATAAAAATTCATGGATTTAAGAAAAAATGATAGCATATGAATAGACTTACAAATATAAACTTTAAAAATTTTTGACCTAAATCATCAAAGAAAAATAAAGTTATTTTACCATCATTGTAACTAAAAATTCTTACTGTGAAATTGGATCTTATGAAATTGCTTATATCAACCAGTTTTGACCTACAAAAATGATGCTTCATATGGTTGAACTTAATAAAAACATATCCTTATGAAAAATTCTGCAGACTACTGTAGCTTGATCACATATAATGGAAAAAACACAAAGGTCATATTATAAACAGACTCATAAACAATTGGCTTCCCTGGTGAGAAGTAAAGAATCTGCCTCCAATGCAGGAGACCCAGGTTCAATCCCTGGGTTGGGAGGACTCTGGAGAAGGAAATGGCTATCCACTCTAGTATTCTGGCCTGGAAAATCCCATGGACAGAGGAGCCTAGCAGGCTACAGTCCATGGGGTCACAAAGGGTTGGACACGACTGTGTGCAACTACCACTTCACTTCACTTCATACACAATTATAAGAGGTTAAAAAAATTTAACAAGTGCCATCAGGTTTTTTTTTTTGTTTTTTTTTTTTTTTTTTTTTTTTTTTTTTCCATCAGGTTTTTTTATGACACAACTACCTTATTGTAATTTCTTAATTTTGATTCAACAGGTAACAGTGTTGTGTTTTTTGTTTTCTCATAAAAATATATGCTTGCTATCTTTTCATAATTCCTGAGTATTAGAAAATATATTTCTTATGTTTTAGTCATATAATATGAGGAATACTGTTTTCTATCAAAACTAGATTATCTTTTTTGTTTGTTTTCCTTCTTTAATCCCATAGACAAGATAACTCCCTATAAAATTATTTTGCTAATTAATGTAAGATGGTACATTCATCAGGATACTTCTTAATCATTATACTCTGTCATTTTTCTTATATGTTGAGTAATTGATATCTGAATGTTCAGGTGTTCTAGTGTTTCAGGAACATTTTATTAAATTTTTGAAAGTTTTTTTCCTTTACCAATTCTTTCCTTTTTCCTTCAGTAATACTAATTATCTTTACACAGACTCTTAGTTGTCTCTTCTCCATAGTGATCCCTTCTCACCAGATCTCCATCAGAAGATTTGGAGTTTAGTATGATTTTCTGTGATTTCCCTTAAAAACTAAATGAGACATGGCATGAATCACACAGTGAAGTTAGAAGCAAGGATATTTGCACATTAAAACCTTCCTGGAAGGTTTTAATTGAGAAATCTGTATGCAAGTTTTTTCTTTAGAAATGTATATGCTGGTCAGGAAGCAACAGTTAGAAATGGACATGGAACAACAGGCTGGTTCCAAATAGGAAAAGGAGTACGTCAAGGCTGTATATTGTCACCCTGCTTATTTAACTTATATGCAGAATACATCATGAGGAATGCTGGGCTGGATGAAGCACAAGCTGGAATCAAAATTGCTGGGAGAAATATCAATAACCTCATATGCAGATGACACCACCCTTATGGCAGAAAGTGAAGAAGAACTAAAGAGCCTCTTGATGAAAGTGAAAGAGGAGAGTGAAAAAGTTGGCTAGAGGTTACTAAAAATATATCCTGAAAAAGAAATAACGTGCAAGAAAAAATTTAGGAAATTTATATATTTTCTTTAAAAACTAAATTGCATGTTACCATGAGAATATGCTTGACTTACAGTATTTTTGCTTTTTTAAATTAATTACTAGACTTGATTTATTAAAGCAGCTGTATCTTACAGAAAAACTGAACAGAAAGTGCAGAGCTTCCATACACTCTCTCCATTATCATTTCCCCCTAGCTAGTTTCTCTACAATTAACATTTGCATTGATCTGGTACTTTTATTACAATTGATGAACCAATATTGATACTTTATTGTTAACTGAAGCCCATAGTTTAGAATTCACTCTTTGTATTATACAACTTTATGGGTTTTTCCAAATGTATTAATATAATATCACATATCCACCATAAGAGTATCATACACAATCGTTTCACTGCCCTGAGTATCCCGTGCACACCAATCCCCAGAAACTTTATTTTTTATTGTCCCTATACTTTTTTTTGTTTGTTTTATTGTCCCTATAAGTTTTCTCTTTCCAGGAGCTCATATATTAATAGTAGGAATCAGAAAACATGCAGAGTTTTCAGACTGGCTTCTTTCACTCAGCAGTATTTATTCAAGGTTCCTTCATGTCTTATCATGCTGGGTAGTTTATTACTTTTTATCCCTGAATAATATTCTATTGTATGGATATACCAGGGTTTGTTCTTTGTATTCCATTCGCCTTATGAAGGACATCTCAGTTGCTTCAGTTATGAATCAAGCTGCAGTAAACTTTCATGTGCAAGTTTTTTTGCGCTGTGGTACAGTATGCCTTTTCTTTGTTCTTAAATTCTACTATATAAACCAATCAGAAGCTGACATTGCATTGCTGATGTTGGTTTCAAATCTTAAAAAAATCCTTGTAATTTTTAAATGAAGATTTTTACTGTCAGTTTTGTAAAATGATATACTTTGCTGGCCTTGATATACTAATGTACTACAGTTTACTTGCCATTCCTTGATATGACTGAGAAATTAGTCAGCAACTATATCCTTGGACCAGCATCCAGATTACAAAAAGGAAAGCGAGAACAAATGTTCACTGAATACATACATCATATCAGGAATTAGATTAAGTATTATAGACCTAAAAATCTTCATGCACATAGATATGTTAATAAAATTAAGGGAAGGAATGTACTGAAGCAGTGCTAATTATTTAAAAATATTTAGGGAACACTCTATATTCAAACTTGATTTACTTTTACTGAAAAACAATAAACAAACAAACAAACAAAACCCTTTAGTTAATTGAAAATATTCTAAATTACACACTAACCTTAAGCCATGTGAATGTTTTTGCAGATCAATTATTTTCTTTAACGGATCAAATCATATTCAAACCATTTCAAGGATGCTTTTTATTTTGCTTTATTTCATATTCTATTTTATTTTTTCAAGAATAATAGTTAGCCAAGTGGAATATCAGAAGGTGAAAAAAAGAGAAGACAGAGCAAAAGAAATATTTGAAATAATACTGGTTGAGAATTTTCCAATATTAACAACACATACCAAATACAAACCCAAGAAGCTAAGAGACTAGCAAGTAGGATAAATATCAAATTCTGCACTTAGGCATATCATACTCAAAACAACAAAAAAGCGAAGACGAAGAGATATCTTGAAAGGAGCCAAAGTTAAACTAGACCCCTTACCTATAGATCAATAGGATAAAAATTCCAAGAGACTCCTCATCAGATGCCATACAAGCAAGAAGACAGTGGGGTGAAATATTTTAAAAGTTTTTGTAATATAAAATCATTATCTAGATTTCTACACTCAGTGAAATTATCCTTCAATAGTGAGGGAGGAAAAAAGACCTTCTAAAACAGATGCAAACTGAGCCTCTGTGGCCAGTAAACCTGCCTTGCAAGAAGTGGTAGAAGTTCTTCATGGTGAAGGAAAATTATATGGGTCAAAAACTGGATCTGCGTAAAACAAAGGAAGAATATCATAGAAAGAATGAACAAAGGTAAAATAAAATATTTTATTTTGTTATTCTGAATTGATATAAGAAATAACACTTTGTTTAAAATAATAATAATGCTTTGGGTGATTATAGCATGTAAATAAGTGACAGGAATGGCTATCATGTCCATGAATGGAAGGGAGGGAGGAATTACAAATAATCTGTTATAAGGTACTCATACCAAGCATGAAGTAATATTTGTGTTACTTGATTTTTCTAAGTGTTATTCAAATGTAGATTGAGATTAGTTTGAAATGTATATTACAAACCTTAGGGCACCACTTAACTTTTTTTAAGTGTAATTGTCATTCAAGAGAGGAGATAGAGAGGAGCCTTATAAAATGTCAAAACCAAGAATGCAGAAAAAGAGGATAGGGGCAAAGAAAAAAGTAATATGCATAGAAATCAGTTACAAATGGTATATATCAGTCCAGTGATCTCAATAATCACTTTAAATGTACGTAGTCTTAATACCACAGTTCAAAAGCATCAATTCTTGGTGCTCAGTTTTCTTTATAGTCCAACTCTCACATCCATACATAACTATTGGAAAAACCATAGCTTTGACTAGACAAAGTACTTGGCAAAGTAATGTCTCTGCTTTTTAATATGCTGTCTAGGTTGGTCATAACTTTTCCTCCAAAGAGCAAGTGTCTTTTAATTTCATGGCTGCAGTCACCATCTGTAGTGATTTTGGAGCCCCAAAAATAAAGTCTGCCACAGTTTCCACTGTTTCCCCACCTATTTGCCATGAAGTGATGGGACCAGATGCCATGATCTTAGTTTTCTGAATATTGAGTTTTAAGCCAACTTTTTCACTCTCCTCTTTCACTTTCATCAAGAGGATCTTTAGTTCTTCTTCGCTTTCTGCCATAAGGTTGGTGTCATCTGCATATCTGAGGTTATTGATATTTCTCCCAGCAATTTTGATTCCAGCTTGTGCTTCATCCAATCCAGCATTTCTCATGATGTACTCTGCATATAAGTTAAATAAGCAGGGTGACAATATACAGCCTTAACATGATCCTTTCTCTATTTGGAACCAGCCTGTTG